>CAWUFW010000398.1:0-2430000 GCA_963921515.1 Calotriton arnoldi
GAAAGCACTACAACAGGACACCACACCAGTTTAGAAAAAATATCCAATATTTTTATTTACTTAAGACAAGACCAAAAACGATAAAAATCCACAATACAGTACTTAGAAATCTTCAGTCATCAAAATAGATTGAAATAAAGTTCCTTGAAGTCAATAGCTCCGCCTGGGGCTATCACGGTGTCGTGAACAACAAATCCAAACAGCTCTGGCTGACCGCGGCGTCGCGGGCCAGTTACGGTGTCGGGAAGACCTGCAAAACAGTACCTTTAGAAATGCAGGGCGTCAGCGACCTACTCGTTGAGCCCCAAAAGCATGGCGGCCCGCAGGCGTCGCCGGGTTCCGGAGGTCGGGTGCAGGAGCCGTCGGGCCTTCTTTGAAGTCACACGCATTGCAGATCGAACTCCTCACGGCCGAAGCCGGGAGCGCCGGCGCCGGCAGGCGTCGGGGCTGCGGTGGGAGATGCAGCGGTGTAGTGTGCGGTGCCCCCAGGTTGCCCCGGTGCAGGCAGCGGCCCGGTGAGCGGCCGGCTCCAGTGGCGTCGGTGAGACCAGGGCTGCGGTGCGAGGCGGATGCGGTGCTGGCCAGCGGTGCTGGCAGGTCACGGTGCAAGCAGCGCGGCATCGTCGTTGCTGAAGCGCTGTCATCGGCTGGGATGAACTGGAGTCGATGGGCGCCAAAGCGCCGGTAGGCCAAGGCTGCGGTGCGGGATAAGGGATGGTGCATCGTGTAACTTACGAGCGGTGCCCTCGAACCACGGTGCAAGCAACTGCGTTGGTGTAAGCATGGAGCGGCATCATCGGGGATACCAGGGTGGCGTGCGCGAAGCGAGTGCAGTGTGGAGTGCAGTGCCCACAGGTCACAGTGCAAGCAGCGGCTCGGAGGTGGAGTCATGTGGCACCGTCGGTGGGGCCAGGTGGGTGCGTCGCTGCAGCGGTGCCTCTGCGGTGCCTTCAGGACACGGAGTAGGTAGTGGTGTCGTAGACAGCGCATGGGCTGCTTTTCTTCTGCTGCAGCACAAAACACACAGTCCCCAGTGCTGAGGGCAATAGAACTTTGAAGTATTTGCTGTTCCTTGAGACCTTTGAAAGGGGGCAAGCTCCACCTCAAGCCCTTGAGTGAAACTTCACACAAAAGGAAGTTGCAGCAGAAAGTTAATTCCAGTCCTTTCACTGCCCAAGACAGGAGCAAGGTGCCACTGCAGGCCAACACAGCAAAGCACACACAGCAAAGTGGTAGTCTCTCCCTCACAGCTTCTCCAGCTCTTCTTCGTGGCAGTCTTCTCGGTTCCAAAAAAAGAGTTCTTAAAGTTTAGGGACTTGGGCCCCACTTTTTTACAGCCGAAAATCCTTTGTCCTCTCACAGGCAGAGTGTCTGTGCTTAGTCCAAACCAGTTTGGTCCTCTCTGGCCCAGCTTCCCAGCAGGAGGCAGAGAAAGCATTGTCCAAGGCAGACAGGGCCTATTCAGGTGCTAGTGACAACTCCTCCCACTACTCTGAATGTGGCCGAGGCCCATTCAGCCCAGCCCTGACCTTTATCTAGACTCTCTGGAGCCACTGCACATCCCCAGCACCTGTCACTCCACAGCCATACAGTCATCATGACAACATCCCAGCATAGCAGAGGCACACTGGATGGCTAAGGCGCAGAAAACACCTACTTTCCAAAAGTGGTATTTTCTAAACACAGAAAGGTAAAAACCACCTTTGCTAAAAAGATGCATCTTTAGTTTCTGAGTTCAGGCATACTTAAACTTTATTTTCCTACCTTGTTTCCAGGGGTAAAGTCAGGTTGCTGCTGATGTTATAAACAAACTCCCCATTCTGTCCTATGGGGACATGGAAGCTCTTTGAAATAGTGAAAAACAAACGTGCAGTAGTTCACTATCAGGACATGCCACACACACCAGGGCACGTCCTTCCCTTTACATACACTGCACCCTGTCCACAGGGGTACCTTGGGCCTGCCTTAGGGGTGACTAATATGTAAGAAAAGGGAAGGGGTAGGGCCTGGCAAGTGGGTGCACTTGCCAAGTCGGCATGACAGTACTAAACTGCACACAGATACTGCAGTGGCAGATCTGGAGTTACCCTTTTCAGGGCTACTCTATGTGGGCAGCACAACTCAGTGCTGCAGGCCCACTTTAGTAGCATTTGATTCTGCAGGCCCTGGCACACTCAGTGCACTTTACTAGGGACCGAACTTAGTAAATCAAATATGCCAATCATGGAAACACCAATCCATAACACAATTTCAGAGAGCATATGCACTTTAGCACTGATTAGCAGTGGTAAAGTGCCCAGAGTCCCAAAAACCAACACAAGCTGATCAGGAAAAATAGGAGGAAGAAGCAAAAAGTTTGGGGGATAACCCTGCAAAAAAAGGGTCATTTCCAACACAACTCCCTTCCAGCCTAAAGCCAGGGTAGACCAATCCATACCTCGATGGGCTTCCCTGCTGGGGGGCGAGAGAACATGGAACCTGGCCCGCAACAGCAGGGTTTTATTCCCGCTCTACGCCCTCCTGAACCTAGTTGGATCCCTCTATCCGCCACTACTCCAGGGGCCACTTTTGCTGACCCATGGGGAACTTCTTTCTCCTCACCTGTGTACCCCATCTGTGCAGCGCCTAAACTTACTTTGCTCACAGATGTGTCCCAACAGGCAGACAGTACCCACATGGCCAACACAGTGGTGTGTGGCCGAGTCCACCCCCGGGGTGTGACTCCTGTGCCCTCCCAGGGGCAACTCTGTCCACCAGGACAGCAAACCACAGTGGCCACTGACAGCTGTCAGTGATGAGAGCTCTCGGCCTTATGCCTTTCAGGCCTCTTTTTTAACCTCCCTGTGGCATCCGAGAGTGAGGGGCAGGCAGCCCCAGAGCGCCTGGCACCCTTTCTCCACTCTCGCTCTTGCCAGATCCAGGTATGGTATCCTGACACTGGACCACCAGCCCAGGGTCTGTACCCTGCTGGCTTGGACAGGGGACTGGGGTGGGCTCTCCCACACCCGGTCCTCTTCCTTGGGGGCTCCACACCCTCCCACCCAGAGCGGTACCCCTTCCAGAATTGTCAGGGCACCTGTGGCAGGTGTCCTGCACAGTCGCCCACCAGTTCAGGAGGTTCTATCCTGAAACTGGTCCACCGGTCACCAAGGGTCTGTACCCTGAGGCTGGACACAGGACTGGGGTGGTCTCTCCACACCCGGTCCTCCTCCCTGGGGCTCTGTACTCCTCCCACCTGGAGCAGCACCCCAGAAGGCAAACTGGTTGGGGCACCTGTTAGCAGTCGCCCCTTCCTCCAGGTCAGGGGGACACCCTGAACCTGGTCCTCCAACCCAGGGTCTGTACCCATAGGCTGGACCTGTGCCTGGCAATCCAGGACTTCTGGGGGAGTACACCACCCTGCAAGGAAACACACTTTCATGAGTTGTGCAAGAGTCTGCCTGGCGCAGGTCTCCAACCTCCTGTCCACCTGACAGAGCATGAAGACCCCCAGGCCCGAAGTGGCCTCACCAGGGTTAGTCCTGGGGTGCTCTGGACCTCAGAGCTGGCAACCCCTGACCCACTGGTCCTTCCACTGGGGACGGCGTCCCCCCTCTCCCTGTCTGGACTCATGCACGCTCCCAACTGGAGGCGGTGCTGCCAGACACCAGAACCGGTGGGGATGCTTGTTACAGAGGGTCCCCCAGTGCCCCAGACAATGAGGGGATCCCCTCAACGGGTGGCCTCTCCGAGCACAGCCTGGGCTCCCACCTGGTGTTCCCCATGTAACCACCCAGGCTCTGGGACTGGGTTTCAGGCACCCCAACGGGCCCCAGCCCATTCCCACTCCTTCTCCACCGAGACAGGACGTGAGTCCCTTACACCCCTCTCATGACACCGGGACCTATCTGGGCTGCCATGAACCTTTCCCACCACCCTTTGGTTGGGAAACGCCTGAGCCACTTCCTTCAGGATCACCCACAGATGCTTCTCCAGGCCTCTGGAATCCACCAAAAGGTCTGCCCTCTAGTGCAAGTTCCCTGTGGGTCAGAGAACTCACACTCCACCCCCCGGGTGTTGGCATACCTCTGGAAAACAGGGACTTGAAATATGCTCTCCAACAATTGAATCACACAGCCCCACACAGGTGTTAACCAAACTACCCTTCACCCAACCATCCAGTGCCTCAGAAAAGTGCCCCACATCATTCTCACAAGACTGGTGAGACAGTGTCTGACTGTTGCTGTCCCTCAACCCATACTCTTCTGGCTGATCTCCATACCTCCCTTACCAGGGCTTCTACTCATGGGGGAACCCCTCTGCCTGCACCTCTCGTCTAGAGTCAGTAGAGTGTCCCTTCCACCATCAGCAATATGATCCCCTGTGGTCCGAGTCCCCCATTGCACCTTAGGGACACTGCGCACCACTGGAGTAACCTCACAATCCTGAACCCCCTGGTGTGTCCCAACCCCTCCTTGAAGCAGGGCACCAAGTCTGTATGTGTGTGTACCTCATCCTCAGTACTGGACCTAATACTTTTGCTGCCACCATCTGGGCTGGGCTCAGTCCCTACTGGCTTTCCAGTCCAGCTCCCTCATTTTAAACTCATGGTCTAAACATCCCATCCTTTTCTCCTCCATGGCTAACTTAAGCTTCTCCAGTTCCATTGCAACTCTCCTTGCTTCCCCGCCTCTGTCCTCCAGCTCCTCTGGGGACAAGCCACTGCTGCCAGGTTTAGAGGGCGCCCTCCCAAAAAGCACATCCATCCTTGGAATAGGCTCCTCTGCCTCCATGCTAAGATCGCCAGGACAGCTCCCTAGCACATGTCTGGCTGCAATCCAGGCCTCAGCGCCTTTTGTAGCTCCTCTCTTTCTCTTGATGACCTCTGATTTGGACTTTGAGGTTTTTGCAGATCGCCTTCAATTCCTTCACATTTGTAGGTTTCTAACTCCCTCCTCCTCAAAGGCCACTTCCAAGGATGCAGCAGGATGATGCAATTGATTCAGGCATGTTGTACTGGAAAGGTCAAGACCGATGGAAAGGGAAAATAAAGACCAAAAACAGTATGTGGTAACGTAATGGTCTGCGATAAGGGTAGTAGTGCACACCAATCACTGTAAGTCAAGTGCAAAGCGCAAGTCCCCACTATCCTCATTGCTGACAACCAATGTTAGAAATGGGGGTCTCTGAGTTGGCAATGGTTTGCACCTTGTCCAAGTAGGGACCCTTCCTTTCTAGTCAGGGTGAGGGGTTACACTCCCTAAAATAACTCCTGCTCACCCCCTTGGTAGCTTGGCACCTTTTAAGCAGTCAGGCTTATCTTAGAGGCAGTGTGTAAAGCATTTCCACATAACCAACAGTAACACAGTGAAAGCACTACAACAGGACACCACACCAGTTTAGAAAAATATCCAACATTTTTATATCCTTAGAGACAAGACCAAAAACGATAAAAATCCACAATACAGTACTTAGAAATCTTCAGTCATCAAAATAGACTTGAAATATAGTTCATGAAGTCGATAGCTCTGTCTGGGAGCTACCACGGCGTCGTGAACAACAAATCCAAACAGGTTCTGGCTTTGACCACGGCGTCACGGGTCCGGCTACGGTGAATCGGGAAAGACCCGCAAAACAGTACCTTTAGAAATGTAGGGCGCCGGCGACCTCGTTGAGCCCCAAAAGCACGGCGTCCACAGGCGTCGGTTCCAGAGGCTGGTGCAGGAGTCGCCGGGCCCTTGAAGTCACACACGCTGCAGATCGAACTCCTCGCGCAAGTTGAAGTTGGGAGCGCTCGGCATCAGCAGGCATCTGGGCTGCGGTGCGAGGCGGCAGCGGTGCAGCATGCGTGTGCCCCCAGGTCGCAATGCAGGCAGCGACTCGGCGACGCAGCGCGGTCCAGCGGTGTCGGTGAGACTAGGGCTGCTGTGCAAAGTGATGCGGTGCTCGTCGCGGTGCTGGCAGGTCACGGTGCAAGCAGCATCTTCGTTGCTGAAGTGCTGCTGTCGGCTGACGAACTGGAGTCGATGTCGCCGTCGTCGGTAGGCCAGAGGCTGCAATGCGGGATGAGGACGGTGCATTGTGTAACTTACGAGCGGTGCCCTCGAACCACGGTACAAGCAACGGCGCTCAGTGTAAGCCTGGAGCGGCATCATCGGGGATACCAGGGTGTGCGGCGTGAGAGTGAGGCGGTGTGGGAGTGCAGTGCCCACAGGTCACGGTGCAAGCAGCGGCTCAGTCGCGGTGTCAGGTGGCGGCGAAGGCCGGTGAGACCACACGGTTGTGGTGCGGGGCATTGCGGCGGTGCCCTCTGCGGTGCCTTCAGGACACGGAGCCGGCAGCAGCGTCATAGACGGCGCCGGGCTGCTTTTCTTCTGTTGCAGCACAAAAACACAGTCCTCAGTGCTGAGGGCAGAACAACTTGAAGTCTTTGCTGGTTCTGGAGACTTCTTGACCAGGGGAGCAAGCTCCCACCTCAAGCCCTCTTTGAGAAAACTCTACAAAAGAAAGCTGCATAAAGTTCAGTCCAGTCCTTTCACTGCCCAGGAGCAGAAGCAGCCACTGCAGGCCAGCACAGCAAAGCACACAGCAAAGTGGAAGTCTCTCCTCACAGCTTCTCCAGCTCTTCTTCTTGGGAGTCTTCTTGGTTCCAAAAGAATTCTAAAGTTTAGGGGGCTTGGGCCCCACTTTTTATAGCCCAAAATCCTTTGTCCTCTCAGGCAGAGAGTGTCTGTGCTTAGTCCAAACCAGTTTTGGTCCTCTCTGGCCCAGCTTCCCAGCAGGAGGTGGAGACAGGATTGTCTCAAGGCAGACAGGGCCTATTCAGCTGCTAGTGACAACTCCTCCTACTACTCTGAGTGCAGCCCAGGTCTATTCATCCCAGCCCTGACTCATCCAGACTCTCTGCTGGAGCGACTGCACATCCCCAGCCCCTGTCACTCCACAGCCAGACAGTCAATACACATTCTAGCAGAGGCACACTGGATGGGCTAAGCAAAGAAAATGCCTACTTTCTAAGTGGTATTTTCAAACACAGAGATGTAAAAATCACCTTTACTAAAAGATGCATCTTTAGATTCTGAGTTCAGAGCATACTAAACTTTATTTTTCTACTACCTTATTCCCAGGGGTAGTTATGTTTATAAGATGTTACAAACAAACTCCCCATTCCGATCCTATGGGAACAGGTAGCCTTGGCAATAGTGAAAAGCGAAATTGGCAGTAGTTCACTGTCAGGACATGCCACACACACCAGGGCACGTCCCACCCACCTTTACATACACTGCACCCCTGTCCACAGGGGTATCCTGGGCCTACCTTAGGGGTGACTATTATGTAAGAAAAGGGAAGGGGCAGGGCCTGGCAAGTGGGTGCACTTGCCAAGTCGACATGGCAGTACTGAACTGCACACAGATACTGCAGTGGCAGATCTGAGTTACCTTTTCGGGCTATTCACACATTTTACTAATCTGTCCTAATGCGAGTATAGTAGTGGCACGACGTCGTTATATAATTCCAATTCAATTAAAGTATAATGCACTCTTGGCCCAAGATTTAATTATGTTGTGTAACTCTCCAGTAAATGAATTTGTTTGCCATAACCTGTATAAGTTTTTTAAAAGTTTTTTGAAGCTGTTCTAAAGTTAAAACGCCTAATCAGAAGTTGTTATCTTATCTTTATAGAATGTTGTATGTGTAGGCGATAGAACATTGTTATGCCCCATTTTATAGAGTGTTTTAAAAGTAAAATGTTGTACAGGTAGGCAACAGAATATTGTTACTGCTCCATTTTATAGTGTGTTTTAAAAGCAAAAGTTTTATCATCTAATCATTTTAAATTTAATAATAACAATTTTATCCTTGTATTTGTTGATCTCAGTCGAGGTCTGAATCAAATAAAAAATTTACTTATTTACTGATTTACGGGTGGGGAGTGTTTTAAAGAATTTTTTTGAAAAATAAAAATAATTAAAAAATTAAAAAAATATTTTTAAATTCATTTTTAGGAGCGGGATGTTGGGTTTCTAGGGGATAAGGGTGATGAGTGTTTTAAAAAAATTGTAAAAAAAAATAAATATATTTAAAATTTTATTTAAAAAAAAAAAAATTATATTTTTTGGAGCGGGATGTTGGGTTTATAGGGGCTAAGGGTGGGGAGTGTTTTAAAAAATGTGATTTTTTTAAAAAATATTTACATTTTCAATAACAAATAATGAAATTAATTATTAGGAGCGGGATGTTAGGTTTATAGGGGATAAGTGTGGGGAGTGTTTTAAAGAATTTTTTGAAAAATAAAAATAATTTAAAAATTAAAAAAATATTTTTAAATTCATTTTTAGGAGCCGGATGTTGGGTTTCTAGGGGATAAGGGTGAGGAGTGTTTTAAAAAATTTGTAAAAAAATGTAAATATATTTAAAATTTTATTTAAAGAAAATTAATTAATTTTTAGGAGCGGGATGTTGGGTTTATAGGGGCTAAGGGTGGGGAGTGTTTTAAAAAATGTGAATTTTTTTTTTAAATATTTACATTTTCAATAAAAAATAATGAAATTAATTTTTAGGAGCGGGATGTTGGGTTTATAGGGTATAAGGGTGGGGAGTGTTTCAAAGAATTTTTTTGAAAAAATAAAAATAATTAAAAAATTAAAAAAATATTTTTAAATTCATTTTTAGGAGCGGGATGTTGGGTTTATAGGGGATAAGAATGAGGAATGTTTTAAAAAGTTTGTAAAAATGGAAAAAAAATCATTATCAAAAATAATATATATTTAGTATTGGGATGTTGTGTTTATAGGTAAAGGTGGGGAGTTTTTGAAAAAAAAATTGCAACAACTTTACACATTTTAAGAGTTTCTTTTTTTTTTTTAAATTAAAATAAAATTTTATGAGATTGACATGGGTTAATAGAGGATAAGTTTCATTTAATTTATAAAATTATTTTATAATAAGTTTTATTTTTTATTTTAATGAATTATATAACTAAATGTGCTCATAATATTTACAATCATTTTAAAAATAAAATTTAAAAACATCTAATATTTATATTATTAAGATATTCAGAAATATATGTTCAAAATTTAAAATTACAAAAAAAAATAGATAAATTAAAAATGTTAAAATATTTTTGGTACAGTATTTAAAAAAAAACTACGATGACATTTTAATATTTATGAATATTATTTATTAAATTAATACTGAGTAAAACTTTTTAAGAATTTAAGAATTTTTACTTGGGAATTTTAAATTATATATGTTTAGTGTCCAGCACCTTCACTGACTTAATATAGTTTGGAGTGGGAATAGTAATTTATATATGTTTAGTGTCCAGCACCTTCCCAGAGTTAATGTAGTTTTGAGTGGGAATAGTAATTTATATATGTTTAGTGTCCAAAACCTTCCCTGATTTAGTATAGTTTGGAGTGGGAACACTAAATTATATATGTTTAGTGTCCAGCAACTTCCCTGATTTAATATAGTTTGGAGTGGGAATAGTAAATTATATATGTTTAGTGTGCAGCACCTTCCCTGACTTAATGTAGTTTGGAGTGGGAATAGTAATTTCTATATGTTTAGTGTCCAGCACCTTTCCTGACTTAATATAGTTTGGAGTGGGAATAGTAAATTATATGTTTAGTGTCCAGCACCTTCCAGGAGTTAATGTAGTTTGGAGTGGGAATAGTAATTTATATATGTTTAGTGTCCAGCACCTTCCCTGACTTAATATAGTTTGGAGTGAGAATAGCAAATTATATATGTTTAGTGTCCAGCACCTTCCCAGAGTTAATGTAGTTTGGAGTGGGAATAGTAATTTGTATATGTTTAGTTTTCAGGACCTTCCCTGACTTAGGGGGTTATTAGGATGGCGGGCGGACTCTAGTCCCCCCACCATCCTCGCGGTGCTGGGACCGGCCGCCAGATGTGCGGCGGTCCTGCACCGCTGATTAGAATGCGACCGCCACCCTGGCGGTCTCATTCCGCATATTTGACATTGCGGCAGGTGCTGCTTACAGCAGCACCCGCCGCAATGCCAAATGAGCATGTTGTGCATTCCCATGCACAACGTGGCAGGCACCGCGCTGTGCCTGCCACCTTGTACATGGAGCTGCAGGGGGGTACCATAGGTACCCCCAAGTGCACCCCCCAGGGGGCCCGCAATGGGCCCCCAAAGCACATATCCGCCAGCCTTTCCATGGCGGCATTGCCGCCATGGAAAGGCCTTTTGTAACACACATCCTAATATGGATGGTGGTGCCTGCTAGACACCGCCACCATATTAGGGCCCAATTCTGCCCGGCCGGCAATCGGAACGGTTGCCGACCGGCGGTAAAGCGGCGGACGGACTTTCCATCCGCCGCTGTACCCCCCGCCATAATAATATGGCGGGGGTAATTCTGGTTGGGATGGTGGGCGGATCGCCACCGCTGATCCGCCCGACATCCTAATGAACCCCTTAATATGGTTGGGGGCGGGAATAGTAAGTTAGATTTGTTTACTGTCCAGCACCTTCCTTGAATTAATATAGTTTGGAGTGGGAATAGTAAATTATATATGTTTAGTGTCCAGCACCTTCCCTGACATAATATAGTTTGTAGTGGGAATAGTTATTTATATATGTTTAGTGTCCAGCACCTTCCCAGAGTTAATGTAGTTTGGAGTTGGAATAGTAATTTATATATGTTTAGTGTCCAGCACCTTCCCAGAGTTAATATAGTTTGTAGTGGGAATAGTCATTTATATATGTCTAGTGTCCAGCACCTTCCCTGACTTAATATAGTTTGGAGTGGGTATAGTAAATTATATATGTTTACAGTATAACAATTTTTAAAAATAAATGTAGTCTACAGTGGAAATGTTTATAAATAATAATATAGGGTCTGATTAGGATGGCGGGCGGACTTTAGTCTGCCCGCCATTCTAAGGGTAACGGGACCACCCGCCTGCCATGCGGCGGTCCCGCCACCCGAATTATGATGCGACCGCTACCGCGGGGGTCGCATCTGGCATTTTAACATTGCGGCGGGTGCTGCTGGCTGCAGCACCCGCCGCAATGGTAAAATGCCATGTTGTGCATTTCCATGCTTAACGTGGCAGGCACCACGCGGTGCCTGCCACCTTGTGCATGGACAGGCTATGGTACCCCCCAAGTGCACCCCCCCAGGGGCCTGCAATGGGCCCCCAAAGCAAATCCCCGCCAGCCTTTCCATGGCGGCATCGCAGCCATGGAAAGGCCTTGAAATCACAACATCCTAATATGGCTGGCGGTGCCTGCTAGGCACCGCCACCATATATCAGCCCCAGCTCTGCCCGGCCGGCAATCGTAACGATTGCCGACCGGCGGAAAAGCGGCGGACGGACTTTCCGTCCGCCGCGATACCCACCACCATCGTAATATGGCGGTGTGTATTGCACGTTACGATGGCGTAACGGTCGCCACCACCGGCCCGGCAGTGGCGATCGTTACGCCATCGTAATCAGCCCCATAGTTTGTAAAAAGAAATATAAACTTTATAAAGTAGATTGATGTAACATAAATATTTTATAATATATACAAGGTTTAAAAAATGTACAGAAAATCATGAAATATGTTATTATTTTATTGATATGTTTATTTTTTTTCAAACAATACGAAATATAAAGAAATAGCATTTTATTTTATTACGTGTATTTAATATATATTGTTAGATATAGAAAAAAAAACAATTTTTATGTTTCAAATATTATATATTTTGCACATATGTATACATTTATATATAATATTTTTTCAAACTTTGGGCCCGATTACGATGGCGGACGGACTGGAGTCCGTCCGCCATCGTGGTGGTAACCGGGACCATCCACAATACATGCGGCGGTTCCGCACACCAAATTATGATGCGACCGCCACCGTGGCGGATGCATCTTGCATTTTAACATTGCGGTGGTTGCTACTGACAGCAGCACCCGCCGCAATGATGAAAATGCATGTTGTGCATTTCACTGCACTACGTGGCAGGCACCACACAAGCATGCTGACCGCTCCGCCAGGCAATCGTAACGATTGCCTGTGGCGGTTCCGTGGCAGACGGTCTTTGTGACCGCTGCGGTCCGAAAGCGATTCCCACCGCCATCGTAATTCGGCGGTGGGAAAAAAGCTGTCAATTGACGGAAGGATCGCCACTGCCATCGTAATCGGCCCCTTAGTTTTAAACATTATTAAACTTTCTATTATAGTTATGTACATTTTTGGAAAAAAATTATGTGGTTTTACAATGCTTTTTAAACATTTTTTCAAAGAAAATATTTTTTAATAACAGTGAGACATTATTAATTTGTATTGTAAAGATTGATTACATTATTACATATAGGGGCCGATTCCGATTCGGGTCGGAAATCTCTCCGACCGAGCCGGACCCGGAGAGATTTCTGACCGAATCGGACCCTAGCAGCCCGACCGAACGAGTACGATGCGCACGTATGCCATCGGACTTGAGTCGGTCGGACTCCCATTGAAGTCAATAGGAGCCCGTCGTACAACGCGTACGCGGGCTCCCATTGACTCAATGGGTGCGAGGCGGACAAGGGCGCCCCCTACAGCGTGTACGCTATGAAGCGACTCGCGCCATACACGCACAGGTAGGGGGGACCCATGGGTCCCCCCTGTGTGCGACTCGCGTGGCTACGCGTACAGGGGGGTCTGACACGGACCCCCAAAGTACGGCTCCGACTGCTTCTTGGAGCCAAACGGCGCGAGTCAGTCGGACTGCTCGCGGCGCGCATCGTACTTGCCTGGCCGGGGAACGTCTCCATTGCGAGGTGCGCAGCGCATCCGTGCGAGTCGGTCGGTGCGGTTGGGACGGGCGTACGAGTCGGTCGGCGAATTTGCACGCGCTCGCATCGTACTCGTTCGCCCGGATGCACGTACGATTCGGTTGGGAATAAGGGCTCCGAATCGGATCCGGTTCAGCCAAATCCGATTCGGTGCCCTACCGGCCGAGATCGGAATCGGCCCCATAGTGTAATTTTTTATTAACATATATATTTTATCACATTTTTATTACAAACCATTTTAACAATTCTTTAAAAAAAAATTGACATATAGGGCCCGATTCTGATGCGGTTAGGAAATCTTGCCGATCGAATCGGTTTGGAAATGGTTTCCGACCGACTCAGATCGGGAGAGTCCGACAGACCGAGTATGTTGCATCCGGATGCTTCCAGATACAATTTGGTTGGACTCCCATTAACTTCTATGGGAGTCTATGGGGCCGATTATGATGGCGGTCGGAAAACCATTCCGCCCGCCGTGGCAATGGGAAAAGACCGCCCGCATGGCCTGTGGCACCACCGCCGATCACATTACGATGCACCGCCGGAAAAATCCGACCGCCGCGGTCGGAACCCAAGAAACACTGGCGGCGCACGTGCAGAAAAGGCGAAATACCCTCCAGGGCGGTCGAATTCACTGCGGAAAGCTCACAAACCGCCGATACACAAGCGGAAATTCCACGAGTGCAATTATGATCTTACCACGGTGCCTGCGGTATGACCGCTTGTTTCCGACCGCCGCGATTGACAGCAATGATGAATGGGAGAGCTGGAGGAATGACCATTGCAGTCCGACCGCGGTGTCCGCGCGGAAATAGTAATGGCGGTCGAAAGCAACTACACCACAAAACCACCAAATGTGGCTGTGTATCTGTCTCAGCCAATAAAAACAGCTAACACACCCCATTGACACATGCCCCTGGCAAATAAGAACTACAAATCCCAGCTCAACACAGACAACACACCTGACATGAATCCTAAGTTTGGACCCACCCACATAGCAGACCATAAAACCAGCCCCTGCATGACCACAATTCTTTGCACAACTCCAGAACTGAAGGGCCCTACAATATCACACAAAGGATAGGCAACCCTGCACACATCACACCATCACAAACACACACACACCACACACATCACCACCACCACCTGCACACCTGCACTCTTAACCACTCAGCACATCACACACCATGGCACATAAGATACCCAAATTCACTGATGGTGAGTTGTCAGTCATGGTGGATGAGATAATAAGAGTTGAGCCATATATTTTAGGAAGCAGGGTCCAACAGACACCATCAGCCAGGCAAAATCAAATGTGGCAAAGGATAGTTGACAGAGTCAATGCTGTAGGGCAAGTTCCACGCAACAGGAAGGAGATCAGGAAGAGGTGGACTGACCTCAAGAGCAAGGTCAAGGAGAAGAACAGCAAGAACCGTGAGCTGGCAAACCGGACTGGCAGTGGCCCTCCCATTCCACCAAGAACATTCAACGCATGGGAGGAGAAGGTGCTTGGCATACTGCACCCAGAGAGTTGCACTGGAATTGAGGGGGAATGGAGGCTGGTAAGTACCAACAAAAGTCTGCCATAACACTGCTATGTAGTAGCTTGCACAACTAAAAAGCAACACCTCCTAGGCCCAAATGTACTCATGTCCACCACACTCCCCCCAAACAGGTCTCACAGATCCCACAATAACTCCCTCTCATTCACCACAAAGGTACATAACAATATTTACATGGGGGCACATGTACAGGCAGCCAGCACTAAAACTCCCACAGGCCCCCTTGTCCCACAGCTCAGCAGGATGGAGCATTCCCCACACCCCCAAGCATGGGGCAGCCATTTCCCTCCAATGTGTAACCTTACAGGTAGGTAGCCATCTCAACAGGGAGGGGTCTTTGTGGCTGGGAAGTCTGCACTACAACTCCCAACAGGCCCCCTTGTCCCACAGCTCAGCAGGATGGAGCATTCCCCACACCCCCAAGCATGGGGCAGCCATTTCCCTCCAATGTGTAACCTTACAGGTAGGTAGCCATCTCAACAGGGAGGGGTCTTTGTGGCTGGGAAGTCTGCACTACAACTCCCAACAGGCCCCCTTGTCCCACAGCTCAGCAGGATGGAGCATTCCCCACACCCCCAAGCATGGGGCAGCCATTTCCCTCCAATGTGTAACCTTACAGGTAGGTAGCCATCTCAACAGGGAGGGGTCTTTGTGGCTGAGAAGTCTGCACTACAACTCCCAACAGGCCCCCTTGATCCCACAGCTCAGCAGGATGGAGCATTCCCCACACCCCCAAGCATGGGGCAGCCATTTACCTCCAATGTGTAACCTTACAGGTAGGTAGCCATCTCAATAGGGAGGGGTCTTTGTGGCTGGGAAGTCTGCACTACAACTCCCAACAGGCCCCCTTGTCCCACAGCTCAGCAGGATGGAGCATTCCCCATACCCCCAAGCATGGGGCAGCCATTTCCCTCCAATGTGTAACCTTAAAGGTAGGTAGCCATCTCAACAGGGAGGGGTCTTTGTGGCTGGGAAGTCTGCACTACAACTCCCAACAGGCCCCCTTGTCCCACAGCTCAGCAGGATGGAGCATTCCCCACACCCCCAAGCATGGGGCAGCCATTTCCCTCCAATGTGTAACCTTACAGGTAGGTAGCCATCTCAACAGGGAAGGGTCTTTGTGGCTGGGAAGTCTACACTACAACTCCCAACAGGCCCCCTTGTCCCACAGCTCAGCAGGATGGAGCATTCCCCACACCCCCAAGCATGGGGCAGCTATCGCATTGCTCTCCCAAAACTTAAACGTAGGTAGTGACTGCATATACACTGCCATCCTTATCTAAATGCATATAGCCACATAACCACATCAGCACTAACATGTCAGCCAACTTGGCATAGTTTTAAATGCCACATCCAGTGTGCAGACATCTAAGTGCACGTAACTGTCACATATTTTGAACTCATACTCACCAAGTCACAAGTGAAACAAATGCATCCCACAATTGTGCACAGCAGAGAATGCAATATGGAAGTGCCATGGTGTCTGAGCATGAAGGCCCATCTCAACACCAAACATGCATGGTCTACATGGAAAAAAAGGAAAGTACATGTGATTCCAAAGCTATGTATAACATGACAATGGTTCCTTCTAGCTCTGTTGAAATAGATTACATGAACAGCTAAATGAAAAGACGCACAACAGAAAATTGATGTCACGCAATTGGGTAGATGAGGACATGTCCGTGTAGTTACACTATCTGTACACTGCACCAAGTTTCAATTCACAACGGACACCATGGACTAATAAGGTATGTACCTCAACGTCATGTCATGGTGCACAGCATATAGCAGGCATACAAAGTCATTGCATTGTAAAGTGTGTGTTGTATCAAATGTCTCAAACAATTGTCTAACATCAAGCTTGTTGCGTGCAACTCAATTACCATATCACCTCTGTTCAACAGGAGATCAACAACTAACTGCAGAGGATGACACCAACATGCGGAGCCAGTCTCCCCCCCTGGAACGTGGACTCTCAGATGCAGATTCCCCAACATTCTCGGATGAGGATTCTCAAGCTGGCCCCTCTGGTGTGGCAGGGACTAACATGTCTCAAGCCCTCATTGTCCCCACCACCACCACGGCAAGAACAACTGTGCTGCCCCCATCCACTACAAGCTGTGTGGCCTCCACCACCACCACCACGGCAGGAACAACCGTGCTGCCCCCTGCCACTACGACCTGTGTGGCCTCCACCACCACCACCACCACGGCAAGAACAACTGTGCTGCCCCCTGCCACTATGACCTGTGTGGCCTCCACCACCACCATCACCACTGCTGCCTGCAACACACGCCCTGCCACGGTGGTTACCAACACCACCACACAATCACAGCATGCCAGGGAGAGTGTGACAGTGCGTCGGGGGACTATGCCACAGGTCCGTGTCAAGAGGGCAGGTGGGAGTACAACTGGGGCAGAGACACAGGAAGACAATGACCCTGAATCCCTGGCCACCATTGCAAGAGTCCTTGGTGCCTACCAAGAGCACCATGGAGTAATGGGCCAGCTTGCTGAAGACATGCATGAGATCTGCCTGCTGCAGCAGTCCATGGACACACGGATGGGCCAACTTGTCGACCTTGTTGGCCAGCTAGTGGGTGTTCTGAGGGACAGACTCCCAGCCCCAAGTGCAGCTCCACCCCCCTCCAGTGGATTGCCTGCTGTGCAGCCCAACATTCCAGCTGCAGCCACAGAGAGGGGTGTGCAGGAGGAGAGTGAGTTCTCAGACACCACTGACCCTGCAACAGATGCCCCCCCTCCCAAACGCACCAGGGGCCATCCGAGAATCCACAGGGGAGGATTTGGTGGCAGGCCACCATACCAACGCCACTCACAGAGCCAGCCATGATGGTATCTTGTTGTTCCCCTTTGCATTGACTATGTTGACTATCCTTGCCCACATTGCCATGTTGATGGCCTGAGTCTGTTGGACTGTGTGACTTCAGCTTTGTGGTGACTACACTATTTGTCTCAACTACCATGACTGACAACTCATTTATTCACTGTTCACATTTATGTACCTATCCCCATCACTTGCACAAAAACTAATTTCAAATAAACACTCTTCACATACCTATGTCTGTGTGAGCTACATGTTTATTCCAGTATGTACAATGACAAATCAGATTTCAATGTTCCAACAGCTGTGAAGCAGAGGAGGCATTCAGAGGGTGAATGAACCTAGTAAGACACAAGAGAATGACATGTACTTATCAGGTGATGCCTTTACAGCAGAAACACAACACTAGGCATCAAGGTACAAAAACAAGCACCCATAGCAATGGTCAACAACCTCAACATACACATATTGTACCTGGATACAGATACCCTGTGCCACACACATCATCCCTTATCACACACACAACAACAGCCAGCAGTTAAAATTCTCTATGCCTTGATAGTAACATCCAAGCAAACACACAATGTCACTTGTCTACAAAGTCACTTACATTCAAGGGAAGTAGTTGGCAATGAGCTGTTGACGCAAGTCAACACCTTCCTCTTCCCCACTATCGTCCGCACTGGAAGTGTGTGGGTGTGCAGGAGGGGGCATCTGCTGCTCATCGTCATCCATGATCAGTGGAACGGCTTTGCGCAAGGCAAGGTTGTGTAGCATGCAGCATGCTACAACTATCCGGCACACCTTTCGTGGGGAATACAACAGTGCACCTCCGCTCTTGTCCAAGCACCGGAATCGGGACTTCAGGAGGCCAAAGGTGCGCTCCACCACACGTCGTGTCCTAACATGTGCCTCGTTGTAGCTGACTTCACCCGGGGTACTTGGATTCCGCAGTGGGCTCAGCAACCACGTCCTGTTGGGATACGCTGAGTCACCTAGGTGTGACATACACAGAGAAATGTTGTGATACAAACAGTTGACGAGAACAGCATGTCACACACAGCACACTACTTGACTCAGTGTACTCACCTACAAGCCATGCACGCTCTGGATGTAGATTTTCCATCAGCCGGGTACAATGCTGTTCCACAGGATGTAGGAGTCATGGGCGGAGCCAGCAAATTGCGCACAAACATGGCTGATGATCATATCAGCTTGGCATACCACCTGCACATTTATGGAATGGTAGTGCTTCCTGTTCCTATACACCTGCTCACGTGCCTGTGGTGGGACAAGGGCAATGTGTGTGCCGTCAATGGAACCAACTACATGAGGAATGTGGCCATGGGCATAAAAACCAGCCTTCACAGCAGGCAAATCTGCTGTATTTGGGAATCGTATGTATTGGTCCTTGTATAGCATCATTGCGGACACCACATCCCAGAGCACCATGCTGAATGTTGGTTGCGACATCCCACCGGCGATGGCCACCGTGTATTGGAAAGAGCCTGTAGCAAAAAAATGCAACGCTGCCATGATCTTCACGTTTGGGGATAGGGCAGTTGGATATGTTCGTTGAGGCCTCAGATGGGGCTCCAACTGAGCACACAGCTCTTGCAGTGTAACGCGATCCAGACGAAATTTCCGGATGATGTCCACATCCTCCATGTCCGCCAGGACTGAGAAAGCCCGGTGCACATTTGGTCGTCGCCTACATGAAATGGGAGAGGACTAATGTTATTCAAATTACACAATGAGATGTGTCCGACTTCTCTCATCTTGACTCACGCAGCAGAAACAATGAACGTACTCCAACAATTGCTGAATCCACAACTCAGCTGCAGAGACACCTTCACTGCATGTATTTTTACAAGTGGACATGTTGTACATACTGACTACCCCAAAAACATATTCAGAGGTTGTGAATGGTACACCAATACATCTGGTGTCCCCAGGCCTAGGAGTAGGTGACACAGCAAAGGTATGAGACAGCAACACTACTGACTCATATGTAGCTGCTTTACCTGCCACACCTTCTTGCTTAAGTTGCACAGACCACTAGTTATCATCACAATGTGCACAGTGTGTGTAAGCTGATCACATATCCTACTTAAATCAGCTATGGGCACAGTAAAAAACCACCATTATGTGTTCAGGCAATCATTATTGTTGTTTGATTAGCCATCGCACACATTAAGTTGATTTCAAAGATGAGACAACATCATACAACCAATAGATGTACATCCACACACATATCATAGGTGACGTGAGTAAGTGCATGTCAATGCATGTCACATTTTCCACAGACATGGCATGTGTAGGCATCAGTGAGTTGAATGTCACACCAGCATTCATTGTACAAAACAAGTGCAGTAAGACACTATGGATGCATAGTGTTCAATTGTTAAATTTGACCATTGCCATTGCTAGTGCATAATGTGTCCATAACCGCGGTAGGCGTGCACCGCCACCACGGGGCCGCTCATTGGCCACAATTTAAAGAAGCAGCATAGCGGTAACGACCGCCTGTCCTCCGCGGTGTGTCACCACCAATGCCATTGCAGCCAATGGGACCCGCGATCGCGGTAGTGAAATGCTACTTTGGAAACCGCGGTAGGCGTGCACCGCCACCGCGGGGCCGCTCATTGGCCACAATTGAAAGATGCAGCATAGCGGTAGTGACCGCCTGTCCTCCGTGGTGTGTCACCACCAATGCCATTGCAGACAATGGGACCCGCGATCGCGGTAGTGAAATGCTACTTTGGAAACCGCGGTAGGCATGCACCGCCACTGCGGGGCCGCTCATTGGCCACAATTGAAAGATGCAGCATAGCGGTAACGACCACCTGTCCTCCGCGGTGTGTCACCACCAATGCCATTGCAGCCAATGGGACCCGCGATCGCGGTAGTGAAATGCTACTTTGGAAAGCGCGGTAGGCGTGCACCGCCACCGCGGGGCCGCTCATTGGCCACAATTGAAAGATGCAGCATAGCGGTAACGACCACCTGTCCTCCGCGGTGTGTCACCACCAATGCCATTGCAGCCAATGGGACCCGCGATCGCGGTAGTGAAATGCTACTTTGGAAACCGCAGTAGGCGTGCACCGCCACCGCGGGGCCGCTCATTGGCCACAATTGAAAGATGCAGCATAGCGGTAACGACCACCTGTCCTCCGCGGTGTGACACCACCAATGCCATTGCAGCCAATGGGACCCGCGATCGCGGTAGTGAAATGCTACTTTGGAAACCGCGGTAGGCGTGCACCGCCACCTCTGGGCCGCTCATTGGCCACAATTGAAAGATGCCAGCCAGGTGGACCAATTACAGCAGCTGCCTGCCACTGATACCAACCCAGGGGCCTATAAATCTCTGTGGGAGAGCCACACATTTCACATGCATTCAGACACTGCTGACTGCCATTCCTCTACAACTGCATATTTTGCTGTATCCTGGACTCAGTGATGGCGAGAACAGAGAATGTCAGGGCCCGTCCCTTCACTACAGAGGAACTGGAGCTTCTGGTGGACGAGGTCCTTGCACAGTATGGGAGGCTTTTGGTGCGCCAGATGTACTGGTAAGTGTTCCTGATTCCAAGTGTGAGAGTGATCAAAATGATACCATGATGTTGCTGTGCAGTAGTATGTGCCTGTGAGTGCAAGTCGATGTACAGGCATCCTAATAGTTAACATGGCATGCTCCATACATGTTCTGTGGGAATTGAATTTGATTATGTGTAGAAAATGGACACTCCTACAGCCATTGTTGCACAAACTTAATGAACATGTTGGTCTGAGACTAGGTGATGTAAATGTGTGTTACACTGCCATGCATGCTAACTTCATGTCAATGGTGTCTGTAGGCTTATTTCCACACCTACATAAGTTGATTGAAGTTAGGGGGAGACATGCATTGTTTAAACAGCCACACAGATACGATGGTGTTCTGAAACAGCACAAGTCGGGACAGATTTTTACTGTGCCATGTTATGTGACTGTCCACTCACTCTTCACAACCTCATATGTGACTGTTGAAATGTATTTCGGATTGGAGCACTAACTTATGTGTGTTGAATATTTCTTAAGTGCACTATGTTGATGTGAGCATCATGCACAATAGTCCAATGCATGAGTGGAACCCAGTTGATGTTAATGCAACTATGACACTTCACATCAATGTAAGTAGTAGATGTCATCCTTACATTGATTTGAACATGTGTTCAGTCTCGCATGTGTTGGCACTTTTCACCCTCTCATGCTGTACATCCATGTGATTTATCTGAGGGACCATGTTGAACCGCACTGTGAGTTCCTCTGGCCTGCACAGACACTGTCCAATGTTACTCTGAGCCATGCCTAACTGGACTGAGTCAAACATGTGTTTAGTCCACACACCTAATACTCACTGAGCCATCATAGTCCTGAGAATTGCACAATCGAGGACTTAACATTGTGAGAAGGGCGTGATAATTCAGATTATGTCCCAATATGTTTCCTGAAAAATGCATTGAGCCATTCACAGGCCAAGGACATCGAGGGGTGTGTAGTGGTGGACACAGTGAGCCTGCCACTACACTTCATTAGCACTGTATTGCATGTCATGCTCACTCACATACTGCGTCACAGATGAGGGCCTTCTGCACATAGCTGTCTGTGCTGCCATTGTGCATGTGTTTGAGATGGCCATGTACTGTGTGCCGCGTCATACATGCATTCATTTCTATGTAGTATTGTAATGAACATGTACTATGTGTCATGCTGTATGGCCTCTGATGAAGATGTAGCGATTTGTGTGCCATGCATTTATGTTCTCCTGTGCTGACACACAGTGTGAATGACACAGGGTCTCTGATACCTCCTTTTCTTGTCTCCTATGCCTGCAGCTGAAGGTCCACCAGCGTAAGGCCACATGGAAGAACATTGCACGGAAGGTGCGGACTCTGGGTGTATCCAACAGACAGCACACACACTGCCACAAGAGGTGGGATGACATCTCCCGTCTGAGCAGGACCGTGGCAGAGATGACGGTGGGGCTGGTCCCTCGCAGTGGCAGGTTGGCTCGCCGAACCATGACTCCACTAATGTCCCGCATCTTGTCTGTGACACAGCCAGTGCTGTATGAACATTTGAGGGACCATCAGCAGGGAGTTAGTGGTGAGTATTCTGTGTAGGCTGACTTTGGGTGTGACTGACTGCATGAATGGCGACCGGGAGCCATTGCTGATCTTGATGCTGTGTAAATTTTTAGGAACTACTTCTCAGTGGCCTATGTGTTCAGTGCAGGTGTCATGTATTTTCCCATAGATGGACTTGATCATGTGTTTCATACAATGGCCCTTGACATTGCATGATGAGATGTGGCCTTATGACATCTTCTGCATTCTGGGTGTCATGGACATCACCAGGCAGTGTACAGCAGTGTGCATCATGTCAGTGTGCATTTAACGATGTGTGCACTGCAGGACTTGTAAATGGTGTGAAGTACACATCTGACACCAACGTGCAACAGTTTGCATGATGAATTGCTCAACTTGTTAGACATCAGTAGCTCATGGACATTCTTAAGTACAAATTTGAATCTGTATCTGTGTTGTCCCCTTACAGTGACTCCATATGTGACAGAGGCAACATGCTGAGATGTATGCATCACTCACATACAGGCACGTGGGTATGCTTGCAGAGATGTTTATGTTAGATTACAAGGAGGCAGGGACCTGCTATTTGCCGGCGTGAACCTCACATGGCTCATTGATGTAAACAATGCATATTTCCATGCATCTTCTGTGTTCAGCATGATTGTTGCACATGCAGACTGCACAGGGTGTTGTGCAACTTGGGGTTGTCATTATCTAGTCTAGTTCTGTGCTTGCATTTGATGTTTGTGTGTATGGCACTGTACTGAACCTATGTCTCTGTCCATTGCAGCATCTACCGAGTGCACGGAAGGCCATGATAAGGACACCAGTGCTGAAGCATGTGGCACGCATGATAGCCATGAGATCACTGACACTGAGGTGACCAGCGCCTCGGAGGGGGACAGGTGTGTCCTTGAGGACTCACGCGCAGAAAGCACAACCTCAACATCATCGGACTCCAGTGGGGAGTCAGCGACAATGGTGGTCACAGGTAGTGACAATGCTGCCTCTTCCTCCACCACACATCGGCCAGTGCCCACCATCCCGGCTACTACCACTAGTGCTGTCCGTGCCCGCAGGGCTGTTAAGGGTAGAGTCGCCTTCACCCCAGGCACCGCTGCCCCTGCCCCTGTCTCCCCTGCTGCCCTCAGTGTTGAGGCGGTAGAACTCTTGCGCCAGCTGTGTGTGGGTCAGAACAGCTCTCCTAAATGCTTTCCAGGATCAGGACAAGAAGTTGGGACAGGTTCTGGCATTTATGGAGGGCATTCATTCGGACGTGGGTGGGCTACACAGGACTGTCCAGGGTTTGTCCTCCACCGTGACGGCAGCCATTCAGCTATCACAGCATCCAAGTCCAGCCCCAATGCCTTCACCAACCACCCTGCCAGTGGCAACCCCTGAGGAGAGTGACCACACAACTGAGCCCTCAGGCCCCGAGTCGTCGACACCCAGCACACGACAGCAGTGCTCCAAGCGTGCCAGACCACAGACACCATCCCCAAAAAGTGACACAGGCACACAGGGACGCAAAGAAAAAAGCCCTTCACATGACACTCAGGGGCATCAGGCAAAGAAGCAGGCCTCTAGCTCACGGTCCACAAGATTGCACCCATCACAAGAGACTCCCATCCACACAACTGCTCCAAGTGACAGACATACAGTTGGCATGCCTGCTGTGGTGCTGGTGCCGCTGAAGGGAAAGCCCACAAAGCAACCTAAGACTGCCCACACCCCTGTGAAGCGTGTTCAGGAGAGCAATGTGAGTGGTTCACCAGGACCACAGGGGATGGAGGGTAAAAGGCAAGCAAAAAGCAAGGCTAAGTCCAGATCCAGCAAATCCCCACAAGGAGGGCCACCTGCACCTGTCACACCTTTAGTGGAGAGGGACTCTGTTGTGCCAGCCACACTTCCCACTACTCCCAAGGCACTTCTGCAATATCGGATACCCAAGAAGTGTAGAGGCAGCCCTCAACATTCACCCTCACCCACTGTGTCTCACCGCAGCGTCTCTCCGCCTCCACGTGCCACCATGCCACCCGGTCCAAGCAGCCCTACACCTGCCACAGCCACTACTGCCTCTGTGTCTCACGGCAGCATCTCTCCACCTCCACCTGCCACCATGCCACCCGGTCCAAGCAGGCCTACACCTGCCACAGCCACTACTGCCTCTGTGTCTCACGGCAGCATCTCTCCACCTCCACGTGCCACCATGCCACCCGGTCCAAGCAGGCCTACACCTGCCACAGCCACTACTGCCTCTGTGTCTCACGGCAGCATCTCTCCGCCTCCACGTGCCACCATGCCACCCAGTACGAGCAGGCTTACACCTGCCACAGCCACTACTGCCTCTGTGTCTCACGGCAGCATCTCTCCGCCTCCACATGCCACCCGCTCCAAGCAGCCCTACACCTGCCACAGCCACTGATGACTCTGACTCTGATGATCCTCTCTCTCCCAGGTCCAGTTCCGCCAGTGGCCACGACAATCAGCCAACTCCCACTCCAACTGACAGGCAAGTCTGAGGCACAGACCCCCTCCCATACCCATCTCTCCCACAGCGGTGCCTGGACTGAGCTTTGATAGCCCCGGTGCTTTGGTCATTCACATGGCAGTGTACGGTGTTACACATTCACTGTAAACATTTTCATGCACACATGTGCATTGTTTGGACTGTGGACTGGCCAATGGCCTTTTATTTGTTTGAAATTTTGTGACTATCAGGATATTTTGCAATAAACACTGTTACTCCTGTTGTATCGTTTGTTACTGCCCTTGCTTAATTATACATTTTGATGTGTGGGTATGGATAAATGTGCCACATGCTCTGCATGGCACTTCCACATTGCCATTTACTTCATTCACTTTGGCATTGTTTGTCAAATGTAACACACACTTTTGGTCTGCTTGACTCTGAGGTTTGGGGGTGCAATGATGTTTGTAGGTGTTGATGTACTCTTGCAATCATCATTCGCTGTTGATTTCAGTATGATTGTACACATGTCATGTTAGGGGGCTATACCACAACAGAGGTGAATTCTACACACAGTCTAACTTGCGGGGTGTCCAAGGTTGGTGATGTCTGTGTGATGTGTTTGGATGTGTGAACAGCAGTGTGTGTGTGGTAATCTTGTGAAGGCCTGTCTTCGTACTCACATGGGTATATTTGTATGTGTGCAGTTGAGTGGTCACACAGTGTGCTTGGCCTGTCCTTTTCAGTGGTGTTGAGGTGCATGTGGCCCTGTACATGCCAACTACAAACGTGTATGTTCCAGGTGGGGTTTGCCCCCTCATACTCATCTTGGCAGTGGCAGGAGGGGGGTTTAACACCACATGCACCTTTTTGGCATCACCTTGCAGGTGTTGTTTTGCCACCTATTACTCATCTTGGCAGTGGCAGTGGCAGGAAGGGGGTTTCACACCACAAGCACCTTTTTGGCATTACTTTGCAGGTGGGGTTTGCCCCTGAAACTCATCTTGGCAGTGGCAGGAGGGGGGTTTAACACCACATGTACCTTTTTGGCATCACCTTGCAGGTGTTGTTTTGCCACCTATTACTCATCTTGGCAGTGGCAGGAAGGGGGTTTCACATCACAAGCACCTATTTGGCATTACTATGCAGGTGTTGTTTTGCCACAATACACCTATGAACTTGTTCATATACATCACTATCCCTGAATATCAGATGGGCACACATTTTGATGTTGAACAGGGTGGGATGGTAGGAGCTGTGATGATGTCAGGTAATGACAGCTGCTACCAACAGAGGCACACAATGTATATTTGGGCCAGGGCCAACACAATCCTTACACGTCCCTGTGACTGCCCATGCGTGCCGCTGGACCTGCCTACTGGATTGTGCAGAACTTTTCCCGCGTCTTGACCGCTGCGGTGACGTGACCGGGAGGATGCGGTGATGACGTTGTTTATGGATGACCCCGATGCGGAGGTGTGGCATTGACATACCTGCGGTGTTGGCGGCGGCGTCTTTGTTGATCGCGGATCAGGAACAGCAGCGGTAGGGCTTGTAGAGCAGGATCCATTGCTGTAGCGAACGCGTGGAGTTGTGTGTTATTGCCGTTTTCCTCCGCAGTATTGCTTCCGCCGTGTTTCAATGGGTGGTTTCTCTGTTGCGGTCCTATTGCCTATTTGAGGCATTGTGTTTCGGACGGCGGTCTACACGTCATTCCGCATGGCGGTCTCCCGCTATTGGCTACGTCCGCCCTCGTCGCGGAACCAAAGTACTGGCGGTACGAAAAACACCGCGGCGGTAGGCATTTGGCCTATGTCTGCCCATCGTAATATGGCAGTCGGGGATTTGCGACCGTGGTTGGCAAAAGAGCACCCGCCAGGCCGGCGGAAGCCACCGCCGGCACCGTAATGACCCCCTATGTTCCTAACCGCATCGTAATCTGGCCCTCGGTTGGGAAGACACGTTCCCGATTCGGAAGGAGCAAATGCCATTAGGAGGCCTTCCTAACCGCTTCGGAATCAGGCCCATAATGTTATTTTTTTAAGAATATTATTTATATTGGAAATATAAATAATATTACTTAGTACAAGTTTTTAATAGAAACATTTTTGATAACATTTGTACATTTTTTAACATTTATTCAGCATGGTACAGATTTTTAATATACATTGGACATGAAATGTATATTTTTAGAATTATAATAATAATTATTAAATGTTTAATAATATTTTTTATTATAATTTTACATTACATAAAAAAATGTAAAATCAATTTTAGAACATAAGTTATAATTTCTAGTATTTTTACAAAAATTTATAACACTGTGGGGCATATTAGCAAGGCGATTATCGCCACTTTAGCGGGACTTTTTCCCGCTAAAGCGGCGATAATATTATCGCCTTATCAACAAGCTGTCGCTAACTGCTGTTAGCGACAGCTTGTAGGCGATAGCGACCGGGTTGGGTGCCGCTTTGCATGCCAGCGATATTTATCGCTAATGGCATGCAAAGTAGGCGTTCCCCACCTAACAGCGACTGGAAACAGTCGCTGAGGTCGCTAACGCCTATCAGCGAGGCAGGGCGGTGATTAGCGAACCAGCGCTAAACATGTTTAGCGCTGGTTTGCTAACACCTGGTCCCACCCTGACTTAGCCATGTAATCCAATGAGAGGTGGATTACATGGCTAAGTCCCCCTCGCACTATCAGCAAGCAGAACTGGGGAACAGTGTGAATATCGCCTGTTTTCAGGCGATATTCACACTGTTCTCCAAGGTTTCTATCGCTTTGGAGATTAGCATTGCTGATTGCACGCTAACTCCGCGATAGAAACCGGCGATGCCTGGCGATAATTATCCAAGCGCTAATTGCGCTTTGCGATAATTATCGCCAGGCATTGCTAATATGCCCCTGAATTTATAATGTACAATCAGTTTAATAAAGAAATACATATACCTTTACTATTTAAAGCTGCCATATTTTCTTCTAACTTGTATTTTGTAACCGCTCGGTTTTGTTTTTAGGTCGTTTCTGAGGTGAGAAGCTTGCGGTTGGAAGCTACGTCGCATCGGTTAAGGTAAGTTTAATTTTCTTTTTTAAACTTTAATTTTAGATTAATTTGGGGGTAGTTAAGTACTAGGTAGTGTGTGGAGTGTTAGGTAATTTAAGTTTTGGTGAGTTGTATGTGTTAATTATGTGTTAGCGAAATGTCGTCAGTTTGTTAATCGGTCGGTGTTAGAGTTAAATAGATATGTGAAAATATGTTTAAACTATGGCGTTAGTATTATGTTTTTTGAATTATGTTATAATGTATGTGTATATTTGTGTGGGTGGGATTGTTTTTTTCATTACAGGTTGTGGTCGATTGGAACGTGGCGGTTGGGAGAAGATTGCATTTTTTTATTTAAGGAAGTGTGTATTAGTTTTAGACAACTAATAATTATTTTACACTTCCTTAATTTTTGGAGTTTTCCAGGAGCGTTTATTTTTTTTAATACGTTTTTCGGGATTTTTATGGTTTATCGTTTCTGGAGTTATTGCCAGTAGATTACTTTTTCCATTGTTTGGGGGGATTTTTTTTTATATTGGGATTATTGAAAACGTGGATTTATTTATGGCAGTTGGGATTTCGTTTCTTCAGCTACGGAAACAGTAAGTTATTTTGATTTATTTATTGTGGGAGGGAAATGTTAAAAATGACATTGTTATTGTGATTTATACTTTATAAAATATAATTATTATGTCAATATATTTTTTGTATATTAATTAATAAAATTGACAAAATAATTATATTTTTAAAATTATAAGAATTGTATTTATTTGTTTGTTTAGTTTCTGTTTTTTGAGGTATTTTTAGTTAAAGTGGGGATTTGGCTATTGTTTCAAGGTATTCTAGGCCTTTAGTTGTTGGGTATAGTCTTACTTTGTACTGTAAGTACTCAAACATTTGTTTAGTTTGTTTGGTAAGTTTTGGGCCTATTTGTGTTACAGACTGCACCATTCTTAGTTGTTGGTAGCTTTGTTCTTTTTGGATAGCTAGTAATAGTTTATGTAGAGTTGGTGGAGTTCTACCTGTTGTTGCTTGGAAGGCGTTATGCCATCCTTCTACAGCATTATTAGTTTTAGCTTCTTTGTTTAGGGTACTGTTATATACATTCCACCATGGAATGTGGTATTTAGGTTGCCTTCTGTGTCCAGATCTGTGTAGCCTTCCCACCCAGGTATCCTCAAAATAGTCAAGTAGGGGACTTAGGGGCTGATTACGATGGCGGGGGGACTTGGTCCACCCGCCACCATAGCGGTGATTGGGACCGCCCGACAGTCATGCGGCGGTCCCACCACTGCGATTAGGATGCACCCGCCATACTGGCGGACGCATCCTGGGCCTTTAACATTGCGGGCAGTGCTGCTGGCTGCAGCACCGTCTGCAATGTTAAAGGTGCTTGCACCGCATTTCCCTACACCACGTGGCAGGCACCACACGGTGCCTGCCACTTGGTGCATGGAAATGCAGGGGGGTACCATGGGTACTCCCCAGTGCAGCGACACCCTCCCCAAGGGGGACCCGCAACGGGCCCCCAAACCCAATCCCCGCCAGCCTTTCCATGGCGGCATCGCCGCCATGGAAAGGCCTCTACACAGACACATCCTAATATGGAGGACGGTGCCTGCTAGGAACCGCCACCATATTAGAGGCCCTGCTCCGCCCGCCAGGAAATCGGTGCGATTGCCACCGGCGGAAAAGCGGAGGACGGACTTTGCGTCCGCCACGATACCAACCGCCATCCTAATATGGCGGTGGGTAAATCTCATTGTGATGGCGGAACGATCACCACCGCCGGCCAGGTGGTGGCGATCGTTACGCCATCGTAATGAGCCCCTTAGTTTTTGCTCATTTTGTTGGTAGTATGCACTTTCAATTAATCTATTGTAGTGTTCGGCTACGTCAGTAATTGGGACGTATGCCAGTGCTATTAGTTTTTTAATTTGATATGCAAAGGAGCTATTTGTTGCATATTCAATACTTAGGGGCTGATTACGATTGCGGAAGGCCCGTCACCTCCAGCCATGCTGTGGCGGTCCTTCCGCAAACGGACCGCGAAATTCCCTCTGCCACATTACAATGGCGGAGGGAATCACGCACGGACCGTGGCGGACGCAAAGACCGTCCACCACGGGACCCCCAAAAGCAATCACACCGATTGCATGGCGGATGGACCACATAGCCTAATATGGTGGCGGTGTCTAGCAGGCACCGTCCACCAAATTAGGATGCTGGCTATTGCAGGCCTTTCCATGGCGGCGATGCCACCATGGAAAGGCTGGTGGGGATTAGTGATGGGGGCCCGTTGCGGGCTCCCCTTGTGTTGGGGGGAGGTGAGGGTGCACTTGGGGGTTACCCATGGTACCCCACTACCTTTCACAGCACTACGTGGCAGGCACCGTGTGGTGCCTGCCACGTAGTGCTGTGAAATGCACAACATGGCATTTTCACACCGCGGCGGGTGCTGCTGTCAGCAGCACCTGCCGCAATGTTCAAAATCAAGATCCGACCGCCATAGTGGCGGTCGCATCCTGATCGGGTGTGCGGGACCGCCGCATGCATGGGCAACGGTCCCGGTTCCTACCAGGATGGCGGACGGACTCCAGTCCGTCCGCCATCCTAATGACACCCTTAGTGTAGATTTTTGGAGGTGTCTCAAAATACATTGATTGAAATGATAATAGCAACCTTGAATTGCTGTGTGAGGGTAGGTTTTTAGTATGGCTTGTATCATTGACTGTTCAAAGTCGATTATTTTTTAGGGAAAGTAATTATTGGTTTCTTGTTTTATTTTAGTTAAAAGTTCAATATAGGCGGAGTTTTGCTTGTTTGGTAATAAAGCATATAAAAAGGGGATATTTGAATTTTGATAAAGTGCATGAATTGTATATAACTGATAAAATGGTTTGGGACATATTTTGAAGCTCCCCTCCATCATCCAGGTCTCACAGTTGTAGCTTTATTAAATTAGTGGCAGTTCCAAATATTATTATTCTTTTGTTATTTGATTTGTTATCATAAAGAAGAAATTGTTCTTTATTATGGGTATCTGTGAGTTCTGGTGGTATTTCAACTTCAGCAAAAGTTTTGGGGACAGGTGTGGTAGTAGCAGTAGCTTTTTTAGTTCTAGCTATTGTTATTTTTAGTGACAATATTGAGGGCATTTGGCCAGTTGCATGTTGTGGGATTTTGGGGAGCATGTCTTTAAGTATTTCTGTTGTAGACTTTTCTGATCTAGTGCTAGCTTCTTTTATATCGTCTAAAGCATTTGTAACTTCAATTTCAGCAACATTAGGGGTGGTTATGCTCCTAACATATAGTACAGTTGTTTCCTTTGTTGCAGCCCTCCCATAACATTTGTTAGAATAATATTTACTGCATTTCCAGTTGACTTTGTCTCCTGTTTGCTTTTCTTGGGTGTACACATACCCCATATAACATAATAAAAATGTTCCTTTTTGTGAAGTTATGAATTGGGCCCCTTAAGTCATTGTGATGTTTGAAATGCTAAGAAAAATGTATATAGAAATTAATAAAAATAATTCTGTATTCTTTTATTGTCTGAAACATATACATTGTCAATTATATACTTACAACGTTGAATTTGAAGTTGTTTTCAATGCTGATGGGTTTTCTTTATTGTTTGCCTTTAGTTTTGTTGTTGAGATTCCTGTTGAGAAAAAAAGTAATTTTAATAATTATGTTTAATTGTGTTTTAAGGGGGAGTTGGGATTAAGTTGGATTTTTGTGTTGCATTTTTGGAAATTGTTTTACTTTTTTCCAGTTTAATACTTTATTTGCATGTAGATTTTTCACAGTCTTCTGTAGGTGTTGGAATGTCTTTAGATTTATCTGTAGAGGAGATATAAATTAAATAAAAATATATTAATTATTTTGTTTAAATAGCGTTTTCAGAAGATTTGCAGTAGCATTGGTTTATAAATGGTATTTTACTTACTTTGTGGAGCTGGAAACAGAGTTTTCTCTAATGTAGTGCAATGTTCTGGCAGCAATCTGGCAGAGTTTCTCCTTGTTCTTTCTTTTTTGTTTGAGGTGTAAAATAATGTTTAATTTTCGTGTGTTTATATAGTGTTTAATTAGTTGTTGTTTTAATTTTATTGTTTTTTTTTAATTATATGTGTATTTCATTGGTTGTTATTAATTGTTTTAAATGATTTTGGAGTTGGTTTCCATATATGGAAAACACTAATTAACCTTCATTTATTGGTTTGTTTTATTTGAAATTTGTTTACTTTATTATATGTGATTTATATTGTTTTAGATGTGAAATAATATGTTGTTTAATTTAGCTATAATACTATATAAAGTAAATAGTGTGTATTTAATAAGTTTTATGATAAAATTTTTAAATTTGTTTAAAATATGTGTTAATCGATTATTTTTATGTTGTGTGTGCAAAATAATAATTTTATATATTACGTTTTGTATAGTTATAAACATTTTTAACATGTCGATATTTTTTATTTTACGATAATATTGGTGTCTATATTTTTGTTATCGCTATTATTGACATTTTGCATGTTTTATTAAAGTTGTCGATATTTTTTTAACAATATTTTGTGGTTCGATAATAGTGATATCGAAGTTAATGTATGACGATATTTTCTTGTCGATATTTGTGTGTTTTTTTAAATAAGTATAAAATGTCGATATTAGTGTAATCGATTTTTATGTCCCGATATTATGGTTGGTCGATATTGTGTCTGTCTATATTATGTCAGTGATTCACATACTCACATATCCCACATAATGCAACAGTAGATAAAGGACACATTTCTCATGCATAGCACAGCAATGCAATGAGGCCCAAAGACATGTTAAATCCCATTTGGTGCAAATGACATTGTACAGTCAAGAACTAGGCAGAGTGGTATGTGTGTACATTGTACATTGTACAATTGCCGACATGTGTGATTGCACTCACACTCAATGCATGTGAGGGCTATTGGGCAGAGGAACACATTGACACTACGTATACCAGTGTGTTTTTCTACACCATTTCTCAGTTGACACAGGAACAAAATCACTTTGTCATTGCAGCTCATCCTTACTGACATCTAAGGTGTAACACTGAACTTCTACATCCTTCAGTGACAGAGATATGATGAGTCTAGGCATTAATATTGGCGTTTTCTCAGTGGATGCCTTATGATGGCACTCATATGTAAACTTCTGCTTGAGCTTTGAGGCTGACATATGTGACATTGTCATGATACCTTGAGTACCGTTGTTGACTAGGGAGAATGAATACAGAGGCCCTCCCTAATATCTCTGACCATATTGACTGAAATAGCACACAGTGGATTCATTACCGCCAAATTCTTGACCGGTTGTCTTTCCCTTCCCAGCTCCCCCCTCTCTCTCTTCCCCTCTCTATTACCCCACATAGATGTAACACGCATAACAGATGACCAGACCACAGTAGCAAGTTTTATTTGGCTTTTGTATTTGTTTTTGCAAGCGGGGAGGGGGAATGGAGTTGAGCACGTTGCTCGTTTAAAATGTGAATCCTGATACATGTATGTAATAATTGATATGCAGTAACAGCTGTAAAAACACAGTGGAATGTTTCTATCCTAATCATATCTGTACAGGCTGTAGGATTGAGTATGTAAAATCCAGAACCCGTGTGTTTGACACTATCCTTATCAAATGCAAAAGAAACAGGGTCAAGACTGATTTGCATATGGCTGGGTCCAAACTGGTGTGGTGTGGTGAGCAAAAGAATGATGGATTTAACCCAGATCCTTGTGACTGGGGGTGAATGTTTGCATTTTCCAGCATTCCGTCCATCAATTGTTTCTTTTACTATACTTATCAAAGCATATAATGTACCACAAGTATACATAACTTGAAAACGAATATAATATGTGTTAAAAAAAAGACATTGTCATGATACATGAGCAAGGTATCTGCAGATGTGTGAGCATGTGTTGGTGGCTCACATGCGCCACATGCACAATTATTACAGTTCCGCTATTGCCTGATTAGTTGGCCCATTTTGCTGTGTGGCACTCAAGGTGCCTATGCTTAGTGTCACATCATGATGGTCAATAGTTGAAGGGATTTCCCACATATTGCCATGGCGGGGAGGTGCAGGATGCTTGCACTTGTCAGGCCTGAGCATGTGATAAGGAGAGTAGCACAGTTACCAAGAGATGCTGAAAAATGTATTTGGTATCTCCACATCCACCATGGTCTAGTTCATCCTATCTTCAACAGACATACAACACGCTGGTTCCAGGTAGTGTTTTTATTCACAAGTGTTACAAGGAGCAATGAGGCAGTGGCAGTCCTTAGAGCAACAACCCCATCTTTGTTAAAGAGCCATAGGATGTCCAGACAGAGTCAATGAGGGATACATGTCATGGGACATGTTGAGGAGAGGAATCTTCCAGTGAGGAGGAAGTCCAAACTGCCATTAGGGAACGTAGGACACATCAACAGTGCACAAATAGGCAAGATCCACAGGTGGAAAAGCAAATAGGGGACAGTACCAGTTGACAAGTGCACTGGCATGAACATAAACACAGGTCCTATGAGAAACTGGCCAAGTGGCACAGACAAATGTTACTGGGCAGCTCTTTGGTGGAAAATGTAGAAGTCCACATCTTCTTCCTCTGATGTGTGCGCTGTCTCCCCTGAGGGGTGTATTGTTGGTGCAGGAGGTGACGGAGGCACACACACACATCAGTGGCAGAAAATGTGGATACCCTCTCCATAGCAGCATTCGGCTGTGCCAACAAGGAAGGCAGCACAGCACTGAGAAGGGCCCGATGACATGCCAGCAGGGTGACAACGTTGCGGTGTAAGGCAACCATTGCTGCTATGTAGGAGTCCTACTTCCGCTCCATCAATTTGAGGATGTTGCGGATCACCCCAACTGGTTGACTACCTCACCGAAGCTCCTTTGGCAGGGCAATTGTTCATGCCTCTGCCTTATGACACCAGTGATGTCAGACAGCGATGTCCAATCCATGGAGCGGAGGGTAGGTGCTTCTTAGTGCCTCAAATGTGTCCTTATTAGGACTGAGGAAACTACAGACTCCCTCATTGGTGCCCACCATGGTCTCCATCTCCGCCCGCACCTTATCAACCAGCTGCCGCTGGATTCCTACCACATGCTGTTGGAATTCAATTTGGGGGTTCTCGAAGTTCGGCACGGACTTGTGCTGGCAGTTGGGGTATCTCTGGTGGTAGACGGATCCTCTAGAGACCCTGCAATGCTGTTGGGCCCTTCCCACAAAGTAGAGGGTGAGTCCAAGGAGGCCAGGATTTCCCAGAGGGTGTCTTGGTCCAGGGTTGGTAGGCTGTCATCCTTAGCAGTTTTCTCATCTGGGACAGGCAGCTGGTCAGGAGGTGTTGTTTCTCCTTCTGCAATGAAATACAGATGTGTTAATGGTGATCATTGTTAGATGTTAACGAAGCAAACACAAGGAAATGATGGACGAAGCACTGAAACTTTTCAGACACTCACCCCCAGTCATAGATCTGGGTTGAATCCATCATCGTTCTTTAGCTCACTTCGCCACCCCAGTTCAGACCCAGCTATAAGCAAATCAGTCTTGACCCTGTGCCTCATGGGAACAGTCCAGCCCGAACTGCCAAGCCAGGTCTTCCCTGGACCGGAAACAAGCATCCTGGGACCGGTTTCGGGGTAATACCCCTCATCAGCCAGGCTAGCTTGAATCCAGTGGCAAAGTGAGCAAGGGACCCACGTCTAGGCATACCCTGCCAACTTAGGGCAAACAAAGCAAACACAAGGAGATGATGGACGGAGCGCTGAAACTTTTCAGACCAGGGTTGAATCCATCATCGTTCTTTAGCTCACTTCACCACCCTAGTTCAGACCCAGCTATATGCAAATCAGTCTTGAACCTGTGCCTCATGGGGACAGTCCAGCCCGAACTGCCAAGCCCGGTCTTCCCTGGATCAGAAACAAGCATCCTGGGACCAGTTTTGGGGTAACACTCCTCATCAGCCAGGCTAGCTTGAATCCAGTGGCAAAGTGAGCAAGGGACCCACGTCTGGGCATACCCTGCCAACGTAGGGCAAACAAAGCAAACACAAGGAGATGATGGACGGAGCGCTGAAACTTTTCAGACACTCACCCCCAGTCACAGATCTGGGTTAAATCCATCATCAGTCTTTAGCTCACTTCGCCACCCCAGTTCAGACCCAGCTATATGCAAATCAGTCTTGACCCTGTGCCTCATGGGAACAGTCCAGCCCGAACGGCCAAGCCAGGTCTTTCCTGGACCGGAAACAAGCATCCTGGGACCTGTTTTGGGGTAACACCCCTCATCAGTCAGGCTAGCTTGAATACAGTGGCAAAGTGAGCAAGGGACCCACATCTGGGCATACCCTGCCAACTTAGGGCAAACAAAGCAAACAAAAGGAGATGATGGACGGAGCACTGAAACTTTTCAGACCCTCACCCCCAGTCACAGACTCGGGTTAAATCCATCATCGTTCTTTAGCTCACTTCGCCACCTCAGTTCAGACCCAGCTATATGCAAATCAGTCATGACCCTGGCCTCATGGGAACAGTCTAGCCCAAACTGCCAAGCCAGGTCTTCCCTGGACCGGAAACAAGCATCCTGGAACCGGTTTCAGGGTAACACCCCCCATCAGCCAGGCTAGCTTGAATCCAGTGGCAAAGTGAGCAAGGGACCCATGTCTGGGCATACCCTGCCAACTTAGGGCAAACAAAGCAAACGCAAGGAGATGACGGACGGAGTGCTAAAACATTTTTTAGACACTCCCCCCCAGTCACAGTTCTGGGTTAAATCCATCATCGCTCTTTAGCTCACTTCGCGACCCCCAGTTCAGACCCAGCTATATGCAAATCAGTCTTGACCCTGTGCCTCATAGGAACAGTCCAGCCTGAACGGCCAAGCCAGGTCTTCCTTGGACCAGAAACTAGCATCCTGGGACCTGTTTCGGGGTAACACCCCTCATCAGCCAGGCTAGCTTGAATCCAGTGGCAAAGTGAGCAAGAGACCCACATCTGGGCATACCCTGCCAACTTAGGGCGAATAAAGCAAACACAAGGAGATGATGGACCGAGCGCTGAAACTTTTCAGACACTCACCCCCAGTCACAGATCTGGGTTAAATCCATCATCGTTCTTTAGCTCACTTCACCACCCCAGTTCAGACCCAGCTATATGCAAATCAGTCTTGACCCTGTGCCTCATGGGAACAGTCCAGCCCGAACTGCCAAGCCAGGTCTTCACTGGACCGGAAAGAAGCATCCTGGGACCAGTTTCGGGGTAACACCCCTCATCAGCCAGGCTAGCTTGAATCCAAAGTGAGCAAGGGACCCACGTCTGGGCAACCCAGATCTGTGACTGGGGGTGAGTGTCTGAAAAGTTTCAGCACTCCGTCCATCATCTCCTTGTGTTTGCACTGTTAGATGTTGACATGAGTTTTCTGACTGACATACAGACTTTATTCTCATTCACTTTCAGTTGTACATTGATGCATAGGACACATATTACTCAAAGTCATTGAGGCCTAATTCCACTGCTGTTGCCTTTCAGATGGCAGTATCTCAACATTGTTCACACGACCACTGTGTGAAAAGGATGACTTTTCCTGTCATGACACACATTGCAACACATTTACACAGCTGGCTGGGCTGCCATGCCTGTGCGGGTAAGTTGAGGTAAATCCACATCTGACTTTGTGATTTCCTAACTCTTACATGATGGCTACACTGATTTTTGTTTCCCGTATTTACACCACTACTTTGCACATTGGCCAAAGTCCCCAGCATGCCTGCATTCCCTGTGGCCACCACTCAGCCCACAGCTCCTGGGAATGTGATGTGGATTTGGTCATGTATTTGATTTGATGCCTCTTATTGCCTCAAATGTGTCCTTATTAGGACTGCGACACCTACAGACTAGTGATGACGCTCCCCCTTTTCATTATTGACAGAGCTGGTTACCTGCAGAGTATCACAACTTGTTTTACTCAGGGCTGCTCACTTAAACGTTTGCATGTCTCCTCTGGCAATCCTCATTTAGGCCCAGGTACTCAACTTACTGTCACACACTGATGGAACCTACTACATACATTGATTCTCATGTGACTCAGACACTAACAATATACATGTACATATTCAATTGACTGACATGGCTTTTTATATTTGAGGACTATAGGTCAAGCTGTACTGCACATGCTAGTAGTGCTGGAATTGGTGATATGTACCTGCCCATATACCTCACCCACAAACTATCCCTGAATCCTGCCCTTTGTGGTGGCAATGAGGTTCATCTGGTAACTTCACAAAGCCCTGTTTCACATCACCTACTTTAACATATGTGGCTTGGTAAGACTTTTCTTTTTTTCTGACTCCTCCTGCCACATGCTACACCTTCACCCAGGTCAACATCACATGTAGGATGTAGTACACCAATGTGCTCTTTGCTGTCATCCCTACTCACCTGCGACACGAGAGTGACACTCATACACAGCAGTACATGTGTACAGGTTAGGCTACCTTGCAGTATACATGTTCCTACTCTCCTCATTGCTATTCAATGTCACCCACTTCAGACACAGTGCAAGTTCAATGTGCTCAGACATACTTACAATGCACTGCAGTAACAGGGGCCGTCGGGCCTCACACACCATGGGTCTTTTTTATGAGAGGGTTGCGCCACCAGACCATCCCCTTTTTTGATGCTCTGGAGGTGCAAGCTTCTCAATCATATATATGAGGCCACACAAAGCTCAGCTCTATGCTAATTCTCCATAAATGAGAGCCCATGTTGTTTTTCAACACACATGGTCCTCTAGTGTGCATCACTTGCATTCAACCCCATCCCAAGTTTGAATTGGTACATGACAATAATGTGGGTGGTCCCTACGATGGCAGGCGACAACTGTGTGCTCTCACCCCACACATAGTACAGCTGTGTGCAATGTAGTATCATGCTAGTAAGTATACACATGGCTGTTTACATTTCCGTATGTGTTGATATTTCACATGCGCCACACCTGAGCCCCCTCTCAGGTGAGGAGTTTATCCTCTGGCAAGCCCATTCCATTCCATTGGTTTGTAGTCCTCATTTGGGTTCATGGGCCCACGTTAGACACACTAGCCTCATGATGCAAGGTGGCCTGCACTGTCACAGTCAGGTTGGGCAGGCTTCAAGTATCCATGCATGATGTGTTGTTTCAGTCCATGTTTTTTGCTTTGTATTGTGAGACTTGTAGCTCTGGTGACTCATGTTATACATTCCATTAAAAGTCCCAGTATGCAAAGGTGACCCTGGCCTCGTGCAGCACATCACAGATGGAATGGACACACTTGACAGAGCTGGACTGAGCTGTGCAACATGTTGCTGGGCAGTGTGACTTACATTTATGTGATGTTTAACTGTACATGAGAAAAGGTCCTATCCTTTCCCTTGCACACAGTGCAGTGGAGTGCAGGGACATAGCCTGCTGCGCTGCAGAACATGACCTTTTCGCCCCAATTGTCCCGTGTTTCCACTTACCCTGTAGGTCTTCGTGGCCAGCACTGTCCTGTTCGGGGGCTCCTGCCACCAACTCGACTGGAATAACAGCTGCCATCTGCTCCTCCAAGGGGGCCAGCTCCTCCTGGTCCACATGTCCTCCTTCTCCGGTCTGCACGGCTTCCTTCAGGTTATTGGCCAGTTTCTCCTTCGTCCTGCTCTTATAATCGTGCCAGTGCTTATTGCAGTTGGTCACTGTCCTCTTAGCTTGACCAACACTGTTGATCTTGGCAACTATGGACTGCCAAATGGCCTCTTTCTTTCCTGATGGCAATTTGGAGGTGAGAAGGAGCTGATGCTCATGATTTGTCACCTCTGTGATCAAGATGTCATTCTCCTACGCACTGAAGTTACACTTCCTCTTCCCCTGGGACTATGTCTGGACATCGTGGCTGGTGCTGGGGGAAACAACCTTTACATCGCGGTCGTTAGACCGCGATGCCTTTACAATGCGGTCGTTACAACGACCGCGTTGTTACAACGCAATGCCATTACTACGCAAGTCATTACATCGACTTGCAGTAGATGGCGCTCTAAGATAAGGAATAGTATAATTTACTATTCCAACACCTTCCCTACTGTTGCGTAGGCTGGAGTTGGAATAGTAAATTATACATTCCAAATGTTACAACGCCATCTACTGCAAGTCGATGTAATGACTTGCGTAGTAAAGGAATCGCATTGTAACAACGCGGTCGTTGTAACGACCGCGTTGTTACGGAACGCAATGTATTTGCATGCTTTGTAGCATGCTATTTTCGGTGCCGGGGTTGTTGCGGTTGTTGCCCTGGCTGCTGTTCTCTGCTCCCTCTCTGCCTTCTGTAAGTTGTTTTATTTTTTTCTCTTCAAAAGCATCATTTTTTGGGACTTTTTGACACTTGACGCACTAAAAAATGACGCAAAATTGGTTTGAGTGGTTTTACGTGCAGCGAACCAGCCTTAATTGACTTTGCCTGCACATGCGTCCGTTTTGAATACATCAGCGGTCCTACAGAAGAGTAAATTTTTTGAATGCACCATCTGACCTCCGCCATGGTGCATTGTCCCATAAATATAATACATCCATGGTGTTAAAAAATGACGTAAAATAGTGCAAATATTTCCGACACATCGCCACCTTAACGCGGAGATGTGTCAGTTCTTGTAAATGAGGACCCTCATTTGCAAACAATTGGCGTAGGGCAGTGCCACTAGTGTTTTTGCTGTGCTGCTCTACACCAATTCGAAAGGGCAGGAATGCACCATATTTACGAGATACAGTGCATTCCTGTCCTTTCAGCCGGCGCACAATTTGGTGCCTGGCACCAACGCAGGCACCCTTGCACCATGGTGTAAGGGTGTCTACGTTGTTGGCAGGATTGTTTTTGTGCAGGAAGAAGCACCTTCCCGTATAAAAACAATCCCAAGAGGCGTTTTTCTCATTCTATGTGTGCTGCAGAATGCAGCACATATGGAAAGAGAAAAAAATGAGAAGAAATGAAAACATTTATCCTCGTTACGCCTGCTCTGGGGAGGCATGAGGTTTTGGCGCTGCCCCAGGTTTATGTGATTTTGTAAATCTGGGACAGGGTCAAAATTCATGGATGTTGCGTGGGAACACCAACCGCAACGCCCATGGTACATCTCCTTGGTTCACAGTAAGGTAACGCAGTGCTTTGCGCTGCCTTGCCTTACTCCATACCTAGGAGGCCATGCAAAGCCACGCAGGGTGGCTTTGCATTGCCTCATAGATATGACTGAGAGGCCTGCGCCACCGGAGCGTCAAAAAAGTGACGCTCCGGCGCGCAGGCCTCTTGTAAATAAGCCCCTAGGTACATTTCAATGATTGCTCTTTGGTCAATAGATGTAGTGATATGGATCTCAAGGCTTGCAAGGTTTGTGATGAGCAGTGCTGGATACATGGGTTCGAGGGATAATACACAGCTTATAGGATTCATCAGATATCCATTATGCCTCATTCAATAATGGGACCTCAGCTACCCAGTATCCTTTAACTCGGTCGATTAAAAGCTGTCTGTTTGTTGGGCTAGTGCCTGTAATAAGAGTGGGAACGCACGGCATTGGGAGTTTGACATATTATGGTTTATCGAGGGACCTTGATTTGAATTAGCTTGCAGAGCACACGTTTTGTTCGGCTGAGCGATTTAATTGTATTTGCTCTCATCTTCAGTTGTTTGCCAGTCTCTCCTGTTTAAATAGTCACATGGCTGTTGTTTTTTAACAAACTTTTGAACTATTCACAAATGTGTTTGAGTAGAAAACCGAAGATTTCCTAATTATCATGTCTAACCTTTCATTCAGAAATGAACAATTCATTTGCTGTTTGTAAAGTGCTGAAGGGAATTCTGTTTCGTCTGAGCATGCGTGGGAGTGTGGCTTGGTTATGTTGGGATGCGCACAGCATCGGTGGGGTCTGTGATGGATCTAAATCGCCTCTGAAGTATGTTGGATGTTGAGTGGTGCAAAGTTGTTCACACACTTTGCCACTTTTATTTTATCACAATTTTCTCTAGTTCATCAAATAGCTGTCATGCCTAGCACCAGAAGATAGGTAACCGCTTGCTGTTGGGAAAATGCATAGCAATAGGAACACTGCACGCCTCAAACTTAAGTAATCTCAGAAAACAAAATCCTTAAATTTCGAGCACGTTTGTTGTTCCCAAGCTGGGTCAGACCTCTGATCTAAAAAAGTCAAAAGGGTCAATTATCTCAAAGGAGTAAACACTCCCAGAATCTGAAAATAAGTTTAGTACACTGCAACAATTCCATCATTCCTATAACACCTATGTTCCTAGGTTCCCAAGTAAACCTAGGTGCCTAATTTAGAGTTTGGCGGAGGGATTACTCTTTCACAAATGTGACCTGTCCGCCCTATTGTAAATGACATTGAAAATAATACACTTGTAATAAGGTGGGCAAGATATTCGTCTCGTTTGTAACGAAGTAACCCATCAGAGAAAGTCTAAATCAAGCTCCAGGATTTAATTCCGAGCAGCCCGTTTTTGGGGGAGGGGATATTGCATCCTGCAAACACCAATACCACAGCGTACGATATTTACAGGGAGCTTATTAAATCTCCATTTCAAGTATTACTGTCCCTTGAAATGGTTGATTACACTGTAATACTGCATGTTTCCCCCATTCCAGGCTGCACAACTCGGTATGTGGTGGTGTTTCCCTGTACAAACTCCAGCAGGTGTAATATTTTGCACTACGTAATCCCGATTCGGGCACTGTTAGAAATGGGGTTTCTGGTTGGCTAGGGCACGCACCTAAGCGAGGCAGTACCCACCATTCTAGTCAGGGTAAGAGAGTTACACACACAAGATAACCCCTGCTCACCCCCTTGGTAGCTTGGCAGAGGAGTCAGGCTTATCCCAGAGGCAATGTGTAAAGCGTTTGTGCAACACACACACCAGTGACACACTAGGCACACCACAAAAAGAGACTCCACACAAGGTTATATGAAACACATTAGGCCACAATCACATAAATCACTTCGCCAACCAGGCGATTGTCATGCATCATTTAGATCATAAGTCATGGTCATAGCAGCATAGGTAGTGCAATAGGGTAAAGACTCCTAGATTGCACACGTCACCATCACTGTGCACATAAAGGCAGCTTCCTGAAATAGTAACCGGTATCCTGATACTGTAAGGCATAAAGCAACACATATCACATCAGGCAGGAATATGAAGTGGTTAGATTGAGGCATAACGCATAAGAATTACGAGCATATCACCATAATCACCAGGAGCACTTAGGGTGCAGCAGACCTGCACTCCTATTACATTTTATATGGTCAATGAAGCTCCCTACGCAGGGCACAGAAGCATCTGCGTGGGGAGCTACGGTATGGGTAATACGGTATTCTTGGGCCAACTGTAGGGAACGCGAGCTTCTGCGCGCCCACTGCAGCTAGTCCAGTTACTCTTGCGGTCACCAGACACATCAACCGACACAGCAGGGTTCCTCGTCGAGGATGCTCCCCGCACTTCTAATCAACAAGTGCCCCCAAAGCAATGGGGGACCTCGCTGGGTCCCCTGACCTCCGAACAGCACCAGGCGACTGCCCGTGTCCTTGCAGGGCAGCGGCTGCGCTCTTTTGGCGGGACGGTCTGTCGACTTCACAGGAATGCCCTTACTGGTGGCGTTCTCCAGTGCAACCACCGGCAGCTCTCTGCTGACGCACTGTCCTCACCCCCCGTCCGGGGCCGTGCTGAGGGAATCTCTCCTGGCACGGAGCGCTAGGCAGGTCTCCACGCTTGCACTGTCCGCCCCAGGATTGCCTCAGGCAGGGATCCTCTCACCCACCCTCTGCAGCCTCAAGTGCAGGCTCAGGGAGCGCTCCTGGCTTCAACCAGGGGGGCACGGCTGACCGCGCTGGTTGTGGTGGGGAGCTTGGCCCTTTTAGATTGGAGGAAGAGGCAAACTGTGCTCAGCCGCACTGACTCCTCACTTGGCGACAGCGCTGCCGCAGCCTCAGGCCAGAGAGCTGGGAACCAGCAGCAGTACGTCACCATGCGGTCGTTAAATTTTGAAGCCTTTCTTCAGCCTGAAATCCAGCACTCTACACTCGCTGACTTGGGGCTAGGGCAAAAAGAGCAAACCACGATCAGCATGAATCTAGCACTCTCCCCACGCTGGATTGCAGCAACATAGCTAGGAGCACCCTCCTTCCCAGCTCAGAGCACGCTGCTGCCAGACTCACGGAGACAAGAGTCCCACAGTAGAGATGCTCAAGGTGCCACCTTTGTAGGCCCCCTTGAGAGCACTGGGGTCACACGCTCAGGAACAGCAGGCAGGTAGGCCAGCACAGATAGTCAGCTTGCAGAGGGGAAGTCCCTCCAGAACAACAAGCAGATGGTCCAAATGGTGATTCCTCCTGGCAGCACAATAGTTCCTTCTGGCAGGTGCAGTACGTAGAGCCAGCAGCGTCTGGTTACAAGTCCCACGCAGTCTCTCCAATAATGGGGTCACAGCCCCTGTTCTTATAGTCCAAAAGTGTTTGTTCTAGGGGCACTTCAAACAACTTTGAGGAAGTTAACAACACCCCCATTCAATACAAAACCCTGGCTCCAGACACACTACAGGGGGGCAGAGACAGCATTGTGAAAGTCAGGCACAGCCCTTTTCAAGTGCAGGTGCAACTCCTCCCACCACTCTAAATGCAAACCAGGCCTATTCAGGTGCAATGGAAACTCCTCCCACCACTCTAAATGCAGCCACGGTCTATTCAGTCCAGCGCTGAGTTACCCTGGAAAAGCAGGACACACCTCAACCCCCTTTGTTACTGTCTAGAGTGAATGACATCCCCTTGTCCTGTCAGTCTAAACCAGACATTGAATACACAACCAGGCAGGGCACAAAGAGTCATAAGCACACAGAAATGCTCACTTCTAAAAGTGGGATTCCTAAAGACGTAATAACAAATACGCTTTCACCAATATGCAGGATTTATTACTACTATTCCAAACATACCAAACATGCCCACGCTCCCCTTTTCATATCAGAAATTACCACTGAAGCAGATATCAGGGAATTCCCAATGCAAACCTATGAGAGGGCAGCCTCACAGCCGTGAGAAACAAAATAGGCTTTTTGTTACTACCAGGACATGCCACACAACTAAGGCACATGTCCTACCTTTTGCCTACACAGCACCCTGCCCATAGGGCTACCTAGGGCCTACCTTAGGGGTGACACTTTAAGGACCACGTCACTGCGGCAGTAAACTGCGCAGGCAGGCCCTGCACCAGCAGAGGCCTTAGACAGGTTTGGGGGGTGGCACAAGCAGCACTGCAGGCCCACTAGTAGCATTTAATTTACAGGCCCTGGGTATATGGGATATCATTGTACAAGGGACTTACAGGTAAATTAAATATGCCAAACAGGTGTAGACCAATCTTACCAAGTTTACAAGAGAGAGCACATGCACTTTAGCACTGATCAGCAGTTGTAAAGTTCCCAGAGTCATAAAACCAACAAAAACAGGTGAGAAAAAATACAGGAGGAAGGCAAAACACTTGGGGATAACCCTGCAAAAAGGGCCAGTTCCAACTCCTGTTCATGACTGAATAGACCCGATGAAGGAATAACAGTATACTTTACGATTTCCTTAGTGGCAGGTCAGATTACCTCCATTTCGGAATATGTAGAGATTTGGATATAAAAACAAGTGGGGCACTTGATGAAAAGGACATAGATTTGTAAATTGAGCTCTCTGGTCATACCTTACAATTATATAACAGATCTGGTGAAAAATCTCTTCCACGGGAAGAGAATTCCTAAGTCATTTTTGAAATGCTAGAAACTATGGTATGTGAGCATGGCAGTCCCATGCTATGCTAGTCATGTGTTTTTGTAAGGTTCCCCATGTCAAGTCCAAAAGATAATCCTTCCCATCACTGTTAGCATCTGTAAACTAACATTTGCAAGTTTACGTTCGATACACATCTGTATTTGCAGTCATGCACCTATATGCAATTGGTAGACTAGTTCCACACGGAGTCAATGTAAGGAGCTTCACAATGGGTTAGAGTAATACCCTGGAGTGCTGTGTACTTTGTATCATGCCTTGCACATTTCTTGTAGATTATGAGTATTCCTGAACTTCAGTGTCATAGGTCTTCATACCCCAGCAAGCAAAGCAGGACACTCTTCTTGGGTGTGTGGAGCATATATGTATCCCCAGCCATCACACTGCTTACCAAGCTCGCTCTCCAACCTGCAGTACTGTTGTAGAGGGCATCTGTGTCCTGGCCTCTTTGCAGTTCCTGTAGGCTACCTTGTGCTCTTGGCCGCCTTGCATGCTGCTGTAGGAAGCTCTCTTCTCTTCCTTCTGGTGTGAAGGGTCTCCACAACAGATAGGTAATCTCCAAAAGCTGCAGCTATGTATTCAAGTTTAAGATTACTCCTGTTTCACAGTATGTTGTCTTGACCCATGGACATGAGTGAGTGTTACATAGATCTTATGGTCAATTTCATATTTTTTTACATTTGGGCCTAGGAACATCACAGGATCTCATGCTGGCTGATTTAACAAGATATTGTGCTGGTGCAATGCCAATCAAAGTGATGCAAAGCAGCTCAAAGTCTTGGAAGGGGATTACCTTTTGAGTGCAAAAGGTATTTTGCATTTGAAAGGTGCCCATTTCACAGCACAAATTGCGCTTTGCGCTGCTTTGCTCCACACCTTAGTCAAGGGGGTGTTACATGGATGGTACTTGGGAGGATCAGCACAAGTATCGATAGTTTTTGATGAAATACCCGATCCACTAAGATAATCAGACTGAGCTTTACGGCAAAAGATAACGGCTTCTTGATGCAGGCACAAAGATAGAGAAATATTTTAATTTCTCCAAACATTCCACATATTCCATGTATGCTGCACTGTGCAGCACACATCCAATAAAAGTGTGTGATATAGAAATTATCTATCGTATATAAGCAACAAGAGCAACCCTACTCACAAGGAACCAGGGCAATTATCATGTACTAAAGAGACAGCCGTTCATGTGGACAATGTACAGGATACTTAATATTATTGATGCACAATGGCAGTTACCATTGGTATAGTGATGCTGAAAAAGAAGACCAAGCACACAGAATGCAATACACAGGACAATAATATTTGTGCAAATAATATATTTATATGGTAGTACCATAGAAAAAAAGGTGCACAGTGTCCCAAGTGAACTTAGAACCTATATCACCAGAGTAGCAATTTATAACATATATTGAGGTTTCAAAATCAATGAAAACGACCATTATTCAATACATAGTTATTATTTCTCCTAGCCTTCTACCACATTTGTGAAGGCTATGAAATGGTTTGTTAAAATGTGTCGACGTCATTTTGAGCCTACGTCCAGTAAGGGGTCTCATCAGGACCTAACAATGAGGGACATCTGAAAAATACTGAAAAAAAGGGGGGCTGAGCAGATTGATTAAAAATTGTACCTATCTACGAATGTTCTGCATGTTGGGAATGTTAACTGAAAATAGATGAGTAATGAATTGTCAGAAAGTTGTGCACACCAGTCGTGAGTAAAAACAAAGGAAGCGATTACTCACATGGGGCACAGCCAGGCACCCAGTGAGGGGAGAGCTGACAATCTCTATGGCGTCTCACAGTTTTGCACTGCCAAAATGTAGACAAATACAGGAGCACTAATGCAAGCTCCTCTTCATGTCATGACAGACAGGAAACAACGAGTCATCATTTTCATTCAAGAGAAAGGAGCTGCAATTAGTCAGCTGCTTGCCGTGGTAGTATGAGTCACCCACTATCCACGTTGGAGAAAGGGCTAAGATCTGCCTACAGCCGAATGAAAGACAATTCATTAATCATCTATCTTGGTGTAAGGGGATGTGTTGTAGACAGCTTAGAGTTTGGAATGTTCAATGGAATGTAGAATGTATGTTTTAAAGGGCTTGGCAGTTGCTGGTTTCCCTGGCGCCATGCTGGTTGTATCATCATGGCTTGTGAACCAGTAAACTTACCTTGGAAGCTTTGCGGTGTGCGTGTCTCATTTAAACCAGCACTTTTCATTGGCGACGAAAATAATGAATCCGCATTACAGCTGGCAGGCTGGCATTTGAAGAAGGTTTTATCTGGAAGAATTCATCCTTAGTCGGTTGCTACTAGCGTGGAGTAGCAACAGTTTCCTGAAATAGCCGGTTGGTGCCCCAGTGTACGGTGACTTTTTAGGGCGTGAGCAACGGTGTGGGAAACTTTGGGAAACTGAGCATTTCTGGCATCATGGACATCACTGAAACGTACTAGAAGGCAAATGTGTATGACGAAGGAACACGACACAAAGAGGTTACAGCTGTGCCTTGTGCACATGTGCGTGTGAAACAAAACACTCTCGGCAGAAAATTAACTTTTCCAATGTTGGAACTGCCATTTTGGATCATTGGAATAATTCACCTCAGTCTGCATGTTGGGCAGTCGTTCTCTGCAATAGGCACACCTTTTGCTATAATTGTTTGTCAGTTGGGAAATTCACTGTGACAGGCATGTCTTAAATAGTGGCAGGCACGTGTTATCGTCAGATCAACGCAGCACATGCCTTATAATTGCCTGTATGATACCTCATGCGGTGATCTAATGAGTCAACTGTGTGCCCTACGGTCTTTACTCTGAAGGTATTAATGGTGCCTATGTATTTTCGGCGATAGGAATGCCACATTGGAGTTTGGGCATTCGGTTTACTGGTGATTTTGGAGAACAGTGAAGATCTGGTGATACAACCGTATGCCCTGCAGTTAAACAGCGTTAGGCACGCCTTGGAGCAATTAAGGTACAGACTTTACTCAGAGTGCAGAAGTGTGCCTGTGCATTTCCGGCAATAGGCACGCCACATTGGAGCTTGAGTATCCGCAATTGTTGAATTTCAGCGGTGATTCGCACACCTTTCAAGTGTAGATTCGGCAAATTCTGTTGCATGCATCACATTTTATGTTACATTGGAGCATCAGTAATTTGCATATCTTGAAGCGTGTGAGCTCGTGGTTTTCCCTCCTCTTGAATTTAAATTTATAAGAAGGCTTAAGTGTACTGTTTAGTATAGTTTCTTAGTGACTTGAACATGCAGCAATCTATGAATCCTGCTCCTTTTATTGTCATTTCCTGGTCTGCCTTCTGTAGATTGGGAACAATGGAAGGAGGGATTTGAAGCGTACTTGGACGCAATCGAGAGTGAGGTTTTCACACAGAAAAAGAAGTTTGCAATATTACCTCACTCTTTGGATACAGAGGGCAGGAAAGTGTTGAAACATCTACCTGCAGTGTCTGTGTTAGGCGAGGGAGATGTGGTGGATGAGTATGCATTTTGTCATAAAAATGTTGGACTTACAATTAAAAAAAAAAAGAAATGTCATAATGGAGCAACATAAATTTTATAAGAGGCACCAAATGCTGGGTGAGTTTGTTTAAAATTTTGTTAGTGATCTAAGAGTTTTAACAGTACGACTTTAAGATGTTTGAGGAGGAGGTAATACGTGACCAGGAAGTGGAGAATTCCAACAGTAAAAAAGTAAAGGAAAAGCTGCTAACTGTAGAAAATCTCACATTAGATAAAGCTATTTAGTTGGCAGGTGGAATAGAATCGACGACAACATTTATGGAGCAGATGTCTGTACACACGCAAGTGCATGTATTACAATCACAGGAAAAGGCAAAGAAAAAGTGGCCTAAAGTTGAGGAAAAGAAAAAAACATTTGAGTGTTATCATATCATTTGGGGAATTCTCCTACGTGTCCCACAACAGGTAAATTGTGTAGCAAGTGCAGGAAAAAGGGGCACTTTATGAAGGTATGTAAAGCAAAGTGGAGTAAGGAACCGAAATCTACTAAGGGCCTGAATACAACTTTGGCTGTGTGGCACCAGAAGTGCCCCGCCGCTGCACCGCCAAAGCCGTGGTCAGGCCCCCTGCCAGATTTGGAATTTCCTCCTGTCTGGTGGGCTTTGTTTTTGACGTTCCCACGGCAGTGCCCTGAAAATGGGCACTGCAATGGGAATGCCGAAAACAGTTCCTGTACGGCATGGACTGATGAGACTGATGAGTCCATGCCATGCAGGAACTGGGGTGCATGCACACAGGGGGGCACATGTTGTGCCCCACTGCATGCACCCCAGGACGCAGAGGCACAAGGGGGCCCTACCCTTTGTTTCCTCTCCGCCAGGGTTTTCATGGAGGAGAAACCACCATGAAAATCCTGGCAGAGAGGAAACAGAGTGGTCCCACCAAGCATATTTATGCCTCCTGACCGCCACAACACTGCCAGGGAACATCGGTTCCCTGGCGGCTGCGGCGGGGCAATGGCGGTCCGACTGCCCTAATTGTAATAGGTTGGTCGGGAGACCCCCGCACCCCACAAATCTGGTGGCCCGTGGACTGCCAGACTCCTAGTTAAGCCCTAAGAGTGTTAATATAGTAGGAAACATTTCCAACATGAGTAGTCAAACATATTTTGTTGAAGGAAGTGTATTATTCATGGTGAGTGAGGGTCAATGTAGTATGGAATTAAGCCTGCCAATGAGGGTGAGTAATTAAGTCTCATCAGTGAGTGAAACTCTCATAAGAAAGCCTCCTTGTATTATTGAAGTCAATGGGGTCAATATTAACATAATGGCAGGTGTGGGGTCTTTGTTTACCTTGATTGGTGTGGATGAATGGAAAAAACGTTGCGTAGTGTGCAGTTAAGAAAGTCCAAGGTGAAAACTGTAGCATATGGAGGCAAACCAGTCAAAGCTTTGGGGGAATTTGATGAGTGTTTAAACTTTAAAGGGAGTGTGGCTGATAGCACCATATATGTAGCTGTTAAAGGGTCTAATTTGCTATGTTGGTTAGAACAAAGAAACATGGGAATCGTGTTGGATCCCAACAGTCCTGAACAGGTTACGTTACGTAAGGAAGTAGCACAGGCAATTTCAGTAGGAAAGTGTGCCTGGACGGAAGCATTTCTGGAAGTGTTTGGTGGTGGGTTAGGAAAAATTAAAGGTTTTCCTCACAATATTCAGTTGAAAGCAGGAGTGGAGCCAGTAGTACATAAGGTGAAACATGTTCCCATAGCCATGAGGGAGGAGTTAAAGGGGAAACTGGAGAAATTATGTCAACAAAATGTAATCGAGCCCATAGAAAGCTCGGAATGGCTTTCACCGGTGGTGTTGGCTAGAAAGCCAAATGGTACCATGAGGATGCGCATCGATTTGAGAGACCTGAATGAAAGAATATGGGTTGATAGGCTTCCTCTACCGAACATTACTGAAATGCTGGCGATGGTAAAGGGGGCAAAGGTTTTCACTACCATTGACATGTCCTCAGCCTACCATCAAATTTGTTGCACAGTGTTTTTGGTCAATTAACATCCTTCGTTACACCTAATGGAGCATTCAGATTTAAGCATATGCCCTTTGGGTTGGCTTCAGCCTCATCCGTGTTCCAGTGTGTGATTGAAGCCATGTTCAAGGGCATAGACAAGGTGAAATGCTTCCAGGATGACATATTGATTTATGGGGTGGATGAGAAGGAGCATGATAAAACATTGTCTTTGCTGTTGTCTATTCTAAAGGATGAAAGGGTCACTTTGAAGTCAGGCAAGTGTAAATTTGCTGTGTCTAGTGTAGATTATTTGGGGCATAAGCTGTCGGCTAGAGAGGTAGAACCCAAAGAGAGTTTAGTAAGAGCCATTAAGGAATTTCCTGCACCCCAAAATAAAGACCAGTTGCAGTCTTTCTTTGGAATGTTGGAATTGTATGCGCGGTTTGTGCTGAAGTGTGCTGAAAGGACAAAAGGGATGAGTTTGAGTGGTCAGGGGAGGTGAACAAAGAATTCTGTGTGATCAAGGAAGTGATTGCATGGGCCATTCCACTCAAATCATTTGGCACTTGTAACCCGTGTAATGTGGTGACGGATGCCAGTCAGTATGGATTGGGGGCTGTACTGATGCAGGCAAAGAATGGCAAGGATGAGGTGGTGGCATTTGCGTTGCGTGCCCTTCATGAGGTGGAAGACACATAGTCATAGAACAAGAATCCTTGGAATGTTGGTGGGGAGTGAATCATTTTAGGAAGTATTTGTGGGCTTTGGAGTATACCTTACGAATGGATACACAAACCTTTGCTCAATTTATTCACCATTAATGGGGTTGGCAAAGCAGTTCCTAGGGTTGCTAAATGGCACTACAGACTGCAGGAGTTTCAATTTAAGGTAGTGTACTTAGCAGGGGTGAAGAATATCTTCGTGAACTGTTTGTCACGGTTGCCTTTGAAGGAGGAAGTGAATGAGGAGGATAGCAAAGATGATGATTTTTGTATTGTGGCATTTACTACTGTTGGTGAAAGGGCTTGCATAGTGGAGGAGGAATGGAAGGAAACAGTGAGACAAGATGGAGTATTACAAGAGGTGATATCATATTTGGATAAAGGATGGCCAAGTGGAAAAGTGGATTACTCTCTTAAAATGTACAAAGAGATTTTTGAAGAGTTGAGCATCTCTAATGGCATAGTGAGGAGGGTCAGTTTACTGGTTGTGCCTCAGGGTATACGAGCAAAGGTACTGGAAGTAGCACACGAGAGACACATTGGAATGAGAGCCATGCAAAGGAAAATTTGAGATATTTTTTGATGGCCAGGTTTGGACAGGGAGGTGGAGCATTGAGTAAGAAAGTATATGGCGTGTGCTCTTAGTAATAAGTGACAAGTGACAGTTCCTAGGTCTTTTGAAGCGGTACCGGTGCCAGAGAAATTGTGGGTAAAATTAGGCATGGACATCATTGGACTAATGAACATGTTGAGGGAAAGTCAGAGGTATGGAATTGTACTAGTTGATTATTGTTCTTACTGGCCAGAAGTAAAATTTGTTCAGAACATAAATACTTCGGAGGTGGTCAAATTCTTGAATGATTTGTTTTTGCGGGAAGGTGCTCTGATGGAGATGATGACGGATAATAGTGTACAGTTTATGGCCCTAAAAATTGGCAAATTCATGAAATAAGTGGGGGGTAAAACATGTAACAACCTCACTGTACCATCCCATGAGTAATGGTCTGGTGGAGAGGTGCAACCGTGTGATAAAGGGCAATGTACAGTTGTCATTGGCAAGTGGGTTATATTGGAACAAGGAGTTGGAGTATTTAATATGGGCATTGCGTATCACATCGTGTGTGACTACAGGTTTGTCATCTTTTACTTTACTCAAGGGAAGGGTAGCTGATAATAACTGGTGCATCCATGGATGAATGGTTCGGAGGTGTCAGGGGAAAAGATGGCATGTGTGGATGCTAAACGGGAGAGTGCACAGAGTAAATATGTCTCTGAGGACAAAGGACGACTACTGGAAGTCAAGGAAGGAGATTGGGTGAGAGTTAGATTGCAGGGTATTATTGCCGAAAGGGTTTTCAAAGTTTTCGGATCCCAAAAGGGTTCTGCGTGTGAAGAGGAATGTGGTAACGTTGGAAGATGGCAAATGCTGGAATATGGAGAAGCTGCCTATACAAAAAGGGCCAAGAGCCACATGTGATGGTGCAGAGCCAGTTGTGTGGGAAAAGATCCTCATGGATGTTTCTGGTTTCAGGAATTATCCTCACACAAGACCTTCCAGGGAAAAGGTGGCACCAAGGTGGTTACGGGACCATGTATCATGAATATGCATACATGTTATTTTGTAATATTTTCTAAAGTTCTTTTATTAATTTATTTTTGTTGCATTAGGGGAAGATGTGTTGGGTCTTAGAGTAAGGGGATGTGTTGTAGAGCTTTGAGTTTGAAATGTTCAATGGAATGTAGAATGTATGTTTTCAAGGCCTTGGCAGTTGCTGGTTTCCCTGCCGCCCTGCTGGTTGTATAATTATGATTTGTGAACAAGTAAACTTACCTTGGAATCTTACCGGTTTGTGCATCTCATTTAAACTGACACTTTGCATCTTTGCTCCTCCTGTTGCTGTCTGGCGTTTTAAGTCAACATAGTTTCTGCCTTGTCACCTGTTTCACAATACTGTTGTTTCATTAGAAATACATTGCTCTCTGTTTCTACTACAAGATCCTTCTACAGTGACCTGGCCCCAAAGAAGGCATCAACCTTTACTTGGCCTTGGGCAGGGTTGTTCAGACAGTTGTCATTCCAAGTCACGTATTAATGCCCTGAGCCCCCCACCTTGGCCAGCCTATCTCTCGGACAGATTGTACCCTTCTTGATCAGCAGTCCTCTAATATTTGCTTAAAAGGCACTGGAAATCTTTGACAAAGAGACAAAAACTATTGTCCTTCAAGGAAAAATATTATATAACAGACATCTGGATGAATGCAGATTGTGCTGGATCTTTAAGAGGAAGGTCATCAGGCCATCTTTTATCAAATATCAAAAACAGCCATTGCAAGATAGAGGTCCACATGTTGACGAGGGATCATGTCTGCTCAACCAAGCCCTTTAGATCCCCTGAGGTGAAAATTATGTCTACCCTAAGAAACTCATAGGGAGGGGGAAATGTGTACATTCAGTCGTGCAGATGAAAACACCAGATCATGTCAGATAGAATTACTCCTGACATTAGGGCTGCAAATGAGCTTGACCTAGATCAAAGAGGGGAGTCACAAGAAGTGTGAGAGGACGATCTATCATGGGAAACATTCAAAACCTCATTAAACCGTCCCAACTGCAATGTGGCCTTTGGGAAAATGCAAAAGCACCAGCAGAGTATGTTGGAAAAATACATTTAGTACTCAGGACAGGCAAGGAAGCAAAAGTGACCAACCAGTGTATCCTAACATTACCCTTATAAAAAGGAATGTGTCCTCTTTTCATCTGTATCTCGCAGTGGAAGAAAAATTAAGATGAATTTCAGTTTTAGTCATTTATTCTAGTGGGCACCTTTCTTCTAAGTCGTTTATGGTGGAGAATGCCTCAGACAAAAATACCCTGAACATCTGCATCAGACGGGGGTATGTCAGAATATCATAGTCAGAAATATCAGCTGACATGCATATTATGCCTTAAATATAGTTTAGAAAAATATTGTTCCATTGAATGAAGATTTCTTATTATGAACTCCAGTGGAGCGATAGTTTTGTAAGCAATATTTACAGCACAACATTTATGTCAGGTGATGTATTGATTTATTCATTTGCAGTTTTATAAAGCACAAACTAGATCTACAAAGGGAGACAAAGAGTTGTAGTATGCTGGCATCTAAATCTTCGCTAGGTGGGAACCGCCCATCAATGAAGAGCCACCACTAGTCCTGGCCAAGTTCATCTGCCGTCTGAGTTGTTGGGAGCAAAGTCCATCCAGGCTGGGTTCAACAGAGTCAAGTCGTATGTGTCCACAATATGTAGCAGGCTGCTGCCACGTTGTTAGAATGGTGAAAGGTTTCTTAGAGGGTCAGAGTTAGAAGGTAACTTATGCATAAGTGGCGTTCAGTGATTTAGCAGTGGAGCACAGCTTAGTTGTAGTATGAAAGTCACACTCCTTTAAGGAGCTTGACCTAGCAAATATAATTGTTGGAATAGGTGAGGGGCATTTTTACTTCCAAATGGCCATCACTTTGTATTGTCCAGGGTAGCACTTTATTTGTTTCCAGTATCACCAATTTGGACATTGGGGCCTCCAAAATATTCATGCACTCCCACTCTGGATCCTCTGACAAAACTGTCCCCACCCCTCAGAGAATAAATATTTTGACTATGATATTCTGATATCACCTGAGGAAGCAAATATCACCCCAGGTTGCCAGTTCATCTTCTAGCAGTATAATTGAAGCCTTAGGGTCGGACATGGTGTGAGCAGTTAAATGCAGATAAATCGCTATGAAACAATAGGTGGGGGTTGTGAGATGTTCAGGTAAATACAAAGCTTATCAACTCCTATTAAAGATCTGGACATCAATGCAGAGGTAGAACCATGCAAAAGGGAAGCACAATCAAATATGATCTTGTCTCCAGTCAAAAAGGGCTCTTGAGAAGCCGAGGAAAGGGAGCAAGATGGTCACCATTCAAGAGCAACTCAATCATTCATGGTTTTTCTTTCTATTGGTTGTATTCAAAAACATTTCCATTTTGCACTTGAATATATATTGTCCCTCGTCCTGACACTCCCATTCAATAAAGCGAGGGCACTCATAAACCCCTACAGTGAGAATATTTGGAGCATAGGTTCCACTCAATTAGTGTACAGCTTTTCACTGTCAAACTCTGCTAGAACAGCCCACAGTTAATAACAGGGCTCTACATGGAGAACAAGAAGACGAGAACACAGTTACTATTGTACATGGTGTGAGTCACTGATACTGGCGCTTATGCTAAAGTGTGCTCCTCGTCCAAGATGATTCCTATCGCCAGACAAACCCATCACAGAAATAAACTTCTTTGCACTCCTTGCAAGACAGAACATAGCACTTTTTGTCCTGGGCCTTCTGAGGGTCATCCAACACCCTACAGGTGATCCTCAGGAGCCTCACCGAAAGGCTCACTACCATGTTCACTGTCCATAAATTTGCTGACTGTCTCATAACAGATTCATCAGACATCCAAAACTGGCACCGATCCATGAGGTATTCAACCAAAATATGGACCTAAGGATATTGTCTAACTGCTAAGACATTGTGACTACAAAAATATCATGGACCACAATATCAAAGGTAAGTATTTTGGTTTTGAATTGTCTTACTATTATATCAGTGTGAAATATTGTTTACTTTAATATTGTTTTGTTATGGTGTTTTCTTGTATTGTTTTCTGTTTTTATTTTTTTTCATATTATCATAAAATAATTATTTTTCAAATATATTATTGGAATGTATTTTTCTTGGGTTGGGTTTATTGTGAGATTGGGTGGGTAGTGTTTCTTTTATTAATTAAATGGTCATCAATGTTAATTGAGTAATTCATTTTGTTATGGATTTTAATTGTTATTTTTATTTCATTGTTTACTAAATGTTTTACTAATGTGTTACATTTTAAGCTCAGGTTGTGGGGCTTAGTGTTATTTTAAATAAATATTAGTTAATGTTAATGGAGTGAACGTCACATTTATAAATGTTTAACTTGTTTTTTATTTGGTTAAATGTTTCAACATTTGTTGAGTTATGTATTACATTTTAAATTCAGAGTTTGGGGGATTGGGTCGGTAGTTTTTTCAAATAAAATATTTTAACATTTAGAATAACTGATTAATGTATTAATTGTGTTAACTTTTACATTTGCAATTAGTTTATTGTGTTTTCATTTAATTTTCAAAATGATAAATATTATTTTATATCATTTTTAGAAATGCCGTTATTCTTGAAGGGTTATATAGCATGTTATTGGGTTGACTGTATTTTTAAAATATATATTTTGTTATGTATTGAATATTTGTATTTTTTTATATTAAAAATTGTTTTGTAAATGATAACTTTAAGTTATTGAGGAGTTTTTTAAATGTTTGTTTTACGGGTGACTTTGGGGTACACTGTTTATTTTAAGCAATACTTTGAATATAATTTTTTATTAAATAGTTTAAAATATGTATACAGTTTTAAGAAAATTATATTGTTTTTACATTTTTTATCATATCTCAATGATTTGTGTTTTATTTAAATGTTTTAAATATTTTTAAGGTACATTATTTGGATATAGCAAATGTGACTCTCCAAATATGTCCTCTTTCCACAGTGATTGTTAGACTGGAGTTAGAATAGTAAATCTAACCTCCCAACCCCTGAACCCTAAAAATGTATGCACTTTCTGTAAACTATGTTCGACAGGAATTAGAATATTAGAATAGTAAATCACAGCTATCTTCAATGTATGTCCTCTCTCCAATGCTTGCTAGATTGGAATTAGAATAGTAAACCTGCCCTCTGTGTATGCACTTTCCGAATATCTCTTAGAATGGAGTTAGAATAGTAAATTTAACCCCCGCTTCGCCGAATTGTTAAATCTGTCCCCATATGTGCTCTTTTCCCAGTATTTGTTGGAATGGAGTTAGAATAGTAAATCTGTCCCCCCACCCCAATGAATGCACTTTCCCAAATGTTTGTTAAACTGGATTTACAACACTAAGGGGCCGATTCCGATCTCGGCCGGTAGGGCACCGAATCGGATTCGGCTTAACCGGATCCGATTCGGAGCCCTCATTCCCGAAAGATTCGTACGTGCGTCCAACCGAGCGAGTACGATGCAAGCGCACGCGAAATCGCCGACCGACTTGTACGCGGGTCCGAACCGCTCCGACCGACTCGCACGGACACGACTCGCACAGCGCAATGGAGACGTTCCCCGGCCGGGCAAGTACGATGCACGCCGCAAGCAGTCCGACCGACTCGCGCCGTCCGGCTCAAAAGAGCAGTTGGAGCCGGACTTTGGGGGTCCGTGTCGGACCCCCCTGTATGCGTAGCCGCGCGAGTCGCACACAGGGAGGACCCATGGGTCCCCCCTACCTGTGCATGTACGCCGCGAGTCGCATCGAGGCGTATCCGCTGTAGGGGGCGCCCTTGTTCGCCTCGCACCCATTGAGTCAATGGGAGCCCACGTACGCGTTGTACGTCCGGCTCCCATTGACTTCAATGGGAGTCCGACCGACTCGAGTCCGATTGCATGCGTGCGCATCGTACTCGTTCGGTCGGACTGCCAGGGTCCGATTCGGTCGGAAATCTCTCCGGGTCCGGCTCGGTCGGAGTGATTTCCGGCCTGAATCGGAATCGGCCCCTAAGTATAACCCTCTCAAATGTATGCACTTCCCCCAATGAATGCTGAATTGCTGTTAGAATAGTAAATGTGGCCTGCTCGCCGGTATACATTTCACCAATAAAACAAGAAATAGTGGATATTCGTTATATGGGTCTAGGTCAATAGCTGTGATTATTAATATTTTTCAAACATGCAGAACATTTTTCAGTTGAGCAATGTAATCAATCACTCAAAAAAAATCCATCAAAGCTCCCAGAATTAAGGTGAATGTTATTTTTACTTCTTCCCGATATCATAACAAAGCAAGCAATAACATAACTATAATTACAATTTTTCAACAGTAACTACAGATATGTTGATAGAAATGCTTCATAGATGGTTTCACTCGACACGTGTTTCGTCCCAGCTTGGTACTTTTTCAAGGCAATATCGAAAAATGATATTTGAAAAGTGGAATGGTGTGAATGGAAATTGTAGTCTTCTTATACGCCAACAGGATCGCAACTGTCTCTCAGCTTAGCCAGTGGATGAGTATATGCTGTTTCTTTCCAATAACACATATAAAAATCTATTTGGTTCCCTTTGCAATCTAACACACGTAAACACCAGTCCAAGGTAATGGCTGCCAAATTCCATATGTCAGAAATAGATGCTGAGAGGACGCAGTCCTCAGGCTATTAGAGACTGTCTGTTTTGACCTTGTTCCGGGAAAACGAAACGTTTTTGTTTTCTCGGAATAAGGTAAAAACAGGTGGCGCGCCATAATAGGCATGACATTCTCAAACACTTATCAAGGTCTCTAATGTCCTGAGGATATCTATCAAGGGACGGTGGCACAATCTATAAAAGGGTCTGACATTCAGTGATGTAATAAGCACGTCCTACATCAAAGGTGTGGAACCTTTGTATGTGATTACATCTTTTTTTACTCAGCATTTTCCCGTGCAATGTTCTTGCTTCTGATTACTATAACTATATAAGTACTGAAACTCCACATGAAAAAGGGAGATTCCTTACTGTGTTATCAGATGTGCCTAAACTTGCCATACACTCACATTTTTAAAAAGGTCATATTGAACTCTATACACATTTCTTAACAGGGCTGCAACCCACATAGGTACCAGGCACTTCTGTGTTGTGTATGATCCCTTCAAACACTTCTTCCTTTTCACATCCATACCTCCCAAGGGAAAGTGGAAATTCAAACCCCAAAATGCAAAGTGCAGATGACTAAAAAACTAGAATAGGTTGAAAATGTTACATTCCCTGTGGCACTTCACAACTATATACAGAGTCAATTTAACACATCTTCACTAACTCACCATTTTTGCAGTTGTTTTCAATATGCTTTTCTAAATGATTCCTTTGGGGGTAACCCAATTGTTTGCACAATTTGGGCTGTGTTTGAGCCCTGTCATTGCAGCCTGTGTGCAGTTTTAAAACGGCAATTGTGACCTAACAAAATAAAATGTTGCCAGGCCTAAACCTTCCCTTTTAACATTTCCAAGCTACACTTAAGGTAGGCCCGAACGGCGTATAGGGCAGGGTGCATGGTATTTAAAAATTAGGACATGTGCACTTATGATTTACATGTCCTGGCAGTGAGAAACCCCGGCAGGGAGACCGCTAGCTGAGCCTTGCCCTTGATCCCTTGCCAACTACCTGCACTGCACTTTGCACACAGCCCCTGGAGGGGCTGCAACGCTACAAAAGACGGTCGCGGCTCCCGCGGGGCGGGAGACCGCTAGCTGAGCCTTGCCCTTGATCCCTTGCCAACTACCTGCACTGCACTTTGCACACAGCCCCTGGAGGGGCTGCAACGCTACAAAAGATGGTCGCGGCTCCCGCGGGGCGGGAGACCGCTAGCTGAGCCTTGCCCTTGATCCCTTGCCAACTACCTGCACTGCACTTTGCACACAGCCCCTGGAGGGGCTGCAACGCTACAAAAGACGGTCGTGGATCCCGCAGCGCGGGGCGCGCCCGGGACGTGTCCGGGTGAAGACCGGGCCAAGACGGGCCCGTCTTAGCCCGTCATAGCCCGACAGAGGCCGGGCTGGGCCACCCCTCTAAGGTTGGAGATTTGTTTTTATCTATGTTCTTATATGTTTTACCCCGAATAACCTGAGCAACCTGGACTACCCCCATTTTGTTTTTGATTTATATATTAGCATTTAAGTTGAATAATTTGAACCTAGGAAAACATGGGCAAAAGGAAGTCTGGCCCCGTAACTGCCAATAACTATGGGTCGGGAAAACAACAATCCTTGATGAACTATTTGACTGGCGCGATGGGGGCCATTGAGGATCAAATAAACATTGTGGAAGAGACACTTTCTCAAGGCATACTGGGTTCACAAACTGCAAATAACATTTGTGTTACGTCCCCTAATAATCTCCTAGTCACTATACCTGTTGGTCAAACGACCCTGCGAGCAGAAAATGGGTGTATACAGGAGATACCAGAGACAATCTGTGTGAGTGATCCGGATGATGACCCTCAGCCTCCGCCTAAACGACATAAGAATCCTGATATAATTGAGGGGCCAAAAGTACTAATTCATGATGAGAATAGTATTGTAAAAACTGGTAAAACTATTGTAAAAGTGCCAACCAAAAAACGGAAAAGTGTGGTTATACAACCAAAAATAGGGGTAACCAGAAGGTCCTCTGGCTCAGGGAGATCTACTGTAAATACACCAATTGAGGGCCAAACGGTTGACAGTGGTAACATCACAAAAAAAATTGATGACTTACATAAATATGTAATGGGAGCACTGGAAAAGTTAATAGAAAGGGTTGAGGCAATTGAGGGTTATATAAGAAATGATAATAGGGTTACCGCCCATATTGATTGTGCCCAACCTAATGTAAATCATCAAAGTAGCTTGCTTGCAACTAGACAAGGAGGGAATCGGGTTGCTAAAACAACAGCTGCAGCTGCTGTGGCAGATGACCTAAATAAAAACTTGCAATCAGGAATGGCAAGAGCACCTATAAGGAGTTTGACAACCCCTTCCACTAATATGGAAGGTGGCGATAATAGCAAACTCGTATTGGATAAGGAGAGTGACAACAAACACATAGCGGGGCACATGACCGAGACCAGGGAGTACGCAGGTGACGAGATGTATAGACATCTGGATTTACCACCGGATGCCACCCCATACATAGTAATTTTAACAAATGTTCCTTGTTTACACAAGTCTGTGCATGAAACATGGGAGGGACTGCAAAATAAGTCACTGTACTGGCTTGGTAATAAAACTGGTCTAATAAATTCCCTTTTTGAAAAGTTCAAAATGGTAAGACGTGTTAAATGGGTGGGAAATGGCAGAAAGTCATTTCAGGGTGACTGCATTGCCTTGACCTTTAGTGATCCTAGGCTAGTACACGCGGTCTTAACAAGGGCGGGGAATGCATGGCTTAGTCATATTGAAATGAATGCATTACCACTTGGCTATTTCTACCAGCCCCAAACCAGGAATTATCAAAAAAACTACGTAAGGGATAATAAGATACAGAGTCTAAGTAACATTCCGATACGTAATCGTTATGAACTGTTAGCCTCACTCGAGGATATAGATTGACCATTGGTTCAGGAGGTGAGGGGGGAGGCACATATTGGGAGTACCAGCTTACTAGTTCCTAAATATAAAATACAGGAACAATCTAGTACTTTAGGGTCCATGATTGGTGGCGGGCAAACTTCAGATATGAAAGAAGACTGTATATTGGAGGGTTTAGACCTGGAGGTAATTACAAATCAATTGGGGGGGATATGGAAAATAGTACCAAGGTAATAAAGTCGCAAGTAACAAGGAGGATAACCCAGAATGGGAGAATGTTAAGTAAGATATTGGCAGATAAACAGCAAAAGGAACCTAGTGACAAAGTGGGTAAGATATTATTTTGGAATATTGCAGGGTTAGCGACCAAAGTGACAGATCCTCAGTGGTTATACGAGATAGAAGAATACTCCATAATTTGCCTCCAAGAGACTTGGTTAAGTGAAGAAAGACACATAATGGGATACCAAACATTCCACACTCCGGCGGTGAGTAGCGCACAGGGTCGCAATAAAGGTGGATTATGTACCTATGTTTCAAATACGCTGGGGGTAACCAATCTGAAACTTAAAACTGAGACGGACTACTATCAGATTCTGATCATGCATATTGTAAGAGGGTTCTGTATAGCGCTGATCAATTTTTATAATAACATTCCTAAAGTACAAATAGTGTATGTAATAGAGACCCTTCGTAATGCTCTGAACAAGCTGGAGGACGAGATGTCAGGTGATGTGTGTATTATATGGGGGTGATTATAATTGTTTTTGTGCCAACATAGCCAAAGTGGTATATGTGGACTGGGAAAGGATAGTGATGATACGCTAGCCCATTTCTCGCACACATCATTGGGGGGCATGTTAAATGAAATTGTCTTTCAGTTTGATCTTGGGTATGTTAATGAGATGTGCAATCCTTTAGTACCATTCGAGCCTACCTTTAATGGCAGAGGCTGTAATTCAATTATTGACTTCGTGTTAGTATCAAACAGGTACTCAAGAAATGTCTGTGATTTTAAAACCCATAGAGTTGTATGGAGTGACCATTACCCAATCAGTTTTGTTTTAGAGATGGAGAGCACTAAAAGAGAAAAGCGGGAGAAGGATTTAGAATACAATTATGATATCAATCTTGCTGCTATAAACGGGTATTCCTTAAATTGGTCGAAGGTGGATCCTATTGTTTTTATCAACAAATTAGTAAAAGGTTCTAGAGAAGATCTAGAAGTCTGCCTCTCTGAAGATAGGGATGATGAAGATATTTTGAACGCCTTCCTTAAACTTACGGGCGAGATACAGAAATTATTAACTAGGGAGCATAAACGGGGTGAGTTTAAGTCACATGGTTGGTTTGATAGGGAATGCACTAAGGCAAATAATCATCTAAAGAAAGTGTTGCAAAAAGAGAATAGAGACAGGGAGGAAATTAGACAGGCCAGAAAGACATACCAACAGGTAATAAAAAACGGAAGTTACAGTTGAAACAGGAGGCATGGCAGACACTACACGAGGCATCCATAAGTAAAGATAATAATGCCTTTTGGAAAGCGGTCAACGCACCCTTCTTTGCAATTAGGGATACAGATATTATAGATGTCGCCATCCCTGAGGAGAAATGGTTACAGCACTTTACTGGACTTTATAAAGATAGGCCAGGATTACATGACAAGATGATTGATGGATATGACAAGGCAGTTCTATATGGTGCGGTGAAAGCTGAGACTAAACAGTATTCAGTATTCCCGTTGGATCTCTGCTTCTCTCTGGAGGAAGTTAATTTGGCTATAAAAGAGAGTGCATCTGGTAAAGCACCAGGGCCGGATGACATCCCTGTTGATGTCTATAAAAATAATACTGAACTGTGGGCCCCAATTTTAACGAACATTTTAGCTAGATGCACACAACAAGGTTTCCTCCCCACTTGGTCGGATGCAATAATGATCCCGATTTTTAAAAAAGGTGACCGGAGTGATCCACAATGCTATCGCCCAATCTCCCTATTGGATTCTCTGTTGAAAGTAGTAGGGAGGGTATTATTGAAAAACTGCAAACATGGGCGGATGAAAAAGAACTTCTATCTAATTTGCAATATGGGTTCCGTGCTGGGCTGGGGACAATAGAACAAGGGCTAAACCTAACTTTAATTATAAGTAAATATACGGTAGCAAAAGATGAAAAATTATTTTTAACATTCGTTGATCTTAGCGCAGCGTTCGATTGCGTGGAACATGAGAAGCTGTGGAGTACACTTGAAGGGATGGGAGTGGATCCCCCACTACTCAACTTCTTGAGGGAATTGTATAGGGAGGCAGGGGCAAGGGTGCGTTTTGGGAGGCAGGGAGAGTGTACAGCTAAATTTCAAATAAGAAAGGGAGTAAGGCAGGGGTGCGTACTCGCCCCATTCCTTTTCTCCTTATATATTAATAATATTGGACAATATCTTAATGATTTTAGACAGGATTATCCGATTATTAATAATATACCTATCCCAATCCTTTTATATGCCGACGACGCGGTCATAATGGCGCGGACGCAAATAGGGTTGCAAAGAACAGTCGACAAGTTTGTAGATTTTATGTCTGACAGGGGCTTAAACGTGAATATTGGTAAAACTTATACAATGCACAGATAAATTCTCTTATCTGGGAATAAATTTTGATTGCACAGGCTCTTGGAATGCGGCTATCCAAGCAAGAAAATTAATGTTTTCCAGAGCTATAGGTACATTGATTAATTTCTCCAGGAAACTAGGCTGCAGACCTGTCCCAGAGTTATTGGCTATATATAAATCAAAATGCTTATCAACAGCCACATATGGGGCAGGCATATGGGGATTTGCTGACGTGCAACATCTACAAACCTGTGAGAATTTATTTATTCGATATTTATTGGCAGTACCAAGCTCAACAGCTAATTTTATTTGCCATTCGGAGCTTGGATTACATTTTATTACTGATACTATCAGAACCAATCCCCTATTACTTTGGCATAAGGTCTGGGTAACAACAGAAACCAGTTTTAATCGTGATATCATCATGGACTGCTTAAAACTTGATAGAGGCACGCGTATACCCTGGCTTGGCTATATTAAAGGAATGGCCAATGATATTGGCCGACCAGAATTATTTGCGGCCCCGGAGAGTATGGTTGATATCTCAAGAAAGTCTTTAAAAATAGAGTGTATGACGTTTTTAGAAAACCAACGTTGGTTGAAAGAAAGGGCAAAAAAGTCAGTTATGGTAAACCAAATAATGTTAACTACTCCAGGTATACAACCATATCTCAAACAAGTTGAGAGAAGTTTTGATCGTATGCTTTTAACTCGCCTTCGCTTCGGTACTTTTTATAGAATGCTCACGTTCCCTGAGGTTAATGATTGGTCGAGAAATTTACTCCCGTGTCCATGTGATGATTTATCATCTCAATCTACTATGCATATGCATATCCTTTTATTTTGTAAATTTTATGCGTTTCCTAGGAAGATGTTTTTATTACCAATCCTGAAGAGTATGAATTTGCGACAATGTAGAACAGCTTATTTGAAGCTGCAGTGCCTAGAAAATCAGTTGCATACAATGACCATTGTTGCTTTTCTAAAAAGTGCTATTAGGTACAGGAATACAATGTAAAATAGTATTAGATCTCAAGTATTTTTATTCTGTTGGATATGTATATATAATGAGATTATTTTTATTGTGTAATTGACCGTGTGTATATGAACTGTGCTTTTATGATTTTTAATGACAAAAAATCGAATAAAGCTATATTTGATTTGAGACACCCCGAAAGTTGTTTTTCACTGCGGCAAGGCTAGGATAGGCTAAGAGGCTTACTATGAGTTTAGCGGTCCATGGACCACCCTACCCGAGGTCCGACTGCCGCAAGCTCTGCGGTCCATCCGCCCTATTACGAGTTGGGCGTGTTGCCTGTGCAAAAACCATGGCTGGACCGTCGGCACCGTGAGCACACCACTGACCGCCGGGATGGCGGTCGGGGAAGGCAGCCTCCATTGTGCGTACAGAGGAGCAACAATGCCATCTCTATTACGAGTTGCCTTTTCCGCAAGCCGACCGCAGTGGTGGGACTGCCATCTAAAGGTCGCCGGAAACAATGGATTTGGGGTGCACATTCACTCCTTTCTTGTTCTTCCCAGCAGATTTCAACATAGATCACTTTCTCCAGGCCCCCCCTACACAGGAGCATCTTCACCCCATCTGCGACAATATACAGGTAAGTGCTTCTTGTGTCATATACCCATTGCTGGGACTGCCCACATATGGGTCAGACTCCGGCAAGGAGTAAGTGGCATATTTCTATATGTATCATGCATATGTGTGCACTCGACACATATGCAGTTGAAATGTACACATATGCATCAATAGATATGGAAATACATTGCCCACCACCTCAGTCACGCTCGGTCCCGGCGGTCAAATCATTATACTGTGGTCTGAAGACCACCAGTGCTGCAGTCTTCTCGCACTCTCGGCCACGGTCTTTCAGCGGTAACTAGTCAAAATATCGAGAAAAAAAATATCGACAGAATATCGAGTTTTTTATATAGAATGGACAGAATATCGAATTGCAAAAATATAGTGGTGCAGAATATCGAAATTCAGGTAAGAAATATCGATTTTCATAATATCGAAGTTAGTAATATCGACAGTCATAATATAGTTGTTAAAAATATCGAATTTTTTTATAGTGTTTTAAGTGTTAGTATATGTGTTAAAAGTATGTATTATTTTTGTAATGTATGTTTGAATTTTTTAAAGTAAAGAATTTTATGTTATTTAAATTTTGCGTAATTTAATTCCGTAGCGGGTTGTGGGTTTATAGGGGAATAGGGTGGGAAGTAATTTAATTATAGTAAATTAAATATTAATTTTTAAGAATTATTCATTATTTTAATTTAATTTTGCGTTTTAGTTCTGTAGCGGGTTGTGGGTTTATAGGGGAATAGGGTGGGAAGTAATTTAATTGTAATTAAGTAAAATACTTATTTTTATTTATTGGTATTGATAATTAATTTATTGTTAATTAATTATTAATTGGTAATTAATTTTTATTAATTGGTAATTAATTTTTATTAATTGATTAATTGATAATTATATTAATTGTATTAATTTATTATTCGGAGCGGGTTGTGGGTTTATAGGGAATAGGGTGGGAAGTAATTGAATTGTAAATATGTAATAATTTATTTTTATTTATTGGTATTGATAAATAATTTATTGTTAATTAATTATTAATTGGTAATTAATTTTTATTAATTGGTAATTAATTTTTATTAATTGATTAATTGATAATTATATTAATTGTATTAATTTATTATTCGGAGCGGGTTGTGTGTTTATAGGGGAATAGGGTGGAAGTAATTTAATTGTAATTACGTAATTATTGAAATAATTTTTGTGTATTGATAATTAATGTACTGTTAATTAATTATTAATTGGTATTTTTTATTACTTATTAATTTGTGGTATTGAATATTAATTTGTTGTTAATTAATTATTGATAGGTAATTAATTTTTAATAATTAATATTTATTGGTATTTGTAATTAATTACTTATTAAATCATTTGTAATTGGTAATTAATTTTTATTAATTTTTATTGGTATTGGTAATTAATTTATATATATATAATTATTAAATCATTACTTTCCCTACTGTTGCACTCATTGGAGGGGGAATAGTCATTTTTACCCCTACGCTATCCAACACTTTCCCTACTGTTGCACTCTCTGGAGTGGGAATAGTAATTTTTACCCTCCCGCTATCCAACGCTTTCCCTACTGTTGCACTCACTGGAGTGGGAATAGTAATTTTTACCCTCCCGCTATCCAACACTTTCCCTACTGTTGCACTCTCTGTAGTGGGAATAGTAATTTTCACTCCTATGCTATCCAACACTTTCCCTACTGTTGCACTCTCTGGAGTGGGAATAGTAATTTTTACCCCTACGCTATCCAAAACTTTCCCTACTGTTGCACTCACTGGAGTGGGAATAGTCATTTTTACCTACCCGCTATCCAACACTTTCCCTACTGTTACACTCACTGGAGTGGGAATAGTAATTTTTACCCTCCCGCTATCCAACGCTTTCCTTACTGTTGCACTCACTGGAGTGGGAATAGTAAATTTTACCCTCCCGCTATCCAACACTAAAAATATTGAATATTTTTTAATATTATTAAGTTAACATATATATGTATTAAAAAATAAAAATGCATGTTTTTTTTTAAATTGACATTAATTATTTATTAATTTTAAAGTTATTTAAGTATTTTTGAGTATGTTTTACTTAATTATATTAATTATTTTACAGTACTTTTAAGACATTTAAAAAATTCGATATTTTAACAAACTATGGGGGTCATTATGATGTCGGGCGGATAGCCGCCGCCCGTATGGCGGTGGCGATCCGCCCACCATTTTCGTCCGCCCGCCTAACATTTCCCCCTGCCATATTACGATGGCGGTGGGGACCCAGGCGGACGGACAGACCGTCCGCCAGTTTACCGCTGGTAGGCAATCCGCCCGATTGCCTACTGGGTGGAAGAGGCCTGCAATATGGTGGCAGTGCCTTGCAGGCACCGCCATCCATATTACGATGATGTCGGTCTCATGCCTTTCCATGGCGGAGACTCCGCCATGAAAAGGCATGCGGAGAATGCCTTCGGGGGCCCGTTGCGGCCCCCAGGTTGTTGGGCGGGTGGGTGGCTGCACTTGGGGGGTACCCATGGTACCCCCCGACATTTGCATGCACAAGGTGGCAGGCACCGTCCGGTGCCTGTCACTTTGTGCATGCAAAAGCACAACATGCCCTTTTAACATTGTGGCGGGTGCTGAATACAGCACCGCCCGCCACAATGTTAAATATACAGGATGCGACCGTCATGGTAGCGGTCGCATCCTAATAGGCACAGCGGGACCGCCGCACCTCTTGCGGGCGGTCCCTTTTTCCGTTGCGATGGCGGGCGGACTTTCCGCCCGCCATCGTAATGACCTCCTATATTATTTACAACGATATTTTGGATTCGATATTTTTGTACTTACCTGTTTGTAGATAGGAAGTCGATATTCTGTCATTCTATATTTTTTCATCAATATTTTGGCAGGTCGATATTTTGCTCCTCGATATTCTGTCAGTGATCCCTTTCAGTGGTCGGACTGTGAAACTCGTAATAAGGCCTTAAAACTGGTTTACCTTGTTACATTCAATAAGTGATACATTAATTTTAATTGTAAATACACTTGAATTGTAAAGTCGGATTTTAAAGTACTATTTTGAAAATGCCACTTTTAGAAAGTAAAAAAAAAAAGCAAAAGACAGGGTTGATGGACTGGAATGCAGAACAAATCAAAACATTCACCCCCAGTCAAGAGATCTGGGTTAAATGCATCATTCTGTTGCTCACCATGCCACCCAGTTTAGACCTGGCCATACGCAAATCAGTCTTGACCCTGTGCCTCATGGGAACAGTCCAGCTCGAACTGCCAAGCCAGGTCCTACCTGCACTGGAAACAAGTATCCTCGGACCGGTTTCGGGGTTTCACCCCTCATAAGCCAGGATAGCTTGAATCCAGTGGCACAGTGAGCCCGGGACCCACGTCTGGGCATACCCGGCGCACTTAGGGCGAGAAAGCAAAGGACACACAGTTGATGGACGGAATGCAGAACAAATCAAAACATTCACCCCCAGTCAAGAGATCTGGGGTAAATATATCATTCTTTTGCTCACCATGCCACCCCAGTTTAGACCTGGCCATATGCAAATCAGTCTTGACCCTGTGCCTCATGGGAACAGTCCAGCCTGAACTGCCAAGCCAGGTCCTCCCTGGACCGGAAACAAGCATCCTAGGTCCGGTTTCGGGGTTTCACCCCTCATCCGCCAGGATAGCTTGAATCCAGTGGCACGGTGAGCCCGGGACCCACATCTGGGCATACCCGGCACACTTAGGGCGAGAAAGCAAAAGACACACAGTTGATGGACGGAATGCAGAACAAATCAAAGCATTCACCCCCAGTCAAGAGATCTGGGTTAAATCAATCATTCTTTTGCTCACCATGCCACCCCAGTTTAGACCTGGCCATATGCAAATCAGTCTTGACCCTGTGCCTCATGGGAACAGTCCAGCCCGAACTGCCAAGCCAGGTCCTCCCTGGACCGGAAACAAGCATCCTAGGACTGGTTTCGGGGTTTCACCCCTCATCAGCCAGGATAGCTTGAAACCAGTGGCACAGTGAGCCCGGGACCCACGTCTGGGCATACCCGGCGCACTTAGGGCGAGAAAGCAAAAGACACACAGTTGATGGACGGAATGCAGAAAAAATCAAAACATTCTCCCCCAGTTAAGAGATCTGGGTTAAATCCATCATTCTTTTGCTCACCATGCCACCCCAGTTTAGACCTGGCCATGTGCAAATCAGTCTTGACCCTGTGCCTCATGGGAACAGTCCAGCCCGAACTGCCAAGCCAGGTCCTCCCTGGACCGGAAACAAGCATCCTAGGACCGGTTTCGTAGTTTCACCCCTCATCAGCCAGGATAGCTTGAATCCAGTGGCACAGTGAGCCCGGGACCCATGTCTGGGCATACCCGGCGCACTTAGGGCGAGAAAGCAAAAGACATACAGTTGATGGACGGAATGCAGAAAAAATCAAAACATTCACCCCCAGTCAAGAGAACTGGGTTAAATCCATCATTCTTTTGCTCACCATGCCACCCCAGTTTAGATCTGGCCATATGCAAGTCAGTCTTGACCCTGTGCCTCATGGGAACATTCCAGCCTGAACTGCCAAGCCAGGTCCTCCCTGGACCGGAAACAAGCATCCTAGGACCGGTTTCGGGGTTTTACCCCTCATCAGCCAGGATAGCTTGAATCCAGTGGCACAGTGAGCCCGGGACCCACGTCTGGGCATACCCAGCGCACTTAGTGCGAGAAAGCAAAAGACACACAGTTGATCGACGGAATGCAGAAAACATCTAAACATTCACCCCCAGTCAAGAGATCTGGGTTAAATCCATCATTCTTTTGCTAACCATGCCACCCCAGTTTAGACCTGGCCATATGCAAATCTTGACCCTGTGCCTCATGGGAACAGTCCAGCCTGAACTGCCAAGCCAGGTCCTCCCTGGACCGGAAACAAGCCTCCTAGGACCGGTTTCGGGGTTTCACCCCTCATCAGCCAGGATAGCTTGAATACAGTGGCACAGTGAGTTTGCATTTTCCTGCCTAAACCAAATGTACCTTTCTGCCAGTGTACACTGTCACATGACTGCTAATAGCTCTCTTTTGGTGTGATGTGTATTCCTCTCAGACAGTTGACAAGGTGAGGGTCTTCCTGACAGGATGAGTGGAGGAGGAGCAAGGGGGTTGCCTCCAGCCTTTCCTCACCTTGTCACTGGCAAATGCTGCTCACACCTGAGCCTGTCTGCCTTTGTTTCACTAGCCAGACTGGAGCCAGACCCAGAGAAAAGGAATGAAGTAACTAGAACCAGTGTTAGGGATAGACAAATGGGTGAACCTCACCCACGGCTAGCATTGAGTAGACAAGTGGCACCCTCAGAACCTGAAATTCAAACACTCCTGGACCTGAGATGATTCAGAAGAAAGACTAACCTGCTGTCTGAAGAGAGAATATTGGACCTGTTTGCGTTGATCCCAGGATCCCAGAAATGACTCCAGGTTTTCATTGGCTGACCTTCTGTTTGAGCTGCAGGCACACAACAATTTTGCGGACCCAACTGGACCTGATCTGGTCCACTCTGTTGATCTCTGTGTGAATGAGTCCTGTTCCCCAAGTGCTGTCTTCAAGGTCCTGGACCCTTGGCTGGAAGCTTAGTGTATTCCTCCCTGCTCAAAAGAAAGTTTCACCGGATCTGACGCAGCACAATGCAGAACGGCACAGGGCCTCGCATTGCAGTACCACGCAATACCTGATCCTTACCCAAATTATTACAATAATACTTCTGGAAACTGTGACACATCTCCCACTCCAAAGGTGTAAGAGTCTTCAAAAGTTTTAAAATGAACCAGTTTACTCAGTATTTAAAAAATATTTATTGTTCGAGAACTCCAAGCTCTTTTTCGGTACTATGAGCAACTACTTTACAGAGTTTTTGCCAGTTTGTTGTTCCCTATAATTTTAAAATTTGACAATCCACCACTACTAACATGAGTAGCTGTTGTTGTTTCTTGAGTGCTGTGGCTAGGCGCATGTGGCAATGCTATCAAGTGATCATTTGATGTACGACACCTTTAGCCACTCTTGCTTTTTTGCCAACATCTCTTTTAAAGCTGGTATTTTTCACCAAAGATAGAATGTTAAAGGTAAAACTGCAAGAGATTTGAATTGCAGAGTTGTATTGGGACCCTGCAAATTGAGCCATTTACTTTAAAAGACATTTTAATAAAGAAGAGAGAGGAAACTGACCCTCAGTTTGACAAAATAGCAGCAGATCTGTCTCAAATTGAGCCCATTCTGTGGGGACACTAAATCTGATTTATGAATAACACTATTTTAATTAATTGATGCAGAAATTGTTCTATTACACAAGAAGGATGACAGATTCAATCTTGTCAAATCTGACCTAATTAGCCTGCTAGACAACATGCAAAAAAAATGTTTCCTCTGCAGTACTAGCCAGAATTGAAGAACTGGCTAAGAATAACAAGGGGTAACTGTTCCTAAAAAGAGAGAAAGACAACCTATTGTGGTTGGAAAAGAGTGTCGGAGTGGTCTCTCAATACAGTTGGGTTCGAATGAAGGTGGGGGAATTCCTCCTTTTAGACATAGTGCCCTCACACACCCTTGCGAGTGTCATGCTTCATCATCGGGCGTTGCTCCTCGCGGGGGTGGCGCTGCTGTCCTCCACGGGCCCTGCAAGAGGGCTCTTTATCGGAGATCTTTTAAGGAGATGCTGCAGTTGTGCATGTGGGTGTGTGGGCCTAGGGAAGTGGGCGGGTGAGTTAAAATTACCTTCACGGTACCCAGAAACCAAGTTTTATTCGGGGGTCCGGAAGATAAGGTTAAAAGACAAGGGATGAGGAGCACCTCCTTAAAGCAAATGTAGCGGACGGATGAGTATCTTCCTGCTGCTCTCAAATCCGTGAAAGTGAGTAAAAAGTGAAGTTAGGTCAACATGTTTCGCGCTTCGTGTTGGTCCCTAATGGATCCAGGAGCACTTCGTCAGGCCCGTGAGGTGAAATAAGAGAAAGTGAAACTAGGAATCAGGGAGGAGACCCCCTATATTCCTACTGTACCTATAATCAGGTGTCTAGGCGCTAATTGGAATGTCTGAATCGAGTTCCTTTACCCAACCTAGTGATGAAATAAAAAAGAATAAAAGGGAGAGACACACAAACACAAACAAACATGTGAGTCACATGTTAATAAAGGCAATCACTTGGACTAGAATGTGGTCAAAATTGGCATTCAAATCCTCTGACATAATCGTGGGCATGCTCAGTGTAGTATGCCCCTGTCAACATACTGTCATGTACTCATGTGTGACAGAATCCTGCACACAATTGCGGCCTGTGCAATAATACAAACACAGGTAGAGTGTCACCTTAAACTGGCAGCGCTTAGCCAGAGGTGACCGGTATTGCATGCATATATCTCAATCGTGAACCGCATGGTTTAAAGGGTGATGACAGAACTTTGTCAGTAGTTTGGAAGGAGCCGGCTCGCCAGGTTATAGACGCGAGTCGGTGACAGAGCGGAAATGACGCTCACAGGGGCGTGGCAGGTCGGGGGTCAGTGCGTGTAGACTACGCGCGGATTCCTGCAGTTTACTGCGACAGTGGTGGCCATGTTTGGATGATGCCGTCGCTGTTAAAAAATACGTAATGACAGCTGGTGTGATTTGTCATCAGTGTGTGGCACATAGTACTGTAAGGTAAACCCTGTGCCGCTTGAAAGTCTCTGTTGTACATGGCATCTGGTATTGTAGGGGATAGGCTATGGTATGTCACGAGAGTGGAAACGACGCTCACGGTGGCGTGGTGTGTCGGGCGTCAATTTGTATAGATGACACGCGTATTCCTGCAATTTACTACGACAGTGGCGGGCAAGTAGGGATGATGCCGTTGCTGTCAACACAACGTGATGACTACTCTTATAAGTTGTGTGGCACTTAGTACTGTAGGGGAAAACATTGTGCCGCGTGAAAGGCTCTGTTGTGCATGGCATCTGATATTGTGGGGGAGACCATATGCCCGTGAGCGTCGTTTCCACTCTCGTGACATACCATAGCCTATCCCCCACAATACCAGATGCCATGTACAACAGAGACTTTCACGCGGCACAGGGTTTCCCTTACAGTACTATGTGCCACACACTGATGACAAATCACACCAGCTGTCATTACGTATTTTTTAATAGCGACGGCATCATCCAAACATGGCCGCCACTGTCGCAGTAGATTGCAGGAATACGCGCATAGTCTACACGTACTGTCCCCCGACCTGCCATGCCCCTGTGAGCGTCATTTTCGCTCTGTCACCGACTCGCGTCTATAACCTGGCGAGCCGGCTCCTTCCAAACTACTGGCGATTCACGAGCGGAGGGGCAGGTAATGGGCTTCTACAGAGGAGAGTGACTGTAAGTATCTTCCTGCCCACTCTGAACACGATCCCAGGTAAAGATTGGTTTTGCACAACGGGCGCCGGGGTCATCACGAGCTTACTATTTTGCCATGTTTTTAATGCATCCACAGAGACTCATCCTCATTACCGCAGTGATTGCCGACGAGGTCAACCATTCAGAATAGAGGGGTATGAGGTCACGTTTGCTTACAAGTGGTGGTGTGTGTGTCAGACCGCTTTTTTAACCACTGTCACTGTTAGTGTCACACTACCGATACACCCGTGACAGTCTCATTTACATCTGATAAGGCTAACTGACTGCCACTAGCACTATGGCAGCGATGCCTTGATTTTACTGACACAGTTCTGTCATCACCCTTTAAACCATGGGGTTCACGATTGCCAGTTTAAGGTGACACTCTACCTGTGTTTGTATTATTGCACAGGCCGCAATTGTGTGCAGGATTCTATCACACATGAGTACATGACAGTATGTTGACAGGGGCATACTACACTGAGCATGCCCACGATTATGTCCGAGGATTTGAATGCCAATTTTGACCACATTCTAGTCCAAGTGATTGCCTTTATTAACATGTGACTCGCATGTTTGTTTGTGTTTGTGTGTCTCTCCCTTTTATTCTATTTTATTTCATCACTAGGTTGGGTAAAGGAACTCGATTCAGACTTTCCAATTAGCGCCTAGACGCATTGACACCTGATTATAGGTACAGTAGGAATATAGGGTGTCTCCTCCCTGATTCCTAGTTTCACTTTCTCTTATTTCACCTCACGGTCCTGACTAAGTGCTCCTGGATCCATTAGGGACCAACACGAAGCGCGAAACATGTTGACCTAACTTCACTTTTTACTCACTTTCACAGATTTGAGAGCAGCAGGAAGACACTCATCCTTCCGCTACATTTGCTTTAAGGAGGTGCTCCTCATCCCTTGTCTTTTAACCTTATCTTCCGGACCCCTGAATAAAACTTGGTTTCTGGGTACCGTGAAGGTAATTTTAACTCACCCACCCACTTCCCTAGACCCACATGCACAACTGCGGCGTCTCCTTAAAAGATCTCCGATAGAGAGCCCTCTTGCAGGTCCCGTGGAGGACAGCAGCGCCACCCCCGCGAGCAGCAACGCCCGATGATGAAGCATGACACTCGCAAGGGTGTGTGAGTGCACTATGTCTAAAAGGTGGAATTCCCCCACCTTCATTCGAACCCAACTGTATTGAGAGACCACTCCGACACTCTTTTCCAACCACAATAGGTTGTCTTTCTCTCTTTTTTAGGAACAGTTACCCCTTAGTGAGTACAACGTTAGTCTTTGGGAGCATCGGTACTGGACCTTTCTTTTTCCAATTAGCTCCTTGTCCCCCCCTCTTTACATTGTGTTGTAAGAATAACAAGGTCCTGTCTCTCCATGAAGCTGGTTTCAGAAAGAAAATAGATTCAATTGATCAGGTGTTCAGATTCCATCTATTTCTGGAAATGTATGCCACTCTAAAGAGAGTACCTTTGCAAGTGGTGTGAGAAAGTATTTTATTAGTTGGGGTGGATTGAGGCACTAGCTTGTTATGTCCTGTTAAAGGTGTCCGTGATTTAAACCTGAGCTCATCTCTTTGGTAGCTATCGCATAGCGCAGACAGGCTTAACTTAAAGAAAATGTGTAAAACATTTATACATTTCAAACCAGTCAAAAACGCAACACAATACAAAATCCCACTGCATTTTAGAAAAGCAGAGTAACATTTAATGGACAAAATTACACCAAAACAACAAAACTCCAATAAAGGGAACTGGAGATATGAATTTCTAGAGTTTTAAGGAAAGATTCGTCCAAAAAGACCTAAGAACCAATGGTAGTCAATGGTCAATGGTCGAGGTAGACCGGCACCTGGGCATTATTTCAGCTGTCCACAATGGGTCAAAGCTCAGTTACACTAACCAGGTTTGACAGGGTCAGAGGTTTTACCTATGGACTGAGCCTTTTTTCTGGATGTCAAAATCCTTCAGTGGAGCAAGGCAGCAGGCTGTATCTAAGGAGAGCTCCACAACATCCAAGAGGCATTGGACTAGGCCCCGGTGAAGCTACTGCTTTTGGTGGGAAAAGCTCAGAATAGCAGTAATTCCAATTTTGCACCCAGGGAAATTCTCTTGATGGCGGATACTTTTGGCACCTTTATTCTGCCTAGATTTTTACTTTCAGGCTTAGAGCCACCAGGGAGACAGAGTACATTACTCTGTCACCCTTATGAAGGTGCTGCTCGGTAAATTATGAAATTTCCCCTGGCCCAGCGGACTTTTCACAGCAGTTCTTACCAATGGATTGTAACTTTGCCGGACGGCTCCGTCAAACATGACAGAGCCGTACATCAAAGTTACATTTTTTTAAATTAATTTTTTTTAAATCCCAAAGCAAGATTTTCTTTTTTTAAATATAAAAACAAATGGAGAGGAGGGACATTAAGCAATTTTCAGTGCCCTAACTGCCATTGGCATTTCATCTAAAAAATACCCACCTTTGAACGCAAAAGAGTACAGCCAAGCTCAGGAGATTCATAAAAACTACTGCTGATTAGGTCCAATTTCAACTGTCATTTATTACTGTGTTTCTCAAGGTGATCTTGCGATAGCAAAATCAAGCCCCCATATATCTGACTGATTAAACAGCTCTCTTAGTTCACTACCACCTTCATGACAGCAACTTTGTTAAAGCCAATGCCCCTCTGCCTTTCTTACAGAGAAAATCACATATCTGTAAATACTTAAAAATGTCACTCCAATTGATCCTGTAATTCTCTTGTAGCTCCACAAATGAAGCTAGAGTCTCCTCTTCATACAGTTCCCCTAATCTTCTTCACCCTAGATTTTCCCAACGTGACACTAGCGCATCATAAGAAATTCCAGGAAGCGCAGGGTTCCTCAGAAATGGGGTATATTACTCAGTCTCCCCAGTCCAATCTTTTTCCTCAGAAAGGACCAAATCCCATACACAGCCCGCAGGGTCTTAAAGTGGACCTTTTTATAAAAACTAGATTCAAAGTACCTAAGAAAGCAGTTTTCAGTCTCTTCACCTAGAAGGAGCTCACAAACAGCGGGTGTTCCACCACCATCCCATCGATCAGCTGAGTGCCCCCCCCAATATGGAGCACATATATTGAAGTGCTGCAGCCCATTGATAAAATCTCTGATTTGGTACAGCTCAGCCCCCTCTGTCCCTGGGAAGTGTCATACATTTCAGTGCCCTTCTTGCCTTGCCATATGCCCAAATGAACCTAGAGATCATATCATCCATTGGTTTGAACCAACGTTTTTCAAACTCCAATTGAATCACTCTAAATACAATTCAGGACTTTAAGTAAAAAATCATTTTCACTATAATACAGCAGCCAACAACAGATAAATGCAAATTATCCATCTTGCCAAAATCCTGTTTTGCTTTCTGTATAACTGGAGCAAGATTCTTTCCTACAATTTGATCCACCTCTGCTGCTACCTTCACACCCAGATATACCCCTGAGTCCACTACCTGTGAATCATCTATCTGCACCTGTCAACTATTTGTGTTTTATGATGATTTAACGCATACCTGGATATATCCCCAAATACTAGTGCTTCCCTGTGGATCTCTTCTAGAACCAAACTCGTATCAGGGGTTACCACTGCTAAATCATCTGCATAACCCAGAATGTTCATATTTCATCCCTGAAAACACATTGGTTTTGAATCAGGGGGTCAATGTGGCAGGAAAATAACAACGGGAAGCAGAGACATCCCTGCCTTGTACCTCTTTCAATCCATATCTGGTCTGACTGCCCCCCCATCAACTGAATCCTGGCTGTAGGGGTATTTTAGACAGCCTGTACAGCTTCGATGAAGCCCTTACCCACACCAAACCAATTCAACACTGCCCATAAATAATCCCAGGAGACCCTATCAAATGCCTTCTCCGCATCCAGCAGAATTAACGCCATAGGGTCCCCTGAGATAGCGGCTGCATCAAATAATGTGATAGCTCTCCTAATATGGTCAGTGGTCCCTCTTCCTGGAATAAAACTGTGTTCCCAATGACCTGGCTCAGCTGAGCGGCTAAAACTTTAGAGTATATTTTGGTATCAATGTTTATCAGTGTGATTGGTCTATAAGACCCGGGGTCTGTCGGGGGCTTACCTTTTTTGCAAAAAAATGCAATAATATTGGCTATTGACCATAACTCTTGTGCCCGTTGACTCTTCTGCACCTGATATCGAGGCCCCCATTATGATGGAAGTCGGATATGCGTCCGACCGCCATCGTTGCGGGATGGATGCCGCTCGACATGTACACGGTGGCTCCACCCACCATTTTACTATCCAGCACACGGTGCATGGATGTTTGGGGGGGGCACCACATGTGCCTCCCAGGCCACATTACAGTGGCCCATGGGGGACTGGGGCCCTGCTTGGGCCCCCAGAGTCCCTTTATGTCTGCCTTTACATGGCGGTGGGACACCATGTAAGGGCTGAGGGAAAGGGACATCCTAATATCTACGGTGGTGCCTCCACAGGCACCGCCCCCATTGTAGGGATTAGGCTCCGACCTCCACCCAACGGGCTCCTTGAGCCTGTCGAAGGTGGCGTTCTTTCCCCTCACCCAAATCGCTCTGACCGCCGAAATTGTAATCCGGAGGTCGGACCGATACACTGGATGTTGGGCGGACTGCCACCAATGGCCTGTCGGTGGTGGTCCACCCGACATCAGAATGAGGCCCAAAGTATCAATTAGGTCTGGGCTTAGAATAGAAAAAAACATTTTATAAAATTCTAGCTGGATCCTATTGGTTCCCCGATGGGAGGGCATTTAGAACCATAAAGATTTCTTCTCCTGTAAAAGGGGCATCTAATAGATCACAATCTTCAGAGGAAATCTTGTCTACCAGAATGGGATCAAGATAATTCCTTATATCCGCTTCATTATATGCCCCTTAACACCATAAAGGCTTTCATAAAATGCTCGAAACTCCTCTTGAACCCCGGACAAATCAGCAACAAGATCTCCATTGATATTTCTGATCCCCGTGATCTCACCACGGACCGCATTCTGCCTCATGCGAACCGCCAGCAGGTACCCCACTCTCTCACTAAACTCGTGATATTCTCACCTCCAAGCACAGAACTTCTCCGCAGCTCTCACCGTTGAAATGTCACTGGTAGCTGCTCTAACCAATGCCATTTCATATTGTATGTTTTCTATAGGTGATCATGCCGATACAGCACATATAAGCTCTTTTTCAATATCTCCCAGTTCTTTACACAACTCAATCAAGCACAGATGTTGTCTTTTCTGCCGATTCAACCCAAAGCTGAGTGTTTCTCCCCTCACACCAGCCTTAAAGGCAAGCCACAACACATCCATGGCAGCACTTGCCCTATTGCACCCCAGAAAATCAGAGATCTGCTTGCTCATATGAGCGATATAATTCTGGTCAACCAACAAACCTCTTTCGAAGGACCAACTTTGTGCTAATCTTCCCACTCCAGGAAAAGATACCTACAAGACCAATGGGTTGTGATCCAACATAACCCGGGACCTTTTTTCAATTTTACATTCTAATAACAAGCTATGGGATACCAGAAAATAATCCAACCAAACTTGCGACCTGTGGGGGCTAAAAGAAATGTAACCCCCGGGTCGGGTGCTTTAATCTGATGCCATACATCCACTAGCCCATGTTCCTTTTTCACATGAAACAGCGCTTTTATTTTATTATCGGGGTAGGCCAGACTGCCAATTCAATATTCAAAAAGTCAAATATTTAGGGATCATCTGCTGTACATAAACAGTGTATAGCATAAAAAAAAACATTATCAAAGTGACACTCGATTAAGTCTGGGCGTTACGCGGAGCTCGCGGAGTTCCAAAACGCGGAGCTGAATTTTTTTCCTCGTTTGCGCTCGTCAACATTAAGTTGGCGAGCGAGGAAAATCCACCTCCCGGCGAGATTTTTCCTCGTTCGCAATCTTCAATGTCAAGTTGGTGAGCGCAAGCGTAGAAAATCAACCTCCCGGTGAGAATTCTCAATGCGGGTGGGCGGTCGGAATTCTAATTGTGAGTGGTCGCCCAAGTAAAACAATCTACTCGAACGGCAGAAAGGAAGCAGCGCCCGCTTGCACTGTGTATGGTGCCGTTCGCGATGATTGCACAGTGCAGACAAACACCCGGTACTGAAAATCACCGCGAACGGCATTTATCTAACGCACTCCGCTACTTGCAGAGCTCCGCGTAGTTCTGCAGAGTTTTTTTTTGTACTTTGCGGAACTCCGCGAACTCCACCCAGGCTTACATTCGGTGCTTGCCTATCTACCATATTTATCAGTCAGGCACCTCCTAAAACTACAATCGTTTTTACGCCCCAGAAATACCACCCCTCTTGTTCTTGTACCTTGTGTAGTATACACTATAAAGATAAATCCAAGAGACTAACTATTTTTTTTCCTAGAGCCCTCCACATGCATTTCCTATAAACAAAGGAAATCAGCCCACAAAATCTTTAAATCCTCAACCACTTTCCGTCTTCTGACATTATCAGTTAACCCACATATATTCACAGTCGCGACCTGAAATTCCATCCTATCAGCCAGCTTCTTGCTTTCCATGCCCCTATATTTGCCTGATCCAAAACCTCCTGCAAATCTGCCAAGCTCCTGGGATCATACCCGTATTCTTTAAACACCACAGTTATCTGGAGCTCTGCTTGAAACGTGTATTTTTTATCCCTGTACACCCCCACATCCCCCTCTCCCCTATACCCTTCCCTCCAACCCACCTCCCCATGCACCACCTCCCCCATGGAAACCAAAAGGCATAAAGACCACCACTTGCCTCAATGATGGCAACTGTGCTCCCCCTACTCCCCAGCTCAGAGTCACCTTATCCATAAACTTAAATCAAAAAACCACACCCACAATCAAATGACCCCCCTAATAAAAAAATCCTTGCAATACCCTCACCAAAGACTGTCCCCTTCAATGAGAAACTGCCACCAAGACCAACAACCTAAACATCAGTATCAAACTCCTAAGTGAGTGACAGTGAGTGGCAGTGCAAACTAAAGACATTTTAGGCCAATACAGTCCCTTTAACAAGTTCGTCCATGAATTCTTTAGCCTTTATATCAGAGGTCAATACTTACTTTCTGTTGTTAAAAACATTTTGAGGCAAGCAGGATCATTAAATAAGCTTCAGCATCAAGTGCATTGGAGGAGTTTGACCACGGCAGAGACAGAGCAGTCCCCGCCATCATCAAACTATGGTCCACCCAAATTTTAATTGTGTGGGCAGATCATAGTCTTGGAGTGGCAGAAACTCTGTTGCCATTGTGACAGAGTTTCCTCTCTGCCAAGATATAAATAAGAACCTTAATCTCCCTTTCAGAACTCGGAATCCTCCAGCAGGGCAAGGCTTCAGGCTGAATCCAAACAGGCTGGATACCTTCTCTGTGAGGTCCCGCTGAATAGGATTTTCTGCTGCGGAAAAGTTCCAAGTGGGAGAAAGCTATTTATTCAGCCCAAACGGCAATGTGCTTTGGGTGGATTGTCTTGGCATGCTTGTCCCATTCCTCTGAAGTTCTTCAAGTCTAAACATTTCTAAGTCACAGGCTTTCCATAATGTTAGGCGAAGTCCATTTAGACACAGTCAAAGGCCCCAGGGCAACAGGAACAGCACTTGGGGAGGCCGCAAGCAGCGTGCAGGTCAGGTCCAATTGATACGGGTCAGCTTGGTACTTCAAGAAAAGGCCTCCTGCAGCTTTTTGTGGCCCTGTTGTTTACATAGATTAGGTTACAAGTGGGAACAGGTCTAGCCCTTCAAGTCTCATCACAGATTTCAAACAGCAGGTGCAGTCGTTCTTCTGGTCCAGTTGTATTCCAGAGAGAGTGCTGAGAGATGCCATATTTATGCCTGCCATAAGCTTGTGGGTGGAGGTGACTCCTTGCCCCTCCCTAGCCAATAGAGAAAATATTCCCGGGGCAACCATACCCTCTTTTGCAGCAGTTCCTGTATCTCTGTTTCCCCTACTGCGAACAATCCCACAGTACCCCTCACTTACTAAATCCAAGAAAGAGAAACCCTTGTACACAGCCCACGTGGCAAGCCATAGGTGTGGCCTTGGTAATTAGCAGTCATTTCCTCCTTGGTCACCCCAAATTAGTTGTGGAGAATTCCCCCCCCCCCACACTGGGTCTGGTGCCTGTCAGAGAGGTAGGAAATAAAAAGGGCTTTTGAAGTTGTCATCTGATATCTGCTTGTGCCAGGGAAACCCCTTTGTACTAAATTGAGTTCCTGGGCCTTGGCCAACTGGTCTTCCTGTCAGGAGAACAAAAACACCTCCCCAAGCCCAGGCCAGTGCCTCAGCTCTGAGAGCAGTTTTCATACCTCATCAGGGCTTGATGAGAAATCAGCTACCAAGGTAGGTAACTTTCTGAAAGTCCCCTTTCCTTAACATTTATCAAAAATCTGAATTCACCATTAAGTTGGACTTTTAATAAAAATGAAGAATAGTTGATTCATATCCTTTCTAGCTGGTCCCTAGCCTAAGATAGAAAAACTATTAGCTAATATTGCTTCCCAGTTTTTCTCCATGGGCCAGCAAGCCTTCCATCAGTGATTATAGCTTTTGGGGGATAATCGCTGTAATGACATGTAAAATGTTTGCATGTCCTACTTTTAAATATGATGCCTCCAGCCTGCATTGTGGACTTCAAGGCCTATGTAGGGGTGACTTATTAATAATGTTTGGACAAAATATTGTGTAAAACAATATTGTGTCAAGAATATTGGGATGTCAAAAATATCATTGATCGGAATATTGTAGGTAAGAACATCGTTTTAAGTGTTGTTCTTGATATCATTGTTAAAAATATCGATTTAGAAAACATTGTTGTGTGTAATATCATTTGTAAGTCTTATTTTGTATGTAATTTATTGTAGTGTGTTTGATAATATCTGTTTAATAATTTTTTTTATTTGTGTTTTTAGTTAGATAAGTTATTAATTATGAAATTGTTAAAATGAGTGTTTTTAGTTGTTTTTATGTCTAAAAATATTGGAGTTTATATTTTTTAGCAGGGTGATATTGGGTTTTAGGGGATAAGGGTGGAGAGATCATAAAAAAGTGGATACTTTAATTTAAATTTAAAGTTCCTTATTTTAATAACGTGCAATCAGTTCAGTTCAGTTCAAATAGCTTTATTCGACAACATGCATCATAAAAGCATTATTTGACATTTGTACAGTAAAAGAATATATGTTCAATAGAACAGGAAATCTTAAAATACAGAGATCCAATTAAAATGTCTTGATATAGCATTATGAGCGACGTCTAAAACAAGAACACTTTAAAACAAGTTTCACAAAAAGTCATTGGTCTAATAAAAATATGTACATTTTGCTTTCCACCAATACATTCCTCCCTGGATGTTCAATAGTTATGATAAAAGTATGAAAGAAGAAAGATAAAAAGGGCATCAACCAACAGAGAAGTCAATACATAAAGTGCTAGTGCTATATACAACATAAGACGATATACAGAGATTATAGCGCAACCAAGTGAATACTGCGATTTTTATACCAGTCACATAGCTCATCTTATTAACTGGGGTCTTAGTTACCTAAGTTAAAGTCACTCCCCGTAGGGCTTTGGTTCTCACTAGCCAGGCTTGCCCTAAGAACTTAGCCATTCCACATGAGAATAGGACGCTAGGGTCAGATGTTAAAATGCGGAGAGCAAATCGGTGATCGCGGGTACCCATATTACTACATATTGGTTTTAACCATTTAGTCCTTGTAAGCAGGACAAGCAAACAGGACATGAGCAACACACTCAACCAGAGCTCCACAGCAAGGGCAACTCTCTGTTATATTCTCGGCTGTGCGCCACTTTGCCATTCGGGTATTAACAGGGAGCGTGCCAAACCTAAACTGAATATACAGAGTCCTATCTCGTGGGACCTGGATCACGTCTAGGTAGGGCTCTAAGCTTCTCATTTGCTTGAACATAAAATACTCCTCTGTCAGTCTCCCCTTATTTGGCTTACTGAGCTCCTGGCTATCAAACCAATCCCAATAGTTGCGCTTAAGTTCCATCTTACTAGGGGAATTTGGGTATCCCATGATTCTTTAAGGCCAAGTTGCATCATGGTTTTCTTCACATATGTTATCCACTTGACCCTATGGTCCACATCCAATTCTATCACCTCCGTTAGAGCTGAGGCGTAATTAGTGAGCTCTTCAGTACGCCTTAGGCGAGCCCAAAAAAGCAGTGGGCGTAGCCTAGCAATTGCTCTAAACGGTCGCCTACCCATATCATACATTAGAGGTGTCAGTGGGGTATTACGGGGGAGCATAACTAAGTCCCTCAAAAATTTGTGCTCTGACCTCATTAACTCATCCACGTTTTCGAACCCCCATAGCTCGGCTCCATACAGGGCCGAGCTAACAGCCTTTGCTTCATAGACTACGAGCGCCGGGGCGACTGGCCTGCTATACGAGGAGCGATGTTCTTTGCTGAGTGCCCCGGTCACGCGTTTATGGTTCAAAAGCATTTTGGCTAAATGGGGCCTCCAGTGCATTTTGTCGGAGAGTCGTATACCAAGATATTCAAAGTTCTCGACTCTATCCAGGGGGATACCATTCAGTGTAAAATTATTCCTAAAAGATTTGTGAGGGTTAAATGCCATGAGCTTTGTCTTTGTAGTATTAATTACTAAGCCCCGTACCTCACAGAAGGATTGATATCTATTAATTAACTTTTGTAGCCCAGCTGGAGTTTTTGCCATCAACAGGGTATCATCGGCGAACAGAAGCGTTGGCACTTTGCCGCCCGCCAGGATTGGTGCATCAGCTGGATCTTCTTGCAAAAACTTCACCACCCCATTCACATACAAAGAGAACAAGGTGGGAGCCATGACACAACCCTGGCGGACTCCCCTGCCAACAGGAATCTGTTCTGTCAACTGTCCTTGATTACCCCATCTCACCTGAGCATAGTTCCCCTCATGGAGACGGATTAATAAATTCAAAATTAGTGGTGGAATGCCCATATCTTTTAAAATCTGCCACAGTTTAGCCCTGGGTACCAAATCAAACGCTGTTTTTAAATCAATAAATGCCAGGTAAAGGCTGCCTTTTCCAATTAAAACCACTTTCCAATAAATAAGCATTAATCTAAAAACCTGGTCAATTGTCCCGGTACTGGCCCTAAAACCCGCCTGATATTGTGAGAGGATGTCCTCCTCTTCAGACCATGATTGAATTCTCTGGAGAAGGACCCTACCTAGTACCTTTTGCATTACATCGGTCAGGCTTATAGGCCTGTAGTTACCGGGGTCTTCCTTATCCCCTTTTTTGTAGATAGGAACTACTACAGTGCCTTTCCAGGACTCTGGAACAGGACATCCGGCTGCTATGGCAATAAAAAATAACTGAAAGTAGCCCGACCATCCTTTAGGATCAAACAAAAATAAATCTCCTGGCAGACCATCAGGTCCTGGGGCTTTAGCGGGGACTAATTTCAAAATCGCAGACTCTATTTCATCCCGCGAAAAGGGATCACTAATATTCCCTATAGGAGGGATGTCTGTGGTGCCGCATGGCTCCTCCAGACATCCGTCCTCTAAAGCGGAATATAATTTCCCAAAGTTATCCTGCCATTCATGGCAGGTGATATGATTAGGCATAATGCTTAAGTCCCTGTTATTTCCCCGGCTCACTAAGGACCAGAAGAGGTTCTTATTCTTTCCCAGACTTGCATCTTTCAGCTCTTGCCAATAACGTTCATCCCACTCAATCTTCGCTTTGTGTAAAGCAATCTTATAGTTCTTCCTAGCTGTTTTAACCCTGGAGCAATTTTTAGTTCTAATTGCTAAAGTCAAAGATTGTCTTTTGGACTTGCAGTCTTTAGTATACCATGGGTGCAGGTTTTTTTTGCAAGCACGCAAGATGTTATTCTTTCGTGGGGCCTGAAAGTAAGTGCTTAATATCTCTACGGTGCCAGAATGGACAACAGAGACAATATCGCATTCAGATATATCTGAGACCGCAGCCCGGAGTTCTGCTGTTTTCTCGAATAGGGTCTTGCGAATAGCCAATAGATTTGAATCCTCTAGAGCTACCTTGTCCCATTTTAAATGTCTTTTACAATTAGAAGGGACGATGTTGGTAATACAGGTCACTGCCCTACTAGTCTGAGGGTCTGATGGAAGAACCCACAGGTTTGTCATGGTCATACAGAGAGGTTATGATCACTATCAGATGTAGCACCTACAAACATGTCAGTCGTCGCATCCCACAGATTCACATCTAGCAGGATATAATCGATTCGTGACGGACAGCTGACTCTGTTGAAGGTGTTAGCCCCCTGTCTGTCTGATAGAGTTCTGCCATTGGTTGCCCTGAGGTTAAACTCTATAGCTATTGCATTAAGTTGAATGGCTAGGTTAGTCCACTTTTTAATGGGTGGTAAGTTAAGTGGGGGAACTGGCCATTTGTCATCGACCCTATCATACTCCAGCATATCATCTGAGCTCAAAGTCTCAAAGGTGCAGTTTAAGTCGCCTGCAACCAAGATGCGATTACCGGGCGAACAGCTGGATATGGCCTGCTCTAAGAGCGTGACAGTGGGCGATTGTTTACCCCCCTTAGTTCCTCTGATATAGACATTAAACAGATCTAGGGTTTCCCCACCATTTGGGCCCCTAATAGTTAATCTCATAATATCTTGACTTATCAATGGGTGAATGGAAATACGACAGCCTAAGGCAATGTTCACCCAAACAATCAAATCCCCTGAGGGACGTCCTCTCCCCATAGTAGTAGCTGGGATGCAATAGGAGGCATAGCCCGATTTGTGTAATGATACAAGACTCCATGTCTCCTGAAAAATACAAATATCATATTCCTCAATAAGTTTGTTCCAATGTGGAAGTAGGAGTTTGTTTTGCAAACCTGCTACATTCCACGATATGATCCTAAGATTAGTGGAAGAAGGTATCACGACCAAATTATCATTTGCCATTTGGGGCAAGCTTGGGTGCACTTGCAGATCGGCCTCTTTGGGGTTAACTAAAGGTTCGGCTAACCCTGCCCCATATATCCTCTTAGCAGTTGCACTGTGATCTCTTAGATCCCTTGCCCCATAAGTACCTGATACTCGGTCTTGTATATCGGGGTTAGGTAAAGAGATTTGGGGATTAGTCATGGTGTTCAGAAAGGCAGTACGGTGGTCCATTTTAGGAAGGTGGGAGTTTTCTAGTCAGTCAACTGTCTCTAGTGATGTCCCTTGCTCCAGGATATCTAATGTCCCTCCCCTATTGTAAGAACGTGTACTCCTAAATTGTATGGATGAAGCGGACGGAGGACTGGTTCTAAATTCTAGGGCGAGCAGACTCTCTGCCAAGTCGCTGGAACTGAGTGTAATTTCAATATGATCATACAATTGCGCGGGGGTTGAACATCTGCGAGTACGAGTGATATCCTCCCGTATCAGCGAGCGGCAGCCCCTAGTGTGACGGATCCAGTGTATCACCTTATTTTTTAAAGAATCAGGGCTTTCATATCCAGCATTTGGCTTAAGTTTGGGAACATTAGTCATAATGACAATTTGGCCCTGTGACTGGAAAGCAGCACGTAAATAATGAGTCTGCTGATGTGATTTGGCTAGAGAGTTTCCTACCAAGGATAAACCACTAGAATTTACTCGATCCAATCGTGTCCTGGGGGCAGTTTGGGTAGGGCACTCACTAGGCATGTGGGGCTGTGAAACATTAGAGCCTTTCGATGCAATAGTATTTTTAAGGTTATTTGAATTAGAACTTTGAGGAACAGAAATTGTGGGTGGTGGAGGACAAGAAATGGCGGCCCCACTTGATTTTGCCCCATTACTTAGAGGCTTGTCTTTTGGCAATTCCATTTTATAATTTAGATTACACAAATGGTTTACTTGCTGTTGGCAAGGTGGAACCAATGGTAACAAGAGTTTAACCATCACCATGAGATCTTCCATCTTTTGTCTTATGGTTATTATTTCCCCTTAAGTAAGTTCATAGTCAGGAAAATATCCTGCGAGATAACAGGTTGTTGGCCTTCACTCTCTTGTACATGTTGTTGTGCCTGCTCAATGCCTGTCAGCTGAGTGTCTAAGTTAATGTTGGAATCAAGCGTGGTTAGCAAAGCAAACCTATTTGAACAGGAAACTGTAGGTTGAAATAAACACTCTCCAGAGCCAATGGAAGACTCTGAGGGTTCAATAACCTGAGTATGTTCATCCCGTCTGTGTACGTGTCCTATTGCTTGGGCAACTGGTATAATACTTCCATTATCAGAATTGCCCTTTCTAAGATGCTTCTGGAACATTGTGGGGATAGTTGTTACACGTGGCGAGTTATCATGGGTGGGGGAGGAATGAACATTTGCGCATGGTACCGGGGGGTCTGAGGCCAAGATATCCTCACACTCATTGACAAGAGTTTCAATTCTGTCAATTCCATCTATGATACAGTTACCAGCTGAGTGCCTCATGTATTTTTTAGCCTTTTTTCGCTTACCCGCCCCATTGCTGATTTTACTACCCGCCTCTGTGCCCTCCATATTTTTCCGTTTCTCCATATTACAACAAGGACGGAATAAGGCAAGTCCCAGTCAAGAACTCTGCCACATAGAGCTTAAAAGAGTCACCACAGTCAATTGTCAATTGTAGCAGATACAAAATAGATTCCAGACAAAGGGGGACAATTACGAGGGATAGTTACACACAGTACCTTATCCAGAGGAAATATGACCGTAACAGGGAGTGCTCACGTCAGCTGTAAGATGAAAGGGGGTGGCCCTGCCCTGCCTCTTCCTGTCAATGACGGGCAAGGACGGGCCCGCCCTTGGCCCGGACTTCGCCCGCGTGCGTCCCGCGATGCGGGAGACCGGCGCCCCTTTTAATGCGCCTCCTGGCGCACGTGGTGACGTTGTTGGCAGGCGTCAGCACTGGCCTGCTGGGAAATGTAGTGCTGTTTCCCTCACGGCGTGGAAGCAATGAGGTAAGCCGTTTCCCTCACAGCATGGAAGCAATAAGGTGAGTTGTTCCCCTCACGGCTGGAGCAGAGGGAAGAAGTAGAGAAGCAGGAGCTGTTCCCCTCACGGCGGTCTTGTGGCCGGAATGCGTGTCCCGCGATGCGGGAGACCGGCGCCCCTCTTAACGCGCCTCCTGGCGCGCGTGGTGACGTTGTTGGCAGGCGTCAGCACTGGCCTGCTGGGAAATGCAGTGCCGTTTCCCTCACGGCGTGGGAGCAATGAGGTAAGCCGTTTCCCTCACGGCGTGGAAGCAATAAGGTAAGCCGTTCCCCTCACGGCTGGAGCAGAGGGAAGAAGTAGAGAAGCAGGAGCCGTTCCCCTCACGGCGGTCTTGTGGCCGGAATGCGCGTGCAATCATTAAAAACTAGTTTTAAAAACTTTCAAATGTGCTTTGTTGCATACATGATTTTAATAAATAATAGTTTATAATAATTTAGGATCTATATTAATTATATTAAATTAATTTAAAATGTATTAATTGTGAAAAAAAATAAAGAAATTTAAATCACATTTATGAAAAATTAAAATTTATCAAAACATAATTTAATAAAGTGAAATTATTGTAATTTATTTTTTAAAATAAAAGTTTTCATTTAGGTTTTACAAAAAATATACAACATTTTATTGAAATGAAAATGTTTATTTCTTTTTAATTTTGAAAATCACAATTTAAATGTAAAAACATTTTTGGACAAATGTAATTATTATATTTACATTTATTTGAAAATGTTTTGGAAATGTTGTTTAAGTATAATATGAACATAATGTAAATATCTATTTATTAAGATGTATAAATTTATATTTTTATATTACCCTTTTAGTGTCCAACATTTTCTTAAAAATGGTTTTGTTGCAGTGTGATTATTTAATTTTATAATTTTAGTGTGAAATGCTTTGTTTTAATTGTATTTGTATGCCGTAGAAGTAGTTTATATTGTTTAAATAGTATTGTTGGTGTTAGAAATATAATAACAAAATAGTTGTGTGTTTGCACTTATTAATATTATTAATTACATATTTTCATGGAATAAAGACATGCAACACATTTTTCTAATTTTATTTATTTTTTCAAGTTTATTTAATGTATATGTTTACATTTTGAAACATATTTTAACCTAAACATAAACTTTTATGTGTGGATCAATAAAACATTTTTGAATATATATGTATTATTACATAAAAAAATGAAAATCATATGTAAATAGTATTGTATGTTGTAATTTTCCACTTTTTTCATTGCATTTCTTACCTTGTTTTATAAACATATTTTCAACATCATTTTAACATACGTTTTTCAGTATATATTAAATACTTCTATATATTTTATGCTATTTAATTTATACTTAACAACTTTTAACATTTTTTACAACATTATTTGACACGTTTTACATGTTTAATCATTTAGTTTCATTTTTAATAAATGTAAATACATGTATTCAACATTTTAAATTTATTTCCGTATTTATTTCTATGGGGAGATAGCCTTTTTTTTTAGTTTCATTTAGCAGCAATTTTTGTTACCGCTACCTTCTATTTTGTAGTCTATTTGTGTCATCTTTAGTCTATTTTCCGGGATCTAGGTCACTGTAAGGTGCTGATGTTTATTGGGCCAGGAAAGACCTTTTTAAATGTTTTTTAAGGGTTTTGGAGGTAGTGGGGATGTAGAGTGGAGGGCTAAAGGTAAGTGTTAGTGTAGCTTGTGGGTTTTTGTACATTTGGTGGTAATATTAGTAGTGTTATTCACTAGTGTTGTTTTGGGTTTTCATACACTGTTTTAGCAATGTATCGTTATGTTACATTATATAGTTTTATGTTACTTATTTTTGGATGATTAAGTATAATGTATCTGTATTTTGGCAATGTAATGTGTATTGCAGCTGGGTTTTCTTGTTTACTTTACAGGATTTTGTCTAGAAACGTGTTTCATGGGCACTGGGAGTTACTGTTTTTCTTAAGGAAATCACTTTTGGTATATAATAAACAAATATTTTTAATCAATTAATCATTGGTTTGTATAGCGCAGCTACACACCCGAGAGGGTCTCAAGGCACTGGGGGGGAGAGGGGGAGCGCAGGTCCAGGATGTTCAAGAAGATCCGTCGAAGAGCCAGGTCTTGAGGTCCTTTGTGAGCTTGGAGAGTGTTGGCGTTTGTCTGAGGGGGAGCGGTAGGGTGTTCCATGCCTTGGCCGGGAGGAGGGAGAAGGAACAGCCTACTGTTCTGGTCTTCTTGATGCAAGGCACCATAGCAAGGGAGAGCTGGGCAGATCGGAGGGATCTTTGGGGTGCGTGGAATGTGATGCGATAGTTCAAGTATGCAGGTCCAGTGTTGTGGAGGGCTTTGTGGGCATGGGCGAGAAGCTTGAAGGTCATTCTCTTCTCGATGGGGAGCCAATGTAGTGTACACAGGTTTTGGCTGATGTGGCAGTGACATGGTAGGTTGAGGACTAATCTGGCGGAGGCGTTTTGGACGTTCTGGAGTTTGTGGGTGAGGTTCTTGTTGATTCCGGCGTAGAGAGTGTTGCTGTAGTCAAGTCTGCTGCTGATGAGGGCGTGGGTGATGGTCTTTCTGTGTTTGAGGGGGATGAATTTGAAGGTCTTTCGTAGGAGTCAGAGGGTGTGGAAACAGGAGGATGAGACAGCATTGATTTGGCAGTCTATTTTGAGTTCGGAGTCCAGGATGATTCCGAGGTGGCGTGCGTGGTCCATGGGGGTGGGCTGGTTCCCGAGGGCGGGGGGCCACCAGGTGTCATTCCAGGCGTCGGGGTGTGGGCCCGTGATGAGTATTTTGGTTTTGTTCGTGTTGAGTTGTAGACAGCTGCTCTTCATCCACTTGGCGACTGCTTCCATTCCTTCTTGAAAGTTATGTTTGGATACGCTGAGTTCATTGGAAAGGGAGAGGATGAGTTGGGTGTCTTCTGCGTAGGATACAATGTTGAGTCCATGGGATCTGACGAAGGGGCGAGCAGGGCCATGTAGATGTTGAACAGGGTGGGGCTGATGGAGGATCCTTGGGGAACTCCGCAGGTGATCGTGTGGGATCCGAGAGGAAGGGTGGGAGTCTGACCCGCTGCGTTCTGCCAGAGAGGAATGAGCGAGCGGAGCCAATCAAGTGCCTTGTCCCGGATCCCTGCGTTGTGGAGTCTGCATGCTATGGTGTGGTGAGAGACTGTGTCGAAGGCTGCGGAGAGGTCCAGGAGGATGAGGGCCACTGTCTCCCCTCTGTCGAGGAAGGAGCGGATGTCGTCTGTTGCGGCGGGAAGGGCGGTTTTGTTTTTTCCTGAAGCTGGATTGGGAGGTGTCGAGGATATTGCTTTCTTCAATGAAGGAGGCGAGCTGGCTGTTGACGGCTTTTTCAATGACTTTTGCTGAAAACAGGGGTAAAGAGATCTCGTCTGTAGTTTTTGAGGTCCATGGGGTCTGCCGAGGGTTTCTTCAGGAGAGGGTTGATCTCGGCATGTTTCCAGTCGTCGAGGAAGGAGGCGGTCTCGAGGGAGAGGTTGATGGCTCGGCAAAGCTCAGGGTCGATGGTGTTGGAGGCTCTGTGGTAGATGTGATGGGGCAGGGGTCCTTGGGGTCCCCGGAGTGGATTGACTTCATTGTCTTCAGGGTGTCTTCGGTGGTGAGAGCGGTCCAGTGGTCAAGTTTTGGCTTTGTGGTGTCGGGAGTGGGAGGTGTAAGTTCCGCGTGTTGGTTTTCGTCGTCGAAGTTGTCGTAGATGGTCTTGATTTTGTGTTGGAAAAAGGGGCTGAGTTTGTTGCAGAGGTCCTGGGAAGGGAGATGTCTGTAGTCTCGCTGTTGGTTTGGCGAACTCTTTGATGATGGTGAAAAGTTCCTTGCTGTTGTGGGCGTGGCTGGAGATTCTGACCTGGTGTGCTTTCTTCCTTGTGTTTCTGATGAGCTGGTGGTGGGCGGGGTGGCAGCTTTGAAGTTGTCATGGACTACTGTTGTTTCTGAGTTTCTCTAGATATTTTCTAGGCATATGCAGGTTCTGCTTTCCTGCTTTCCTTTTTTAGGGTTACAGGAGTGTTTCTTTTTGTAAACAACTTATTTGGGTTTTTTATGGTTCCTAGATACTTTGGATCGCTTTGAGGGATGCCTTTTGGATTCATTAACTTTTTTTGGGGGGGGGGCGTTTTGGAAAATCTTTTTTCCCTTTTGATGGATTATTATTTTTCACCAAATGGATACAAATGAAATCTGCTGCTACAGATTAGTAAGTCATATTTATTTTATTTGTTTTGGGTGGTAATGTTACATTTTATTGTTTGTATAAATATTAAGTGATTGTCATTTCGAAATATGTGGTGCATGCGTTGTATTAAGTTTACAAGATGGCTTGAGTTTGAGCTTTTTTGGTTATGATGTTATGATGTTTAGGGTCTGATTATGAGTTTGGTGGTTCGGCCGTTATTTCGCTGTATTGCTGCGGCCGCGGACCCTAGAAGACCACTGAACCGGCGGTCTTCCACCTGCTGTATTACGAGGCATGCAGCCTCAAACGCTGACAGCATTGTTCCCGCCTGGGCCATGGCGGTCTGCAATGTTGGTGATGCATACTGCTGCCGAGCCTATTATAACAGCACAGTTGTACTGGTGGTCCCCTTGTGGCAGGTTCCCCAACTGTGATTGACCGCCGCGGTATGCTCGCAGCAAAGCACCACAACAGTGCCCATTTGGATGTAACCAACAACTACACCGCTGATGTCCATCGGCCACGTGAACACACCTGCAAATCACACTATAAAACACACCCCATCCCTGACCATGATCCTTTGCTTCTCAACTGCAGCACTGCAAGACAGCTACCACCGTTTTGTGTTTTTGAGGTAAGGCAGACCTTTTTTTCATCATCCCATTTAACACTCTCCACACCCTTTTTTGTTCTTTTTTTATCTCTAATTTCCCTTGGCATTTTTTTTTCATTGTAACTTACTTTAATTTGTAGTCATGCCTCGCCCCAAAAATCCACGTTTTACAGAGGCTGAGTTGTCAGTCATTATGGATTAAATCATAAGAGTAGAACCACAATTGTTTGGAGCCCAAGTCCAAAATGCTCCTCTCGGACACAAACTATATGAATGTAGATTCTACAATTACATCCAATAAATATTTTCTCTATTCCTCAACAGGTCTATCTGGCACAGCACCAGGCCAGAGCTTGGCCACCAACCAGAATCTCACTCCACCCCAGGATTAAGCCCTCAGTGATAACAACACTCCTGATGATGTGGCCGTTGATGACCTTCCTGGCACATCTGGTCAGCCTGGGCAGATGGCAACAGTGGGTCTCACTGTGTCCACAACACCTCCCACCCAGCTGCAACACCTCAGTCAATCCCTGCCCCCCAACCTGTGTACCTAGCACAGTCACTAACATCTTGTGGCCCCCAGTCCTTGATTCTGAGGTGACAATCATCAACTCAGTCACTGAGGAACCGGGACCCAGTGGGAGGATGCCTCCTGGGCCAAGGGCACAGGCCGGTGAGGGCACGGTTTGTGGGAGGGTAACTGTGGGCCCATTGAGTGAGGCCACTGGGGCCACCCACACCCAGGCCACCATCAACCAAGTCTTGGGAGCCTATCAGGACTCCCAAGGCATGATGGGCCAGGTACTAACAGAAATCCGGGAGATGAAGCAGCTGAAGAGGGACATACACCAGGAGCTGGCCAACTAAAACACCAACATAGTCCAGCTCATTGGGGTACTGCAGGACGACAAAACCACCCTCTGCAGGGCTTTTCCACCACCATCTACCCCTTCCTGTGGTCCAACTACATCTGGGCCATCTATATCTGTTACAGCCACAGGAAGGGAAGCCCTGTCAGATCAAAACACCCCTGTCTCAGCAGCAGCGGATCCCCCTCTCCCCCACAGGAAGGAGCATCCATCCAAAAATCCATGAGGTGTGGATGACAAGACACCCACCACCACCAGTAAGAAACCTTGCACCTAATTTCCTCCTGTGTGTGCAATACATTACTTTTGTAGACTATTTCTATGTCTGATGGGAGTAGTATTTTGGACTTTGGACTTCAGGCAATTTGGCATCTACAACTATGACTGATGTCTTCACTTTTGGTTTTCCCTGTTTGATTTTGCACATTGTTTATTTTCTCCTTGTTCACTACAATAAATACACTAGTCACAAACACATTGCCTCCTGTAATATCTCTCACATCTAGCAATGTATATAGACTCCCATGTGAACTTTACAATATCAAAACAAGCTACTTGTGTAAGCATGGATATGTTGAATGTAAAGCAAAATCATGTCACACCACTACATACATACAAATGTCTGGTCTCATAACATCTTTATTCCATTGTTCCAACCATAGGCTGACATGATATCAGAAACATAGCAAATCAGACATTACTCAAATATTCTGTGTCAGTGATCACATTTTCAGGTGCAGACCTTAACAATATGGAAGGAGGGGACACAGATAATTTCTTATAGAATAGGCAACATAAAAATAGGTCTACATCATCAGCTGGAGCCATATCACCTACCTCATAAAAGGAATCCCACACCATTTGAACCAATAAACAGACACATGGCAGTACAACAGTTTCTGATCACAGGGTAAATTCAATCCAGTGTTGCTGCATCTGGTGGAATGTCACAAACAAATGTCAGTTATGTGCCACAAGCACTTTGGCCTACAATGAGGAGATACATCAACAGCTACATACAGTTCACACAGAATGAGGATTTAGCCAATGTGAAGGCAGAATAGCATGATTTGGAAACCAAGACAACATTGTGTTGGAGCACATGATGGCACACATTTTACATTAGGACCACCACACTACAAGGAACAAGTCCAATGGAACCCTCTTAACTTCCATCTTATCGCTGTGCAAGCTGTCTTGGTACAGGTTTTGTACACCCAATGTCTGTGACAGACATTCCCAGGAACAATCCATGTCCACTTTGTACGTCCAAGCAGCATCATATACCTGCTCATATCACAACCCTGAAATGTCCAAATGAAGATGCCACGGTGAAGGTATCTAAAACCGACCATAATAAACAGACTAACTTTGCAACCATACATATGACACAATTCACATAGTCAACTTCTAGAGAACACAGTCCAAGACATAATTCTAAGCTAAACAGAGCAACACTAACAAAACAAACACTTTTTACCAGATTATGGCAAAGCTTTATCTTCCTAGTATTTTCCATAAACATACTCCTCACATCATCACAGCAAGAGTTGCTTTAATAGTCCAAGTCATGACATCTCACAACATACTTACATTCATGAAAAGAAGTTGTCGATGAGATCTTGACACAAGTCAGCTCCTTCCTCACCACTGTCTCCATCATTTGGCATTTCAGGATCTTCACCCGGTGGCTCTTCATGATCTTCATCCTCTGCGATATAAGGGATGTTCCGTCACAGGGCAATGTTGTGGAGCATGCAGCAGGCCACAGTAATTTGACAAACCTTCCCGGGTGAATAGAGGAAGGCTCCCCCAGTCTTGTTCAGACATCTGAATCTGGCCTTCAGGAGTCCAAAAGCCCACTCCACTGTCCGATGTGTTCTTCCATGGGCCTCATTTAAGCGGACTTCCCCTGGCGTAGTTGGATTCCTCAGCGGTGCCAACAGCCATGGACGGTTGGGATACGCTGAATCTCCTAGATGGAAGACAGACAGAAGTTACACACTTTCAGATTATATTACCTGACATTACCCATACAAAGTTTACGAAGTTAGGACAGATCAAACTTTCCAACAAGCCAGGTCCACTCCGGTAGTGGTTGTGACATCGGCTGGGGTATGGTGCTGTTCTGCAGTATGAAGGAATCATGTGCAGATCCTGGGAACCGGGCACAGACGTTTGAGATGTGCAATATGGGTGCCATCAATGGATCCAACCACATGTGAGATGTGATCAAATCTTTAGAAATCACCCTTCACAGTGGCTAAATTCTCATGTCTGGGAAACTGGATGTAGATGTCCATGTTTCTCAACATTGCTGAAAGTACACCACTGACCATTGGTTGTGACATACCAACAGATAAAGCAAGAGTGTCCTGGAAGGAACCTGTAGGCAGAAAATGCAATACTGACATACATGTCACAATGGTGTGATACATGTAGGATAAGTGATTTGAGTAAGGACGTCAAGCTCCAAATGATGACATAAATCCTTTATTGTTTGCATATTAAAACAATACTTCTTGATAACATCTCTTTCTTCCATGGTCTGAAGGTCTGGAAATGGACGGTACACTGGAGGCTGTCATCTCCTCCCTCTCCCAGGATACCTATGTGAGGAGTGAAAACAATTTTGAACATTGGTCACAGTGTCCAGAGTAACCTATATGAAGAGTAAGCCAAAAGTCATCTGATAAAACATGACTGCTTCATAAAGCATTACACATATTTCACATAATCATTGTCTACTGCTCAACCTCCACCAATAATCTCCATTGTGGCCTTCACATTTGTCTGTAACAAAAATGTGCACATCATCCATTCAGACATGTAAAATTTGCACTATAATGACGAGTTCATTAGATTTTAGGTGAAAAACCGTCAACCGCGCTGCACTGTGGATGCCTTTATGCACAGTAATGCACTACAGAGATGATTTATGTATTGGAAATTACATGGGAATGGAGTATTTGAAATGTAAACATGTAATCCCTCATTTGTAGTGGTGATGACGCACTTAACAGTTACCAATACTGTAGTTCAGGCTTCTAAAATGGCGGATGCCTGACCTCGCATACAAGACATTTGGAACGACCTCCGCCAGCGGAAGTCGACCGTGCAGTAGGCAGTTGCATCCACGGCAGACTTACCCATAGGCTAATGCTGGTGACTGTGACAGTCGCGGACCAATGGCTGTGTGAGTCTGAGCTGATGACCGCGTGCGTGGCATACATGAGCGCCACAGTTTGAAAAATAACTCACTTACCTCCTGACACTGCTGCTATCAACAGCAGCAGTGTCAGGAGGCTGCTGTTTGCCACCTCTGGGATTAATCGTGCCAGGCCAAGCAGGTGAGAGGGCGCGTCACTTCTCTCCAGAGAGCTGGAGACACTGGTTGGAGAGGTACTTTCCCTGTATGGCCAGATCTATGGCTCACCAGAGGAACAGTTAACTACCTCAAATACATTTGTTACTCTGTTCAACTTCATCCCTTCAATTCCCATAGGCTACAATGTGCCTCTGAGTCCCAGAGTGAAATCAGATTCTTTTTTGTAAAATGTTGTGGTTCCTACATAGGACAATCACATCATGGATTATGGGGCACTGTACTTTGTGGAGTTAACATCACCATTAGAATGTGTGATAAGCCCTTTATCCTACTTGTGTTGCATGCACATATCTATGCATGTGTACATTTCATGGTACCTATGATATATTTGCTAATCATATCATGGTACAAGTGCAAAAGACTTGTATAGGCTTTACAGCATGAGTTGTGTCTGTGTACTGTAAGAAGCAGTTAAGGATGATGTTAGCTATGTGTACAGTCCCACATATCACTCAGCCCACATCAGGATTTGCCAAACTGTTGTCTGGGAGCTAGCTTTACCTCACACACCCCTTCAGAGTGCCACACAACCTTGAGGTCATGTTTTTGATGCCAAGAATATTCATTTTTATGTATTGGATTTGGTGAAAATGTGATGTTGATGTGGGATCAGTATCCTCAGCCTGCAGAGCGCAAGGTCTGACAATGAGTAGTGCCCATTATGGGCCGTTGCCCAGGCTGAGGCACAATTACTGTGGCAATATAACTGATGCAGAGAGTAATCTCCCAGTTGACCTGCAGATCCTTGGATGTTCCCAAAATGAGTTTTCTGAAACAATAGTAGCCCTGATTGTATTTACATGAACTACCTTTGGAATGGTGATTGAGGTAACACCCGGCCTGATACTTCTTTCCATTGACCCACATTGTCAATGTGTGTCATTTACTTATGACAAGCCCATTACTCCCACAGGTCTGTTGTCACTTTTCCATAAGTCATGCTTGCACTGTAAAGGCCAATTGCACATGTGACACATTAACAGTGTAGATAGTTGGTTACTTCTGAAGAAATGTTGATATGTGAATCACCAACTTTGTTACATTCAATCTAATCATACAAGACATACAATGGTATGTTGAATGTCATCCCTGTAATAGTGCTGCATATGGCAAAAGGTGTGTCCTGTGATGGCAGTACATACCATACAAACTCAATCAGAGGTAGTATGATATCCAATTAAGTAGTCCACATGTCCACACATCCCCAGAGAAGAAGCTCTCAGTGGCACACATGGCAACCCCTTCATTGTGACCTTAGTCTTAGGATGTTGTCTATACTATGGTACCAGGCTCTATGGACCATATGCATCAAGTCAATGGGTCTGGCTGTAAAGGAGTCTGTACAGTCTTGCACAAGTAGTTTAGCCTTCATAAGGTCTCAATGGTGTGTTGTGTGTCACAGTAGCTCACATCACAGTATAAGCAGGATGGCCCTGAGCTACATGATGTTAGTCAGTGTAGGTCATGACCAGGGTTGAGGATAGTCAGCAGACGACAACAAAAGTGTGTATTCATGCTTTTGTAGTGCTTAAAATGTGATATTTATACATTTAGTGGCTTGGCTATTGATTAATGCTTGTACTAGGTGTATACAAAATGTGTATCAACCAAACAGATATCCAAAACCTTGCAGTTACAATCTGTTTCTTCATCTATTGCATCCATGCAGGTCAACGGCCATCAGAGGAAAGCTATTTGGAGGGCCATCATCCGGAATGTGCATACCCTGGGGGTCTTTAACTGGTGCAGTTTCCATTGCAGTAAGAGGTGGAAGGACCTGAGGCACTGGACCAGAAAGATTGTGGAGGTCCAGCTGGAGAAGTCCTCACCACATAGACGAGGCACGCGCCGGACCCTGACCCCCCCACTAATGGCCCACATACTGGCCATGGCCTAACTGGAGCTTGATGGGCAGTTGAGGGCTCAACAGCAGCTACAATGGGGTGAGTCCTGGCCAGAGTCATGCATGTTACATTGCCAACTTTGTGTGTTACAGGCAGGCATTTCCACATCAATATTGGGGGTGGCCCATGTGCGACACACATGAAAAGTCCTTGTTTGTGTAGGTCTGGTTGTAGGTGCGTGCTGATGTGCTGCGCCTATTGTCTTTTTCACCAGGAGCACAGCAGAATCCAGTCCACTACCAATTTGCAGTCTTGATCATACACCTGGCTGAGTGAACTGATAAATCATCTCATGTTCTTTGTTGCTCTGGGTGACAATTGTACCTTGTGTAAGGAGTAGTGCTCCCTCACTACTGTCTCTCATGTGACGGTGACCCTATTACATGTGACATGGCATACAGTGCACAGTTTATGCAGTGATGTACAACACTTCCCATTGGTAAGCTGTGATTCAACAGTGATATGATTGTGCAAACATCACTGGTGCCATCAGCATTAGTGCCTACATGTAGCCCAATGTACATTTCCCTGTTATTAGTTCATCTGCAATAGTGTTTCAAAATTAATTCACTGACTGGAGACAAGCATCAGGGAGAGAGATGTTGAACTATAGAGATCATATGTGAGTGTCTATACTCATCCTTACAAGGCAATCTGAGTTTGCTATACCAAAGGGTGATGTTATGTGCCATCCCATTAGGACTCTAGTCATCCCACATCTTCATGTCATAGATATTTGCTGACACCCAACAACCTTCAAAGGTGTATTGGCTTGTAGGAATGCAATCTATGAATGGTGGTATCATCTGTACCAAGCAGGATTTGGGATGTTCATATGGCTATCTGACGTCTTGTGCTGTGTGATTTTAGATAATCTATCTCTCAAAACTTTGGCCCTCAGTGTTTCAAGGCAACGTTTCTATGCTATATGTGATACATAGCTAGCATTAGACTTTTCAGGTAGTAGACATATGATGAAATTTGAAGTCAAAAGTGTCAATGAACATTTGCATGTGACATGGTTTCTGCCACAGCACATATTGATGGTACATTGATCTTTAACTTGACCATCATGACTTCATGATGTGTTATGAGGACATGACAATTTGTTGAAATCTGGGCCTTGTGTGAACATTGTGTAAATGTAAAAACGTGTATCCATCCTATTTGGTAACATCATTTTACTATGGTATACTACAATTTCCAAAGAATGCAAGGTGATCAATTATACTTGTATGGGCATAAGGATGAAGTGTAGACAAGTCCAAAAATTAATTTGGAGCTGTCTGGGGTTATGACATAAGTGGAACCAACTGTTTGCAGGTTATATAGCATGCATGCATGTGTTCATGCTAATTTTGAAACCTGTATAGTGAACCATGAAGCTGGTGTGATTTGTGCACTTAATAAATGTTTTCTGTTGATATGTAATGGTCAGGTGTGGAAACCCAGTTGCAATAAACCTACTTTACATGTCATTTCAGATTCATTCAGGGCAAGTGAAGGAGAAGGGGCCATCATCATTGGGAACATAGCTGGTGACAGTGGTTCAGGACGTGACAGCACACACATGGAGGGACCCAGTGACCAGGAGGGTGTGGGGAGTGCCACGGAGGACAAAAGCCTAAGTTCATCATCATCCAAGTCATCCTCCGGTGGACATTCCTGAGTTATGGCGGACCCCACATGATTAGTTCCACCTCCATCCTTGTCCGCAACCCCCAGTTCCATCAGCACCCTCCCTGTTGTCCCCCAACCAGTTGGCCGGGCCCGCTCCTCTAAGAGGGGAGCTGTCTCTTTAGCTGCAGGTACCTCAGCTCCTGGCCCTGTTACCCTCGCTGCCCTGAGTGAGGAGGCTATTGACCACCTGAGGAACATCTCTGTGGGTCAAACTACACTCCTGAATGACGACCAGAGACAAGGCAGCCAGTTGGCAGAGATGATGGCCTACCTGGAAGGCATCCACTGCGTTATGTCTGGCCTACAGAGGTCTTTTCAGGCTCTGGCCTCCTCCCTCACAGCAGCCTTCCACCCATCTCAACCTTCCACCCCACCTCCTGCCCCTGCCCCTTCCCCATCCAAATTCCTTATTCCAATAGCTGTCCCAAGCACATGCACACATCCACATGCACACACTTCATCAGACCCAAGCACCACACACAAACAAAAACCTCATGAAAAATGCAACCACTCACCAGCCACTCATCCCCCTCAGTACCACCACCACCCACAACATACCCCCTGACACCACACCCACAGACCCCTACTCAACCGCCTGCATTCTCGCAGATACCACACCAACACCCACAGGCCCTTCCACAACCACCAGCATTCCTGCAGACACCACACCAACACCCACAGACCCCTCCACAATTATCAGCATTCCCGCAGACACCACACCAACACCTACAGACCCCTCCATAACCACCAGCTTTCATGCAAACACCCCACCAACACCCACAGACCCCTCCACAACATCGAGCATTCCCACAGACACCACACCAACACCCACAGACCCCTCCACAACACCCAGCATGTCCGTATCACACACACCAAAAAAGATTTATGCTTAAGTCACCCACACAACAGACACCTACAGAACACACAGTAGATACAGCACACACACCTCTCACTTCCACTCCCTCTACCTCCAAAACCCATCTCCCTCCCGAATATCCTCTCTATTTTCCCCGTGAAAGTGTCTTGTTTGCCCTTGCCCTTAACACTGTGAAATCTGACCCCTCCAAAGTAAAAAAAAACTCTCCCAAAGCCAAACCCATCCCTTCCACATCCCAATCCATCCTTTAAAAACCTGATCCCCACCCCACTAAACCCAGCCATACCGCTAAGAAAGCCAAGAAAACCCCTTCCAAAACCCAACCCATCCCTTCCAGATCCCAATCCACCTCTGAAAAACCTGATCCCCACCCCACTAAACCTAGCCATACCCAAAGACAAACAAGAAAACCCCTCCCGAAGCCCAACCCATCCCTTACACATCCCAATCCACCCCTGAGAAACATGATCCCCACCACTAACCCCAGCCATACCCCTAAGAAAGACAAGAAAACCTCTCCCAAAACCAAATCCAACCCTCCCTAAACTGACCCCCCCCCCCAAAGTACCATCTTCAAGGTGCCTGCTATGCCCAATGGATGCCCCTTTGCGAGGAGGTTCCCTGACAGTGTCAGTAAGGGCAGATGTGGTGGCAAAGCATTGTGCTGTGGCACAGATTTCAGGAATAGACTGGCCATTTTCCTTTGTTTTACCTGATGTTTTTCATCCATTCTTACAAATGTTCATAGTTTGGAAGACATTAGACCTGCCATTACTTTTTTCAATTATTTGATGTTATTGGATAGGTAGTGATGTGTGACTAAAGTTGTGTTTGTTTCCATCCCTTTTTGCTGATCCAGTTGAAGTAGTCAGTATGATCTGACCTTGGACCCAGTGCTGGAATTACACAGGACAATGGGAAATGTTGAATGTATGTCTATTTGGGATGAAATCCAATTGGGGCTGACATTAGATTCGGTGTTATATGGTAAGTATTTCAGCTTGGCCTGGCCAATGTCAATTTTCACCATTCACCCATTTTTGCCTTTCCCCCTGTTTTAACCTTCTCTAAAATCCCTCCCTGGGGAACCCTACCACTATATGTAATGGCATTCCACTATGCCATTTCAATCTCCACCTTGGGAGGAAAAAAATTAAGGGGCAGATTTAAAAGGCCCTTGCGCCACTTTTGCGTCATTTTTAACATGGGAAAAGTGATGCAAAAGTGGCGCAAGGGCCTTATAAATCTGCCCCTAAGTACTTAAGAAACTACTGTGCCAAAACCACCTCTACCCGTCAAAAAAGAAAACTAAAAAGAAAGCTGTGGAAAAAGGAAAAATTAAAATCCAATACAGGGAAACAAGTTTAGCCAACCCTAAAAGGATCAGAAAGCACACAAGGAAAAGGGGAACCACAAGAAAGAGCAACAAAGATCAGGGAGAGGAAAACACCGAGTTAACCCTTGGGAGGAGCCTGCATCTTCTTGATAAGGTCTTCTGCCTGCTCAATGGGCCTGACATTATACATTTCATTGTCCCACATATCTTTGAGCATGGCTGAAAACCTAAGCTGGGCTCTCGCTCCCAGCTTCTGCATTTTCCCCATCTTCTGACCCAAATCTCACTGCCTCTGCTCTGTGACTCTACATATGTCTGATCTAATAGTGTATGTGAACCCGTCAGCTTCCAACTTTCCTTGTTTTAATGCCAACCCCAAAATCTGTTCCATTATGTCATACGACGATAAGAAATTGACCAAAATCTTTCTAGGCTTACTTCGCACCACTGACCATTTGAAGGGGTCTCTATGGATCCTTTGTATCTCTCTCTCCAGATCAGATTGTTGGAGGTGTCTCCATATGCATCAATTGAAATGGTAGTAACAGCCTTGTATGGCTGTGTGGGGGTACATTTTTAAATTGGTTTGAATCACGGCTTGTTCAAAGTCTTTGATCATTTTTGGTGGGTAGTAGTTAATTGTTTTATGTTTAATGTGGTTTAAGAGTTCGTAGTAAGTATTGCTTTGTTTATTTAGTAGTAGGACATATATAAAGGGGATATTTGTGTTCTGATATTCACCATGTATGGTGTATATCTGAGTGAATGGTTTGGGACATGTTTTGTAGGTCCCATCCATCATCCAGGTTTGACAATGGCTTAGTTTTAGTAAATTATTTGCTGTAGAAAATATCAGGATTCATTTATCATTGTTTACGTTGTTATATAACAGGAAAGGTTCCTCATTATGCGTCATTGTTAAATGTTCAGGTATTTCTTTGTCTTGGTATCTTCTAGGTGCAGGAGGAGTATCGCTGGTGTTTTTTTTAGTTCATGTAATTAAATGTTTTATAGTGGGTATAGATGTTAGCCTGCCTGTGATGTGTTCAGAAGCTTTAGGTAGTATATCTTTTAAGATTGTGCTTGTGGGTTCCAGGGAGCTAGTGCTTGCCTCTCTTATATCCTGCAATACCTCCCTTACTTCTATTTCTGTTACATTTGGGGAGGTGGTTATGTTCCCTTACATGAATTGCAGAATCATCTTTTGTAGTGGCTCTCCCATAGCATGCATTAGAATAATATTTGATACACTTCCCATTCACTTTTTCTGTCGAGGTATTTTGCTGTTTGTAGGTGTAGCCCATGTGACTTAGTAACTGCTTTCCTTTCTGGGAAGCTATACATTTAGATCTCTCTGTCATTGTATCTAAAAGTAGTGTAATAATATAAATAAAGACATTTTTTTAAATAAATGTGTATTATTTGCATATAAAATTATGCAACTAATTCTATTATTTATACTTACATGTATGTTCTGTTTAGCTGTCTCACACTGTTTTGTAGTTTTTCCGTTGGGATGTTGAAATGTGAAGCAGGTGCTTTATTTTCTGTTGTGAGAAAACAAAGTATCAGTTTTATTTTAAATGTTTATTGTTTTTAGTGGTTGAGGTTGTAATGTTTATTTGTACTTGCTTTTAGGCTAAGTTTATATTTTTGGCAATTTATGTATACTTACTTTGTTATATCTTTTTCTTGGTTTGTGATAGGTGTATTTTTACCGGCAGGTAATCCCTTTTCAAAGTTTTAGTGTTTTCATTTAGGAAGTACATGTAAAGAAATAGAAGCTGGAAAGTGTTTTGTTAAATATTTGCTATTTTACATTTTTATTTTATTTACAAGTACTTTTTAGTTTAAATATACGTTTTACTTACTTGGTTAGGTAGTTGTTGAGGTATATATATTCCTTCTATAAGGGTCTGGTTAGAGAATCCGGCAAAGTTTCCTCGTCTTGCAGCGTTTGTTGTTTTTGAAGTATTTAGTTGATAAAATTAGTATATCTTATATATTGTTGATTTAATTGATTGTCTGATTTTATTGATTAAGGTGTCTATAGTTTGATTTTATTGATTAGTTTAGTTTTAGTTTGAATTTTTCTTATCAGTTATGTCCTTCTATGATAAACGCTAACTTATGTTTTATTTATAATGTTTGGTATATAATTTGAAACGTTTTTAATACAATTTTTATCTTTGTTTAATTAATATTTAGATTGTTGTATGAATGTTTGAAGTTAATGAAAATATAATTTTTGGGTTGTATTGTTATGAAATTAGTTGTATATTTTATTGGGGTGAATTATAAATCGTTTGGTGATGTAATATATTTATTTTTAAAATGAACATGTGTATACAAAGTTTTATGTTTGTTTTAAATAATTGTTTTACATAAAAAGTATTATTTTATTTTTGTTTAGATAATGTCATTTTTGTGATATTATTGTAGTCGATATTGTGTGAATCTATCTTTTTTATATATTATATGTTTATTTAATGGTGACAATATTTTTGTTTCTAATATTTGTGTTTTCAATTTAAGTAAAAACTTTTTTTTTGTTTAAACGATATTTGTGTAATAGATATTTGTGGTTTTATTAGTTAACTATATGAAGGTGATATTTTTGTTAACAATATCTGTTTTCCAATATTTATTATGTTTCAATATTGTAAGGATTTATATTATGTCAGTGATCCTTATTAATATGTATAAAAAAAAGGTTTTAATCCAAAAGGGTATATTTTGGCAGGTCGAGTTTCATGGTTAAACTACAGCTGCCAAGCTGCTGTGGCAGGCTTGGAGTCAAGTTTGCCTGGTCACACCAGTGGGTGGTACAATAGTGCTGTGATCCATAGGTGACATTCAACTTTCCATGCCATGGGTATAGGTAGGGACACTATGAAGTGTGGCCTTATAGGAAGGTTAAACAGCCCAATTAGGGTTTTAGCCAATTTCGACCTGTTTTAGAGCTCATTGCACATGCAGGGCCCCAGTGTGCAGAGACTAAAAACCACCAATAACAATCATCAAAAAATGGGCGTGACCACACAAAAAGGGGCCTTTTCTCAACAAGGGGTATTTGTGGATTTCACCTCAATAAACTTTTATTTGATTTTCAAAGAAAATCATAGAAGTGTACATTAAAAATGTGTCCATGACCTAGGAGCAAACATAATTAAAAGACTTCAGTTCTTCATAACTCCCATCCTTTATCATGCAGTGAAGTGGTACATAAAAATGTGAGTCAGAAATGTGATGCTCTGGGGCACACTGCTAACGGAGGACTCAGCTGGTTTCGGTTTGTATGTGATATTCTGGGGCAAATTTGTTCAAGCACATCTTTGGGCTTCCCTCAATTCGATCTCCTCTGATACAGCAACAGAGGCAAGACTCCACAAAGACTTTAGTCACAGGAGAAGAAATTCTTAAAAGCTTTGCAAGCTAGTTTGACCAAAACATTCTTGATCCACAAGTGAGTGTTCCAATTTAAGTTTTGTGAGTCATGATGAAGGCTGTTTTTTTTTTAGCATTTATATACAATTTCCTTTTTACTGTACCTGGTTTTAAACTTTTTATGTTTCATGTTTTGTACCCGAAAAATAAATTTTCATTGTTATTGTCACAATGCACAATTTTGTTGGCTGGGAAGCCCGGACTGATTGAAAGTGTCATAGATGACATGGAGTCATATTTCAGGAATGCTCAATATGATGGGTTGCTGACAGCACAGTGGTGCAAATAATCTAAAAAGCTCAAAAACAAAGAGACTGAGTTAGAGTTTGGCAAAGAGGGTACTCCGTTGCAATGGCCTTATTTATGAGGCCTTGCAACACTTTTTCACCACCGTTGAGTCACTTTTTGTGACACACCGGCGGCGTAAAAAATGCGCCATTATGCACCCTATTTACAAAGTGACGCATCTAAGCAGATGTATCACGTTGTAAAGCCCTGTGCTACATTATACCTGCGTCAGGTATAATGTATGCAGGGTGGGCGTTTCCCCGCAAAAAGCCTCATAGAAGTGGCGCAGTGAAATCTATCAGATTTCACAGCGCCACTTCTAGGACGCCACTGCATCAAAATCTTACGCCTGCCTCACAGCAGGCGTAAGATTGACTCAGGCACATTTAACATGGGACTTGCCCATGTGTAATGACCCATTGCTGGAGCTGCGTCACTTTTGCGACACACTCCAGCAATGCGTCATTACTGCTCCTACAGATACGTCCTCAATACTGACGTATCTGTAACTCCTTGCGACATGGAGCGCCGTACATTAAAATACGGCACATCCATTGTGTCACAAGGAAGGCACAGTGAAAACTGTTGCATTACTGTTTTCACGCAGCGATGCAACAGTTTTCATAAATAAGCCCCTCAAGTTCCAACTGTCCAATTTAGAGGTTGGTGGGCCTCAAATATGACGATGACAGAGCCAACACCACCGATATACTCCGCCAACGGCCCAACCAAGTATGGAGCGTCAGAGGTTAACACATAATACCACTTTGAGAGGTTTTTGAAAAAAAATTAAAACTTTTTAAAAGTTGATGGATGCCATCCGTTAAACCTTTACAACATTGACAGGAACCGCCATAGCGGTTCCTGACAGTGTTTAGAGTTGTCCGTGGACAACCCTATATTTGAGGGACAGGATGTCGGCCAGGGTGACAGAGTAAATTACTCCATTGCCCTGAGGGACATTAATCTGTTCGTCCACATATAAATTAAGCCCAAAGATTGCACTCCACAGATAGGTGATAGCAACAAGCAAGCAATGACAAAGACAGTAGGCCTGAGTTTGATGTGCTAGCATATGAAGCATCCGAACATTAAAGCCAGCTAGAGCAGACAGAGAGGGCTGTAGCTGTAAAGTAGTCCATCATGCATTTCAATGCAGGCACTTGAGCAGAGGCGAACTGACACACCCAAATAGCCAATGGCATTAAGTGAGGGATGAATTCTCCACTCTGTTGAATCAAGAAGTGTATGACAATGTCTGAAGTCAATGGATGAAAGAGGGTGCTTGCAGAAAGGCAATGGTTGGATTGGGCAAACCCAAAGCCTACTCTATTTATATTGGAAACAATCGGTCTGTTTGACAGCTGCACTGTCAAAACCCAGACTTAAAAGGAACATTCCAATAATGAAACCTTCTCAGCGATCAAATTTCCATTTATTAGGTAACAAAATAAGCCAGCCATGGATTTTTAGCCAAAAACTTGTGCATTCTGAGTGTTGCAAACAGAATCTTAAAAATTCCAGCATTTTGAATGCAGCTTTAGAAGGGCATGTGAATGTGAATGCAACTGCTTCTTTAAAAAAGTGCGTCCTATTGACTTTGCCATTGCTTGTTTTTAGAGCTAATGGTTTTGTCTCTTGGATTGCGGGATGGCTCAGAAATAAGATTCTCTCTTGATAACATGTTATTTGAGAAACTAACACCTTGGCAATAAAATATTCCCATTGTGATCAAATGGTTTCCTGCAATGAAAGGATTTTGCTAGCCCTCATCTCCTGGTGTTCCAGGAACATTACTGACTGGGCCAGGTTGCAAGGCTGGTTCTGATTAGAAGCTGGGGTACAATTGCGGGTTCACTCCCCAAAATCAGAATGCTTCCTTTGAAGGCAATAACTACGATGTAAATGGCCTTACTTCTTTCGCTGCGCATGGCTCCAGCCTATCCAGAGCTACAGGGTAAACATCAGCCCATAGTTGTCCGCAATACGTTTAATTATGGTAATGTCAGGGACTTTTAGTGGAGCAGATGCTTTACACTAACTTGTGACCTGTCCAATTAATACAAGCATGTATTTATTTATTTATTTATTTACTTATTTATTTATGAACTAATGTGTTTGGTTGTATGGATCGGGCCCAACAGCCATCAAAATGCTTCACACAAGAAGCGTGATTCAAAATGTACAAATGATAGGGGCATATCATCAAGCGGCAGTGATAATTATCGTTGGTCGCTCTTAGCGAGATTTTTTATCGCCGGCTATCGCTGGCAATTATCGCCATGCTATCGCTGTATTAACAACGCATAGCGCAATGGCGATAATTTCCCAGCGATAGCTGTGTTTTCCATGGAACATCGCTGGTTTTCCAGCGATGTTCCATGGAAAACGGCGATAACCTTGCTGATACGACCCTGTGGTCGTATCAGCATAATCCACCCCATTGTTAGGTATAGGTAAGTCTGCATTTTTGCAGACGTTAGTTTTTGGCGAAAACCGCGGATTTCGCCAAAAACTAACGTCTGCAAAAATGCGTGGGACTCCTTGTTAATATCACGATGTACATTTCGCGATATTTAACCAGGTAGTCCATCAGGGGTACGCCCAGTGACGCCCACTTTGCATCTCATTAGAGATGCGAAGTTAGGCGTGCTGGAAACGGGCGCTAAGTCAAGGAAACACGCGCTAGCATGTCCTTGGTGATATTGCGATAAAATTATCGCCGCATTTCGCCCGAAAACGGACACTAAAGCAGCGATAATTTTATAGGGGCCCCTTGATAATATGCCCCGATAGATACTCTGTAAAGATGTGGGTTCAAAGACATAACTTGAGCACGACTAAAATAGGGCAGTGCTGTATTATGCAACACCACGCAAAGATTGTACACTGGCACAAAAAAGTTCTCTAGGCTGGATGGCAGTTTAGGAATATGCATGATGTAGAATTAGAGTCACACCGTACTATTTACAGTTCGTATAAATTAGACTATATTCAAAAATAAAATTTAAAAACACTACTGTTCAGTAAATTTGTGAAACGTACTAATGAAAATCCAACCGTTTACATAAATGAAAGAATATTTGATGTGACATGAGGAGTATAAGCGTTCATGTCATAAAACACCGTTCGAAGTCTAACAGAGATCTTGGAAACCATTTAGACTGAATTTATTATTGCTCGTGGGAAGAATACAGAAGCAAGAGATTTTCCCCATAATAAAATTGAATTCCATCCCTCGAAATATAGTATGTCATGACAAGAAGTAGGGAATGGTCCAATATTCACTATATTTATTTCTCACTAAACTGTTGTCACATTGTAAAAAAAATCTTGCGATTTACGGTTTAGCCTATGTGATTTTCCACATATGGGCCTGCTTAAAAGTGCCTGATAAATTGCGATGCCCCTGTAACATGTCAGATTCCATCTGTGGGGCAGCAGGGAAAATAACCATGGGAGCTGGGGGCCGTTTGCCTCTGATGTCCCAGGATCTGTCCTACTATGGCTCTGCAAATTGGGCCAGGTGCTACCCCTTCAGCACTTTACTCTCATTAGTAGTGATGGCGAGCAGTCACAGACTTCTCCAGGAGGTGGTGTAGGGGCACATCAAGCTCAGCACTCAAAAATCATCCAGCAGCACAATAAATGATAATATAACCAAGTGTGTTTTAAAAAAAATTAAAATAAAATATGTTAATACATTTAACAGCGAAACATTTCACACTATAAAATGTAATATATATTTTGGGAACCTAAAAGTGTGATTGTCCATGTTAATTTCCAAAGGAAACTTTGCACTCCCACACAAATAAAACCAACTGAACCAAATTACGCCAAATTTGGCAAATGTGTAATTTAGTGATAGCAGAAACCAAGCCTGGTGAGTGCTTGTTGTTTCACTCTGCAAACACAACATTCTTTCGCCTAAGCACTCCCTCGTGGTGTAGCGTGCTGCCCATGTGGCGTCACGCAAGAGGTATGGAGCTTTACAGAAAATGCAATTACAATTCTATAATGCTAGTTAAATACCACCATGAACTCACAAGTAAAATAAAAAAAGTTTGGCTCAGGCAAGTTTCCAGAAAGCGAACGTATGAGCGCATTAAAGATCTCATTCACATCGTTTTTAGAGGCACAGTAATTTGGTGCCAAATAGACAATTTCCTTTTCTGTTTTATATCGTGCAATCAAAGACGATCATGACCTGCACAATCTTGGCTTCTGAATCTCATTTCCTAAATCATTGTTATTACCTTCCTTGATGTCCCCTTCCAGGTAATCCCAAAGGAAAATTAATTTTCTGCGTCTATAATCGAAGACCTTTCTCAACCAATCAAAACAAAAGGCACTGAGTCCTTTTGACGAATTATCTCCTTGACTTCCTCTTTATTGACCCCTGCTTCTTTATTGACCATAACCATACGCAGTGATTTACAGCAATCTCTGACATTAAGTGCTTGCTTTTGGGAGCGATAGAACAGAGTTGCCTATTAGCAAACTCGAATGTCTTAAAATATGGAATGAAGTCAATTTGAAATCATTAACTCAACATAAATTAGCTTTTTCTTCCTTAATTTTAGTCTTTATTTCCAGCAAACATAATCATCATCCCCAGGCCTTAGAACATTAACTTTTCTGACTCGCATTTTTATGTACCGCTTCACTGCATGATAAAGGATGGGACCTATGAAAAACTGAAGACTTTTAATCATGTTTGCTCCCAGGTCATTGGCAAGGGTAGGCAAGGGCATCCTGGCACTAGGCACCCAAAGTGAAAATACTTTCGACACGAACTTTCTGCAGTACATCAAAAGAGAACTAAGCATAGTATTGAGATATATATATATATATGTATATATATATATATATGTATACACACACACACACCACACATACATACATATATATATACATGTATATATACATACACACATACATATATACATACATAAATATATGTACATTCACTGAAAAAAACAAAGGTTAAAGTGAAGTTATAGTTAGGTGAATATGCCAGTGCTAACATAAAGCTTTGAACTAAAAAAAAACACAGAAATTCACCAGTTATAGTTAGCAGGGCTGACTATAATATAACTTGCGCCCGTCATGCACTGCTTATACATATTACATCACTCAAGACATGTTCTATGATATCATGTATGACAACTGATGACATCTCAAATGCATTATGGATGACATCACTGCTGATTTCATCTAAGCTTTTTCTGTACATAATAATCTATAAACGAGTATGGCATTAGAGGTTTCACGGAAATATTTAAAGTATGAAAATATGCGAATTTAAATCAAATATTTCTATGGAAGCTGCAGCAGACTTTGGGATATCTTCATCACTCCTATTCTTCCCTTCACACTACTTTCCGCTGCAGTCTCTCTGTTAGACACTTACGCCCTTTTTCTCCCGACGTCTTTTGGAAATTCTCATCTGCATATTTCACACCTCATCTCTTTCCTCTTCAGCACCCTCTTTGCACTCTCTCCTGAATGTACCTTTTGCAGCTCCTCCACTTTACCATTCCCCTACACACAAAATGCACCCACTCACTTTTAAGCACTGCATTTTCTTTTACTTTGGCTCTGTCAATCCTTCATGATAAATATTGGATCAGCGTATATCTTGGACACCTTTATGACCCACGAAAGGCGCTGTAAGAAACTCACACTGCCTTTGGCCTCCATTCCAGAGCTTTGAATTGTGGTCTGTTACAAACAAACACCCGCATTTTCAATTCGCACAGAGACCCAGAGGCGGCACAGTTTAGACTGTGTTTAACAGTGCCAAGCCAGGTCCTCTCTGAGCCGGACACAAGCAACCCTGACCTGGCACTTTGGGCTAGACTGTTCCTATTGGAGCAAGATCAAGACTGATTTGCATTTGGCTGAGTCCAAACTGAGGTGGCATGGTGTGCAAAAGAACAATGGGCTGGCATGCAGCCCTGAGAAATTACCAGTGGCTGAAATTCATTCAAGCATTTCATCCATCCATAATTTTTTGTGTACTCCACTTAAAGCCCTGTCATTAACACAGAATCATGCAATAATAAAAAAAAGTGATGGAAATACTGCACTGGTGATGTCAATATTTCCTTGGGCAGAATTACGGCGTGGAATTATCAGCCCTCTCCAAATAAGGACCCACATATCTAAGCCCTATTACTGCCTCTTAACTTTGCTAGCTCGGGGCAATTATTTCTCTGAGGTTCTTACCATGCTTCATAACTTTGGTTTCTAGTGGGGGGTGATATGCTCAATGTCTTTTGAGAGCTTATTTCCAAAGGACTTAGCTCTGATACCAGTAAATCGTGAAGTTATGGTGCATTGATATAGACCAAGGGGCAGTTTTAGTTGGCAGACATTTTGTTAAAGCTCCTTGGCTACTGTGTGCATTTCACCAGTATTTATAAGTAAAAAATGGTCGAACATTGGGGCGAGGCACGACTTCATGGCAACTGTGGAATGGTACTTTCACCTGTCTTTATTGCTGCTCACATCCACACAGCTTGAGGGAATCACATCACCTCTCTTGCTACTTTTCACACTGTCATTGACTCAGCTGCTTTCACTTTGGGCCTCATTACTTACAAGTGGGTCATAAAACTGCCTGTATGTCCCCCATCTCATGAGTACGTGAATTGAGATTTGTACCCAGTGGGTACCTTAAAAAATGAGGAATTATTGTTTTTAACAAGGTGTTCCTCGCTCTGTTTTTGAGGCGCCTTTGACAGCACTGCAGCAATTCACTGTTACACTTCCTGCATTCAAGTCTACAGTATTCTTCTTTGTGAATGCTTTTGCGTTATTGTTAAATTCGCTCTTTTGGTAGGGGGCGCTCCATTTTATAATATAATTTTCGGAATATATTGGCTAAAATTAATAGATTTTACAAGCAGTTCTAATGAGAAACTCATGTAAATCTCAATATTTAAGCATCTGACTCTGTACCCAGGAAGATTCTTTTTTAACAGCAATAAATCATAGATCTGCCCATAAAACAAGCATTGAAAAAAACAAGAGGACTGGCTTTTCACAGTGTATGCACACAGAAACACACTGTACAAGGAAGCACATGCACACACTAAGGATGCATGCATTAACACATCCCAACAACCCTACTCGCATTTCTACAAAATCCAACAAACATGCAGGTTCCAAAGCACATAGAATTAACTCATACATGACAATGTGCAGCCAGCGGCACAGGATGATGTGAATCAGGGGACTATAGGATGATGTGCAAAAAGATGCTCTAGGCGATGTATATCTGGGGCATTAAGTTATGGAGATATGCACCAGAGCAGTCTAGTTCATCCGATAATAGTATTTTCTTTGCATTGGTGATTTGTAGTATTTTCCCATTCTAATTGCAGTACTACAAGCACCAGAAAGCCTAGAAAAAAATATTTGGAGTGGAAAAGCTACTCACAGCGGATATTTAAGAAGACAAATTACATTTTCAGTCTATCTTTTTGTTACTTTTGATTGTTTTGGACACCGCCTGGAAACTGTGCGTCGAATTATACCATCATTAAAACAGACTGCCACCCACATACAAAGATAACATATAAGAATATCAATGCCAACATGCATAACTCATATCCATGCAAAGCTGCAAGGGGCCTGTTTGAAGTAAACCTTCAATCAGTTTTGGGGTTTTAGCGAGTAGAATTTGGCAGGTGAGATTTTTAAGACTATTTAAATTGATAAAAGTATTACTGCAAGTACCAGAAGGCAACTTTCTGTGGCCACAAAGCCAGAACTGGCTTACATGGTCGCCAATACTATAAGGCACCTGATAGTAATGCACATGGGTAGATGGATGGGAAATGAAAATAGTATATAAAGTTCTTCCTTCTGAAAAAACTTCTTTTTGGCTATTGTGTATTCCTTCATCGAACAAAGAAGTGTCTTAACTTACAAATCCTCTTGTTTTCCTTTACCCTGCTCATTGCAAACATTAGCAGCGAAAGTATTTATTTTAAGTCTTGTTTATAGTTTTCAGCTATAGAAAGTTTTAGCTGCCTGTAGGCGAACATATTGTTTCCAATACACAACATATACTTAGGGTAGACTTTGGGTGAGACACTTCCTAATGGTTGATTTTTTTGTGTGTCTAATTTGATGCATTCCCTCCCTAATCTTGTGTTTGTCCAACAAGGGGCATTTCGGTCTCACCGTAGTTGTATCCTTGCATTTCATTCTTGAGGGGACAGAAGGGGTTTATTTTATATTCAGTTCACTATCAGAGTGCATGTGTTTCCTTGCTCTCTCCTCCTGCTTTTCTTATTTAACGCCTATGCTCCCTTCATTCAGCCATTCCCCTCTTCCAAATACTCCCTGCCTGGCTGCCTATCCTACTAACTGTGATTTATTTAATATATTGTTGTTGTAGTCGTACCTGGCAGCTGCACAGTGCTGCTGGGACACTCAATCCATTGCTTATGTTCCCCCATGTGCTCCTCTAATTTCCCCCTCACCTATTCCACAGGCTCCTCATGTCACACCCTGTGCTTCTCTACATTATCTATCTATCTATCTATCTATCTATCTATCTATCTATCTAGCTATTTTTACGAGGGGTTGGCAGCTGCAAAGTGCAGCTGAGCTGCTACATCCATTGTATGCACATCATAAACACTTCTTTTTTTACTTTGTTACATTTTAAAATATTGTAATAACATGTCATACATCATGTTAGAGCGATAAATTGAAAATGGCTGCCGGCATCATGATGCATCAGCATGTTGCTTGGATATGAATTTACCTTAAAAAATGAAAAGATAAGAGGCGTTTGGCAAAATAGGAACAAGTTTGTTTAATTAAACGCTGTGGCTGGGAGAGCCTGGACAGAGTACATCTGTTCAAAATCTCTCGATGTACAAAGTTTTGGCCGTCACTTTATACAGTTCATGAGGTACAATGAAATAGTCTCTACATTCCTAAAGAGTACCTTAGTCGTAAGTCAATCAAATGTGTGCTTCTGATAAGGACACAGATGGCTCTTGACTTCAGGGAGAGCTAATGTGGGCCAGTTGTATGTGTCCAGATCTCCGACATGAGGAGCGCGTGAACACTACGTGTGGTGTGCATGCTGTATCCTGATTGATGGAGTCTGCCTATCTACATGTGTTATCTAGCTTTGTGGTATATATGGGCAATGCGAACCTTTGGTCAAATGTGTTTTATTGGGGCCAATTACCTCGGACTTGTTAGTGGTGCAACTATCTATCTGTGGAATTGATCAGGGTTTTCCCTGGGTGTGTGTTTGCCTTTACTTTATCAGGGAGCCCGCTTGTGACCTGTTACTCGCTAGGTGTGGGTCGCAGGACCTGCCTGACCACATATCTCTGACTCAGGTTGATGGGGAGGTCACCTTCGGTGGATCCGACAGCAACGATGTGAGTTCATTGGAACTCCTAAGAATAATATGGCAGCCACTGGTATCATTTTTATCGACATTATCAACATTGCGCATACAGTTGAGCATCTTGTACATTACGTCGTTCTTAGTAGAATTGACAAAGTTATGTTTGCTTTGGTCTGAACGTACAGTGACATTGTTCTTATTGGCAACAATAATATTATCGTATGAGCATGGATTAAGACATACATTGGTATCATTAGTGCTGATGTCAGCGCTGCTGTGTGGGACCAAGTTACAGTATACAATGACATTGCATTGACAGGAATTCACGTGGTTATGTGGGCACAGGCTATGGCACATGTTCACATTGCATTCACTGATATTGTCGTTTTTGGGCCTTCACATATCATGACATTCATTGACATCGTATTTACCCATTACAACAAGTATGTACTTTTCTCGATGCACACAAGCACACCCATCATGACAAATGTTTTGCATGCTTCATGACACATGTGCATTAGTAGCTATCTTGGAATGCATTTTTCTTTCCCTATGGGCCTATTCTGAACTATGAAAGGGTAGGGAAGTCAAGCCCTGAGTCTCTCTTTTGGTAATCATAGCAGCCTACTCCATAGTCTTAATGAAATTAGAAATTCATTAACAGTTGAAACCTTAATACTTTATAGTAGATCCTCATTGATAGTATTCCATAAATCCTTTCCTACCTTAGTCCAAGGTCAAATCATTTAAACAGTATAATTGACCTTAATTCTGAATGACGAGACCTCTTCGTTGGGGTCAGAAGTTTCTTTGGGCTACTAAGACTGGTATCTCAGTTTCTGATAATTCCAGCAAAAAAATGTTTAGGGCCTTGGTTGTGCTGGATATCACAGGGAAAGGTGGCCCAAAACTCAAAATGGTCTTTTTGGCAACAATGGCTGTAGTTCAAAATTTTCACAGATTTGGTACTGGAGGGTGAATGTAATGTTTCTCTGCCAGGGATCGGGACTCCACAGACCTAAGTGTCATTGTATATTCAGCAATGTAGGTGAGGCATCTGGGGGGAAAAGGCTAAGGGTCCTTGAGGAGTCCATCCCCAGGAGGCAATGTTTTAGGGCTTACTCAAACAGCACACAGAATATTCGTAATTCAAGTTTGGATGGACCTCAGTCAGTATGGGACCTTGAGATTCAGTCAAATAATCTCTGGATCTGGGACACAAGAGCTGACTGCTTGCTGGAACATTGTACATCCCATTAGGAGTGCCCACAGGCTAGTGTAAGGCTACACTTACAATGCAAAGTAAAAAGGTAGGTTGGTGGGTAGTCTGTATTGTATAAGTTTCTGAATGGAGTATAGGGAGGAGAGAATGGGGTATAGGGAGGAGAAGAGAAGAGAAGAGAAGAGAAGAGAAGAGAAGCTCACATTTCAACACAATTGTCTCTTATTGGTGCAGAGGAGCAGATTCACACTTGTCTAAACTCTTGTCATTGTTCCTGGGAATCTCTATTCATCCTTTGTAGGTGGATCTCTGAGGAACGTGGCCTCACCTTAGGGGAGCTCATCCAACATCCAGTCCCATGCATCCATGAAGTGAGGCAGGCTTTGAGGGTTCACGGCTGTGGCACCAGTCAACCAGTTCTTGATTTCATAGTGCATTTTGGCAGGCTTTCTCTGACTTGAGTTTTTAGAGGCTGGGCTTGACCCTAAAGTGTATTCCAGGCGCAAGCCAGATACGAGAACAGCAACGTGTTATAAAGAGTACTTAGAGTTTCTTCTGAGGAATGTTTTTTAACTTCTGAACCAGGACAGTTTCACATATTCCTTTTGTGAAAGCTTTATGGATCCGTTCATACTATCTGTGGTGGGAAAAGGTCTCCATTTATGCACAACCTTGCATGGTAATTCCAGACTCTCTCCTCCAGAACAAAACTACAATTGTTTATCATCCACTCACAGCACAATAAAAGGAAGATATTCAGTCAATCCACAGGAAGAAGTGTTGCTGTCCCATCATTTTCTCACCTACATAATCCAAGAAGTGACAATCACACCCACTAATCATATGTTAAATCACCGACACTCTTGGATACATTGGCTATTTATGGTTAAATGAGGACCAAACAAAACCCCAGCAAATGCACTTGCTTTTCACAGTGATGCCAAAGATCGCATCATACTATCCCTCATTTCTGTATTCTCCTGACAGACAAGAAATGCTCACCATTCACCATGTTGTGCCTAGCTTTTATTTGCCCATGTCCTTCAACAATCCGGCCACAGCCTGCCCACAGCCGATATTTTAAAAAACAAACATTTATCAGTTGAGCAGTACTACACATAATCCTCAAAAAGTCACAAATAAAAATGAAATCATACACAGTAAAACATAGCTACAATAATTTGTGAAATGTTTATTTAAGAGTTGTGCATGTATATCCTTAGGCATTCTCAACTGTATTGATTCTTAAAACGTACAAGTGCACCCATGTCAATATTTGTTCCTATATCATAACCTGTGTGTTTGGATTAAATGTCCTAATTCATCATTCCTAGAGTATAAAATAAACTATATAATAGTCGTAAATTTCCTTCAGCACTCAATTGTATAGATTGTATGCATGCATGTCCATGTGCACAAATCTGATGCAAAGGTACATTTGCACTTTTAATATTTTATTGGTTCTGCATTTATAAATTGTTTCTTTATGCAGAAACCCCTTCCAAAACCACCATTAAATATGGGTTTGTTTGCTTCCCAAGCCCATGCAAGAATGCACTTACTCATGCCTGTGACAGTAAATCTGTGTGTATTTCTCAGGTGTGAGACAATCAGCAAGATGAATTGCACAATCACAAACTTACAAGTTTTGCGAGTTTCCGTAATTATGCAGGTAGGTCCAGCAAGGAGTGCCCACATCTACTAAGGAGTGCCCGTATCTACTAAAGAGTGCCCATATCTACTAAGATATGGTGCTGCTCTTTTCCCAAGCACTATTGGCCCCTTCAAAAGGGTAATGGACAATGGAACACAGAACTGCAATACGACCTGGTTGATTTTGTCAAATGGAGACTCAGTTCATTTATTAAATACACAGTGATTCCAAACCATAAAGCAAGGAAATATAAAAATTACGTGGGCGAAGGGTTGGAAGTCAACAGATTTCCAGACCGCAGGCATTTATATACATAGTGACTTTAATATTAAATACACATTTTACTAGTCACAATAGAAAAGGCATCTTATGCTCCACAGAAATTCAAATGAGCCAATTAGGAGTCAAGATACAAAAGTCAATGACGTTTCGATCCCAACTCGAATTAGGGGATCATCATCAGGACACAAAAATGTATGCCTGAGAGATAGCCTGTACATGGAAGGGAACAGGGAGAGCAAATAGAAAATAGAAGAAAAAAAGGAAAAAAAGAAGAAGAGAAGGGGTTATAACGGTTCCAGCTTAAATCAGCTTAGTCAAGACACCAATGTGTAGTGCATAACAGACCTGCATCGTTGGTGAATTATAATAGAGCTAAGTGCCAACATACCCCTAGTGCTCAAAACCAGATAACCACTAGCAATAATGTTGACCCATGTGATTATGGGTGCAAAATTTTAGAAATTATCATTGGTCGTAAAAACGGAGTGAGAGTATGGAGCTGGGCATGCAGAGCCACTGACCTGTAAACACTCTCTATATGATATCATATGGGTAAATACAATGGTGTATGTTGTCAGAGGTGCCGTGGCCACAATTCCGTGGGCCGAGATCCTGAGCAGGGCTGATGGTAACGGGCAACCTGAGCGGTAGTAATAATTGAAAAATAATAGTCACAATCGGGGCAAAATTAGATAGAGCAGGCGTGCAAGGTGCCAGTGTTGTGGGGAAAAGGGGTGAGACTTACTTAAAATAAGATAAGAGTCGTATCTGCAGGATGGTGGAGTCCCGTCTAACTCTGAATCCTCTGCATCGAATCCCCGATGGGAGTAAGGGATTTCCACTGGCTTGGGGGAGTAAAAAAAAAACTACATTGTCAAGGTCCTACGGGACCGCACCAAACTGGCACCATGTAAAGAGACGCAAAATAGACTTACCAATAGGGGCGTGTGGCATGATCCAGTGTTGATTCACGCTGATCCGAATGTCCCGCAATAGGGGCCCCAGGGGGAGGGGGAGTGATTCCAATGCCTGTGTGATAAGCGCAGAACTGAGTTTGTGTCTCTGAGTAAGAGGCAAACGCGGACAGGCTATGTTGCGCCTGAGTCGAAATACTAAAGATGGCGATGCGTGCAAAGCGTGCGCATGCCTATTGGTGTGCAGAGTCATTCTTGCCCACAGGTGAACAGATTGAATGTGTGTTTAATGTTAAAGTCACAATGTATATAAATGCCTGAGGTCTGGAAATCTGTTGACTTCCAACCCTTCGCCCACGTAATTTTTATATTTCGAATCACTGTGTATTTAATAAATGAACTGAGTCTCCATTTGGAGAAAATCAACACAGGTCTTATTGCAGTTCTGTGTTCCATTGTCCATTACCCTATTGAAGGGACCAATGTCGCTTGTAATGCTATGTATACTATATAAACATTGGTAGTAGTGTTTTCCCTTAGAGGAAAAGGAACCGCACATCAACAACTCAAACAGTGTAAAAATACAAAGTAATATAGTGTGAATAAATAATAGTTACGTCTATCAAATTAGTTCAGGGGTGCTTTTACCACTCTAAAGCACCTACTACCAAAAGATGCAATTCACACAGAAGAAACCTAATGTGTGTACAAGCTATAGAGAGTAGAGCATCGATAAGCACACCCTTCAACAATTAAATTCGTCCCAAGTATTGGATAGGTAAAATTGCTCTAGGTCGCAAATACCACACATGTATCACTTAATTAATGATTTGCTCAAGAGAATATTCTATTTTGTGTTCTGGGCCACATTAAATACACAGAGTCCACACTGTTCAAATTCTTCAATTTGGCGTTTTGTTTTATTCTTGTTGTTGTTACATCCAGCACGAAAGACTGCCACTATGCCAACACGTGTTTCGTCTCCCTTAGACTTTATCAAGGCTGGAAAAAGATTTCAAGACATAGTTGTCAATATATTCTTGACATATATCACTGGTGGTATTCAACAAATTTAAACCCAAATTATACAACCAAAAACAGAAGAAGAACAGACAGGGTCATCACTGGATTTTTCATACATGTTTTGAATTGATCTCTTGTGAACCCTAACACAGGGCAAAGAAGCAAAAAATATAGATGGATTTTACCCCAGTGTCCCTACTGCTATGACATATGGGTGACCCAAATCTAGTCTTCAATCATTTCGATCATAAAACAATTCAAAAAAGAGTTGCAAACTCCGATCAAAACCATAAGAAAGAACAAAGGCAAAGACAGCGACAGAACCAAAGAACCAGAAAGATTCTATAAGAATTTTTGTAAAGGATACTATAAAGAATAATATACACCCAGTGTCTCAGAATTACGCACCCAGACAAACGTGATACATTATCGTGAGCCCAAACAAGATTGTGCCTAACAACTAATGCGTCAGAAACCCACCGATTGGCAAAACGTTCGCTGTCCATCCGTGTTAAAATGTGGACCGAAGTTGTCTATCTCTCCCGAATGGATATGTATCAAAAACTGTATGGATGAAAAAACGATTCGTTTGAAAAGGTCCCTTCTCCTCAAGGAACATAACTAATCTCTCCTTTAAAATGTCCATAGATTACTATCGAAGAGCCTTTATTATTATATGGACGTACGTAGAAACAAACAATCGCATTCATTGAGGAGCAAAATAACAGGAAATAACATCATCTTGTACTCAACAAAGTTTCAAAGTGACATCCTAATATTAACGTCTTATTGCCAAATGCCAGATAGATACAAAATTGTTAAAATGGTATGTCAGATTGTTTATACCTGTATTAATCATATATATTCAAGCAATAACACGCACCATATCCATTCCGGTATGCGGTGATAATATAGAAAAGACTCCCAATCGAGACAGCGTGATCCCTCCCTGAGTATGATTGCATAAGTTGTATCTATACTGGTGATGCCATATTAAAGAACAAATAGTATCATTGAGCTCACAAATCATGTTTAAAGAATACCTTAAAAATGAAAATATTTGTCTTCAAGGAATATCTCAGTCTTCTTCAGTAAAAGAAAATACACCCGTCAGGTACTACGACTGGGTGTTAGTGTCCTGAGAAAAGGGGGAAAATAGACGTTGTCTTTAATATAACCCCCTATCATATCGTGATGAACATTCATTGGCGTCACTGCAAATCACTCCAACTTAAGCCCCGGTGCGAGTCTTACCTTGGAAAGATGAGATCCTAGTCCATCTCCTTTCCGTGTAAGTCAGCAATTAAAATATCGGATATGGAACCCTGATAAGCTCCTCTCCTGATGAGTAAAACACAGTACCCACAATTACTCCCCTGTTTCGAGTGCTATAGCAACAAATCCATAATCAAAAACACTAAGTTTTGGCCATCTTGAAGAACGGGGATCACCGCAGTAAAATCGCAGTATCTCCTCCAAATGGTTCTCGTTCTCCTTGTTGTGGCGTGTTCGAAAACGCCGCAGCCATTGCCTAATTCAATACTGGCCCTGATGTGTGCGCGGAAAATACGTAAGCGACCAGATGACTAGCACGTGATCTGGTTGCCTGGCAATGATCCGGTGTTGGTTGTAACGCAGTCGCCATATTGGGAATGAAAGTTCATGCAGATACTAATACACGGAAACTCGTAACGAACATCTACAAACTGCATATCTGACAGAATCAAATCATATATCCACAGATCAGGAAACCTGTGTTAAAAAGTAACAAATCCTCACTATATGAGTAAAATTTAATCATAACCCAAACCAAGTATCGCAAAATAGTGCGTACCAAATCGATAATAGTGGCGCCATTTACAAATGGTATAAAGCTGCATTTTGTTAGAAACATGCAACTCCAGAAATTAATATAGTTCCTCTAAGGGAAATATTCCAAACATTTCAGTCCTCATTACCTTCACCGCATAAAAACAATGTGAATGCAAGAGCTGAGTGAGAAAAGAAAAATAACATAAAAACATGTAGAGAGAAAGGAGCAAATAGGATGTTGTCGGGCTCACAGTTTTGTCACAGAATCATTAATGCACGAAATTAATCAAACAAGAAACAGTTCAAAAAGTGCATTTATCTGTCTTGTCCTGTAATGCTGAATTAAATCGGTAAGATGTTACAAATTACAGGATGAACCTTCTAGATATCTTGTGATATATGAGTCATTAACAAACTAGAGCGTTTAATCAGACCAATATGATAGTAACATTGGGTAAATCACTCCCTTCACCCAAGAGACAATGTGGATGCAGGACCTGAATGAGAAAAGGCAATAGCATAAAAACATGTAAAAGAGAAAAGGAGCAAAAAGGATGTTATCGGGCTCATAGTTTTATCACCGAGTCATTATTGCACGAAATTAATCAAACAAGAGACAGTTAAAAGAGTGCATTTGTCTGTCTTGTCCTGTAACATTGAATCAATCTGCAAGGTGTCACAATTTACAAGATGAACGAGCCATGAGCAAACTAAAGCGTTTAATCTGAACAACATAATAGTAATATTGGGTAAATCACATATTATCATATATGCCCATAAGTTGTATTATGTATCTTTTCTTTAGTATATGATTACTCAGTACATATGTACAGCTCGACATTCTTAGTCCTGTAAAAAGACATGAAGCTCTCTGTCTATGTTTAAACCCAAATCTACAGACCTCAGTTTGATCAGTCACCTGGTTTCTAGTTTTCTTAACGCTAGAGTTCGATCGCCTCCCCTGGGATTCTCCTCTGCTAGCGCAATGCCATGAAATCTAATCTTTAGTATTTCTGAGGTGTTATGCACACTATTATAGTGAACCGCTAGTGGGTAGTTAATGTTTTTGCTACGGATTGCCCTAATGTGTTCTTGAACACGTTCTTTAAGAGGCCGGATTGTACTGCCAACGTAGATCAAGCCACATTGGCAAATAATAGAGTATACTGTGAATTTTGTGTTACAGTTAATAAAGTGGCAAATCTGATGTGTTTGTCCAGTATTATAACTGAAACTGGTTATTTTATTCATGGCAAACTGACAAATGTTAAATGTCGTGCACTTGAAGAAACCTACCGGTTTCTTGGGCAACCAACTTTGTATTTGTCCCATCTTGTTGTTATTCACAATCGAGGGACTGAGTATATTCCTCAACATTCTACCTCTACTATATGTCACTTGTGGTTTGTTAGTTGTATATGGATCTAAACTATGATCCAATCTTAAAAGGTACCAATGCTTATATAATACCTTGTAGATGTCATGGCTATGCGCATTGTATGGTGTTATTAATGAAATCTTTTTTCTCAGCTTTTGTTTGCTGTTGTTTCTTTTCAAAAGCCCTGTACGTTTTGTCCTGCAAATTCTCTCCTGAGCTCTATCGAAAGTAGTTCTATCATAGCCCCTAGTCATGAAACGTTTTTTCATGCAGGACAACTCTTGTTGGAATATCTCATCATTACTACAATTCCGCCTCAATCTTGTCATTTCCCCATATGGAATGGCCCTCAGTTGTGTGGCTGGGTGTGCACTATTGGCATGTAGTATAGCATTACATGCCGTTGGTTTCCGAAATAGTTTACACTCTAGTTTGTCTCCTTCAGTGTATAGAGTAATGTCAAGGAAATCAATTTGGTTTCTATCACTATTGTGTGTGAAAACCAAATTGTATTGATTGTTGTTTAAGTTCCTGATGAATTCCAAGAGGGTCTCATTGTCCCCCATATCATGAGGACGTCATCTATGAAGCGTCCCCAATAGATGATAGATCCCGTCATATCATGTGGGCCTCCCTTCCAAATATGTTGCTCTTCAAAAAAAAACATGTAAATATTTGCGAAAGACGGGGAACATTTTTAACCCATGGCCACCCCAGAAGATTGTCTGAACCACGTGCCATTGTGTAGAAAGTAATTATTGTTCAATGTCAGGCGGGTAAGATCTAAAACCATTTGTGTGTGCTCATATAATGTAGCGTCTCGCTTGGACAAAAAGTATGTTAGGGCTTCCATACCTTTCTCCTGAGGAATACATGTGTATAATGCACAAACGTCTAATGTAACTAAGGTGAAATTGTCAGACCATGTCAGGTCCTCTAGTTTGTTTAGAAGATCTTTAGTGTCTTCAATGAATGATGGTAAATTGCGTACAATTGGTTTCAGATATATGTCTATATATTCTGAAATCCTTTCTGTTGGTGATCCTATTCCAGTTATGATTGGTCTACCGGGCGGGGCCGACTGATTTTTATGAATTTTCGGCAATATATAAATACATGCCGCTTGTGGTGTCGGATTAAACATGTATTTGTACTCCATGTCAGATAGAAGACCCGTGTGACAATAGAATCTTAATGTTTTATTAATGAGAGTAGTTACCTCTTTCATTGGATTACTTGGTATGGTGATATACGTTCCTGTATTCGTTAATTCTTTGTCAATCTCTTTAGTGTAATAGTCTAGGTCCATCAGGACAATATTGCCCCCTTTGTCTGCCTCCTTGATGGCTACATCTGAATATGTGGTAAGTTTATATAAAGCCGCTCGTTCTGCTTTATTATTATCTTTAAAACCCTTCTGTTTCCTTTGGAATTTGTCTTCTAATTTATAAAAATCCTGTGTAACTGCTTTATAGAAGCAGTCAATCATGTTGTCTGATGGCAATATCGGTACAAATTTGGATTTCGTCCGAAGTCCACTGTCAAGGTTTAAATTGGACTCTATATCCAGATCTTGTAGGATCTCGCCCATACTGGGGGCTGGTCCCAAACTTTCATCAAGTGATAACAATAATTGTAGATCTTGTATGTCTTTAATCGTTTTATCACTTTTGTTGACTGTATAAATCGGTATCTCACACAGTTTGTAATTTGCATCAAAAAATTTCTTTAATTTCAACTTGCGAACATATTTGTAAAGGTCAATATGTAGTTGTGTAAAGTTTGGTTTTGACATAGGACAAAAACCTAATCCTTTCCGAAGTATAGTAACCTCAGCACCAGACAATTCATGTTTTGACAAATTCACAATAGAGACATCATCATTTACATTTACAGAGGACAAAAGGCAATTAGTTGTATCAGAAGAGTCTCCCCTCTTTCCAGCACTCAGTTCTTTTGAGGGCGTGAAGCTGACCTTAGCACTCTTTTTTACTGATTGGCATCGGTTTTTTCTCCCCCCCCCTTCTTGTTCTCTTCCTCCTGAATCCTTCTTTTGGAACCCTACTCTGTTCCCCTTCCTGTATCGTTTTAGTTCGTCTAAAAAAGATGACAAACCCATTCCTGAATTGGAATTACCTACTGCATTAGTATGTGTTTCACTTCGAGCTTCACTCAATTCACTGGTGATGCTCGACAAATCAGACTCACTTGCCGATGTGGAGGCCACTTTTCTAGGTTCACTGGGTTTGTCCAACCCCCCTCTTGGTTTGTATTCATCAAATCTCTTTGCAAACATATAGATTCTGCTGTTTTTTTAATCGTTTTCGTCTCTATTGAGTTTCCGTATTTTCTTGTCTCTAATGTAATTTTGATGTGCATTGAGTACCTCTTTTAGAATCTTATAATTTTTTTCTGTTGCTTCTTTAAGATTCAGCGATTTGATTTCTTCCTCAATACTTTCAATTTCATCTAGAAGTTTGGATCTTTTCCTTTCAGCATGTTTTATCAATAGATCCATTTTATTTATTTATTTATTTATTTATTTTATAGTTTTATAGAGCGCGAACCAGACCCGTGAGGGTATCAGAGCGCTTTACATGATTAAGGGGGGGATACAACGCTTAAGGATGGGAGGTGTCAAATTGGGATAGATAGGGAATACATTATACAGGAGGAGCACGCAGTTTAAAGTCCAGGTTACATGTGGGGAAGAAAAACAGAGACTTAAAGCACGTGGATAGAATATACAAGCACGCAGTCTAGAGTCCAAGCTACATGTGGGGAAAAAAACCAAAGTGGATATAGTATATAAGAAGGCTCGCAGTCTCAGCTCTTGGGGGGATGCCCAGAGTGCAGCAAGATGTATCATCCATAGAGGCCATGAATGCCGAGGTGGAGGGTGGAACATGTTGATGAGGTGATTGTAAAGTGTTCCTTAGACGAGGTATTTTCCCATTAAGAATGTTTTGGTTTCCTTCTTAAATTGTGCCAAGGACGGAAGTCTTCTGATGGCGGGTGGGAGAGAGTTCCAAATTCTTGGTGCGGCCCCAGAGAAGGCCCGATTGTAGGTTTTTTCTTCCGAAAGCGTGCTGGTTGCAACAGCAGGTCTTTGGCAGATCGGGAGTTTCTGGTCCCTCCAGATACCACGAGTTTTTGTGCGAGAAAAGTAGGGGAATTGGAGTAAAGAGCTTTGTGAGTAATGCAGGCCACTTTAAATTGGATTCTGGCCTGAAGGGGAAGCCAGTTCAGAGCTTTGAGGTGAGGAGAGATGTGGTCGAATTTCTTTGTGCCCGTTAGGAGTCTGGCGGCGGTGTTGAGGCAGGCTTTCAATGGGGCCAGAGAGCTCTTGGGTAGCCCTGCCAGAGTAGAGCATCCATATTCTAGTCTGGAAATGACTAGTGCCTGGATTGCCGTTTTAAGGTCGGAAACTTCGAGGAAAGGTTTTAGGTTTCTTAGGTAACTCAGGTGGAATCTAGCCGTTTTGGCCATCGAGTTTATATGGCCACGCATATTCAGGCTGCTGTCAAGGGTTATTCCAAGGGATTTCGCCGAGTCAACAATGGTAGGAGGGCAGTTTAGTGCTGTGATTGTCTTGATCCATTCCTGGATGTCAGGATTGGTTTTGGGTGGGGAGATCAGAAGAAATTCAGTTTTATTTGCGTTGAGTTTAAGCTGATTGGCGGTGAGCCAATGGACTGTCAGCTTCAAGGCCTCGTTCAGGGAGAAAATGTCCTCAGGGGAAGAGATTTTTATGTAGATCTGTGTATCGTCGGCGTACATGAGGTAGGACATGTTGGCGGCACGAAGCACCTCGGTGAGAGGTTCAAGGTAAAGATTGAAGAGGGTAGGGGAGAGGGTTGATCCTTGAGGGACTCCGACCGAAACCGGAGAGGGGGCGGAAAGATTACCATTGATGAGGACTCTCTGTGAGCGGTTTTGGAGGAAAGATCTAAACCATTCAAGGACGGTGCCATCCAACCCCATCCTGAGTTTGAGGCGTTCTAGGAGAATTTCGTGGTTAACCGTATCAAAGGCGGAGGACAGGTCTAGAAGGATTAGGAGACAGGTGTCGCCTAGGTCGAGGGCTTGGAGGGCGTCATCCACAATGTGGAGGAGGGTGGTTTCCGTGCTGTGTCCAGGTCTGAACCCTGATTGGAAGTCATCTAGTAGGTGAAAGTTGTTGATGTGTAGGCTTAGCTGCTGTTGCACACATTTTTCTAGAACTTTGGCAAGGAGTGGGATGTTGGATATGGGTCTGTAGTTCTCAGCGGAGGCAGGGTCCAGCGTGGGTTTTTTAGGATGGGGACAACTTGGCCAGCCTTGAGCGAGTCAGGAATTGAGCCCTGTAGGAGGGAGGCGTTGATTATTGAGGTCCAGGAAGGGATGATAGCCTGAGAGGCGGCAGCTAGGCAGTTAGAGGGGAGAGGATCATTAAAGTGATTGTTCGGTTTTAAGGAGGCAAGAATTTTCGAGATAGAGTATTCGTCGTAGATTCTAAAGTTGGACCAGTGCGCAAGGTTCTTGGGTGAAGTTCGGGAGGACAACGCAGAGAGAGGAGGTGGGGCAGGCAGAATTTGTTTTTGGTGGTGAGTTGCGGATTTAAGTTCATTTCCTAGGGCAGAGATTTTGTTGCAGAAGAAGGACGAGAATTCCTCGCTTGATATGAGGGGTTTAGGTGAGACTTTGGAGGTTTTCGCTAGTTTGTTGGATTGGTGTTTGACCAAGTCGAACAGCTTGCGAGGTCGATTTTTGGTATTCTCCAGTTCAGTTCTGAAGAATTCTTTTCTTGTGTTGAGGATTTTCTTATTGTAGGCGTTTCTGGCCTGGCGGAGAAGTTTTAGATGTGCTGCTGATGGGTGTTGTTTCCAGATTCGTTCAGTTTGTCGAAGGGATCTCCTCTCCTTGTTGAGGGATCTGCTGAACCAGGGATTTCTGTCTTTAATCTGGGTTCTTTTTAATTTTAGTGGTGCCAGGTCATCGAGAATGTTGGATATGGTTGAGGAGTAATGTTCCGCTAGGTTGTCGACCGAGGTGCACTGAGGTGGGGGGAGGTCGGACTCACAACGCGCTGCCAGTTTCTCGTGGTCGAGGTTCTTGGTGTCTCTAACCCATTGTTTAGGAATCACGGGTTGAGGGGTCCATGTTTTGTGGGTGCTGGGCAGGAGGAAGGTGATGGCGTGGTGGTCGGACCAATCACAAGGGTCAATAGAGATAATTTTGACCGCTGATTCTTTGGCAATGATCCAGTCTAGTGTGGCGCCTTTCGAATGAGTAGGGAGTGAGCAAGCTTGGATAAGGGCTTGATCAGCCAAGAAGTCTCTGATGGCATTGACCTGAGGGTCCTTAGGATCATTCCAATGCAAGTTAAAGTCGCCAAGGAAAATGTCAGTAGAGTTTGGAGAAACCTTGGCTGTGATGATTTCCATGAGGAGGTCCGTAAAGGCGTCGTTCTTGCCTGGGGGGTGGTAAAAGATGTGAAGTTTGCACAGCTGTGAGGTGTTGTTGGAAATGGCGAGTGCGAGGTATTCGCAGGAATCTGTAGGGTCCACCGGCAGTTCCTTAATACAGAGATTGGAACGGTAGATACAGGCAATGCCACCCCTTTTTTCTTTGAGTGCCTGTCCATCCTTACGATGTTATAGTTGGGCGGGACTAAGAGGTCTAGGTAGGGGGATGAGGATTCCTTGAGCCACGATTCAGTCAGGATCGCTAGATCCGATTTATGACTCAGGATGAGGTCAGCGACATCAGATGCATGCTTAACAGCTGACCTGCAGTTTATTAGGAGGCCGGCTAGGGAGGGGTATGAAACGGTGTCGCAGGTAGAAGCAGAGGTGGGAACTTTAGCTAGGTTGCTATTGACCACCCCTCTGCTGCGGAGGGTAGCAGATCTGTTAGGGTTGGTAGCAACCGTGCAGATAGGGTGTTCTCCCCTTAGGTCTAAGGGGCATGAGGTTGTCAGGGCAGAGTCGTCGCTACTGAGGAGGTCAGCCCCCTCTTCCTCCGTGAGTTCTGAGGGATTAATCATGCCAGGGGTGGGTTTGTAGGTGTGGAGGAGAGCAAGAATTTCCTTCTCCGAGAGGTGGCAGGGTTGCTTGCGTGGGCGCAAGTGTCTCAGGGATAGTGGTAGTGGGTGAATGAGGGGCTTCGTGAGGGGAATGTGGGTCACATTCTGTGAGAGCAAGAGGCTCGAGAAGGAGAGTTCGGTGATGTGAAGGAGGTGCTTTAGGTCCAGAATCGATTTGTGGATGCTCAGTGTTAGTTCGGAGGATCTGCGGTGGAGAATATCAATATCTCTAAGAGAGGTATGTTCTGGCAGGCCGGGGGCCAGTTGCAAGGGAGCGGTTCTGATAGTATGTGCTGGTAGCCTGGGGGTGGGTTCTGGCAGGCTGGGGGCCCGTTGCAAGGGAGCGGTTCTGATAGTATGTGCTGGTAGCCTGGGGGTGGGTTCTGGCAGGCCGGGGGCCCGTTGCAAGGGAGCAGTTTTGATAGTATGTGCTGGTAGCCTGGAAGTGGGTTCTGGCAGGCCGGGGGCCCGTTGCAAGGGAGCGGTTCTGATATTGTGTGCTAGTAGTCTGGGGGTGGGTTCAGGCGGGCCGAGAGTTGGTTGCATGCGAGTTGTTCGGGAGGAGTGAGGGGGGCTAGGTCGATCCGCGTCCCTATGGGAGGGAGGTCTTGCGGGCAGGGGGCCAAAGGGGTGGGGGCAATTTCGTCTGACTGCTTTTGTAGTCTAGTGGTGGGGCTAATTAGACCAGAGTACTGGGCCCTATTGGGTGTTTCAGTGACATAGTTGGGGGCCCTAGTGGGAGTTTCGGTAGCCCGTAGTACAGGAAGATTACGCGGGCAGGAGGTTAAGGGTTTAGGGACACGTCTAGTGTTATGTGCTGGAAGCGTGATGGCGAGGCCGGGTTGACATGTTAGGTGGGCCCTGGGGGAGTATCGGAGGTCGATGGAGCGGGGATCGCAGGGAGGTCTGGGTTAAGTGGAGTGGGTGCGCAGTGGATGGCATGTGTCGGAGACATTGTGATAGGGCCGGGTCGTCCCCTGACGAGGTTACTGGCAGGAGAGGTTGGTGAGAGGCAAGGTGCATTTGGCCGAGTGGGCGAGGGGTGGGGCGGCGAGCGGTGGAGCGGCGGGAGCGTGAACTGAGACGGGTTTTGAACATGTTTTTTAAGGAGGGTGAAGAGGTCAGCAAATTTGATGAGGTTTTTGGGAGATGCTTGAATTAGGATAGTGCCGCTGTTGTATAAGGTGATGGTAAGGTCAGCACGCAGGTTTGCAGATGGAGTGATTGTGAGTTTTTTTCCGTGAGGGATGTTCCTTGCTTCTTGTACTTTGAGGAGGCTTGAGAAGGCATTACGCCAGCGAGATATTTTTCTGGAATGGAAGATGAGGTCGTTGATGACAGTGCCCTGGTTTACGCAGAGACGATGATCAGATATCAACGTCTCAGGATGGCTTTTCAGGATGGAGTGTTTGAGGGCTTTGGAGGCGGATTTGGAGAGATTAGGAGGATATATAACTGTGTAGTAGTTGTCTCCCGTGGAGGTCAAGCAGGGCTCTGCCATGCTGGGGAGAGTGATGATGCCACCGCCCCAGTGGTCGGATTGCGAGGAGAGATGTATCCGCAGGTCCGTCCTACTATCAAGGATTGCTTATGGAAAGTGCTTCCGTGTCAAGATGGTCAGATGAGCAGCGAAGGCAAAGTAGGTAGAAAGGGCTGTAGTCTAAGAGCCCATGCCAAGATGGCCACTGTAGGGGGTCTTCTTTCGGATATTGTAGGTAGCCACTGGCTAAGAGCTCTTTCTATTGATGTGAAAGCGTGGATCAGTCCGCTTTCATTTACTATAACTAGGAGAGGTGAGGATCAGTCCTCTTTCAGTTACTAAGAATAGGGCAAGTGGGTTTTCAAGTTGAAAGAGTTGTAATACAGAGGTCCGTGCCAAGATGGCCACTGATGCAGACCTCTTTTTGTTGTTGTGGGTGGCTTCTGGCTTAGTCCTCTTTCTATTGTTGTGGAATCAAGGAACAGTCCTCTTTCCCTTACTATGCAAGGCAGGTGAGGATCAGTCCACTTTTACTTGCTATGATTAGGGCAAGTGAGGATAACTTCTAATTGTGTAATGCAAGCACACTCAGAATGGATGCCCCTGTACGTAAATGGTTAATGGGAGCGCCAGCACATGGAAGGTTAAAATGGCCGTCTCACACAGTTTCAGGCTAGGGAGTGTATGAGGTAGGCGCTTCACTGGTGGATGAGTAGGCACATAAGAAGACTGCCCCGTTAAAATTGAATTAGGATGGCGAGGCGCTCACCGTTTGATAGTTGAGGCAGGCAGGCAGGCAGTCAGCTGATATGTGTCTCATAGGCAAGGCGAGCCGGGATCAGAGTGCGAAGGGATACAGGCAAGATGCCCAGCGGGGCGCTCCCTGCTTCTACCAGGCAGTAAGGGCAGGTCCGTCTGCCTAGTGAGCTAATTCACAAGCTCAACGGCCGGTCCGCGAACCAGCCGGCTTTCTACTGGGCACCGCGAGGACACGAAATCAAAGGTGGGCGGAGGGAGCTCGACCACGGTATCCAACTCCGGTGTCAGACGGCGTCGCAGGCGGGACTCGGTTCGGCATCAGCGGCGTGCGGATGGCAGGCTCAACGTCGGGATCGATGGCAGGCGGAACGGCAGGTTCCCGTACCTGCATGAGAAGCGGGTAGAGGGCGGGCTCATCAGATGCGGGTGTGAGGAGAGCAAAACAGCGGCATCCGCACCGGCCTCAATCTCGGCAACGGCTGCAGACAGAGAGGCGGGCTCAGCATCGGCATAGAAGAAGGCTCAGCCTCGGCATCTTCTCCGAGGGTAATTGCTCACCAGGGCTGCACGAGCCCGCTTGATGCCCCGCCAGATGATCCTTGGAGGGGCGAATCGAGGAACCGCTTCACAGCAAGGCACCGCGGCGTCTCCTCGAGAGGCGGTCATCGAGATCCATCATCCCATACGAGGACAAGGATATCAGATTCTCCCAGTCACTAAGCAAATCAGGGTCTAAATCAATAATTAAGTGATACATGGGTGGTATTTGCGACCTAGAGCAATTTTACCTATCCGATACTTGGGACGAATTTAATTGTTGAAGGGTGTGCTTATCGATGCTCTACTCTCTATAGCTTGTAATGCTATGTATACCCAGGTCCCTTCTGACTCATAGTGTTCCCTTGTTTCTTTACAAATACTCTTCCCAAGCGCTGGCACACAATTAGGCTATCCAACATCACACACACCTTTGCACCACAGTGCAAAGGTCTGTGTGTGTGACACCTAGCATAGGTTTTGTATGGAAAGGTACCCTTCTATTACAGAATATTATGTTCAGACATACTTTAAAATGTTTCTTGCTTTGAATGGGAGTTGTACCGTGTAGTACACATGCCGAGTTTGAAACGTTTGGAGAAAATACTTTTTTTTTACTTTGCACCTTACTCAAAGAGGCTTTGTGTGGACACAAAGTCCTATCTACAAATGTTAGTATTTGGGCTTTATGTCAAAATCAATGGGTGATAGAATAGGAATGCCCATGTGCCACCCATGGAACACCCCCTTGATGCAAACTAATGCAAAGTAGAGCATAGCACTATTTGTATTACTTTGAAACAACTTTCCAGCACTAGAAATGAACTAGATAGCACTGGTTTGTCTCACTTTTAATGACTTTGCTTCGGCACACAGCCTTGAAAAATCTGCACCACTGTGTGCTCAAAGGCACAAATTAGGTTCACAACATGCGCCTTGGATCGAGCTTTATGTATTTTGCAACGTTGTAATTTTTTCGTTGTATATGTCTAATGACGTTTGTAAGGTGAAAGTTGGCTCATTAAAATATAATTCATTGTTATCCAAATGTTTTTCCATCGACACAGCAATTTGAAAAATAGAAAATTACTTTATTTTACAGTGTTGGGTGGATATAGCGTGAGGTCATGTTATTAACATCTATCTAAAATTTCTCCAGGCATTAAGCGGCGTGTAAATTTAAGTAAAACATGCGTATGCTGATTAATGTTGTAACGACATAGGGCCATAATACAATAAGTGCCCCAGGGGTGCACCAGGCATTTACACCCACTTTGCATGCCTCCGGGCACTCTAGTATTACAGAAGGGTTGTGCAGATGCCTGTGCATCCCCTTCAGTAATACTGATAGCGCTGGTGCACTTAAAGCTTAAAGCGTAAGCGCTACCTTGAGGTGGCGTTCCCTCATTTGCATAGGGGTGTGCCCTCTGCAAATGAGGGACCTTTGCCTCTGCGCCCGCACCATATTGCGGACGCGGGTTCAAAGGCAAAGAAGCACTTAGGGGCGCACCCACAGTGCACCACTTCTGAGTGTGCCCCCTGAGAGCAGCCCTCTAGAGGGGAGAAAGAGGGGTCCTATGGACCCCCCCAGACATCCCCTTGCAGGCGGGTGCAGTCACTGACTGCACCCGCCTGCAAGGGGATCTCTAATCCACTTTAAAAGTGCAGGCGGGTTGTCGCCTGCACTGTGAAAACACGGAGAGGCTGCCTGCAGCCGCTCCGTGTTTTCACATGAATGAGTTCGCACATTGTCATTGTTTGCGCTGGGCGCACCTTTTAAAAGGTGCGCAAGGTGCAAACAATGACAATGCATAATATGCCCCACAGTGTGGGACCATGACCTGCTAAAAAATGGGCTATGTGTTTCTGCAAGCAAAGGTTTCATTTTATTTTTCAGGGGTGAAAATGATAGTCAATCCTGATGGATTTTCCTGGACCTAGTACAGGTTTACTTCAAATTAGTAGTTTACAATGTGGTAATAGAATGCAATATATGGATGTTAGTGGCGTGCATTTTTTTTAACATAGATTGCATACAGATTTAGCTGTAGTGTGAATGAACCGCTGCTATGCATGCTAAACTGTTTTGTCTGGCAACCAATTATAGGAAAACAATTTAATTGGAGCTAAATGGTATAATTGATAGTTGTTATACCAGCTTTGCTTCAATTAACGTGCTAATTGTGCTCAATTTAGTGCCGTGGTCACACCCACCACCAGGTATGCAAAGTAGAACCAACATACTGTAAATTACTTTCACACTGCTGTTACAAAATGTAATTAAAAGGAACTACAAATCAAAGAGACATTCTAATTTTCCTGCTTAACCATTTTACACTAAGTAAATGTCATCCTCTGAACGTCCTTGAGGAGATGTGTTAGCCAGTACTAACATGTACTCCTACTGGTTTCCTGCATGCATGTTTTATTTCATTCTGTAACGCAATGCTTGTTATGTTGATAATCCTTTTATTCCACTTTTATGTTGTCACCTGTTACGTTTCTCTATAATTTCTAGCCATTATGCAGAATTTGACAAGACAAGTTTACTTCTTTTATGAAGACTATGCCTTGATTCGACATTTCAACCTTGATCATTCTCAACTATATGATATGTACCATGAACTCCCTCTTGATGCACATATCGCTATGAGGCATTTACCTCGTCTTCCCTTCAGAGTCAACACCCGTTTTTTTTCACTAGCCCACTATACTCTCACTAGCCAAGCATGCTAGGAATCTAGGGACCCTTCCCGTTCATGATGGGTTCATTTTCCTTCATTAGATCTTTGATGACAATTGGAGTTCCCGTTTTTGAATGAGTTTAGCAACTTTGCGCACTATTCTACTGCCTCCTTTACTATCCTTAATAGTGATCGGCACTTACACATGCTGTTCACTTTGATCTTTTCTTTCAGTTCACTTTTCATGCGGCCTTTTATTTGAGACCGTTTTATATAATTTTTACTTTAGTTTCAGTCCCAGAACATGTTTTTCTTTGTTCTCCATGGTATGTAACACAATATCACGCGAGCGCAGGCATAGCTTCTTTTGTTTGTTTTCCTTTTTCCTTTCTCTTCTATAGCACCCATTGTTCGTAGTAGGTCATGTTTTTATAGTTTCTATTCTTAGTCCTTACACTTTCCACTATGAATCTTGACAGACAGGCTGTATTGCGATACGGTTGACGCTCTAGTCTTTTCATTTGTGGTGACTATATAAAGGCACTTCCGGTTTCACTCCCTGTCCATTTCCGGTACAGAGGTGAACCAGTGCCTGTCACTGCCTGAAGCGCACCCGCGGCAGGTAAGCCCCTCTCTGAGCGATTACTCGCCACACTTTTAAGCGCTTTAACTTTGAGGAGATGGTTAGGCATAGTTTGATATTTCTTTACAGGAACTAATACGGCGAACTCTCCGTATTCTGTTTTGACAGGCGCTCTGATTGGGATCGCCAGCACTCTGGTAAGATCCTGTTTATACTCTTAGTTATTCATTACTCAGTGACTCCGTCCTTAGACAGTGCTTTTAATTATGTGCCCCGTTATCATTCACAGGCGATCTGGCCACAGAAGCGGACTTCTCAGGCAGGCTCCGCTTCTAGACACCATAGGTCTCCGGCATTCCGGTAAGATCTAGTTACGCACTCTGCCCTTTCGCATTATTGCTTCCACACCATTTGGCTGTGTAGATTTTGAAGCTGGCCTTCTCCAAAAAAAATTCAGGATTGACCTTTTCCTGACAACTCGCCACCTTGAGTAATCCTTTCAATTATCCTCCGCCGCCAGCTCTGCCGGTCTGGAATTATCACCGGTGAAGCGGTGAGGCTTTATTTTGTTTTTCCTTTTCTTTCCCTCCTCCTTCTCTTTTCCCCGCGTTACTTTGGAGCACTTCCTCATCTTCATTTTTCTTGCAATTCTCATAGACACTACTCGACAACGACGCTCCTAATACAGGTAGCTCTGGCATACTTTTTGCATTTTGGGAGTTTTGGTTTTTATCTCGCATACCCTTACTTAGCTCTCATGTTCCGTGTACCATTTTTAACCATACGTTTGTTTCAAATTTTGAGAATAATTATTAGTTATTTCTTAGCTCTAGCTCTCACGCATTGTTTGCACCAATTACCAATAATCAAGGACACTGCACTACTCACCACGTAACATACATAGGGAAGAATCTTGAGAATGTACTTTAAGCAGCCTATTCAGTTGTTGCCCTGTTACAACTATTTCTTGCAGATGTTGTCACCTTTTTCCACCGGTTTCTGTGTTACCATTGTGTGGAGTCACCATTTTTTTATCTTGACACGTTCTTTTAGGGTTTCCACTTTTTAAGGGTGTTCTCTTACTGTTCACCCTGTTTTCAACCATCATTAGAGTTTTATATATGTACATATACATGCTCATATCACCCTTTTGTATCCTTCCCAGCCCTGAAGAAGTCACGGGATACTTCCCAAATGTGACGAAACACGTGTTGGCTGGTTGTGTTCATAAAGATTAAATACTTGAAGGAACTTATGCGTGGACATTAATTATCAGACATTGAGAAAATATCTGTGATCTTTTGTGATAATAAGCAATTTACCTAGCTTACGTGTGCCCGGGACTTTGGTTTTCTGTTAAGTGTGGGGGTCCTCACCCACACGCATTTAGGGGTTTAGGGTGTTCCTCTATCCTGGCTGCACCGTGCCATACGGCAATACGATTACCTTTCACGCAAACATAGCAGTGCACCATACTTCCTGACATATCACAAACCCTTTCCATTAGAAACCTTACTTATACCAACAGGAAGGGCAGCCGCAGCGTGATACTGTTAACAAACATTAGCTTGATTCTAAGATATGGATAGGGATAGAATTGCTGCAGAACTATTTAATAATGTAGCTAGAGGTACTACCACCGATGTACCTTCGACTAGTGGTAACCCTACACGCAAAGAAGGCCTTAAAGAAAAATTCCTGAGACTTGAAAGGTTAAAAAAGACAGAGAATTCCAGGTGGTGGGACAGTGCCACTCTTAAACAATATCTTCGATTAAACAGAGTCCCACGTGGACTCAGATCACAAATCTTCCCTACATTTGACGATCTTGATGACGACTTGCTTGGCAAGTGGGAAGAAGCTCTCACTCCCAATTCCAACACATTGATCAACATACTAATCGAAAACGCTGAACGAAAGGTAGCTAAGCTACAGATAGATATTGCCATTCTAGAGAAGGAGATCGTTGACCTAGACATTAAAGAAGCCACTGAGAAGAATTAAGTGATCCTTAACGAAGTTCTAACGAAACATCAGAACGAGATTAAAGAGAGGAAACCCAGACAACTCAAGAGGGACGAGGCTGATTACAGGGAAGGGAGGGTGTTCACCTTTGCAAGAAAGTACGATCAACTTGTCCAGAACGCACAATCCAGTCACAAACCAACAAGACCAGGAGTAGCCTCAGTATCCTCTAGCTCTACCTCCCTTAATACAATCCCTACCAGTGACAGTGACACCGATAACCAATCAGATCAAAACAGAACAGGACACACTAAATCTTCTTTTTTAAGGGAAGTACAAACAATACGCAGAGAGAACAGAACACAAAACACACGAGGGGCACTAGAAAGAAAACCCGTAGAGGCAGGAGAGCAGGAGAAAGACGAGTACAAGAAGAAACTAAGATCCGGGAACGGGAGGAACAAATAGAGGAGGTTAACCAGGCAGTACAAGTTGTCAATTTATCCTCTAAAATACTTGACAACGACATGGTTTCACTACTAAGTAAGGGATTAAGCTTCAATCCTCATGTCCAAGGAGATGTTTGCAGGCTTAAAATAGACCTTTTTAAATACATCAGATGTCTGAAGCTAAAAAAACATTTCAGTACTAATCCACCTAGTCTCGCTAATAGAAATCTCACATATATCTCTAATGACAATCAGGGTTATGTTCAAAGCATTCGTGACATTCAAGCTACACAACTGCTTCTTTCTCTCACTGATTTAGAACAATCACCATACAATATGGAACTTTTACTTAAGGAACTCAATATAGACACCGATCACACCATAGCAAGCGGTCTTAAGCCTAAATCTAAATGGACCCCCACGCTCCCAGGGTGCAATGCCATAGACACGTTTTACACACTAATACTTGAGAACATTGACAAGCATGAACAAAAGAGAACCATGAACAGACAACACATTAAAGACAACCTGGCTAAGAATGAACGTCTGGCACTCAAATCACTAATCTTAGATCCTGACATCATAATTAGAGAGGCCGACAAAGGAGGCAATATTGTGATCATGAATCCAGAGGACTACAACAGAGAAATCTTGTCACAACTGTCAGACACTTCCTGTTATGAACACATTCGCTATAATCCCACGGGTTCTCTGACCCTTGAAATCAATAAACATCTGACGGAGTGGCACATGTTAGGGCTCATTGATGATGACGAACATGCGTACATGAAGGCTTTTAGACCCACCTTCCCATGCCTTTACACCCTTCCTAAGGTGCATAAACAAGCTGCTTTCCCACCAGGGAGACCTATTGTGTCGGGTATAGGAGGCCCCACAGAGAGACTGGCACAATATGTAGACATCTCCTTGGGTCCCATGGCTAAAAACTTACCCTCGTTCATTCAGGACACCAAACATATACTAAGCATCCTAGCTGATGTACAATGGCAACCTGGCATGATGTTAGGTACGCTTGATGTGGTGTCTCTCTACACCAGCATAAAACCAGACCTGGGTATAGATGTCATCACCAAATTTCTCTACAACAGGCCGGCCACTCAATGGCAACACACCAACATGCTAATCACCATGATGAGGATGATACTTCACAACAACTACTTCATTTTTGACAGACAATGGTATAAACAGACCAAAGGGGTGGCCATGGGCTCTAGATTTTCACCTTCGTTTGCTAATCTTTATATGGGCGGACTTGAGGCCGAATGGATCTGGGGCACTAAAAAGGGAGCCATATGGATCAACTCCATCATTTTTTGGGGTCGCTACATAGATGATTGACTGTTACTATGGTCCGGTACCCCTGAAGATCTCGATGGATTTTGCACTCTTCTCAATTCCAACAATATGGACATGAGATTCACTAGACACTCTAGCTTGACTCACATCAGCTTCTTAGATGTAGAACTATACATAAGTGATGAGAGACTACACAGTCGACTGTACAGGAAGGAGACGTCCTGTAATTCCATTCTACACGTCACCAGCTCACACCCAGCACACCAATTGCAAGCAATTCCCTACGGCGAATTTGTAAGAGCAAGAAGAAACTGCAGTGAGGAACCAGAATTTAAGCAATGCATTGTGGACATGAAAAGTAGATTTAAAAACAGAGGGTACAAACCATCTCACATCAATAAAGCTGAAGCTAGAATTCTTACTGCTCGCAGGGAGGACACGCTAAGAAATAAGACCATAACTCGAACACAAGAACAACCGGTGAGACCAGTTATTGACTACACTGATATGAGTCAGGTGATCAAGAAAAGCTTCAACAAACATTGGACAATCCTACAAGCAGACAAGACTCTGCATGATTTCATTCCCTCCCGACCCCAAATCACCTATAGGCGAGGCTTGACACTAAGGAACAGACTCAGCCCCACTGTTCCTCGTACCAGTACCAACATCACATGGTTGACATCACACACTTTAGGCTTCCACAAATGCGGGTGTTGTGGTGTTTGTAGTTGGGCGACACATGGAATCAAAGAATTTACCGGCTTTGACAAAAGCAAAAAATACAATATAAAACACAACATTAACTGTAACACGAAGTTTGTGGTTTACATTTTGGAATGTGCATGCAATGATCAATATGTGGGCAGCACGATTAGACCACTGAAAGAAAGAATTGGCGAGCATGCTAGAGCCCTTCATCAAGAGGATGCCAGATACCCTTTGACAGTACATGCTGCAACTTGCCCCTCTCAGGGTCCACGGAGAAGTTTTTCTTTCTACGGCATTGATGTCATGCCAGCAAACATGAGAGGGGGAAACAGAGAACTCAAACTACGACGCATGGAAGCCGCCTGGATCATGCGATTACATACGGTCAAGCATGGCTTGAACAGTGACCATGAGATGGAATACTTCCTGGGCGATTAGCCAGTACTAACATGTACTCCTACTGGTTTCCTGCATGCATGTTTTATTTCATTCTGTAACGCAATGCTTGTTATGTTGATAATCCTTTTATTCCACTTTTATGTTGTCACCTGTTACGTTTCTCTATAATTTCTAGCCATTATGCAGAATTTGACAAGACAAGTTTACCTCTTTTATGAAGACTATGCCTTGATTCGACATTTCAACCTTGATCATTCTCAACTATATGATATGTACCATGAACTCCCTCTTGATGCACATATCGCTATGAGGCATTTACCTCGTCTTCCCTTCAGAGTCAACACCCGGTTTTTTTCACTAGCCCACTATACTCTCACTAGCTAAGCATGCTAGGAATCTAGGGACCCTTCCCGTTCATGATGGGTTCGTTTTCCTTCATTAGATCTTTGATGACAATTGGAGTTCCCGTTTTTGAATGAGTTTAGCAACTTTGCGCACTATTCTACTGCCTCCTTTCCTATCCTTAATAGTGATCGGCACTTACACATGCTGTTCACTTTGATCTTTTCTTTCAGTTCACTTTTTCATGCTGCCTTTTATTTGAGACCGTTTTATATAATTTTTACTTTAGTTTCAGTCCCAGAACATGTTTTTCTATGTTCTCCATGGTATGTAACACAATATCACACGAGCGCAGGCATAGCTTCTTTTGTTTGTTTTCCTTTTTCCTTTCTCTTCTATAGCACCCATTGTTCGTAGTAGGTCATGTTTTTATAGTTTCTATTCTTTGTCCTTACACTTTCCACTATGAATCTTGACAGACAGGCTGTATTGCGATACGGTTGACGCTCTAGTCTTTTCATTTGCGGTGACTATATAAAGGCACTTCCGGTTTCACTCCCTGTCTATTTCCGGTACAGAGGTGAACCAGTGCCTGTCACTGTCCTGAAGCGCACCCGCGGCAGGTAAGCCCCTCTCTGAGCGATTACTCGCCACACTTTTAAGCGCTTTTAATTTGAGGAGATGGTTAGGCATACTTTGATATTTCTTTACATGAACTAATACGGCGAACTCTCCGTATTCTGTTTTGACAGGCGCTCTGATTGGGATCGCCAGCACTCTGGTAAGATCCTGTTTATACTCTTAGTTATTCATTACTCAGTGACTCCGTCCTTAGACAGTGCTTTTAATTATGTGCCCCGTTATCATTCACAGGCGATCTGGCCACAGAAGCGGACTTCTCAGGCAGGCTCCGCTTCTAGACACCATAGGTCTCCGGCATTCCGGTAAGATCTAGTTACGCACTCTGCCCTTTCGCATTATTGCTTCCACACCATTTGGCTGTGTAGATTTTGAAGCTTGCCTTCTCCAAAAAAATTTCAGGATTGACCTTTTCCTGACAACTCGCCACCTTGAGTAATCCTTTCAATTATCCTCAGCCGCCAGCTCTGCCGGTCTGGAATTATCACCGGTGAAGCGGTGAGGCTTTATTTTGTTTTTCCTTTTCTTTCCCTCCTCCTTCTCTTTCCCCCGCGTTACTTTGGAGCACTTCCTCATCTTCATTTTTCTTGCAATTCTCATAGACACTACTAATACAGGTAGCTCTGGCATACTTTTTGCATTTTGGGAGTTTCGGTTTTTATCTCGCATACCCTTACTTAGCTCTCATGTTCCGGGTACCATTTTTAACCATACGTTTGTTTCAAATTTTGAGAATAATTATTAGTTATTTCTTAGCTCTAGCTCTCACGCATTGTTTGCACCAATTACCAATAATTAAGGACACTGCACTACTCACCACGTAACATACATAGGGAAGAATCTTGAGAATGTACTTTAAGCAGCCTATTCAGTTGTTGCCCTGTTACAACTATTTCTTGCAGATTTTGTCACCTTTTTCCACTGGTTTCTGTGTTACTATTGTGTGGAGTCACCATTTTTTTATCTTGACACTTTCTTTTAGGGTTTCCACTTTTTAAGGGTGTTCTCTTACTGTTCACCCTGTTTTCAACCATCATTAGAGTTTTATATATGTACATATACATGCTCATATCACCCTTTTGTATCCTTCCCAGCCCTGAAGAAGTCACGGGATACTTCCCAAATGTGACGAAACACGTGTTGGCTGGTTGTGTTCATAAAGATTAAATACTTGAAGGAACTTATGCGTGGACATTAATTATCAGACAATGAGAAAATATCTGTGATCTTTTGTGATTATAAGCAATTTACCTAGCTTACGTGTGCCCGGGACTTTGGTTTTCTGTTAAGTGTGGGGGTCCTCACCCACACGCATTTAGGGGCTGCACCGTGCCATACGGCAATACGATTACCTTTCACGCAAACATAGCAGTGCGCCATACTTCCTGACATATCACAAACCCTTTCCATTAGAAACCTGAGATGTATTAAGGCCACTGGAGCAAGGCAAAAGGAACATGTTTGACTTTGATGTAATATGGTAATTTAGAAGTGGTTTGCCACCTTTAAGTTTCAGATCATACTGTACTGGTCTGGAGAGAAAATAGTTCTGCTGGTTAAGAGTTAACAATTTATTATCCACCAAATAGGGCAGCTCAAATCAAACCTTTCGACATATTCACAATTCTGAATAGTTTTACAACAGCGATGCAGGTAGGTCATGAAGTAACATGATTCTGCAAAATGTGATTCTGGGAAAGACATGGCATTTGAATGTTAATGTTAACATTAAAAAGTATTTATACAGCTCAAGGCACACCAAAGAAACTGTTTTGGTGCTAGCAGCTATAAGGATTGGAAAATGGAGAGAAAAAAGTCAAGTGAAAAAGAAAAGTTTTTCATTTTTATGAGTGTAAGTTAGTACAGTCGAAAAGGTCATAAGCTCAGTACCGCACTGTGTCGCTCTATGCAGATGACATTTTTTTTTTTACCTGAGAGACCTGGTACAGTCGGTCTTCCTCCTCCTCTCGGAACTTGACAAATTTGGTAAAATTTTGGGATTGAAAACAAATTGGGTAAATCCAAACATTTTGTGTTTGATGGGCTTAAAACATACGAAATACACTCCCTTTTGAACCTGGCCAAACCTGAAAAATAAAGGATTTTAAATGCCTAGTGTTTCAGGTGAAGAATGATGAAGACACTTAATATGGGTCAGATACTAAGCAGAACTTTAAGACATTGCCATTGTCAATAACGGGAAGAATATCTGATAAAAATGGTCTTTCCTGTAAGATGCCTTTATATCTTGCAGAAATCTATGTGTCCTTTATCATGCTGTATATTTCAGGAACTAGAAAGGGTGATATGTTCTCTGATTCGGACAGGAAACATAATCGAGTTAAATTGGCAACACCTAACTCCTGTAGCTGAAAGATGGGCTTGCTCTGTCTGATCTGTGTATTTAATATGCTACATCACAGTTTCACCAAGCATTACCTGTTTGAAGATAGTAATAACTGGGAAAAGAACTTATTCATTGCAACAATCCTTCAAAATGTTTTGCCTGAAGCATTTATGTTGGGTAAAAATACACTGAAGCACTACATGTATTTTTAAATTAATGGGTAGAGTCTGGTCACTACAGAACTGAAGAGATCCCCTTTGCCCCTGACATAGACCATCAGCAATTCATCCTTTCATGTACATTGATAAAGACATGTCTAGGGCTAGATGCCGGGAGGGAGGACACCAAACAGTGGGAGTTTAATTTCCTAAAAATAAATTCTTAATATATATATATTTTTTTTTAATGTTTTTATTGAATTTTTCAAGAAAAGAATACAATCAAGCTGTAATCAGGAAAGAGAGCAATAGCTGTCCCATACACAGATTGGGCAAACAGAGTATCATATCAAACATTAGAACAGTTCCTGTCCATCTACAGACCAAAAACAAACAAAAGAAACAAAACAGAACAAATACCATGGGGCAGTTGTGCAAATAGTGACTTGGAGGACATGTATCGCCTACCAGTGACCGTGTCCAGCTCGTTAACACCACCACCAAAGCAGTCTGTGGACAGTGTCCACCGTAAAGATCGTGTCAGATCATTTCCCAATTCTTCGCCTTATTCAATATGTACTCAATTACTTCAACAAGTGATATCAGTACCACTAAGAAGCTGTGGAGTGTGTTTGCAAATAGCTTTTGAGAGGCTGCAATATATCGCGTGGACGTGAGGTGACGGGCAGTAATGTAGCGTAAATGTCACTCATAGTGTCACAGTAAGTGAGGTCTCTAATCCATGCCTGCACTGACGGTGTTTGCGTCCTGCCCAGTGCAATGAAACCTGCCTCTTAGCTATCAGCAGAGCTATAGTGCTAAAACGTCTGATGCTTCTCTTGAAAGGTTTAACATATCCCAAGAGGGCTGTCAATGGCTCAGGGGGTATAGTGTGTTCTACCATAACAGATAGGCGTCTAAAAACATCCATTCAATATGTATTTACCGAGGTGCAAGTCCAAGCTAAATGGAAAAAATCTGCGTCAAGAATACCACACCTCGCACAGGCACTAGACACAGTGGGATTCATCTTGGCCATCAATTTGGGAGTAACGTAGATTCTATGTAGATATTTAAAATGTAGCAATTTGTGTTTGTAATTGCTCGAGACATATCGCATCTGTGAGCAGCAGTAACGCCATATGTCATCAGTTATGTTAAATTCCAAATCCTGTTCCCAGGATGTACGCGCTTTAGTGCCCACATTTGGGCGAAGGGAGAGTGACAAATGATACATGCGGGAGACCAAGTGAGCACTATCAGAGGAAGGTATAACAAGTGTGAGAGGTGGGAAATCGCTCGGTTCTGACGATGGATCAGGCAGAATTTTCAGTAAAGAACCACGAGCTCTATGAAGCAGGAATGTGTCCATATATGTGTTAGCACTTCGTGCAGTCAAATCTGCAGTTGAGCACGGTTTGGAATCATGGAACAGATCACCCAATGTCAAAAGTCTGTTCTTAAGCAGCGTCTTCTTCGTGAGTGTTTCTAAAGTCGGGGGTATTGCCGGATTATCTGCCAGTGGTATGTGTGGGGAATATAGAGATGTGTAGTTCAGGTACTTCCGCAATTTAGTCCATGCCCAACATGTAGTGGGGACTGTTTGAATTTCAGTGGGAACACGAGGGAGACCCTGTGGTAGTAATGTTGATAGTGAATGTGGGTAAATCTGCGATCTGTCGGGTTTGAGATACTGTAAACGAGCATCCGGATGATACCTATAATACGTAAAGTGGGTTTGGGCAACCAAATAGTAAAGATAAAAATCAGGGACACCGAAGCCACCAGGCTCAAATGGCATGATTAAGGTGGACCAGCTCACTCTTGGTTGCTTACCCGGCCAAACTAACCGCACTAAAAGTGACCGGAGTGTATTGAAGAGGGCCATTGTTAAAGACAGGGGGATATTTAAAAAAAGGTACAGGAAATGCGGAAGAACTACCATCTTAATGATAGCAATTCTTCATGCGATAGAAAGCGGAAGCTTCGTCCATTTAAGAATTTGCGATTCGAGTCGGTCGATCGCAGGCCCATAGTTCAACCGAATCACCTCAGAGGCGTTGCAATGTAGATAAACACCCAAATACTTGGGAGGTTCAGTGCACCACCGCAGTGGGAACTCAAGATCGCATGGGTGGGTACCAGGGGTCAAGGCAAATATCTCAGACTTCGTCCAGTTGATGACCAGACCTGAGTGCACTCCAAAATGGACACCTCACGCAGTAGAGGGGGCAGATTTTCATCGGGACGGCACACAAATAACATAACGTCATCTGCATAAAAAGATGCAATGAGCGGGCCTGTGTGGAGTTGCAGCCCTCGATGTAGATGCCGTTTTTGAATATGGCGGGCAAGTGGGTCCATAGCAATTATGAATAAGAGTGGCGAGAGTGGACACCCCTGTCTGGTGCCCCGGGTCAAGCCAAATTGTTGTGTGATCAGTCCATTTATTTTAAGTCGAGCAACAGGAGAGGAGTATAATAAGCAAACTAAGTTTAAAAAACCAATAGGAATTCCCAGTTTTTGCATAACCGCATTTAAAAAAGGCCATTCCAAAGAATCAAAGGCTTTTTCGGCGCCCAGCATCACTGCGACTGCCGACAAGGTGGGCTCCATTTGATTTATTACCGAAAAAATTGCACGTGAATTGTATGTTGTAGACCGCCCCGGTATAAAACCAGCCTGAAAAGGGCATAGTGTAGTGTCCACGAGTAGCGCTAATCGAGTAGCCAGTATTTTCGCAAGAATTTTGTAGTCGTGGTTTAACAGCGATAGTGGTCTGTAGGACTGACATTTCTGGGGAGACTTGCCGGGTTTGAGCAATAATGTAATAATTGCTTCACGCATAGTCGGCGAGAAGGCGCTATTTTGTAAGGATTCGTCATATACTTCCAGGAGGCTGGGAGCTAATTCGTGTTGGTAAGCTTTGTAAAAATCCCCGGTAAGCCCATCAGATCCCGGAGCACGGCTGCTGGTTAAGTCTTTTATTGCTTGTTTAATTTCATCGACGTCAATTGGGGAAGCTAAAAAATATCATTGCCCATCTTCAAGCCACACCATAGCTATTTCTTGGAGATATGCATCGAGGGCCTGTCCCGAGGGCGGGCGTCTAGTCTGATATAATTTGGTATAATAGGCAAGAAAAGCCTGCGTGATATCTGTACCTGCCGTCAACGGCTTGCCATCATCAACGTCTAACTGCGTGATAAAAGTGGACTGGTATTGTGGTCTAAGTAGGCGTGCAAGTGTTCTGCCAGGTCTCTCTCCCTCACCGTATGTCCACGCTCTAGCGTATTTACCTAAAAATGTAACCTCCCGCGCCGCAGCGTCTGTAAATTTGGTCATCAAAGCTGAACGATCCTGAAGAACCGTCAAGGATGGGGTAGTTTGCATGAGGATATCTATGTCTTTTAATTTCTGTTCAATATTTGTCAATTCGGTCCGAATGGAACGTAAGACTCCAGCGTGTTTGGAGATACATACACTGCGAATATATGCCTTAAAGGCATCCCAAAGCGTGAGCTGCGACTCCACGGAGCCCTCGTTCAGCTCAAAGAATTCTGTAATAGCATCGTCAATTTCACTATGGAACACTGAGTCCAAAAGTGCATTCGCGGGGAATCTCCACAGAGGACGTTGTTTGGCGATCCATGGGAAAGCAACTTCCACTAATACCGGAGAATGATCCGATATGGTACGGGGGAAATATTCCACTCTGCGCACCTCTGTCAATAGCTGTGGTGTTAGATACCAATGGTCTATACGTGACCAAGTGCCGTGCAGGGCTGAATAAAAAGAGTAGTTTCGAGTTCCCGAGTTATTGAGACACCAAGGGTCCGCCAGTAGTGCTGATCGCAGTATTGCGAGGAGGTCTCTAGTAGCCTGAGGCTTAGTGATTCGGCCCGGGCCAGTAGTATCAGTGGTAGGGTCTAATGTAAGGTTAAAGTCACCCCCATCAGTATATTATCTGAACTAAATCGGTCTATATGTGATGAAATTGTGGCGAAGAAATCGGATGTGTCTACATTGGGAGCATAAACATTAACCAATAATATGGGCAGCCATCCAATAAAACCCTGAACTAGCAAAAATATACCGTCTGGGTCCGTCAAGACCGACACAGTGCGAAAGGGAAGAGAGTGGTGTATGAGTATACACACCCCCGTGAATAAGTACTGTAGCAGGAAAAGAAACGGTGTTGTCCCCAAGGCGCTGCGAAGCCATGAGTGGAGAGGGGCGCATAGTGCGTCTCCTGAAGAAACGCTATTCGTATGGAATGCCGTGTCAGGTATGCCAACACTTGTCTGCTCTTTTTCGGACATGAGAGTCCTCTAACATTCCAGGACAGGCATTTAACATGTAGATCAGTAACAGTGGATTCTTTCATGGTCACATTATCACCAATAGTTGATTATGTGTGGGAACAACAGGAGAGTAAGGTGTGTCATGTAGCGCATGGTAGTATACTCCAAGAAAACAAAACAACTACTAAAACATAAACCCAAATAAGCATCCCACTGTAGCATCCCCACCACCCACATCGGATACTCAAATATACGGCACCCGGTGAATCCCAAGGAACAAACAAGAAACATATGGAAAAAAGGGGAGAAGGGAGAAAGGAGGGAGAAGTGACATAGGGAAGTTTCCTGAGGGAAGTGGCAACGCTCCAACTGAGCCATCACGTGTAGAAATAGTCACTGTTCGGTAGATATCCACTCAGCCAACATTAGTTCTCAGTTCCATGCCATCGTATGCAAGAGAAGCTAAGGCGAGGACGACTCAGCCATAACCAGGATTGTGAAGGGCCGCAGATCGATGTAAACAGACCACACAATTTCGTCATGACAAAAAAGGAGGAAATAAGGTGGGCAAGACTTCCATGTCATAACATGTCTGCAGGTATCAGAGACCAAAAAAAAGGAAGAAGTTTCAGGCCTCAAAGTGGCGTCAGCTTTCCTTGTCTTGTCTCTGCATAGGTTGTTGGTGGTTTTTTCCAGAACTTGGCCGCAGCGTCTGGCGTGTCGAAGATCTGTGACTTGTTCCCAATCAGAACTCGGAGCCTGGCGGGATATAGCATCGCATAGCATATGTTGGCTTTCTGTAACGATTGTTTCACATCAGCGAACTTTCGGCTGGCTTCCTGCACCATAGGTGTAAAATCGGGGAACAGGGAGATGTTGGAGCCTTGATAAGTAAGCGAGCCGCGTTCCCTGGACAATCGAAGCGCCGTATCCCGATAATTGTAATTGAGCAGCTTGGCAATAATAATCCGGGGGGTCGCTCCCAGGGGTGGCGGTGGGCCAAGAGACCTGTGCGCCCGTTCAACAGCAAACGTGGTAGAGAAGGCCTCCCTACCGAAGAGATCAGCCAATACGGTTTTGATGAACTTGGGCATGGGGCCTGTGTTGGTGGATTCTGCAATGCCTGCCACTCGTAGGTTATTTCTGCGGGAGCACGCTTCCAAATCCTCCGCCTTCATCGCAAGTTGCTTAAGGAGGCCTTCGGACTTGTCCAATCTTCTCTGGATAGAGGGATGCCCATCCTCTAAGTCAGAAATTCGCTGCTCTGCTTTGTCTAGTCGGGTATCATGCACATCTAGGCGCCCGTTGATATCGTCTAGGCAAGTAGTAAGGGTGTCCAGCCGTGAGTCTATTGATTGGAATCCCGCCCTGAGCTCAGCCAAAATTGCTGCCGCGCCATCTAGTGAAGCCTGCTCCGGGCCCAAGGCCCCCTCCACTTCGTCCCGTCTGGGGGTCTTGCCTCCATCAAAATTCAATTGCTTCTGTTTCGGGTCCGTGCGGCCCATCGTTACCCACGGCGGAGGATGACGCATGGTGGGAGCAGCAGTGCAGCCAGGGGTCCGACAGGGCAGCAGGGAAAGGGCAGTTGAGGCAGCCCACAGTCCCAAAGAGCAAGCCCGGCGCAATCCGCTAAATAGGGGAGATGCAGCGGAAGAGGGCGTGCACAGGCCCGTAAAGCTAATCTGCATGGTGATCAACTCGGACACAGGCCTATAATGAGCCAGCAATGTACCAACACAATTAGGCAGCCAAATTCCAAGAGAGAGCGAAATACATTTGACAAGAAGGGCGCAGCAAGGTATGTCGTATCCCCCAGAACGATACGTGGCACAATAGGGCAGCTTGTACAAATGCGACGGGGGAAGGCCATTCACCCCACAACCGCATCACGGGAGCGGCATTCGCGTTGGACAGGTCCCAGGAGCATCCGCGGTCAATGTCAGTGCAGGCGGCATGAGGAAAAGGTTATGTAGATGATCAGCGCCTCCGGCAGTCCCGCATGATCAGGCCCTCACTGTTCTGCCGAGTCAGGAATCGGGCCGCCTTCAGTGTCGCCACAGCGCGCCCAACGTTCTCGGCACCAGAGGGGTAGCTGCAGTCAGTCAGATACCAGAAGAACTGGGACACTGCTGGTGCACCGCAGCCCTGCAGCGTGACGTTCTCGAGCCGGAGGCCCTCAGCGTCACCGCACGAGCCGAGCCCCGCCCTCAGGCTCGCCTGAGTCCCCTGTCGACTCGGGACCTCCAAGGGCAGCGTCGGGCTCAGGATCGCGGGCTTGGATCTTCAGATTGATGGCACCTCCAGGCTCCGCTCTTGAGACCGGAACCGTCCGCACCCCATCAGCAGGTCACTCGTGGCATAGGTTAGCGGTTTAATTGCCAATATTAGGCGGCTGGTGGCATTATCAGCGTGCCAGCCCCGGAGCTTTCGAGTTAGGCGGCCATTTTAGTCGCCAGCTCGGCCACGCCCCCATAAATTCTTAATATTTGATGAGACAGAAGAGATCTTTGGGTTAGGCCTCACCCAATTCCGTTAATATGCAAAACTGATGCAAACCACGAGAGAGATCTGGGACACATTTTCAGAGCCACCTGCAGATACGTGTGAAATATAGAAATACTTGGATTGTCAGGCAGTAGAAGACTGATCACAAATTTTAATTTAGCATTGACACAGAACATATACGAAAAAAATGGTTTAGTGTGTGCCTGAATCCCTTGACTGTCTCTGATTAGAATATGGCGTGTGCACAGGTCAAGCGCATATCAACAAATGCGTGCTTTATATTAATTCAGTTTTACTATTCACATATGACATACATGAGCCCTAGAAAGTTATCAATGATTTACCCAGCTAAAAAATTCAGTTGTGGCAGATGGAATGAAATGAGGTGAACTTCTTACACATATTCTGGAGATTCCCATGGCTGGCCATGTTCTTGGATGAGGCAGTGGACAATCTGTGGATGGCAACCAATGCTCGGCCTGAAAAGAATATGAAGCAATGACTGCTGGGTACATTCCTCACATAGAAAAACTACAAAATAAAAGCAAGGCCGGCATATCTGGGTACAGTTTGGGTCAATCAAATCATAGATATAAATGAGGTGAGCCCATCACCATTTAAAGTTGAACAATGGAAAAGAGACTTGGTGGGAAAAGCCATTGTAGAAGAGATACATAAAAAACACAAGAAGGAATGAGAAACTGGCTGAAGATTTCGTGGCTTGAGTTGAGATACAAGCATAGTGCATTCATAGGCATTCTGCCCTGCCCGCCATTTTGCTGCTGTTCTCCGCCGCTTTTCTCCGGACCCAGACCCGCCATCTTGTCGATTCCCTCGTCCTTTACCCTTTTCCCTCGTTCCCCCCTTGACGACCCTAAACGTTTCTTCTTTTTTCTGATTTGCCTTTTCTCCATCCCCTCGTATCCCCCACCCTCTTTCATTACACTACTTTTATCCCCCTCTACCCTCTCTCCCCCCTTTTGTTTTTCCCAACCCCCCTATTAATTTCCGTGCAATTGTCTTTTACGTTACTGCTCATTGACTGTACTCTTGGCATTTCCTTATGTTATCATTATGTAACTTATTTAATCTTGTAACTCGCAAACTCGCTTTGTTGTAACCTAATGTAAAGCGCTCTGATACCTACGGGGCTAGCCAGCGCTATATAAAACTCATAAAATAAATAAATAAAATAAATAACTAATAGGCCACCTTGAAGGAAATACCTAGATGAAGAGAAAAAGATTGGGCACATAAAATGTTTTGTCGATCTACACCAGAATATTGCAGGGTGGGTGTGTGTCATTGCCACTTAATTGAACTTGGTGCACTATAACAGATATATTATTGTTTGAGATGCACCTGTGCTCCTCTATGGTAAAATGTAGAACTCAATAAAAAAAGGACATTTAAAAAGTCTACCATTCCACAACTAGAAGAAATTGGAGTGATTTAGGGCCTCTTGAATACCTGTCAAGCCCCCTAATCCTGGCCCCTTGATATACCTCTGTAAAAATAAAGTTGTACAGAGATTTTAATTTTTGATTTATGTTTTTGGCTCATTAGAGAAGTAATTTAGCTTGGGTAGACATTGCTGATCCAGGTCAAATGTATCTGGACTACATTTTTTAAAATGGCAGATGTGTGGCAGTGATGATGTAATATTTGAGGAACCATTAGACCTATATACTTAATTTTGGTGTCAAAACATAGGTTTTGGGGGTCAAGTAGTCTTATAGGGACAGAAAATTGTATTGTATTGTATGTAATGCTTATATAGCGCAAACTGTCACCCTACGGGTATCCTGGCGCTGTAACTTAGCAGATGACATCAAGAAGCAACGGGCCTGATTAACAGTGGAAGGCATTTCTCTCGTTCCTGGGGAATAACCAGGTTTTCAGACTCTTTCTAAAGCATAACAAAGAGTTAGCTTGTCTAATACTCTGGGGTAGGTCGTTCCAGAGGCGTGAGGCCGCTATGCCGAAGGCCCTGCCTCCCATCCTGGATTTCTTAAATCTGGTAGTTGTTACCAGGTTTGCGCTAGAGGAGCGAAGATGTCTTACGGGCTTATACCAGGTAAATCTCTCCTGCATAGATAGAGGGCCCGTACCGTGTACCGCTCTGAACACAATACATAAGGATTTGAAACTAACTCTTTCCTTGATGGGCAACCAGTGAAGATCTCTCAGGGCCAATGTAGTGGAGGATCTACGTTGCCTATTTAATGCCAGCTTTGCTGCTATAGACTGGACTCTCTGCAACCCCTGCAAGATATATTGTGGAGCTCCCAGATACAAGGAGTTGCAGTAGTCCAGTCTGCACAGAATTATGCTCCTCACTACAAGGGGGCTAGCCTCATTTGGCAGCAGTGGAAGAATCTGCCGAAGTGCTTTTAGTAAAGCAAAGCAGACACTGACCGTTTTGTTAGCCTGTGACGACATTTGGAGGTTGTCATCAATCAGGACGCCCAGGTTGCGTACGGTCTTAACTGGGGCCAATGGGTCATCCCCAGGAGTGAGTTTAAACTCTAGCGGCAGGTGCTGTACCATTTTGGCAGTGGAACAATATACCACCTCTGTTTTCCCCCCGTTGAACTGCAAAGAATTTTCTTTGAGCCAACCGGAGGTCTGGCGCATGCACTCCTGGAAAATATCCATGGACACTGCACGCTTCCCTTCCAAAGAGAACACCAGTTGGGTGTCGTCAGCATAGTTGACCAGGTCAATCCCAAAAGATTTTATAATGGGGATCAACGGGCGCAGATATATATTAAAAAGAATGGGGCTTATTGCCGAACCCTGCGGCACTCCGTAATGTACCGGAGACTTAGAGGAGGCAAACGGTGTCATGGTTACCACCTGTTGTCTCTCTGAAAGGTACGATTGCAGCCATTTCAGAGCTCGACCTTTCACACCCATTCTCTCGAGCCTTCCCATCAACACTGCATGGCTCACCGTGTCGAATGCGGCCGACATATCTAGCAACACTAGCACAGATGAGTTACCATTGTCGGCTCGCATTCGCAAGTTATCCAATACGGTTGCCAAGGCTGTTTCCGTCCCATGTCCTGGGCGAAAACCGAACTGATCCCTATCCAACAGATGGTTCTCTTCAAGGTAGCATGATAAAGACTTGCTGACAACCTTTTCCAAAATTTTTATAGGATAGGGCAAAAGAGATATGTGCCTAAAGTTTGCCGGGTTTGTTGGATCCAGGGAGGGTTTCTTGAGCAGGGGAGTTACCACTGCCTGCTTCCAGGCCTCTGGGACCACGCCTTCTTCTAAGGATTGACAGCAAATCTGTCGCATCCAGGGGAATAATTCTTGCCCACATTCCTTCCAGATCTTATAAGGGAGGGGGTCTACGGGGGACCCAGACGATACACTTTGAGCAAAGCTGTTAAAAAGCTCCTTGGTAAGAGGTTGAAAATACTCCAAAGATGTTTCTGCCCAGGGTTCCTCAGCTAGTATCTGAGGCAATTCATCCTGGCGACTAGCATTGCCTGGGTCAAACCCTCCGACGATTTTGGCGATCTTTTAATCAAAATAGGTGGCAATCTCATTGCATAGTTTCTGCGATGCAACCACTTTATTGCCTGTGCAGGCGGGGCTAGAAAGATCCCTTATGATATTAAAGAGGGCTTTTGTACATTTCGGCGCATGTAGGATGGATTTAGCAAAGAAGAGTGCTTTGGACTTGGCAATAGTCTCCTTATAATGGGCCTGCACTAGTTTCAGCACTTTCCTATCTGACTCTAAGTATAACCTTCGCCACCTCCTCTCAGCCTGTCTACATGTGATTCGCAATAATTTCAGCTCCTCCCTGTACCAGGGGGCTGAAGGTTTCCTTCTATTCTTCATCTGTTTTATAGGGGCGCATAGATCCAGAGTGTTGGTAATGTGGTTACAGTAGGTTTGATAGTTCTTGTCCACTGAGTCGTCAGGAGCAAAAAAGGTCTGATTCGAGAATATTGAATCTGGTCTGTTTTTTAATCATTTAGCCCAGTCTCTTCCCTTGCGATAGGTCACTGAGCGAATGTTGTTATTCGCTGTATTGGGCATTGTAATCCTGAAATGAATTAATGAGTGATCAGTCCAGCTTTGAGGCAGTACACTGATCACCTCCGTCTCAGTCTGGTTAGCAAACAATAAGTCCAACACATGCCCTCCTAGATGGGTTGGTTGTTGTACTAACTGATGTAAACTAAAATTCTCACGTTTGCCTCAGGTCTCTCAGATGATTCCCTAGAGCCCCGTTATCCCATAAGTTAAAATCCCCTAGAAGCATCATTCTGGAGTGTGTTAGAGTCAGGGCAGCAATGGTGTCAGACAGTGCTTGGTACTGAGTATCTAGACCTGGAGGTCTATAGCAGACCATTCCAGTTAATAGCCTTCCCCTTATCTCTTGCAAAGAGAAGCCTAGTAACTCAATCCCAGCAACCTCATCGACCGGTAATGGTGCAAAGTTCCATCTTTCTTTAAATATTACCCCAACTCCCCCTCCTCTTTCAGAGGCCCTAGGTTTGTGGAAAATCTTGTAGCCTTCTGGACAGGCGAGGCCTAACTCTACCGAGGAGTCATTGCTAGTCCAGGTCTCTGTAAGAAATAAGACATCCAAGTCCATGTCTTCTAGCATATTTGACACCTCCTGATAGTGTTTTATCAGGGACCTGCTATTAATCAGGCCACACCTTAATACAACACTGCCCTGTGGCAGAGCTACTTGATGTTCCCCCTCAGCAGCCCTCTCACCGATGCTGAGCAGTAGTTCCTTGGAGTAGTTTATCCTGCCTTGGCCGAGATGGGCAGCATTGCTGGCGCTGGGCGCGGCCGGAGCACGGACGGGCGCAGACGGGCTTTCCTAAATAGGAAGGCAAATGCAGCCGGCCAACCACTAGAGCGCTACCCAAGATGGCGCTGACGAGTGTAGGATTCCCAGATTCCCGCTAAGTAGCGAGATGAAGTGAGGGTTTTTTTATGGTGCGGGTAAGTTAATTCTTAACAGTGGAGAGGTGTGGTGCAGCGGCCAGGGCAGCTGACTTCGGAGCACAGGGTTCACAGTTCGATCCCCGGCTCCGGCGGCAGCTCAGCTCAGCACCATGTGACTCTGGGCAATAGCTCACTTAATTTCCACTACGGCCCCCAGCGCCTTGAGACCCGTAAGGGTGAGTAGCTGCGCTATATAAAAACGGACTTACATTTTTTTTTTTACATGTTTTGTTTCTTTCACAACAATAAAAACAATTGTCAAAGATTAAAAAGATTACAACGAGCCCCCCTGTTCCTAACCTCGCCAGCAGCGACGATACGAGCAGCGTGCTAGCGTCTTAAGAAATACTTCCAGCAGAGTCAATCAGCGCGTGGCATGTTATGTTAAAGTCTAAGTTTAAATAACTCCTCAGAGCAAGCTTTCCACCATTTTCCAAAATGGTGGCTATAATAAGAATAAGAGACATATATAGAATTGAAACAAATAATAATGTTCTTTTTTATCCTTTTCTAATAGTGTTCATCACTCCTGATTTACACACATTTTCATAGTTCACTTTATTTATTTGTTTCGGCAATCGCTTGTGGCACATTTGCAGAATGTCAGAGCATTTGAGAAGAGCATATTAACAGGGACATCTTTTTGTAGCACAGATTTTGCAAGTACATGTATGTGTAAGTTCTGTTTGTAGAGACTTTGGAAATTTTGTAGGTTTTAGCACCCCATCGATATCTTCCCAACCAAACTCACACAGATCTTTCTCTACATATGGATGATTCAAAACATTTACACAACTTCTGATCGAGTAAATCGCTTTTTCAATGTGTCCATGCACAGAATATGATGTTGGTGGAAGGTCATTTAGCGGGACTGATCTCTTGAACTCTCTGTACCGAAGATCCTCAAATGTGTGACAGTCAGAACTCCGTTTTCCACACACGCACAAGGTATTTTTCTATGTCTTTAAAGTCACATTCGTCTTCTGTCTCAGCAAATCCTTTTAGAAACTTCACAGATTCAGCAGGTAAAGCTCCAAGCTTTGTTCCAATTTTGCTCATAGTATCATCACCCATATGAATATGTGCCTTGATAAGAACACTGGGCATCTTTGGGTCAAATTTCTTGTACAGAATAAGAGGCAGGATTAAGTGTCTTTTCTTGTCTGTTTCATAATGTATCCATAACTCTGACCATCCTCGACTTATGAACTTTGCAACAAATTTAAGTAGCACAATAATAACATCTGTGTCATTTGACAGTACAATGACTCGATTGGTAACATTTCGAGCAGCCCACTCAACATGTGGCTCAACACGAACCTCAGCTTCTACCAATTTGCTGTCAAGTTCTTGAACAATATGGCCCATACTTTTTGAATATATCTCTGCAGGCACCTAATCCTCATTGACAATCATTCCACTAGCAATAATTGGAAATTCAGTGTTCACTGAAGCATCAGCAATGTTTTGGCGAGTTAACATCTCCAAGTTCATCTTGTTTGATGTTGATGACCAGGATTTATCAAGTTGTACAGGTATAGGTGTCAAACGTTTGATGCAGGCAAGGTCAATGGTTCTACTTGTAGATATTCATCTGATTCTCTCACATTCTTTGACAGATAGTTTAAGATAACTGTCAAAGACAATGTGCAGTTCTTGCAAGGTGCACACTGACTTTGATATCTGTAGAACAGTCTGAATGACCTCTCCAAAGTTTTACATGAATGAAGTCTTGACCATGTGCAATTGTGACATATAGCCCACAACAACAGCAGTTTTCAATGAGGACAACTTTTCGAATTGAAATTCTTCAGGTGAGAGGTTTTTTTCGAACTATTGTATGAGTTTGTGCTTCACTGGTTTGGTTACAGTATCTCCATCAAATAGTGCATTTGTTTGAAGAAGATCATGCCACAGAATGTCCTTAATAAATTCACCTTTCTTTTGCTACATCCATCTCACTATGTGCTTGTGAAATGTATTTTTTTGTAACCTGTTTTGCAGTGCCTGGTTGGAGGAAACTCTTGCTATGGCAATTAAAGTGTGGAAGTTTAGCTTTAGTGATTATGTCAAACAGCTTTTTCTCTTTCAATACAAATCTCTCCTGCTTCAGTTTTGCGTATGGTTTCAATCCATTTTCCAGGACATCTAGTAGACGTGTCTTTATATCGTTATCCACATATTGTTTGGTCACAAAGTTGAGTAGTCGCACAGGCTCAGTCATTTCGAAGGAGTTTCCTTACTGCTGCATGAAATGAAGAAGGCTTTCGACATGTTTATTAAAATGTTTCCCTCTCTTTCCCACAAGTTCTCAGTGATGAACAGTTTCAAGAAGGTCCATTAATTTTGAATTTGTCATCTCTCTGAAAACATTGCAAATAGAAAGGACTTCATGGTAAACTAGCTGTCATTGAGCAACATATTCACTTTTACCTGTCTGACCAACAATTCCTTTGGAGCTTTTCTGTGATCTCTGGATCGTCTGTTCCAGTTTCATATCTGGAGCCATAGCATTGAACCTTTCCTCTCTGTCTTTCACCACAAAATGTCTTTGGATGAATTTTCTGTAGAGGTATAGTTTTTCCACCTCTAGTTTCTGCACTCTTTCCAAATACCAGGACCCATATCTCAGGCAATCAAATTCACAAAGCACAGTCATCAGTGACTCCACAGTCTACATGTGCAGCTCTCAATCAACTTACGGATCAGCATGTACCAAGTTTTTCACTAGAGCTATCATGTGTTAAACATTTTCCCAGTACTTCCAAAGTTCTGATTTTTCTTCACATTGTTTGACAAACTCTACTAACTTGGTTTTCTGATTTTTAAATGAGTGTATTGAACATTGCCTGGTTTTGCATTATGTCTTTTGAATGAAGTGCACCCTGTGCCTTGTTCACTTCTGAGATAAGATATGGAAAACCTAATTTGTCATTTTTGTTCCAGAAAGCATTCCAATGCAATGTTTCTATAGCCTCAGATATGATGAGCATACCTTGTAACAAACAAACATGATGAGTTCCGATCAATACGGACTGGACAGTTTTGCTTCCAAAGATTTCAGCCTCAATAAGTGCATCATCTATGCCACATCCCCTGAGATGATGTGGAAAATGCTAATCATTGGATAAAGATCATCAAATTCTACTGAATTGCTCATATAAATGCCAGTTACAATACAGAAAGCACCTTCATCGCTGAAAATTGGCAGGATAGGCTGGTCCTCAAGCTGAGTACCCACATTTTGGAAATTATTTAGAGCTGTGTATACTGTTGCGTAGTTTGTAACTGGAGATAGTATTACTGGTAAAAACACAACCTTCTTCAGTGGGACGGTTTTCTGGGAGATCAGAGGATGAATTCTAGCCCATGGAGGTACTGGCTTTTCTTCATCCTTCAGTCCGCACCGAATAAGCAATATGATAAATTCAATTGAATTAGCTTTGCAGACCGCATTATCAGGTGAAAAAGATCTATGTCCTCAGCCACTTTGAATCTTTCTGATAGACTGGGACATGTTAATGGCTTGTAGTGATTTTGCACACGTTGGCAAGGCAGTTGGGTAATAAGTTTGTAGCTTCATTTGTTTATGCCTACAGCTGACACAGCTTGTTTTACAGCAGCTACTTCATTGGTACAGTCTTGAAAAAGCACCATGGTTGTATCATGTGTGTTGGATGTTCCAGAAAAAAAGAGTTGTCTTCAAACTCAAAATTATCAAGAGCAGGAATTGTAAATCCTTTCCTGGTAAAGTGACTTGGAAGTGGTGTGCTATCGGATTCACAAGGTTTTACAGCATGAGCTGCTAACAAGTTCCTGCTCAGTGCTATGTCATTGTAACTTGTTGATACACCAATCCTATTCATTGAAGTGATTAGCTCTCTACTTTTGCACTTGTCATAGATTGGGTGGGCAGTCATCATGTGTAGCGGAGTTTTCTTTTGCCGTGATTCATAAAACATGATTTGGAAAAGACAGCACATTAGCACAGCATAAGCCTGTCGGTTCATGAGATTGTTTTCCACTTCTTCGCTTATATCTTCAAAGTTATCATCAATGTTGTCAGCTTCTATTCCGAACCCAAGCACTTTAGTTTGTAACAGTTTTGCTTTGCTGATATAGACAACATCAGGCGATCTTGTGGACTCCGATGATTTGCGGAGCTCTGGGCATCACAAAATTTGTCATTAAGTTCAAAATCTAAATCTTTCAGGACGTTTCTTAAAATGGTTCCTGCTGATTTTACTGCATCCTGTTATCTTATTTTGGCAGCAAGAACTTCTGGGGTCAAATCAGCTGAGAACACCATAAGTGGCTCATTCTTTTTCTTAGACTGACAAAAACGAATTTTGTTATTGTACATTCTCACCAGACAAATCTTAATTTCATTATTTTGGATCAATACAGTTTCATCAATGTTAACCATTATTTCTCTGATCTCACTGAGTGTGAACCCGTAGACAGCACTCAAGAGGGGCTTTGAAACTTCATTTGCTTTTTCAAAGAGTGCAAACTTAACTGAAGGCTGGCGGTTACATTGCTGCTGGGAGCTCATTGTACATTCATATTTTTTAATGTATGCATGCATGCAGTTCGGTTGGGCATACAACCCGCTGCAAATACTTTCACCTTGCTGTTTAGATCAGCTACTCGGCTGAAAACTTCCTCTTGGAAGAAACTAGCTGCAGATAAAAACATGTTTGCCCTTTGAGACTCACATACTCTGTACTTTGTTCTTTCATCAATCCCTTTTGCCCTTGTTCTGGCCAAACCACAGATAACACATTGAAGATCTTCTGCTTTCTCATAAGTTGTTGGAGGTGGACAAGGGGTAGCCATCGATCTTCTAAGTGGATGGGCCTTGCAGTTGGTTGACATCGCTTTCTCAGAAGACTTGGATTCTTGTTGTGATTCACTGGTTTCTGCTACTTTTTGCCGAATTTTTTCCAGGCTTTTTTCTATTGTATATGACTTGTAGCACTTGTTTTTATAATGATAAAACATTTGACCCTCTTCACCCATCAGTTTCAATCTTTTGTGAACTTGTCTTGTCGTACTTCTGCAGCATCTCAAACTCTCTTCTGTCGAGACACAGTTGATGTTAGATTTTATTTCGGATTAGTTTGGTATATGACGCATTTTTCTTTGCTGAAGGAGTCCTCTAATTTTGTAGTTAGCAACACTATATCGGAAGGTAAAGATCCACTGCTACTACCTGCTTCGCTCATGTTTGCGAATTTGAATCAACGGAAAACCTGAAACAAAAACAATATTAAAATAAATTTCCAATATGATGGCTAAAACACATCATTATAGACCCACCATTTTGGAAAATGGTGAAAAGCTTGCTTTGAGGAGTTATTTTCTGTCCCTATAAGACTACTTGACCCCCCAAACCTATGTTTTGACACCAAAATGAAGTATATAGGTCTCATGGTTCTTGAAATATTACATCATCACTGCAACACATCCGCCATTTTTAAAAATGTCGTCCAGACAAATTTGCCCCAGATTAGCAATGTCTACCCAAGCTAAATGATTCTCTAATGATACAAAATCAGAACTCAAAAATGAAAATGTCTGGACAACAATTTGTTTACGGAGGTATATCAAGGAGCCAGGACTACCCATGGAAATTCATACTAAGGAGCATATTTATGACTAGGGTTGCATCGTTCTTGCACCATGCAGCGTGGTGCATGTGTGATGCAAGCCCAAAATGCAATTTATCAAGCCACATAGGGCCACCTTGCGTGGCCTTGAGTGGCTTGATAAATCTAGATTAACGCAAAGCAACACAAATCCATGTGCTATGTTACTGTACGCCAGGGAGGCATTCCATGAGTGTTCCCATGCCACATTCATGGATTTTGATGCATTCCCAGATTTATCAAAAGTGGTAGACCTGGGAATGCGCCAAAATGCTATGCCTTCCCAGGTGAGGCGTAACAAGGAGAAATATCTTTATTTCTCCTCGTTACTTCCTCTTTCTATCTGTCCTGCATTCTGCAGCACACATAGAAAGAGAAAAATGCCTCAGGGGATTGTTTTTGTTCAGGAAAGTGCTCCTTCCTGCACAAAAACAAACCTCTTTACAATGGAGGCACCCTTGCACCATGGTGCAAGGGTGCCTGCGTTGGCGCTAGGCAGCCAAAATGGCACCAATGCAGGGACAAATGCAGGAATGCACCACATTCTTTTAAATATGGTGCATACCTGCCTTTCCCTGTCACAGAGTGCAGGAATGTGACTGGCTGCACTGCATGACTTTGCCATAAATATGATCCTAATTTCATAACAAATTTACAGTTGGTTGCTTTTGGGTACTGTGCTTCTTTTGTCTCAGATTTTTCAGTTCTTTAAATGAATAATTTTTAACATAATACTACCTATGGTGTTCCATCTCAATATTAATTTATGGAAACGATTCACATACGATGTAATTATGATATGGAGAGGTGATGTAAACCCCCTTAATAACTTTCTCCAATGGATTGACTCAACACATATTGATTAAGTTTGATCCATAAATACAGTAGGACATCAATAGATTTTCTTGACCTTACCAAAAAAGCTTCAGAGGGCACACTAGGCACTACTCTAAACAGAAAAACAACAGAATGTACCACTCTGTTACAGAACTCTTGCAAGCCCATTAAAGCACTTAAAGGTGTTCTTCCATTTGACCAGTTGGGGAAACTGCAAACTCCTGACCTTACAGAATGGCTGAAACAATCGCTTAAAAGAACATGGTGCTGTACACATGAACATTTATCATCACCACAATTTAAGAAATAAACGGATAGATTGGTTTGTGCCACCACATTTGGCCCACTGAGTAATATAGGCTTAAAGAAAATCAAAAAGCACTGGTCCATACTAAGAGCGAGTGATGTGGAAATGGATGTTGTCATCCCACACAGGCTGTAATCTAAATGACCATGTTCATGCTGGCGATCAAAGACCTCATAGCCAGAATAATGCAGGTATGTGGGACACACCCAATGTTGCTTGGCATTTTAAATGTGGTAACTTCATGACTTGTTCCTTCACATAAAAAACAAACACAATTGTTCATAATGGTATAAAACATACCTTGAAACTTTTTACCCCGATTTCGAACTCCCCCTTTGCGATATCTTCATATTGGTGCCCAGGAGGCCTGCTGTATGTTGACCAGACAATGCAAAAATGAAAGTCTGGATTAGCCAGCACAGAAGTAGTCTTAAGTACAGGGTAGCCATAACACCTTTTGTCACCCACTTTTTTGCAGCAAATCATACTGAAAACCGCTGGCATGTTTTTGAATGCATTACAAATCCCCTAATAGTTCGTAACATGCCAAATAAAAAAAAAAAAGGTGGGCGTTAATAGATAATGCATTCCAACATTGTTAAAAAAAAGTGCAAGGTTATGGAATGGAATAGTGTTATTTTGACGTAATCCGATATTCATATGCGTTCCGTTTCTCAATTTTCCCCGAACAAAAATTTTACAATTTAGAATATTTTTCCCATTGTTGACCTCTGAATTGCATCTACTGACATACCAATCTCTATGTTTTCGGTTCACCTACATAATACTCAATTCTGTTTGAATTTATAGATCATATTTTATACATGTAATTTATTTGTCCTTTAAAAAATTGCATTGGGTACATTTCATCAATATATCCACTTGAGCGATGGATCATTATGGAATACTTTAATCTGTGTTATCCATAAATAATTGATGTATGTACGATGTTACAACGCATGCATTTACCAAACATGCCTTTAACCATGCATTTTTACACCCATACATTTACCACGCACCTGCCTTTACCATGCATACCTTTAGCACACAGGTAAGTATACATAAGGTAAGGGAAAATATATATAAATATATTTTAGGGGGGGACCCCTCAAATCCCCCATTTTTTAAAATAAATTAATTGTTATTTTTATTGAGAGGGAAAACCCAGCAAACCCCCTTTCATTAATTACCCTTACATCCATATGCCCCTACCCACCCCAAAACCTAAAATACCCTTACCACCCTGTACACCTACCCACCCCTAAAACCCCCAAATACCCTTAGCACCCAATACCCCTAACCACACCTAAACTCTAAAAATACCCTTACCACCCGATGCCCCCTCCCATACCTAAATCCTAAAATACATTTACCACCCTATACACTTACCCACCTCTAAGCCCTAAAATACCCTACCACCCTGTACCCCTACCCACCCCTAAAGCCCCAAAATACCCTTACCACACATCTAATATGCTAAAATGCTTCTGAAAATGCTCACTGCGACAATATATGTGTAAAATATAATTATTGATGTGAACTGAATCCCACTGATGCTCATGTAAAGTGTTCCAATACCTTCGGATCAAATTTGCGCTATATAAAACTGCCCAAAAAAAGACCTGTGAAATTTAAATCACACCATAAAGAGAGACTTGCCGCGGCCCAATTCCTCCAGCCTGTTTAAACAAAATACACGCTGGAGGAATTGGGCTGTGGCAAGTCTCTCTTTATGGTGTGATAAAGGGGACTATTGGTGCATTTGAAGGGATTCGCTACTCCGCTGTGGGCCTGCCATCACAATAGGCAGGAGAATCAGCTATTGCTGCTGTGGATGGATATATATATATATATATATATATATATATATATATATATATATATATATATATATATATATATATTATCTACTGGCGGTCGCCAGTAGATAGTTATAGTTAGGACCTATTTTCCATAGGAAATCCGCGACATTCTATTTGAAATAACTCTTGCGTCGGTTGACGAATCTTTGCGAAATTTTCAAACTTTATGGCCCGCTCCGGTCCGCTCCTACCCTGAAAGTTTCGGGGTGATTCGTCAAGCGGGGGCCGAGAAAAAAGGGGGGTCCCAAAACGTGTTTTCCCCATTCATTTTCCCATAGGAAACTTTAGCCACGGCTACAGCCTGAACTGCTGAACGGAATTACACCAAATTTGGCAAAGAGGTAGTTCTTGGTTCAGAAAGAACCCTTTTTGTTAAATGGTGTAAATCCGTTCAGTAGTTCCTGTGAAAATCAAAAGGAAAATCACATATATATCTATGGCCGCGTCGGATTCGCGCACCCTCCCGATCACGAGCTGCATGCTAATTGGCTGTCAACACTCCAAATCAGGAAGTGTTGGCAGCCATTTTATCCCTCGGTAGAACCGAGGGACAGAAACAAGTGCGCAAAGCGCAAAAGGGGGCAGGGTAGAAACACCCTGACCCCTAGGTCTGCTCAGGGGGTCCCACAAGAACCCCTGGGCAGAAAAAAGCAATTTTTAAAAAATCGGCGGGATGCGCTTAGGGTGCGCGGATCCCGCCGATAAAAATCGAGCGCGGTCTCCCGCGCTTCGAATGTATTTGCCCCCGGGTGGCCCAAGTCCCGGGGGCATGCGGGGTGGGTTTATGTTTTATATGGGGGGCCTCTAAGGCCCACCAAGCCCCGGGGACCGCCACCCCCCAGGGCTATAAAAAAATAATGGTGGCGGGGGGCACACGGCCCCCCCGCAGCCCCGGGGACCGCCACCCCCCGGGGCTTCTTTTTTTAATTTTAAATTACCTGTGTGGGGGGGCTCGAGCCCCCCCACACGCCCCGGGGACCGCCACCTCCCCAGGGCACTAAATAATAAAATGTGGGGGTCCGTTTAGGATCCCCGAGCCCTGGGGACCACCACCTCCCCGGGGCTTGTCACAGGATGGGAGGGGGGCCGTGCGGCCCCCCTCCTGGAGCCTGTGGTGGCCCTGGGGACCGCCACCCCCCAGGGCCAGCTCCTGCAGTGTCCCGGGGTGCAGGAGCCGGCGGGACCGTGCGGGGATTGGGGACCCCCCACGGTCCCCAACCAGTGGCCAGGCCCCGGGGATGGGGTCCCCGGGGCCATTAGTGGCCCGGGAGGAAAGCCACGCAGCCCCCCTCCCCAAAAAAGGAATTTTTATTTAAAAAAAAAAAAAAATAACGTAAAGGCCGGCCCCGGGGGATGGGGTCCCCGGGGCCTTAAATGGCCTGAGGAGGGGGGCCAAGCAGCCCCCCTCCGAATATTTATTTTAAAAAAACAGTGGGCATGCCCCGGGGGATGGGCTCCCCGGGGCCAATAGAGGCCCAGGGAAGGGGGGCCAAGCGGCCCCCTTCCCGTTTAAAAAAAAAAAAAAAAAAAATTTAAAAAGTAAATCCTCAGGCCCCGGGGGATGGGGTCCCCGGGGCCAAAAGTGGCCTAGGGAAAGGGGGCCATGCAGGCCCCTCCCATAGAAAGAAAAAAAAAAGACCGGCATCGTGCCGGAGGCCCGCCCCTCCCTGCAGAAGTCTGCAAACGCGCCCCCTGGCGCGTTTGCAGAGAGGAACGATTCCCCTTGAATACTGGGGGTCCCTGGGGGCCAACTAGCCCACCAGGAACCTCCAGTATGCACCAGGGGCTGCGTTGCAGAGAGGTGTACAGAGGCCACACCCCTTTTACACCTCTCTGCAACGCAGCTCTGTGGCGCTTACTGGAGGTACCTGGTGGGATAGTTGGACCCCAGGGACCCTCAGGATTCAAGGGACTTAATCCCCCAACTTAAAACGCGCCACGGGGAGCGTTTGCACAGTGGTGAAGGGAGGGGCGGGGCTTCAGGTGACATGTGTGCAAACAGGCCCCGTGGTGCATTTTTAGATGGGGAATTAAATCCTCTTCAATCCTGAGGGTCCCTGAGGGCCAACTAGCCCACCAGGTACCTCTAGTAAGCGCCACGGAGCTGCGTTGCAGAGTGTTGTAAAAGGGGCGTGGCCTCTGTACACCTCTCTGCAACGCAGCCCCCTGGGCATACTGGAGGTTCCTGGTGGGCTAGTTGGCCCCTAGGGACCCTCAGGATTGAGGAGGAATTAATTCTCCAACTTAAAACGCGCCACAGGGCCTGTTTGCAGACATGTCACTTCAGGCCCCACCCCCTTCCTTCACCATTGTGCAAATATTCCTCTAAAATCAGCCGAACTACGAATTCCGATTTACTCACCTGTTATCAGGAGAGACCTCAGTGCTGCATCTTTGAGCCCAGAACTGATCCTGAAAAGTAATTTTAACCGTACTTACCAGTAACTTGAATTTCCTTCCATAGGATATCATTGCCTGCTTTTGGCTGAAAAAGTTTCTAAGTGTCGATTTTTGAAACATACAAATATTCCTCTAAAATCAGCAGAACTACGAATTCCGATTTACTCACCTGTTATCAGGAGAGAACCCAGTGCTGCATCTTTTAGCCCAGCACTGACCCTGAAAAGTAATTCTAACCGTACTTACCAGTAACTTGTATTTCCTTCCATAGGAATCCATTGTCTGGTTTTCAGCAGAAAAGTTTCAAAGTGTCGATTTTTGAAACATACAAATATTCCTCTAAAATCAGCAGAACTACGAATTCCGATTTACTCACCTGTTATCAGGAGAGACCTCAGTGCTGCATCTTTGAGCCCAGTACTGATCCTGAAAAGTAATTTTAACCGTACTTACCAGTAACTTGAATTTCCTTCCATAGGGTAACATTGACTGGTTTCACTTGGAAATTCTTCTAAGTGTGGAGTTTTGGAACTTTATAATATTCCTCTAAAATCAGCCGAACTACGAATTCCGATTTACTCACCTGTTATCAGGAGAGAACCCAGTGCTGCATCTTTTAGCCCAGTACTGACCCTGAAAAGTAATTCTAACCGTACTTACCAGTAACTTGTATTTCCTTCCATTGGAATCCATTGTCTGGTTTTCAGCAGAAAAGTTTCAAAGTGTCGATTTTCACAAACTACAAATATTCCTTAAAAATCGCCTGTATGACTTAAACGCATTCTTTCAACTGTTTACAGGAGATGCACCAGTGCTGGATACAGGATCCACCACTGAGTAAGAAAAAGTAACGATAACACTACTTACCTGCTAAGTGAATTTCCTCCCATAGGATAACATTGGTGATTCTATGTGAAAAAGTTTCTGTCAACTTTTAAAATACAATAATATTCCTTAAAAATCACTACTGTAACCAAAACGCTTTTACTCAACTGTTTACAGGAGATGTCCCAGGACTGAATCTAGGATCCAGTCCTGTGGTTAGAAAAAGTAATCCATAAAGTAACTAATTGCATTTAACTAGAAATTCACATTGAGCTCAATGTTGCATTGTGTTTGAAATTGTGTTGCCCATTGCAACAACTGTAACTACTGTACTTAAAAGTCTATTGCCTATTTGCAAAGTATTTAAACTAAAGTAATTCATTCTGAGAAAGTATATTTTGTAATGTAATGTATAATGTAATTACAATGTAATTTAAAAAATAAAATATGTAAAAATAAATAGTTTAAAAAATGTAGTAAATCAGTATCAAAAAAATAAATATAACAATTAATAGATTTAAAAATTGTCATTTACAAAACCTTTGAAATTCACTGAAAAAACCATAGGTTTTAGGGGCGTTATAGTTAGAAATTAGCATTTAAAAAACCTTTGAAATTCACTGAAAAACCATAGGTTTCAGGCACGTTATAGTTAGAAATTAGCTTTTAAAAAACCTTTGAAATTCACTGAAAAAACCATAGGTTTCAGACACGTTATAGTTAGAAATTAGCATTTAAAAAACCTTTGAAATTCACTGAAAAAACCATAGGTTTTAGGGACAGTTATAGTTAGTTGGACATTTCACTCGTACAAAACCATAGAAATTCCCCCGTTATAGTTAGTTCAGCTAACTATAACTCGCGCCCACAATGCACTGCTGATGACATCACATATTACATCACTCATGACATGGTCAGTGACATCACTGATGACATCACTGATGACATCTCAAATGACATCACTGATAACATCACTGATGACATCATCCATGTGATAATTTGATGCATCTTCTCACACCCTAATATAACTTTTGATACACCCACTGGAAATTACAGACTGCCATTGTCAAAACCATAGACACTCCAACACCAATTACTATATACACACTCACTGATTCTTAGGTCAAAACAGACACATCTACTCACTCACCCGTACAGTCACTCATACTTATAGTCACTCAGTACAGGACTATTATATGCACTCATACACCTATATAAACACTCACACACCGCCACTCATCCATAGAGGTACTCACACACCTAGTCAGTCATGCAAAAAATTAAGCACACACCCATTTACTCACCTATACAGTTATACACACACACCAGCTCACTTACTCATACAAATACTAGCACATTCTTACGCTCTTATACAATCTCTGATACAAGCACACACTCATCCATACAGTCACTCTCACAATCACACACTCTCGCTTATAGCTATTTATATACTCCAACACACATATATACTGCCTTTCACATATGTAGTTACTCACATTTACCACTGGGACATACATTCACTCACTAACACACTCTTACACACACTTACCCACCCATACAGTCTATCACAGATGCACTCTTGAAACCATCCACCCAGTGAATCACCCACTCACACATCTATGTACAGAGTCGCACACACCCCACCCACACAAACACTCAGGCACCCATACAGATACTCAGACAACCAATCAATAACTCATATAGACACTCATGTAGCTATTCACAAACCCATGCAGCCACTTACACAGCAACAGACAGACGGATACAGACATTCACCCAGTTTAGTCACTAACCCTTGCATTCAGTAAGATACGTTTAATCACTCACTTATAGAGTCAGTCACGCACCTACTAAATCCTTCATCCACACACTTATACACCCACTCATTCTTCAATACACCTTTCCCTATATATTAAAAATATTTAAACTTTACAGAAACACTCAGTCACTGGATGATGTCATCAGTGATGTCATTTGAGATGTCATCAGTGATGTCATCAGTGATGTCACTGACCATGTCATGAGTGATGTAATATGTGACGTCATCAGCAGTGCATTGCGGAGGCGCGAGTTATAGTTAGCTGAATTAACTATAACGGGGAATTTCTATGGTTTTGTACGAGTGAAATGTCCAACTAACTATAACTGTCCCTAAAACCTATGGTTTTTCAGTGAATTTCAAAGGTTTTTTAAATGCTAATTTCTAACTATAACGTGTCTGAAACCTATGGTTTTTTCAGTGAATAAATATATATATATATATATATATATGTATATATATATATATATATACACATGTGCGTGGGAGGAGCCAGAGAGATGGAATGATACATCAGACCCCCCTTCCACACATAAAACAGAACTCATTAACTAGACATACAATGGGGAGAGAAACATTTGAATTTAAGAGCTATGCAAATGGATCTCGTTTTGCTGTTTGGTCACTACATAAATAAGGGAAGCTAGGGTTTCACCATTAACAAATATAAACTCTTTAAAAGCCCAGGTAAGTGCAAGTGTAGAACGAGAAACGTAAAAAAAAAGAAAGCAAATACTTTTACTTTCTTTCAACCTCATATGCAAATAAAAGATTAGGAGAGAAATGCAGAGGAGACAGATGTGGAAACACTACTATGGCAGTCACACATAGAAAACTGACAAAGTTGCCTCCACTATAAATGTCCTGGAGACAAGATCGGACTGGTCTTTAGGGCAATCAGGCAATCACCATATGCACGTGTACATATGTCAGCAACCAAAATATTTAAACCACGAAGGGAAAGGTTTTTATACTCAAAAAACTACAGGCTCCCTCAAGCTACCCTAAACAACATTAAGGTAAGGGAAGGCTACATACATGTGATGGAACACGAGTTGATGTACAAATCCTAAACTTTTAAATAATTAGTGACTCAAAAAATGAAACCATCAGGTGTTTAGTATATTTTCACTGCCCCTCTGACAAAAAAGGAAAAAAAGGCTGTGTTGGTATTATTCAGTTTACAAAATAGCGTTTTTTTAAGGAATCACCTGACATAAGCATTGGCAACGTTGGTATCTACAAGACAGCTCTGTCAGACAGGATAGTGTGCCTGAGATCATCAGCACAGATTAAAACTGGTCCTGGTGGCATTTGATATTAGTTAAAGGGCGCAGACAGATGGAGAAGGTTATATGAGAAATGAGGACAATGTCTGTAGAATGTCAAAGGCGAAGCTAGATATATCAAGACACCAAGGTATTAAAAGCTAAATCCAATTAGTCTCTGTGGAACCTGCACCTTCCTGTACCTACTGTCTGTATCCTGTTTTTTACTCCCCACATTTGCAGTTAAAAGAGGGCACGTGATACAAGGCACAGAAAGAGTTAGGTTGCATAAAGGCACATCACAAATTATCTGTGCGTATTTGTGCATTCCTGTGTTTGCATGTGTTAGCAGAGTAATGTGCCACAAATTGACTTTGGCGCGGCTCGTTTCACTTTGCATTCGAATAATAAAGGTTTTGTTTTCCCACTTAAAAAATTAGAGTAATGTGAAATAATAGAATGTAAAATAAGAATTAGTGCTACATATTTGATGCATGTAAAGAGTGGACACACAGGGCTGATGAGCGTTTTCTGGGTACTCGATGGGTCAATTAGGAGCACAGGTGCAGAGGGGGGTCACCTATGGCACAAGGGCCTACTGAGCCCTGCAATCAGTGGCGTAACAATAGCCCCCGCGGTGCACTTTGCACAGATGGGCCCGAGAGCTCCTGACTTGGTTCGGAGATTAGGGGTCCTCTCCATGCACTTTGTAGGGGGGCCCCCTCAAGTTTCGTTATGCCACTGCCTGCAACTGCACCTGTGCTCCCCCCCCCCCTTCGCTAAAGGTGTGACACAGATGGGAAGAGCACAGGGTCAACTGCACCAATGACAGACTCCCACTGTGAAGCTGTCAAGACATTCACTGACTGTCATATCTGACTAAGACAGGCTGTGGAGGCCATCTGCTCTGATATGCCTGACTTACTCTTGATAAACTGCAATTCAGAAGGAAAGAGTGCAGGGTGGCTGCTGCAGAGGTGTCAGGTTCCCTTTTTCAGTTTACGCTTACTCTGTCTGTCTGTGACCTGGAAACTCTGAGTTGTTACGCCCTTTAGCTCTGATTGACCAACCTAATCATTATATGCTTCTAGCCATCCCTGGCTGTGAATACTTACTGTGAGCTGCCTTCAGTAGTCTGAGCATTGTCATCTTAATACTGTGCATCTCTTGTCATGTAGTTTCCACCTTACGGTAGGAGCTGTGCATTTGTGGACAGCATAAATGTTGGGATGGTGCCAGACTGATTCTATGCACCCCCTCGGAATATGTTGTCCTATAGACCAGCTAGCTCACAGTGCCACCATAAGCCCCCCTAAACCTAGTCAGGCAGCAAATGGTTTCTAGCAACCACTGAGCATGACAACCCTGGTCCCCCAGGAAGTGTGGTAACAGATCTAGAACTCTTCCGCTCAGTCACTCGTGCTCTAGTACTCTAAGAGAAATATACAAGAAGTACACAGAGGGACGTTTTCAATATTTTATTGAACCAGCGTGATTCTTGAGCAAAATATATGTGCTGCAATGATCAATAGACAGACGCAAATGAAAGTTACTAAACGCGCCAGAACGGTGAACAGAATATAAAGCTCCACCATGGTGGTAAAAAAATGTCTATGTGCTGCCATAAAATACAATATAGAGAATTGGTCGCACTCCTATTATGCAGTTCCTAACCTAAGTGTCTACGGCGAGTATTTGTGTGTCTAGCCAAGAATCCCTGTACTGGATGATCCAACCCCTGTTACCTGATGGGAAAGAATGTAAGTCCACATCTTGGTCACGAGCTGGAAACCCTTGCAAGAAGAAGTCAGCAAGCTGCTGGGCCAAACCATCAGTATGTAGAGACCTCACCAATATCAGCAAAGCACTCTTCTGCCTAAATCCAGAAATGCTTGTTTATTTATAAAGAAAAGCATCCTTGCGACTTCTGTGCAGGCCAGCATTGTTTTAGTCGATAGATAGCCATGTCGCTCCGTGGATGAAAAATAGAATGACATTTGCACAATATGTGTCGAGACCTTGTACGCAGTATTCAAGGAATCATGATAATCTTAGGTGGGTCAGAATCTGTATGCGAGACAGTTTCAGAGAAACTAATCCAACACTCTCAGGCACGCAAATATGTATAAAAGGTTATTATGTAAAGGGAAAGGCAACTTAAGAAAGCAAGTCCATGATGAAAGATGGTGTCGGTTCTATGTGGGCCTACCTCAGACACATAAAACTCTCTGCTGTGGTTCATCTTGACTGTCGCGGGCACACAGACTCTGCTACCACACTTTGATCGATGCTCAGCTTTGCCTGACCAACTAACTTGCCTTCAGCTGACTTGCATTGGACTGCAATGTTGTGGAGGCCAGCAGGAAAAGGGGGAGTCTCCTACTCCATTGCCTTCACGGACCCTGCTTGGCTAGAGAGGAAGGCATGGCTTTCAGTGGGCTGTTTCCTCTGGGTTGAAGACCCGACAGTAATACAAAACCGAAAGGGAAACGGGTCCCTATGGAACCATATATTCATGTATGTAACTTTACAGGCAAAAACACTGATTGAATTGCAAACAATAACTCCAAATACCATCAAGGTAATCCAAGTCAGAGATGTGGTTCCTGTTTTCATTTCACATGTTTTACTTAATCTTGCATTCCCTTAAACTGTCCGCTTTTTTCAGGATGTTTTGTTTCTGTCGTTTTTCATGCAGCATTTTACCCTTGCCTCGTGCGTACTAGGTGCCTGTGTAAAATGAGGATGTAGGTGGGTGTTTATGATGGTGCATGATTCAGAGCCTGGATTTTAGGCTGAAGGCAGTGAGAGTTTCTCACAGTACCTTCAGTCAGTAGATCATAAAGGTGTTCAGAATACATACTCATCCAGTCCTTGGCCTATCTACAGATTGCACAGAGCAATAAACACATGTATAGTAAATGCATTAAGTAGTGGTTTCTACTCCTGATGAAGCATTGAAATGCCTAATGTAACTGCGATTCTATGCAAAAGTGTGTGAAGAAGGTACACAGACATCGAAATATTGACAGGGCAAAAATAAAGTAAAAGCATGCATGCAAGTGAGTGGGTGTGTTGTGTGTGTGGGTGGATGGTGAACTGAAGCAGATGTATGAAGTACGATTGTGCTACTGAATATCGACCGCCCCAAAATATCATGGTACAAGAATATTGAGGACAGAATATCAACAGACAAAATATTGGTAGGTAAGTGCCTATAAGGAAGCATAGATTTTACTATTTCAGCTCCACATCTACGTACCTTGATGATATATGTACCGAGAAGGTACATATATGTGGAGTTAGGTATAAAACATTTAGACTTACTTACTGTCAGTTTTTTTTCTTCAGTATTTTGTCCTCAATATTGTGCCCCATCCATATTCTGGGATCGATATTCAGGGTGCCCACCAGGAAATACATGCAGGAGAGACTAAAAAGTGGGTGCTGTAAAGGAAAGACATGACGTATGAGATATGCAAATGTATGATTTCAGAAAGATGTGCGGAGAATAAGCCTTTGTCTAACAGAGAAACTACAGAGGAAAGTCATTTGAAGGAAAGAGTGGAGTGACTGAGACACTCCGAAGACTTCTACACCTTCCACAGACTTTAGTAATGTATAGTTAAAAGTCTTTTACTTTTAGAATTTAAACATTTTCAATTCTAATTGTTCACAGCAAAATCATGGTTGTTGCATATTTATCTCCTACTACTAACAAGCATTGACAAAGCAAATAGGTTTATAATGTTTGGGTGCATGTCTGTTACTGTGTGCAGTGCTTAATTTGAGCCGGTGGTTGCAGTGGGGGGCACCAACACTTATTTTTGGGGACCAGCACTTATTTTGACGCTTCAGATATTTACCAAGGAGAAGAATGGAAAAACACACAAATCGGAAAGATGGAGGAAGAGAAAGATACTGAATCCGTCACAGAGGGAGAAAGCAGGAACCTGCAAGAGTGAGATAAAGGGGCAGGGAGTATGTAGTAGCTAATTTAAGAGGCACATGGTGGTTTTAAGACTACCAGCCTTGGTATTCGGTGCTCCAAGAACTTCTGAGCACAGCTATGAGCACCAGCACTCTTTCTTCTATAAATTAAGCACTGACTGTGTGATGCGCCTTCAAAGCTTACAGAGAGGCATCAAATTACTTGTCAGATTGCACGCTATTGGAAGCACAGGATTTTAGTTATGTTTCAAGCCACACCCTCAATTATAAAGGCCATGCCTCTTCGAAAGGTTTCCAGTTATGCTTCTTAGGCCACTCCCCATTTAGAGAACCCTCACACACTTTTTTCATCCCACTTAAAGTCTCAATAGAAGGAATGATGTCCGGACATATCTGGTGGTTGTTTCCTTGCCGTATGTGTTAAGCAAATGGTATGGCTTTTCTGCATGAGACACAGGGAGGAAATGAAGAAAATGCAAATAAGATTGTAGCACCCCCCGATATCTGCGCTTGCGACTCATCTAGCTTTTTAATCTATATAACTTGTTCTGTTGCATACCACAAAAGAGTATCCTCAGGGTACACCGGTTTAGCTTTCTAGTAGACCCTCAGCCAACGTATGTCAACTAATGAATGCTTTGCTGATTGCTACCTACTATATGGGCTAAAATGTATTGATTTTTTCATTTGATTATACGGTATCTTTGGAATGTGCATTATTAGGGAAAAGTCCCTTTGACGTAGGACCCTAGATGGGTCTGAAATGCATTGGGGCATTGAAAGGATTGACATTCATTTTCATGTAAAAAAGAAAGGAGCTTACGCAACATTAAACAAAAACAAGATGCATATTTATAATGAATAATTGATAATGAAAAGATCAGGTGTTATCAACAAAAAGGAATTTCTTATCTAATGAAGTGAAGTATCAGATGTGTGATTCAAAATTGATGGTTTACTGTTTGACAAAATTTAAGGTGAACGTATTCTGAGAGATCTAAAGCCACTGGCTTATTAAAGGTAGTGCATGAAGGAACTGCCTTCAATAAGAAAGTAACTTGTATTACCACACAGGACAATAGACACGCATGTCGCCTACGTTACTTCACTTAGCTGGAATTGTATATGCTTGATATTGCAGAATCACTCCATTGAAAATTCTGGACCCACAGATGCAATAAATGTCATCATGGCAGACATGCAGGAGTACATTGACCCAAAGATTAACATTCACATTACTGTACCTCTACTGCCTATGTTACTAATGAGCCCACAGTTCCATCCCACACAATTTTTGAAATGGTTTGCTTAGTGCAAACCCCTCATTCTCTGATATACTCACACTCAGTTAAACATACTTTTAAGGTATGTGGATCACAGCATTTCATTGCATCGTGATGAACGCAGTCTTTGGTACACATGGACCAGGTAGCTTTCCTGAAGATTCTGGGGGTTACTTAACATCAGTCTCTGCATGTATGACGGCTTTCAGCGCCCAGGGAAATAGCAATACCCAAAATAAAACTGTTTCAAGGGATGAGCCAACCCTCGTCAGCCCCCAGCAATTGAAGAAACTAACCACAATAGATTTTAGCTGTAAGAACCCCTCTTCTGCCGCCTTGCCTGAGTGGCCTTACAGCCTTCTTGGTCTACCAATTCAAAGGATGAAAAAGATGGGAAATCTTACAGAGAGCAGCAGCTGAGTCCCCTCATAAAAGTCCAAGAGGTTCCTTAGCTCTTGATAGGCCTTCCAGTTTTCAGGATAACTAAAAAGGTCCATCCAGTCCAACCAGTTGCCAAGGGGAAGTTATCTTCTGACCTATGGATGTCATGCTCCTGTCAGAAAGAGCCCTTGCTACCATGGCCCTGATTGGCCTGAGTGAGCAGAGCTCTGAATGCTCTTGCTGGGCCCACTAGCATGCCTGGGGATGGAGGTCTTAATTAAGGCTAAACTGGGCTCCTGGCATCCCCCAGGTGTGATGTACATGGTTCCACACCATCAGAGTTGAGCAAGCCTTATCTGCTGTCCAGTACTGCGCTGCAGAGGGAGCGACCAGCCCTTCTCAGCAATAGTGGGCCACTGGGAAGCAGGAGGCATTGGCCTGCATGTGTCCTACTATGAGGGAAGAGATCAGCCCTTACACAGGTAATACCTCCTCCACCGCGCAAACCTAGAGGCCAGGACAGTATGTTATAGTGATCTGAAGAGTACCTCTGCCTGATACAATAAAGCTGTGCTGGACAAAGACTTAATTTTGCTGCATCTCAATAGTACTAGTCGAAGATGTACCAGTCCTTCACCAGATAGGACAAGAGAAACATAAAGGTTTGTTTTGTCAATCTAATGTTTGTTGGTTTAATTTTGGCCACAGGCTCCTATCATTGCTCCTACACTGTCAATTTTAAGGAATATTGGGTCAAATGTACGAATCATTTGCAATTCAGTATTTGGATGCAAATAGATTAGAAGACCGTTAAAAGGTAAGTTTGGAATGTATTAACGTGATTTTCTGCTCTAGTCTCAAAAATAGCGATGCAAGCCGAACCTAACCAGCTCGCTATTTTTGCGCCTGGAATTTGCAGTTACTTATTACCAATTTGTGTTTCTTATTTTGGAATGTACTATTTGTCGCCAATTGCAAATGGTCATAAAAAGAGGTTTTTGCGCTTGCAATTAAGTATCAAGTGGAAGCTGGTGGTTATCAAGTGAAAACTATAACAGGAGTCGAAATTTAGATTTTTGTTTTTAACAATGGCTGCTCAGTATGCTATGGTGAGGAGGATGAGACTGTTTGCTCCACACCACCACAGGAAAAGGCAGCGTCAGGAGGGCATTTTCAGAGTCAGGGTGACTGTTCCAGCAAACGGCAGAGGAGATATATAGCAAGTATAGGCTCGGCAGCATTTATATTTTGGATTTAATTGCTGAATGAAACCTTCTGTTATGTAGGGACACACACACTAGATCAACCCACATTCAGGTACTTTGCTACCTACACCTTTTAGCCTCAGTAACCTATCAGTGGGTTGTTGCCACTGCAGGAGGGGTTTACCAAAGTGTTCTTTCAGATTTTTTTTCAAACTCTTTTAGATGCTATGCTGAGAAATATTAATAGATGTATTTTTCCCAGCTGATGGAGCAAGGACTCACAATGAGACTTGCTCGGAAACAATCCTCTCACAGTATTAATTAATTTGTACTAAAACTCTGTAATGTCTTTATTAATAATATGCAAACACAACATTTTTATCTAGAAGATGCTTGCCTATGTGTTTCCACTAATAAGTAATCCTTGTCTAATCCAAAATGGCCGCTAAAAAGCGCGGTAACTCTACTGCGCATTTGTCAACCATGTCACGTGGTATGACATCTTTCTTTGCTTGGAGGGAATCTTTTGCTTCTGCGCAGTGTATGCTAAAATGGCCGCTTAATGTCCTCACATGCTAAAGCTTTCGCATTGCTGCAATTAATAATATGGTATTCTAACGCTACTAATGCGGGATAGACATTTATAATTAAATGGGAGTAGAGTAGAAGTAGGGTGTATAGAGTGAAAACATTCATTTTTGATTTTAATATGTTTCTTCTTTGATTTTCTATTAGTTCATAAAGTGGGCCTGGGTTGACTATCGGCAGCTCAATAAACCATGTGATTTGCGCATGCGCCCTGAAGACTAACAAAGGAAAGCGATGAAGTCAACTTGGAAAATGTCCAAGGACATGACCCGCTGATCACCTTCACAGTTCATCCGAGATGTCCTACAAATTGATACATTTTGTATACATTTGTATTAAAAATTGTCGTGAGACGGGTGGGAAATAAAGCAAATGTATTAATTGAGAGGGACGGTATTTTAAAACAATGGGCTTAAGAAAATTGAACTAAATTGACATGGTGTGAGGATCAACCCCCTGTCCCTGTCCAATCAGAAATAATGGGCCCATAATATTGAAACATTAATGGGAGGTACATGGGCATAGAAGGGTATAATAGATATAGAATTAGCTAATTAGTTAGCTCAGGAACGCAGAGAGAGCTGGAGGCACTTAGGCTCAGATGCTGCCATAGACGAGAGCTGATCGATTACAGACTGAACTGCTGTCCAAAGAGGTCCTGAGGTGGGGGCGGCGGACTCTATTAGAAGAAGACATGGAAGAATTGAGGAGGAACGAAGTGTCAGAGAGGGGAACGACGCAGGCGTCGTTGGTAGAGAGGTCACCTATCCTGTCCTGAACCTGGTCCGGAGGTCTTGGTCTTCATCCTTCTTGGGACCCATCTTTCCAACTCCTTGGCCAAGGGGTTTGGTTTTCACACCTTTAGGTAACTATAAATGCGTAATCTTTAGTTGTACTGCTGCCTCTATCTTCTCCTTTCTGAGGGACCGTCATTTGTGATTAATAGGTGATTATATAGTATGCTTCCTCCTTGATATGCGTTTAAGTATTATGTGATTTGTAATTTACTCTGCTAAAGAATTTAGATAAACGTTTTAAAACTTCCTGAGTCAGTGGTTATTTCAGGTGGTTAATGAAATTATGTATTGTATGATCTCATTTCAACCCCAATTATCAAAGGTCCATTGGTAAGTCATTACTCTTCAATCAGAAAAGGTAATTGGTAGCAGGGATTTGATAAAGAGTACAACTGATTCCCACCAGCGGTGATTATTAGTTAGCGTGAATGAATGGGCCCAGGTGAGTATTTTGTGTATGAATGCTTGTTGCTAGTAACCCGCTGGATCAGTTTTCTGGCTATCAGAGGATGGTTATACTTTGTTAATTGGGTAATGAGAATTTTATTTTTATGAACTAACATCCGTTTTTAAAAGTTTTGTTTTATGTTGTCTAGAAATCCCCAGGGAATTTGAATAGCGGATGGTAAGTGGAAGCCATACTGCAGTGAGGTTATCTGTCAGGCAGAAATAGTACTGAAAAGTTAAGCAGGGCTATCAGTACTTGTTAGGGACTCTGTGTGTGTGAGTGACAGCAAGGAAATACGCTGATGAAAATGTGTTGTTATATCACCTAGAAAGGGTACCATTGAAGGAGTAGCAGGTATTTCTGAAGCTTACGTGAAGAGTAAACAGAACGGTTTTACTCGTAGTGTATGTCTAGTAAACGGAAGGGTTTTACTAAGTGTGAGGAAATCTATCCTTTTTCAATTTAGGGAAACTGACATGATAGCGAATGTTTTATGTTGTTACTGAATTTTAATGAAAAGTGTTGAAGAATTAAAGTTTGCGTACGATTTTTGTAAAGGGAGGGTCAAGTGCTGCGCTGAGATTGGCTGAAACAGCGGGCGTGGAACGAGTCTTGTAAAGGAGGGGTCAGTAGTCAGGAGTAATACTGACGTCACAGGTGCCGCGCTGGGATTGGTCGACACAGCGAGGGACAGAGAAGCGCAGATTGTAAAGGAGGGGTTGTCAGATAGAGTGAATAGACGTCACAGGAAAACCGCGCTAGGATTGGTTCCGAGACAATTGTTAGCTGGAATTTGATTGGTTGTCAGTATAGCAGTCGAAATCTTAGTGGACAGTGTAGATTACATGTGGAAACGCGATCTGACTTTAATAGGAACACGTCCAGACAGGAGATTCCTAGGTTTTGCAGAATATAATTCAATAAACAGATATTTACCCAAAATGTACGGAGAAAAGAGAAAAATGTCATTCTTACAAAAGATTAAGAATTATTTTAAGAAGGATAAGCCAATCAAAACTAGGGAAGGAATTATCATTCCACCAGCAAAACGCCCGCCTCATTCATGATGATGGAGAGGGGTTATCATACTTGTGTATGGTTAGAAAATTGGATAGAATATACAAAAGATGACGGAATATTAGCTTTCCCAGAGAATGGTACTTTCAATGGGAGAATTCTTCAAAATTTAAGAATGAGAATGAATGAATTAGAACCCAGACCAAGATTAACGACGCAGTACGAAGCCCTAGAAGAATGGGAAACAGAGGCATTTGAACGTGATAGACCCAGGAGCAATAGGGGTTATAGAGGATTTTTCCCTAGACACCAAAATGAGACAAGAGAAAGTCAGATGAAACAGTGGAGATGAGCGATGCTTACTGAGGGTTTGTATCCAGTATTCATGACAGATGAGCCTTTAGGGAGCAAATGCAAAGAAAAGACTAAACATATGACAGGGTTTGGAGAATCCGAAGATGAATTTATGGAAGAATTATTAAAGAACCCTCCACCATACCAGGAAGGGTTGGGTGGATGTTCCCCAAGTGCACCAATTTTGAGAACACCATTGGTACCTCAAGTAATGCATAATCCACCAGTTAATAGGGTACTTCAGGATAAGGAAAGAGAGGCTTTAGACAGGAACAGAGCAGAATTGATACAGAAAATAACACAGTTGAATGTACATCCTGATTCCCTGACCATACCTGTAACCATTGGTCCCGTGGTCCCTTTATATGGTGACAAAGTAAATTGCCCGAAGCCTTTAGCTATGCCTACACCTGTGGATATTCCTAAACATGAAGCTGTAATAATTGATGATCATATCAGCGATTGTGAATCTATGATTTCACTAATGGATTTGCCTATTCGAGAATCTGCAAATAGCACCCCCAGAAGAGTCACACCTAGTTGCTCAAAAGATGTAAATATAATAACATCTTCAGGAACTAAAAGTGCAACAGTAGTAACTCCAGAAGACTTAGAAAGATGGGCACAAGGAATAGACAGACAGAGTTCAACCCCAAAGATTTTGGACATTTATAAATTAAAAGTCGAATTAGAAGAAATGATAGCAGGCAATGTAGGAGTAGATCGTTTAAATACTTACAGTGAAGAAGAATTATTGTTCGTATGTAGGAGCATAACCAGAAATGTAAAAATATTCCATGAAAAGTTAACAGATTTGGCTTCAGAGATGGGAATTGAAATAAGAAAGTCAAAGGTACTACAGAAACCATATAGGGCAGAATTTACTGACAAAGACTTAGAAAATATGAATACATCTGGTAGAAAATTACAAGTTAAAGAATTAATGTCAGTATTACAGAAATGGGGAGAATTGGATAAATGGAAAACTAGATGGACAAAGAAAAAAGAAGAAGCACGTTCCAATAGAATGACATCTGAGTATTTATTGAAGGAAACAGGAAAGGTAGAACAGATGTACCCAATGCGGGAGGTTCCAGGAGGAGGTTATGTTCATGCCCCATGAGCAGGCAAGACATTTTGTCATTTACAAATGATTTTCCAAAATTGAGAGAAAAACCAATTGAATGGTAGAAGCAGGTTGAGAGGTTTGTGAAAGTTTCAAAGGTTTTGTTAAAGGACCTAGATGGTTTGTTTGACATAGTGGTACCTGCCGATTTATGGACAGACTGAAAAATTACAATCGACTGGCCTAGTGAAGAGTATCCTAGGGATCCAAAGACAAGTGCCCCATCAAATGATGTAATGAAAAAGTATCACCAGGTAATAACTTATTTGAAAGGGAAAATACCACCAAAAGAAACAGATTGGGTGAAAATAGACAGAACTACCCAAGAAGCAAATGAATCGGTATATGCCTACTATGAACGTCTATTACAGGTGTTCAAACAATACAGCGGTTTTGAAGATATTGGAGACAAAAATATGAGTCAGTTTGTCTATCGATTTGTTTATGGTCTAAAACCAGAGATTTGTCAAATGATTAAGCAACACATGTTATGCTGGCAGGGAAAGCCTATTGATGAAATTTTGAAATATGCTAAATATTGTGGAGATGACATTGAGGATAGGCACAAGAAACTACAAGAAAAAGTGATGTGGGCTCAAGTGAAAATGGCTGAGCGACAGGGAATTAATTTAGATAATCCAACAGAAAGTCAGGGAAAAGAATCCGGAACGATTGGTGACACAGGGAATGGTGGAAAGCTAAGAGGACGAATGAGTAGAGAAGAGGCTAAAAAGAAATTTCCTTGTCATGGATGCGGAAAGTTGGGACATTGGAAGAACGAATGTAAAAAGATTCAAAATAATAATGGCCCAAATCCTAATTTAAATCCACAGACGCAGAATGACTCACAGCAGGGTGTAAATCCTCAGAGTCAGTTGCCACCTGCCCCTATACAGGGTAATGTAAGCAGAGCAAAGCACGGTACAGACGTTGGATATCAAGGAGGAAGTGGTAAGAATGAATATGTAACTTCACAGTTTCTTTTACAGTATGATTTTAATCCATATGATTATCAATGACGGTGCCTAAGAGAGGGGGAGAAGGAGTGCGTACTTGGCGCATCCTTGCTGGTAGATCAGTCAGGTCCATATGTTGAAGGGAAAGTAAAAGGTAATGATATCACTTTTCTTTTGGACACTGGTGCTACCCGTTCTACTGTAAGAACAGCAAACATCCCAGACCTTCCTCTCTCTGGAGAAGCTATCCAAGTTGTAGGTGTAGCCAATCAAAAGACTAGAACTCCCCTTACTGAGCCCATGGAAGTAAGAATAGGAAACGTCCGAGAAATGCACCAATTTGTGGTGTGTGATTCCAGTCCAGTAAATTTACTGGGCAGAGAATTACTGTGCAAAATGAATTGCACTATTTTCTGCACACCGGATGGTGTTGCAATACAAATTCCGGATGAAGATCATGTTTACAAATTCATGATAGCCAAGCAAGGTACGGAAGTAGATGAGATGTTCTCCTTGATAACCAAAGATGAATTGCCAGAAGAGTTAAGAACTACAGTGAGCTCTAAGGTATGGGATTTTACTGGGAAAGAAGTAGGTCTCATGGTAAAAATAGACCCAGTGAAGATCACTGTAAAAGAAGGCACAATTTTCCCAAATACCAGACAGTACAAAATGAGTGCAGAAGTAAAAGCAGGAGTTACTGAGGAAATTGGCAGAATGGTGAAACAAGGCATATTAAAAGAACTCATGAGTAGCCCTTGTAATTCGCCAATTATGGGTTTGAAAAAGCCTAGTGGAAAATATAGGATCGTTCAGGATTTGCGGAAAATTAATAAAATGGTGGTACCTTGTTGTCCTACAGTACCAAATCCTGCAGTGATCCTATACCAGATACCATGGAATGCAGAATGGTTTACTGTAATTGATCTGTGCCAAGCATTTTTCTCAAATCCATTGCATCCAGATAGTCAATATCTGTTTTCGTTTAAATTCTAAAACCATGTTTATGTGTGGAATCGTGTTCCTCAGGGGTACACAGAAAGTCCCTCCATTTTTAATCAGATACTGAAAAGGTGCTTAGAAAAATTAGTAATGCCCAGGAACTCAGTCTTGGTGCAATATATAGACGACTTGTTAGTCGCATCAAGAACTCATGACGATTGTGTCGCCGACTCAATTGCATTACCAAATCATTTGGCTGAGGAAGGACACAAAGTGTCACCTGAGAAATTACAATTTTGTACAACAGCAGTTAAGTATTTGGGACACCAAATTGAAAGAGGAAAGAGAAGAATAACGTCTGAGAGAATAAAAATAATTAAGCAAATGAAAATGCCAGTAACACAAAGAGAGGTGAGAATATTTCTAGGGATAGTAGGATACTGTCGACAATGGATTGTAGGGTTTTCACTACTAGCGAAGCCTTTAATTCAGTTAACCAAAAAGAAAGCAAAAGATCCAGTAGAATGGGATGATGAAAGTGCCAGTGCATTTGTAAAATTAAGAAATGCTTTATGTGAGGCACCTGCCCTGGGCATGCCTGACTATACAAAAGAATTCACACTGTTTTGCTATGAAAGAGAAAGTTGTGCACTTTCAGTCCTAACCCAAAGACATGGACTAGACAGGCGTCCTATAGCATATTTTTCTGCTACATTGGACCCAGTGGCTGCTTAAAAGCAGTAGCTGCTACCTGTATGAGCATTGAACAAAGTGAGTCAATAGTAATGGGACATCCTGTCAAGGTGTTCGTCCCACATGCAGTTGTAATCCTGTTGACAAGAACTAGAACTCAGCATCTCACACCTAGTCGGATGACAAGATATGAGCGAATAATTCTAGGAGCTGAAAATGTGACCATAGCTAGGTGCACAATTGTAAATCCTGCTACATTATTACCAGATCCATATTGTGAAGAAGTTCAGGATGACACAGAACATGACTGTTTGCAAGCCACAGAGTTGTGCACCAAACCACGTCCTGACATACAGGAAATGCCCCTGAAGAACCCAGACAGGGAGCTGTTTTTGGACGGCTCATGCCTAAGGCATGAAGATGGCAAATTGAGTGCAGCCTATGCTGTATGTGAACTTTCTGGAATAGTCGAAGCATCCTATTTATCAGGAGTCAAATCTGCACAAGTAGCTGAATTAATTGCTTTGATCAAAGCCTCCAAAATTGGGAAAAATGTAAAAGTAACCATATTTACGGACAGTCAATATGGGTACGGGGTTGTGCATGATTTTGGCCAACTGGGGATGCAGAGGGATTTCATGACTTCTTCAGGATCCCCAATCAAAAATGGGCAGTTTGTAAAGGAATTATTGAAGGCAATACAATCACCAAAAGAATTGGCAGTAGTGAAATGTGCCGCACACCAGTCAGGAGATGATTGGGTGGGATCACTGACAGAATATCGATAACAAGAATATCGACCTACAACAATATCGAAGTAAAAATATCGAATGCCAAAATATCGACTCCCTATCTACAAACAGGTAAGTACAAAAATATCGACTCCAAAATATAGTTGTAAAAAATATAGTCAGTCAAAATATCGAATTTTTTAAATGTATGAAAAGTAATGTAAAATTAATGAAATAATATATATAATTAACTAAAACATACTTAAAAATACTTAAATAACTTTAAAATTAATAAATAATTAATGTAACTTAAAAAAAATAAACATACATTTTAATTTTTTAATACATAAATATATTAACGTAATATTTATAAAAAATATTCAATATTTTTAGCGTAGGATAGCGGGACGGTAAAATTTACTATTACCACTTCAGTCAGTGCAACAGTAGGGAAAGCGTTGGATAGCGGGAGGGTAAAATTACTATTCCCACTCCAGACAGTGCAACAGTAGGGAAAGCATTGGATAGCGTAGAAGTAAAAATTACTATTCCCACTCCAGAGAGTGCAACAGTAGGGAAAGCGTTGGATAGCGTAGGGGTAAAAATTACTATTCCCACTCCAGTGAGTGCAACAGTAGGGAAAGCGTTGGATAGCGAAGGGGTAATAATTACTATTCCAACTCCAGAGAGTGCAACAGTAGGGAAAGAGTTGGATAGCCTAGGGGTAAAAATTACTATTCCCACTCCAGTGAGTGCAACAGTAGGGAAAGCGTTGGATAGCGTAGGGGTAATAATTACTATTCCCACTCCAGAGAGTGCAACAGTAGGGAAAGTAATATTTTAATATTTTACTAAAAAATAATTAATTATCAATACTAATAAATATTATTAATAACACTAATTACCAATTAATGAATAAAAAAAAATTACCAATTATCAAAATGTAATTACCAATTAATAATTAATTAACAATGAAGTAATTATCAATACCAATTAATATTTATTAATATGTACTTAATTTCAATTAAATTACTTCCCACCCTATTCCCCTATAAACCCACATCCCGCTACAACTATTTAATTAATAGAATTAACATAATTACGATTTAATCAATTACAATTTTTTTACCAATTAATAAAATTTAATTACCAATTAATAATTAATTAACAATAAATTAATTATCAATACCAATTAATATTTATTAATATGTACTTAATTTTAATTAAATTACTGCCCACCCTATTCCCCTATAAACCCACATCCAGCTACAACTATTTAATTAATTGAATTAACATAATTACCATTTAATCAATTAAAAAAAATTCCAATTAATAACATTTAATTACCAATTAATAATTAATTAACAATAAATTAATTATCAATACCAATTAATATTTATTAATATGTACTTAATTTTAATTAAATAACTTCCCACCCTATTCCCCTATAAACCCACTACCCGCTACGGAATTAAATTAAGCAAAAATTAAATAACATAAAATTCATTGCTTTTAAAAAATTAAACATACATTACAACAACTAATATACACTTTTAACACATATACTAACATACAATACACTTAGAAAAAATTTGATATTATTAAAAATTCGATATTTTTAATGCCTATATTATGTACTTCGATATTTTAACTATCGATATTACTTACCTTAATTTCGATATTTTTAACGACTATATTATGTCCATTCGATATTATGTCCATTCTATATTTTAGACTCGATATTGTGTCCATTCGATATTTTTGTTTCGATATTATGTCTGTTTACCGATTGGGTGGTAGCAGGTAACAGATACGCAGACCTAATTGCTCAACACTGTGCCAGAAACAGATTGGCATTAAACAGAAAAGTCGAAAGGATGGGAATCAGCTGCCAACTTATGCTATGTTCAACACCTGAAACATGGAATGATGTGAAACGATTTCAGGATGATGCTCAGGAGAGTGAAAGGGATGTTTGGATGAAAATAGAGTGTACCCGAAGAACAGATGATGATGTATGGGTATATTCAGATGGCAGACCAGTCATGCCTGACTGCCTAATTTCACAAATGGCCAGAATGTATCATGGAGACACACATTTTGGGAGAGATGCCATGATTAGACTTTTCAGACAAAGTTGGTACAATCCAAAATTTAGGGCTGCAGCAGAGAGTCTTTGCCAGAGGTGCTTAACTTGCCAAATGAATAATCCAGGAAGGAGAACAGTAATTATTTTGGGAAAAATTGGAAAAGCAGAGGGTCCATTTGTGAGATTACAGTTAGATTTCATTCAGTTACCACCATGTAAAGGACTGAAATATGTACTTGTCATAGTGTGTCTGTTTTCAAGGTGGGTGGAGGCTTACCCTACCAGGAGGAATGACAGCATAACAGTTGCAAAACTGTTGTTACGAGAACTCATTCCATGGTTCGGGTTCCCAGTAACTTTGGAATCAGATAGAGGGAGTCACTTCAATAACGATGTAATTCTAATAATCTGTGAAGCATTTAAAATTGAACAAAAATTGCACTGTGCGTACCGCCCAGAGGCTTCTGGAGTGGTTGAACAAATGATTGGCACAATAAAATCAAGATTGTCAAAGATGTGTGCATCCACATCGTTAGATTGGCCAGATGCATTGCCTCTTGTCTTAATGGGACTCAGAAGCATTCCTGATAGAAATACAGGATTGAGTCCGCATGAAATCATCATGGGAAGAGCGATGAGACAAGCCCATGGACCTGGAAATAAACTGCTGAACATAACTGATGATATGGTTCTAGATTATTGCAAAGCATTGGCTGACCTTGTGCGTTCTGTCTTTCACCAGGTTGGAGAAGACACAGTTTCCAGGCAGCCTGAACAAGAGCATGATCTGAACCCTGGAGACTGGGTGGTAGTGAAGCATCACACCAGAGAAACGTGTTTATCACCCAGGTGGGGCGAACCTTGTCAGGTTATATTGGTTACAAACAAAGCAGTGAAATGTGCAGGCTTGCCTAATTGGATTCATGTAAGCCACACCAAAAGGGTGCCAGCTCCTGAGGAAAGAAAACCTCAGACAGAATCAATAGCTGAGGAAGCTGAAGGTTGGACAGCTGAAGAATCCCAAGTGATAGATTCGGAAGCAGCTGAAGAAGAACAACCGAGCACAAGTCAGGACTGGATACCAGTGGTTGATATACCTGAAGTCTTCATCAAAACAAGAAGTAGAGCTAAATTAGAGGAAATTAGCGAGGACCAGATAGGCGAAGAAGAACCAGCTCAGGATAGGGAGATTGAAACAATAAGAGAACCTGAGCAGGCCCAGATAGGGTAAGGAAATTGGGCTCAAATTGACAACGAAACAACAAAATTTGAGCAGGGACAGACAGGTTTAGAAGAACGCGGTCAGGCTGCAGAAGTACAGAGTGCAATAAGCCCTGATCAGAACCAGTTAGGACAAGAAAAACACGTTCAGGGAGAAGAAAACCAAGAAAACATCGAACAAGAAAGCATCAAGCATGAAAACGTCAATCCTGAACAGGGTCAGTTAGCAGAAACTCACATTCAGGCAACTGAAGAAACAACAACAAGACCTGAATAAGAGCAGATAGAAGGGGAAACTGAAATCGAGGACAAACAAATTGTGCCACACCTTGAAAATAAAGGAATTATTGTAAAAGATTTGGAAAGTGAAAATACAGTGCAAAACAAGAAAGTCAGAAAGGGTGATCATTGGCCTAGAGTGATTAAAAGAATAAAATATCATATAGCAACACAAAGTGAAGACCCAGAACAAGTAAATGAAGTATCAAGCTTATCTGGACAAACAAGTGGGACTGAAAAACGAAAAAGCAAAAGATTGAAACTCGTGAACAATAAGTTTAAAGGTCCTGATTGGACTTATATAATCCTCAAAGACTGCGAGAGTTCAGAGTCAAGTGAAAGTGGTGACGAAGGAACAAGTGCAGAACTGACTTATGAAAAAGAAGTGAAACCACCTTGATAACGTTAAAGTCTTGAAAGAAAAAAGAAAAGAAGAGAAATCTTCCTTGTCAACTATGGCTGACGACAGAGTTTCTGGGAGACCGAAACGGAAATGTTGTAAAAGATGCTGTGCTATATGCATATGTAGCCTGGTAGTGGTGCTTATAGTGTGGTTAGTTGTGATTATAGCAATTCCTTACCTTATGATAATGGACAAAAAGAATAACAACGATACCAAGGGAAGGATAGATAACATGAAAGGTGAGTAGAAATAGAAGCAGAGGATGAACCAGATTTTCATCACGTTGTAACAGATAACGATACTAGTTTAAATGTTTTTACTAAATTATTGTTTCAGTATGTAGATACAATGGAAGTTAGTGACTGTTATGTCTGTATGAAGTTATCTGAATCAGTAGCAGAAGGTCTAACATATCATCATTTGCCTTTAACTTATGGTATACCATGTAGTGTACTAACTAGTTTATTTTATAGAACAGGGAAACTTCAGTATTATTATTCAAATATAGATGTGATATTTTCAGAGGTTCCTATTCGAAAGAATCTGAACCCAGTGCTTAGTAGTCAAGACGCACAATTTATGGGAGAATTTTTCTTAATAATGAAGTCGATAGACATAACACATGCACATAGAAGCAATCTAACATGTTTAATACGTGAAGAGGAGAAGATATTTTTAAACTTAGTTGAAGATAGAAGACAGAATTTCCAAAAGAAGGCATCTGAGCATAAGACTCATCTTCCACCTTGGGCTGAGAAAGAGGGTATTTATACACCTGGCAGGGCTCAAGCTGCTATGGCTCTAGATTTTGTAAAAACAGGGAAAATTTGTCTTCATAGGTTAAAGACTGAATATAACAATGTTTTTATTGGTAGCAGTGAATGTGAACATAATTTCTTAATTCTTGCAGGTTGGGGACTAAAAGGAGGAAAAGATTCAGTTTTTCCTGGAATCTATTATGTGTGTGGGAATAAGGCTTACTTTAGGCTTCCTGCACGGTGGTATGGAAGTTGTTATTTCGGAATAGTTTTTCCAAAAGTATACCACGTAAAAAGAAACACTGGGAGCAATGAAAATAATAGTGAATTAACACGTAGTAAAAGAGCTAGTTTTTCAGAAATTGTAGGTGATATATTTGGTGCATTGATACCTTCAGTGGGAATAATTCTGAACTCAAGGAAAATATGTAAATTGTCTACAGTGGTTGATCGTTTATCAACGGATACTGCTGGAGGATTTCTAATGATTAATGCGGAGATGGTTGCGATTAGATCTATGGTTATGCAAAATCGACTTGCTCTTGATATAATATTAGCAAACGAGGGCGGAGTCTGTAAATTGTTGAAAACGAAACATTGTTGCACATATATTCCGGACAAAAGTGCAGAAATCGGAACATATATAAAGAATATTACTAAACTTGAGAAGAAACTGAAACCACTGGAAGTTGATAGTGTATGGGAAAGATTGACAAATAGCATTGCGTCAATTGGTACCAGGTTTACTAATGTAGGGAAAGGACTTATAGGTCAAATAATAGTACCCTTAGTAGGGATAGCAATGACAGTATTGACAATAATGATATGGTGCAAATGTTGTAGAAAGAAGGAAACATATAGGGTGACAGGAAAAGGCAAGAAAAGGAAATTGGATGAAATGGAATTAGAAGATCTGAGAAGTGAAATTTATAAGAAACTGAAAGGAGAAGATAAAAATAGACAATGTAAAAAGGAAAATGTGACAGAAATATGTTAAGTTGGCATCTGGTTATAGGTAGTTTTGATGGCTCAGAAACGCCATCAGAGAGGGGATTGATGGAGCAAGGACTCACAATGAGACTTGCTCGGAAGCAATCCTCTCACAGTATTAATTAATTTGTACTAAAACTCTGTAATGTCTTTATTAATAATGTGCAAACACAACATTTTTATCTAGAAGATGCTTGCCTATGTGTTTCCACTAATAATTAATCCTTGTCTAATCCAAAATGCCCGCTAAAAAGCGTGGGAACTCTACTGCGCATATGTCAACCATGTCACGTGGTATGACGTTTTTCTTTGCTTGGAGGGAATCTTTTGCTTCTGCGCAGTGTATGCTAAAATGGCCGCTTAATGTCCTCATATGCTAAAGCTTTCACATTGCTGCAATTAATAATATGGTATTCTAATGCTACTAATGCGGGATAGACATTTATAATTAAATGGGAGTAGAGTAGAAGTAGGGGGTATAGGGTGAAAACATTCATTTTTGATTTTAATATGTTTCTTCTTTGATTTTCTATTAGTTGGTAAAGTGGGCCTGGGTTGACTAAATGGCAGATCAAGAAACCATGTGATTTGCGCATGCGCCCTGAAGACTAACAAAGGAAAGCGATGAAGTCAACTTGGAAGATGTCCAAGGACATGACCCGCTGATCACCTTCACAGTTCATCCGAGATGTCCTACAAATTGATACATTTTGTATACACTTTGTATTAAAAATTGTCGTGAGACGGGTGGGAAATAAAGCAAATGTATTAATTGAGAGGGGCGGTATTTTAAAACAATGGGCTTAAGAAAATTGAACTAAATTGACATGGTGTGAGGATCAACCCCTGTCCCTGTCCAATCAGAAATAGTGGGCCCATAATATAGAAACATTAATGGGAGGTACATGGGCATAGAAGGGTATAATAGATATAGAATTAGCTAATTAGTTAGCTTAGGAGCGCAGAGAGAGCTGGAGGCACTTAGGCTCAGATGCTGCCATAGACGAGAGCTGATCGATTACAGACTGAACTGCTGTCCAAAGAGGTTCTGAGGTGGGGGCGGCAGACTCTATTAGAAGAAGACACGGAAGAATTGAGGAGGAACGAAGTGTCAGAGAGGGGAACGACGCAGGCGTCGTTGGTAGAGAGGTCACCTATCCTGTCCTGAACCTGGTCCGGAGGTCTTGGTCTTCAACCTTCTTGGGACCCATCTTTCCAACTCCTTGGCCAAGGGGTTTGGTTTTCACACCTTTAGGTAACTATAAATGCGTAATCTTTAGTTGTACTGCTGTCTCTATCTTCTCCTTTCTGAGGGACCGTCATTTGTGATTAATAGGTGATTATATAGTATGCTTCCTCCTTGATATGCGTTTAAGTATTATGTGATTTGTAATTTACTCTGCTAAAGAATTTAGATAAACGTTTTAAAACTTCCTGAGTCAGTGGTTATTTCAGGTGGTTAATGAAATTATGTATTGTATGATCTCATTTCAACCCCAATTATCAAAGGTCCATTGGTAAGTCATTACTCTTCAATCAGAAAAGGTAATTGGTAGCAGGCATTTGATAAAGAGTACAACTGATTCCCACCAGCGGTGATTATTAGTTAGCGTGAATGAATGGGCCCAGGTGAGTATTTTGTGTATGAATGCTTGTTGCTAGTAACCCGCTGGATCAGTTTTCTGGCTATCAGAGGATGGTTATACTTTGTTAATTGGGTAATGAGAATTTTATTTTTATGAACTAACATCCGTTTTTAAAAGTTTTGTTTTATGTTGTCTAGAAATCCCCAGGGAATTTGAATAGCGGATGGTAAGTGGAAGCCATACTGCAGTGAGGTTATCTGTCAGGCAGAAATAGTACTGAAAAGTTAAGCAGGGCTATCAGTACTTGTTAGGGACTCTGTGTGTGTGAGTGACAGCAAGGAAATACGCTGATGAAAATTTGATGTTATATCACCTAGAAAGGGTACCATTGAAGGAGTAGCAGGTATTTCTGAAGCTTACGTGAAGAGTAAACAGAAAGGTTTTACTCGTAGTGTATGTCTAGTAAACGGAAGGGTTTTACTAAGTGTGAGGAAATCTATCCTTTTTCAATTTAGGGAAACTGACATGATAGCGAATGTTTTATGTTGTTACTGAATTTTAATGAAAAGTGTTGAAGAATTAAAGTTTGCGTACGATTTTTGTAAAGGGAGGGTCAGAGTGCTGCGCTGAGATTGGCTGAAACAGCGGGCGTGGAACGAGTCTTGTAAAGGAGGGGTCAGTAGTCAGGAGTAATACTGACGTCACAGGTGCCGCGCTGGGATTGGTCGACACAGCGAGGGACAGAGAAGCGCAGATTGTAAAGGAGGGGTTGTCAGATAGAGTGAATAGACGTCACAGGAAAACCGCGCTAGGATTGGTTCCGAGACAATTGTTAGCTGGAATTTGATTGGTTGTCAGTATAGCAGTCGAAATCTTAGTGGACAGTGTAGATTACATGTGGAAACGCGATCCGACTTTAATAGGAACACGTCCAGACAGGAGATTCCTAGGTTTTGCAGAATATAATTCAATAAACAGATATTTACCCAAAATGTACGGAGAAAAGAGAAAAATGTCATTCTTACAAAAGATTAAGAATTATTTTAAGAAGGATAAGCCAATCAAAACTAGGGAAGGAATTATCATTCCACCAGCAAAAACGCCCGCCTCATTTATGATGATGGAGAGGGGTTATCATACTTGTGTATGGTTAGAAAATTGGATAGAATATACAAAAGATGACGGAATATTAGCTTTCCCAGAAAATGGTACTTTCAATGGGAGAATTCTTCAAAATTTAAGAATGAGAATGAATGAATTAGAACCCAGACCAAGATTAACGACGCAGTACGAAGCCCTAGAAGAATGGGAAACAGAGGCATTTGAACGTGATAGACCCAGGAGCAATAGGGGTTATAGAGGATTTTTCCCTAGACACCAAAATGAGACAAGAGAAAGTCAGATGAAACAGTGGAGACGAGCGATGCTTACTGAGGGTTTGTATCCAGTATTCATGACAGATGAGCCGTTAGGGAGCAAATGCAAAGAAAAGACTAAACATATGACAGGGTTTGGAGAATCCGAAGATGAATTTATGGAAGAATTATTAAAGAACCCTCCACCATACCAGGAAGGGTTGGGTGGATGTTCCCCAAGTGCACCAATTTTGAGAACACCATTGGTACCTCAAGTAATGCATAATCCACCAGTTAATAGGGTACTTCAGGATAAGGAAAGAGAGGCTTTAGACAGGAACAGAGCAGAATTGATACAGAAAATAACACAGTTGAATGTACATCCTGATTCCCTGACCATAACTGTAACCATTGGTCCCGTGGTCCCTTTATATGGTGACAAAGTAAATTGCCCGAAGCCTTTAGCTATGCCTACACCTGTGGATATTCCTAAACATGAAGCTGTAATAATTGATGATCATATCAGCGATTGTGAATCTATGATTTCACTAATGGATTTGCCTATTCGAGAATCTGCAAATAGCACCCCCAGAAGAGTCACACCTAGTTGCTCAAAAGATGTAAATATAATAACATCTTCAGGAACTAAAAGTGCAACAGTAGTAACTCCAGAAGACTTAGAAAGATGGGCACAAGGAATAGACAGACAGAGTTCAACCCCAAAGATTTTGGACATTTATAAATTAAAAGTCGAATTAGAAGAAATGATAGCAGGCAATGTAGGAGTAGATCGTTTAAATACTTACAGTGAAGAAGAATTATTGTTCGTATGTAGGAGCATAACCAGAAATGTAAAAATATTCCATGAAAAGTTAACAGATTTGGCTTCATAGATGGGAATTGAAATAAGAAAGTTAAAGGTACTACAGAAACCATATAGGGCAGAATTTACTGACAAAGACTTAGAAAATATGAATACATCTGGTAGAAAATTACAAGTTAAAGAATTAATGTCAGTATTACAGAAATGGGGAGAATTGGATAAATGGAAAACTAGATGGACAAAGAAAAAAGAAGAAGCACGTTCCAATAGAATGACATCTGAGTATTTATTGAAGGAAACAGGAAAGGTAGAACAGATGTACCCAATGCGGGAGGTTCCAGGAGGAGGTTATGTTCATGCCCCATGGAGCAGGCAAGACATTTTGTCATTTACAAATGATTTTCCAAAATTGAGAGAAAAACCAATTGAATGGTAGAAGCAGGTTGAGAGGTTTGTGAAAGTTTCAAAGGTTTTGTTAAAGGACCTAGATGGTTTGTTTGACATAGTGGTACCTGCCGATTTATGGACAGACTGTAAAATTACAATCGACTGGCCTAGTGAAGAGTATCCTAGGGATCCAAAGACAAGTGCCCCATCAAATGATGTAATGAAAAAGTATCACCAGGTAATAACTTATTTGAAAGGGAAAATACCACCAAAAGAAACAGATTGGGTGAAAATAGACAGAACTACCCAAGAAGCAAATGAATCGGTATATGCCTACTATGAACGTCTATTACAGGTGTTCAAACAATACAGCGGTTTTGAAGATATTGGAGACAAAAATATGAGTCAGTTTGTCTATCGATTTGTTTATGGTCTAAAACCAGAGATTTGTCAAATGATTAAGCAACACATGTTATGCTGGCAGGGAAAGCCTATTGATGAAATTTTGAAATATGCTAAATATTGTGGAGATGACATTGAGGATAGGCACAAGAAACTACAAGAAAAAGTGATGTGGGCTCAAGTGAAAATGGCTGAGCGACAGGGAATTAATTTAGATAATCCAACAGAAAGTCAGGGAAAAGAATCCGGAACGAATGGTGACACAGGGAATGGTGGAAAGCTAAGAGGACGAATGAGTAGAGAAGAGGCTAAAAAGAAATTTCCTTGTCATGGATGCGGAAAGTTGGGACATTGGAAGAACGAATGTAAAAAGATTCAAAATAATAATGGCCCAAATCATAATTTAAATCCACAGACGCAGAATGACTCACAGCAGGGTGTAAATCCTCAGAGTCAGTTGCCACCTGCCCCTATACAGGGTAATGTAAGCAGAGCAAAGCACGGTACAGACGTTGGATATCAAGGAGGAAGTGGTAAGAATGAATATGTAACTTCACAGTTTCTTTTACAGTATGATTTTAATCCAAATGATTATCAATGACGGTGCCTAAGAGAGGGGGAGAAGGAGTGCGTACTTGGCGCATCCTTGCCGGTAGATCAGTCAGGTCCATATGTTGAAGGGAAAGTAAAAGGTAATGATATCACTTTTCTTTTGGACTGGTGCTACCCGTTCTACTGTAAGAACAGCAGACACCCCAGACCTTCCTCTCTCTGGAGAAGCTATCCAAGTTGTAGGTGTAGCCAATCAAAAGACTAGAACTCCCCTTACTGAGCCCATGGAAGTAAGAATAGGAAACGTCTGAGAAATGCACCAATTTGTGGTGTGTGATTCCAGTCCAGTAAATTTACTGGGCAGAGAATTACTGTGCAAAATGAATTGCACTATTTTTTGCACACCGGATGGTGTTGCAATACAAATTCCGGATGAAGATCATGTTTACAAATTCATGATAGCCAAGCAAGGTACGGAAGTAGATGAGATGTTCTCCTTGATAACCAAAGATGAATTACCAGAAGAGTTAAGAACTACAGTGAGCTCTAAGGTATGGGATTTTACTGGGAAAGAAGTAGGTCTCATGGTAAAAATAGACCCAGTGAAGATCACTGTAAAAGAAGGCGCAATTTTCCCAAATACCAGACAGTACAAAATGAGTGCAGAAGTAAAAGCAGGAGTTACTGAGGAAATTGGCAGAATGGTGAAACAAGGCATATTAAAAGAAGTCATGAGTAGCCCTTGTAATTCGTCAATTATGGGTTTGAAAAAGCCTAGTGGAAAATATAGGATCGTTCAGGATTTGCGGAAAATTAATAAAATGGTGGTACCTTGTTGTCCTACAGTACCAAATCCTGCAGTGATCCTATACCAGATACCATGGAATGCAGAATGGTTTACTGTAATTGATCTGTGCCAAGCATTTTTCTCAAATCCATTGCATCCAGATAGTCAATATCTGTTTTCTTTTAAATTCTAAAACCATGTTTATATGTGGAATCGTGTTCCTCAGGGGTACACAGAAAGTCCCTCCATTTTTAATCAGATACTGAAAAGGTGCTTAGAAAAATTAGTAATGCCCAGGAACTCAGTCTTGGTGCAATATATAGACGACTTGTTAGTCGCATCAAGAACTCATGACGATTGTGTCGCCGACTCAATTGCATTACCAAATCATTTGGCTGAGGAAGGACACAAAGTGTCACCTGAGAAATTACAATTTTGTACAACAGCAGTTAAGTATTTGGGACACCAAATTGAAAGAGGAAAGAGAAGAATAACGTCTGAGAGAATAAAAATAATTAAGCAAATGAAAATGCCAGTAACACAAAGAGAGGTGAGAATGTTTCTAGGGATAGTAGGATACTGTCGACAATGGATTGTAGGGTTTTCACTACTAGCGAAGCCTTTAATTCAGTTAACCAAAAAGAAAGCAAAAGATCCAGTAGAATGGGATGATGAAAGTGCCAGTGCATTTGTAAAATTAAGAAATGCTTTATGTGAGGCACCTGCCCTGGGTATGCCTGACTATACAAAAGAATTCACACTGTTTTGCTATGAAAGAGAAAGTTGTGCACTTTCAGTCCTAACCCAAAGACATGGACTAGACAGGCGTCCTATAGCATATTTTTCTGCTACATTGGACCCAGTGGCTGCTTAAAAGCAGTAGCTGCTACCTGTATGAGCATTGAACAAAGTGAATCAATAGTAATGGGACATCCTGTCAAGGTGTTCGTCCCACATGCAGTTGTAATCCTGTTGACAAGAACTAGAACTCAGCATCTCACACCTAGTCGGATGACAAGATATGAGCGAATAATTCTAGGAGCTGAAAATGTGACCATAGCTAGGTGCACAATTGTAAATCCTGCTACATTATTACCAGATCCATATTGTGAAGAAGTTCAGGACGACACAGAACATGACTGTTTGCAAGCCACAGAGTTGTGCACCAAACCACGTCCTGACATACAGGAAATGCCCCTGAAGAACCCAGACAGGGAGCTGTTTTTGGACGGCTCATGCCTAAGGCATGAAGATGGCAAATTGAGTGCAGCCTATGCTGTATGTGAACTTTCTGGAATAGTCGAAGCATCCTATTTATCAGGAGTCAAATCTGCACAAGTAGCTGAATTAATTGCTTTGATCAAAGCCTCCAAAATTGGGGAAAATTTAAAAGTAACCATATTTACGGACAGTCAATATGGGTACGGGGTTGTGCATGATTTTGGCCAACTGTGGATGCAGAGGGATTTCATGACTTCTTCAGGATCCCCAATCAAAAATGGGCAGTTTGTAAAGGAATTATTGAAGGCAATACAATCACCAAAAGAATTGGCAGTAGTGAAATGTGCCGCACACCAGTCAGGAGATGATTGGGTGGTAGCAGGTAACAGATACGCAGACCTAATTGCTCAACACTGTGCCAGAAACAGATTGGCATTAAACAGAAAAGTCGAAAGGATGGGAATCAGCTGCCAACTTATGCTATGTTCAACACCTGAAACATGGAATGATGTGAAACGATTTCAGGATGATGCTCAGGAGAGTGAAAGGGATGTTTGGATGAAAATAGAGTGTACCCGAAGAACAGATGATGATGTATGGGTATATTCAGATGGCAGACCAGTCATGCCTGACTGCCTAATTTCACAAATGGCCAGAATGTATCATGGAGACACACATATTGGGAGAGATGCCATGATTAGACTTTTCAGACAAAGTTGGTACAATCCAAAATTTAGGGCTGCAGCAGAGAGTCTTTGCCAGAGGTGCTTAACTTGCCAAATGAATAATCCAGGAAGGAGAACAGTAATTATTTTGGGAAAAATTGGAAAGGCAGAGGGTCCATTTGTGAGATTACAGTTAGATTTCATTCAGTTACCACCATGTAAAGGACTGAAATATGTACTTGTCATAGTGTGTCTGTTTTCAAGGTGGGTGGAGGCTTACCCTACCAGGAGGAATGACAGCATAACAGTTGCAAAACTGTTGTTACGAGAACTCATTCCATGGTTCGGGTTCCCAGTAACTTTGGAATCAGATAGAGGGAGTCACTTCAATAACGATGTAATTCTAATAATCTGTGAAGCATTTAAAATTGAACAAAAATTGCACTGTGCGTACCGCCCAGAGGCTTCTGGAGTGGTTGAACAAATGATTGGCACAATAAAATCAAGATTGTCAAAGATGTGTGCATCCACATCGTTAGATTGGCCAGATGCATTGCCTCTTGTCTTAATGGGACTCAGAAGCATTCCTGATAGAAATACAGGATTGAGTCCGCATGAAATCATCATGGGAAGAGCGATGAGACAAGCCCATGGACCTGGAAATAAACTGCTGAACATAACTGATGATATGGTTCTAGATTATTGCAAAGCATTGGCTGACCTTGTGCGTTCTGTCTCTCACCAGGTTGGAGAAGACACAGTTTCCAGGCAGCCTGAACAAGAGCATGATCTGAACCCTGGAGACTGGGTGGTAGTGAAGCATCACACCAGAGAAACGTGTTTATCACCCAGGTGGGGCGAACCTTGTCAGGTTATATTGGTTACAAACAAAGCAGTGAAATGTGCAGGCTTGCCTAATTGGATTCATGTAAGCCACACCAAAAGGGTGCCAGCTCCTGAGGAAAGAAAACCTCAGACAGAATCAATAGCTGAGGAAGCTGAAGGTTGGACAGCTGAAGAATCCCAAGTGATAGATTCGGAAGCAGCTGAAGAAGAACAACCGAGCACAAGTCAGGACTGGATACCAGTGGTTGATATACCTGAAGTCTTCATCAAAACAAGAAGTAGAGCTAGATAAGAGGAAATTAGTGAGGACCAGATAGGCGAAGAAGAACCAGCTCAGGATAGGGAGATTGAAACAATAAGAGAACCTGAGCAGGCCCAGATAGGGAAAGGAAATTGGGCTCAAATTGACAACGAAACAACAAAATGTGAGCAGGGACAGACAGGTTTAGAAGAACGCGGTCAGGCTGCAGAAGTACAGAGTGCAATAAGCCCTGATCAGAACCAGTTAGGACAAGAAAAACACGTTCAGGGAGAAGAAAACCAAGAAAACATCGAACAAGAAAGCATCAAGCATGAAAACGTCAATCCTGAACAGGGCCAGTTAGCAGAAACTCACATTCAGGCAACTGAAGAAACAACAACAAGACCTGAACAAGAGCAGATAGAAGGGGAAACTGAAATCGAGGACAAACAAATTGTGCCACACCTTGAAAATAAAGGAATTATTGAAAAAGATTTGGAAAGTGAAAATACAGTGCAAAACAAGAAAGTCAGAAAGGGTGATCATTGGCCTAGAGTGATTAAAAGAATAAAATATCATATAGCAACACAAAGTGAAGACCCAGAACAAGTAAATGAAGTATCAAGCTTATCTGGACAAACAAGTGGGACTGAAAAACGAAAAAGCAAAAGATTGAAACTTGTAAACAATAAGTTTAAAGGTCCTGATTGGACTTATATAATCCTCGAAGACTGCGAGAGTTCAGAGTCAAGTGAAAGTGGTGACGAAGGAACAAGTGCAGAACTGACTTATGAAAAAGAAGTGAAACCACCTTGATAACGTTAAAGTCTTGAAAGAAAAAAGAAAAGAAGAGAAATCTTCCTTGTCAACTATGGCTGACGACAGAGTTTCTGGGAGACCGAAACGGAAATGTTGTAAAAGATGCTGTGCTATATGCATATGTAGCCTGGTAGTGGTGCTTATAGTGTGGTTAGTTGTGATTGTAGCAATTCCTTACCTTATGATAATGGACAAAAAGAATAACAACGATACCAAGGGAAGGATAGATAACATGAAAGGTGAGTAGAAATAGAAGCAGAGGATGAACCAGATTTTCATCACGTTGTAACAGATAACGATACTAGTTTAAATGTTTTTACTAAATTATTGTTTCAGTATGTAGATACAATGGAAGTTAGTGACTGTTATGTCTGTATGAAGTTATCTGAATCAGTAGCAGAAGGTCTAACATATCATCATTTGCCTTTAACTTATGGTATATCATGTAGTGTACTAACTAGTTTATTTTATAGAACAGGGAAAATTCAGTATTATTATTCAAATATAGATGGGATATTTTCAGAGGTTCCTATTCGAAAGAATCTGAACCCAGTGCTTAGTAGTCAAGACGCACAATTTATGGGAGAATTTTTCTTAACAATGAAGTCGATAGACATAACACATGCACATAGAAGCAATCTAACATGTTTAATACGTGAAGAGGAGAAGATATTTTTAAACTTAGTTGAAGATAGAAGACAGAATTTCCAAAAGAAGGCATCTGAGCATAAGACTCATCTTCCACCTTGGGCTGAGAAAGAGGGTATTTATACACCTGGCAGGGCTCAAGCTGCTATGGCTCTAGATTTTGTAAAAACAGGGAAAATTTGTCTTCATAGGTTAAAGACTGAATATAACAATGTTTTTATTGGTAGCAGTGAATGTGAACATAATTTCTTAATTCTTGCAGGTTGGGGACTAAAAGGAGGAACAGATTCAGTTTTTCCTGGAATCTATTATGTGTATGGGAATAAGGCTTACTTTAGGCTTCCTGCACGGTGGTATGGAAGTTGTTATTTCGGAATAGTTTTTCCAAAAGTATACCACGTAAAAAGAAACACTGGGAGCAATGAAAATAATAGTGAATTAACACGTAGTAAAAGAGCTAGTTTTTCAGAAATTGTAGGTGATATATTCGGTGCCTTGATACCTTCAGTGGGAATAATTCTGAACTCAAGGAAAATATGTAAATTGTCTACAGTGGTTGATCGTTTATCAACGGATACTGCTGGAGGATTTCTAATGATTAATGCGGAGATGGTTGCGATTAGATCTATGGTTATGCAAAATCGACTTGCTCTTGATATAATATTAGCAAACGAGGGCGGAGTCTGTAAATTGTTGAAAACGAAACATTGTTGCACATATATTCCGGACAAAAGTGCAGAAATCGGAACATATATAAAGAATATTACTAAACTTGAGAAGAAACTGAAACCACTGGAAGTTGATAGTGTATGGGAAAGATTGACAAATAGCATTGCGTCAATTGGTACCAGGTTTACTAATGTAGGGAAAGGACTTATAGGTCAAATAATAGTACCCTTAGTAGGGATAGCAATGACAGTATTGACAATAATGATATGGTGCAAATGTTGTAGAAAGAAGGAAACATATAGGGTGACAGGAAAAGGCAAGAAAAGGAAATTGGATGAAATGGAATTAGAAGATCTGAGAAGTGAAATTTATAAGAAACTGAAAGGAGAAGATAAAAATAGACAATGTAAAAAGGAAAATGTGACAGAAATATGTTAAGTTGGCATCTGGTTATAGGTAGTTTTGATGGCTCAGAAACGCCATCAGAGAGGGGATTGATGGAGCAAGGACTCACAATGAGACTTGCTCGGAAGCAATCCTCTCACAGTATTAATTAATTTGTACTAAAACTCTGTAATGTCTTTATTAATAATGTGCAAACACAACATTTTTATCTAGAAGATGCTTGCCTATGTGTTTCCACTAATAATTAATCCTTCTCTAATCCAAAATGCCCGCTAAAAAGCGTGGGAACTCTACTGCGCATATGTCAACCATGTCACGTGGTATGACGTCTTTCTTTGCTTGGAGGGAATCTTTTGCTTCTGCGCAGTGTATGCTAAAATGGCCGCTTAATGTCCTCATATGCTAAAGCTTTCACATTGCTGCAATTAATAATATGGTATTCTAATGCTACTAATGCGGGATAGACATTTATAATTAAATGGGAGTAGAGTAGAAGTAGGGGTATAGAGTGAAAACATTCATTTTTGATTTTAATATGTTTCTTCTTTGATTTTCTATTAGTTGGTAAAGTGGGCCTGGGTTGACTAAATGGCAGCTCAAGAAACCATGTGATTTGCGCATGCGCCCTGAAGACTAACAAAGGAAAGCGATGAAGTCAACTTGGAAGATGTCCAAGGACATGACCCGCTGATCACCTTCACAGTTCATCCGAGATGTCCTACAAATTGATACATTTTGTATACACTTTGTATTAAAAATTGTCGTGAGACGGGTGGGAAAAAAGCAAATGTATTAATTGAGAGGGGCGGTATTTTAAAACAATGGGCTTAAGAAAATTGAACTAAATTGACATGGTGTGAGGATCAACCCCCTGTCCCTGTCCAATCAGAAATAGTGGGCCCATAATATTGAAACATTAATGGGAGGTACATGGGCATAGAAGGGTATAATAGATATAGAATTAGCTAATTAGTTAGCTTAGGAGCGCAGAGAGAGCTGGAGGCACTTAGGCTCAGATGCTGCCATAGACGAGAGCTGATCGATTACAGACTGAACTGCTGTCCAAAGAGGTTCTGAGGTGGGGGCGGCAGACTCTATTAGAAGAAGACACGGAAGAATCGAGGAGGAACGAAGTGTCAGAGAGGGGAACGACGCAGGCGTCGTTGGTAGAGAGGTCACCTATCCTGTCCTGAACCTGGTCCGGAGGACTTGGTCTTCATCCTTCTTGGGACCCATCTTTCCAACTCCTTGGCCAAGGGGTTTGGTTTTCACACCTTTAGGTAACTATAAATGCGTAATCTTTAGTTGTACTGCTGTCTCTATCTTCTCCTTTCTGAGGGACCGTCATTTGTGATTAATAGGTGATTATATAGTATGCTTCCTCCTTGATATGCGTTTAAGTATTATGTGATTTGTAATTTACTCTGCTAAAGAATTTAGATAAACGTTTTAAAACTTCCTGAGTCAGTGGTTATTTCAGGTGGTTAATGAAATTATGTATTGTATGATCTCATTTCAACCCCAATTATCAAAGGTCCATTGGTAAGTCATTACTCTTCAATCAGAAAAGGTAATTGGTAGCAGGCATTTGATAAAGAGTACAACTGATTCCCACCAGCGGTGATTATTAGTTAGCGTGAATGAATGGGCCCAGGTGAGTATTTTGTGTATGAATGCTTGTTGCTAGTAACCCGCTGGATCAGTTTTCTGGCTATCAGAGGATGGTTATACTTTGTTAATTGGGTAATGAGAATTTTATTTTTATGAACTAACATACGTTTTTAAAAGTTTTGTTTTATGTTGTCTAGAAATCCCCAGGGAATTTGAATAGCGGATGGTAAGTGGAAGCCATACTGCAGTGAGGTTATCTGTCAGGCAGAAATAGTACTGAAAAGTTAAGCAGGGCTATCAGTACTTGTTAGGGACTCTGTGTGTGTGAGTGACAGCAAGGAAATACGCTGATGAAAATTTGATGTTATATCACCTAGAAAGGGTACCATTGAAGGAGTAGCAGGTATTTCTGAAGCTTACGTGAAGAGTAAACAGAAGGGTTTTACTCGTAGTGTATGTCTAGTAAACGGAAGGGTTTTACTAAGTGTGAGGAAATCTATCCTTTTTCAATTTAGGGAAACTGACATGATAGCGAATGTTTTATGTTGTTACTGAATTTTAATGAAAAGTGTTGAAGAATTAAAGTCTTGCGTACGATTTTTGTAAAGGGAGGGTCAAGTGCTGCGCTGAGATTGGCTGAAACAGCGGGCGTGGAACGAGTCTTGTAAAGGAGGGGTCAGTAGTCAGGAGTAATACTGACGTCACAGGTGCCGCGCTGGGATTGGTCGACACAGCGAGGGACAGAGAAGCGCAGATTGTAAAGGAGGGGTTGTCAGATAGAGTGAATAGACGTCACAGGAAAACCGCGCTAGGATTGGTTCCGAGACAATTGTTAGCTGGAATTTGATTGGTTGTCAGTATAGCAGTCGAAATCTTAGTGGACAGTGTAGATTACATGTGGAAACGCGATCCGACTTTAATAGGAACACGTCCAGACAGGAGATTCCTAGGTTTTGCAGAATATAATTCAATAAACAGATATTTACCCAAAATGTACGGAGAAAAGAGAAAAATGTCATTCTTACAAAAGATTAAGAATTATTTTAAGAAGGATAAGCCAATCAAAACTAGGGAAGGAATTATCATTCCAACAGCAAAAACGCCCGCCTCATTCATGATGATGGAGAGGGGTTATCATACTTGTGTATGGTTAGAAAATTGGATAGAATATACAAAAGATGACGGAATATTAGCTTTCCCAGAGAATGGTACTTTCAATGGGAGAATTCTTCAAAATTTAAGAATGAGAATGAATGAATTAGAACCCAGACCAAGATTAACGACGCAGCACGAAGCCCTAGAAGAATGGGAAACAAAGGCATTTGAACGTGATAGACCCAGGAGCAATAGGGGTTATAGAGGATTTTTCCCTAGACACCAAAATGAGACAAGAGAAAGTCAGATGAAACAGTGGAGACGAGCGATGCTTACTGAGGGTTTGTATCCAGTATTCATGACAGATGAGCCGTTAGGGAGCAAATGCAAAGAAAAGACTAAACATATGACAGGGTTTGGAGAATCCGAAGATGAATTTATGGAAGAATTATTAAAGAACCCTCCACCATACCAGGAAGGGTTGGGTGGATGTTCCCCAAGTGCACCAATTTTGAGAACACCATTGGTACCTCAAGTAATGCATAATCCACCAGTTAATAGGGTACTTCAGGATAAGGAAAGAGAGGCTTTAGACAGGAACAGAGCAGAATTGATACAGAAAATAACACAGTTGAATGTACATCCTGATTCCCTGACCATACCTGTAACCATTGGTCCCGTGGTCCCTTTATATGGTGACAAAGTAAATTGCCCGAAGCCTTTAGCTATGCCTACACCTGTGGATATTCCTAAACATGAAGCTGTAATAATTGATGATCATATCAGCGATTGTGAATCTATGATTTCACTAATGGATTTGCCTATTCGAGAATCTGCAAATAGCACCCCCAGAAGAGTCACACCTAGTTGCTCAAAAGATGTAAATATAATAACATCTTCAGGAACTAAAAGTGCAACAGTAGTAACTCCAGAAGACTTAGAAAGATGGGCACAAGGAATAGACAGACAGAGTTCAACCCCAAAGATTTTGGACATTTATAAATTAAAAGTCGAATTAGAAGAAATGATAGCAGGCAATGTAGGAGTAGATCGTTTAAATACTTACAGTGAAGAAGAATTATTGTTCGTATGTAGGAGCATAACCAGAAATGTAAAAATATTCCATGAAAAGTTAACAGATTTGGCTTCAGAGATGGGAATTGAAATAAGATAGTCAAAGGTACTACAGAAACCATATAGGGCAGAATTTACTGACAAAGACTTAGAAAATATGAATACATCTGGTAGAAAATTACAAGTTAAAGAATTAATGTCAGTATTACAGAAATGGGGAGAATTGGATAAATGGAAAACTAGATGGACAAAGAAAAAAGAAGAAGCACGTTCCAATAGAATGACATCTGAGTATTTATTGAAGGAAACAGGAAAGGTAGAACAGATGTACCCAATGCGGGAGGTTCCAGGAGGAGGTTATGTTCCTGCCCCATGAGCAGGCAAGACATTTTGTCATTTACAAATGATTTTCCAAAATTGAGAGAAAAACCAATTGAATGGTAGAAGCAGGTTGAGAGGTTTGTGAAAGTTTCAAAGGTTTTGTTAAAGGACCTAGATGGTTTGTTTGACATAGTGGTACCTGCCGATTTATGGACAGACTGTAAAATTACAATCGACTGGCCTAGTGAAGAGTATCCTAGGGATCCAAAGACAAGTGCCCCATCAAATGATGTAATGAAAAAGTATCACCAGGTAATAACTTATTTGAAAGGGAAAATACCACCAAAAGAAACAGATTGGGTGAAAATAGACAGAACTACCCAAGAAGCAAATGAATCGGTATATGCCTACTATGAACGTCTATTACAGGTGTTCAAACAATACAGCGGTTTTGAAGATATTGGAGACAAAAATATGAGTCAGTTTGTCTATTGATTTGTTTATGGTCTAAAACCAGAGATTTGTCAAATGATTAATTAACACATGTTATGCTGGCAGGGAAAGCCTATTGATGAAATTTTGAAATATGCTAAATATTGTTGAGATGACATTGAGGATAGGCACAAGAAACTACAAGAAAAAGTGATGTGGGCTCAAGTGAAAATGGCTGAGCGACAGGGAATTAATTTAGATAATCCAACAGAAAGTCAGGGAAAAGAATCCGGAACGAATGGTGACACAGGGAATGGTGGAAAGCTAAGAGGACGAATGAGTAGAGAAGAGGCTAAAAAGAAATTTCCTTGTCATGGATGCGGAAAGTTGGGACATTGGAAGAACGAATGTAAAAAGATTAAAAATAATAATGGCCCAAATCCTAATTTAAATCCACAGACGCAGAATGACTCACAGCAGGGTGTAAATCCTCAGAGTCAGTTGCCACCTGCCCCTATACAGGGTAATGTAAGCAGAGCAAAGCACGGTACAGACGTTGGATATCAAGGAGGAAGTGGTAAGAATGAATATGTAACTTCACAGTTTCTTTTACAGTATGATTTTAATCCATATGATTATCAATGACGGTGCCTAAGAGAGGGGGAGAAGGAGTGCGTACTTGGCGCATCCTTGCCGGTAGATCAGTCAGGTCCATATGTTGAAGGGAAAGTAAAAGGTAATGATATCACTTTTCTTTTGGACACTGATGCTACCCGTTCTACTGTAAGAACAGCAGACATCCCAGACCTTCCTCTCTCTGGAGAAGCTATCCAAGTTGTAGGTGTAGCCAATCAAAAGACTAGAACTCCCCTTACTGAGCCCATGGAAGTAAGAATAGGAAACGTCCGAGAAATGCACCAATTTGTGGTGTGTGATTCCAGTCCAGTAAATTTACTGGGCAGAGAATTACTGTGCAAAATGAATTGCACTATTTTTTGCACACCGGATGGTGTTGCAATACAAATTCCGGATGAAGATCATGTTTACAAATTCATGATAGCCAAGCAAGGTACGGAAGTAGATGAGATGTTCTCCTTGATAACCAAAGATGAATTACCAGAAGAGTTAAGAACTACAGTGAGCTCTAAGGTATGGGATTTTACTGGGAAAGAAGTAGGTCTCATGGTAAAAATAGACCCAGTGAAGATCACTGTAAAAGAAGGCGCAATTTTCCCAAATACCAGACAGTACAAAATGAGTGCAGAAGTAAAAGCAGGAGTTACTGAGGAAATTGGCAGAATGGTGAAACAAGGCATATTAAAAGAAGTCATGAGTAGCCCTTGTAATTCGCCAATTATGGGTTTGAAAAAGCCTAGTGGAAAATATAGGATCGTTCAGGATTTGCGGAAAATTAATAAAATGGTGGTACCTTGTTGTCCTACAGTACCAAATCCTGCAGTGATCCTATACCAGATACCATGGAATGCAGAATGGTTTACTGTAATTGATCTGTGCCAAGCATTTTTCTCAAATCCATTGCATCCAGATAGTCAATATCTGTTTTCGTTTAAATTCTAAAACCATGTTTATGTGTGGAATCGTGTTCCTCAGGGGTACACAGAAAGTCCCTCCATTTTTAATCAGATACTGAAAAGGTGCTTAGAAAAATTAGTAATGCCCAGGAACTCAGTCTTGGTGCAATATATAGACGACTTGTTAGTCGCATCAAGAACTCATGACGATTGTGTCGCCGACTCAATTGCATTACCAAATCATTTGGCTGAGGAAGGACACAAAGTGTCACCTGAGAAATTACAATTTTGTACAACAGCAGTTAAGTATTTGGGACACCAAATTGAAAGAGGAAAGAGAAGAATAACGTCTGAGAGAATAAAAATAATTAAGCAAATGAAAATGCCAGTAACACAAAGAGAGGTGAGAATGTTTCTAGGGATAGTAGGATACTGTCGACAATGGATTGTAGGGTTTTCACTACTAGCGAAGCCTTTAATTCAGTTAACCAAAAAGAAAGCAAAAGATCCAGTAGAATGGGATGATGAAAGTGCCAGTGCATTTGTAAAATTAAGAAATGCTTTATGTGAGGCACCTGCCCTGGGTATGCCTGACTATACAAAAGAATTCACACTGTTTTGCTATGAAAGAGAAAGTTGTGCACTTTCAGTCCTAACCCAAAGACATGGACTAGACAGGCGTCCTATAGCATATTTTTCTGCTACATTGGACCCAGTGGCTGCTTAAAAGCAGTAGCTGCTACCTGTATGAGCATTGAACAAAGTGAGTCAATAGTAATGGGACATCCTGTCAAGGTGTTCGTCCCACATGCAGTTGTAATCCTGTTGACAAGAACTAGAACTCAGCATCTCACACCTAGTCGGATGACAAGATATGAGCGAATAATTCTAGGAGCTGAAAATGTGACCATAGCTAGGTGCACAATTGTAAATCCTGCTACATTATTACCAGATCCATATTGTGAAGAAGTTCAGGACGACACAGAACATGACTGTTTGCAAGCCACAGAGTTGTGCACCAAACCACGTCCTGACATACAGGAAATGCCCCTGAAGAACCCAGACAGGGAGCTGTTTTTGGACGGCTCATGCCTAAGGCATGAAGATGGCAAATTGAGTGCAGCCTATGCTGTATGTGAACTTTCTGGAATAGTCGAAGCATCCTATTTATCAGGAGTCAAATCTGCACAAGTAGCTGAATTAATTGCTTTGATCAAAGCCTCCAAAATTGGGAAAAATTTAAAAGTAACCATATTTATGGACAGTCAATATGGGTACGGGGTTGTGCATGATTTTGGCCAACTGTGGATGCAGAGGGATTTCATGACTTCTTCAGGATCCCCAATCAAAAATGGGCAGTTTGTAAAGGAATTATTGAAGGCAATACAATCACCAAAAGAATTGGCAGTAGTGAAATGTGCCGCACACCAGTCAGGAGATGATTGGGTGGTAGCAGGTAACAGATACGCAGACCTAATTGCTCAACACTGTGCCAGAAACAGATTGGCATTAAACAGAAAAGTCGAAAGGATGGGAATCAGCTGCCAACTTATGCTATGTTCAACACCTGAAACATGGAATGATGTGAAACGATTTCAGGATGATGCTCAGGAGAGTGAAAGGGATGTTTGGATGAAAATAGAGTGTACCCGAAGAACAGATGATGATGTATGGGTATATTCAGATGGCAGACCAGTCATGCCTGACTGCCTAATTTCACAAATGGCCAGAATGTATCATGGAGACACACATATTGGGAGAGATGCCATGATTAGACTTTTCAGACAAAGTTGGTACAATCCAAAATTTAGGGCTGCAGCAGAGAGTCTTTGCCAGAGGTGCTTAACTTGCCAAATGAATAATCCAGGAAGGAGAACAGTAATTATTTTGGGAAAAATTGGAAAGGCAGAGGGTCCATTTGTGAGATTACAGTTAGATTTCATTCAGTTACCACCATGTAAAGGACTGAAATATGTACTTGTCATAGTGTCTGTTTTCAAGGTGGGTGGAGGCTTACCCTACCAGGAGGAATGACAGCATAACAGTTGCAAAACTGTTGTTACGAGAACTCATTCCATGGTTCGGGTTCCCAGTAACTTTGGAATCAGATAGAGGGAGTCACTTCAATAACGATGTAATTCTAATAATCTGTGAAGCATTTAAAATTGAACAAAAATTGCACTGTGCGTACCGCCCAGAGGCTTCTGGAGTGGTTGAACAAATGATTGGCACAATAAAATCAAGATTGTCAAAGATGTGTGCATCCACATCGTTAGATTGGCCAGATGCATTGCCTCTTGTCTTAATGGGACTCAGAAGCATTCCTGATAGAAATACAGGATTGAGTCCGCATGAAATCATCATGGGAAGAGCGATGAGACAAGCCCATGGACCTGGAAATAAACTGCTGAACATAACTGATGATATGGTTCTAGATTATTGCAAAGCATTGGCTGACCTTGTGCGTTCTGTCTCTCACCAGGTTGGAGAAGACACAGTTTCCAGGCAGCCTGAACAAGAGCATGATCTGAACCCTGGAGACTGGGTGGTAGTGAAGCATCACACCAGAGAAACGTGTTTATCACCCAGGTGGGGCGAACCTTGTCAGGTTATCTTGGTTACAAACAAATCAGTGAAATGTGCAGGCTTGCCTAATTGGATTCATGTAAGCCACACCAAAAGGGTGCCAGCTCCTGAGGAAAGAAAACCTCAGACAGAATCAATAGCTGAGGAAGCTGAATGTTGGACAGCTGAAGAATCCCAAGTGATAGATTCGGAAGCAGCTGAAGAAGAACAACCGAGCACAAGTCAGGACTGGATACCAGTGGTTGATATACCTGAAGTCTTCATCAAAACAAGAAGTAGAGCTAGATAAGAGGAAATTAGTGAGGACCAGATAGGCGAAGAAGAACCAGCTCAGGATAGGGAGATTGAAACAATAAGAGAACCTGAGCAGGCCCAGATAGGGAAAGGAAATTGGGCTCAAATTGACAACGAAACAACAAAATGTGAGCAGGGACAGACAGGTTTAGAAGAACGCGGTCAGGCTGCAGAAGTACAGAGTGCAATAAGCCCTGATCAGAACCAGTTAGGACAAGAAAAACACGTTCAGGGAGAAGAAAACCAAGAAAGCATCGAACAAGAAAGCATCAAGCATGAAAACGTCAATCCTGAACAGGGCCAGTTAGCAGAAACTCACATTCAGGCAACTGAAGAAACAACAACAAGACCTGAACAAGAGCAGATAGAAGGGGAAACTGAAATCGAGGACAAACAAATTGTGCCACACCTTGAAAATAAAGGAATTATTGAAAAAGATTTGGAAAGTGAAAATACAGTGCAAAACAAGAAAGTCAGAAAGGGTGATCATTGGCCTAGAGTGATTAAAAGAATAAAATATCATATAGCAACACAAAGTGAAGACCCAGAACAAGTAAATGAAGTATCAAGCTTATCTGGACAAACAAGTGGGACTGAAAAACGAAAAAGCAAAAGATTGAAACTCGTGAACAATAAGTTTAAAGGTCCTGATTGGACTTATATAATCCTCGAAGACTGCGAGAGTTCAGAGTCAAGTGAAAGTGGTGACGAAGGAACAAGTGCAGAACTGACTTATGAAAAAGAAGTGAAACCACCTTGATAACGTTAGAGTCTTGAAAGAAAAAAGAAAAGAAGAGAAATCTTCCTTGTCAACTATGGCTGACGACAGAGTTTCTGGGAGACCGAAACGGAAATGTTGTAAAAGATGCTGTGCTATATGTAGCCTGGTAGTGGTGCTTATAGTGTGGTTAGTTGTGATTGTAGCAATTCCTTACCTTATGATAATGGACAAAAAGAATAACAACGATACCAAGGGAAGGATAGATAACATGAAAGGTGAGTAGAAATAGAAGCAGAGGATGAACCAGATTTTCATCACGTTGTAACAGATAACGATACTAGTTTAAATGTTTTTACTAAATTATTGTTTCAGTATGTAGATACAATGGAAGTTAGTGACTGTTATGTCTGTATGAAGTTATCTGAATCAGTAGCAGAAGGTCTAACATATCATCATTTGCCTTTAACTTATGGTATATCATGTAGTGTACTAACTAGTTTATTTTATAGAACAGGGAAACTTCAGTATTATTATTCAAATATAGATGTGATATTTTCAGAGGTTCCTATTCGAAAGAATCTGAACCCAGTGCTTAGTAGTCAAGACGCACAATTTATGGGAGAATTTTTCTTAACAATGAAGTCGATAGACATAACACATGCACATAGAAGCAATCTAACATGTTTAATACGTGAAGAGGAGAAGATATTTTTAAACTTAGTTGAAGATAGAAGACAGAATTTCCAAAAGAAGGCATCTGAGCATAAGACTCATCTTCCACCTTGGGCTGAGAAAGAGGGTATTTATACACCTGGCAGGGCTCAAGCTGCTATGGCTCTAGATTTTGTAAAAACAGGGAAAATTTGTCTTCATAGGTTAAAGACTGAATATAACAATGTTTTTATTGGTAGCAGTGAATGTGAACATAATTTCTTAATTCTTGCAGGTTGGGGTCTAAAAGGAGGAACAGATTCAGTTTTTCCTGGAATCTATTATGTGTGTGGGAATAAGGCTTACTTTAGGCTTCCTTCACGGTGGTATGAAAGTTGTTATTTCGGAATAGTTTTTCCAAAAGTATACCACGTAAAAAGAAACACTGGGAGCAATGAAAATAATAGTGAATTAACACGTAGTAAAAGAGCTAGTTTTTCAGAAATTGTAGGTGATATATTTGGTGCATTGATACCTTCAGTGGGAATAATTCTGAACTCAAGGAAAATATGTAAATTGTCTACAGTGGTTGATCGTTTATCAACGGATACTGCTGGAGGATTTCTAATGATTAATGCGGAGATGGTTGCGATTAGATCTATGGTTATGCAAAATCGACTTGCTCTTGATATAATATTAGCAAACGAGGGCGGAGTCTGTAAATTGTTGAAAACGAAACATTGTTGCACATATATTCCGGACAAAAGTGCAGAAATCGGAACATATATAAAGAATATGACTAAACTTGAGAAGAAACTGAAACCACTGGAAGTTGATAGTGTATGGGAAAGATTGACAAATAGCATTGCGTCAATTGGTACCAGGTTTACTAATGTAGGGAAAGGACTTATAGGTCAAATAATAGTACCCTTAGTAGGGATAGCAATGACAGTATTGACAATAATGATATGGTGCAAATGTTGTAGAAAGAAGGAAACATATAGGGTGACAGGAAAAGGCAAGAAAAGGAAATTGGATGAAATGGAATTAGAAGATCTGAGAAGTGAAATTTATAAGAAACTGAAAGGAGAAGATAAAAATAGACAATGTAAAAAGGAAAATGTGACAGAAATATGTTAAGTTGGCATCTGGTTATAGGTAGTTTTGATGGCTCAGAAACGCCATCAGAGAGGGGATTGATGGAGCAAGGACTCACAATGAGACTTGCTCGGAAGCAATCCTCTCACAATATTAATTAATTTGTACTAAAACTCTGTAATGTCTTTATTAATAATGTGCAAACACAACATTTTTATCTAGAAGATGCTTGCCTATGTGTTTCCACTAATAATTAATCCTTGTCTAATCCAAACTGCCCGCTAAAAAGCGTGGGAACTCTACTGCGCATATGTCAACCATGTCACGTGGTATGACGTCTTTCTTTGCTTGGAGGGAATCTTTTGCTTCTGCGCAGTGTATGCTAAAATGGCCGCTTAATGTCCTCATATGCTAAAGCTTTCACATTGCTGCAATTAATAATATGGTATTCTAATGCTACTAATGCGGGATAGACATTTATAATTAAATGGGAGTAGAGTAGAAGTAGGGGGTATAGAGTGAAAACATTCATTTTTGATTTTAATATGTTTCTTCTTTGATTTTCTATTAGTTGGTAAAGTGGGCCTGGGTTGACTAAATGGCAGCTCAAGAAACCATGTGATTTGCGCATGCGCCCTGAAGACTAACAAAGGAAAGCGATGAAGTCAACTTGGAAGATGTCCAAGGACATGACCCGCTGATCACCTTCACAGTTCATCCGAGATGTCCTACAAATTGATACATTTTGTATACACTTTGTATTAAAAATTGTCGTGAGACGGGTGGGAAATAAAGCAAATGTATTAATTGAGAGGGGCGGTATTTTAAAACAATGGGCTTAAGAAAATTGAACTAAATTGACATGGTGTGAGGATCAACCCCCTGTCCCTGTCCAATCAGAAATAGTGGGCCCATAATATAGAAACATTAATGGGAGGTACATGGGCATAGAAGGGTATAATAGATATAGAATTAGCTAATTAGTTAGCTTAGGAGCGCAGAGAGAGCTGGAGGCACTTAGGCTCAGATGCTGCCATAGACGAGAGCTGATCGATTACAGACTGAACTGCTGTCCAAAGAGGTTCTGAGGTGGGGGCGGCAGACTCTACTAGAAGAAGACACGGAAGAATCGAGGAGGAACGAAGTGTCAGAGAGGGGAACGACGCAGGCGTCGTTGGTAGAGAGGTCACCTATCCTGTCCTGAACCTGGTCCGGAGGTCTTGGTCTTCATCCTTCTTGGGACCCATCTTTCCAACTCCTTGGCCAAGGGATTTGGTTTTCACACCTTTAGGTAACTATAAATGCGTAATCTTTAGTTGTACTGCTGTCTCTATCTTCTCCTTTCTGAGGGACCGTCATTTGTGATTAATAGGTGATTATATAGTATGCTTCCTCCTTGATATGCATTTAAGTATTATGTGATTTGTAATTTACTCTGCTAAAGAATTTAGATAAACGTTTTAAAACTTCCTGAGTCAGTGGTTATTTCAGGTGGTTAATGAAATTATGTATTGTATGATCTCATTTCAACCCCAATTATCAAAGGTCCATTGGTAAGTCATTACTCTTCAATCAGAAAAGGTAATTGGTAGCAGGGATTTGATAAAGTGTACAACTGAATCCCACCAGCGGTGATTATTAGTTAGCGTGAATGAATGGGCCCAGGTGAGTATTTTGTGTATGAATGCTTGTTGCTAGTAACCCGCTGGATCACAGCTCACATCAAGACTTGCAGGAAGCAGGATTAGATTTGTATCCGATTGCACATTTCCCACAATCCATAGGCTGCGTTGATGGGACATGTCTTAATTTGCCTTCTGGGGGCCAGATTTACAAGGACTGGCGCATCTCTGCATATTAGCAGGGATGCGCAGTAAAGATGTGACACGCAAGAATACCCTTGCACCACCACGGATGCATCGCATTTACAATGCGGTGCACCGTGGTGCAAGGATAGACAGATGCGTGTCGCATCTTCTGTCATAAGGGCAGCGCATTGCTGGAGTTGTGTCGCAAGCGCGATGCAACTCCAGCAATGCCCTTGGGTGGCCTATACTTAACGTGCTGCGTCACTCCTTACGCCTGCTTCAAGCAGGCGTAAGGTTTTGACGCAGCAGCGTCGTAAAAGTGACTCAGTGAAATCTTGTAGATTTCACTGCGTCACTTTTACGAGGCTTTCCTGCGACGGAACGCCCACTCTGCTTACATTATACCTGACGCAGGTATAATGTAGCGCAGGGCTTTACGACGTGACGCATCTCCCTAGATGCGTCACGTTGTAAATATGTCGCAACGTGGCGCATTGTTTACGACGACGCTGCGTCACAGAAGTGATGCAACGGTGGCGCAAATGTGTCGCAAGGGGCTTGTAAATCTGCCCCTTAGTGCTTCTGAATTTTTGTGTAGGAATCGGAAGAGCCAGCACTTTTTAAATATTCAAATTGTTTGCAATGCTGCTTCTTTCATTATTGACCTTGTGGCTAAATCTCCAGGTTCCACCCATGACTCTCATATCTTTTGGCACTGTGCCCTATACAAACAGCTTGCAAGAGGATAATTTGGGGAGGGTTTTCTTTTAGGTAATTCTGCATTTCAAATGTATTCCTAATAAATCCCTGATCTATAGTTGTGATTTTAATTGTATTTTGCGATAGGTGACAGTGCTTATGCACTGAGCATATACATTTTGACCCCATATCTCAATGCAAGTACAAGAAGTGAAAGCTGTTATAATATTGCCCACAAGCAGAAAAGGGCAGTTATAAAGCACACTTTTGACCTGCTTAAGGTGAAATTTTGCTGCCTTCATAAGAGTGGGGGAGCGCTTCAGTATTCACCTCCAGTGGCATGCAAAATTGTGACAGTGTGTGCTATGCTGCACAATATAGCTACATGTAAGGGACTTCCAATGCAGCCAGATCACCCCCAAACCAATCCAAGGATGCTAACACAGCAGCTGATGGAAGGGAGAGATGCAGTTACATTCCCAACATTATTTTTGAGGTAACTATATTAGTTAAAAAAAATATTACATGTATATTGGGGTAGTCATAGACAAAATGCAGAAAAATATTTTTTATTCCCATGTTTATCCACAGGAAATGTAAAGCCTCACAACAGTCACTGGGAACAATTTTTGTTTTTAAGAAGATTTTGGTACAACAAAGTAGTGTCAAAAATAAATCTTGGTTTTGGATTTCACATTTATACATACAACCTCTTTCTTCACTGTGAGTGAGCCTCTTTAGATTGGTTAGCAAATTATCAACTTCTAAATCAGTAGCCTGACTGCGTGTACTCCTAGATCTTACTGCATCAGACATATACATACAACTGTGGCTAGAAGCCTCCTCACTTTCTAGAGCAGGGGGAGCCTGATCAGTAGAATGTGTCACAGTCTGAAAATAATGTAGACATGAGGTAACCTGTTCTAAACTTTTTGTTTGCAATGTCTTTGCTACTTTGGTGCATGTCTTGCCTGATATGTATGCAATGACTGAGCATCCCTGTTGCAGTTGTCATTTTTCCAATAATTTTTCCAAAATGCCGTAAATTAAATACAACATTTTTTTACTTTAACTCCTCAACAATAGAATCACATAATGACTTCATTTCATTCAAATTCTCAGTAATATTAATCATAGCAGGCACTCCTTCATTTATGTTACATGCTTGCATGTTAATTGCATTCAATTGTTTTGTTTGAATGTGTAACTTTGATTTTTCAATTTGTACAAAATCTGATCTAAATGGTGTGGCACTTGTATCATCAGGTCTTGATTGAAGCTTTCGTTGTAGTGATAGGAATATTTGCCTCCAGAGTCTGTGGATAAAAATGTTTGTTGTACGCTGCGTAGTTGACCGTACAGTTCTTAAAAATCTATGTGTGAGTCTTCGTGTTGGTGCTGATTTTTCAGACAATGTTGGTGTTATTATAATTTCCATTGCTTGTGCTAGATCATTGCTTTTATTCTCCTGTTCATCTACATTATCCATATTGTGATCATCATGTTATTCTGTAATGTTGTCTATATCTAAAATGTAAGATTTAGCATACCACATAACAGGATATGAACTAGGGAAAGCATTCTACATGTATGATGCACTATTATTTTTGTCTTGCCTTTTCAGGATCATGCTACTAAAGATTGCAATAATCTGTACCCTATGATACAATAGTAAACTATGTAATCAATTAAAAAAACAATGGATTGCTTTGATTGGACTTCTAATCCAATCCAAAATCCTTTATTAGGTCTTAAAATTAAGATCATAAAAGTATTTACAATAATATGTGATACATTAAAATATTCATAAAATTTACATACAGACTTAATAAAAATAGTGTAAACAGTCTTCATTGTAATGATCACTTCATGTCTGTGTTAAAAATACTAACAATAGTAAACACGGCAATAATTAGTCAGAGATCAATCTCTTTCTTTTTTTAACACATAACCAGAGATAAGATGCCAGAGCATAACATACATAGGGATTCTCCAGCAATTTAAAGTAAAATAGGGCCACTCGACAAAATTTAAAATTGTACCTTTTACATATCGGAACTATGAATTTACGACGTTCATCTGAGTAAAAACCACAGAAAAACAAGATATGAAGATCATTTTGTACAGACTTTTTGTCACAAGGACACAGTGCAAGATCAGAATGTTTGTATTGATTACCTGGGAACCCTAACATCAAAGGTATCATATTTAAGCGGTATCTCAGTAAAATATATTTATGGTAAGAAAGTGGTACATCGGCCAAATACAAAAAGCTTCCCTCCATCAATACTGGTGTTAATTCATAGAGGCGGGCAACTTGGGAGGAATAGTTTTTTCCCTTCTCAGATATTGTGCCCTAAGTATAAATGTCTCCACCAGTTTGCTTTTTGAAAAAGATTTACAAGTGGGGGATTTTTAAAAGGAGACTTAACCCAATTGCCGAGAATTCCGCTTCCACATAATGCAGCCACTTAACCCGGGTAAAATTTGCTGATTTTAAAAGCAATAATATCAGGTTGTGCGTGAGAGGCACTGTTGTCCTACGCCAAATAGAGTGCCACAATAGGAGCGGAGCCAATTTAATAGTGTCAGTGATATATGGTAAATCCAGCTCCCTATGTAGCACATAGTTTGAGTACGACTGTGGGACAGAAGTAAAAGACTTAAAACAAGTATTCTCTATAGACTGAAGAGTAGCAGTGGGAGCCATTCCCCAGATTGCTGTGCCATAAACCACTGCCGCCTTAGTTTTGGCGTGGTAGATCTTTTTCATTGGTAACAAGGGTTTGGCTCCCAGCTTTTTCGCAAACTGTTTCAATGATCCCAAACTTCTCTGCATGCCTAATTTTCTGCCCTCCACTAATTTGGCCCAAGATTGGTTCTTATCAAAAAGGACACCCAAATAGGGGAAAGAGTCCAGCACCTCAATCTTACCAGAATCCATAAAAAAACTAGGAAGTTTATCCTGTTTCCGCCCCCCCCGCAATGATGACAAAGGATTTACTTTGATTGACCCTTAGATCTAATAATTCCATAAAGGACGCATAGGCCCAGATGAGGTGTTGCAACCCCCTCCCTGTTCTTGCCATCAGAACGGCATCATCCGCATATGCCAGCATAGGGAGGCGCTGGTGGTTTTCAAGTACCGGGACATCCAAGGCTGCGGCCTCTAGATGGTTCCCCACACCATTCGTGTAAATCGAAAACAAGAATGGTGCCAGGACGCAGCCCTGTCTTACCCCTCTCAAGATCTTAAATGGGCGGGTACACTCCCCATGTCTCCCATAGCGGACTGCGGATGAAGCATCCGTATACAGCTGCCTAATAAAATCAGTCAGGGCCTGATCAAATCCCATCTCACCCATTATCTGCCAGAGTCTCGGGTGGGACACGCAGTCGAAAGCTGCGGAAAGGTCCATAAAGGCAAGATAGATCTTCCCACCGTTGACTCTGGTATATCTATCAATAATTAGTGACAGGTTCAGACACTGATCAACCGTTCCTTTGCCCTCCTGAAAGCCGTATTGTGATGGCATTAAAATATTTTTAGACCTCGCCCAATCCTCTAGTCTTGTTAATAAGAGACGTCCCATAAGCTTAGCCGTTGGATCAATCAGAGATATTGGGCGATAATTTTATGGATTATTTTTGTCACCCTTTTTATGGATTGGACTTCAAATACCATAATGCATTTTGATGAACCTAATACAAGTTAATGAATTAAATTAGCCAAACTCAACTGTAATGTGTTTTGGACAAAATTAAATGACATTGATAATAACTTCCGTGAAACAAAAATAATTATTATTGACTTATTTTAAGATAATATTGTAATCACTAACCTGGGTGCAATTGAGGAGGTTCTGAGGTTTCAATATTTGTAGGGCCAAAATGTAATATCAGGAGTGTGTGTGCTCTCCTTAGCCTCATCCATTGCTGTCGCAGGTGGATGGGTAAATGGTCTCACTCCAGTGCCAGCACCTTCCTTCATCCTACTGGCCAGCTTTTCCTTTGTGCGTGAGAAAAGGTTGTTCCACCACTCCCAAAAATCTGGAATACTGCGTGATACCCACAACATTTCTCCATATTCTTTTCTTGGTGGCTTCTGGGCCAGTTAGGGAGGCTTTTCCTCAAGAGTTGGTCATTGTTTGCTTCAAACTCCTCCACTAGTATAGCAATGTCATCATCCGAGAATTTTTGCTTGTGCTTTCTTGATGTGTCCTCTGCCTGCCCTTCTGAGTTGACATTTTGTCCAAACAGATCCTTACTTGAGGCTCCTGTGCTTCAGAATGGTTGTACAACAATTTATGTCCTGATTGTAATGTCATCAGTGTGTGTCTGGGCACCGTTCGTATTTTGCGAGCGTGTAAGTATAACATTTAGGGATTCAGGGCCACATGTATCAAGCATTTTTTGTCTTCGCAATCGGCCCGTTTGCGAATGCAAAAAATGCTTTTCAGATGTTGCAAACCCTATTTTGCGATTTGGTAACCTGTTACTGAATCCCAAAATGGGTTTGAGATGCACTATTAGGAAGGGGCGTGCTTAGGGCATCCCTCCCTAATACCGAATCGCATCGGTATGTATGAATGTTTTGCGACCGAAATGCGGTCGCAAAACATTCTCATTTTACCACCTACTTCAAGTCGGTGGTAACCCATTCGCAGATGGGAAGGGGTCCTCAAGGGACCCCTTCCTCTTTGTGAATGTTTGTAAAAGCATTTTTTAAGAGCAGGCAGTGGTCCTACCGACCACTGCCTGCTCTTAAAAAATGAAAAGAAAACTTTTCATTTTTCTTTTTGTAAAGCATTTCGTTTTCCTTTAAGGAAAACGGGCTGCTTTACAAAAAAAAAGGATTGCTTTATTTAAAAGCAATCACAGACATGGTGGTCTGCTGATCTCAGCAGGCCACCATCTCTGTGATTTTTGCGATTCCTAATGGGTCGCAAATTGCTACCTACCTCATTAATATTCATGAGGTGGGCCATTTGCGACCCATTAGGAATCGCAGAAAGTGTTCAAAACACTTTCATACATGCCATTTTGCGATTTCCTAATTGCGAAATCGCAAGGTTTCGCGATTAGGAAATCGCAAAAAGGTTTATTGATACATCAGGCCCTCATTATTTTAGGGACGATAATTCTGAGAAATCACTATTAGGAACATGCACGCAATAGTACATTTCAATTATCGAAGCGCAAAATGCGATTTCTCATCAATTGCAAATTATGATTCGGTAAAAAAAAAACGATAGTACATAAACCTCAAGATCGTATGTAAACTTAATGAATATTCTAAACAAATAGAAAATTGAGCGCCAACAATCTTGAACCACTATGATGAGAGTTCTTCATTAAAAATGCATGAATACATTCTTCAGCATTCCACTCATTCGCACATGTAAGTAGAAATAGGGCATACTATTAATGACCGAGGCACATTTTATCGCTGGCTTAAAATTCATAACGTGCCAAAGGTTGGACCGTGGCAATCGTCCAAATAACAACACGTTTCTTTCTTTAGTTTCTCTTATATATTGTTGGTGTTTTTATTTGTGAGTGCACAAGAAGTACTTTCCACCTTATGCCACCTTATTACTTCAGTACTGGGAAATGTTCCATGGGACGTATTTAAAAAAAGATAAAAAATCTAATTAGTATAGCATTATTCCAGCATTTTCTCTAATTTTGGTGCGCCAATTCTTCCCAAAGCGTTTACAGTTGCATATATTTTTCTACATCCCAGCACAAATAACACTAAAGCAAGCCTGACATAAATTGCGTTGGAATATGGAATGATGCAGACGGGATTTGGCAGTACTACCTGATAGGTTTTTATTCTTTTAACAGCTGTGATTGATCTGCATGCTGAGCTCATTTCAGCATTTCTCACAACGAGTTCTGTATTCTTGTTAATTCCTTTATGATACTGTAAAGGCTGCTGCTCCTTTGCGATTGAAATGCTGTGTGGATTTTGTAAAGACGGGGAGCTGCAAATCATGTTCATTGCTTATTCTTTCTAACGCTCTGTGAATCTGCTGAAAGAGTTTTTCATACGCCAGTGTACTGAAATAGGCAATACGGGTGTAAAATGGTTTTTTGTTATAAGTGATTTTTAGCCTAGGTCTGGTCTGAGATACCTTTAGCTGTTGCCAGAGCTCTTGTAATTAAAAAACAGATACTGAGAGGAGCTCTTGTAATTAAAAAACAAATACTGAGTAAAAAACAAACGCAGAGAGGAGCTCTTGTAATTAAAAAACATATACCGAGAAGGACTCATGTAAGTCAATTCACCAGCAGAAGTGATATTCACACGTGGCATTTGACATCACAACCCTTGACCCTGATAATGACAAACGGAGTTACAGTAATGAGCAAAAAAACGACAATAGGTGTACGACTAATAAAAGAAAAATGATAATAAACCAAACACAGAGGAATTTATTATCAACCTTTATTACCTTTGACATGTAAAAGTCATGTCCAGCCTTAATTTATTCCACCTATACCTCTACCTTTTTATTTTAATTTAATTTTTTTTCTTTTATTTATAAAGTTTTATTTAGACCCTGGAAGGGTATCAGAGCGCTTTACAATTGTTACATCAAATAGATAGCGCGATAAACTAGAAACATGTATATGAGTAGATAACAGGAAAACATAAATGTTGTCAATGCTCATTGTGGATCCGGAAGTTACTCAGGAGGGCGTTAGCCATTCGCACTTAAAGTCAAGTGCAGATCTTGGTTGGTGAGCTGCCTCTGATTAGTAGCCAGCAGTAGCGGTCCGCCAAATGCGATGCAGCGCGCGCAACGAAATTCGTTTTAGTAATTTAATTGTCTACTTACCTGCATTCATCCGTATTCCGGTGTTTACTACCCCCCACCCTGCCCCTCCCCCGCCCCACATCACCGCCCGGCAAGCACGCCCTGCACGGACCGCTACTGGTAGCAAGCTAGATCCATACGGTATACAGTGCCTCATTGTAGAAAAGTGTTGCTCAAATGTAGTCTGCCCATTTTCTTGCTATATTGTCCTCCAGCTCACTGGGATTGCCTTGTAAAGCTAGTACAACATCACTGCAGTATGTGAGCAATCACTATAGTTTGAAGCTGCTTGCTGGTGAAATTTTACCTGACACAATTGTTCTAAAGTCTGAAGTAGAAGTTTTTAATGTTTTATGGCTACAGAGGGACATTGCCCTAACATGCCTTTGCAATGTGACGCACAGCGCGTTGACAAATACAAATGAATGTCAGGATTTAATACTAGCTTGTCCTCATAATGCTATTGCGCATCACTGTGCCTACTCCTCATGAAATTACATGTGCTCTCTGATGGGTTGAGCCAGAGAGTGCAGAAGGACAAATTGTTTCACATTCTGGGCTAGATTTGCAAAGTATTGATGCAACGCAGTGCAGCAACCAAAGTTAATGTGCTGCATTGTGCAAAAGATAGAGAGGACAACAGCTTCATGTTTTGCAAGATATGGTGCTGTGTGGTTAATGTCTATTAGAACATTGGAATGTTGGGAGCTCCATTGAAAACAATGGAGTGCTCTGGGCTTCTAATGGCCGGTAAAAGCTCGGAGCTCCAACATTCCAATGTTGTCGTTCACAGTTGTTGCTGTGAACAAAGGCCTCACCGAGCCAGAGGGGACATCATTCCCCTTGGGCTCCGTGGGGCCTTTGTTTTATTTGCTAGAACACTCTGCCCTCTAGTGGCGGGATGTTCAAACAGCCTTATAGCCCTCCGTTGCTGGGCTATACCGGCATTAAAGTCCCGCTCCCTTGTTAAAGGCCCTCATCTTTAGCTCGAGGCTATAATCGCCGGTGGAGCCAGATACAGGGGGATATAAGGCTATAGCAAGACACAACTGTTTAAAGGGTTGTCAAGTCTGATCTATCATGGAACACCGCCATGTGGAATGTTGAACTTCAACTAAGTGTCAGTTGAATGTTTGTTGCTTTGGCGGAGGTGCAGTAGTTGGGAGATGAACCTTTACCTTTTCTTTGATATTAGACCAGCGACTATTTGGTGACTCCCATCGACAGCTTGCACCTAAACAAAACAAAGCCAGATGCACTCTCTATGCATTTAGTGTTGAGCAGTCTCACTCGTGAACCCATCTTGTTAGGAGATAAAATTGAGTTGTTTGTAAGATTTTCCTTATTGTACTTGTAGCAAGGCTATTACCGGGGAACGACTGTTGCAAAAAAAGTGAACATCACAAGAGGACTACATGCAAAGACATTTGGAATGTTATGAGCAGACGCCATTGACAGCTCAGGCAGGTTCTTGGGAAACGTGTTGGACTACGAGTCTGTCTGACATATACAGTGACCAGAACATGAACCTGACGTGGCAGTGTGAACCTCAGCGGAGCAACGTCACACGTTGGTTTTGGCGAGGTTGGCATTACCATGCAGCCATTCTTAGGAGTAAGGAGGAATTGCTGGTAGTAATGAATGCAGAGTTCTCAGTTTAGTCTACAAGGTATTCTCTTCTGAGTGACAACATGTATTTGGAAAGAAGATGAGAGGCACTGTGAACACCGGTTTGTGGGTGAAAGACTGTGATACAGAGCTTTCTCCTGGGGATGGGTGCACCATTTGTGCCTACTGATGGTGTGGTCAGAATATAGTACCTGTCAAATAAAGGAATTGTGTGTGAAGAATATTGGTCATAAATAAAGAGAGCACATGATATTTGATATAACCTAACCTACAAGACACTGCATTGGTTACAGCACGCATAGTGTGTTTACAGTGATGGGTACACCTTAAGAAAGCATTCTCAGGGAAGTGGCTCAGTCTTTCCTACAGAGTCAACTTCACCACAGAAGTGTGTTTTTACCAGTTTGAAGTTGAACTCAACTTATATGGATGTTGTGTGATTCATTCTAAGTTTTAAATCTGTTTGCTTTTTAAATTTATGTGTAGGGTTTCTTGAGGAATTGACATATTAAGCATTGTGAGAGTGTGGGAGTATCTGTGCACACAACTCACAGCATAGCAAAGATTATAGCAAACAGTGTCTGTTGGTGTGTTGGACACCATACAGAAACTTATTTCTCTGCCTTTAATTGTTCTAAGTGCAGGAGAACCAAATATGTGCTGAGGGAAATGGAATAAAGTTTTTGCGAACTATGGCAGAGTGTGTGGAACAATCTTATTCATAGAAAGTAAGCACTCTTTGTTACTGCACTGTTTAGCTGCTGAATGGCAGCAGATCTTAGAAATTCTACCAGAACGTAGCCCAGAGGAAGAAAGGACTCTAAATGAGTATAAGGTGTGTGTAATGATGTTGGACTTACACTACTTGCCTCAGGTAAGCATGATCTTTAAGTGCCATTGTTTTGGTGTAAGGGTGCAGGGAAAAGAAGAGTCAGTTAACAAATACATTACAAGGCAAAGGAACTTGCCTCTACTTGCATATTTTAAGTGACAACAGGAGAAAGAACAAGGGAGCAATTTGTTTTGAGGTGAAACAGCGATAACATTAAGTGAAGAACTTTGGTTAAAGGACAAGCCACCTTTGCAAGAAGTGATTGGCATAACAAAAAGAGGAGAGGAGAGAGGAGTTGGCCTAACAGCTAGAGCGGTAGACCTCGAAGCAGGGGAACCGGTTTCTCGTCTCGGCAAGGACGCTGAACATCCTGTGATTCTGGGCAAATCACTTAATCTCCCCGTGCCTAACAAAAATGAATGTGTCCTCATGTAACGCAACTGGTGCTCATGTAAAGCGCACTGATACCCGATACCCTTTGGGTCAAGTTTGCGCTATATAAAACTCTGTAAAAAAAAAGGGTTGACATATGCTAAAGTGTGAGTGTGGGCATATCATTTGAGTGGAGTGCGAAGGGTGTGTCAGTAGAAGAATCAAAGAAAATGGTTTATATAGTAAAGGAAATGATACAAGAAGACAAAAAGAACTTTGGTGCAGCATATTTTAATTGTGGCAAGATAGGCCATAATGCAAATGCGATAGAATGTCCTGCATTGAATGTGATGTGTAATGCTTGTGGTATAAAGGACCATTTGATCAGAAGTTCCAGGATGAAGAATAGGGAAGATTTTCAGAAAAATGTTAAGGAAATAATTGATGAGATAGTATTGCAAGTAGGAAATGTGGGAAACAAACATCCTTCCGATGTGATAAAAATAAATGGAGTTAATAACTGCATGAAATTTGATTAGTTTCTCAGCTCATGATTGTATCTAAAATCACATTTGTAGAGAAATTCAAGTCAAAACAAAGGTTATATAAAATGAACATAACGCCTGGAGGATATGGTGGAAAACATATATAGATGTTAGGCTATTTCAATGCATGTATTGAACTGCACAGGAGATATCTAGCGGGCAAATAGTATCTCTCTCACATATATAATGGCATAATTGGATGGCCACATCAGAAGGTGCTAGGTGCAACTCTCCATCCGAATGCCTCACTGAAGGTACAAGTGCAGGATGTGCCCGATAAAGCACCCTCATTTATGGAAGAATTTAAATAATTTTTGGAAGAGAACTGGGTTGTTTAAAGGACTATAAGCACAAGATCAGATGGAAGAAGGGGAAGTTCCTTTGTCATCAAGTGTAAATGCATTCCGTGGAGTGTGCAAGATGCGGATGACTATGAATTAGAGAGGATGAGTGAGCCTGATGTGACTGTACCAGTTGAAACATCTGAGTGCCTCACCCTGATTGAGGGGGCCAGGAACGTTGATGGAAGACAGGTATCGACACCATAATATTGATGAAATAGTGATGACATGGGAAGGGATAAGATACTTGATCACCCTGCCTCTTGCCTGGGCACATTTTGTTGGATGATGATTCACAAGAGTTGACTGCACTTATCACCCATTTCAATGTGTTTAAATTTAAACAAATGTTATTTTGGCTAACTCTGCTTTTCACCGTTCAATTGCATTGATTTTGAAGTGAGTGAAGGAAGGTAGGTGTTATGAACATGATCTATTGATTTTTGGTGGAACCAAAAGCCAACATGATGAACTTGTCAGAATGGTGCTCAGAAAACGTATGGAGGCAGTATTGACTTTGAAACAAGAGAAGTGCAAATTTGGTGTGAGGGAGGTCAAGAACTTTCAATACCATATTTCTGCAGAAGGTATAAGTCCAAAATATGACTTGGTTATTACAATTGTAAGAAAAAGCCTCTTTTTGCAAGATCACCCACTTTTTTTTTTGGACTGATGCTGATATTTTTTTTAATCTGTTCAGTGGTACTGTGCTACCCAGGCCCCAGTGCAAGTGCTCTGACCCCTCAAACCATGTTGAATTGGCTGTAAAACGAATTGGCATATATTTAACTTAACTGTGCATCACTAGTATATTGTATCATGTGTGCCCAGGGCCAGTAAATTAAATGTCACTAGTTGACTGCAGCACCCATTGTGCCACCCACTAATGTCACAGTGCAAACATGACCTAGGGCCAGATGTATGACCCTTTCATTTAGCGCCTCGCAATATGCGACTCATTGGAAGTCGCAAATTGCGAGGCACTAAATGAAATGTACAACAGTGTTATTACACTGTTTTGCGATTCCCAATGGGGTCGTAAATTGCGAGGCTCATTAATATTAATGAGCCTCTCGCAATTTACGAGCCCATTGGGAATGCCATCCCGCCCAGGGATGGTGGCCTGCAGGGCTCAGCAGACCACCATGTCTGGGACTGCTTTTTAATAAAGCAGCTTTTTTTTTAAAATGCAGCCCGTTTTCCTTAAAGGAAAACGGGATGCATTTAAAAGAAAAAAATATGAAACGTTTTCGTTTCATTTTGTAAGGGCAGGCAGTGGTCCCTGGGACTACTGCCTGCCCTTAAAAAATATTTTCCCCTGCATTTGCAAAGGGGAAGGGGTCCCCTGGGGACCCCTTCCCTTTTGCGACCCCATTACCACCCTCTTGAAGAGGGTGGTAATTTGCGAGTGTTTTGCAACCGCAATTGCGGTCGCAAAACATTTACACATGGGGATGCGCTCGCTATTAGGAAGGGAACACCGCTTCGTAATAGCAACTCGCAATTCCAAAATAGCGAGTCGCAAATAAATTGCGACTCGCTATTTTGGAATCATACATACCCCTATTGGTTTTTGCATGCGCAAACGGGTTCGCAAACCTGTTTGTGCATGCAAAAACCATCGTACATCTGGCCCTTAATGCCTACAATTGTAGCCTAGCGGTGTACTTTTTAAACTGCAAATTCGACCTTTCAAAATAACCACTTTCGACAGGCCTAAATCTTCCTATTAAATAATAATAATTCACCCCTTAGTAGGCATTGCAGCTCAAAAGGCAGGGTGCATGGTATTTCAAGGGGGACATGTAAACGTTTAATGTTGAAAATGTCCTTACAGTGAAAAGGCCTCAAAAACTTTTTTCACTGTAGAAGGGTTAGCTGTTCCATAGAAAAGCACTGGGATACAATGTTAAACTGAAAAACGGTTATCTCCAGCTAGGAAACAGCTGCAAATGAAATTATTGGACTTTTTAAAATATTTGTTACAAGCCCAATTCACTGGGGATGTCAGATTTGTAATACATATTTAGGAGATAGTACTTTTAGAACGTTACCTTTTCCCTGCCTAAAGCCTCCTGAGGCCCATGTACTGGAGCTCAAAATGTCACCCAGGAGCTGAATAGCCCCCTCGATGAGGTGTGAACTTGCTCCCACAGCTGAAGCAACAGCCTTGGTCTGGACAGATGTTCTGTTCCTCTGGCAGGATGACCATCTGGGATGTGCCCAGGAACTTGATTACCTTCCAAGAGGCCTACCTATTCACAAGCAAATGTTGGCTGACACCTAAGCAGGGCTCTTCTATGTTCCCCCAGTCAAACAGGCCTAAATCCCAGTGGGACCGGAACTGCTTCCAGAACTGGTTTGAAGTGACCACAGAAGAGAAGAGGGGTTGCTCATTTCCCTGCCCACACCTCTGGGGTGGGTACATAGGCTCTGCACAAGGGGAGAAGAGTTTCACCAACTTGGATTTAGGTAGACAGGGCACTGCAGTAGGGCACACAAGAACCGATGCAAAAGTGTTCAGGGTTACCCCTGGGAACTTTTTCTCTATTGGTTAGGGAGGGGCCAGGAGTCACCCTTCACCCACAGGCAAGTGCCAGACATAAATCTGGTACACCTGTACACCCTCTTCAGAACACTACTGGACCTGTGGAAGACAGAAGAACTGCACCTGCTGTTGAGATCTGTGAGGAGACCTGAAAGTCTGGATCTGGTCTCACTTGTACCCCAGACATAAAATGGAATTCAAGGGTCAGTTGGCTGACCACCTGTAAAGCTATAGGGACACAACAAGCTGCTAGCAGCCCTTTTCCTGAAGAGCCCAGCTGACTAGTTCCAAATGGACCTGCCATGAACCCTGCTAGTAGCTTCTGCTGGAGTGAGTCCTGACACCCAAGTGTTGTTCATGAGGTCCTGGGACTCTTGGATATGTACTCTTCCTAGCATCCTGAAAAACATGGGGCTCAAAAACTTATTGGTTCCAAAGCCCTCTGGAGGAGTCAATCTGATGAAGGTGCGCTTCCGCTGGGCCAAAAACTCAGATTGGTCCCGGTCGGAGCTTTTCCGCAGCAGCAAATCCATTTCAGGGGAAGGTCACAGAGAGGGTATCCTGCCTCGTGGAGCCTTGTTCTGCTACATTTTGCAGACTTCCCCGCTGGAGGAATCCGTGCTCCAAAAAAGTGTTAAAACCAAACTTAGAAATCTTCACTGGGTGAAGGCACCAAAGTACCACGCCAGTAAGGAATCTTCCTTGGCTGTGAACTTTGAATTTCTTCCCCTCAGCACTTTCCTGACAAAAGACAAAGGCTTCTCTGGGCCCTCATCCAACAGCTTTCCAGCCTCGTGGAGCTCTTCTTGGTCACATCCTGCTTGCCCCAATCACCATTTTTGACTTCTATTTCAGAGACTAAGGCCGAAGGTAAAACTTCAGACCGGGTCGAACCTGATTTCTGTATCCAACTTGCGCTACATCAGGTTGGCTTTAAATCAAACCTAGGTCCCGGTCTAGTACAACCAGTTGGCTGCAGTTGGTGCTTAGCGCTTTTTGGCACTGTGCTTAAATTCAAACTTTAAAAATTCATATCTCCGAATTCCTCTATTGAATTTTTGTTGATTTGGCGTCATTTTGTTTATTAAATTATTTTCTATTTTTATAGATTGGAGTGGGATTATTATTGTGTTATGATTTCGATTTATTAACTGTTTTGGTACTTCTAAATGCGTTATATAGTTTCTTAAGTTAAGCCTCTCTGCTTTGTGCAATAACTACCATAGCTTGAGATCAGGCTTAAATTACTGAAACCTTTACTGGACCTAAAAAAAAAAATCCTTATCATTCGAGGTGTACTACTATCCACCCCAGCTAATAATCCACTTTCTCACAACCATCAGAAAAATGTGTGTGAGCCATCTTAGATGAAATACCTTCCTTTCTGGGTATGGCAAAATATTATGGGAAGTTTATATATACTTACAATGACAAGACTTCAGCATGATAATGTTGCTCATGAAGAAGGTAGAGTTCAAGTAGTGTACTTAGTGTAAGGATGAGCCTAATTTGGTAAAGCATATACTAGAGATGGAAGTGTATTTACATGTGTATTATTCGGGTGAGTAGAAGAGTACTGTCATGCATGCTGGTTTGAAAAGGCTGTCCTTCTGCAAAACAGGAATGGCAAAGAGAGTTTGATATCTTGTGCTTCACATAGTGTGCCAGGTTCAGAGTTCAATTTACTCTGTAATTGAAAGAGAGTCACTGGCCATCTATTGGGCTCTGAATATGTTTAGGAATCTGATTTGTGGTACTAAGTTGAAGGTGTGCAGGGCCACTAACCCCTTAATAAGTTTTTCACAAAAAAGGATTACATTCAATTTCATCCAGGATTAGGTGTGAGTGTCTGGGCCGCAAACACAAAAACTAAACCGACCACCTTGCTTGAGTCATGTGAACACATTGCCACAGTACTAATACATGCTTGAGCTTCAATGATTAATAATAAGGTATATTTTGCAGAGCTCAGATCCGAATGGCATGGGAAGACTAGGCAGTGAGATACGATGTTCTTGTTCTAGCATTTGCAGGTGTCTCTCAAGGTTGCATCTACAGTGGAAAGAACGTACTGTTTAACAAAAGTTATCAATGTACCAGGAAGGAGCTGTTACACATACAACTAATGCATATCTGTTTGTCCTGCCTGAGAGCTGAACTGCTGAGTGAATTCCAATGGCAGAACAAGGGTAAAACTACCTGTGCTAAGAGTTTTTTGTCTGACATTTTACTGGAGGTCCAGGGGCTCTCCTGGCATTCAGCTTATGAAAGCTTTCCTCTCAAAGAACGATCCTGCTTATGAATTTTATTTAATGTTTATGCAGTGACACAGGTTATTGGTTATCTTCTTGCAGTAGTTTTGTTTTGTTGTCAAATATATTCCAGGGATTTGCAACTGTTCAGCTGATTGTCTGATTACCAGAGACCAGGAGCCTGTTTCCTTATGTGAGGAGGTGGAAGAAGTGTCTGATGTTTTTGTCATATCTGTGGGTATAGTTACAGAGGAGGAATGGAGAGAGGGTTTGTCTAAGGATGAAACTCTATGTACATTGCACATTGATGAAAGCTCCACAGAATGAGCAGTTGTTGTGTGGTTTATGAAGAACTTGGTGGATGGGAAGGATAGAGTTGTCAGTAGATAAAGTCAATTTGCTCAGGGGGTCGAGCGTAATACCTCTAGAGATTCTTTGGAAGAAACTAAGTCGTAGCTCATGAGGGATATCCTGAGATTGTAAAGACTAAGGAAAGACTGAGGGCTGATTGCTGGTGGCCAGGTTTAGACATGGAGGTGAAATATATGGTAAGGAAACATTTTTTTTTAAATCACCAGTAATGGTAAGGGGTTGAAAGTAAGGCAGATTTCCCCTTGGGAAGAGGTAACCATAGACCTGCTTAAATCCATAAGAAGGGTGCATGTTACTAACCAACTCTTAATTATAATGGACTGATAATCGAAATGTGGGTACAGGTGTCATGTATCAGAAACATCAAATTTCAGGGTGTTTCATGGAAAATGTTTTCAAATGTGAGACTTAGCCCAGGGGTTTGCTTTTTGACAATGGAGTTCAATTTTGCTCAAGCGTGATAGAGAGTTATTTGAAGGCATGTGCCATCATCCATAACAGGTGTTCTCTCTACCATACCAAAATCAATGAATGGTGGAGAGGTTATACAAAACTCTTAAGGAAGGTATATAGCTGGCAAAATCGAGTGGGTGTAATAGAGAGTGGCACTGCAAAAATGTATCGGGGGTATTGCGTGTCCCCTTCCTGTTTAATGGGTAATCCCCCTTTGAATTTTTTCAGGGATGCACTGCATGTCCGGAGTTGTATCCACCTGTGCTTAGAGTTTTTTGTCAGACATTTTACTGGTGTTCCAGGAGCTCCCATGTAATTCAGCTTAATAAAGCTCCGCTCTCAAAGAACGATTCTACTTATGAATTTTATTTAAGGTTCAGGCATTGACACAGGGGATGGGTTATCTCCCTGCAAGAGTTTTGAGGGCATATTAACAAGGGGGGGAGATAAAATTATCGCCGCTTTAGCGTCCGTTTTCGGCCGAAAAGCGGCGATAATTTTATCGCAAGATTAGCAAGGACACGCTAGTGCGTGATTCCGTGAGTTAGCACCCGCTTTGCATCTCAACGTTAATGAGATGCAAAGTAAGCGTGCCTCAATATGCTACATGGGTAAATATCGCGAAGGCAGCTTTGCGATATTTACAACAATGCCCCGGCCGGCGTAGCGATAAACAAAATCGCGCTAACCGGCCATTAACGCTGGATTTTAACGTCTGCTAAAATCAAGTGTTAGGCATACTTTGCATGGGAGGTGGATTATGCTGATACAACCACAGGGTCGTATCAGCAAGGTTATCGCCGTTTTCCATGGAACATCGCTGGAAAACCAGCGATGTTCCATGGAAAACACCACTATCGCTGGAATAATTATCGCCATTGCGCTATGCGTTGTTAATACAGCGCTAGCATGGCGATAATTTCCAGCGATAGCCGGCGATAAGAAATCTCACGCTAAGCGCGGCAGCGCTTGATAATATGCCCCTTGTTTTGTTGTCAAATATGCTCCAGGGGTTTGCAACTTTTCAGCTGATTGCCTTTCTAGACTGATTACCAGTCTAGGAACAAACAGGGACATGATCATGGTATAGGTTTGTGGCGAGTTAGAGAGGAATCCTTTCAAGTGAAACATAAGATTATGTATGACCAGAAGAAAAGTGTGCATGTAGCTAGATTTAAATTGGGATATTTAGTGCAGGCACAGGACGTAGGTGGGCTGCCCTTAAAGTACTGAGGGGAATGGAAAGTATTTAAACTGTTTAAGAATGCAGTGAAAATTGAGGATGGCAGGATCTGGGAGCGAAGAATGTTTTTGGTGGTGAAGGAGGTGCCGAAGAGAGTCAGTTCAAATTATTTCTTGAGGAGCTTCTTGTGGATACCAATGAGGCGCTTCAGGGTCCACAAGGTGGTGGTAGCTGTAGAAGGAGTACAAGAGTGATCAAGAAACCAGCTAATTTTAAGGGCTTTGTAAAACAATAATCTCTGATATTGTGATGTTCAACCTACTCATATTTTGTTTTTGTGTACTACCTTAGTGGTCTGTTCCTCTCCCTGTTTTTTTAGTTCTTACAGTTTCCTTTCCATAACATAACTTTATGTTTTGTTTTCTTCTCTAACATGTTTGGTTCATGATGAGATGACTACTGAAGGCAAAGTGTGGTATATCTCTGGTAGGGCCTCATGCCTGTAAGGGTCAGCAAGTGTGTTCTGTCATAGAACTCTGCCATTTGGAATGTTGAGATTCAACTGGGTTTCAGTTGAATGGTTGCTGGTTTGGTTGAGGTACGATAAACTGGAGCGGTCCATCACTTAAGGTTGCAGCTTTTTTATTTACCAAGATATTACACACTGTTTTTCTTTTTTACTGCACTAGCACATTTTAGGTTGCCTTACATCAATGCACGCACTCTGTCATGATAGCTCTCTAACATTATGCCTACCTTGAGGAGGCATACTTTTTTGTGCAAATCCCTGTCTACCAAAGTTATTAGATAGGAAGCTACATTTAAAACCACTGATGGTTACATGGAAATACCCATATACCACCTATGACACACCACCTTGACACAGAGTAGCACAAAGTAGTCCAAAATTCTTCATTTCATTACTTTGGGGCTATTTCCCAGCCCAAAAAATGTTTTGCACTATAAAATAAATCCTCAAATCAATTCTTTGCACTGGCATGCATCACTTTTGTGTAAGCAAACATAGCACTAAATGCTTAGTACTTTGGCTCTTTTGTCAAACAGAGGTGCACATCGTACCAAGCACGTACCACGGAGACTGGCCATGCTCACCTCTCCAGCGTGGAGAACAGCAATACAGCAACATACCCAGCCAATGCAGCCTCACCACCATGCGCGTCATTGAACAGGACAGACAGACATTTGTTTTAAATAGACGGCTCGTGCTGAAGCTGACTGCAAGCGTTTTTTCCAAAACTTGCTTCCATGTGCCAGCTGAACTGAAAGTCAACCAATACTCAGCATGTCACAAATAAAATGTTCGTCATCATGAACTGTATTCTTCATATGGACTCAGAAGACGCTTACAGTACTTCACCACTGCATTGAATCCTGTTCTGTATGATATCCACATGAATTGTTGTGTAAGCATAACAGTGCTGCAAACTCTTTCCTAAATCTTGTAGTTATTATTCTCTTTCTAATAAAGGATCATATCATATCAGAGAGTGAGCACAAGCGGTAGCCACAGTTTACGGCTGACTAGTGTATTAAGTGGTTAAAAGAGCTGGAGCAGCAGTATTTTACTACTGTAGAAGGTGGTTGCTTGTCACAGGAACTTTCAAGGCATGTCCTGCTTTTCTCAGTGAGCTTATTTTAACAATATGTAGGGAGGGGTAATAGCTTACCCATTCAGCTATTGGTTGGTGTAAGTTGTCATTTACATTTTGACGAGCCCACATTACATTTTTTTTTTTTAAACAACGTGGATGGACCTGGTTATGAGGGAGAAGCTAGAAGGCCGACTATCCTGTAATCAGATATACAGAAGTGCCTGAAAACCATTAGGTTTTTTAAAAGACCCCTCACCCACCAACCTAGTTGGTGGCATGCTTCATCATTGGGGTCCCAACCGGGTAGCTGAATGCCACCCTGTTGTGTTACGACGCCTGATTACAGCGGAGCTGGTGTTGTGCAATATGTGAGGGAAGTGGTGCAAGTTAAAATTACCACTGGGAATCCTTGCCAAATGATTTATTGATAGCGGCCCAGGGTAACGTTAAAAACAACGTTGGAGAAAAATAATCCTTGTTGTCACATTAGAAGGTCTACATGTTTCAGCCCCTATAAAAATTGAAGGGCTTTCTTCAGGACCGTGTGAAAGACGTGATGGTGGCAAAATTACGCCACGTGTCAAGTGATGTTTCAACACACTCGCTAAGGTGTGTTGTGATGTGGGTGGTGTTTTTATACTTACTAACCCACTTAGTAAAAACCTGTGAGGAAAAAGGTAGACAAAAAGACAAGACACACATAACATGAATGCAACATAAAATGCAATCTTTTTCCGCAATGATCATGCGCCACTGTGATTGTCATGGTGAGTGGGCACAGGCGCAAGTCGGTCTGTAATTGGGACCGGGTGGATTGCCGGTCGAGCATGCCATTCCAGTGAGGTGCTCCCTAAATGTCCACATTACAGTCATTATTTATTGTAACTGTCGTTCATGATTTATAGAGTAATTCCCCTTCATAGGACACAATGGCACATTAAATATATGAGCCACCTAGACAGTGCTTCCATTGAGTATCATGGATGGGGAAGCACCCTTGTATAAAATTGAATGGTGGATTAAAGCTGTCACAATAGACTGATTGGCAGCCATGACAATGGAACAATATAAGGCATCTCTATTAGTGTGGGTAATTGCAAGATCTGTCACTACAGCTCTTTCAACAAAGGACACACATTTAAAATAAGCCAGACCGTTTCGCTGTGAAGATTTTTTAAGGTTAACTACTGGTCTCAATTCGATCACTGTTCTACTTAAAAGGGAGTTCACCTATTCCTTTACATTGAAAATAAATGGTATAAGGTTTTTTCTTTGCTAATGACATATGATCACTGTGTGGTGCCAAAGAGATAAGGGTATGGCACACCAGATCACATCATGTTTCAGTAGCATTTTTATAACGTTATATGTATAGTATACTTACTTATTGGGGCTTTCAGTCAGCCCTTTTCCTCCATTGGTCTGTTATTGTGTCATTTATATTTTTTATGCCCAGTACAGAATGCAGCATGGTGCAATGTGGCTGAGCCCACTTCCGCCATTGTCTAGCTTGACTTTCACATGTACACAAAAAGTAGTTCCCTAAGTGCCACCAACCATTTTTTTTTCTTTTAGCTAATGTGTTTTTTACATTGACGTGGGTCTGTTAGCTTTTCCAAATATAACGTTTTGCAAAAAAAAACAGGCATTGACAAAGCCAAAATGGCTGACAAAGCCAGACCTATTGGCTTTGCCAATGCTTGTTAAATTTTACATTTAGATATGGTTGTACCATAGAGTGGGTTAGTAGGTGACTGGATAGAAGAACAGTGATTTGGTGGTTCAGACTTCACTTATATCCACTATTGTCCAATTGTATGACATTTGTTTCCAAATTTCCAGGGCTTTTGCACTTGTTCCACTTTTCAGAGTCATTCAACCACAACAAACTGTGTGGCAGGGCACTGTTGAGGTTTTTTTTCTATTAGACAGTCCAGGCTAGCCATCTCCACAGATCCCTCCTGTCTATATAAAATGTTGTATTGACCTGGTGTTTGGTTAAAACATAGAATTAAAAATATTGTGATACAAAAATAGTGTCAAGAATATCGGGATGTCAAAAATATCTTTGACAGGAATATCGAAGGTAAGAATATTGTTTTAAGTGATCGGTTTAGAAAATATAGTATATAATATCATTTGTGTTATTTTGTATGTATTTTGTAGTAATATGTTTGATTTTAAATGTTTATTTTTAGTTGTACTAACGTGTAAAAATTGTGTATACATAATTTCTTTTTTGGTAGTGGGATGTTGGGATTTTAGGGGACAATGGCGGGGAGATTTTTAAAAGGGAATTTTTTATCTAAATTTAATGTACTTAATTTAATGGTATGCAAATTATTATCAAACTTTATAAATTAATTTTGTTACACTAATAATTTTTCTATATAATAGTTTAGAATTACTTTGTATATATCAATTATATTAAATAAAAAAATTATTTCATTGCAAATATTTTTTTAAATTACATTAAAAAAGATTGGTAACATTTTCAATATATAAAAAGAAATGCAATAATGTAAAATACTTGTAAAAAAAATTTTATAAAAAGTTTTATATTTTATATTTTTCAATTTTTTTATATTAAGGTTTTTTAAATATTGAAAATTATGTCATAAATACATTATTGGATTTTTTTATTTTTTTATATTCACATTTATTTTAAAAGCTTTTGAAATGTTGTCTAATTAAATTATGAAAATTGAATAAATATGTATTATTTATGATATATAAATTTAAATTTTGTTGCATATTTATATGTTATAGGTTTATTTATGGAACATTTATTAAACAACATTTTAATAATGACATTTTTAATATGTTTATTATTGTAATAAATTATGTTGCTTAGACTATATTTTCTAAAGTGTATTAATTTCAATGTAGAAACATATTTTTAATATTTAATTAGAAAATTAGTTTCATATTTTTTTATTTTATTTTATTTAATAATTTCTGTTTTTGGAGTATGAAATTTTCTTTTATGTACTGTTTCAAAGTTTAAGAATATTAGGATATTCATAAAATATATTAATTATTAAAAGTGTTAAACATATTGTTTTACATGTTTTTCTGACAATATTTTATTGAGTTTTTACATAGTTGAAACACCAGACATACAACAGAGGAGTGACTAGCTGAGCCCACAGTATGATATTTCACATTAGTGGAAATGAGCATAGAAACAAGAGTAAAATCCATCCCTCCCCAAGTCTAGCCAATAGTTGACCCCGTAACCCCATTGTTTGCCTCCCTGTCCTCCGTGGCCCCAGTTCAACCCCCAGGGAGTGTCAAGGATACACACTTCTTTGTAGGACGATGCCCCGGTATTGGCACCATTCAGCCCATATTTTATAGTGTTTAATAGGGCAACCCCTGATGTTATGTATGGGAATGTCCAAACTCATGGTCCAGCCTATGCTTCCACCATTCCAAGGAAGGAGGCTCACTATCTTTCCAGGCCCTGGCGATATCCCTCTTCACTATCACCACACCCGAACACATCTGAGGAGTGCGATATCTATTAGTATCTATCTCGTCTGTGGTGTGAAGGAGGACAAACTTAGGTTCCCTCGGCAACACCCAACCCAGCACTTGTTCCAACCACGCCAGCCCGCCTCCCAAAAAGGGGCCAGTTTCACATATGTCCACGTCATATGGAGAAAGTTTCTCCTTTCCGATAAGCAACGCAGGCAAGTTGGTGTACCCACTACCCCCATATTCCATAATCTCTCCTGAGTTTTCATAAACCATGTGTAGGTACTTCCACTGTATTAGGTGATCCTGTGAGACAATCGATGTCCCACAGGGGGAGGCTGAGACTTCCATCCAATCATCGTCAGTAAGTTGCCCAGGTCACCCACTCAGGCCTCTCTCAGCCGGTCAAAGGAGCCTGGTGTGTTGACCAATAGTGATCAATATACCTATGAGAAATTATGGTTGGTTAGTTCCTCCATCAGTATTTTGGCCTCTAAGAGATTATATTCTGGTATGTCTGTGAGCTCTTTGATGTGCAGGTGAGAGCATGGCATAGTTACAGGTATCTGAAGAATTGTGAATCTTTTAGGTCATATTCTGCCTGCAGCTCAAAAAAGGATTTCATTATGGAGCCCGACAGGACATCCTCCGACTTGGAGATGCCTATGATATCCCAGAATTGGAAGCCCTCTAAGGCCGTAACCTGTAAGAACTAGGTACTGTGCCATACTGGGGGTTTTCAAACATCCCTTCCAACTGAGGCCTGTGTGGGTCTCCTTCTAAATCTGAAGAGTCACTTTTGTGGCTGCCGGAAGGTGTTCCGAGGGGTTCCTCTGTACAGCAGATGCAGAAGGGGGAGCTTTTGCATCGACCATCGGTCAGTGGCAAAGGCAGGATCATTTGTGTTATTGAACCACCACTCGTTTATGACAATGAGATGAGATTCCCTGTAATATGAAATTATATCTGGAAAAGTAGGTTTTATAACACTTAGGGGCCGATTCCGATCTCGGCCGGTAGGGCTCCGAATCGGATTCGGCTTTACCGGATCCGATTCGGAGCCCTACTTCCCGACCGATTCGTACGCGCGTCCGGGCGAGCGAGTACGATGCGAATTCGCCGACCGACTCGTCCGGGCGTCCCGACCGCTCCGACCGACTCGTTCCCGGGTCGAACCGCACCGACCGACTCGCTCGGACTCGACTCGCACCGCGCAATGGAGACGTTCCCCGGCCGGGTAAGTACGATGCGTGCCGCGAGCAGTCCGACCGAGCCGCGCACTCCGGCTCGTAAGAGCTGTCGGAGCCGTACTTTGGGGGTCCGTGTCGGACCCCCCTGTATGCGTAGCCGCGCGAGTCGCACACAGGGGGGACCCATGGGTCCCCCCTACCTGTGCGTGTACGGCGCGAATCGCTTAGCCGCGTACACGCTGTAGGGGGCGCACTTGTCCGCATCGCACCCATTGAGTCAATGGGAGCCCGCGTACGCTTTGTACGACCGGCTCCCATTGATTTCAATGGGAGTCCGACCGACTCGAGTCCGATTGCATACGGACGCATCGTACTCGTTCGGTCGGACTGCACGGGTCCGATTCGGTCGGAAATCTCTCCGGGTCCGGCTCGGTCGGAGAGATTTACGGCCCGAATCGGAATCGGCCCCTTAGATAGGGCGGGATACGGTGTTGCCACAAGAAGTCCCTCAGCAAAGAGCCTAATTTCTTAAAAACCGAGGTTGAGAGCAGGAAGGGGTTGTTCTGCAACTGATATAACAGACCATTTTATAGATAGCTAAATGACCCGTAATGGACAGCGGTAGCATAGTCCAAAATCCTAGATTGCAAGTCACCCATTCAAGAGGAGGCTGATTATTGTGTTTCCAGGCCCAAGTGGGGTCCTCGGTCCCAGATTCTGGAAGCCTTCCTAGAGACTCATATATGGGAAGCCCAATCAAGTGCCAATAAAGAGCACATAATGATAAGGCAGAGAAAGCCAGGTCGTCCAGGAAAATTAGAACGACATCGGCGTATAACGCAATTCTATCAAAGATGCCTGCTGCCCACTCCAGTCGCCCTACCAGGGCGTCCATCCTCAGACATCCTGCTAGGGGTTCAATTGTAATCACAAATAATAAGGGCGGCAGTGGGCAGCCCTGCCTCGTTCTCGTCCCTCCGTACAGTGGGAATTGGGCAGACAGCCAACCTCCCACCCTCACTCTCACCTAGACGTCAGTGTATGGCCATTGTGTTCAGGAAATACATTTAGGTCTGAAGTTGAGTTTCTGCAGCAGACAAAACAGGTAGTTCCATCGGACAAAATTGAATGCCTTATGAAAATCCACCATTTTTTTTCCTTCTTTCAATGTACAGGCTATTACTTGGGCATAAACTTTGTGTCCTGATGATGATCCCCCAATTCTAGTGGGTATCAAAACGTCGTCGACCCTTGCATCTTGACTCTGAACTTATTCACATGATTTTCTGTGGAGCATAAGATGTTTGTTTAATTGTGACTGTTTAAATATTGCATTTCTTTACAAAGTCACCATGCACTTAAATGCCTGAGGTCTGGAAATCTTCTGACTTCCAACCTTTTTACCCACGTAATTTTGTATATATTTTTGCTTTTTTCCTTCAATTGTTGTATATTTAATTAATGTATTGCATCTCCACTGAGGAGAATATCATCACAGAGCTTACTGTGATTCTGCATGCCATTGTTGTTACACTCTTCCTAGAGAGACCAATGTTCCTTACAGTGTTATGAAAATCCACCAGCAGGAGTGCGTGAGCTCCTGGTAGCCCATGTGCTAATGCCAGCGCATTATGTATGCACCAAATGTTATGCCATGTGGCTGTCCTAGGAATAAAACCAGATTGATTGTCATGAACCAAAGTGGTAATCATGGAGAGCAATCTATTGGTCAGGGCCTTAACCCATATTTTAACCCTCTGTGTTTAGAGATGGGAGCGATAGGGTGAGCAATCATCAGGGGGTGTCTCTTCTTGGGCGTGACTACTATTTTAGACAGTCGGAGGTCAGGGGAGAGTGTGCCCATCTCTTGGGCCCATTTCAACATATTCCATAGGGGGTAAATAAGCAGACATCTATAGGCTTTAAAGAACTCCACCGGGAGGCCATTGGGACCTTGAGTTTTGCCCAAGTGGGGCTGAGACAAGTCCTCCCCCAGCTCTTCGCAAGTCATATCTTTGTCTGATGAGTCCCATTCTAAGAACGTCAGGGGGCATGTGAGCAAGTCCTTCACAAAGTCTTGGAGGGCCTCAAAGTCCCCCCAGGTGACAGATTGTATAATAATGTGTAATAGGTGGCAAAGTACTGTGCGATGGCTATGTCCCCCACTTGCCTGACCCCCTGCCTATCTGTTATATATGCATAGGTGTGTGATGCGCTGTTTAATACTGAGCCAGTGCAGAGTCTTGCTAGTGTTGTCACCCCACTGGTAGATGCAACTCTGTGTAGCAAGCCAAGCCGTTCGAGCCTCATCCAGAAGCAATGGAAGAAGTACCTCTTGTTGATGTAGGGAGTCTCTCAGTATAGTGGGGGCACCAGACGCAGCATGACCTGCCTCCAACTCTAGGATACAGGTCTCTAAGTCAGTCCTTTCTTGCTTGCGCTTCTTGCACCTTCCCAAAATGTAACTAATAATTTCACCCCTGACTATGGCATTTAAGGCTTCCCAGAGCATCTCCGGGGACTCGATCGTCCACAAATCTTTGTATGACTGTGTGAATGTGAGTCTTGGTCTCAGCATCCTGAAGCCATCACACGTTCAGACACCAGTCCATCCAACAGTGCCCTCGGACGAGTTGCAACCGTAGTTCTAGGGGAGAATGGTCTGCACCCTGTGAAATTCTGAAACAGGTAGGAGAAAATAGTCAGGCTGGGAGAGGACCTTATGGGCCCCGGAGTAAAAGGTATGTTCCCCTGGGTGTAAGAATCGTCACGCTTCCACCACACCCATGGCTTTGATAAAACAGGCAAAGGGGGACAGTCTCCAGCCAGCACTCCCCACCTTGGAGCTCCTGTCCATTCCCCCAGTCCACCACCCCATTTCAGGAATTGTGTCACCAGGGCCCACAGTGTCTGAAGAGACTTGTGCTTCAGTGGTGGAGGGACCTAGATGCTAGCCAATGCAATTGGGTGCCCATGGAGGAAACCAGATTTTGCAGGGTCGCGTCCAAGATTGTTGTGCCATATCCAGTCATCCACCAGAGGACAGTATTGATGTATCAAACTGGCCAACCCCTGTGACCCTCAGGTGAAGCCTTCATGGAACACCTGCGTGTTTTCAAGGAAAGGGCATCTGGTGCCCACTAGGTGTGTCAACTCTGCGAGTACATTGGCTGAGTACCATCTGGCCTGCTTCAGCGCTGCACCTCTCTTGACAGGATCTAAGATACCATTAACAGTTCAGGTCAAGAGACAAAGAGTGCCTTGAAACTGGTTGGACATTAGGCATGTGAATACCATATCGATAGTTACATGGAAGAGGTGGTCTAGGCTCAGCGTCAGAATTGTCCATGTGCAGTGATGTCTGGTGTAAATATAAAAGACACAAAAATGCAAAACAGTAACCCATAAGCGTGCAATCGGGAAAAACCATCACTCGGAGAGAGTCGCATATCAAAGTCTCCTATAGCTGAGCAGCCCTAAGGATCTTGTTAAGGTCAGCAAAGCTTCCGGAAGTGGTCTCCGCAACAGGGACCTGTGAGCCCTCTCCACTGTGGAGCAGGGAGACAGCTCCTCCTTCAGCACCCAGAAGTGCTGCCAGGTGGTGACAAATTAAGTGAGGGTCATCCCCTCTGCACCCACCGGGACCCCCACATTTCATGTTGTTATGTTGCGAGCGGCCTTTTGCTTTGTCAGCCCGCAATTCAAGGAGTTGCACAGTTTTCTGACAGCCAGAAATAATGGTTTGTAATGTGCAGAGTGTAACTTCTGTAGTCAAGATACAACTCTCAGCCTTTGCCACCCTTGGAGTCATGTTTAAATTCTGCCTCAACAGAGAGACGTCTTCATTTAATTCACTCATTTTCCCCACCAGAGAGGATCATAGGTCTTGGATTGCCTGCAAGATGGGGGCTGAGTGATCAGTGAGAGCCGGTGCAGCTGCCAATGGGGGATCTTTGTCGGCAGCCTCTGCAGGTCAGGTGTATTTGTTAATGCAGCCTGGGATGCCTGAGCCTCGACTTGTTTGTCTTTCCCCATGATGTGCCGGAGCACTCCCAGTGGCCTGAATTGAGAAGAGAAGGCTGTGGGAGCTCCCGGGCTCTTTAGGGGTATTGTGTTTTTTAAGAAATTTTTATTTTATTTTATTTTATAGATCAAAAATGATGTGTGAGTGTGGAGTATTGATTGTGTATATAAAATTTCTAGTATCCAGCACCTTGCATAAAATGTTTTAGATTGTTGTGGAAATAGCAAATGTCAATCCTTTAGTATCCAACACCTTCCCCAAATTGGTTTAGATTGGTGTGGGAATAGCAAATGTCACCCCTTTAGTGTCCAACAACTTCCCCAAATAGGTATAGATTTGAGTGGAAATAGTAAATGTCACCTCTTTAGTGTCCAACACCTTCCCCAAATTGGTATAGATTGGAATGGGAACAGAAATTGTTACCCCCTTAGTGTCCAACAACTTCCCCAAATTGGTTTAGATTGTCATGTGAATAGCAAATGGCACCCCTTTAGGGTCCAACAGTTTCATAAGAATGGTTTACGTAGGTGTGTGATTATTTCATTTAACCATATTAGTGTGAAATACTTTTTTTAATTGTATTTCGATGTAGTAGAAGTATTCAATCTTATTGTATTAGTTTTGTTGATGTTTATAAAGATAAGTAAAAAAGTAGCTGTATATTTGTAATAAATGACATTATTAATTACATATTTTCATAGAATAAAGACATGTAACACATTTTTCAATTTTTATTTATTTTTTCAAAGTTTATTGAATGTACATTTTTAAACATATATATTCCAGTTAAAAAAACATTTACATATTGATGAATAAAATGGTTTTTAACACACTTGCATTATTAAATAAACAATGTACAGTTTATTGAAATAGTATTGCTTGCTGTGCATTTTTTTGTTTTTTTTTCTATTGTTTATCATTTTTTAACATTTCTTAAATTGTTTCAAAAACATATGTTCAACATCATTTTAACTTAAGTTTTTTCACTATGTGTTAAATTCTATATTTTTATACTATTACTTAATTTATACTTTAAAATGTTTTGACATTTTTGTCCAACATTTTTTAAAATGTTTTATATGTTTAATTATTTTTCATATTTTTAATGCATTATTCAACATTTTCTACTTATTTTCCCAATTCATTTCTATGGGGAGTCATGAAGTATCATTTAGTGGCCATTTCTTTAATGCTACCTTTTATTTTGTAATCTGTTTTGTCATTTTTAGACTTTTTTCCTGGATTCAGGTTGCAGTAAGGTGTTGCTGTTTTTCATAAGAGGTATGTCTTTTTAAAAGGTTTTTTTTTTAGGGTTTTGAAGGTATGGGAGATATAGGGGCAGTCTAGAGGTTAGTTATACTTTTTGTTTGTGGGGTTTTTGTACATTTATTTTTATTCATTGTACTGTTTTTCACTAGTGTGTAGGTTTGGGTTTTTGTACACAGTTTTAGTAATGTATCATTATGTTATATTGTGTTATGATACTTGCTTTATGAAGATTAAGGGCCTGAGTGCGAGTACTGAGGTCCACAGGACCGCCGTACTCGTGGTGGCAGTCTGTCCACCGCCACACTGCAGGCCCGCCCACAGTATTATGAGTGTGGCGGTCCACCACCACAAGACGCCCAGCTCCGCTGGGATCAAGGATCCCGCTGCGCCGGCAGTCTGGAAATGGGCAGTAATGCACCGCTGAGCATATTATGAGTTGCCTGTCCACCACCCTCATCATGGCACAGGGCCCGCCATGAAAAGGGTGGTAAAGAGGCAACTAAGGCGGCCCTGTAGGCCCCGGTTGCTCCTGGGCCTGGGGGTGCATGCGGGAGGGCACATGTTGTGCCCCCCTGGAATTGCATCCCTCTTCCTGCATGGTGTGGCATGCATGCCACACGGTGCAGGAAAGTGCAGTCGGCGCTCTCACGGCAATGGTTTGCATGTTAGGCTCTCCTATGATCCTAACATACCACCACTGCGAGACCGCCGCAGCCCCACCCGCCCGCCCTGGATTCAACTGTGAATAGGGCGGGTAGGCACACAATGGCCTTGGCGGTCCTCCTGCAGATGGTGCGGTGGCGGTGCCAGAGGTGGACCATCAAAGTCATAATAAGGCCCTAACTGTAATGAATATGTACTTTTGGGAATATAATGTTTTTTGCGGGTGTGTTTTCTGTTTTATTTTTCAGGTTTTTCTCTAAGATCGTGTCCTATGGGCATGTTGATTTACCTTTTTTTTTTGTTTAAAGGACATCTCTCTTGGTTTACAATAAACCAACATTTTTAACTTTTATTTCTTTTTTGGAGGGTTTCCAGGGAATAAAAATTAAAACACTTTTGGGGTTTTGTTTTGGTTCCTAGATACTTTGTATTGCTTTGAGGGATCTCCATTTCATTGGTTATATTTCTGCATTTTTTTGGGACTTTTTAGAAAAGATTTTTTCTGCTTTTGGTGGATTATACTTTTTGACTATGTGGATACAGAGGAAGATCTGCGGATACAGAACAGTAAGTCATATTCATTTTATTTGTTTTTTGTGGAAAATGTTATATTTTCTTAATTGTGTTATTATTGTATGATTGTTATTTGGAAATGTGTATTTTATGTGTTTTATGTGTCCAAACTCTGGCATCGCAGACAGGAAGTACTGGCGGCCCTCCCCCACCTTGCTATTTTAGCAGGGGTAAAAAACAAGATAAAATAGTTATAAAATGTTGTGCCTGTAGCCCCGCAGATAGCAGCAACAGGTGCCCAAGTTCTAGTAACTGACGAAAGCTGCCCTCTGTGGCTCCTACTCCTCTCACCCAGTTAACTGACTGATTTTCCAGGTCAGCCGGCATCAAACCCCATAGGCAATTGTATGTCTGAGAAATCTTAGAACACCCGTTTTAAGGAGTAACTCAAGCAATGTATTGTTGCTAAACCCAACGTTTCCACCACAATTCCTACCCAGAAAATCCCTGAACTGTAAATATTTTACAAAATCTCTCTTGTCAAGCCCAAACACCGACAGTAGTTCTCTGAAAGACATCAACTGATTGTTTTCCAATAGATCACCTAATTTCTTTATGCCCTTGGCTTCCCACCTAACAAAAGGCATCATGAAAGGTCATTGGTAAAAGCGGGGACCGCCACAGGAGAGTGTAAAAATTGAATCTCCCAATACCAACCTTCTTACTGACCACCCCCCAGATTTTAAAAGTCGCCTATAGGTTCTTACATTTCACCTTCCTATAAAAACTAGGTTCTACCAATTTTAGAAAAAGGGCCTTAGCCTCCGCCCCTAATAATAGTTCATAAATAGAAGGTGTCGCTTCCAAAGCAGAGCAGGCAGTCTGCTGGCCCCCAACTAGGATGCTCATATATTGTAGCGCAGCAGCCCACTGGTAGTACTTCAAATTGGGGCAGCCCATCCACCTTTATCTTTGGGCAGCATCATATACTTCAGGGCTCGCCTAGCTTTGGCATAAGACCAGATGAAGCTGCTCGATAAATCCTCTTTTTTTTTTTTTATACCACTTCTTCCTAAACTCAAAGTGTATGGTCCTGAAAAAGTAAAGGACCTTGGGCAGGAATAGCATTTTGATAACATTGCAGAACCTATTTATCAAAAGGTGCAGAATATCCATTCTTCTAAAATCAGAATTTGCCTTTTGAATTTCCACTACCTGATCCAATTTATGGGTGATATTGACCCCTAAATATACTGCAAGATCCACAATCCTGTTATCCTCGAATTCAACCCAATCATTCACTACCAGCTGCATTTTATTCTGGTTCAGCAGGTACCCCAAGACCATACCAAAGGTTAGAGCCTCCTTTTCTAACTCCAGAATTGCCCCTCTAGGGTCAGAAGTAACAACTGCAATGTCAATGGCATATGTGAGTACTTTGGCACTGAGCCCCTGAAGCTCCATAGATTTAATTAGCCCATTGGCTTCAAGTTCCCTTATTAGGGGATCAATATATAAAGCAAATAATAAAGGTGAACATGGGCACCCCTGCCTTGTACGCCTGCTCACTTGCAGGAGGTCAAACTCCCCTCCCATGAGTTGTAACCTTGCTGTTGGTTCCTTGTACATCGCTTGAATTGACCTAAGGAGCGTGAACGAAACTGATTTCATTGTAGCACTGCCCAGAGATAATCCCATGTCACCCGATCAAAGGCTTTTTCGGTGTCCAAAAGCACTAGAGCCACTAGAGCCCCCTCACACTTTGTCAGTTAATAAGAGTTATTACTCATCTAACATGGTTGGCAGCACCTCAATCAGGAATGAAACTGTGCAGCCTGGGAGACACTATTTTACCTACAATCCGACTTGATCTAGCCGCCAAAATTTTGGAATGCAGTTTAGCATCAAGATTTATGAGTGAGATGGGTCCATATGACCGAGGCTCATAGGGCGATTTCCCCTTTTTCTTGAAGATCACAATATTAGTAGTTGCCCAAGACTGGGGGGCCGTTTGTCGGTTTTACACCTCTCGTAAGTTACAGAGTAAATACCCTTCTAAAACAGCAAGAAACACTTTATAAAACTCCAAAGGAATTTTAATGGTACCAGTCGCTTTGCCTGAAAGAAAAGCTTTAAGTGCTTCAATGATTTCTGCTTGACTAAACAGGGCCACCAAAAAGGCCTGATCTTCAAGATTAACTCTTCTTCCCCTGATCAAATCCAGATGATCAACTATTCCCTGCTCATCCTCGCCTACTTCGGCTTCATACAAACCCTTATAGAATGTCCTGAACACCTTCGGTATTGCCTGAGGGGTATTACGCAACACACTATTCTGGGCTCTGATCTCAGATATTTCCCTATAGGCTGTTTTCTGCCTGGTAAGGACTGCCAGCAATCGCCCTACTCTTTCATTATACTCATAGCATTCTTTCCTACAGGCCTGAAACTTTTCAGCAGCCCTACCTGCTCAAACATTGTTATTAGCAGATTTGATCAACGCAACTTTATGCAAACATTGTTGAAGTTCCCCCCGTCAGCTGCAACCTCCGCCAGTTGAGCCTCAGCTGCCGAGAGCTCACTGCACTTATCCCTAAAAAACTGGCTAACGGTCCTTTGCCAGCTGAGACTAAAAGAGAAAGTCTCACCCCTTATTCACAACTTTAGGGAGTCCCAGACCACACCAACAGAGGCCCTGCCTCATTTTATGAAAAAAATTCAGGGATCCATACTCTTGTATGGGTAACATATTCTGCATTAAACAACAAACACCTATCGAACGACCATATCTGTGAAGACCTTTTACTATCAAAAGAGGAAATTTCGATCACGAGCAAATTATGATCTGACAACATTTTCAGATGTTTTTTAATCTGCATCCCATTGACCAAGCTCTTGGATGTAAAAAAAAGAGTCCAATCTGACATGCTGCCTGAGTGAGGCAGAAAAAAAGTATACCCCAGATCTGGGCCTTCAGCTTCTCCCAAACATCCACCAGGCCCTGTGTCATTTTCAAATGCTGAAGTGCCCGAAACACCCTGGGCTTCCTACCCAAATAATGCCCACCATCTAATACACCCTGCCCACTGACCAAATTATATTCAGATCACCCTAGACAATAATCGGTGTTGGCCATAGAGCCAGCTCAGTATGCAAAAATATCTAAGACAGTAGGGTCGTTCAAGTTACAGCCATAAATAGATCAGAGCGTGATGACCCTACCCCAGCAAACTGATATACAGCTACGACCGACCTTGCATTTTTATCAGAGGTGCGCCGTATCATTCTATAAATATTCCTCCTTGCCAGTATGGCCACCCTCTGAGTATTTGTGCCCTGTGTGGTATACCCCAAAAGATCATACCTTAGCATCTCCAGAAGATTTTTCCTGCCCCCTTCTATATGAGCCTCTTGGATACAGACTAAATCAGCCTGCAGCAACTTCAACCCTTTCACCACATTTCTTCTTTTTAAAAGATCTTTGAGCCCACATATGTTAATGGTCACAATTCGTCTATGAGCTACTCGTGCCATCAACAAAGATCAGAGTGAACTAGACCCCACAAACCCAACCTGTTGCCTCTCTCCAACAAAATAAACTTCCTAACCAAATGTTGGCCAAAAAACTGAGGTCTGCTAAGCCTCTCTGCCTTCTCCACTCTCTTTCATTTAACACCCCCAGCCCCTTCCCCTGCCCCTCACCCAAACCACCCCATCTCCAACATCCTGCAACAGCCCCAGCCCCCACATCCCCCACCACTTAAGGCAATCAGACCGAAGTTTGAGTGATGACTCACGTGCTCGACCTCCCCCTGAATAAACCTATGATCCACTACAAACACCTTTATTTGGAGAGAAAAGAAGAGAAGATACCAGAGGTACACACGTGTGACACCATAGGATCCTTTTTAATCTCCCAGACTAAAGTTCAGTTTCATAGAATTTGTACTTTGGCGAAATAAGACAAGGCCTGCAAAAAAGAAAAGAGAAACCCCCCCAAAAAAAACAAAGACAAAATCAGCTGCTCAGTCTAATTGTCTCAGGCCCTCTGCAAAACTCTTTAGCCTTAATTTCAGAGGTGAACACACAAGTCTGGATCTTAGAAACAACTTTGAGGCATGCCGGATTTAGCAAATAAGCCTCGTTCCCCTTGTCCTGGATACGCTTTATAAGTTGTCGCAGTCTCCAGAGGCATTTGACAGTGACATGGCAGAAATCCTGTCTTGTAAAAAAAGAGCACCCCTCAAAGCTTTGTCTTGAATCTGGGCACGCATTCTCGAAGACTGCCTGCCTCAACAAGAAATTATCAAAATATACAATAACCAACCTGGGCTTAGGGGTGCCACCACCATGTGACTGTGATTGAGAATGCTTTTGAGCATGAGGGGAAACCTATGGACTTTCTGCACCTCCCTTTCACAATTCCAAGACTCCAACTCAGGGAAGGCTCCCTTGAATAACAAAACTACAAAAGACTTAGGTACTGATTACGAGTCTAGCGGTATGAGGACCACCAGACTTGTGGGTGCACGGCGGTCTGGCGGTCTGATCGCCCTAAGAGGACTTTGGCGGTCGGACCTCGATTGCACTGCCGCAACCACCAGGGAATCACATTCCCTGGCAGTCCTGGGCAGTCTGAGGGCTGAAATATGCTTGGTGGTGCCCTGAGGCACAGTCAAGCATATTATAACCTTCCTCACCACCAATGGTGTCATGGAGGTTCTTCCTCCATGTAACTGCTGGCAGTAAGGAATGAAAGGGGGCCCTACAGAAGCCCCCTTTTGCCCCTATGCATGGGGGTGCATGCAGTGGGGCACATGTTGTGCCCCCCTGTAGATTTGCACCCCCAGTTCCTGCACAGGAAGGAATGCACAGCATTGTGCATTCCTTCCTGTGCAGGAACGTGCACTGGTGGTCCCACGGGGGTGTTGTTTAAAGCTCACAATGAGCCTTTAAACAGCACCACTGCCAGACTGCCACGCCACCCACCCACCAGACCACAAGATTACTTGGAATCTGACGGGCGGGCGGCAGTGAGTTTCGCCGGTCCTGGAGTGGGGTGGTGGTGTACCGCCCACTCCGGGATGGCCGAAACTCGTAAACAGCCACTTAATGTCATTGCCTTAGACTCACTCTTCAAAGCCCATGATCTGTAGATTATTTCAACGCTGTCTGTTCTCGACACCCTCAAGCTTCCATTGAATATCTGAAATCTGTGAATCTGGGGACTCTGATTGAACCTTAAGCCCCTTTAGGTCTGCCTCCAACAGCGATGTGCGAGTTCCACCGATGATTGCCTTTCCCTGATGTCAACATATGCTTTAGAGATCTTCCTCATTGCACCCTGGAGCTGCATAATTGCAGTCCTATCATTTTGACCATCAACATGAGTCTCGTCCTGATGCTGTTTGATGGACTGATATGCAAGCCCAAGTGACGGCTCTTCAACCGAACCTGGCAGGGCTGCAGACAGCCTGGGACTTTGTTGTACATTGGAAGAATCGTCATATACTTTCTGAGTTGGTGATTTGCCCCACTTTAAAGTGGAGGCTGCCGGACTCCCCCTCCTATACACAGCCCCTGTCATCCGGGTTTTGGACCTTCTATGCTGTTTCACCTGTCTGGATGAGGTGGCAGAGCTCAGGTTATCCGGTGACCCACTCGACGAGTGGTCTGATTGCGAAGCACAATCTACATCTTCAGAACAAGAAGATTCAGAACCTTCTGTAAAGGAAAAGAGCCTATTGCCCTGCTCCGGGGGGTCCTCAGGAGGCTAAATATCTTTGTCACTCCCTGCGTAGCACTTGTCCCTTTTGTGAATCCTGTCACTTACCGCGGGTGCTGGGTGCCCTCCTGCGCCAACCACCACTGAAGTCATAGAGGACTGATTAATGCCAAGGAGGACAGACTCACTGCCAATGCTCTTAGTCAGTCCGATTGGGGGGTGAGGGGTGCCTCTGAAGCCATCTCCAAAGTCCGCCCAGAAATCAATGCAGAAATCAATACAGACCCCCCCCCCCTTTAGCCCCCATTGTGTTTGCACTAATCTGGGCCGCAGAATGGCTGCTAGACTGCTGCACCAACAATTCCCCAAGACAGATAGTAAATCCACTGGACTAGACTGCAAAAGAGAATCAGAATCTCTGCGTGCTGCTAAGCAGACAGTCATTAGCTGGACCTCAGGAATCGACCTCGGTCCAGACCTCTGGATTTTTAGAATCCTATTTCTGCAATGCCAGCACTTACGTGTTTTTAGGCTTGTGTTTCCCTAAAGCTGATCTTTTAAATTGTAGTACCTTGAAGTTTACACATAAGGGCACTCAACAAATAATATATAACATAAGACAATACATCTGTACCCACCGCCACCACTCACTTCATCCACATTCCTCTTACGTCCATCTTCTCATGACAATTGTCTACCCACACACAATCAATTTTTCCATTCCTTTCTGAATCATTGATCCACAGTTAACAACGACAATATTGCACTCTTACAGAAAACCCACATGCTGTGTTTACATTGTCAGGCTCTCACCCTGTTGGATTTCTCTTGTCAACAATACTTGGATTGCATATGCCAACCCAATAATGCTTCTTGAAATGTACCTATTTTTGACCAATTTTTGATGGTCTCTTATGACCTTCCTTGCTCTTGATACTGCTGAACACTACACCTATGGCCCTCGTATCATCATGATCATTCCTACTATTCCGTGTTACACCACTAACCTTTATTATTATAAAATTCCAAAGAGCACAGACTTCCTGGTTCCACACTGCTAATCTTTAATATTAGGAAATTCGAGAAAGAGGTAACAATAAGATGGATCTCGCTCTCCGTCATTGCTAACCCCAAGGAGGATTAAAGCCGGAGATAGCTTGGCTTTCACCCCTAATATCTGATCGTGAAATTTCTCAATAGAATTCATTAATATTTCAAGACGTGGGCAGGATGCGAACATATGGATTAGGTCGGCATCCATAGAGTCACACCGAGGGCACCTCACTCCTACCTGCCCCCCCCCATTGAGCAATCCTCGCCGGGGTGTAATAAAGTGCAAAGATTGTTTTATAATGCTGAGCTTGGAGCCCAGCGTGGCAGACAACCATCTGCCCAAGTTCTAAAGACTCCATAAACAAATCTGGTTCAACACCCAGCCGTTCTGCCCATTTTGTCCCATGTTTTCCCAGATCGTCCAGCTTAAGCATTACAAGTTCAGCATATATTGTCTTTATAGTACACTTCCCGCAATCTCTAATAGCATCAATAACTTTAACATTGTCGAAACCATTCAATCCTCCCACCTTTCTACTGAGAAAACTTCTTAGCTGAAGATATTTTTAAAAAATTGTACTTTCGAGACCAAACTGCTCCTGCATATCCCTAAATTGGCGAATTCCATCCATCCATACTATATCCCCAACCTTCTGTACGCCTCGCCTCGACCACTCTGCCATAGTTGGATCAGAAACAATTTCAGGAAACATGGGGTTTTTATACAGCTGAGTGTAAGTATTTATTCTTCCAAGACCCGTTTTCTTTTTGAATGCAGTCCAGATCTTAAAAGCGGCCAACAGAGTCTTAAATTTTGTTCTCTTAAAATAGCTGGGCTCACTAAATTTCATAAAACAGTTTTCCGCTTCTGTACCGAGCATCAGCTTGTACACATCCGGAAGCACCATTTCATTCCGAGGAACTTGGGTGCGCCCTCCAAACAGGCAGCCCAATAATAGCTTTTAAAATCTGGAACTGTGAATCCACCTCTTTCCCTCGGCAATGACATGTACCTAAGAGCCCTCCTGGTTTTCCCATGCGCCCAGATAAACCGATTTACTATATTGTCAAGTGCGCTAAACCATTGTTTTTCAAATTCGAGTGGAATTGCCCTAAACAAATAAAGAATTTTAGGTAGCAGCATCATCTTAACCACATTACTGCGTCCCAGTAATGACAGATGTAGATTATTAAATCTGTCTAAGTCTGTTTTTGCCTTACCGATTACTGGCCCAATGTTCTTTGCCACTAAATTCCCCAAATCCGCCGTAATATGTACACCCAGATAAAGCACGGATTCTATCACACGGGGATCATTCAAAGGCAATTTCCTATTTTTAACTATCTGTGTCTTTTGCTTATTTAAGGCATACCCAGAAAATCTGCCAAAATCAGATGCAACCATCTCCACTGAAGCGAGCGCGGTTGAAGGATTAGGAGTTACAATTGCCACATCGTCCGCATATGCCAGTACTTTTGTTTCAATCCCCTGATAGACAATCGGTTCAATTCCCAAATTAGCCTCCAGTAACCGTAATAAAGGGTCTATGTATATGGCAAAAAGAAGAGGGGAGCACGGACAGCCCTGCCTTGTCCCGCGTTCTATAAAAAAGGGTGTAGTATATCCACGATTCACTCTTAGCCGGGCCGTTGGTGATCGATACAGAATCCGGATGGCTTCAATAAACCCATTACCAATGCCAAACCATCTCAGAGCCTCCCAAAGATAGTCCCAGGAGACCCTGTCAAATGCCTTCTCGGCGTCTAAAAGCATCACTGCCATTGGATCCCCTGAGACCTCAGCTACATCTTTCTTGCTATGGCAGTTGTACGAATATGTATTGCCTCGGCTTGGCTGGATCCAGCAGCCCCTACCTTTCAGCAATGGCTCGCACAGCTGCTTGCCATGTTCAATTTGGAAAGAGGTATATTTGAGAGAAATGGAAGAAGAGGAAGGTCGCTTGGCAGGCGTATTTGGGCTCCTATTATAAGCTGGAAGGAAATTTATCCAACTGTCCGCACTTGAAGGGAATGAATGTACGGGGATGTTAGTTATCCCTTTTTTTTAATAATGGTGTTCCTAAATTGTGATGGATAATGATGTATTTATTTGCTGCCTATGATTGTTTTTGTTTCTAGGCTGAATACCTTGATTTTTGTACTATAACTAGATGTTGTAATCAAGTCCTCACGCTTAACCTTGGTGTATTAATATGTGCTGTCTATATAAAATCTGTAATAAAAATATTTTTTTTTTTTTAAAGGGTTTGAAAGGTTCTACTAATAGTGAAGTATAGACATGAGTGAAATTTGATGACAATAAATTTGGAAAAAAATGCTAAAAAAAAAAAAAAGGAAATTCGAAAGAGCACAGACCTCCTGGCTCATTTTCCACCTGAGTCTTTGAAACTATATCACACCGCCCTCAAAACACTACATTGGCTCCCTATCAAAGAAAGATCACAGTTTGATATACTGTGCATGACCCACCAACGACCAGAATGCCAGGCCACTGTTTATGGCTTCAGATCTTGCTAACCTGCTATCAAGCAAGAAGCTAGTGACCAATGTCCAAAGATCTTCCTGTCATCTGATGACCCAGAAACAAATAGTGTGGGACAGATCACTCCATGCACATACACTATTGAACAACCACTCTGCACATTTATGACTTAAAACATTTTTGGGAAATTCTAAAGAGGCCTGGAAACCTACCTTCTCTCTTCATGGCTACTGAATATCCATTGGTCTTCACTCTCTAAAGATTCCTCCTGATTATCCATGCACCTCAGTAGTCAGATGCCTAAGAATATTCAGTTTGCATAGACACTTCACTTTCACCAGGCTGGCGATGTTGTTATTATTGGGTGTATTATTATAATGTGGATCTCACTCATACAGGCAGTGGATCTCTTTGCATAGGGGTGGAAAATGTAAATACCTACAACTGGTCTTGTGGGATATGGCAATATCTGCTTTGCTAGTCTGTGCAAAAAAACCGAATCACCCCTCCAAGGATGTTTAGATCCAATAGGGATTCATTTATGAAAAGTGTTGCGTAAGGATTTGATACAGTGAGGCCGTAGAAGTGTCGCAGTGAAATCTCATAGATTTCACGGCGACACTTCTACGAGCCTTTTCTGAGCTGGAACGCCCACCTTGCATATATTATACCTGATGCAGGTATAATGTAGTGCAGGGGTTTACAAAGTGACGCACTTGCCTAGATGCGTCACTTTGTAAACATGGTGCAGTGTGGTGCATTTTTTATGCCGCCGCAGCCTCACAAAAAGTGACGCAACGGCGGCGTAAGGGCCTCATAAATAAGGCCCATAATGTTTTAACTGTCCAAGTGTTTTTGTACTGATATGGGGACGAGTTTCTAGGAGAGACTCATTCCCTTGTAAATTGCAAATCATCACTGAATGAACAGAAAATCATAAGATTATATCCTGTATAATTTACTCTTTAAATTGAATAAGTGCATTGTACTTGCACCAATAAAATCAAAATTAAAAAGAAATGGAAAAGCACAATGCTTTTAGTTTTAGTTGAAACATTTATAGACACTGATGAAAAAACACTCCTTTCAAAAATATGAAATACTATAGAAACCTAACAGAATGAACAAAATAAATTAATAAAAGACTGTAAACAACCCTAACTATGCCAAGCATTAAGAATGTGTGTTGTGCAACTGCATTCACTTGCAAAAGACACTATATAGTGATTTTACTGACTACATTTCAATATTTCTGTACTTGATACATGTGTGAGAGCGTAAACCATATTTACTCGCGCTAGTGTAACTGTAACCTTCTTAAGCCATGTTTTCTTACTTGAGCTAACATTACCCCCAGGAAGTGCCTGTCTCTGACATGGAGCCCCTATTTGATCTTGGCTCCTAGGGGGATCTTCTCAATGAAGTGGCGGGGAGAGGCGTTAGCCTCCTTGGCTTAACGCCTCTCACCGTCACTTCGTAAACGCGAGGCTGCACCCTATTTTCAAGAATGTGGTGCAGCCAGGCGTTTCCCCCTGCGATGGCGCTAAGTTTCACGACTTAGCGCCAACGCAGGCACCCTTGCACCAGATTGCAAGGGTGTCTGTGTGCAGGGGAGGGTTGTTCATGTACAGGAAGGTGCCCCTTCCTGCACATGAACATTCCTGAAATACCATTTTGCTTTTTCCATGTGTGCTGCACAAGGCAGCACACATGGAAAAACCAAAAACGAGGAGAAATGAAGCATTTCTCCTCATTTCCCCAACTTAAGACCAGGATTTTTCTGGACTTAAGTTCGGCTCTGCTACCTATTATCGCCGCCCTTGATAATAGGCGGCAGCGTCAATCACAATGGGTGTTGCAGTGGAACGCCCACCGCAACACCCACTGCACGCCCCTTTCACGCTAAATTTAGCGTGAAAGAGACCTTATTCTCAAGGCAGCGTTATGCCACTTAACGTGGCTTAAAGCCACGTTAAGTGGGTTAACGCTGCCTTGAGAATAAGGCGCTGACCCTATCGCAACGGGAACGTCAGAAAAAGTGACGTTCCCGTGGCGATAGGGGCTTGAGAATATGCCCCCTAAGGTGTGAAAAAACAAACACAGCATGCTCAGTGGAAACGGTTTACATTTCTGTCGCTATCTGAGACCCACACTCTCTCGTTCTCATGGCTTCAGCTAGGCACCTACTTGAGTAAATTGTAAGAATGCATCACGAGTACTACTCGAAATGTGTGTATAGTAGAGTATAAACTTGAGCTAGCCTCGACTAATAGTTGCGAAGGAACCCCTGGTTGATTGATTCTGAGATTCACAGAATATTATTTTTTCTTTTGACTATAAACCCTTTCAGGCTCCTATTGGCGTGTAAGGAGGCGCATGCCTTTTGAGGAGCTCCAAGGAAAGAGGGGAACTTGCAAGGAAATGCTCAAATGAACATGGATTTGACTAACTTACTACAATGATATGCGAGAAAAGGGGAGATACAGGCCACATATGCCTTTCGATACTGGAGGCGCGCATCTGAGGAATGAATGTCCTTCAACAAGATGGTTCTTTTCAGAGCAGCTACTCAAAGCCTTCATGTACAGTGGCGTAACAAAGGCCCCCGCAGCCCCCGCGGTGCGGGGAGGGGGCTCCGAGCTCCAGGGGGCCCCCTCAGCACAGTACCCTGACCTGAGCACTCCTGAGTGAGTCCAGGGGGGCCTATCCGTGTACTTTGTAGGGGTCCCCCTCAAGTTTCCTTACGCCACTGTTTCATGTATTAATAATGGTCCCGGCTGATGGCTCAAAAAATGAATGGCCCATCCTTCCCAAATCTTCCGAAGGAGTCCTTTTTCCCCATTTATGAAGTATGGGGGATACAAAACCTGCATATGTCACTCGTTTATATATTTTCTTCAATGGAAGTAGTTCTGCCCCTTCTTCCATTAAATTTCTTTTTGACTTTTTTTTTGTTGCAGTTTTATATAGCAGGAACTCGACCCGAAGGTATTGGAGCCTTTACATGAGCACCAGTTCCGTTACTCAAGGACGCGTTCATTTTTGGTATGCACGGGGAGATCAAGGGGCATATTATCAAGAAACGGCGTTAAAATTATCACTGCTTTAGCGGCAGAAAACTGCCGCTAAAGCGACGATAATGGGCTTGATAATATGCCCTTGAGAATTCCAATAGAAGTCCATGTTCTGGTGTGAACATGGGCTTCTATTGGAATTCTCAAGGGCATATTATCAAGCCCATTATCGCCGCTTTAGCGGCAGTTTACTGCCGCTAAAGCGGCGATAATTTTAACGCCGTTCTTGATAATATGGCCCTAAGTGATTTGCCCAGAATCACAGGAAGTTGAGCCGACTGAGACTCGCACCCGGTTCCTCAGTTCCAAACTTCGCAGCTCTGACCGTTACGTCACATCTCGTTTATGTTGGCTGTCATGCTTTTCTGAATGCTCAAGTACGAGCAGTAGGTGTATGTGATGCACTGCACGCCCTGCCAGCACTTGCAGAAGGAGGCTGATGCCTGACTCTGAAGTCGTAATTTGCTGGCGAAGCATATTTTACTCTGCATTGTGAATAATAAAATATATTGCTGTCAGACAAGAGGGCAGGAGAGGCAGGACAGAAGGGCAGGGGAGACTATTAAACTGCTGCGGCACGTGGCACAGCCCAGGTAATGAAAACACATAGTTACACCCAATAAAATGTCCAATTTAGATACACAATCATTCAACCTCAATGGTTAAAATGTGACATTTTAATGATAGGAGACATCAGGCATCGTAATCTGGTGTCAATTTTCAGAATAACATGTTGTTATCTACTCACCAATAAGAACTTTACTGCAGACATAATTGTACTGTTTTGCTGATATTGTTGCCAGTAAATTGTATTAGCTTGGAGGTCTGTTCTGATTTAGGATATGGCTCTTCATCACCAATTCTACAAACTGCTCTCTGCTAGTATTTCTGATCTGCCCTTTTTACTCTCTGTCATCTATTATTCCTTACTTTGCATTCATATATAAGGATTACCATTCAACAAACATGACACTTTTCCACAAAGTTGCCTTGCAGGTCCTCTATTGCCCATATTCACTATTACTTTGAGCCAAGTTTACATCACTTTTGAGACACAAACCCTTCACAAAATGTTGTGCTGAAATTGATTTTCCAAAGCTAATCATAATTTGTGTTGGAAAGTTGACTAGAGTAACGCAAAGTAGAGCTATGTGCTACCTTGCATCAAGAGGGCTTGGGTGGCACTTGAGCATTCCCATGTAACCACTCAAGGGTTTTAACACAAATCCCTAACTACTTAAATTGGATGAAAGGGATTTGCACCAAAAGATTACGCTTCCTCCCAGCATGCGAACAGTGGACGAACTTTTGGAAGTCGCCACATTTTTCCAACTTTGCAAGTGTGCTGCACTGGACAACACACTAGAAAGTGGGAAACGTTTTAAAGCATAGTTTTTGTTCTAGAAGGGTCCTCTGCCAGTACAAAAACTTTGCTTGACAGAATGCTGAATCCGCTAAACCCAAAAGTTCATAAGCCCGGTAGGTTCAATGTAACATCCTGTAGTATAAATATACCCATTTTCAAAAATACAACCCAACCCTCTTCATACACCGATGAATGCAAATGCATAAGACATCTAAATTCAAAGAAGGTCGGTGGTTTCCAATGAGAATGTTTACTTCTATCTACCAGATATGAAATGTTTTAGGCCAAAGAACCAACCATGGATTAAAAGGACCCAGCCTCCACTGGTCTTAACCTAAGCCATATGTCAAACAGTGTAGACGGTCCTTAGCAAGAACCTACACAACATGGCAGTCCACAATGATGCCATCAATGATTTAATATAATGATGGACAGGTATCCCACCAAAGGAAACAATCTCAGAGCCATGTTGATAACAAGCCCATGAAATACCCTACGGGGAAATGCTTAGATAGGTATCGCCTTTCCAGTAAAGCATGTTATAGCTACTTCTTGGCCGAATTACATTTCATTTACTTGTTGGTAGACACGCCATGAAGGACATATCTCAGACCACCGATGATTAGGAAGGGTGATGTGATTCCAACAATGGGGTTACCCATTGAATAAAAATGAACAGGGAAGTAATAAAATTAAAGTCTGACAGAGATTACCTACAAAAGAGGGAATTTCAACTTGGTTGATAAATCAATGGAGGCCATTTGGCACAGATAGGTCTCGATTAATAGGTGTGATTTGAGTGTTTCTGTTGATTTGCAATCTCTGTATAAAACGTTAACTAGAGACGTGGAGAATAAAATTCCAGACTGGAAGATAAAGAATTGTGAGTTTGGAACAGCTGTTTGTGATTCGGGTCAGAGAATAGCATAAAAATGATACTTAATGCCAACAGTGTCAATGTAGCGCTAGGTGCAGCGAAGCAGGAAAAAAACGAGGATCTACCAGACAAGCTCATATTAAAGTATGTTTCTTTCATAACTTAACATCTTGCACTGGGTGTATTACTCTAGGGCCATACTAATTAATGTGGGTCGAAGCACAAGCAACTGATGCCTGAGAGTTCCTCCTTATGTGGTTGTGTGATAATTTATAGGAATACTGGGCGGAGGTCCTCGAGGCACACCCTGGGATTCTGGGATGGGATATTGATCAGGACCCAAAACATCTCCTCCTGGACACATGATCTAAGAGAGAGGTGGGGAGGCAGAGTAGGCTACTTCTGGGGCAAAATTTATAGTTTGAAAAGAGTTATCACAGGTAATGGAAGGCAGACGCTGTGTCTGCTAGGGAACAGTGGGGAATACTATTGAACAAAAAGTATCCCATCCGGAGCGCGACCGGCTCCTTTGGAAAATTAAGGTGGGGGACCACTGGTATGCTGTGCAATGGCACATCCACTATTATGGGTGGGAAGGGAAAGTGACCCTTTTCTTTATATAACCCTCACCCACTCTAGTAGTGGCATGCTTCATAATGCTGTAAGCGGCAAGAACATCTTTATATATTTTGCATGCTAATTACATGCTATCTATAATAACCACACGTTAGTCACATCATTGGGGGAGTGGCCTCTTTGCTAACCACCCTGACGAAAGCCCAGGACCTCATATAGGCCGGTAGAACAGGGCTGAAGCATGTTGGTGTTCTAGGGTCATAGGGCCATCATATCCTCACACCTTTATACATATATATTTACTCTTCCCTCCCACTCTACTAATAAAGGATACCTTTAGAGTGGGTGAGGAATTTTATCTTTAAAGTTACGCCCCCATACACCCTATCTTCATAAGTGCTCCCTGGAATATGGTTGAGCCCACCCTGACCTTTAGGAGTCAGGGTGAACCCGATGATGAAGCATGCCACTACTAGAGTGGGTGAGGGTTATATAAAGAAAAGGGTCACTTTCCCTTCCTACCCCTAATAGTGGGTGTGCTATCGCATGGCATACCAGTGGTCCCCCACCTTAATATTCCAAAGGAGACAGTCACGCTCCGGATGGGATACTTTTTGTTCAATAGTATACTACAGGGATGACGTATCCCTCCACCCTCATATTAGAGGACCTCTCTACCCTCTAAGGGCTGTTGGTTTCACCACCCCTTAACTTGTTTAGGAACAGTGTGGAATAGCCAGGAATGGGAGTATGAAACTGGAAAACCTTGTACATAAAAACAGACGCTGTGCCAAGAATGGACGTCCTACAAGTTATGGGGAAAATGGCAGCTTCACGGTTGAGCTATGGAATGGATGGTCTAGGTTGATGTTACAACTTAGTTGGCAGAGGTAAGAGTGAGGCATGTTCTGAATGGGTGACTGGTTTCTCAACTGAGATTGTAATGGTGATATAGGACAGTCAAATTAGGCTCACTTTTCTAAATTATGCAATATATGGATTTAAAGTGTAGTTTTCTGATGACTCTGCTGTGTAGTACTTTCTCCCTTCCTGTTTGGATGCTAAATTATGATGAAAATGTAAATAATATTAACACATGAAAATGAAGGTTTGAAAAGATAGTCCTTGGATGCATAAGTGTGTGCTAGGTGTGTACCCAATATCTAGTAAATTATCTTAGATCCATGACTTCATAACCTCTTAAGTACATAGGTGGCATAGCCAGCTTAATCATTTTTGTGAGCAAAGGTGAAGTGTAATTTCGCACCCTCTCCCATTGTTGATGGGACACATTAGTTACTTGTAAACGCTTATAAGCCCTCTCCTTGGTGGTGATCTAGGCTTATGTTTTGAATTGCCTTGCCTTAGAATGGCTCTGCTAAATGGGCTTTTAGGGCCTTTTGAACTTGCAGGCAGATCATAAAAAGTGAGTACAGATTGCACATGGACTTTTTGCGACCGGTTTGTCATTTTACGATGAGACACATGTACAAATAGGTCATATCACAAAATATCCATTCTGAGAGGGTCTCAAAATGAGCTGTCTGATGAACATGAATTAGGTAGACCGCTATTTGCAATCGACTATTATCGGCTATACAGGGATGGTGGGCTGCAAGGAACTGCAGACTTCCATCCCTGTGTTCACATTCCCAAAAGGAAACATTTCTTAAAGCAGTCTGTGTCTCTTGAAGGAAAAGGTGCTGCTTTAAAAGACCTATGCTTCCCATGAGGAAAGACAGTGAAGGAGAATGCAGTAGTCCCCTGGACCACTGTCTGCTCCTTCTGAGCCGGCAATGATTCCCAAAAGACAGGGTGCTCCACAATGATAGCTTCCTCTTTGTGAATCAAACAGCTCCCTACCTCAGGTGTCGTTATCTGATCAATGGTTTGCGACCACAATTGCGATCACTAACCATTAATACACGTCACTGCGAATTGCAATTGAGAAGTGATGTCCTTTCACACCACCTCCTAAGCGTGAATCAAAATGAGTCACAGAGCCCCTTTTCAAGTCGGAAAGGCTTTTCCAGTTTGCTAGAGGGGTTTTATACATCAAAAAAGGATATTTTGTGCTGCAAAACCTGGAAATACGTAAATCGCCTGGTTCACAACCACAAAATCCTTTTAGAAGTGAGGCCCTTAGTTCCTGGTGGAGGCCTTTTGGCCTTACTTCTACTTTCACACTATTCTAGCAAGCAAAGAGAACAGGAATACAAAGGACCACCCATTTTCTGATATCATCCTACCATTTGGAAAGGAACTTGGAGGAATATATTTATACATTTACAAACTTTCTGATACTTTAGAAGCTATATTAACAATTAAGTATGAGCAATAAAAAAATCAGAGGAGAATTTGTGGAGTAGTAATTCACTTGGTTAAAGGAGATGCTATAAGTCTGAAGCTAAATCTGGTCAGTGTGACACCAGGAACACTTAGCCCAAAGAAAAAAATGAACTTGTAAGGTTAGCTGAATTTTATGTTAAATTCTTGAGAGGCTTTGGAGAGCTGGGAAAGTCAACGAAAGCAGTCAGTTCAAAACAAGAGCTACATATGAATCCACCACAGAAATGAAGAAAGCATTTGTGAAAGCTAAGCAGTTCATTTGTGAAGTACCAGCCTTAGCACCACTGGTGACCAAGTTCAAAAGTACAGTGGCACAAACGTATATAATATTGGTATCTCACTCCCGCCAAGCAGCATTGGATACTTAGGCATCTTTCTAGAAGTAAGTGAAGCATGCATTGGGGTATCCTCTTTCCAATCATCCTGGGGAGGTGCTCTTGGGATTATGGCCGTTTGGCGTTCAGAGAGCTGAAAAAACTGAGGGAGGCTTCATGTGCAATGTATGGGGGGGATGGAGCTGGCGATTGATTTTTCTTGGAAGAAGAAAGATCCTCCCTAACTCCCCCAGTGGCACTGGAGGTTATGGAGATCCTCAGCCATGGAACAGTTGATTAACAATGTTAAAGGAGCGCATTTACATTGTAAAGAGACATGGATTAGCTTCAAGTCAGAGAGCTTGCCGAACTCTGGTAGACTGAGGAATTTGGAGCTTTTTATATAATTACATATGGGGCAATATATGCCTGATGGGTACTAAAGAGGATGGTAGGAATGGTTACTTCATGACCGTTTTGCTTATTAATATATGTTGAATGTATGTATATGGTATTTATGTAGCACAAACCTAGCCAAAAGGCAGCGGAGTGCTGTACAGGGTTTAAGACAAGCATAAAGTCCAGGAGTTGGAGGAGATGGAGCAGGGTTGAGGATGGATAATGTTTTTTTTTTCATTGAACTTCACTAGATAAAGGGTTTGGAATTTATTCAGGGTGGGTCGGATGTTGGTGACGACTTTCTTTTCTCTGCAGAGAGAGTAACCTATTTTTCTGTTTTGCCCCCGCATGACGGATCACCCGAAACTTTCCATGCATAATCTAGACAACGTTTTGAGAAAGTTCCATGAAGATTTGTCAAACGGTCAAAATTATTAGTGAAACAAAAAAGGCATTTCCTATGGAAACATGCTCCTAACTATAACTACCCAGTGGCCACTGCCACTAGATCATATATATATTTATATAATATATATTCATTGAAAAAAACAAAGGTTATAGGGACATTATTGTTAGTAAATAGAATAAAAAAACTTACAAATTCACTGAAAAAAACAAAGATTACAGGGACGTTATAGTCAGGCTCACATTTCACTCGTACAAAACCATTTAAATTTAGCAGTTATAGTTACCTGAGCTAACTATAACTTACAATCCTAGAATGCACTACCTCAAATATTAAATCACTCATGGCAGGGTCAGTGACACCACTGATGACATCTCAAATGACATCACTGATGACATCATCCAGTGAGTGAAAGTGTTTTGAAAATGTTTCTGACACTTAAAGATATATAGTAGGCTGGGGGCGTGGCCAACAAGATGGCCGATCGGACGCACTGAGCTAGTGCTCCCGGCCCGTGAATCAGAATGCTACACAATCCTCCTGCCCTGGGCGGATTACCAGGCCCCAGTGAGAGAGTATTGCAGATTATGACACCCAGGCGCAGCTGATTGCTCCCGTTCATCCCTGGATGTTGATTTCTGCCACAAAAAAGTAAAAGTGAGGTGGTGGCAGGCCTGTAGGGGTGGAGTGGGCCGCGCTACCTGGGAAGCCCTGGAGACTGGATGAAGCGGAGCAATACATGGGAGTGAGAAGGCTGCTGGCGGGAAAGGGGTCGCCTTGAGCGGAGCGCTGTCCCCCCAACTTGGGGGCTCGATGAGGTGGCGGTGGGCCTGCATGTTTGGATTTGACCACGCTGCCTGTGCAGGTGCCCGATGTGCTGCTGGGAGGATACAGCATGGTGCCTGGAGCCGCTGAGCCTGGGGTTCTGGGGACAGTGCTGATTGTCATCAACAGTGCTGGCTTGATTTGATTTGTGTGTCTTGTGGTGTAATGGATGCCTCAGAGTGAAGTCGTCATCAGGGCTTGGGTGCCTGGGGGAGTCTTCACTAGCGGGAAGTGTACGATATATATCTTAGATTGTAGCAGTTCCCTCCCCCCCTTTTTATTCCCTTATTCTGGTGAGTTTGATTCTCACTCATGTTTGAGTGATGTAAGTGCATTTTTGGAGTGACTGAGTGTGAATGGACGTGTGTTGGACTGTATGATAGTCGGAGTGTGAATGGTAGGGATGCCATAGCAGCACCCCGAGTCAGGGACAGCAGCTGCTGACCTGGGCTCAGGCTTATGCCCTTGGGTGACACAACAGGATATAAGGTGGGTGAGATGCATGATTTTGGTTTAAAAGTTTCGGTTGTAATTTGATGGACCAGTTAGGTTTGACCCGACTGGGGAAACGTGAGTTGTGGATGGTTGTGTTTACCCGGGGAGGGTGGAGAGGGTTGTTTGCAATTGGGGTTGTTTTACCTGGGATGGTCAAGACTGCATTTGGGACGTGGTGGGGGAAGGTGGAAGGGTAGATGGGAGAGACAAAATCATAATGTATTTCTTTGATGGGTGATGCCACTCGAATTTTAACATGTAATGTGAGAGGGTTGGGTACCTTCATCAGGGGCTACCAAACACCCACGTATCTGAAACGTATGGGGATTCACATAGCCGTGTTGCAAGAGACTCATTTAACTGAGAGGGGGGCGCAGAAGTTAGGGAAAAAATGGAGGGGCTGATTTTATTCCTCAACATACTCTTCGTACGCTAGGAGGGTCTCCAAATCGGTGGCTCCCGGTTGCCCGTTCCAGCACCTGGGACATTTAGCTGACATAGAGGGGTGGTATGTTTTGGTACATGGTAGGCTGGATGAAGTAGAATTGTGCCTCCTAAGTGCGTATGCCCCAAGTACAGATGACAGAGATTTTTTTCCTGGCCCTGGAGACTGAACTCCTTCCTTATGTGGACATTCATACTGTTTGGGGAGGTGATTTTAATTTTGTACTAGACAGAGTGCTGGATCGCCATCCACAATGTGAGGACACGAAGCCAATTATATCAGCTGGCCTTGTGGAGACTATGCACAGATTACACTGTAGGGACATTTGGAGAGACCTGCACCCAGCAGAGTTGGAGTTCTCTTATTGCTCACCCACTCACCATGTAACATAGTAGATTGGATTGTTTTCTTGTTACCATGGAGTGGGCACAAAATGTTAGAGATGTACGGTATCAGGTTCAGTTCCTCTCTGATCACGCCCCCCCTACTACTAGAATGTAATGTGAGTAGACAATGCCCATTGATTCCACTGTGGCGACTCCATGTGGAGCCGTTGGGAGACTCTGAGTTTCATGTAGACCTGCAGCAGGCTTTTTTGAGGTTAACTGGAACACATCGGAGGGCCTGGGTACTAAATGGGGCGCCGGTAAGGTGGTGACCAGAGGGGGGATGCCTGACTAAAATCTATGGGACTGGGAGAAAGCTTGAGGAGGAGTTGCAGGAGTGTGAGGCCCGACTTGCCCAACTGCAGCAGAGATTGCGGGTAGGTGAGGAAGATCTGAAGGATCTTGCGGCCGCACATAGACAGGCGTAACAAATATGGGATAGATTGGACTGCCATGTGTGGCGCGACTATAAGGAACGACTCCATAGAGAGGGAGACCACTCGGGTTGCATGTTAGCCCTGTTCCTGTGATACTCTCCTTAATGAAGGCAGATGGAAGCATGGTGCTGGGCCAATCCGCTATTAACCGGGTACTGAGGGATTACCTAGCTGAGATATATAGAGCACCCATCAGGGATGGGTCAATGGAGAGTTCTTACGAGACATTGCTTTTCCACAATTATTGCAAAAGGAACAATTGATGGACAGAATGCAGGACAATGGTATACATTCACCCCAGTAGAGAGATCTGGGCCTAAATCCATAGTTTTTTTGCTCCCCATGCCATTCCAGTTTGAACCCAGCCAGATGCAAATCAGTGTTGACCCTGCACCCAATGGGAACAGTTTGGCCTGAACTGCCAGGCCAAGTCTTCCCTGGACTGGAAACAAGCATCCTAGGACCGGTTTCGGGGTTTCACCCCTCATCAGCCAAGATAGCTTGACTCCATAGGCATGGAGAGCACGGGACCCACATCTGGGCATTCCGTCCATCATTTGTTCCTTTTGCTTTTGTCACCCTAAGTGGGAAGGGTACGCCCAGACATGGGTCCCGTGCTCACTGCACCACTGGATTTAAGCTAGCCTGGCTGATGAGGGGTGATGCCCTAAAACCGGTCCCAGGATGCTTGTTTCTGGTCCAGTGAGGACCTGGCTTGGCAGTTCGGGCTGGACTGTTCCCATGAGGCACAGGGTCAAGAATGATTTGCATCTGGCTGGGTCTAAACTGGGGTGGCGTGGTGAGCAAAAGAACAATGGATTAAACCCAGATGTTTGTGACTGGGGGTGAATGTTTACATTGTTCAGCATTCCCAGATCTTTGTGACTGGGGGTGAATGTTTGCATTGTTCAGCATTCTGTCCATCATTTGTTCCTTTTGCTTTCCAAAATTGTTCGCATCTGACAGGGAGGACTTAGAGGAGGATATTCAGTTAGAGGTGTTGAAGATTTCTCTCTGGGATATGTCTAGTGGAAGGTCTCCTGGCTCAGATGGCCTCCCAGTGGAGTTTTACCAGATGTATTCAGCGGACCTCTTGCCTAAACTTTTGGAGACATTCCAGGAGGCGTGTCAGTGGGAGTGCTACCCGGCCACATGAGGGAGGCCCTTATAATTATGCTGCTTAAACCGGGTAGAGACCCAAATGACCATGGGTCTTATAGACCACTTTCTATAATAAATATCGATGTTAAGTTATTGGTGAAGGTTTTAGCTGTGTGATTATGACAGGTGGTCACACGCTTGGTGAACACTCATCAGTGTGGTTTTATACCAGGTAGAGGTACACACATGAACTTTAGAAGGCTCTTACATGTTATGCATGCCACCAGGGACTCTGAGGTGGAGGCGGCTGTGGCCACTCTAGATATAGAGAAGGCCTTCGACACCTTGGCATGGACTTACCTCTGGGAGGTACTTAAGTGCATGGGGTTTTGATCGCGGTATGTGACGTGGTTGCACCTGCTGTATACGGCGCCAATAGCATGAGTGCGAACGGGGCAGGTGATTTTGGAGGCCTTTGATATTGAGCAGGGTATCCGTCAGCTCTGACCGTTGTCACCTCTCCTCTTTGCCCTGGCCATGGAGCCCCTGGTGAGTTATCTGCAGAACCTCAGTGATAAGGGGATACGAGTGGGCGAAACTCTCCATATAGTGTCGATGAATGCTGATGATACGTTACTTTACGTGACGGACCCGATCTCCACAGTTCCAAGATTGTTACAACTTTTGTCCAGTTTTGGAGAGATATCGGGTTTTCAGGTGAACTGCCAAAAAACAGTGCTATTCTCCTTGGCTGCACTGGACTTGGCCCAGTACTTGCCCTCCCGGTGGTGGACCTTCCGTGGTAGTCTGGCAATTTTCAGTATTTGGGAGTCCAGATAACTCACGATGATAACACTCATTATGACCTGAACATGGGCCAAGTGCTGATAGATTTGCTGTCAGTCATGGGTCGTGTGGCTCTGAGCAAAATGGTTTTATTACCTAGATGTTTGTATGTGATTCAGATTTCCTCCCACCAGCCTTGTTTCGAAAGTTGGATGGACTCCTGGTGTCGCTGGTCTGGGCGGGCAGATGAAGCAGGGTTCAGTTGGAGGCACTGAAGCTAGATCTAGAACAGGGTGGGGTGGGACTCCCTGACCTTCAAATGTATTACTTTGTGGAGCTGCTTCAATACGCTGTGTTGTGGTAGGAGGAGTCCAATTGGGAGAAACAGCTATTGGAGGGATTGGTACCCTTGGCTGATCTCCTGTGACTCCCTGATGGAGGGGTAGCGGGCCCCGGTGGGCACACTATTCATTGTGGTGCAGGTGGCATCAATTTGGGAATGGGCGGTAACATATGTGCTAAAGTATGCACCATATTCAAAGAGGTTCTTACTGTGGTGGCTTAAGCCCTTCGTGTGCCTAAAAGACACTATGAATGTACAGCTCTGGATGAAGGGGAACTGCCGAACTGCGGGTGATTTATATCTAAATGGCGCCTTTATTACTTTGGCAGAAGTAGGCGAACTGTTCGGGACTGGCCCAGGGCAATTCTTACAATAAGGCGGCTCTGTCATGCACAGCTCGTGATGTGTGGACCAGATACTTGGATGAGCCATTGGAGTCCCAGACATTAGGTGTCCTGTTGGACCTGGGATTACAGAAGGGTCTAGTTTCCTGCCTGTATTCAGCTATGAACAGGAATAGGAGTGCCACTCTGACAAAGTCACGTCGTAATTGGGACGCGGATCCGGAGGTTTCTATGACTGATGTGGAATGGCATAGAGCTAGAGCACAAGTACGTGAGACTGCAAGTAATGCAAGGTTTAACCTCACGTAATTTTATTATCTTCATAGAGCTTACTTACCTCCTCAGCGCCTGAGTCGAATATACCCTTCGAAAGAGGCTGGTTGTGTGAGATGTGGGGTGTAACTGGCTGGGTTTATGCATGTTATGTGGGACTGTGGGATGCTGTGGTCGTACTGGGGGGAGGTTTGCTCTACTTTGGTTCGAGTAACGGGGGTCCGTTTGGCCCTCACCATTAAACATTTCATGTTGGGTCTTCTACCCCTCCCTAGGGATGGACGCAAGATGGTTATAGATCTGCACTTTTGGCCCTAGTGCTTGCCAGGTGTGGGATAGCTATTCATTAGGCTTGGATAGCTCCCCCAACACATGTAAAGTGGAGAGCTGACTTACTAGAATGGGCTATTACAGAGGGGGTGCATCTCCATGGGATCCGTATGGATAAACATGCGGAGAGAGATCTTGAACTGTGGGACATGATGACTGATCGCATGGGGGCGACCACAGTGGGCAATCGGCTGACTCTGATGCAAACCACTATTGCTCCTCGGTGGGATCGCAGCTCTCCATTGCTCCCTCCAGATTGTGATTACAGATGTGGGAGTCACATGGATGGTCCATGCCCCTGTTGGGGCAAATGTATGTACTGCTGATATTGTTGAGTGTGCCGTGGTTTTGGCGAGAAGGGGGCTGTGGCAATGATACTGCACTGGCTGGTGGTCACATATTGGTGTGGTGGCACTTGAACCCTCTTGTTTGCCTCTCTGAGTTGGCTTCTTATCCAGTCCATGAACTGGGTCCCTCTCTCCCCCCCATGTGAATGTCTCTATTGATTCTGTAACCTTTCCTCCATCCTCTGACCCTCTGCTATGCTGATTTAAATTATATTCCTTGGAAGTATAATGTATTGTAATAGATGCTGATATATGATTGTAGGAGAATCTGCTGTCGCCATCCTATGTACTTCTATGGTTGTTTATTTATGTGAAATGTTAATAAAGAAATACTTTAAAAAAAGATTTATAGTAAGCTGTGTATAAGTTAAATTAATATTCTTTCTGTACTACGAATTAATTATACTATTTCTAATATATGTCATCTGAGCGGCTGTGAGACTGTATGAATCTGTGTGTGATTGGCTGTCTGAGTGGCTGTATGGGTGTGTGTGCATGGGTGAATAAGTGGGTGTGTGAGTTGCTGTATGGGTGAGTTAGTGGGTGTGTGCATGGCTGTATTGGTGAATGAGTGTGTGAGTAACTATATGGGTGAGTGAGAAGCTGTGTGAGCAGCTGTATGGGTGGATGTGTGGGTGTGTAATTAGCTGTATGGGTGAGTAAGTTGGTGTATGAGTCACTGTATGGGTGGGTGAGTGGCTGTGTAAGTGACTCTATGGGTGGGTGAGTGGGTGTGTGAGTGGCTGAATTAGTGAGTGAGTGGCTGTGTGAGTGGCTCTACGGGTGGGTGAGTGAGTATTTGAGTAGCTATATAGGTGGATGAGAGGCAACACAATGGGCTGGATAGGTGAGTGGTTGGCTATTTGAGAGAGTTTGGTTAAGTACGTTGGTGTGTGAGTGGCTGTATTGGACAGTCAGTGTCTGTGTAAGGGTCTGTATGGGTGAGTGTGCAGGTGTGTAGATTGTTGTACATATGTCTGCATGGGTATGTAAGTAATTGTGTGGGTGTGTGAGTGGGTGTTTGAGAAGTTGTTGGGTGGGTTTATGGCTGTGTTCAGAGGTTGTAAGGTTGAGTGAATAGATGTGTGAGTGGTTGTATAGTTGAAGACGTGGGTGTGTGAGTAGCTGTATGAGTGTCTGGCTGTGTGTGTTGTTGTATGGTTGAGTGACTGGTTGTGTTAGTGCCTGTATAGGTGATTGAGTGGTTCAGTGAGTGTGTGTGTGTAAGTGGTTGAATGGGGTGAGAGTAAGTATGTGAGTGGTTCTGTGGATGAAGTCTTCAGTGATATCATTTGAGATTTCATCAGTGATGTTATAGGAGATTTCATTAGTGATGTCATCAGTGATGTCACTGACCCTGTCATGAGTAATGTATTATGTGAGGTCATAAGCAGTGCATTGCGAGGGTGTAAGTTATAATTAGATCAAGTAACAATAACTGCTAAATTTCCATGGTTTAGTACCAGTGAAATGTGAGCCTAACTATAACGTCCCTGTAATCTTTGGTTTTTTCAGTGAATTTCTAAGGTTTTTTAATATCATTTCCTAGCTATAACGTCCCTGTAATTTTTGTTTTTTTTGTGAATTTCAAAGGTTTTTCAAAATGTATTCTCTCAAGTTTATTAACTATTTTTCTTTTCGTTTTTTCAGAAACATTCAAGGCGTTCTAAGTTCATTTCGTTTAACTATGATATTTCTTTTTTTTAAACTTTTAATGTTTATGTCTAAATTTTAAGAACATATAATATGTTAACATAGATTTCTTTTTTATGAATTGTGTTTTTTTAACTTTTTTGGTTATTTAAAATAGTTTGTTTTGTACACTTTTTTATTTCAACATATTGTTTTAATGGCCTTTTTAAAAAAAATATTTGAAAGCTATATTTTTGGGAGAAAATATGAAGTTATTTTTATAATATTGTTTTTTTGCCATAATTTTATAGGTCAGTGGCTCCTCCGCGGTACTGCAACCAAGACGGGATGGCAATAACTCTATGGTTTCCTATTCCGATCACCTGATCGCAATATATCTGCAGTTTCCGAAACGCTGATTCACCATCAATTTAAGGTATGGGAGTAAGTGTCAGAGTTTCTGGGTATATGAGTGGATGTGAAGGTGTCTGTATCAGTATGTGAGTGGGTGTGAGAGTGTCTGTATGGGTATATGACTGGGTATTAGTGTCTGTAGGGGTGTCAGAGTGGGTGTGTGAGTGTCTGCATGGGTATATGAGTGGCTGTGAGAGTGTCTGTGAATCAGTGTAACAGGGTCTGTATTGGTGTAACACTGGATGTGAGAGTTTCTGAATGGGTATGTGTGTGGGTGTGAGAGTGTCTGTATCAGTATGTGAGTGGGTGTCTTAGTGTCTCTCTGGGTATTAGAGTGGATGTGAAAGTGTTTGTATCAGTATGTGAGTGGGTGTGAGAGTGTCTGTATGGGTTTGAGAGTGTCTGTATGAGTGTCAGAGTGGGTGTGTGAGTGTTTGTATGGATATGTGAGTGGCTGCGAGAGTGTGTATGGGTATGTGAAAGACTGTGAGAGTGTCTGTATGGGTATGTGAATGGGTGTGAGAGTGTCTATATAGGTATGTGAGTAGGTGTGAGAGTGGCTCTATGGGTGTGTGAATGGGTGTGAGAGTATCTGTTTGGGTGGCACAGAGGATGTGAGAGTGCATACATATTTTTTTTGAGTCGCACAAGATCTGTGGATCCATTGTGGATTTACACGGGGGGCCACGATGAGCCCCGTGATGGATCCACGAATCTCGCATGTAGCCCCAAAAGATTATTTTTGGGCATTTTACTGCCCATCAAACATGCTTTTCCCTTCATTTATAACATACACATGGGTTCAGGAAATAATTTTGAACATTTTGTACAGATCCGTCACATGGCGCTAAAGTTATTGGCAAAATAAAAAAATACTTTTCCTTTGTAAACTAGGTCCTAACTATAAACTGGCAACTGTCAGTAGGAAATATATATATGTATGTACTTAACTCATAGAAATGAATATATAAGTGGGTAATATGCAAAAACTGCTACCACTCTCAATCAGGTGTCAGTTTTACATATATATATATGTATATATATATATATATATTCACTGAAAAAACCATAGGTTTTAGGGACAGTTATAGTTAGTTGGACATTGCACTCGTACAAAACCCGTGAAATTCCCCTGTTATAGTTAGTTCAGGTAACTATAACTCACGCCCCCGCAATGCACTGCTGATGACGTCACATATTACATCACTCATGACATGGTCAGTGACATCACTGATGACATCACTGATGACATCTCAAATGACATCACTGATGACATCATCCAGTGACTGTGTGTTTCTGTAAAGTTTAAATATGTTTAATATATATAGGGAAAGGCGTATTGAAGAATGAGTGGGTGTATAAGTGTCTGAATGGATGATTTAGTAGGTGCGTGACTAACTCTATAAGTGAGTGATTAAACGTATCTTACTGAATGCATGGGTTAGTGACTAAACTGGGTGAATGTCTGTATCCGTCTGTCTGTTGCTGTGTAAGTGGCTGCATGGGTTTATGAATAGCTACATGAGTGTCTATATGAGTTATTGATTGGTTGTCTGAGTATCTGTATGGGTGCCTGAGTGTTTGTGTGGGTGGGGTGTGTGCGACTCTGTGCATAGATGTGTGAGTGGGTGATTCACTGGGTGGATGGTTTCAAGAGTGCATCTGTGATAGACTGTATGGGTGGGTAAGTGTGTGTAAGAGTGTGTTAGTGAGTGAATGTATGTCCCAGTGGTACATGTGTGAGTAACTACATATGTGAAAGGCAGTATATATGTGTGTTGGAGTATATAAATAGCTATAAGCGAGAGTGTGTGATTGTGAGAGTGACTGTATGGATGAGTGTGTGCTTGTATCAGAGATTGTATAAGAGCGTAAGAATGTGCTAGTATTTGTATGAGTAAGTGAGCTGGTGTGTGTATAACTGTATAGGTGAGTAAATGGATGTGTGCTTAATTTTTGCATGACTGACTAGGTGTGTGAGTACCTCTATGGATGAGTGGCGGTGTGTGAGTGTTTATATAGGTGTATGAGTGCATATAATAGTCCTGTACTCAGTGACTATAAGTATGAGTGACTGTACGGGTGAGTGAGTAGATGTGTGTGTGTAGACCTAAGAATCAGTGAGTGTGTATATAGTAATTGGTGTTGGAGTGTCTATGGTTTTGACAATGGCAGTCTGTAATTTACAGTGGGTGTATCAAAAGTTATATTAGGGTGTGAGAAGATGCATCAAATTATCACATGGATGATGTCATCAGTGATGTCATCAGTGATGTCATTTGAGATGTCATCAGTGATGTCACTGACCATGTCATGAGTGATGTAATATGTGACGTCATCAGCAGTGCATTGTGGGCGCAAGTTATAGTTACCTGAACTAACTATAACGGGGAATTTCACGGGTTTTGTACGAGTGCAATGTCCAACTAACTATAACTGTCCCTAAAACCTATGGTTTTTTCAGTGAATTTGTAAGGTTTTTTAAATGCTAATTTCTAACTATAACGTGCCTGAAACCTATGGTTTTTTCAGTGAATTTCAAAGGTTTTTTAAATGCTAATTCCTAACTATAACATGTCTGAAACCTATGGTTTTTTTCAGTGAATTTCAAAGGTTTTGTAAATGACAATTTTTAAATGTATTAATTGTTATATTTATTTTTTTGATACTGATTTACTACATTTTTTAAACTATTTATTTTTAGATATTTTATTTTTTAAATTACATTATAATTACATTATACATTACATTACAATATATACTTTCTCAGAATGAATTACTTTAGTTTAAATACTTTGCAAATAGGCAATAGACTTTTAAGTACAGTAGTTACAGTTGTTGCAATGGGCAACACAATTTCAAACACAATGCAACATTGAGCTCAATGTGAATTTCTAGTTAAATGCAATTAGTTACTTTATGGATTACTTTTCTAACCACAGGACTGGATCCTAGATTCAGTCCTGGGACATCTCCTGTAAACAGTTGAGTAAAAGTGTTTTGGTTACAGTAGTGATTTTTAAGGAATATTATTGTATTTTAAAAGTTGACACTTAGAAACTTTTTCACATAGAATCACCAATGTTATCCTATGGGAGGAAATAGTAAGTAGTATTATCGTTACTTTTTCTTACTCAGTGGTGGATCCTGGATCCAGCACTGGTGCATCTCCTGTAAACAGTTGAAATAATGCGTTTAAGTCATACAGGCGATTTTTAAGGAATATTTGTAGTTTGTGAAAATCGACACTTTGAAACTTTTCTGCTGAAAACCAGACAATGGATTCCTATGGAAGGAAATACAAGTTACTGGTAAATACGGTTAGAATTACTTTTCAGGGTCAGTGCTGGGCTAAAAGATGCAGCACTGGGTTCTCTCCTGATAACAGGTGAGTAAATCGGAATTCGTAGTTCGGCTGATTTTAGAGGAATATTATAAAGTTCCAAAACTCCACACACAAGAATTTCCAAGTGAAACCAGTCAATGTTAGCCTATGGAAGGAAATTCAAGTTACTGGTAAGTACGGTTAAAATTACTTTTCAGGATCAGTACTGGGCTCAAAGGTGCAGCACTGAGGTCTCACCTGATAACAGGTGAGTAAATCGGAATTCGTAGTTCGGCTGATTTTAGAGGAATATTAATAAAGTTCCAAAACTCCACACTTAGAAGAATTTCCAAGTGAAACCAGTCAATGTTAGCCTATGGAAGGAAATTCAAGTTACTGGTAAGTACGGTTAGAATTACTTTTCAGGATCAGTACTGGGCTCAAAGATGCAGCACTGAGGTCTCTCCTGATAACAGGTGAGTAAATCGGAATTCGTAGTTCTGCTGATTTTAGAGGAATATTTGTATGTTTCAAAAATCGACACAGAAACTTTTTCAGCAAAAAGCAGGCAATGATATCCTATGGAAGGAAATTCAAGTTACTGGTAAGTACGGTTACAATTACTTTTCAGGATCAGTACTGGGCTCAAAGATGCAGCACTGAGGTCTCTCCTGATAACAGGTGAGTAAATCGGAATTCGTAGTTCGGCTGATTTTAGAGGAATATTTGCACAGTGGTGAAGGGAGGGGCGGGGCTTCAGGTGACATGTCTGCAAACAGGCCCCGTGGCGCGTTTTAAGATGGGGAATTAAATCCTCCTCAATCCCGAGGGTCCCTAGGGGCCAAGTAGCCCACCAGATACCTCCAGTATGCGCCAGAGAGCTGAGTTGCAGAGAGGTGTTCAGAGGCCACGCCCCTTTTTGCACCTCTCTGCAACGCAGCTCTGTGGCGCTTTCTGGACATACCTGGTGGGCTAGTTGGCCCCCAGGGACCCTCAGGATTGAAGGGGATTTAATTCCCCATCTTAAAACACGCAACGGGGCCTGTTTGCACACATGTCACCTGAAGCCCCGCCCCCTCCCTTCACCACTGTGCAAACGCGCCCCGTTGAATCCTGAGGGTCCCTGGAGTCCAACTAGCCCACCATGTACCTCCAAAAAGTGCCACAGAGCTGCGTGGCAGAGAGGTGTAAAAAGGGGCGTGGCCTCTGTACACCTCTCTGCAACGCAGCCCCCTGGCGCATACTGGAGGTTCCTGGTGGGCTAGTTCACCCCCAGGGACCCCCAGTATTCAAGGGGAATTCGTTCCCCCTCTGCAAACGCGCCAGGGGGGCTAAAGGAAGGGGGCAAGGCCTGCGGCACGATCTTTTTTTTTTTTTTTTTTTTTTTTATGCTTTTTTCTGCCCAGGGGGTCCTTGTGGGACCCCCTGAGCAGACCTAGGGGGTCAGGGTGTTTCTACCCTGCCCCCTTTGTGCGTTTTGCGCACTTGTTTCTGTGCCTCGGTTCTACCGAGGCATAAAATGGCTGCCAACACTTCCTGATTTGGAGTGTTGACAGCCAATTAGCATGCAGCTTGTGATCGGGACGGTGCGCGCAGGGTGCGCTCAGGGTGCGCGAATCCGACGCGGCCATAGATATATATGTGATTTTCCTTTTAATTTTCTCAGGAACTACTGAACGGATTTACACCATTTAACAAAAAGGGTTCTTTCTGAACCAAGAACTACCTCTTTGCCAAATTTGGTGTAATTCCGTTCAGCAGTTCGGGCTGTAGCCGTGGCTAAAGTTTCTTATGGGAAAATGAATGGGGAAAACATGTTTTGGGACCCCCCTTTATTCTCGGCCCCCGCTTGACAAATCACCCCGAGACTTTCAGGATGGGAGCGGACTGGAGCGGGCCACAAAGTTTGAAAATTTCACGAAGATTCGTCAACCGACGCAAGAGTTATTTCAAATAGAATGTTGCGGATTTCCTATGGAAAATAGGTCCTAACTATAACTATCTACTGGCGACCACCAGTAGATAATATATGTATAAACCAAGAGAGTCGCCCCACATGAAGATGCCACCACAGAGAGTTAGATGCCTTTATTCAAGGTTTTCAGCACTGCAAGTTAAAAGTCTCAATTTTCATCAGTACGAAGCCCAACGCGTTTCGAACAGCTGGTGTTCTTGATCACGGGCAAAGGAACAAGAAATGGCAGTCAGTAAAGAGGAACACCTTAATAAGTAATTCAAGACCCGCCTCCGTGGGTGTATGCGGCAAAGCCTGCTGGTACTTGTAGTTCCTCATCTTTCAACCCCAGTGGGTGCTGCCCCAGCCTGCACTGTAATCCTCAGTATTACCCCAGTGGGTGAGAATGGAGCTGAAACTCTGCAGGACTGTTCGTAAAAAATCCTCGAAGTGGCCCCTCTGCTCCAATGCGCTCGGTGCTCCCAAACGCTGGATCTGCCTAGCACGCAGCGGGCATCTTCGCGGCCGAGCAAAGCTGCTAAACATAAACCAAGAGAGACGCCCCACATGAAGATGCCACCACGGAGAGTTAGATGCCTTTATTCAAGGTTTTCAGCACTGCAAGTTAAAAGTCTCACTCTTCATCAGTACGAAGCCCAACGCGTTTCGAACAGCTGGTGTTCTTGATCACGGGCAAAGGAACAAGAAATGGCAGTCAGTAATGAGGAACACCTTAATAAGTAATTCAAGACCCACCTCCGTGGGCGTATGCGGCAAAGCCTGCTGGTACTTGTAGTTCCTCATCTTTCAACTCCAGTGGGTGCTGCCACAGCCTGCACTGTAATCCTCAGTATTACCCCAGTGGGTGAGAATGGAGCTGAAACTCTGCAGGACTGTTCGTAAAAATCCTCGAAGCGGCCCCTCCGCTCCAATGCGCTCGGTGCTCCCAAACGCTGGATCTGCCTAGGACGCAGCGGGCATCTTCGCGGCCGAGCAAAGCCGCTAAACATAAAGAGTCGCTCCACATGAAGATGCCACCACGGAGAGTTAGATGCCTTTATTCAAGGTTTTCAGCACTGCAAGTTAAAAGTCTCAATTTTCATCAGTACGAAGCCCAACGCATTTCGAACAGCTGGTGTTCTTGATCACGGGCAAAGGAACAAGAAATGGCAGTCAGTAAAGAGGAGCACCTTAATAAGTAATTCAAGACCCGCCTCCGTGGGTGTATGCGGCAAAGCCTGCTGGTACTTGTAGTTCCTCATCTTTCAACCCCAGTGGGTGCTGCCCCAGCCTGCACTGTAATCCTTAGTATTACCCCAGTGGGTGAGAATGGAGCTGAAACTCTGCAGGACTGTTCGTAAAAAATCCTCAAAGTGGCCCCTCCGCTCCAATGCGCTCGGTGCTCCCAAACGCTGGATCTGCCTAGCACGCAGCGGGCATCTTCGCGGCTGAGCAAAGCCGCTAAACATAAACCAAGAGAGTCGCCCCACATGAAGATGCCACCACGGAGAGTTAGGTGCCTTTATTCAAGGTTTTCAGCACTGCAAGTTAAAAGTCTCACTCTTCATCAGTACGAAGCCCAACGCGTTTCGAACAGCTGGTGTTCTTGATCACGGGCAAAGGAACAAGAAATGGCAGTCAGTAATGAGGAACACCTTAATAAGTAATTCAAGACCCACCTCCGTGGGCGTATGCGGCAAAGCCTGCTGGTACTTGTAGTTCCTCATCTTTCAACTCCAGTGGGTGCTGCCACAGCCTGCACTGTAATCCTCAGTATTACCCCAGTGGGTGAGAATGGAGCTGAAACTCTGCAGGACTGTTCGTAAAAATCCTCGAAGCGGCCCCTCCGCTCCAATGCGCTCGGTGCTCCCAAACGCTGGATCTGCCTAGGACGCAGCGGGCATCTTCGCGGCCGAGCAAAGCCGCTAAACATAAAGAGTCGCTCCACATGAAGATGCCACCACGGAGAGTTAGATGCCTTTATTCAAGGTTTTCAGCACTGCAAGTTAAAAGTCTCACTCTTCATCAGTACGAAGCCCAACGCGTTTCGAACAGCTTGTGTTATTGATCAAGGGCAAAGGAACAAGAAATGGCAGTCAGTAATGAGGAACACCTTAATAAGTAATTCAAGACCCGCCTCCGTGGGCGTATGCGGCAAAGCCTGCTGGTACTTGTAGTTCCTCATCTTTCAACCCCAGTGGGTGCTGCCACAGCCTGCACTGTAATCCTCAGTATTACCCCAGTGGGTGAGAATGGAGCTGAAACTCTGCAGGACTATTCGTAAAAAATCCTCGAATCGGCCCCTCCGCTCCAATGCGCTCGGTGCTCCCAAATGCTGGATCTGCCTAGGATGCAGCGGGCATCTTCGCGGCCGAGCAAAGCCGCTAAACATAAACCAAGAGAGTTGCCCCACATGAAGATGCCACCACGGAGAGTTAGATCCCTTTATCCAGCCCCGCAGACCTTAGTCCAGTTGCGGGACTGGATATTCAATCTGCAGCTTCTGTGCAGCACGGAGTTGTGGACAATTGGAAGCGGGGATGTAACCTGAGGCCCACCGGAGGGCTGTAAAACTTTATTAAAATTGTCAGAAAACAACGTTGGTGAAATACATGGCCGTACTGAAACGGAGGAATTGGGACCCCTACTCCCGGCATGCCGTTTACTGGAAAGCGAGTGCCATATGGGTATAAGAGGTGGGAGTCCATTCCATGTTTGCCTAACATGCCGCCCTATGATTAAGGTGCTTGTGGCACCGAAACTCATCAGGGAAATGTACTTATTGAGTTGTGTGACGCCGCTTTCCTGAATAAAAGGTTTGGTTAAACTCATCTCCGTGGAGTGCTACTTCAAAGCTCGGGGCTTTTTTTGGAAGAATATATATATATATATATATATATATTGTGGGAGGGCGGGTCGGATAAACAGACGCGGAGGCCGGATATATGGTCCAAGGACTCGTATTTTTATTGGGTCAGGTATCACAGTCTCAGGTTTCCCTACAGGGATGGGGTTCTCTTCTTTTATTGTCGGTCTCCTTCTCTGGGGTCGGGATTCGGGTTCGGGTCGTTCCTCCTCTTCTTCTTCTTTAACGGGGTGAAGGGGGTTGGAATCGGGTTCCTCCGTCGTGTCGTCACTCACCCGGAGGCTCGTACCGAGGAGAAGAGAAAATGGAGACCGTCAGTGAAGTCTGGGAAGGGTGTGTGTGGAGAAGCCAAACCCGTCACCTTCACCCGGTGAATACGTTGAGCGTGATGTGAGAAGGGAACGTGCACTAAAGGGGCTGAGGTGCCGTGATTCTTGGGATCAGAATAGCCACCGGAAAGATAGGGTCGAACCCGTAATGCCAGAAAATAATACACCCCCTTTTCTAGCCCTTGGTTTGTCGTTCTCACCCTTTGTGACCCATTTCCATCCTCCACCCGCCTCCCACGTCTATCCCAACCCACTATGCCCAATTCCAGCGTCACTCACCGGCTCCGCCGCAACTCTCCTGAGCTGCGGCCGCTCTTCAGCTACCTCCGGTGGACGCCACCACTCTTCGGTCCACTGGTCGTCTGCTTCCTCTTCTTCCTCCTCGATGTCGCTGCGTTCGCCGTCCTCTCTTCCCGCTCTTCGTCCTTCGTCCTCCTGTCGTCCCGCTCTCTCTCTCTCGTCCTCCTCCCGTTCTCCTCTCTGTTCTCCGTCCTCCTCTCGCTCTCCGGTCAACGACCCCTCTCCTCGACTCTTCTCCGTTTTTAAAGATCCCGCCGCCGTCCTTCCGGGGTCAGCTCCTCCCCTCTTCACCTCCTGATCGCGCTGTGGAGAAACAGGAAAGGTGGGAGGGTCACTCCCCCAGACAACGCCTTCTTCATGCACGCCCCTAGCATGCCGATCGTTGCCCGCTAGGGAGTCTGGTAGTTGCAGTCCTCCCATCGCCGCCGGCGCGGTAAGTCCGGGGCCCGCTTTCTCACATCCCTTTTCCCTTGCCGTCTTATTACAAGGGCTCTGTTCTTGGGGGTATCGTGACAGAAAGTCCACGTTGCCTTGTTCTGTTCCCTTTCGGTGACGGGTTAGGAATCTATAAGGTTGTAGGGCCAGGAACCACCTCAGTACCCTCACATTGTTACCTTTGTTTCGCGCCAGCCATTCTAGGGGGCATGGTCGGTATATAGCGTAAACTCTCTGCCCTCCAGGTAATACCGTAAGGTGTCTATGGCCCATTTAATGGCCAACGCCTCCTTCTCTATGACGGCATAGTGTAGCTCCCTAGGAAACAGCTTCCTACTGATGTACAGTATTGGTTTCTCCCCATGTTGTGCCGTTGTCTGAGATAGTACCGCCCCCAGGCCCCGTTCTGAGGCGTCCGTCTGGAGAATGAAGGGGAGGGCATAATCGGGACTAGCCAGCACGGACTCGGACGTAAGGGACGTTTTCAAAGCCTCAAATGCCTGTATGATGTCCCGTGTAGGTGTCCTCAACCTAACTTCTGTTTTCACAGTTTTCTTTAGTAAGTCGGTGAGGGGGGTTGCAATGTGTGAGTAGTTGGGGATGAACCGTCGGTAATAGCCAAGCAGTCCTAGGAAGGCACGGAGATCCTTCTTTGATTTAGGTAACGGGATTCGGGAGATAGCCGTTATCTTGGAATCTTGGGGTCTAATGGCTCCTTCACCCAGCAGATATCCGAGGTATCGGACGGTTTGGGCTGCAAGACGGCTCTTGGCGGGGTTGATCTTGAGACCATGACGTCCTAGGGCTTCTACCACTCGAGTCAAATGGGCCATGTGTTGTTCCCAGCTATCACTATAGATGACGATGTCATCTATATATGCACCGGCATACCTCTCATGTGGCCGTAATATTTGGTTCATTACTCTCTGGAAGGTAGCCGGTGCTCCATGCAGTCCAAAGGGCAATACCTTGAATTGGTACAACCCATCTGGTGTGGAGAACGCTGTTTTTTCCTTGTCCTGTTCGCGCAAGGGTATCTGCCAATACCCTTTACAGAGGTCCAGGGTACTAATATATTTGGCCCTGCCTATTCTCTCGACCATCTCGTCCACTCTAGGGAGGGGATAGGTGTCGAACTCCGATATTTTGTTCACCTCTCTGAAGTCGATACAAAACGTACCGAGCCATCCGGCTTCGGTACGAGGACAATCGGCGAATTCCACTCACTGATGGACGGTTCGATGACGTCCATCTGCAGCATTTTCTGTACTTCCTCTCGGATGGTGTGTCGGCGGGCCTCGGGTACTCGATAGGGTCGGAGACGTACTCGTTTACCGGGGGGTTTTTATGGTGTGTTCCACCAGGGACGTCCTCCCAGGGTCCGTGGAAAAGGTGTCGCGTAGGGGAAGCAGTACGTCAGCCAAGTCCGCCCTCAGACTGGAAGGGAGAGCCGGATCCATACACTGTTCGAACAAAGGAACCGCCACCATCGCGTCGACAGCGAGAGCCGGAATGGGGCCCTCCCATCTCTTCAACAAATTAATGTGGTAGATCTGGGAGTTGCCACGAGCCGGATCCGTCTCGACTCGGTAAGTCACCGGAGTTACCTTTTCTCTCACAGTGTATGGTCCCTGCCACTGTCCCAACAATTTGTGGTCGGAGGAAGCCATCATGAGCAGAACGGCATCGCCTACTGCAAAGGATCTCACTCGGGCTTTTTTGTCATACTGTACTTTCTGTGCCATCTGGGCGTTTTCTAGGTTGATGCGGACGAGGATCTGATCTGGCCTAGGTGGGTCTTAAGGTTGGAAACATAATCAACCAAAGGCTTAGTGTTATCTGGTTCGGTTTCCCACTTCTCCTGGGCCATGTCCAGTAGGGTTCTGGGTTGATGGCCATATAATAATTCAAAAGGTGAGTACCCGGTGCTTTTCTGCACCTTACATCGCAAGGCGAATAGGGCCAGGGGTAACATGTCCTCCCATTTTCTTGTTTCCAAGGCTAACAGCTTTTTAAGAGTGATCTTTAGAGTAGCGTTATATCGTTCTACGAGGCCGTCCGTTTGGGGGTGATATGCGGCGGTTCGTATTTGATGGACTCCCAACAGGGCACATACCTGCTTCATGACCTTGGATACGAAAGGGGTTCCTTGGTCTGTTAAGATCTCCTTTGGGAACCCCGTTCGCGAGAATACTGTAATCATTGCCTTGGCGATGTTGGTGGCGTCCGGACGGCGTAAAGCCATCGCCTCCGGAAACCGGGTGGCGTAATCAACAAGGACCAAAGCGTACCGACACCCACTCCGGGAAGGCAGCAGGGGTCCTATAATATCCATCCCTACTCTACTGAAGGGTTCCTCAATAACGGGTAAAGGGCGTAAGGGTGCTCGAGGTGGCTTATATCTGCTGTTCTTCTGGCAAACGGGACACTCCTTGCAATACCTCTTCACTTGTTGGAATATACCGGGCCAGTAGAACCGTTCCATTATCTGTTTTTCCGTCTTCTCTGTCCCGAAGTGCCCCCAACAAGTGACTATGGGCTAGGAAGAGAACCTTTTCCCTAAAGGGCCCTGGAACCAATAACTGGGGGCCTGGGTAGGGTTCCCTTTTCGGTAGAGCAACCCGTTCCTGCTGTAGAAGTAGGGACCTACATGTAGGGGGTCTTCTTGCTCTAGGGCGGAGTTCCAGGCCTCTTGTAGGACAGGATCTTCCCGTTGAGCGGCCCGGAAGCTTCTATCCGTTGTCCAGGGCGTGTCCTCCTGTATAACTGGCAACACCAAGGGGGGTTTCCCTTTCTCGGCTCTTCTCTGTTTCTTACTCTTCCGTGGTTTGGGTTGGGTCCACTCTGGATTTTCCGCACGTGAAAAGGGTGCCGTGGCCCACCATTCCTCTTCTTTCGTAGGAGCGCTGTTTATCAAGAGGGGTAGGTTCGGGTAGTCGTCCCCGAGAATGACCTGTTCTGGCAGACTGGGGATAAGGCCCACCTTCAGAGTGGTGCCCGGGTCATTCCGATGTTGTATGTGTACCTGCGTAGTGGGATACTGCTTCGTATCCCCATGAACACATCGGATAGCAACAGTCCCATCAAGGGGTCCGATCCATGGTTCCAAGACCTGAGGTCTTATGACGCTTTGGCGGCAACCCGTATCGGCCAAGGCAATCGCGGGTTGTCCGTTGACCATCACCTGGCAGTGGTACTGAGGAGGCCTCCGTTCGGTGGGGGAACAATAATAATTACGAGCCATCCCTATCTCCATGGGCTCTTCTTTTTGTGGACAAAATCTGGCTATGTGTCCCATGCCTCCACAATGAAAACACTGGGGTCCCGAAAGAGGGGCTCTATGAACAGGAGGACCATGAGCTCCCGGGACGAAAGTTATGGGTTCCGGTTTTCGCGGAACAGACGGACGTAGGGGTCTGTGAGCTCCAGGGCCTCCTGACCTCCAGGAAGACTCATCCTTTCCCTTTTGGATATCTTGGGCGCGGCTATAGGCGCTGGCTATCTCCACCGCTGTCTCTAAGGTGAGATGGGCCTGTTGTCGGACCCATCTCTGTATGGGGGGGTGAAGGGAGGACAGGTATTGTTCCAGGTAGATCTTTGCCATGATTCCGTCTTTATCCGTGGTGCCAGGCTTCAGCCATCGATCCGTCATGTCCTTCACCCGGTAGTACAAAGCTCGCTGGGTTTCCTGGGGTCCTTCTTTTATTTGTCTCAGTTTAATCCTATAGGACTCGTCATCTATACCCAGGCGTTCCATAATGCACTGTTTAATGTCCATGTATGGGACTGCTCCCTGGATGGTTGCTGCTTGGTATGCCGCCTGTAGATCACCAGAAAGGAGGGGCCCCAGATACTGTCCCCACCTGTCAGCAGGCCAGGCTGCCGCGGTGGCTATGCGTTCAAAGTTATTAAAGAAGAAGTCCGGATCCTCCCCGCTGACGTATCGTTGGAGAACCATGGACGGGAGGGTGGTGGGACCCCTCTGCTGTCCCAGGGCCTCAGTCAACTTCTCCATGGCCGCCCCATGGGTTTGGCCTTGCCCCGATAGCACCTGCTGTATCTTGCCCCGATCTTCTTCCACCACCGTCAGGAACCGTTCCATCACTTTGCCCAGATGTTCCTGGTTCTCCGCCATCTTGGCCATAGCGGCCTCCATGTCTCCGCCGGATCCCACTTCTGACACCACCTGTGGGAGGGCGGGTCGGATAAACAGACGCGGAGGCCGGATATATGGTCCAAGGACTCGTATTTTTATTGGGTCAGGTATCACAGTCTCAGGTTTCCCTACAGGGATGGGGTTCTCTTCTTTTATTGTCGGTCTCCTTCTCTGGGGTCGGGATTCGGGTTCGGGTCGTTCCTCCTCTTCTTCTTCTTTAACGGGGTGAAGGGGGTTGGAATCGGGTTCCTCCGTCGTGTCGTCACTCACCCGGAGGCTCGTACCGAGGAGAAGAGAAAATGGAGACCGTCAGTGAAGTCTGGGAAGGGTGTGTGTGGAGAAGCCAAACCCGTCACCTTCACCCGGTGAATACGTTGAGCGTGATGTGAGAAGGGAACGTGCACTAAAGGGGCTGAGGTGCCGTGATTCTTGGGATCAGAATAGCCACCGGAAAGATAGGGTCGAACCCGTAATGCCAGAAAATAATACACCCCTTTTCTAGCCCTTGGTTTGTCGTTCTCACCCTTTGTGACCCATTTCCATCCTCCACCCGCCTCCCACGTCTATCCCAACCCACTATGCCCAATTCCAGCGTCACTCACCGGCTCCGCCGCAACTCTCCTGAGCTGCGGCCGCTCTTCAGCTACCTCCGGTGGACGCCACCACTCTTCGGTCCACTGGTCGTCTGCTTCCTCTTCTTCCTCCTCGATGTCGCTGCGTTCGCCGTCCTCTCTTCCCGCTCTTCGTCCTTCGTCCTCCTGTCGTCCCGCTCTCTCTCTCTCGTCCTCCTCCCGTTCTCCTCTCTGTTCTCCGTCCTCCTCTCGCTCTCCGGTCAACGACCCCTCTCCTCGACTCTTCTCCGTTTTTAAAGATCCCGCCGCCGTCCTTCCGGGGTCAGCTCCTCCCCTCTTCACCTCCTGGTCGCGCTGTGGAGAAACAGGAAAGGTGGGAGGGTCACTCCCCAGACAACGCCTTCTTCGTGCACGCCCCTAGCATGCCGATCGTTGCCCGCTAGGGAGTCTGGTAGTTGCAGTCCTCCCATCGCCGCCGGCGCGGTAAGTCTGGGGCCCGCTTTCTCACATATATATATATATATATATATTCACTGAAAAAACCATAGGTTTCAGACACGTTATAGTTACAAATTAGCATTTAAAAAACCTTTGAAATTCACTGAAAAAACCATAGGTTTTAGGGACAGTTATAGTTACTTGGACATTGCACTCGTACAAAACCCGTGAAATTCCCCGTTATAGTTAGTTCAGCTAACTATAACTCGCGCCCCGCAATGCACTGCTGATGACGTCACATATTACATCACTCATGACATGGTCAGTGACATCACTGATGACATCACTGATGACATCTCAAATGACATCACTGATGACATCATCCAGTGACTGTGTGTTTCTGTAAAGTTGAAATATTTTTAATATATGTAGGAAAAGACGTATTGAAGAATGAGTGGGTGTGTAAGTGTCTGTATGGATGATTTAGTAGGTGCGTGACTGACTCTATAAGTGAGTGATTTAACGTATCTTACTGAATGCATGGGTTAGTGACTAAACTGGATGAATGTCTGTATCCGTCTGTCTGTTGCTGTGTAAGTGGCTGCATGTGTTTGTGAATAGCTACATGAGTGTCTATATGAGTTATTGAATGCTTGTCTGAGTATCTGTATGGGTGCCTGAGTGTTTGTGTGGGAGGGGTGTGTGCAACTCTGTGCATAGATGTGTGAGTGGGTGATTCACTGGGTGGATGGTTTCAAGAGTGCATCTGTGATAGACTGTATGGGTGGGTAAGTGTGTGTAAGAGTGTGTTAGTGAGTGAATGTATGTCCCAGTGGTACATGTGTGAGTAACTACATATGTGAAAGGCAGTATATATGTGTGTTGGAGTATATAAATAGCTATAAGCAAGAGTGAGTGATTGTGATAGTGGCTGTATGGATGAGTGTGTGCTTGTATCAGTGATTGTATAAGAGCGTAACAATGTGCTACTATTTGTATGAGTAAGTGAGCTGGTGTGTGTATAACTGTATAGGTGAGTAAATGGCAGTGTGTTTAATTATTTGCATGACTGACTAGGTGTGTGAGTATCTCTATGGATGAGTGGCGTTGTTTGAGTGTCTATATAGGAGTAAGAGTGCATATGATAGTCCTGTACTGAGTGACCGTAAGTATGAGTGACTGTACGGGTGAGTGAGTGGATGTGTGTGTGTAGACCTAAGAATCAGTGAGTGGGTATGTAGTTATTGGTGTTGGAGTGTCTATGGTTTTGCGAATGGCAGTCTGTAATTTAGAGTGGGTGTATCAAAGGTTATATTAGGGTGTGAGGAGGTGCATCAGATTATCACGTGGATGATGTCATCAGTGATGTCATTTGAGATGTCATCAGTGATGTCATCAGTGATGTCACTGACCATGTCATGAGTGATGTAATATGTGACGTCATCAGCAGTGCATTGCGGGGGCATTAGCTGAACTAACTATAACGGGGGAATTTCACGGGTTTTGTACGAGTGCAATGTCCAAGTAACTATAACTGTCCCTAAAACCTATGGTTTTTTCAGTGAATTTCAAAGGTTTTTTAAATGCTAATTTGTAACTATAACGTGTCTGAAACCTATGGTTTTTTCAGTGAATTTCAAAGGTTTTTTAAATGCTAATTTGTAACTATAACGTGTCTGAAACCTATGGTTTTTTCAGTGAATTTCAAAGGTTTTTTAAATGCTAATTTCTAACTATAACGTGCCTGAAACCTACGGTTTTTTCAGTGAATTTCAAAGGTTTTGTAAATGACAATTTTTAAATGTATTAATTGTTATATTAATTTTTTTCATACTGATTTACTACATTTTTAGAAACAATTTTTTTTTACATATTTTATTTTTTAAATTACATTACAAAAAATACTTTCTCAGAATGAATTACTTTAGTTTAAATACTTTGCAGATAGGCAATAGACTTTTAAGTACAGTAGTTACAGTTGTTGCAATGGGCAACACATTTTCAAACACAATGCAACATTCAGCTCAATGTGAATTTCTAGTTAAATGCAATTAGTTACTTTATGGATTACTTTTGTAACCACAGGACTGGATCCTAGATTCAGTCCTGGTACATCTCCTGTAAACAGTTGAGTAAAAGCGTTTTGGTTACAGTCGTGATTTTTAAGGAATATTATTGTATTTTAAAAGTTGACACTTAGAAACTTTTTCTCATAGAATCACCAATGTTATCCTATGGAAGGAAATTCACTTAGCAGGAAAAACTGTTATCGTTACTTTTTCTTACTCAGTGTTGGATCCTGGATCCAGCACTGGTGCATCTCCTGTAAACAGTTGAAAGAATGCGTTTAAGTCATACAGGCGATTTTTAAGGAATATTTGTAGTTTGTGAAAATCAACACTTTGAAACTTTTTGCTGAAAACCAGTCAATCTTAGCCTATGAAGGAAATTCAAGTTACCGGTAAGTACGGTTAAAATTACTTTTGAGGATCAGTACTGGGCTGAAAGATGCAGCACTGAGGTCTCTCCTGATAACAGGTGAGTAAATCGGAATTCGTATTTCGGCTGATTTTAGAGGAATATTTTAAAGTTCCAAAACTCCACACTTAGAAGAATTTCCAAGTGAAACCAGTCAATGTTAGCCTATGGAAGGAAATTCAAGTTACTGGTAAGTACGGTTAAAATTACTTTTCAGGACCAGTACTGGGCTGAAAGATGCAGCACTGAGGTCTCTCCTGATAACAGGTGAGTAAATCAGAATTCGGATTTCGGCTGATTTTAGAGGAATATTTGTATGTTTCAAAAATCAACACTTAGAAACTTTTTCAGCAAAAAGCAGGCAATGATATCCTATGGAAGGAAATTCAAGTTACTGGTAAGTACGGTTAAAATTACTTTTGAGGATCAGTACTGGGCTGAAAGATGCAGCACTGAGGTCTCTCCTGATAACAGGTGAGTAAATCGGAATTCGTATTTCGGCTGATTTTAGAGGAATATTTTAAAGTTCCAAAACTCCACACTTAGAAGAATTTCCAAGTGAAACCAGTCAATGTTAGCCTATGAAGGAAATTCAAGTTACCGGTAAGTACGGTTAAAATTACTTTTCAGGATCAGTACTGGGCTGAAAGATGCAGCACTGAGGTCTCTCCTGATAACAGGTGAGTAAATCGGAATTTGTATTTCGGCTGATTTTAGAGGAATATTTTAAAGTTCCAAAACTCCACACTTAGAAGAATTTCCAAGTGAAACCAGTCAATGTTAGCCTATGAAGGAAATTCAAGTTACCGGTAAGTACGGTTAAAATTACTTTTCAGTACCAGTACTGGGCTGAAAGATGCAGCACTGAGGTCTCTCCTGATAACAGGTGAGTAAATCGGAATTCGTATTTCGGCTGATATTAGAGGAATATTTTAAAGTTCCAAAACTCCACACTTAGAAGAATTTCCAAGTGAAACCAGTCAATGTTAGCCTATGAAGGAAATTCAAGTTACCGGTAAGTACGGTTAAAATTACTTTTCAGGACCAGTACTGGGCTGAAAGATGCAGCACTGAGGTCTCTCCTGATAACAGGTGAGTAAATCGGAATTCGTATTTCGGCTGATTTTACAGGAATATTTGTATGTTTCAGAAATCAACACTTAGAAACTTTTTCAGCAAAAAGCAGGCAATGATATCCTAAGGAAGGAAATTCAAGTTACTGGTAAGTACGGTTAAAATTACTTTTGAGGATCAGTACTGGGCTGAAAGATGCAGCACTGAGGTCTCTCCTGATAACAGGTGAGTAAATCGGAATTCGTATTTCGGCTGATTTTAGAGGAATATTTTAAAGTTCCAAAACTCCACACTTAGAAGAATTTCCAAGTGAAACCAGTCAATGTTAGCCTATGAAGGAAATTCAAGTTACCGGTAAGTACGGTTAAAATTACTTTTCAGGACCAGTACTGGGCTGAAAGATGCAGCACTGAGGTCTCTCCTGATAACAGGTGAGTAAATCGGAATTCGTATTTCGGCTGATTTTAGAGGAATATTTTAAAGTTCCAAAACTCCACACTTAGAAGAATTTCCAAGTGAAACCAGTCAATGTTAGCCTATGGAAGGAAATTGAAGTTACTGGTAAGTATGGTTAGAATTACTTTTCAGGACCAGTACTGGGCTGAAAGATACAGCACTGAGGTCTCTCCTGATAACAGGTGAGTAAATCGGAATTCGTATTTCGGCTGATTTTAGAGGAATATTTTAAAGTTCCAAAACTCCACACTTAGAAGAATTTCCAAGTGAAACCAGTCAATGTTAGCCTATGGAAGGAAATTGAAGTTACTGGTAAGTATGGTTAGAATTACTTTTCAGGACCAGTACTGGGCTGAAAGATACAGCACTGAGGTCTCTCCTGATAACAGGTGAGTAAATCGGAATTCGTATTTCGGCTGATTTTAGAGGAATATTTGCACAATGGTGAAGGGAGGGGGCGGGGCCTGAGGTGACATCTGTGCAAACGCGCCCCGTGGCGCGTTTTAAGTTGGGGGATTAAGTCCCCTTGAATCCTGAGGGTCCCTAGGGGCCAACTAGCCCACCAGGAACCTCCAATATGCGCCAGGGGCTGCGTTGCAGAGACGTGTAGAGAGGCCACACCCCTTTACACCTCTCTGCAACGCAGCTCTGTGGCGCTTTCTGGATGTACCTGTTGGGCTAGTTGGTCCCCAGGGACCCTCAGGATTGAAGGGATTTAATTCCCCATCTTAAAACGCGCCACGAGGACTGTTTGCACATGTCACCTGAAGCCCCGCCCTCCCTTCACCACTGTGCAAACGCGCCCCGTGGCGCGTTTTAAGTTGGGGGATTAAGTCCCCTTGAATCCTGAGGGTCCCGGAGTCCAACTAGCCCACCATATACCTCCAAAAGCGCCACAGAGCTGCGTTGCAGAGAGGTGTAAAAGGGGTGTGGCCTCTCTACACGTCTCTGCAACGCAGCCCCTGGCGCATATTGGAGGTTCCTGGTGGGCTAGTTGGCCCCAGGGACCCCCAGTATTCAAGGGGAATCGTTCCCCCTCTGCAAACGCGCCAGGGGGCGCGTTTGCAGAGTGGTGAAGGAAGGGGCGGGGCCTGCGGGCCCGATCGTTTAAAAAAAAAAAAATGTTGTCCCCTGAAGGGGGCTGTGTGGCCCCCTTCCTTTTCCTGTTTTTATGCCCTGGGGACCCCATCCCCCAGGGCCTTACCCCCTTTTTAAAATTTTTAATTAAAAAAAACGGGAAGGGGTTGCGTGGCCCCCTTCCCTGGGCCTGTATTGGCCCCGGGGACCCCATCCCCCGGGGCATGGCCTTTATTTTTATTCTTTGGAGGGGGCTGCGTGGCCCCCCTCCTCTGGCCATTTAAGGCCCCGGGGACCCCATCCCCCGGGGCCGGCCTTTCCATTTTTTTATTTATTTTTTTATTTTATTTTTTGGGGAGGGGGGCTTCGTGGCCCCCCTCCTGGGCCACTACTTGCCCCGGGGACCCCATCCCCCGGGGCTGGCCCTCTCCGTTGGGGACTGTGGGGGGGTCCCCAATCCCCCCACAGTCCCGCCGGCTCCCCACGTCCCTTGGGAGCCGGCATTGCTTTTCCACATGGGGAGCAGCTGACATGCTGCTCCCCATGTGGAAAAAGCTAATGTGCTGGATATTGGAAGAGAGAGCAGGTTTCCCTGCTCTCTCTTCCAATATCCAAAGCAGTTTGCTATGGCAGGACGGGAGCCGCGAGGCTCCCGTCCTGCCATAGCAAACTACAGTGTCCCGGGGTTAGGCACCCCGGGACACTGCAGGAGCCGGCCCTGGGGGTGGCGGTCCCCAGGGCCATCAAGGGCTCCAGGAGGGGGCCGCGCGGCCCCCTCCCTACATCAGCACAGCCCCGGGAGGTGGTGGTCCCCGGGGCTTCGGGGGTCCAAAACGGACCCCCATTTTAATTTGTTAGTGCCCCGGGGAGGTGGCGGTCCCGGGGCGTGTGGGGGCTGGAGCCCCCCACACAGGTTGTTAAATTAATTTAAAAAAAGCCCCGGGAGGTGGTGGCTTTTTTTTTTTTTCGGCAGGATTCGCGCACCCTGAGCGCATCCTGCCGATTTTTAAAAAAAATATTTATGCTTGGATTCAAGCTAGCCTGGCTGATGAAGGGTGATGCCCTGAAACCGGTGCCAGGATGCTTGTTTCCGGTCCAGGGAGGACCTGGCTTGGCAGTTCGGGCTGGACTGTTCCCACAAGGAACAGGGTCAAGACTGATTTGCATATGGCTGGGTCCAAACTGGGGTGGTGTGGTGAGCAAAAGAATGATAGATTAAACCCAGATCCTTGTGACTGGGGGTGAATGTTTGCATTGTCCAGCATTCCGTCCATCAATTGTTTCTTTTTTATTATGAGTACGGCGGTCCTGGGACCGCTGACTCATGGTGGCAGTCCGACCACCACTACCTGTCTTCCCTATTACAAGTGTGGCGTGGGACCGCCACAAGACCGCCGTCTCCGCTGGGATCAAGGATCCTGCTGTGACGGTGGTCTTCAGAGGGCCTGAATTAACTGGCGGTGCTGATGCCGCACCGCATAGCATATTACGACCTGCATTTTCACTGCCCATTTAATGGCAGGGACCTCACCATGAAAGGGGTGGCAGGAATGCAGGTAAGGGGGCCCTAACAGGGCCCCTGGCCTAATCTGCCCTTGAAGGTACGTGCGGGGAGAACATCTTGTGCCCCCCTGGAGTTGCACCTTTGTTCCTGAACGGTGTGGCATGCACGATATGGTGCATGCCACATCATGTAGGAACAGTCTGCAGTCTCTCTCACAGCGGTGGTATGCTTGTTAGGCTCTCCTATGATACCGCCACCGTGAAGCCGCCGCAGCACCACCTGCCCGCCCTGGATTACATTTTTAATCCAGGGGGTGGGTGCACCACAGGCTTAACAGTCTTCCTGGGACCAGGTGGAGGTGTACATTTCCACCAGTCCTGTTAATTTTTTTATGACTGGGGCCCAGTGTGCTGCCTTCAAGGAATTTCACTGCCACTGAAAGCCCTCCTGCATAAGCCCTTGGCAAGCCCATCAACACCATCATTGTTAGCTTGCTTATCTCAAATTGCAATTTTAATTGGGTCAAATCAATAAAATAATGGTTTGATTCCACTTATGTTGCTTGCATGTATAGAGGATGCATATGGAGAGTATATGACACATATGGCTGAACTGATTAACTAAGATGGAGTATTGGAGAGACAGCCAGACAGCAGATGAAGATTGCAGTGTTCCCTATAGAACATTGCAGGAACCCTTCATAGTGGGAGTAGGAAATTGTGCTATTCGTTTTGTGGCCTGCACAAGTAATGGATCCACAATCCCCTTACTGGAATCCGAGCACCACATTGCAGCACTTGACTCTCTCAGGGTAGCGAGGCAGAGCAGTCCAAAGCCTACTGAGGGGAGGTGTTGTGGGCTAGTAATCACCACTTAAAGGCACGCAATAATAACACTCAATAAATGATTGTCCAGTCAGTACTATTTCTTTAAAAAAAGGAAAAGCACATTTATTACACACACACACTACTAAATACTATGCAATCATTTACAAATATGCACATTGGCAGATGGAAAATACCATATATGACATTGCCTAATCACCTTTGACCCTCTTAAGGGGTCACACTAACATACCAAGTGACGCTATTGGTTTAGTCAAGGTTCGAGAGCAACAAACCACAGGTTAATATCATCATTTTGTACTTAAATGGAATTATCAAAAATAATAATCCTGCATGAATGCACTTATCAATGCTAATAAAACATATATATTGTGAGCAGTAGTCATTGTCATCATTATGGGAAACCAATAAAGCAGTTATAATAAGTAAAACCTGTGTTTGTGTATTTTTTATATACTTTCAACCATCAAAATACAATTATAAAAGCAGGCCCTAGAGGGCATCACATTTGAATGAAATTGCAATGCAACCATACACTCGTCCCCTAGAGGGTTCTTCGAGATATGTATTTCTTTGAACCATCTTCAAGATCCACCCACTGACCGACGCTGCTGTGCTTTGTGCCTGCCCTGTTGGGTGAAATCCCGTGAGTGCTGACTGAAACTTGGAAACCCGGAGGACAGAGGACGCTTGTGTCACTGATCGCTTGCAGTAGACAGCACGGCGTAAGCCCAGAGCTTTCTCGAACAGGTGCCTTGTAGCCCGCCGTAGTGTCCCAGTTGGGGGTGTGGAGTGGGGCATTAACAATAGAAGCGACCTCAACCGCTTAACCAGCCAATGGATTTCCTTGCTCCCAAGAGGTCATTAACGATAGAAGCAACCTCAACCGCTTAACCAGCCAGTGGATTTCCTTGCTCCCAAGAGGTCAGTGTGCTGCTACCATGCCTACCTATCCCGAGGAGCTGGATTGAGTTTGGCGTGTGGAGGAGCAAGCACTTGGCCCACAGAGGGCATAAATCGGAAAAGTACCATGGCACAAAGCGATGATCTGAAGACCCTGATACACTGACGGCTGTGAGCAACTTAGAGACATTGAGGCTCATAAACTTTAAACACGGAGGAACTTTAAGAAGGCACATCTGTATCTAAGAAGTCCCTGGAAAGTGGAAGAGTGGTGGCGGTGGCAGCTCCCAATACAGCGAGTCAGTAGGGTCACAGTATTAAAAATGATTTCAAAAATCCCAGAAGGGCCAGCTAAAATCCATCGTTTCAGAATTAAAACAAATAAAGGATCATATGCCAACCTTAGTAAGGCCAGTTGAGGAAAACAGTAAAACCATGCCAAAAGAGGCTCAAGGGCAGGCTGGAGGGGGTATAACTAAAGAAGAAAGAGCACCTACAGTTTACATCTCCTGATGCACGATGTTGATTAAAAAAAGGGTGAGCCTGCAATGTATAGGCAGTAAATACCACACACAAAGGAAATAAGAAAGGCCCAAGGAAGCACATCAGGTAAGGGAAGGTAATCAGTGAAGGCCTGTAAAAACATATTACAAAAAAGTATACATGGGGTTCTCAATAAGCGGCCCCTGGAAAATAAAATGATAAGTGGATGCCAGGGGGCTGATAAATGGAAGAATCACTCGCTGTTAAGGAGAAAGATGGCCGGCTATGTAGAAAAAGAAGGTGAAGGGGTAGTAAAGAAATGGGGCAAAACCAAAGGGTATGATGGACGGAGTGTTGAACATTGCAAGCACTCACCCCCAGTCAACTGATCTGGGTTTAATCCATCATCATTCTTTAGCTCACTCCGCCACCCCAGTTCAGACATGGCCATATGCAAATCAGTCTGACCCTGTGCCTCATGGGAACAGTCCAGCCCGAACTGCCAAGCCATGTCTTCCCTGGACCGGAAACAAGCATCCTGGGACCGGTTTCTGGCTTACAGCCGTCATCAGCCAGGCTATCTTGAATCCAGTGGCAAAGTGAGCAAGGGACCCACGTCTGGGCATACCCTGCCAACTGGGGGTGAGTGCTTGCAATGTTCAACACTCCGTCCATCATCCCCTTTGGTTTTGCTAAGTTCGCCCTAAGTTGGCAGGGTATGCCCAGACGTGGGTCCCTTGCTCACTTTGCCACTGGATTCAAGATAGCCTGGCTGATGAGGGTTATGAACCCGAAACCGGTCCCAGGATGCTTGTTTCCGGTCCAGGGAAGACATGGCTTGGCAGTTCAGGCTGGACTGTTCCCATGAGGCAAGGGTCAGACTGTTTTGCATATGGCCATGTCTGAACTGGGGTGGCGGAGTGAGCTAAAGAATGATGATGGATTAAACCCAGATCAGTTGACTGGGGGTGAGTGCTTGCAATGTTCAACACTCCGTCCATCATCCCCTTTGGTTTTGCTAAGTTCGCCCTAAGTTGGCAGGGTATGCCCAGACGTGGGTCCCTTGCTCACTTTGCCACTGGATTCAAGATAGCCTGGCTGATGAGGGTTATGAACCCGAAACCGGTCCCAGGATGCTTGTTTCCGGTCCAGGGAAGACATGGCTTGGCAGTTCGGGCTGGACTGTTCCCATGAGGCACAGGGTCAGACTGATTTGCACATGGCCATGTCTGAACTGGGGTGGCGGAGTGAGCTAAAGAATGATGATGGATTAAACCCAGATCAGTTGACTGGGGGTGAGTGCTTGCAATGTTCAACACTCCGTCCATCATCCCCTTTGGTTTTGCTAAGTTCGCCCTAAGTTGGCAGGGTATGCCCAGACGTGGGTCCCTTGCTCACTTTGCCACTGGATTCAAGATAGCCTGGCTGATGAGGGTTATGAACCCGAAACCGGTCCCAGGATGCTTGTTTCCGTCCATCATCCCCTTTGGTTTTGCCTAGTAAAGAAACGGACAGGTAAATCAGGGTGGACAAGCCTGAAAAGAGATAATAGTAAAGGGGAAGGTAAATCCAGTAAAGAAGGCTAGTCCAATAGATCCATGATTAAGAACGGGTTGGTAGGGGGGGGTGGCTTGGAGCGTCAAGATGGCGGTCGCACTCTGAGAGTGCTCTGGACCCATCCGTCATCCGCTCTGTGCATCCACCACCATCGGCAGCTATCCTTCCTGCTAATAGTGGCAAACAACTAACTACAACTATGAGCAGGCATTGAAGCGGCACGGCGCCGTGAGAAAAGCAGTGAAATGGCTGGGTCCATCCTGGGCCTCCCGAGTGCACCAGAGACAAGATGGCGGATCATGCTTGCCAGAGTACAATATGAGGGCCTGAAACCAACCTCTCGGCCGGCGTCAACCTGAAAGTGACCCAGTACACCCCTAAAGAACTGGCACTGAACAGGACCGGTGGCCTGTACCCCGGGTAGGACACAACCATGAAGATGCGACGGTGGGCCCTGTAGACCCGCTCTGGCCTCCGGACCCGCTCGATGCCCTGATCCTGGTCAACAGCGACATGGAAGCTGCCCGCCTGACGCCTTCCCTACCTGCAGTCCAGTGAGGGGCGAAAACTTACACGCGGCCCAGAGGAGGAGTCCCCTCCGGCCGGAGCCCCCCCGGACCTGGCATGGTTGCTACTGCGAGTCTGTGTGGTCTGGTGGGCGGCTGGACTCCGAGATCGGCCCGAGCACTGAAGCAGTCCCCGGAAGAGGGTGAGGCTGTAGATGTGCTCACCTGGCCCAGTTGGCTCCTGCGACCTGGGGGCGGTGGGGATCGGCTGCGGCAGGTGCACAGCAAGGACCTCTAGAGGAGCTCTCCCCTTCCCGCCCTCACCTTCCTCCTGACTTCTGGCCCCGCAAGACTCATCTTCGGCCGCTCCTGAGGGGGTCGGATCCTGGGCTGAGACCCCAGTGAGACCTCGTGTGCCCCTGAGGCGGGGACATTCTCATCGGACTAGATATACCAACAGGCCTTGGGGAGAAGAACCACAGCCCTGGTGCCGCTGGAGGCGGGGGACTGGCCCTGACGACCTGAGGGCCTGTGACTCCCGGAGCAACTGAACGACCTCGGGAGGGGAGTTCGGAATCGATTTCGCGCAGCGGTGGACCGTGGTCCCCCCTCCCCTCCTCGGTGAGCCTAGGCCTCTCACAGACACACGATCCAAAATGGCGGCCCACATAATTCCCCCTGAAGCCTAAAGGCCTGACTGCTCCCTCCCAGGGTGGTGGCCAGGCACGCTCCCAGAGGCCCGTAGCAGATCGTGGCAGCAGCAAGGGCGCCTGAAAAACCTCAGGCACAACAACGGAATGCTTGGCCCCGGACTTACCTTCCATCCCGACAGGCACTGCTCCTCTTGGGGTGGAGTCAGGCGCGTCTGGGAGCCGGTGCGTGCTGGCCTTCATCTGAGCCCCGGCTGCCTATCAGAGTACAGAGACTGACCTCGGAGGAGAGCAGGCCCGGGGCGTGCCTGCCTCGGGCCATCAAAGAACTTAAACCCCCTCCCTCCTCCCCTATCCACCGAGCCTCCTTGAGACCCCCCTGCGGCTGCTCCTGCTCCAGGAGTCTGGTGACTGGCAGGGGCCCCACTCCTTGGATCGCGGGGGCCCCGCTACAGAGATATTCACCCAGGGGCTGAGGGTCTAGGGGGCCCTGGGAGGGGAGAACAGTGAGTACACTCCACAGAGGAGAGAAACCAACCCACTGTCCTAATACACAACAAGCGGGACAGCACCTGAGCATCTACAGGTAGGGAGATCGGCTGCGAATTAGCGTGGCGGCGGGTCCCTGCCCCCCTCCCTTCCCCGCTGGATCCTCGGGGCTCCACGTCGGGGCCTCCTCACTGTGCTGCAGGGTACACTCTCTGCTCCACCCGGCTGCTTCAAGAAGGAAAAACCCCACCAAGCCTCTGAAGCCTAGAAGAGACCGAATACATCCTTCGGTGCCGCACTGACAGTGGCTCCCAATCCCCCTCATCCCTTATCCTGCAGACAACAACCGCCAAACAAGCAGATTTGAGGTGGTCGCCCATCTTGGCCCCGCTCTCCTGCCAACCAGACCAACCATGAACACTACGCATTGGGGAGTCGAACAAACTTTGGGCGACTGTGGCCGTGCCCCAAGGTTTTGTCCGCCCTCGCCCTTACTATGGTGCTGACGCAGCAGTGGTGAAACCCTCCTCTACATGAGGTTGCGACCTACCTTACACAACCAAACGACCTGGCTGGAAAGGCGCTGAGACGTTCCCCCGCCTCCCTGGGAGATTCGCAGGGAGCCACATAAATCTGCGCAACGCCTAGACAACACCGACCACAGTAGATGCGGTAAAGCCGCCCGGCACCCTACAATGCCGCCGTCACCCACTAAATATCCTTGGACTCCGTCAAACATGGGAAAGGACCGTGGTCCAAAACCGCCTGCGACGCAGACCAAAATCAGTCAATACACTGTCAATGATGCGGGGCCCTGCCCGGGGCCACGGGGGGATCCGCTCCCACGGGATGTGATCTTAACACAATCCTACAAGCCATCACCGCCTCACAGGCCTCGGTTGAAAACAAGATCGGGGAGGTCCGGGTCGATATGGCCCTGCTTCAGCAAGATCTCCGCAACGCATCAGCCTGCATTACTGAAACTGAGTCCCGTATCTCCTCTGCTGAAGATGACGCCCTGGGCTTGAAGGAACAAATGACTCGCCTGCAAACCTAAGCCAAAGAGCTGCACAGAAGGGCTGAAGATGCCCAGAACAGATCTCGACGCAACAATCTGCGCCTGGTAGGATTTCCAGAGGGCTCGGAACAGGGACCGATGGAATCCTTTATTGAACACTGGATCACCTCATGGATGCCTAAAGACACACTTTCCACTTGGTTCGCGTTGGAACGGGCACACCACTCCCTGGCACCAAGACCCCCCCCCAGGCGCCCCACATCAACCTATTATTGCTAGGATCCTCAATTTCAGGGACAGAGACTTGATCCTACGGCAGGCCTGTGTCCAGAAAACTCTAACCTACCAAAACCACACTATTATGATATTCCCGGACTATACAAGGGAAGTCCAGACCCAAAGACAATCATACACGGAAGTCAAGCAAAAGCTACGCACCCTCAACCTACAGTATAGACTCCTTTTTCCAGCTCGGCTACGTGTGGTTTTCCAAGACAAAACATATTTCTTTGACACCCCAGAAGCAGCCTGGACATGGTTGACTGAAGAGCGCCCTCTCCGAATAAAAACTAGAGCCCCGGCCCCAAGGGCCCAGACCGCCTCCTCCGCCAAGAAGGAGACGAACACATTCTCACAAAGGTCGTAAACCAAACAGAGCCAGATCGAGCTCACCGGTGGCCGAGTCCCGAGCCCCCCAGCGCTGAGATCTGTCTACTGGATCCTGTCCTCCCCAGCAGTCTGGCTTCCGAGACCGCTCACCTACACGAAGCAACTCTCCCAAGACTCTGGGCATCGACTCCGCTGACTCGGACCTCTCCCGCAGCCCGGCACTTCTCGACTGACGAACCCCGAGGGGTTTCATGGGGGGCGCCCTATGGATGGGGACACTTTTCCTGTGTAAAGATACAAGACACTGCACCAATCAGATACTTCTGCCGATGTATGATCTTATCCTGTAACGAGAGGGGTCCTCCACGATACCTTGACTCTAAGTGTTATAGTTTAGACTTTCTTCTTCTATAGTTATAGGGCGACAGATGCTTCTGTTCTCGAACACCTCTGCCACATGGCGGGTTCCCGTGATTCAGTGGGTTTCTCACATTGACCATGACACAAGCGACTCATAGGGGAAACTCTCTCTGGATAATGTCATAGAATGTCAACGGCCTGTTAGACAGAATTAAGCGAACTGCAGTTCTGTGGCACACCCAAAGACACACCCCGACATACTCCTGCTCCAGGAAACCCACCTCATGGGTAATCTCTGTCCCTTCCTTGCAAGATACGGATTCGATAGGTCCTGGCATGCAGGCTTCACACGGGGTTCACGCGGGATCGCGATCCTCCTGAGGCGCAACTTATCCTTCGTACCTACTCAAATCACCAGAGATCCACACGGTCGCTTTGTCGCCCTCTCCGGAAGTATGGGCGACAACGCCCTCAATGTCCTCTCCATCTACATTCCTGGTGCCACACATACACAGACCCTACGCCGCATTGGGGAGGTGCTTAGCTCCTTTCCGCCCAGAACAACGGTGGTAGGAGGAAATTTCAATGCCGTCATGCAACACAGACTCGATACCACGGGACCCACTCTACCTCACGTGTCTTGCACACCAAGCAATTGGTGAACTGGACTGAAGCCAAGGGTATCTGTGACGTATGGAGGTCGTGGAACCCACGAGAGACCCAATACACCCACAGCTCAGCAGCACACCACACTCAAGCCCGCATCGACATGATGTTTATGCCGGCCCCCAAATGTCGCAGAGTCAGAGAAATACGTATTCTTCCCCGAGGCCTCTCGGACCACTCACCCTTGCTCCTAACCTTGGGTGACCCACTTGATATTCTTCGCCCAGTGTGGAGGATGAATGCGTGGTTTCTCCAAGATGTTGCCGATGCCACTAACCTGGTACAAGGCTTAATCCACAGGAGCGAAGAGAGGTTCCCCACACTCCCTACGACAGTGTCAAGATGAAGATGTCACAAATACTCTCATATCATGAAACTGACCCAAGGAGATGTGGGGATGAGATGCCAAGACGTAACCACTTCTCAATCCCCCAGCCGGTTCCCACAGAGTCAGGGTAGAACAGGAAACAGATGAGCGGTAACCTACAGGAAGATAATTACAAACAGTTATGAGAAATATCCCTCCCCCATGTAATGATACCAAGAATACAAAAGTCTGCTCAGTGCCTGTTCCACAGAAACAAATTGATCCCTTACCGGCTGGACATCTCCTGATGCTTTGTAGGGGATCCAAACTGCTTACAAGACGTGCAGGTAAATGCTCCTTTACTCGCACTGGCAGCAGTGATTAAATTCAGGAAGGGACAAAGAAAAGAAAACAGGAGTGGCAGCTCAGAAACCCGTCTAATTAGCGTTGACAGATTCCTAGGCTATAGCTGCATCAAGCAGGCCCCTGGGCATGCAAGGAAACAAAGTATTCCACTATGCGCTGCACGTAAGAAAAGAAAGTTAAGGAATTGAGTCAAACGTGCATCGCGCGTGTTGTCTGATACAATGTATCCGTCAGAACTTGAAAGTAAACGCGGCCGCGTATAAACTAGAAAATAGAACGTGGCCTTGAGTCAATGTCTCTGGAAGGATTAGAACCGGGAGAGTCTGTGCGGGGATGAAAGGCAAAGGGTAGCGGGGAGTCAGAACGCGGCCGCGAGTCTTGTCACCAGAGAGCGCGGCCGCGAGTCAGGATGTCAGCAGTAATGGGACAGGGTAATGCAGTGAGCCAGGGGTACAGTGACGCCAGTAAACTTATCGCCGACACTTCGAGAGGGAGACACAGGATACCACCAACGCTGAGAGGAGTCAAACGCTAGGTCGGAAGGAGGGGGCGTGGAATCAGGTCAGGAACCGAAAGCCAAGCAACGGCTTCTTCGGTTGACCTGCATTTAAATGAAGGGAGCGTGTCAAAACTCCACCTCTCTCAGCAAGTAAGGGATTCTCTAAAAAGAGCTATTGATCTCTGTAGAACAGGCACTCGCTTTTCTCACGGGCTCCAACTAACAGTGCATGACGCTTGGGTTCTAACAGTTCTCCCACCCAAAGGCCTACTCACAGGACGAGGTTTTGAAGGGTATAGGCATCGAATCTACGGATTTGGACAGGGGCAAGTACTTTTTCTGCAGGTTCCCAGGATCTGTCTTCCGGGGCATAACCCACCCAATCTATTAAATACTGTAGTTTGCCCTTGTATCTATGGGAATCCATGATTCGTTTCACTTCGTATTCCATTTCACCACCCACCAAGACAGGCGGAGGAGGGTTTTCAGGGTTGAGTGAGGGAACATATGTCTTAAGTAAAGAGGCATGGAACACTGGATGGACACGCATTTCTGCGGGTAACTCTAATTTCAGCGTGACGGGAGTGATAACCTTGGTAATGGTATAGGGCCCTATGTAACGGGGTTGTAACTTTCGGGGCCCCTCTAGTCTTAGATTCTTGGTGGCTAACCAGACCTTGTCACCCACTTCATATGCGGGGGCAGGACGACGATGTTTATCTGCTTGCTTTTTCATGGCTTCTTTGGCCTTCTGTAATTCATGTTTCGCCTTTTCCCAAATGTCTAAGAGGACAGCATGATGACTTTGGACAGCAGGAATATCCACGAGGTGGGAAGGCAAGGGGAAGGGTAAGAACCTGGGGTGTTGTGCATGAGCATTGAAAAAGGGAGAGACCCCTGTGGATGAATGGGTGGTGTTATTGTAAACAAATTCTGCTAACGGCAGAGCCTGTACCCAATCAGAAGTGATGGTTGATAGCAAACAGCGTAAATATTGTTCCAGTGTTTGGTTGGTTCTTTCAGTTTGTCCATCGGTTTGCGGATGATAAGCAGTGGACAATCTATGATCTATCCCCAAAGTGGTACACAGACCCTGCCAGAATCGAGAAATGAATTGCGCCCCTCTATCTGTTATTATTACAGAGGGGATGCCATGCAAGCGTATGATTTGCTCAATGAATACCTGTACCAAGTCTTTGGAAGAAGGGAGCTTCTTTAATGGAACAAAGTGAGCCATTTTAGTGAACATGTCTACAACTACTAATATGGTAGTGTAGCCTTGCGTTCGGGGGAGATCTGTAATAAAGTCCATACTGACTGAATGCCAAGGGATCGAAGGTACAGCAGTAGGTTGCCACAACCCTGCAGGAGCAGTGTGTAAGGACTTCTGTCGAGCACAGACAGGACAGGATGAAACATAGGCCAGAATATCTTTATTCATGCCACCCCACCAGAACCATCGTTGACAAGTTTGTACTGTCTTTTCTCCCCCGGGGTGTCCTGCTAACGATGTATTGTGACACCATCTGATAATCTGGCGTTGTAGGTCTACCAGAGGCACATAAAGTCTATTATCATGATAATACAACCCATCAACAATAGTATTTTGGGGTTCTTTCATCCACTCAAGGGGAGGAATAGCAGAACAAGCCGTTGTCAATTGATTCAAAAAGGGAGGCTGTTTATTCCCCCTGTCTCCTACTCCTATGATCTTATGGCAGGGTATGACTGGAGGGTATTCATTCAGTTGACATCTTTTTTCCGGTCCCAGCCTGGACAATGCGTCTGCTTTCCCTTGCTGTGTACCTGGTTGATATGTAATGATAAAATCGAATTCGCTAAAAAATAAGACCCATCTCATCTGTCGGGGTGTTAATGCATTTGCTGATTTGAAGAATTGTAGATTCCGATGGTCTGTGTAAATGGTAATAGTGTGAGGGGACCCCAAGAGGTAATGCCTCCATTCTTGGAATGTGAGTTTTATTGCTAAGAGTTCCCGTTCCCCAATGGTATAATTTTGTTCGGCTGGTAGCAGTGTTTTAGAAAAGTATGCCACTGGGTGTAAACAGCCAGTAGCGGGATGGCGTTGGGATAAAACCCCCCCAACGGCATATTGGGAAGCATCCGCTTCCACATAGTAGGGTTGAGTGTTGTCTGCATGCCGGATGATGGGTGATGTGGTGAACCTGTCCTTTAGTTGTGAGAAAGACTGCTCTGCTTCTGGGGACCACACAAATGTGACTCCTTTGCGGAGCAACCGAGTGATGGGAGTTATGAGGTCTGAAAAATGGTCAATAAATCGCCTGTAAAAATTAGCGAAACCTAAAAAAGATTGCACCTCTTTTACGCTGCTAGTATTGGGTCATTTGATCAAGGCTTTGATTTTCTTGGGATCCATATGGATACCCTCAGGTGAAATAACGAATCCTAAGAACTCCACTTTATTGGTATGGAAGGTACTTTTGTCCAGTTTAGCAAACAACTGATTGTCCTTCAGTTTTTGCAATATCTTCTTGACATGCTCAACGTGTTCTTGCTCAGATTTTGAGAAGATCAAGATATCGTCTATATAAACAATCACGAATAGGTCAAGATATTCCCTTAAGATGTCATTAATAAAAAATTGGAACGCCGCAGGGGCATTGCAGAGACCGAATGGCATGACGCAGTATTCGTACAATCCGAATTTAGTCCGGAAGGCAGTCTTTCATTCGTCTCCTTCCTTTATTCTTATAAGATGGTAAGCCTCTCTAATATCCAATTTAGTAAATATGTTGGCCCCACGCACTTGATCTAACAGGACCGAGATAAGAGAAAGAGGGTACTTATTTTTAATAGTGACTTTATTCAAGGCACGATAATCTAGGCATGCGCGTAAACCCCCTTCACGCTTAGGAATGAAGAAGATGGGTGATGACACAGGGGAAGTGGAATGTCTGATGAACCCCTTTTCTAACATTTCGGTAATATACTTTTGTAGGTATTCCGTCTCGGGTTCAGTCAGGGCATACACTCGGCTCACAGGCAGTTCTGCCCCAGGGATTAGATCAATACGACAATCATAACTCCTATGAGGAGGCAGAGCGGTAGCTTTGGCTTCATCAAACACTTCTCTATAGTCTTCATAGATGTAAGGGACTTGAAGGGCTTCCCCTACAGTATTCAACGCACAACACAACGGTCTTTCCCACTCATTGGCTTCCCCATAACAATGCAATAAACAATGAGGGGATTTCAACGTGACCTTACGTGACTTCCAGTCAATATGAGGGTTGTGAACTTGTAACCAGGGTACTCCCAGGATAGCTCCGAAATTAGGTGTATCTATCAAATCAAATACAAGTGTTTCAGAATGTCCATTGCTACATACCATGGTCAGTGCAGGAGTATGATAAGTTATTAAGCCAGAGGACAATTCCGTCCCATCCACTGCTCTCACAGGCTCTGGTTTAGCTTTAGGTAAAAAAGGGATTCCTAAAGTATGAGCAAGATTGATGTCCAGAAAGTTTCCGGTAGCACCAGAATCTAAAAGTATGGACAATGCTTTTCTTCGTTGAGTAGAGACAATTAAGGTGACAGCCAGAGTAAAATGCCGGGCCACGGGAGCAGTGATGTTTGCTAGATTTTGAGAAACCTGAAAGGGCCGACAACTTGAAGAACCGGTCTCCTGTTTCTTCAAGTTCTCTAGTTTTCCGACAGTGGAGTATAATATTGACTTCCAGCTGCTGTCTTGGGGGTGGTAGTAGGTTTTGCGGGACAAACTCTTGCATAATGTCCACCCTTGCCACAATAAAGACAGAGATTGTTCTTTCGTCGTTTATCTTTTTCCTCAAGGGACAAGGGTTCTCTCATACCACCTATTTGCATAGGTTCACTGGTATCTCTGCTTTCTTTCTTATCCCCTCGAACTACTAGGAACCGGGCCAGATTACCATGAGATTTTTCTCCTTTCCTTTCACTTAATCGGTGATCTAATTTCACCACAAGATCTATAAAGGCATGACAGTCTTCAGGGGGGTCTACTATTTGGGAAAGGAGATCCTTTAGGTCATCACTTAATCCCCTGTAAAATAAAGAAGTCCTCTTCTCTTCTGGCCATTGTGTCTCTACTACCAATCTATTGAATTCAGTGAGGTACGTAAGAAGGTCTTTGGTCCCTTGTTTTAAGTTCAACAGCTCATTATCGCTGGCCTGAACAAACGTATGTTTCGCAAACAGGCTTCGCATCTTTTCTTTGAACAAGACAAAATCATACAGGAGGGGATCATTGTTTTCAATCAAAGGAACAGCCCATTTGGCAGCATTACCTCCTAAATAGGAAATTACAAAAGCCACTTTGGCTGCATCATCAGGAAACGAAGATGCTTTACACAAAGAATGAAGATGGCATTGATTTATAAATATACTATACTTCGCACTATCCCCATGGAATCTTTCAGGCACCGCCAAAGGAACTGGGTTATGTGTCTGAACCGTTACGTGAACAGGTAAGGGATTTCCTGTGCCTGTGGGAACAGGGCTTACGGTAGAAGGAGGAGCATTAAAACGAGCTGGCTGTATATAGGTGCGTTTGTTTCTGTGCATTGTCTCAGATACACTAACATCAGGTGCAGGTTGTAGTCTGGTCTGCACCAATTCTGTATGGAGACGCTGGTTTTCTACCCGAATTCTTCCGAGCTCGCTTTGTAGATCTATGATAGCTGTCGCGAGTTCTTCTACAGAGGGACTCTGGAGAGAGGCATCCATTGAGGAACAAGCCCCTTCCGTGTTCATCTTCGCTCGGGTGGACTTAATTCGTGGGCTTGGCTTTCTGTTGCTGATGCCACTAACCTGGTACAAGGCTCAATCCACAGGAGCGAAGAGAGGTTCCCCACACTCCCTACGACAGTGTCAAGATGAAGATGTCACAAATACTCTCATATCATGAAACTGACCCAAGGAGATGTGGGGATGAGATGCCAAGACGTAACCACTTCTCAATCCCCCAGCCGGTTCCCACAGAGTCAGGGTAGAACAGGAAACAGATGAGCGGTAACCTACAGGAAGATAATTACAAACAGTTATGAGAAATATCCCTCCCCCATGTAATGATACCAAGAATACAAAAGTCTGCTCAGTGCCTGTTCCACAGAAACAAATTGATCCCTTACCGGCTGGACATCTCCTGATGCTTTGTAGGGGATCCAAACTGCTTACAAGACGTGCAGGTAAATGCTCCTTTACTCGCACTGGCAGCAGTGATTAAATTCAGGAAGGGACAAAGAAAAGAAAACAGGAGTGGCAGCTCAGAAACCCGTCTAATTAGCGCTGACAGATTCCTACGCTATAGCTGCATCAAGCAGGCCCCAGGCATGCAAGGAAACAAAGTATTCCACTATGCGCTGCACGTAAGAAAAGAAAGTTAAGGAATTGAGTCAAACGCGCATCGTGCGTGTTGTCTGATACAATGTATCCGTCAGGCGTCAGAACTTGAAAGTAAACGCGGCCGCGTATAAACTAGAAAATAGAACGCGGCCGTGAGTCAATGTCTCTGGAAGGATTAGAACCGGGAGAGTCTGTGCGGGGATGAAAGGCGAAGGGTAGCGGGGAGTCAGAACGCGGCCGCAAGTCTTGTCACCAGAGAGCGCGGCCGCGAGTCAGGATGTCAGCAGTAATGGGACAGGGTAATGCAGTGAGCCAGGGGTACAGTGACGCCAGTAAACTTATCGCCGACACTTCGAGAGGGAGACACCGGATACCACCAATGCTGAGAGGAGTCAAACGCTAGGTCGGAAGGAGGGGGGCGTGGAATCAGGTCAGGAACCGAAAGCCAAGCAACAGCTTCTTCGGTTGACCTGTATTTAAATGAAGGGAGAGTGTCAAAACTCCACCTCAGCAAGTAAGGGATTCTCTAAAAAGAGCTATTGATCTCTGTAGAACAGGCACTCGCTTTTCTCACGGGCTCCAACTAACAGTGCATGACGCTTGGGGTCTAACACAAGATGGGAAATTCAAGGAAGCAATCGGAGCCGAACTCAAGCAATACTTTCAAACTAATCCAGACTCCGTCTCCTCTCCAGGTACCTTGTGGGAGGCAGGCAAGGCCACCATCCGTGGATTCGCCAAAGGCCACATTAAAGCCCAACGAGCCGCTCAAGATAGCAGGCTCGCGCTCCTTGAGGCCCAAGCAGCCCGACTCGAAAGGAGTTCTTCTGATGCAACAAATGAGTCCCAGTTGCGCCAACTAACATTGGTGAGAGATGAAATTAAACAGATCTCACTAGACTCAGCAAAGCTTCTATGGAGGTCCTCTATCGCACGCATATATGGGTGGGGTGATAAAAATGGGAGACTATTGCATGGATTAGTGTCATACCCCTTGGCGAACCGGATAATTCCAGAAATCCGAGATTCGGAAGGAATTACCCACTGTTCTCCCAAAGCGATGGCCCAATCCTTCGCTGAATACTACGCTGATCTTTACATGGCCCAGAAGCCTGCTCTCTCACTATCGGACCTTATCACCTTGGAAAACCTCCACCTTCCTAAACTCAATGCAGTCGAATCGCCCGGAATGGAAGGTCCCGTCACACCCGAAGAAATACGAGATGCTCTCTCACAGATTGCCGCCGGGAAGATTCCTGGCCCGGATGGCTTCCCACAGGAGTACTATTCCGCCTATTGTGACATACTCTTTGCAGAGGCCGTAGATAAAGGCTCCTTCCCTTTAGAGACCGACGCGGACACGATAGTTATTATTCCCAAAAAACAGCCACCCTCACCAGCCCACACCGAATACCGCCCCATATCCCTAATCAATACAGAGGTCAAATTTTTCGCCACAGTCATGGCCCAACGTCTTAAGCCTTACCGTAACAAATTGGTCCATCCCGATCAATGCGGCTTCATGCCGGCACGAAGCACCACACATTGCCTTAGACGCCTTCACCTGGCTTTGGCCAACCGGTAGGCCCTAACTCCTTATTTGGCACTTCTCCTAGTTGACTTTCAGAAAGCTTTTGACTTGGTCGATTGGGGATACCTGGATGATGACCTGGCCGCTATGGGCATGGGCCCTGACCTTCGCCACTTGGTTCGTACCCTATAATCCAATCCGACCGCAAGGGTGCTGGTCAACGGAGCACTTTCAGACATGTTCCCAATCAGGAGGGGGACGAGGCAGAGATGTCCCCTCTCGCCTCTCCTGTTTGCCCTGACGACCGGGTCCGGGGCTGGAAGTGGGAAGGCTCCCACGAGTACAAAATCGCCTTATATGCAGACGATGTCCTACTCGAACGGACCTCTGACTTACGCTTAAACCCCACGAAATCAACCCTGGAACCCCTGCATTTATCTAGAGAGTGTTATGACTGGCAATATTCTGTCCCCCTCAGGTGGCAATCGTTTAAGTACTTGGGAATCTGGGTGGCCTTACTCCCTGAGCTGGCCTGGGCACTTAATATCACCCCGTTAGTCACAAAAGCCAAAAAAGACCTTCAGAAGTGGCAATCCCTGCCGCTTAACCCACTAGGTAGAGTAGCACATTTTAAAATGATGATTCTCCCCCGTTTTCTCTACGTCATTCAGACCACCCCATTCCATATTCCTCTGACTTGGTTCAAGGGATTGGACAGTACGATCGCGAGGTTTCTCTGGAACAGCTAACGGCCACGAATGGCCCTCTCTCACTGCCAAATTCCACCCTTCGATGGAGGCATGGGGATGACAAATTTGTACTTCTATTCCCTAGCAACCCGCCTCCTAACACTGCACGATTGGTTCAACGGGGGCTGGTCTGACCCTAGCTATAGGACCGAACTGAGGGATCTGTGACTTCCCCAAGTCCAAACTATGATGCATGGGGGACCCATCTCCAGGAGCCTACCCACAGTGACCCGCGCAATTCTGCTGGCTTGGCGTGCATCCCTGCGCTACACTCAATGGGGGAACAAACTGACCCAGCAAACACCCCTCTGGCAAGGCACATGGCTGCGAGAGGTGGGGGGCCTGGAGGGTTTCAGAGTCTGGGATCTCATTGGTATCTCACAACTCGGTGACATTTGGGTCAGTGACCATATCCGCTCCTTCTCAGACCTTTAGACCAGACACTCACTCCACCCGTCACAGTTCTACAAGTATTTGCAACTCCACCATGCCCTTAACACACATATCACAACAGGCACGTCGCTGCCAGAGCACAGCCCCTTAGAAGCTCAAATCAAAATGGGCGACTTGGGGAGGGGGGGAGTAGCCCGCATCTATCGATCCTTAACTAATAATGGTCCCACCTCCCTTGACCTACTGCGAACTAGATGGGAGACCTGGCTGGGCGCGCTGGAAGATGATGACTGGAGGGATGCCTTGATGGCCCCCAAAACCATCACTGTCTCAGCCAGACTCCGTTTGGTCCAACTATACTTTCTGCATACCTCCTACCTCACTCCTGCCCGCATGCACAGGGTGGGCCTGCTGCCACACCCATCTTGTACACGTTGTGGGGCGGAGCCCGCAGATTTTTTCTATATGGTGTGGTCTTGCCAACCACATAGCTTCCTACTGGGAATCACTGGAGAAGGAACTTACGGAGGTGCTGGGATGGGAGATACCTCACAACCCCTTGAACATACTACTGGGTGTCACAGACGGGTTAGATGGGTCTAGAGCATGCAAACTATTCTTGGGCACTGCCCTTGTGGTGGCCAAGAGAGACATCGCAATGGCGTGGAAAAAACCCCTTCCACCTAACATAGCCAAATGGCGTAGGCGAGTAGACTGGTGTGCCACACAGGAACGATCACTGTACGAAGCCAGGGGACGTCCGACCAAACATTGGAAAGTTTGGGGTAAATGGTTGGGAATGGTGGATTAGATAGCTTCCCCGTCCTCTCTGAGTCCATTCCATGATATCAGTTGGCGGGTGGAGACATATCAATGTATGCCGATACAAGAATGTTTTGCTCGACTAATGTCACATGTATTTATGCTGCTGAATATGCTGTGCTGTTTGTATTCAGGTTTTATTATTGTCTTTTCACAAAATCAATAAAATTGATTATCAAAAAAGAATGCGTTGGTAAGAAAATAAGGTATGGGTTAGAGCCCATACAAAGGGATAGAAAAGGTAAAAGAACAAGGAAACTAGTCCCCCTGAATCATTCTCAGTTACTATTTTACCTCTAGAAATGCCCAAGCTTGAAGGCTATAATATCAAAAGATCTAAGACAAGTAGGATTTGTCAATGACATTAAGGGCAACAAAGTGTTATTCTATTCAGAAATAGCTAAGGCTACACTTAAGAAAGCTGAAACGGAGGTTCTAAAAGAAGGTATTACATTTGGGATGGAAAATGAAATCCCAGAAATAGGAAACACAAACACCTTTTTGAAACGCCATGCTGGGCTAGGATCAGGGCAAGTTATCTTTGACGAGCAGGGCATCATGAACTGAAGACACATAGAATGCAGTAAGAAGGGTGCACTAAAAGTAATGGTTTCACACCATGGCCTGGGAGAATATAGCATAGGTAGATGCAAAGGGAATCATTATCCAGCTCTGGCAATCTCTGCTAGTAGCATGTCAGGATGGTTGAGTGATTTATATTAGGAAGAAGAGGAGTTGCACTGCCTAGGAATTCCATTGTGGAACATCTGTGGGTTTGTAAAAAAGATAAGGCCAGTAGTGTTTATTGAAATGATGGAATTATATGAGATTATATGTTTACAGGAAACGTGGCTGTGCGACAAACCTCCAGCATTAGATGGGTTCTTGTAGGTTAATAGAACCACCCAAAAGGTGGGTCAGGGGCCCCCCTCCAGGGGGCTGACAATACTTGAATCCACTAAGGCAGCTAAAAAGGTTTCATCAATAAAGGTAAGAAGCAACTGGATTGTTGCCTATAGTGTTCACCTATACGTTAAAGACACTAGATATTACTGTATGACAATAATTAATATATATTTATCCAAGTGGGGAACGTGGAAGAGTATGGATTGGAGCTAAAAAGATTTAAGGAAGATGTGGCAGAAATCTGTACAAACTATTGTAAGGACATGATCCTTTTGCTGGGGGACATCAATCACAGATTAGCCCAAAAAGTCTGATACCTGGTTCAAAGAAATACTGTCATCATATAATATTAGTACTGCTGGATTTCCCGCAAGCACAATAGCAACATGTGATGCTGAATTTGTGAAGTATCTAGGTTCACAGGGGATGTTTAGTATAAACGGGGGTATGGACCCAGATCGCCCAGCAAAACAGACCTTTAAAAATGGAATGCATGTTTGTCGGATCAATAATATTTTCATGCATGCTGATTTTTTGATTACATTTTAAATTTTAAGGTAATGCAAAGTGAGGCAAGTGATCACTACCCCTTCCATTTGGAAATAATCATGGGGGTGGTAGAGAGAGAGAAATGGTCCTCACCTTAGAGGTAGAATACTCCAAACGTTTAACTGCTAGGATCTCTGAGAAGCAATTGGTAGAAATGGCTAGTTACCAACAGAGCCAAGATATGACTAAGGGCCCGGATGATTGTATAGCATGGTATGGTAAAATAATTCATCAATTGGTACAATGCCTAAAAATGGAGCTAAAGGCTAATAGGAGGAAGCAGAAAAGAGCCCCAGAATTCATTAGAAAAGAAAATGCCTGGTTCGATAGAGAATGCAGGCTATTAAAACGCCTCATAAGGAAAGAGGAGCAAACTAAAGTTAAAATAAGTTTGAGATGTGCTTCAGTCTCTTGAACACCAAAAGACAATACAATACAAAAAATTGATAAATGAGTAAAAAAAAAAGAGCCCATAAGGAGAGCTGCTGGAAAAACATGTTAGAAGCTATTGAAACAAAAAATACAAATGTTCTGGCAGCTGGTGCAGCAGGGGTCAAGGAAGGAAACAGGGGCTATGAAATGTCTTACAGATGAAGAAGCATGGGTAGAATACTTAAAGGAAATGTAAGGAGTTGGTGGTGAAGTAGAGAGAAAGAGTATGATAGATTGGACCGGGATGGATGAGGATATTAAAACCCAATTCTCCTTGCAAAAGAGCAAGTTAGTTAGTGGCTTTGAAATTGACTACAGCGACAGACCCAGACAATCTACCAACGGTCATAATTAAAACTAAGGCGGATTGGTGGGCAAGATTTTTCTACCGATCATTTCAGGACATTCTATCGACAGGCCGGGTTCCCGAAAATTGTAAGGGTGCAAACATAAGACCAATACATAAGAGAGGAGATACAAAACCCCCCAAAAATTATAGATTGATTAACCTCCTTGCTGTAGGCGAAAAATTGTTCACAAAGATCATTTTAGGCAGGCTTAAGGAATGGGCAGAACTACTCCGAAGTGTACCAACAAAACAAGGGGGTTTAAAGAAGGTCACTCTACGAGAGATCATTGTTTTAGTCTGTGGTTGCTTGCACGGAAGTCAATGGAGCAAAAGGGCAGTCTATTTTACTGCTTTGTGGACTTCTGTGCAGCTTTTGATTTGGTAGATCGTAACTGTCTATGGGAAATGCTGACAAAGTTGATAATCCCAAGGAGCCTCCTTAACATCATAATGGGTCTGTATTCACATAACTGGGCTCAGGTGATCATCGATATAGAAGGAAGATTAACCACCCCCCTCTCCACCTCCAACAACCAGCCCACCATCACCGCCTGGAAACCTGTTACCACCGAAGACACCGCCACGACCATGAAGAACACCCACTCAGGAGTCCCCACGGACCCCTGCCCGCCACACATATACCACAGAGCCGCCACCGCCATAGCACCCCGAACTAGGCCGGACCATCAACACCTCCTTCGAATCCGGCATCTTCCCCGACGACTGGAAACGGGCAGAGGTCAAACCCAACGGACTTGAAAAACTACCGGCCCATCTCTCTCCTCCCCTTCGCAGCCAAAGTCCCCGAGAGAGTCGTAAACGCCCAGCTGACCGCCTTCATCGAAGAGAACACCATCCTAGACCCCTCCCAGTCCGGATTCCACAGCAACCACAGTACTGAGACCGCCCTCCTCGCCACCACCGACGACATCCGCATGCTACTCGACCAGGGCCACACTGCGGCCCTCATCCTACTAGACCTCTCCGCAGCCTTCGACACCGTCTCACATCGCACTCTCGCAACCAGACTCCACGACGCCCGAATACGAGGAACCGCCCTCGACAGGATCCGCACCTTTCTCTCCAGCAGAACCCAAAGGATCAGACTCCCACCCTTCCTCTCCGAACCCACAGAGATCAACTGCGGAGTACCGCAAGGATCCTCACTCAGCCCCACGCTCTTCAACATCTACATGGCCCCCCTCGCCGCCATCATCAGACAGCATGGGCTCAGCATAGTATCCTACGCCGATGACACCCAGCTCATCCTCTCCCTCACGAAGAAACCTGAAGGCACCAGACTCTGCTTCCAGGAAGGAATGAAGGACGTCGCAGCCTGGATGAACAACAGCTGCCTGAAGCTCAACTCAGAGAAGACAGAGGTCCTCATCCTTGGACCCTCCACCACCGCTTGGGACAACACCTGGTGGCCTTCCGCCCTCGGGAACCCACCCACTCCATCAGACCACGCCCGAAACCTCGGCATCATCCTAGACTCCTCCCTCACCATGACCCGCCAGATCAACTCCGTCGCCTCCACCTGCTTCAATTCCCTCCGCATTCCCCGCAAGACCTTCAAATGGATCCCCCCCAGTGCAGAAAGACAGTCACCCACGCACTCATAACCAGCAGACTGGACTACGGCAACGCCCTCTACGCCGGAATCAACAGAACTCTGCTACACAAGCTCCAAACCATCCAGAACACCGCAGCTAGACTCGTCCTCGGAACCCCACGACACGAACACATGACCCAACACCTACGAGACCTCCACTGGCTCCCCATCGAGAAGAGAGTAACCTTCAAGCTACTCACCCACGCCTACAAATCCCTCCACAACATCAGACCCAAATACCTCAACGAGAGAGTCTCCTTCCACGTACCCAAAAGGAACCTCCGCTCCGCCGACCTCACACTGGCAAAGACCCCTCGCATTCGCAGAACCAGAGCAGGCGGAAGAGCCTTCTCCTACGTTGCAGCCAAGGCCTGGAACGAGCTCCCACTCAACATCAGACGCTCCCCTACTCTGCACACCTTCAGGAAGAACCTCAAGACCTGGCTCTTCGACTTAAACGGAGCTGCACCTCCCCCCTTTTCCTCCCCCCAGCGCTATGAGACCCTCACGGGTGAGTAGCTCGCTTTATAAAACCCTGATTGATTGATTGATTGACCTGGAAACTCCCTATTAGGAACGGGATACACCAAGGATGTATCCTGGCTCCCCTGCTTTTTTCTTTATTCATCAGTATTAGCAGCATCAAAGGGCCTTAGCCCTAAAATAAATGGCACCCATATAACTTGCTTGCTATACGCAGATGACCTGGTCATAATTGATAAGACTGAAATAGGTCGACAAAATAAATTGAATAGATTCTTCTAATACTGTAATAAGAAAAAGCTAGTGGTAAATATAAATATGGATAAGACCAAGGTGCTGGAGTTGGGAAAAAATATGTGAAATGTGAATGGCATTTGGGGCCTAATAAACTAGAAACAGTGAATAAATATAAGTACTTAGGGGTATGGTTTGAAAAGAGACTATTGTGGAAAGATCATATTGAAGCACTTAAAGTGAGTGCCTTGGTGTCAACAAGTGAGCCTACAAAATGTAATAAATGCTACGGAGATATGTCCCTAAGACCTGATCTGGCTGCTTATGAGGCCATGATCTGCCCACAATTCCAGTATGGAGTTGAATTGTTAAGCCTAAGTGGCAAATTGAATTGGGAATATGAAGAGGGGAAATGCCTGAAAAGCCTACTTTTACTACCACTGTCAGCAATAACCCAGGCAAGAGCAATGGAAACGGGATTAATGTCCTGGAGTTCCCAAGCTTATGCTGAGACTGTAAGATTCTGGATGAGCTTGGAAGCAGGGGAGGTGCTTAAACTGTTGTCACTATGTAAAATTCAGATCTTGCACAGTGAGTTGAAGTGGGCCTTAAGCGCCAAAAAGCTCCTGAAGGGAATATGTAAGGAGCTGGAATTAAATATAAGCAAAAATCTCCAGATAGGGACAACAAAGAATGAACTCCATATACGGATACAATATAAGACTATAGAACAGGTGATGCAGTATTTAAAGAGGAAGCCATCGATCCTATTTATGTTGAATTCATGGCAGAATGAAGAGTGGTATCCTTATGTTGACGCAATACCAAACCCCACACTTAGATCAGAGATATTAAGATTTAGAATAGGTCTAAACCCATGCTACACCAATAGTAAGGCAAAGTGGTTATGATCTTCAGGCCTTTCTGGCCATATTGACTGCAACTGTAAGCATAGCCCACAGAGGGGGCAACACACCCAGCTGTCGACCAAAAAATCCAGCCTTGGGTGTGTTTAAAAATATAAGGAAAATCCTGGACAGGTTAATGTTTTTTAGTCCCCCTCCCCCAAAAGTTAAGGTGCCGACTTCTCAAATGTGTCCTGGAAGATAGCTGTATGTTTCCTAGTATTGTTGGTGGTAACCCCGTCGTCCTGGGGCCACCACAAGGGTAGAAACTTCCAAAATTGGGGCCTAACTGTGCCCAATGCTCTGCCCCGCAGGACATTATGGGTCACTCCTTCAGGAGCAGTGAATATTTTATTATTTGCTCTTACGCTGAGCCGGGAGAGACGCAGTCATGGTTTTCAGCATTTTCTCCCCGTTTTAGGGTGACCGGTCCCAAGTTTGACGATCTTTGGCTCGTTTTACTTCTCTTGGTGAGTTCAAGCCACCAGGGGCAGTAGCAACAGAACTTCTCACCTCCAAAGCGGTGCAGTCCTCAGGGAGCTGGTTCTCCTGGATCCCTGCGCCAGCTCTCCTCCTGATCTTGGGTTCTGGCCGTAAAAAGTCCAGGGCTTTCCCCCAACTGGTCCTCAGGGGGTGTAAGGGGGCCAACCTCACTGGCCCTTGGAGATACCCACTGGTCCTGGGGTCAACAAGGCGGAGTCCTTAGTCCTGTGTGGGGATCAAGGAGTTCCTCCTTCCAGTTCTTCATGGCGGTCCCAGGATCCAGCAGTGAAGTGCAGAACAATTCACTGGCAAGAGAGTGTTTCCCCCTTGTGCAAGAGTTTTTAAAGGGGAGAGGAAGGATCCAGAAGTCAGGCACCCCTACTCAATCCTAGGGTGCCACTTTACCTCACCACCCCTGTCCCAACCCTCCTGCACAGCATGCTGGGACAGTTCAAAATAGCGTCATCCAGGAGTCACTGGTCACATCTGCTCCTGAGGTCTCAGCTCCACTATCGCTGACATCACTGCCAGGGTCTTGCACACTAAAATTTCAAAGAGAGCCCCCATCCTGGGTTGGCTCCAGTTGTCTGGGCTATCTCCTTTGTTCAGTGGCCTTAGGCAGGCCCTTCCCTGGTACAGTATGACAGTTGAGGGATTGATGCAGACCATTTCGCGCCAACCCTTTCCTCCTCAGGAGATGGGTGAAGTACTGTTAATTGCTCCCTTTGTTTGGAGAGGACTTTGTTCCTGCTTATTGAGAGAAATTTAATTAACTGGGTACAGCAGACTGACAAAATACCTGGGGCTCTGATCCTGAGGTGAGCTTGAGAAATTTGGCAACTCTGGATGACCCATGAGGTGTACAATTATCATTTTGAAAAGTACAGAATTGATTTTCCTTCACAGGTTACACCCCAATTCGAAACATCAATGGCCTCTGTAGGCCAAAGGGAACCGAAACCGCACCCTAAAGCAGTTCTCTCCCAATGTGTATAATAAAGTGTCACTAAAGACAAAACAGTAAATCACACTGAATTTCCCTATTAGTGTAGACTCACATTATAAGGCCTATCCCAGGTCAATATCTAATCTTGCAGAGTCCCCATTGCGACAGGCTACCAGTGCGCAGTTACCAGACTGCGCACAACAGTAGTCTCCCACGCACAGCCCGCACACGTGTGCACATGCATCTGCACCCGCCGTATTCACGTGTAACTAGTCAAGTGCTCCTTACCCTTGCTGCGTCACAGCGGTCGTGTCTTAAAAGGCAGACAATGGCAGTAAACACATGCAGTACATTACCATTTGATTACAGTGGGTAAGACACATGTAGTGAGACTCAACCACAGTAAAAAGTCCAAAACTGGGTGATCCAAAAAGCGAAAGAATCCGGGCATACTGAATGGGCGGAACCCAATTGCAACAGTGTGTCAGACTGAGGAGTGTTAAGGAAGGAGACAGAGGGTCTCTTTTAAGCTATGGGGTGTTCTCCTACCTTTTCCAGGACTATTGTTCTCTTTGAGAGGCTATCACCCACAGGTTAACAGGTAGTTAGGTGGAACAGCCTCCCTTCCCTTTGTGCTCTTATTTATTGAGGGCCAGATCTGTACGACCGTTTTTGCATGCGCAAACGGGTTTGCGAACCCGTTTGCTCATGCAAAAACAGCATGGGCCATGTACAAAGCCTATGTAGCGAGTCGCAATTTATAAATAGGTTTTGCGACTCGCTATTAGGAAGGGGCGTTCCCTTCCTAATAGCGAGCGCAAGCCCATGTATGAATGTTTTGCAACCGCAATTGCGGTCGCAAAGCACTTGCAAATTACCATCCTCTTCAAGAGGGTGGTAAAGCACTCGCAAAAGGGAAGGGGTCCCCAGGGGACCCCTTCCCCTTTGCAAATGCAGGGGAAAATATTTTTTAAGGGCAGGCAGTGGTCCCAGAGACCACTACCTGCCCTTAAAAAATGAAACGAAAATGTTGTTTTTTTTTCCTTTTTTAAATGCATCCCGCTGCATTAAAAAAAAACTGCTTTATTTAAAAGCAGTCCCAGACATGGTGGTCTGCTGAGCCCAGCAGGCCACCATACCTGGGAGGGCCTGCCATTCCCAATGGGGTCGCAAATTGCAAGAGGCTCATTAATATTTATGAGCCTCTCAATTTGCGACCCCATTGGGAATCGCAAACAGTGTGATACACACTGTTGTACATCCAAAATAGCGCCTCGCAAATTGCGAGTCGCAAAAAACTCGCAATTTGCGAGGCACTATTTTGCGCGTCGTACATCTGGCCTTTACTATTTATTTACTCATGGCATTTGTAATGCATGAAAATGCCCTGCAAGTAAGATGTCCTGGCGTTAAAAAGAAACAGGTATTGATGCAAGGCTCTAGTGAGTGGCAAGTTTACTGATCCAATGGTCAAGGAAGAAAAAAGATGGGATTTCAACTGTTTCCCAAAACTGATCAATTTAGAGTCAGATTTCAAAGCAGGAGGGATTGAATTCCTGGTGTTAGTTGTGAGTGCAGAGAGGGGTCTATTTCCCAGATGAGCCCATGATAGTGAGGGACAATATCAAAGTTAGCATTAGCTGAGTGTAGCATTCTGCTAGGAACATCTGCAAAAATGGTTTATGTGTGTAGGGTGGAGAGCCATAGAGTGCTTTATGACACAAATACAGAGATTACATTTTCAAAAGACTACTAAATCAGTCTTGTCAGTATTGAACTTCAGAGACTTAGAATTCATTCAGTTGGCAACAGCTCCCATGCAATCTTTGAAAGTTTGTTGAAGGCGCTTACTGTTACTGTCCAGATGCAGAATAAGTTTGGAATCATCTGAGTAATAAAAATTGAGGATGTACAAGTAAATAATAAGTACAGCTAATAGTGTCACAAAGATATTAAACAGGGAAGGGATTAAGGCAAATTCCTGTGGCACGTCGCAGAGTATATGTTTAAATTTCAATTAAAAAGATGTAATAAACAGTACTTGAAAACTGTCTTTTTTTAATTGTATTTTATCTTCGGATACGTCAAGAGGGTACCAGTCATGGAAGATTGGCTTTTGAGAGAGACAGTGATTCTCACAGGCAAAGAGCCATCCAGAGCAGTAATAATCCAATTACTAAAAGTGGCAGCAGCTTGATCGATTCCTTGGCTAAGAGCCAGCTTGGTTTTGAATTGATCACTAGAGGAGGCTCCCAAATCCACATTGCCATCTTGCTCACACTTGTAATAAAGCCCATGGCTGGAGCAGTCTGCGTGAACATACAGAAAGATAAGTGCAGAACTGCTCAGAAATGGCCACAGAACCGAACTGCTGGAATACACAAGGACTGTCTGCAACATGGGTAAATAGATGCAATAGCAACTAGCAGTCAGATTTCCTGACCAGAAGCATGGGTTTCCACACCAGTGGCAACCAGGAGATTTCTTTGAGCTCAAGGGTTGGGTGCTGATGGTCAACTTCCCTTCCCAGACTCCAGACCAGTAACCTGAGAACAATGTGACTAGTCTGCCAGGAGGGGCTACCTTGGCCCTACTTCAAGAGAGAGAGCTAACTGCTCGGGAGGAGGGGGGGGGGAGTTTTAAGTTCTCTTTCATGAAGGAGATGCTGCTCTGAAGTAGAGGGGACTGTGATGGAGGCCACTTGAGACAAGCTGACACTGAGACTGTGACACAGGCCGAACCATGCACAGCTGCATTATGGGTGAGGTGCGCCTGCCCCCAGTGGTGTCTCCACAATATAGGTGATTGTACTGATACTTGAGATTGAGGGTGTCTTGGAACTTGAGAGGGTGAGTTCCTGTGTCAACAAGCACTGAGAAGTGCTGGAGTACTACTGACTACAGTCTGAACAAACTGCAAAGAAACAAGTCTTGAAAGAAGACCAAGACCGTCGAAAGAAACTGCTGCTGCACATTTCAATGCTTTGACCTCTTTTGGACAGTTGCTGCCTTGAATTACTTCACCAACGGGGGCCTTCTGATAGGGGTTAAAATTTCCATTAACTGGAATATTGAACATCTAAAAATAGAGTCACTGGATGTGCTAGGGCTGTTTGTAAGGACTAGTAATGGGCCCTCTATCAATTTATACAACATTTACAATTCCTTCTCCTACACTGACTATCCTCGACAATTATCTAGAGTCTTTGCCCTATAAACCCAAGCTTATCCTTGGGGGTCATTTTAATACCACCTTTGAGCCGCTGGATTACATTACGCTGGTAACCCAAGCAGAGGACGCAGCCTTGGCCATCCCTGAACTGAATGCTCCCCCACACCCTTAAAAACATGCTCTGCAGTGGCCACGCAAATGGCCCTGTTTACTATTGCCCATAGGATTTGGGCATGCAATGGCAGGACAGATTCTCACCAGACTAGGGCTTTTACGTTCTCCAGGGGCAGAGATAAAAATAGGATTGATTACATATTGTTATCTCCTGACCTATGGAATAAGTTGGTGGACTTTTGTGTCACCGATAGACCAGAGAGTGATCACAATCCTCTCCACCTAACCCTTAAAGAAGGGTTTTATGAGATTTTGGATCAGACCAGGCTACTTGCCCCTATTTACAATCTTTAAGATACAGTTATTTCTCCTTACGAGAATGTCGACATAGACAACATTCTCTACACTACCATCCATTTGCCTCTTTAAGTCGCCTCTTTGAGGTAAAGAGCCACCACTGAATCTACCCCCTGGTTCTCTAAAGGTTGCAGACAGGCTAAATCATGTTTGCTGATCGCTATCAGTTCTCTATGCACCTTGCAGATTTGCAAGGCAAGGAATTCATACAAAAAGGTGTTAGAGGCCAGGAAAAAGAGTTGGTGTGAAAAGCTAGCCTGGTATATGATGTCTACTAATGTAAGTGGGCACCTTGCACCAGTCCAGACAACCCTTATGGTGATTTAAGAGGTCCTAGACAACCTTAGAAGCTCTTTAAGTGGTAGCTGTGGAGAGCAGCCTTCAGGCTTAGTCTTGAAGGACTGTAAAGCAGCTTGTTTTACCAGAATGCAATCCTGTGGTATAGATTAAATGAAAAAGAACCACACAAAGTATTTATAAAAATATGTATTTATTATATCACACTATCCAGTACGTTACAGTATCTCCTACATGGAGATAGACACAAAGCACACAATATTAGCAAAGAAATCACAGTAAATAGCACTAATACACAGTGGGCCTCGGGGGGGGGGGACCAAACCATGTACTAAGAAAGTGGAATAATAACCACGACTCGAATCAGGACAATGTCAAGAGGACGTAGAATTGCGGGGGACCCACAGAACCACCCAAGGTAAGTAGATAGGGACCCCACGGAGAGCGTGTGCAGTGTGTGAACACGATCGCGTGCTCCGTACAAGTTTATGTGCAAGTCGTGGTTGGATTTTTAAAGATTAGGCAGCCTTCCCACTGGACCCTGAAGAAACCCTGTGGAAGACAGAAGGTTGGAGAGCCACCCCAGCCGTGGATACCGTGGTACCCAAGTTACCTATCCCAGGGAAGTTGGGTGCATAGGTGTGAAGTGGCATCGGAAACTGCAGTCAAACCCAATGGAGGACTTCCGGAAAGTGCCGCTGCTGGAAGAGGAGAAAATGTTCGAAGGAATCCAAACGTGGATTCTTGAAGAGGAGTACCTGAAAGCAGAGTCTATGTCACTCAGGGGTGACCAGGAGTCTTGGAAGACGAATGCCCTCCGATGTCTGGTGCTTCAGGGAAGGGATCGAGGACCTTGATTCTGCAGCTGTGAGGACCAGGCGACGCTGAGGAAGACCAGGACCTAGATACGAGCTGTCCCACGAAGGATGTCGAGTGCTGAGGGGTCGGTGTCCGGCGGGAGCACCAACAAGCCTTGGCAATGCAACCCACGCAGGAAGTCGAGAAGGTGCAACGTTGGGACTAGCAAGGTCCAGGGGACTCACCACAAGCAGGGGAGTCAGGGCAGGCCCTGAATAATCAGAGGAGCCCAAGGAAAACAAAGGTGACCCTCAAGTGGACCCACAGGCCGGAGGCACTGGAGTCGCGAGAGGACCTCAAGCAGCTCACCAAAAAGATGCAGGCCACGATGCAGACGATGCGGTGTGGCCGAAGATTCTGGTCAGTGGAAGTGCTCGAGGTTGGGGCTACTTGGAGCCCAAAGATCTTCTTGCAAAGATGACAACAAACCTTTGCAACTGCAAAGGGGATGCGGTGCCCAGGGGTTCGGTTATTGCAACCCCCACAAAGACTACTGGCCTCAAACTTGGTGAGAGGGTAGATCATGTCTCGGGAGCTGTGGAAAACCACCACCTGGATTGCAGAGCCCACGGAATCCGGAGGAGCTCAGGATCTGCAGACCGGTTGACTTATTTGCGGTGCCTGCGAATGCAGGGGAGTGACTCCTTCACTCCAAGGGAGATTACTTTGATTGTCCTTGATGCCTCACAGGTCTTGGAAGGTTCCTTTATGATGTACAGGCAAGACGATGCAGCAGACAGGAAGGGAGATGAAGTCAGGCCCAAACGAAGTCCAGCAAAGTCCAGAGTGCCCAGACGGTAAAAGTGCAATAGTGTCTGATCTGAATCTTATCCCACGGCGAATCCAAAGACCTACACCCAGGTAAGCCCTTAAGGACCCTAGGGAAAGGGTTGGGATGATTCAGGGGACCCGCCCAGGGGAGGGTCTGGACAGGGGGGAGGTTACTCCCATGTCGTTTGACGAGTTTCGCACCAGAGCGGCAGCCAACGGTTCCCAGGACTGGTTTGAACTGGTCTATGCACAGGGACACCAAATGTGCCCCTCAGGCAGACTTTCTGGTGCTGGCAAGCGCACCCACCCAGCCCTAATACACTAAATCCTGTCTGAGAGGTGGTCACACCTCCCTGTGACAGGATGCCTATTGTTCCATCTTCCTCTGCTCAAGCTTAGCTCAGCAGCAGGAGGGCAGAAATGTGTCTCTGGTCAGCAGCAACCATTTTGTGCTGTCCGGGACTAGAAGGCTGCTACCGGGAACACTGAGAGCCTAACGGAGGGCTCTTCTGGTGCTTGGAATCATACCTCCCACACCGTTTATGGTGTGGGGTATGATTCAAACATGTTTGATACCAAACATGATAGGATTCGTTGCAGCTGTTTTCGAGATGGTCATCGCGCGATTAGTCGGTGCCCCTCTATATAGTATATGGCTGCTTCACTGACAACCTGGGAGAATGGACTCCATAGGCTGCAAGGGTGTCCTGCTCTTGCAGGGGCACCCTCTCACTTAGAACCAAGCACCCTGCCCTCAGGATTGTAAAGGCCTGCTATAGGGGTGACTTATAGGTTTTAAGTGCAGTTACCCTTAGATATAGTAAACCTATATCTTTAGTAAGTGATGCATGCACTAACTTACACAGGCTGCAATGGCAGGCCTGTAGTTCCATTTTGAATGGTCTCTCATGGGTGGCATAATACTTGCTTCAGCTCATGGGAGGCCTCTAGGGTACCTATGCCCTGGGTACATGGGTACCATATACTAGGGACTTATAAGGGTACCCCAGTATCCAATCTGGGATGTACCTAAGTACTGAACACAACAATTTAGGGAGAAAGCAGATAGACTGGGGTCCTGATTAGCAGGATCCCAGTCAGACTAGTCAAAAACAGCATCACATCAAGCAAAAAGTGGGGATAACCATACGAATCAGATCCTATTTTCCTACACAACTCCCCCCAAACTTACGGAGATGAGACTAACCTTGCCCAGTTGAGTCTTCATTTTCTAAGTGGAAATATCTGGAGAGTCCATCTGCATTGGCATGGTTACTCCCAGGTCTATGTTCCACTGTATAGTCCATCCCCTGTAGGGAAATGGACCACCTCAAAGGTTTGGGGTTTTCACCCTTCAACTGTTTTAGCCATAATAGAGGCTTATGATCTGTCTGAACAATGAAGTGAGTTCCAAACAGGTATGGCCTCAACTTCTTCAGGGCCCAGACCACAGCAAAGGCTTCCCTCTCTATAGCTGACCAACGTTTCTCTCTGTGGGTCAACCTTCTGCTGATAAAAGCTGCTGGTTGATCCTGGCCCTCTGCATTAAGTTGTGACATCACAGCCCCTACCCCTAACTCAGATGCATCTGTTTGAACAATGAATTGCTTAGAGCAGTCAGGACTTTGTAGAATGGGAGCAGTGCACATGGCCTGCTTGAGATCATCAAATGCCTCCTGACAGCTAACTGTCCCCTGAAATGTATTGGGCATTTTCTTGGATGTCAGATCATTCTAAGGAGTTACTAGCCTTTGACAAACCTTCTGTAGTACCCAGTCAGGCCCAAGAAAGCTCTGACATGAGTCTGGGTAGTTGGAGCAGCCCAGTCCATTATGGTCTGGATTTTGCTCTGAAGTGGTTGAACCTGGTCTCCACCCACAAGGTGGCCAAGGTACACAACCTTGCTCTGCCCTGTCTGGCACTTAGTAGCCTTGATAGTGAGCCTCCAAAACATTCTTCAGGTGGACCAGGTGATCCTCCCAGGTGCAGCTAAAGACAGCTATAAAATCAAGAGAAGCTGCACTATAGGATTCCAGGCCTGTGAGAACTTTGTTCACCAGCCTTTGGAATGTGGCAGGTGCATTCTTCAAACAAAAGGGCATCACAATAAATTGATAATGCCCACTAGGGGTTGAGAATGCTGTTTTTGATTTGGCATCCTCAGCTAGTCTGATTTGCCAATAGCCAGCAGTTAGGTCAAATGTGCTCAAGAACTTGGCTGAGGCCAAAGTGTCAATAAGCTCATCTGCCCTAGGAATTGGATGAGCATCAGTCCTAGTGACTGTGTTGAGTCCCCTGTAGTCAACACAAAACCTCATCTCTCTCTTACCACCCTGGGTGTGAGGTTTTTGTTCCAGGACTACTGGACTCGCTCAAAGGCTATCCGAGGACTCAATCACTCCCAACTACAGCATCTTTTGGACCTCTGTCCTGATGCAATCTCTGACATGGTCAGGCTGCCTGTAGATTTTATTTTTGACACAGGTAGACTCTCACCTGTGTCCACTTCATGGGTACGCCAGGCGGTTTGACTGGGTGTCAGAGAGAACATATGCCTGTATTGATTGAGGACCCTTGTGCAATCAATCTGTTGTTGGTCAGTGAGGCTGCCTGCCAAGACTACACCATCAACTGACCCATCATCAGGGTTTTGTGAGAAGAGATCAGGGAGAGGGTCACTCTCTTTCTCCTGTCCCTCATCAGTTGCCATGAGCAAGCCCATGTCAGCCCTGTCCACAAAAGGTTTCAGCCTGTTCACATGGAGCACCCTATGGGGGCACCTGTGAGTGCCAAGGTCCACCTGGTAGGGGACCTCACCATTTTGTTCAATGATAGTGTGGGGTCCACTCCATTTATCTTGGAGAGCTGCTGGGGCCACAGGCTCCAACACCCGCACCTTCTGACCTGGCTGGTAAACAGTCAGGACAGTCTTCTGGTCATACCAATCTTTTTGCAATTCTTGGCTGGCCTCCAGGTTTTTACTGGCCTTCTTCATGTACTCAGCCATCCTGGAGCGGAGACCAAGTACATAGTCCACTATGTCTTGTTTGGGAGGTTTGAGAGGTAACTCCCATCTCTCCTTCACCAAGCACAAGGGACCCCTAACTGGATGCCCAAACAGAAGTTCAAAAGGGCTGTAGCCAACCCTCTTCTGAGGGACCTCTCTGTAGGCAAAGAGTAGGCAGGGCAGAAGGACATCCCATTTTCACCTAAGCTTTTCTGGGAGGCCCATGATCATGCCCTTCAGGGTTTTGTTGACCCTTTCAACCAACCCATTGTATTGAGGATGATAGGGTGTGATGAATTTGTAATTCGCACCACACTCTTTCCACATTGCAGTATGATAACTTGACATGAAGTTTGTACCTCTGTCAGTTAAAACCTCCTGAGGGAAGCCCACCCTGGAAACCATTCCCAAGAGGACCCTTGCCACCACAGGAGCTGTAGTGGTCCTAAGGGGAATGGCTTCTGGGTACCTAGTTGCATGGTCCACCACCACTTGTATGTAACTGTGCCAGATGCTGTAGGAGGGTTCATGGGACCAATGGTATCAATCCCAACCCTCTTAAAGGGAACCCCCACCACTGGCAGTGGTATCAGGGGGGCCTTTGTGGTGCCATCTGCCTTACCACTGGCTTGGGAAGTGGCACAAGAGCGACAAAACTCCTTTGTGTCCTCAGACATGTGTGGCCAGTGAAAGTGTGCAACAAGCCCGTCCCAAGTTTTACTTTAGCCTAAGTGTCCTGCCAAGGGAATGCCATGTGCTATAGTAAGTAGGAAGCCCCTAAACTTCAGAAGTATAACTAACCTCCTGGTGGCACCAGGCTTGGGGTCTCTACCCTCTGAGTAAAGGAGTCCCTCATCCCAGTAGATCCTGTGGGACCCACTGACATTCCCAGCAGCCTCAGCAGCAGCTTGCTGTCTGAGGGGTTCAAGAGAGGGGCAGGTTTGCTGCTCCATACTCAAGTCTGTCCTGGAAGGGCCCCCTGCCCCCAAGAACTCAACCTGATCAGGCTCAAGTTCATCTAGGGCAGTTCCTTCACAGGGACTAAGATCATCTCCCTCAAGAGACTGATCCTCACTTTGAGTTTGGGGGGAAGACACAGCCTTACCCCTCCTGTTCCTTCTCTAAGAAGGCACCTGGTCCATTGTTCCAGGATCCAGGGCCTGTTCAGTGTTTGTCAGTTTGGCTTGTGACCTGGTCACAGCAAACACATCTGTAGAGATGCCCAACATTGCTGCATGAGTCCTAAATTCATTCCATTCCAATAACTTTATTTCGATCAGAGTAGACCATAAAAAGTATTGACAATAAAATCACAATACACAAACTATTCATAAGAATAAAAACCAAAAAAACATGAAAATTACCAACATTTGAATTCATCGCAGAATAATAATTTTCAAAGAAAAACAGATATAAAACTTCTGATCAACGTCCAACAACTGCCAGATCACATACACAATTTACAACCAGAGTCATAAATAAAAAGGTGGCCATGTGTTATTTTGGTACTGTCCAATTTCATTTCATTAATACTATTATTTATACAAAATATAAAAGAAGATTAAAATGTAGACTAATAAATGGTTAAAAAGTTAAAAATGGATAAAATATGGCAGCATGTACAATATGGGAGCTTTATACTTGGGGTATTAAGTTTAGCAGCAGCCTACGTCTAAGCCACATAGAATTCAGATATCGGGACACAGCAAATACAATAGGTGGGTGAGTATTAATATTCTATATGCCTCCATACACTGCCTAAAACCTAAATTTCTGCAAAGTGGGACAAGCCATCGCTGTCTGGCAATTTTATAGCCAGGACAAACAAAAAGGACATGAATGTCAGACTCATCTACACCATTGCAGGCAGGGCACCCAAGGGCGGAGGCTTTTGACCATTTATTGGTAAAGGCACGAAGCGGCAGTGTCCCCACTCTAAATTGGATGTACAACTTTCTTGCCATAATAGGTTGTATAACATCCAGAAAAGGCTCAATGGTGTACTCAGATTTAATATTTAAAAAATCAGCTGTTAGATGGCCAGTTTTGGTGTTCCCCTGAATGTTGGCTAGTTTGAGAGATCTATAGGCTCTAACTAAATCTGGACGCGAAATTGTCGGGCAAGCAGCCTTGGGGTTGCTCCATAGGTTTGGGTTACCTATCCTATGACATAACTCCCTAATATATGAAAACCATGGTAGTTTGCCCACACCCGAAAAACTCAAGATCTCTTTTAGTTCTAGCTGGTAAACTGCTAGTTCTGGGGTCACCCACAATCTACGCCAAAAGGTTAGCGGTCGCAGTCCTATCTCCTCGACAATAGGTCTGATGCCTAGGTCCATGCGTAGAGGGATGAGGGGGGTGCTTGATGGAAGTCCCAGCAACTGCCTCATAAAATTATTCTCAATTTTGGACAGTCCATCAGAAGAACAATGTCCCCAAAGTTCGGCCTCATACATTGCTCCACTCCTCGCTTGCACTTTGTATATCTTTGCCACAGGGGTGACCAATTTGTGGGCGGAATTCCTATAAGTTCTATTTATTCCCCCGGCTGTCTGAGCTAACATAAGGCTTGCTTTGGCTAGCTGTGGGCCCCACTCAAATGATTCAGTGAGCGTGACACCGAGGTAGTCAAATACAGAAACCCTTTCTAAGGAGGTGCCATTTAAGGTTGGATTTGGACGAGATGTTTTAACTGGATTGAAGACCATAAATTTGGGCTTTAGTGTGTTAATTTCAAGCCCCCGATTGTTGCAAAATGTCACAAAACTATCTCAAATCCTCTGAATGCCCATAGGGGACTTAGATAATAACAAAGTATCATCTGCAAACATCATTGCAGGTACCTTACTTTGCACCAACTTTGGCGCATCGTTGTCCTTTACCTCATTTAATTGGGCAATCAGACCGTTGATAAATAGACAGAACAGAGTAGGGCCAAGCACACACCCCTGCCTTACTCCTCAGTTAACTGAAAAGCGGAGGATTAGTTCCCCAAATTTCCCATACCTTACTTGGGCAAAGTTGCCAGTGTGTAGTCTCATAATCAATGTCAAGAGGTATGTAGGGATTCCCAATTGCTTAAGGACCTCCCATAGCTTAGCTCTAGGGACCAAATCAAAGGCAGATTTCAAATCGACGAATATCAAATAGAGGCTGCCACCCTCCATTGACACCGTCTTCCAATACAACAATTGGAGCCTAAAGATTTGGTCGATAGTGGAGATATTTTTTCTAAAACCAGCCTGATAGGCACTCAGAACTTCACATGCCTCCATCCACACCTGGAGGCGGTCGAGGAGAATCCTTGCAAACAGTTTCTGAGTGACATCAATCAGGCTGATTGGCCTGTAGTTGGTCGGCAAGAGAGGTGAACCCTTTTTAAAGACTGGAAAGATTTCAGCCCCTAGCCAAGTGTCCGAAATTGCCATACCTCTCAGAATGGCATTAAATATTGCCCAAAGATAAGGACCCCATACTTGTGGTTCTGCCCGAAATAAATCCCCAGGAATCTTGTCTAGGCCGGGGGGCTTTACCAAGGGGGAGCTTCCTAATTGCATTTAGGACTTCTAATAAGGTAAACCCTGGAGCCTCTTCAAGAGAAGTCCCAACAGTTATTGGGGATATTTCATCTTTTGAGACTGTTGCTTCCTGAATGGTATATAAGGCTTGGAAATGTAGTTTCCAAGCATCTGCGGCAATGTTGGGCTCAAGGGCTGACTTCCCTTCGCGATTATCTATGGAAACTAGTGCCCAGGATGCCTTCATGTCCCTATTAAGTAGGGCTGTTCTAATGTCATCCCATCTATGTGACTCCCACTCCTTCTTTGCTTGCATGATACTGTCACGATAGAGGATCCTTGTTTGTTTAACCAAGGGCCTAGCCTTATTTTTAATAGCGGCCAAAAGAGCTCCCTTGGCCTTACGGCAAGTATCAATAAACCAGGTTTGCTTTACACCATTTTTCACCTTGGAGTGTGTCAACGGGTTGAATATGTTGGTCATACTGGTTGTCAATTCTTCATGCAGTGTCGCTATCCTGACAATATTTTGAGGGGAGTCTAATGCTGTAACAGCCTCCTCCATTTCCATTAAAGGGGAAATAGTTGGGGAAAATAGTGCGGTGACCTTATCTGGTGACTGCTTGACTGTGTCCCACCTAATTCTCCTTCTGTTGTTGGTAAGTTTTAAATTGTAATTTACAGAAGTACAGCTAGGCGTAGGATTATGAATATCAGGGATCTCCAGCTCCATAGTCAGAGCATTATGGTCGCTGTCCGTTCTAAGGAGGACAGCAAAATCGACTACCCAGTGCCATGATCTTGTTTCTACCAAGATGTAGTCCAACAAGGAGGCTTGGCCAATTCTGTTAAAAGTTAACTTCCCTGGTCTATCTGACTTTGTTCGCCCATTGCATGCTCTCAGAGAATTGGTTAATGTTACAGCGTTAATCTGGAGTGCTAACGGGGTCCAAGCCTTTATCGGGTCAATTTGGTGTTCAGGGATTAGCCAATATTGGTCCTCCGCACTAGGGGGTACATCAGTAAAGGCAGCAAGGGGCTCAAATTGGCAGTTGAAATCTCCCCCTATAACCAACCTTGTATTCGGGGGAACAGTATTGATAAAAATACTCAATTGTTCGATGGTCAGCAATTCGTGACAAATACTAACGGGACGTGAATAAATATTAATAAAAGCAATTTTAAGAATCGGTGAAAAAGTGAGAACAGTACACTGTATATCATTGGACAAAGTGTTCAAGCATTCCACTGTACAATTCAAATGCGTGGCAACCCAGGTAGATAGGCCCCCGATGGTCTTCCTCTCCCTCCCGAGTTGGCCAACACGTTAAAGGTTGCATATCCCAGTCTCATGGTGTCATCCCTTGCCCAGGTCTCCTGAAACATACAAACATCAAATTTGTGTACAAAAGATCCCCAATCCGAACAATTCAGATTGTTTTTTATTCCAGCGATGTTCCAGGATAGAACCCTGAGCTTATGATCAGTTTTGGTACTCTCACCTAAGGCATTAGAATTGTTAGTGTTGGAGGTTGGGATATCCTCGTGCTGGACCATAATAGGTACACCTGCAGCTTCCAAAGAGGAGCTTGACCCGGGTGGACTAGATGTTCGGGAGTCATAAGGAATAAGAGCTAAATTACTAGGTAGATCTGCACATATCCCAGGCAGATCAAAGACTCCACTAAGGGTTACATTTTGTGGCACCCCTCGTTCATCCTCAATATTCCAGAGAGTGCTCTGATTCAACTGGCCACTATTGAATTCTCTCGTAACCCTACCAGACCCCCGGGGCCCATATCCCTGAGGCGGAGCACCTTTCTTCACAAGTCAATCAACCTCCTCTAAGGCTCCAAACCTATTCCCTACTGGGATATTAAATGAAAGGGGCCTATGGGATGGGCCCACCGCAGGGTGTTCCAGGGTCCAATTTGATGGGGCACTGATGTTAGGGGTCCTAGCTTCACCACTGCTACGCGAGTAGAAATAGTCCAGGGTGTATGCCCTAACCCCTGTATATAGTGCATAAGAACTAGAAATCTGGCCTACTAGGGAGCGAACAGTCAGGGGGTTGCTAAAATTAACAACTACACAGTCCCCTTCAATTGACTTTGGTCTCCTACCCACCCATCCCACCCTACGGACCATTACAATTTCTCCTGCCCTATCATAAGGAAACTGTCTGTGCCTGGCCAGCCAAAAAAGGCACTTGTTCCTTAGATCGAGCTGCGTTTCCCTCTGGCCATTTTGGATCCCGGGTACTCCTGTCAGTATCATTACATAGGGAAGGGAGGCTGGGGGGGAGATTTATGGTCGGAAGAGTCGCTATCCCATGACTTCTCTCATCAGTCGCTACATGGTCCACCACAGTCCCAGACTCTGTTCGAGTGGACCTACTAATACTTAGGTCCTCCCTAAGGGGGGCTGGGTTCAGACTCCCTTTCAAAGCAGTAAGGCTCCTGGAGCCATTGGCAGTCCATGATTCTTGAACCTGCTCGGTGGCTGGCCATCCTGGATGGGAGGAAGTAGTTCCGACTAACTCAGTACTAGAATCCTCTACCTCTCTCTCACCCATTGGCGCTTTAGGGAGTGCTACACTCGAGGAGCCAAAATTACCTAAAGGGGTTTGGTCTATGCTGTTGGTCTGAGTGCTACAATCTTTCTTCAAACCTGGTGCTTGGGTAGTACTGTCAGAAGTGTTAGTGCGCCTATCACGGTCCATCAAGTGGCCTGTGCCCATATGGCTAGATAGTTGGGCAAGCTCTTCCTTTATGATAACTCTCAGCTGAATCTCTAAATCTGCTACCAGATTCCTCACCCATAATGGACAATCAGAATCTGACCTAGGGATAGTAGTATTAGATACCATTCCCCCAGAGCTGACTAACTCATCTCCGCTAGGAGTAGGCTCTTGATTTTTCTTCCTCCTAGTACCTACCCCGTATCCAGACTTACATTTCCCTTTCTTCGATAGGGTGGTGGTAGTTCCACCTTTACGGTTTACTGGCTTCACTAAAGTTTCTTGTAGTAAGGGTGAAGAAGACTCTAATAGCCTAGGTGAGACTTCCACTATGCTAGGTACAAAACCAGGGGTTGCAGACTGGATGGTAGAAGGCTCTGAGTCCTGACAGAACAAATCTGGTGTTATAGACAGGCGCCTCTCAGTCAATTCTATTTCAGTTGTTACTGCTCCTATGGCCCTCTGGAGCATCCTGTCTATTGAGGTTGGAGGTTTGGGCGAAGCAGTAGACACTTGGGGATGCTTTACTGCACAAGCACGCTTACCCATTTTCAAATCAGTAAGACAAATAAGACAGAGTTGGGCCTGTTCAAAAGGCTAAGGTTACAACAGAGGCACCAAATACCAGCTAGTCAGTCAGATAGAAAGGACAAAAATATACAATTGGAATAAAACGTTTGCTCAGAAATTAATAGTCCCGTTGATGAAGACTCAAGTGCAGCCCCAACTCACACGTTAAATGAGTGGTTTATACTGTTAGTCAAAGGAGATACTGGGGAGCAGGTTCCAAGTTCCACTACCAGGTCTTGCAAGTCAGTGTGGAAGAGTAATAGATAGGTGGACAGTATAACAGGGGAATACAGGCTAATAAAAAGTCAAAAATGGTGGTCCAGTAAGAGTCTTACCAGCGTGATAGTCTGGAAGGTTCCACACCAAGGGGGATGGCCCTGCCCTGCCTCTTCCTGGCAATGACGGGCAAGGACGGGCCCGCCCTTTGCCCGCGCGCGTCCCGCGCCATGGGAAGAGAGGCAGCGCTTTTGAGCGCGATGATGGCGCCTCCCCACAACCTGTGACCCACAAGGCTCCCTGGGACTTGAAGTCCCACCAGGGTCAGCAGCAGCCCAACGGGGGGAAAAATAGGCAGATGGTATTCCCTGGGATTGGAATCCCACCAGGGTATTACTGCCTGCAGCTGGATGCCCCCAAAAGGAAAGAAGGAAAGTTCCAACAGCGTCCTGCGTCCCGCGCCGCGGGAAGAGAGGCAGCGCTTTTGAGCGCGATGATGGCGCCTCCCCACCACCTGTGACCCGCAAGGCTCCCTGGGACTTGAAGTCCCACCAGGGTCAGCAGCCCAACGGGGGGAAAAATAGGCAGATGGTATTCCATGGGATTGGAATCCCACCAGGGTATTACTGCCTGCAGCTGGATGCCCCAAAAGGAAAGAAGGAAAGTTCCAACAGCGTCCTGTGTCCCGCGCCGCGGGAAGAGAGGCAGCGCTTTTGAGCGCGATGGTGGCGCCTCCCCACCACCTGTGACCCGCAAGGCTCCCTGGGACTTGAAGTCCCACCAGGGTCAGCAGCAGCCCAACGGGGGGAAAAATAGGCAGATAGTATTCCTTGGGATTGGAATTCTACCAGGGTATTACTGCCTGCAGCTGGATGCCCCCAAAAGGAAAGAAGGAAAGTTCCAACAGCGTCCTGCGTCCTAAATTTAACTTCAGCCAAGGCTGAAGTCTCCAAATCATTGCCCAACAAACAATCTACTGGTAGGTCTGAACTCACCGCAACCTTTTTAGGGCCTGTTACCCCTCCCCAGCTGAAATTAACAACTGCCAAGGAATGGTCAGTCCTGACATTGTTTGCATTGGTCACTTGGTACATTTCTCCAAGTATGATTTGTCCAGGAGACACAAGTTTCTCTGTCACCAATGTGACACTGGCCCCTGTGTCCCTGTAAGCCATTGCCTTTGTTCCATTGATCAAAGGCTGTTGTCTGTACTTGCCCAGGTTACCGGGACTGACAAGTAAGGTGGCAAGATCTATGCCACCATCACAGACTAGTACAGCCTGAGCTGGAGTTCTGACTAAGTCAGAACCCACCTCAGATCCCAAGATTAACCCCACTATTCCCTTGTTCCCTGTACCACCACTTGTGCTAGGGGGAGCAGTTGCCTTAGGGGCAGTGGTGGTAGGAGTTGTAGTTTCCTTGGCCTTTGGACAGTCAGCAATGGGTCTTCTATTTACAGAGATAACAACAAGGTTTCTTTTTGCCTTTTCCCTTATTGGATTGTGACTCCCCCTCAGATGCAGGTTTTTGGGGCCCTGATGAAGACTCCTTTTTGTCTTTACCCTTGTCCCCACCCTCTTAGAAGAATCTTGCTTCTTCTGGTCACCAGTATTGTTCTGGTTTTTCTGCTTCACCCTGGTCCTGACCCATTTATCTGCCTTTTTTCCCAATTCTTAGGGAGAAGTCAGATCTGGGTCCACCAGGTACTGATTCAATAGCTGATTTTGGCAATTATTAAGGATCTGCTCCCTCATAATCAAATTGTACAATCCATCAAAATCATGCACTTTGCTGCCAAGCAACCATCCTTCCGGAGCCTTAATAGCACTTAATAGCACTTAATAGCCTTAATAGCACTATCCACAAAGTCTACCCAGGCCTTCTGGGTGTCTCTGAACTTAATCCTGTATTGTTCAGTGGTTAAGCCAAACCCATCAATGATAGCTGCCCACTGCTCTTGAGGGACCTTCTGCACTTTACAGGCCCTCTCTAAAGCAGTTAACCATTTGTGGATGTCATCCCCAACATGATAGGAAGGGACAATCTTGCTCAGGTTCCTATGGTTAAAGGAATGTTCCTTAATTCTAGGGACACTGTTGCTGCCACCATGGGACTCTAGTCCCAGTTTCTTCCTTGCCTTCTGGACTTCTAGGGACTCTCTGTCAAGGGCCAACTGCTCTTTCCTGAGCCTAATCTAGCTTTCTCAAGTTCAAGCATTTGGTACTCCCTATCCAAAGAGTTCCCTCCTTTACTAGAAATGGAGGTCCCTACTGACTGTCTAGAAGTATTGGATTCTGCAGAGGAGGATCTAGACCTCCTTGGTCCAATCTGAACCTTTCCAGGAGGATCAAAGGGGGCGTCCTCTTGGCCCTCTGTGTTCTCCTCTGGGAGGTCTGAATTGTCCAGGTGGAAGTCATCAGGCTCTACTTTGCCAGGTCAAAGAGGGGTTCCCCTCCTGCCCTATCTTCATTCCCTGGCCCACCCACTCTGTCCTGTTCATCTGACCCAGAGGCTTTCCTCAGGTCATCCAACAGTAACACCTCTACCAGGCATTGAGTGTTAGCACTTCTCCCTGTCTTCAGCTTTCTAGATGCACAAAGTGCTTTCAGTTCTTGGAACGAAAGTTCACTGTATCTAGTAGGCTGAGAGCCACTGGCTTCTCCTTTAGTAGACATACTAAGTGAGGTGTGGAGTTGCACCTACCTAACCTAGTGGGAACTAAAGTCTCTGAGGTTGGAGAAAAGGTGTGCTAGACCCTTAACTTACCCAACCCTTAGTTCAGTAGAACTTATTTATTCTAAGCTTGTATTTATATGTGCCTAGTACTAGTGATGGTTTTTCAGTTAATCAATACAAAGATTTATCTGGTAAAACAATGCAGGCTTGAATACCACCGCTGCCACCAATGTGAGAAGCTGGCCTGGTTTGTGATGTCCACTAATGTAAGTGGGCACCTTGCACCAGTACAGACAACCCTTATGGTGATTTAAGAGGTCTTAGACAACCCTAGAAGCTCTCTAAGTGGTAGCTGTGGAGAGCAGCCTTCAGGCTTAGTCTTGAAGGAGTGTAAAGCAGCTTGTTTTACAATAATGCAATCTTATAGTATAGATTCAATGAAAAAAACACACAAAGTATTTATAAAAATATGGGGCATATTAGCAAGAAGCTCGTTAAAATTATCGCCGCTTTAGCGGCAGGAAACTGCCGCTAAAGCGGCGATAATGGGCTTGCTAATATGCGCTATAGAATTCAATAGAAGCCCAGGTTAGATGTGCAGGACATCTAACCTGGGCTTCTATTGGAATTCTATAGCGCATATTATCAAGCCCATTATCGCCGCTTTAGCGGCAGTTTCCTGCCGCTAAAACGGCGATAATTTTAACGAGCTTCTTGCTAATATGCCCCTATGTATTTATTATATCACACTATCCATTACGTTACAGTATCTCCTACACGGAGATAGACACAAAGCACACAATACTTTAGCAAAGAAATCACAGTAAATAGCACTAAAACACAGTGGGCCCGGGGGGGGCAAACCCTATACTAAGAAAGTGGTTTAAGAACCACGACTTGAGTCAGGACAATGTCGAGAGCACGTAGAATTGCTGGGAACCCACAGAACCACTGAAGGTAAGTAGATAGGGACCCCACGGAGAGTGTGTGCAGTGTGAACAGGACCGCGTGCTCCTTACAAGTCTATGTGCAAGTCGCAGTTGGATTTTTAAAGATTATGAACCCTTCCCAGTGGACCCTGAAGAAACTCCGTGGAAGACAGAAGGTTGGAAAGCCACCCCACCCGTGGATACCGTGGTACCCAAGTTACCTATCCCAGGGAAGCCGGGTGCATAGGTGTGAAGTGGCGTCAGAAACTGCTGTCGAACCCAATGGAGGACTTCAGGAAAGTGCCGCTGCTGGAAGAGGAGAAAATGTCCGGAGGAATCCAAACGTAGATTCTTGAAGAGGAGTACCTGAAAGCAGAGGGGACAGAGTCTATGTCACTCAGGGGTGACCAGGAGACTTGGAAGACGAATGCCCTCTGATGTCGGGTGCTTCAGTGAAGATGTTGAGGACCTTGACTCTGCAGCTGTGTGGACCAGGCGATGCTGAGGAAGACCAGGACCCGGATACGAGCTCTCCCATGAAGGATGTCGAGTGCTGAGGGGTCGGTGTCTGGCGGGAGCACCAATAAGTCTTGGCAAATGCAACCAGCGCAGGAAGTCGAGAAGGTGCAACGTTGGGACCAGCAAGGTCCAGGGGACTCACCACAAGCAGGGGAGTCAGGGCAGGCCCTGAGCAATTAGGGGAGCCCAAGGATAACAAAGGTTACCCTCAAGTGGACTGTTAGACCTGGCATCCTTGGCGTGGTTGTCCCTGACTTTTTGCCTCTACCTCCTGTGTTTTTGATGCTGTGCTGGATTTTGTTTTTGCTGGCATAGATGCTTTGGGCACTTTGCCACTGCTGATCAGTGTCAAAGTGCAAGTGCTCCCTGTGTAAATTGGTATTGTGATTAGTTCTCCCTGATTGGCATATTTGATTTACCAGTAGGTCCCTAGTAAAGTGCACTGAGTGTGCCAAGGTTGGTAAATCAAATGCTACTAGTTGGCCTGCAGCACTGATTGTGCCACCCACCTGAGTAGCCCTGAAAAGATGTCTCAGGCCTGCCACCGCGGTGCGATTGCGCAGTTTGTTGATTGCCATGTTGACTTGGCAAGTGCACCACCTTGCCAGGCCCTAACCTTCCCTTTTCTTACATATAGGACACCCCTATGGTAGGCCCAAGGTACCCCCTGGGCAGGGTGCAGTGTATGTGAACGGTACGACATGTGCTGATGTGTGTAGCATGTCCTGATAGTTCAAATATTTCCAATTTCATTTTTCACTATTGAAAGGCTATCTTGCCCCATAAGACAGAATGGGGAATGCTTTGTAACATTTTAGAAAGCATATCTTCCCATAAGGATAAGATAGAAAAATTGAGTTTGGTATCCCTGAACTCAGAATTTGATAACACATCTTTTAGTAAAGATGGTTTTCAAATTGTGTGTTTGAAAATACCACTTTTAGAAAGTGGCTATTTTCTTGTTCAACCATCCTGTGTGCCTCTGCCTGTTTGTGGATTGACTGTCCGCTTTCAGTGTGACAGAGACAGAGGATGTGCATTCACTGTAGACAGCCTCTGGGGGGTTGAAGTGTGCTTAGCCCTTCGTGGATGACTCAGCCCTGAGCTGAATAGACCCAGGCTGCATATAGAGTGGTGGGAGGAGATTTACCTTGCACCTGAATGGAGCCTGGCTCCCTTGCACAATGCTGTCTCCACCTCCTGTGGTCATGCTGCTCCAGTGAAGGGAGAACTGGTTTGAACTGGGCTCAGAGCACCCTTCACAAAGAGAACAAAGACATTTTGGGGTATAGGTATCAGACCCAAAACCCCAGACTTTTAGATCATCCCTGGAATTGAAGAGGACCCTTTGCCAAGGAGAAGAGCTGGAGAGACTGAGGAAAAGTACTGCCCCTTTGCTGTGTGCTGTGTGGGGTTGGCCTGCAGTTGCTGTTTCTGCCAAGGAAAGGAGAAGGACTTTGCTGTGTGTTGTGTCCCCTGCTTGAAGGAGATCTCCAAGGGCCTGTGTGTGCTGGCCTCCTGTTCTGAAGTCTCAGGGACACAAAGACTTCACCCCCAGCTCCCCTGAACTCTGAGTTCTGACCTGCCAAGAGGTGCCTGTGCCAGTTTTGGGCCTCTGGAGGTTGTTGCTGCTGTTTGGGAGCTGGAAGAAAGAAGAAACTCAAAGAACTACAGAAATCGACGCATCGCTCTTCTTGCGGCTGTTTTTCTGACGCATCTTCACGGCGCGAGAAGAATTTCCACGCATTGCCGCGCCGCTGCGAAAACCGACGCAGCGCCTGTCGCCGCGGCAAGAATCGACGCTTCGAGGGATCATGGCTGACGAGGACCGACGCAACACTGCTCGACACCGTCGCATCGATTGCCGACGAATCCCAGATTTCCACACACCGTACCTGTGCGGCAAGTTTTCCCGACGCATCACCTGCGAACCGGAACCATCACGAAGAATTGACGCATCACTCCCCATACAGACCGGATTCGATGCAACTCGTCTTCTGCGTGCCGCAGAACTGTCGCATTGCCTCCCCAAGGCCTCAGGAGTGTTGCATCTCTTTGTTTTCCGACTCTGCGGCATCTACAGGTACTTTGGTGAAAAGTCACGCATCTATAGTTTTCTATGGTACAAGTTCTTGAAACCCTTTGAAAGTCATATTTTTAACTGTGTATGTTGGATTTTTGTCATTTTGGTTTAGTTTAGTTTAGGTAAAGATATTTTATTTTTCTAAACTGGTGTGGTGTCTTTTTGTGGTGTTTTCACTGTGTTACTGTGAGTGTTGGTACAAATACTTTACACATTGCCTTTGGGATAAGCCTGTCTGCTCGTGCCAAGCTACCAAGGGGGTGAGCAGGGGTTATCTAGAGTGTGTATCCCCCTTACCCTGACTAGAAGCAAGGTCCCTATTTGGACAAAGGTACCTACCTCTGCCAACTAGAGACCCCCATTTCTAATACTGGTGGTCAGCGGTGAGGATTTGAACCTGTATTTGGACTTGACCCACAGTGATTGGTGTACATCACTAGTTTAGTGCAAACCGCTATGCAACCACATACTCTGTTTTGTTTTTGGTTCTATTTTTGAGTGACCCTTAAAGTATCCACGCAGCCTGTCTCAGAAGGGTAAACCAGCAAGTGAGGCTGAAGAGTTGGAGTTTGATATTGAAATGTTGCATACCTACAGAGTTGATCAGCTCAAACAATTTTGCAAAGATTTTGGATGTCCCATGAAGAGCAGCGCCAGGAAGGAGGAGCTACAGAAGGCCTTAAAGGGCCTGGTGGGAGGCCAAAGAGGCTGGGGAGACAGGTGATGCAGAGGTGGATGAGGATGCACAAGGGAATGGTTTCAGGTCACAGGATCTGCCTGTATCAAGAATAGCCTCCAGGGCTGGTAGCAACCATTCCGCTGGAAGTCTGTCCCCAGAGGAGCGGGAGGAAAGCCAAAGGGTCAGAGATCATGAAGTAGAGATCTTAAAGTTCAAAATGAAGCAATTGGAACTGGAGAACCAAAGGGCTGCCATGGAGAGACAAAAGTGGCAGAGGAGAGCAAGAATGCTCTCGCTTTGGAGGAAAAGAAATTGCTTTTGGCTCATGAGTTGAGCATGAGGGAACTGGACATTAAAGCCAAGCAAGTGGAGTCCAGTTCAAATGGTGGCAGCGTACAGCCAGTGCAAGGGGGTAAGATTTACATGCCCAAGGACCTAGTGCAGAATTACCAGAGGAGTGAAGATATTTATGCATGGTTTACGGCGTATGAGGCAGCCTTGAGAATGAATGACGTTCCTGAGAATAATTGGGGGGCGGGCCTGTAGAAACACTTTGAGGCCTCTGGGAGGGACACCCTGTCACCTTTGGAGCAGGCGGGTAACCTGACCTATCCCCACATGAAGGAGGATTTATGCCTCAGGTATGGTCTCGCACCAGAGCAGTGCAGAGAGAAGTTCAGGAACTTCAAGAAGCTTGATTCTCATACTTGGGTTGAATGTGTGAACATGTATAACTGTGCACTGGATGGTTGGATAAAGGGTGGCAAGGTAACTGATTACCTGGGGTTGTACAACTTGATTGGTTGGGAGCACTTGAGTAGTCTGTTTGTTCCAGAGCTGCTCCAGCATGTATTGGATAGTAAGCTAACTGACCCCAGGGAGCTTGCTGAGGAGGTGGACCGCCGGACTAGTACCAGGGTCCGCAAGGGGATTGTGGGTAACCTAGGCAAGGGTGGGTAGGGTCCCCAGCAGAAGAGTGGGGGGACAAGGGTAACCAAAAGGAGTTCTCTAAAGGGCCCCAAAACAGTTCCCAGGTTAAGGAATCCCAGCCCCCCAAGCCTAGAGTGTCCTGGCCCCCTGGGGGCAGGTACAACAACCGGGGTCCCCGCCGGTGTTATTTATGTGGTCAGGAGGGCCACATTGCAAGGGATCCCAAGTGCCCCAACGCACCTCCAGCATCCACTGGTGCACCGCCACCAGGGGTTAGTGAGTGTAGCGCTGGGGGAGGAGTTGGTTCCTAGTGAGGGTGGGGAGCCAGCAGTTATGACCCTTGTCTCATTAGGAGACAGAGAGATAGTCCAGGGATCCTATCTGCCTGAAAACACTCAAAAATACAGGCAGTGGGTGACCATCAATGGGAGGAGGGTGGAGGTTCTGAGAGACACAGTGTGACATCTGTCAGGTGTCAATGGGTGTCTGAAGAGCAGGTTATTCCCAATGGACTTCACCCTGTAGTTGCAGCAGACAACTCTGAGTGCCTGTGTAAGGTGGCGCTAATTCCTTTTGAGTGGAGGAGGGGTCTCAGGTTCCTTGAAGGTCATTGTTAGTCCGTCCATGCCTGTTGACTGTCTGCTTGGCAATGACCTGGAGAGTTCCCTATGGAAGGAGGTGGAATGCCAGGCTCATTTGGAGATGTTGGGTCTGCCTGAGTGGGTCTGTGTGACCACTCAGTCAATGGCAGCCAGTAGGGGTAAGCAGGAGGACCTGGAGCCTGAAACAGTGGCCCAGGTGCCTACCAGGAAGAGGAGGGGCAGGGGGCATGAGAAACCAGCCCCCGAAGTTCCCATGGTCCAGGAGGAGGCAGAACCTGAGGGGGATGCCCTGGAACCTACAGGGGAACAAGTGGCCGAACTGGGAGACCTGCCTGAGCTGACCCATTGGCAGCAGGAAGAGGGTCCATCCAAAGAGGAGTTCTGCAGAGCGCAGATGGAGTGCCCTACTCTTGTTGGTTTGCGGCAGCAGGCTGCAAACCAGGCAGCAGGTGATCTGTCTGGATCACATCTGATTTACTGGGAAGATGGATTGTTGTATAGCGAGCCTAAGGTCGCTGAGCCCAGTGCGGCCCATGTGCTGGTGGTACCCGAGCACTTCAGGACCTTCCTACTGGGCCTGGCTCATGACGTGCCTCTAGCAGGACATTTGGGGTGTGAAAAGACCTTTCAGAGGCTTGTCACCCACTTTTACTGGCCCCATTTGAGAAGGCACATTGGTACACACTGTAGATCTTGCCCAACTTGCCAGGCAAGTGGCAAGAGTGGAGAGAAGTGTAAGGCTCCCCTCCAACCCTTTCCTGTGGTGAGCACCCCTTTTGAGCGGGTGGGCATTGACATTGTGGGGCCACTGGAACCCAAGACAGCCTTAGGCAACAAGTTTATTTTTTGTCTTGGTGGACCATGCCACCCGGTACCCAGAAGCTGTCCCTCTCCGGACAATCACAGCACCCGTGGTGGGCCATGCATTGATGGGGATCTTTTCCTGTGTGGGGTTCCCCAGAGAGGTGGTCTCTGACTATGGTACAAACTTCATTTTGAAGTACATGACATCTTTGTGGGAGGAGTGCGGTGTGGCATACAAGTTCACCACTCCTTACCATTCTCAAGAGAATGGGTTGTTTGAGAGATTCAACCGAACCCTGAAGGGCATGATATGTACTGGCCTTCAGAAACCAGACTCAACGCTTCAGGAAACTCGCTCAGGTGAACCTGGAAGCTAGCCAGGAAGAAATGAAAAGATGGTATGACCAGAATGCCACTGTGTTCAAATTTCAGCCTGGCCAGAAAGTGTGGGTGATGGCACCAGTGGAGCCTTGTGCGCTCCAAGATAAGTGGACTGGTCCATATGAGGTGGTGGAGCGCAAGAGTGAGGTGACCTATTTGGTTGACTTGCAGACTCCTAGGAACTCTTTGAGGGTCCTGCACGTAAACAGCCTCAAGCAGCACTTTGAGAGGTCTGAGGTAACTATGCTCCTTGCAACAGATGATGGAATGGAGGAGGAGAGTGAGCCTCTTCCTGACCTCCTGTCAGCAAAGGAACGTGATTAGTCAGTGGAAGGGGTAAACCTCTCTCCTACCCTGACCCCAGAGCAGCAGAGGGACTGTCGCCAGGTGCTGGGACAGTTCGCCTCCCTGTTCACCCTGACACCAGGAGTCACCAATTGGTGCGTCCAAGATGTGGACACTGGAGACAGTCTACCTGTGAAGCAGAAATTTTACAGGGTAGCTAACAAAGTCAGGCCCAGCATCAAGGAAGAAGTTTCCAAGATATTGGCGTTAGGGGTGATAGAGCCCTCAAGCAGCCCCTGGGCTAGCCCAGTGGTCTTAGTGCTAAAAGCTGCTGCGCCCGGTGCCACTCCAGAACTCCGGTTCTGTGTGGACTACCGTGGGCTCAATGCGGTCACCAAGACTGACGCGCACCCCATCCCCAGAGCTGATGAGCTCGTTGATCGGCTGGGAGATGCCCGGTACTTCAGTACATTCGATTTAACGTCTGGGTATTGGCAGATTTCCTTAACCGATAGGGCCAAGGAGAGGTCTGCGTTTTCAACACCAGAGGGGCACTACCAGTTCCGGGTCATGCCCTTTGGGTTGAAGAACGCCCCTGCCACCTTCCAGAGACTGGTCAACTGGGTACTGTCCGGGCTGGAGGAATTCAGCACCGCTTACCTGGATGACATTGCTGTGTTCAGCTCCAGTTGGGAGGAACATTTGCAACACCTCTGTGAAGTGTTGAAGGCTCTGCAAAGGGCAGGCCTCACTATCAAGGTTAGTAAGTGCCAGATAGGGCAGGGATCTGTGGTGTACTTGGGACACCAGGTAGGGAACGGCCAGGTGGCGCCCCTACAAGTGAAGATTGACCCCATTCTGGCCTGGGAGCCCCCAAGACTCAGACAGAGGTGAGAGCCTTTATAGGTCTCACCGGGTACTACAGACAGTTTGTCAAGGGGTATGGCATCATGGTTGCCCCCTTTACAGCGCTGACTTCAAGGAAGCAGCCCAGAAAGGTGAGCTAGACTGATGCCTGCCAGACTGCTTTTGATGCCCTGAAACCTGCCATGTGCACGGCGCCCGTTCTTAAGGCACCTGACTTCTCCAAAGAATTTGTTGTGCAGACAGATGCTTCAGAGCATGGTGTGGGAGCAGTACTCTCACAATTAAATGACGAGGGCTTGGACCAACCTGTAGCTTTCATCAGTAGGAGGCTACTTCCCAGGGAACAAAGGTGGAGTGCAATTGAAAGGGAAGCTTTTGCTGTGGTCTGGGCGCTGAAGAAGCTAAGACCCTACTTGTTTGGGACTCACTTCCGGGTTCAGATAGACCACAGGCCCCTCAGATGGTTAATGCAGATGAGGGGTGAGAATCCAAAACTGTTGAGGTGGTCCATCTCCCTACAGGGGATGGACTTTAAGGTGGAACACCGCCCTGGTACAGAACACGCCAATGCTGATGGTCTGTCCAGATTCTTCAGCCTTAGTGATGAGAACTCCCAAGAGGGTGGGTAGTTCTCCCCACTTTTCAGCTGGAGGGGACACGTGTTAGACCTGGCATCCTTGGTGTGGTTTTTTGTGACTTTTTTCCTCTACCTCCTGTGTTTTTGATGCTGTGCTGGATTTCGTTTTTGCTGGCTTAGATGCTTTGGGCACTTTGCCACTGCTGATTAGGGTCAAAGTGCAAGTGCTCCCTGTGTAAATTGGTATTGTGATTGGTTCTCCCTGATTGGAATTTTTGATTTACCAGTAGGTCCCTAGTAAAGTGCACTGAGTGTGCCAGGGCTTGTAAATCAAATGCTACTAGTGGGCCTGCAGCACGGATTGTGCCACCCACATGAGTAGCCCTGAAAAGATGTCTCAGGCCTGCCACCGCGGTGCCTGTGCGCAGTTTGTTAACTGCCATGTCGACTTGGCAAGTGCACCCACTTGCCAGACCCTAACCTTCCCTTTTCTTACATATAGGACACCCCTATGGTAGGCCCAAGGTACCCCCCTGGGCATGGAGCAGTGTATGCGAAAGGTAGGACATGTGCTGATGTGTATAGCATGTCCTGATAGTGAAAATACTGCCAATTTCATTTTTCACTATTGAAAGGCTATCTTGCCCCGTAGGACAGAATGGGGAATGCTTTGTAACATTTTACAAGCATATCTTCCAATAGGGATAAGATGAAAAATGGAGTTTGGTATCCCTGAACTCAGAATTTGATAACACATCTTTTAGTGAAGATGGTTTTCAAATTGTGTGCTTGAAAATACCACTTTTAGAAAGTGGCTATTTTCTTTTTCAACCATCCTGTGTGCCTCTGCCTGTTTGTGGATTGACTGTCTGGTTTCAGTGTGACAGAGACAGAGGATGTGCATTCCCTGTAGACAGACTCTGGGGGGGTTGAGGTGTGCCTGGCCCTTCCTGGATGAATCAGCCCTGAGTTGAATAGACCCTGGCTGCATATCGAGTGGTGGGAGGAAATGTACTTTGCACCTGAATGGAGTCTGGCTCCCGTGCACAATGCTGTCTCCACCTCCTGTGGTAATGCTGCACCAGTGAAGGCAGAACTGGTTTGAACTGGGCTCAGAGCACCCTGCACAAAGAGAACAAAGACATTTTGGGGTATAAGTATCAGACCCAAAACCCCAGACTTTTAGATCATCCCTGGAATTGAAGAGGACCCTTTGCCAAGGAGAAGAGCTGGAAAGACTGAGGAGAAGTACTGCCCCTTTGCTGTGTGCTGTGTGGGGTTGGCCTGCAGTTGCTGTTTCTGCCAAGGAAAGGAGAAGGACTTTGCTGTGTGCTGTGTCCCCTGCTTGAAGGAGATCTCCAAGGGCCTGTGTGTGCTGGCCTCCTGTTCTGAAGTCTCAGGGACACAAGGACTTCACCACCAGATCCCCTGAACTCTGCTGCTGTGAGTTCTGACCTGCCAAGAGGTGCCTGTGCCAGTGTTGGGCTTATGGAGGTTGTTGTTGCTGTTTGGAAGCTGGAAGAAAGAATAAACTCAAGAACTACAGAAATCGATGCATCGCTCTTCTTGCGGCTGTTTTTTTGACGCATCTTCACGGAGCGAGAAGAATTTCCACGCATCGCCACGCCGCTGCGAAAACCGACGCATCAAGGGATGGTGGCTGACAAGGACCAACGCAGCGCCGCTCGACTGCGTCGCATCTATCGCCGCCGCATCTCAGATTTCCACGCATCGTACCTGTGCGGCAAGTTTTCCCGATGCATCAACTGCGAACCGGAACTGTCACGAAGAATCAACGCATCACTCCCCATACAGACTGGATTCGATGCAACTCGTCTTCTGCATGTTGCAGAACTGTCGCATCGCCTCCCCAAGGTCACAGGAGTGTCGCATCTCTTTGTTTTCCGACTCTGCTGCTGTTTGGCTTTTGGAACTTTGACGCATCTACAGGTACTTTGGTGAAAAGTCACGCATCCATAGTTTTCTTTGGTACAAGTTCTTGAAACCCATTGAAAGCCATATTTTTAACTGTGTATGTTGGATTTTTGTCGTTATGGTCTTGTTTAGTTTAGATAAAGATATTTTATTTTTCTAAACTGGTGTTGTGTCCTTAGTGTTTTCACTGTGGTACTGTGAGTGTTGGTACAAAAACTTTACACATTGCCTTTGGGATAAGCCTGTCTGCTCGTGCCAAGCTACCAAGGGGTGAGCAGGGGTTATCTAGAGTGTGTATCCCCCTTACCCTGACTAGAAGCAAGGGTCCCTATTTGGACAAAGTTACCTACCTCTGCCAACTAGAGTCCCCCATTTCTAACATGGACCCACAGGCCGGAGGCACTGGAGTCGCGAGAGGACCTCAAGCAGCTCACCAAAAAGATGCAGGCCACAATGCACACGATGCGGTGTGGCCGAAGATTCTGGTCACTGGAGGTGCTCGACGTTGGGGCTACTAGAGCCCAAAGATCTTCTTGCAAAGATGACAACAAACCTTTGCAACTGCAAAGGGGACGCAGTGCCCAGGGGTTCGGTTATTGCAACCCCCACGAAGACTACTGGCCTCAAACTTGGTGAGAGGATAGAGCAGGTCTCAGGAGCTGTGGAAAACCACCACCTGGATTGCAGAGCCCACGGAGTCCGGAGGAGCTCAGGATCTGCAGAGTGGTCGACTTAGTTGTGGTGCCTGCGAATGCAGGGGAGTGACTCCTTCACTCCAAGGGAGATTACTTTGGTTGTCCTTGATGCCTCACAGGTCTTGGAAGGTTCCTGTATGATTCACAGGCACAGACGAAGCAGCAGACTGGAAGGGAGACAATGTCAGGCCCAAACAAAGTCCAGCAAAGTCCAGAGTGCCCAGACGGTAGAAGTGCAATGGTGTCTGATCTGAATCTTATCCCACGGCGAATCCAAAGACCTACACCCAGGTAAGCCCTTAAGTACCCTAGGGAAAGGGTTGGGAAGATTCAGGGGACCCTCCCAGGGGAGGGTCTGGACAGGGGGGAAGTTACTACAATGTCCTTTGTCCTGTTTTGCGCCAGAGCAGGAGCCAACAGCTCCCAGGACTGGTTTGAACTGGACTATGCACAGGGACAACAAATGTGCCCCTCATGCAGACTTTCTGGCACTGGGAAGCGCACCCACCCAGCCCTAATAAACTAAATCTTGCCTGGGAGGTGGTCATACCTTCCTGTGACAGGATGCCTATTGTTTCACCTTCCTCTGCTCGAGCTTGGCTCAGCAGCAGGAGGGCAGAAATGTGTCTCTGGTCAGCAGCAACCATTTTGTGCTGTCCGGGACTAGAAGGCTGCTACCGGGAACACAGAGCCTAACAGAGCGCTCTTCCAGTGCTTGGAATCATACCTCCCACACCGTTTATGGTGTGGGAGGTATGATTCCAACATGTTTAATACCAAACATGATAGGATTCGTTGCAGCCGTTTTTGAGATGGTAATCGCGCGATTACGCGGTGCCCCTCTATATAGTGTATATGGCTGCTTCACTGACAACCCGGGAGAATGGACTCCGTAGGCTGCAGGGGTGTCCTGCTCATGCAGGGGCACCCTCTCACTTAGAACCAAGCACCCTGCCCTCAGGATTGTAAAGGCCTGCTATAGGGGTGACTTATAGGTTTTAAGTGCAGTGACCCTTCGATATAGTAAACCTATATCTTTAGTAAGTGGTGCATGCACTAACTTACACAGGCTACAATGGCAGGCCTGTAGTTCCATTTTAAATGGTCTCTCATGGGTGGCATAATACATGCTTTAGCTCATGGGAGGCCTCTGTGGTACCTATGCCCTGGGTGCATGGGTACCATATACTATGGACTTATAAGGGTACCCCAGTATCCAATCTGGGATGTACCTAAGTACTGAACACAACAATTTAGGGAGAAAGCAGATAGACTGGGGTCCTGATTAGCAGGATCCCAGTCTGCCTAGTCAAAAACAGTATCACATCAAGCAACAAGTGGGGGTGACCATAAGATGCAGATCCTACTTTTCTAAAGTTGGGATGAGGAAAATTGGCAGGACTTGCTAGAAGCCCCTAAAAGGAAGGATGTTTCCTCCTTTTGGCATATAATTGCCTATGTCAGCTTGGAAGCCCGAACTTCAACTGTCCACCATATGCAACCGCAGACCTGGGTCAAACACTTTAGCAATCCCTACTTTACACACTCCTTAGCCCAGTTGTCTTCTAGAACTGATTTGTATCTGCATGTTAATGTAAATTCTGTGAAGTTTGATCCTATTATCCTTTCCCTAGAGGACACTAAGGAAGCGATTTTGTCCCTGAAACCGGGAAAGCGCCTGGATTAGATCTTATTCCTGGCGACCTGTCCCACTCTGAGATCGAGATCTGGGCTATGAACTTGCTCCACGCTGTTCTTCTGTATATTAACAATGCGTTTAATTACCTCCACGACTGTATCAATGACACTCTTAAACTTGGTGGTGTCTCCGTCCCTGGCCTGTTGTTCGCCGATGACACGCTCCTTACCTCTAGAACACCTGTTGGGATCCAGAATCTGTTAAACAAGCAACAAGTGGGGGTGACCATAAGAAGCAGATCCTACTTTCCTACAGTTGGGATGAGCAAAATTGGCAGGACTTGCTAGAAGCCCCTAAAAGGAAGGATGTTTCCTCCTTTTGGCATATAATTGCCTATGTCAGCTTGGAAGCCCGAACTTCAACTGTCCACCATATGCAACCGCAGACCTGGGTCAAACACTTTAGCAATCTCTACTTTACACACTCCTTAGCCCAGTTGTCTTCTAGAACTGATTTGTATCTGCATGTTAATGTAAATTCTGTGAAGTTTGATCCTATTATCCTTTCCCTAGAGGACACTAAGGAAGCGATTTTGTCCCTGAAACCGGGGAAAGCGCCTGGATTAGATCTTATTCCTGGCGACCTGTCCCACTCTGAGATCGAGATCTGGGCTATGAACTTGCTCCATGCTGTTCTTCTGTATATTAACAATGCGTTTAATTACCTCCACGACTGTATCAATGACACTCTTAAACTTGGTGGTGTCTCCGTCCCTGGCCTGTTGTTCGCCGATGACACGCTCCTTATCTCTAGAACACCTGTTGGGATCCAGAATCTGTTAAACAAATTCCACGATCTCTGTAGTCACAGGGGGCTCGAAATCAATGTTAAGAAAACTAAATTTATGACTGTAAGCCAGCATAGATCCTACCGCAAAAACCTAAAATTTGGGACTGAAGTACTTGAGGACGTCAAACACTTCATAGGGTTCAGCAGCTCCATGCCATGGATATCTCACATTGAAAGGTCCAGGGCTAATTTATTGCACAAATCAGCCGCCATTGGAAAGATACATAGGGATTCTAGGTTGTATGACAGACGCCTGCATGGCTAAAACACAGTGCCTCTACCACACAGCCCAAACCACGAATGCGGCTTAACCATGCATTCCTTTACCACGCATGCCTTTACCATACAATTACTTTGTAAAGGCATGTTTGGGAAGGGGATATGCGTGGTTAAGATCGCCACTACACTGACTCCCCCTCCTCACCCTAAGCCCTAAAATTCTATTGCCCTACCTCGCCCCCCCGACACTGAGGCCTAAAACCTACCTTGTCCTGCCCTTAAAACTACCCCTTCCTCTCCCCCTGCCCTGAGGCCTAAAACCCTGCTTCCTTTAGAAAAACTACCCGGACCCCTGCACTGAAACTTACCCCTGCGCTGCCCTTAAAATTATCCCAACGCCCTCCCCCACCCTGAGCCCTAAAACCCTGCCCCCTTTGCAAAAACTGCCCGACCCCCCTGCCCTGAACCCTAAATCCGACCCCCAACCTTTGAAAAAACTCCCCCGATCCCCCGCCCTGAATCTTAGCCCCGTGCTGCCCTTAAAATTACCCCAACATACTCCCCCCGCCCTGAGCCCTAAAACCCGGCCCCCTTTAAAAAGAACTGTCCCGACCCCCCCGCCCTGAACCCTAAATCCGACCCCCAACCCTTAAAAACTACCCCACCCCCCCCAAAGCCGGTCCCAGCCCCACTTACCTGTCTGCATCCGGATCTTCCTGTTCCTACGCTTTCTCTTCCTCTCCCCGCCCATCCGGACACTAGACCATCTTAACCGCCTTTGCGTGGTTAAGACAGATGCGTGATTCAGGCAAGCAAGGTTGTCCTTGCATAGGATTGGCACGCATGGCTCTGCCCGCGTTGGTTTGGACGTTTCCCGGGATTCTACCCAGAGGGCAGTGTCTCCAGCAGTGGAGGTTTATAAGGTTGTGGTCCAGTCGGCTGCACTCTATGGGGCTGAGGTTTAGGGTTCAGGTCTCTTAGATACTCTCACAGCTAGAGAAAACCATTTTATAAGGTTCTTACTATCCCTCCCCCAATTTACTCGTTCCCCTGTATCTTGACTCTAGCTCTAAAGCGGATTGGTGACCTAGTCGCTCTGAGACCCTTGGTATACTGGGTTAAGTTATGGTCATGTCCTGAGCTGGAATCATAAAGGCAAGGCCTTCGTGAACTTCTCCTTTAGGACAGGGACACGGCTGTGCCTTGGCTAACTCATATTAAAAAATGTCTCTTTACTCTGGGTCCGGAAGGCTTGTGGACAATCCCTCTGCCATTAATTCCCCAAAAAAATGTTATTGTGAAAAAAGTATTTTGGGGGTACACTAAAAGAGAGTGCATATGGAAAGCTGATAGAGACAGCCTTACTAGAAGGTTTCTGTCTATAAAACCCTCTCCTCAGCTGGAACTCTATCTTGATGAGGTCACTCTGCAGTGGGCCAAAACACTTTTTATTAGATTTAGGGTTTGCACGTTAGCAGTGAAAAGTTACACATACAGATGGAACAAGGCGAGCCCCGAAGTGAGCGACAAGCGATCGTGTTCTATATGTCTGGATAGAGTGGAGACCATAGAACATATTTTGTTTTGTTGTCTACTGTATTCTTCAGCATGGGAAAAATGGTTGAAACCGTATTGTCAGAGCCTAGGGCTCCAGCATTTTTTACAGCAGACTGTTTTCTGTGTATGCAGATTTTTACTGGCAGTGGGTGTGACTAGAAAGCGACTGGACCTTCTGCTATAACACTAGAGCTTTGCATTTTAGTTAAATTGGCAGTGGGATTGATTAGGATGCAACTCGGCCTCCTGCCTTAGTAACAGAGCACTTAACTTTACTTAACTTGGTTGACCTGGGGGATTATGTAGGGCGTGTATGCCTTATGAGAGCCACCGTCGTTACCTGCTAGCTTAGGTAATGTCTGCGCAGGTGTATTTTAGATAATATTTATGATACATAAGTTTTATCCTGTACGCTAATGAGTCTATTAATACATTTTACTAGTGTACTTCCTTTTTACTGTTAATCGTTTATATGGTCCGTGATTGCAGCTAAACTCAAATTATTACTTTTACTATGCTATGCATGAACTTTACCTTTAGACATGGTGGACCATCTTAGGTTTTTGTCTATGGTTTGCACTTGTCTATTATCTTTCGTGTAATCAGGCCAACAGTGGAGCACTATATGCAATACTTTTATTTAAGTTAGTTGTATTGTTTTTATGAAGTAAATGGATGGTGTTTTAACTTGTTTTATTGTGCTACTTTACTGGCCTGCGGCTGAAATAAAGTATTTTACTGCTAATACTACTTCACCAACACTCTCTGCCATCAAGCCTTGGATCATACAGCATAACGTGCATCGCCACTTGCTGTCTTGGAACTGATAACTTTACAGTCTAATCGCCAGGTTATTCACTCTTAGAACATCATATTTAATCGGCCTCCACCACTGAGTGTATTTGTGGCTTTACCTTCCGCAAGCCCAATTGAGGCAATCTCTAATTAATCAGGCTTGTACTTATAACTGTTCTGATGATGATCCTACCATTTTTTAAGAGGATCGAAACGTCTTCGACCAATTTAAACAGTTTGCACATTAATCAAATCTGATTAAAAAAAAGTGTAATTACTGTTTCCTCAAGCTTGTTAGAAATTGTGTTCAATATTCCACAAGCTACCCTGTCTTGCCTGATATGTTCCTGTCCTAAATGTATTTGTTATGTTTCTATGTAGGATGCAGGATTGTGTCCCACTGTATTGATGTGTTTATATTTTTGGTTTTTGACATTTTTGAATTATTAAATTGAATGTCCGGCTGGACACTCGTAATATAGCACTGATTGGAGTCTATATTTATCCTGATGACCATACTGTTCTTTTTAAGGACCACTGTTCTAATACTAAACTTTACTGGCCTGCGGCTGAAATAAAGTATTTTACTGCTAATACTACTTCACCAACACTCAATGTGTGAGGCACAGTGTAACCACTTCGTCTGGGCCAGAGCAAAAACAGCAACAACCAGCCTGGTGGACCATGCGGCGCGCACACCAGTGGAGTGGGTCTGGCCCCACTGACAGCAACACTGGCATTGTGGTCTGCTTGGAAGGACTTCACAAGCTCTACACCAGGGGTCTCCAGCCTTTCCTATAATAAGACCTACTTAAGTTCAATGGAAATCTAGAGCTACTATTAGTGCTGTAATAGTGACCACATCAGACAAGCTTACATTAGTGTCCAGAATATACAAGAAGAGATTGGCTTGGTGCATTAGGCAGGGCTGCCAGCAATTATGTAAAAAAATGAGGCTTTGTCTATTTTGAATGCCTCAGCATACATAACAGCCATAGCTGCAATGACCCCGGTACCAAAGTAATTACATTAGTAATAAGTCTCCCCTAAGCCACATGATTTTTCACTCAAATGGGAGCTTTAAATATATTTTGGTAATACAACCATTTTTCTCCAAACATCAATTAATAGGTTTTGAAAATATTCACAATTTTGACTCAAATACACATTCTCCAATTTGCCAACATCGATTAATTCAATCATGCAAAAGCTTCTAAGTTAGCAGACTTGTCTGCACAAAGGAGAGCTACTTACAGGTGGCTGGAGAGCTACCAGCAGCTCACGAGCTACTGTTTGGAGAAGCCTGGTCTACACCAAGGAAATAGAAGTACAAAGGCATTGTAAACTGACAGGCGAGAAAGAGGGTTCATCTATTTGAAACGGGGAAAGCTTGATCTTGAGAGAGAGAGAGAGAGAGAGAGAGAGAGAGAGACCCTTACAAAACTCAGGGCCGGCTGTAGTGCTGGTGGCACCCGGTGCGACAATCATTTTTGGCGCCCCCTACGCCCCATGACCGCCTCCTCGGATTCTCTCACTACCACAGGGCAAAAGTGCCCCTCATCTCTCCAATAATAAGTTATTGCTATACACTGCGCCTCCCCTGAGGTCAGCGCCTCCTCCACAGGTCAGCGCCCAGTGCGGTCGCACCGGTCGCACTGCCCTAAAGCCGGCCCTCACAAAACTATAACATAGGGCAATGGCATTACCGCAAGAAACTGTCTTAATATTACTATGAGTACTGTTCCCATTAACACGCTTAATAAAACCCTTCAGTTCGTTATGTACAGTATTGTTTCCATTGTGTGTGGGAGCACTAAAGTACTTTTCTCTCAAAAACTAAAGTACTGGCTGGACCTTACTTTATTGATTGTTAAATGATGCATAGGGAGTGCTGAGTTTCTGACCCCACACCACCTTACTGACTAAGGCTTGGACTGCTCGACTTCACCAGTGCTAAAAGGGTGTATTTGCTGCTCGGTTTGGGGCTCAACAGTAGGAGTAATCCACAGGCCCAAGTGGTAAAATGCTGACTGTCACAATCTGAACACAGTAACAATTGACTACCCTGGGACTCCAGGAAAAGTTCCCACAAGAAAGAAATGTTGTTCGGTGTGCTTTATTTTAATTTGAGACTGTTTACCTTGTATGTAAATAATATATACATACATTTGTTGGTGTGATCTCTTAAGTAAATATCATATGTTCTAAAAGGTGAACGTACAAAACGGAAACCTTTGGTACACAAGAATATTTATATTTCATACACATTAAAATGTTAAAATAGATTTTTAAAAATCGCTCAAAATAAGCACAAGTGAAAATCAATATCGCATAAGGAACATAATGCGAACTATGGGCCATCAAGCTTGGAATTCCTTTCAGAAAATATAAACGTCCATTAATCATCTTTAGGCTGCAGGAATTTTCTCAGCAATAACTGTATCTCCCTAAAATAAAAAACAGTCTGGTATTAACATGCATTTTAGCACATTTTATATTGAAAATAGGCGCATGGTAAGGAATGACATTGATGTACAATTGTATTTCTTACAAAGAGCTTCCACACTTGCCTCATCAGCACTACATCATCATCACCTTTCTTCTATTATTGATGAATAATCACGCAAGTACATAAACAATACAATTAAAAAGCACATATGATCAACACTATTAACATTTTCACATACAAAAACAATGAATTTACGGAAATCACGTATATTGGGTCTGTCTTTTGCATGGTTAAAATTTACAAGCATGCACACTGTGAGTCAAAAGAGCAAAGAATGTCAATGCCGAATAGCAGGTTTTAAGAAATGAACAATGCTGGTCACTCTTGAGGCCTGGCGAGCATGTGCAAAAAACACAGTGCTGGTCTGTTTCTACTGAAACCATATCTCCTGGGTAAGAGGAACAATATACAGCGCTATAGAGGTTCGTAAAACGTACAAATGAAAGAAAATTGTAACAGGATTTGAGGTGAGAATTCATCACAAGGGGAACTACACATCAAAGCTATATTCAGGGCCACTGGAATTATGGGGCAGGAGAGGGCCAAATTATGCGGAAGGGACAATTTTTAATAGTATTACTTCATTATTTTGTACTCTTTACACTTCTTAACACTCTGGGCATTGGCTCAACCTCAATAGTATCAGTTTAATACCCAAATATAGCAATAAGCAACAGAAAGGTGACAATGCAAAAGGCCTAAAACGTGCCGCTACTTTTTTAGTAACTTTTGAATCGTTTGAGCTAGAAATAAAAAAATAATTGTTAAAATCTGCAGATTATGCAGCAGAGTATGGATTATGTGGAAAATCTATAACTAGGCGAAAATCACCGCGGCCACACAATCGCATAATTCAAGTGGCCCTGGCTATATTGTATTGACCTAAAGTATAAGAAAGTTGTACAGCGAATGATATGTAATCTGAATCTAGTGAGGAGCAATCGCTTCCAGGGATATACCACAGTCTCTAGGTCTGGATCCAAACCCATTGAGGTTTGGATCACTACACTGCAATTCCATCTCATCTCTGGTCGACTGCCTACCGCCCACAAAGGACAGCTTGTCCTGAGCTCCTATTAAGGAGGGTGAAGTAAATAAGGATGGCATGCCAAGCTCCAATGTAGCCCGAGCCAAGGAATATCAAGACCATAATCACAGGATAAGCAATCTTCTATTACTGATCTATTTAGTGAAGCGTCTGCATTATTTCAAATTAAAACCCATAACAGCAAGGGAGCTAATTTTATCAGGTCCTCAACAAAACCTAACGCCCTCTCTTCATGCACAAAGTAGTGTGGACTGGTGTGCCAGAAGCAGGGCCGGACTGGTGATGCCGGGCACCGGGCAATCCCCCGGTAGGCCGGAAGGGTGGGGGCCGGTTTTGTCACAGGGGGCCGGTTTTTTGTGACTGGGGGCCGATTTTTTTAGCAAAATCAGCCCCCAGTAACAAAATCAGAAGGCCACCGTCCGTCACAGTCTATTTCTCTGCACTCTGACCTCCATGCAGGGAAAAGCTTCTTTTCACTCGCCGCACAAAGGTCAGATCGCACACACACTACTAAATTCAAACAACAGTGCACTGTTGTTTGAATTTATTAGTAGTGCGTGTACGGTGCGCGCTGCGTACACTTTCGGCGCATCCATGTAGGCAGTGCACGCACACCATCGAGGACTAGAACGCCCGCTCCCGCCAATGACAGCGCAAGTATAGGGCGAACTTGGGGAGGGCGCGCAGATCACTGATCTGACTCGCGTAGCGCGACATGCGAGTTGGACCAATGATCTATGGTCCCTCCGACACCGCAGCAAAGTAGGTAGTAGTGCGCATGTTCTCCTCGAGAAGCAGCAAAGTTCTGAGCAGGTCTCCGAGTCTGCCCACACGATCCACACCAGACACCACAGTATAAACTAAAGTAAGTAATAAAAAATGTTGTAATGTTGTACTGTCATGATTGGGCAAAAACTTATTAAATGTACAGAAGCGCAGCGGATATTAAGACCAATGGGTGAAAAGTCAGGTAAGGGGCGAGGTTGGTGTGATTCAAGAGTAAGAGGCGGGGAGAAGGGCAAAGAAAGAACGTTCAGAGGGAGTGCAGAAGCGAGAAAAGTGGGGTAAGGGCGGTAGATGGGTGACTCGATAGAAGCATGCATTGGCCCAATTATTTTGAAAGGAACTCCTATTGTTGTTGCCAATGGCTTTCAATAAATGATTATAAATGATTCAGAGAGAGGGCAGTGTGAAATATAAATCCTATTTAACGTAAAGATTATTAGAGAGGAAATATGAAACTAGATGAGAGATGCGTGGTGGAAAATGTGCAAAGGATACGAAGGAATGGCTTTAGGAGCACGTTCAAATAAGTGTTGTGACAGCTACCACATGACATCCCCAAAAAGACACACAGGTAACAAAGAGATACTAAATGAGGACCAATAAACCACCCAATCCTTGGTAACAGACGCCCTATACTTCAGGCCTGCTGGCCTCTTCAGTTCGAATTGGATCTATCTAACTCGTGACCTGGCTGCACGTCACCTTACCAATAAGCAAGTGAAGAGTGACCCTGACCGTGGACTTTTCACTCTCTGGTTCAGGGACAAGCAAAGAGTCATCTGATGAGGCTTGTCAGGCAGGGCTTTAAATGGGATGAAAAAAACGGGTGTCTCAAAGGGGCGTGGATGATGTAATTAAGGGTGTGGTTTAAAAACACAAAAGCTAAACATCTGTGCTTAGCATAGTGTGCTGCCCAACTGGTATTTTACTGGTTCTGTCATTGTATCCAGATATATAGTGCAACAAGTTACATTATACCTAAAACAAGCTATTGGCTTTGTCAATGGTTGTTAGTTGCATAAGAAAATCTGTTGAAAAATTCATTGTTTTTGGCCTTTCTGTCTCCAAAATTTTCTTGGGGGAGAACCCCCAAAGCCCCCCTAGTAGTTGTCAGGCTCTCTCACTGCGCTTGCTCGCTACATACCGTATGGGGGCTGGTCTGACTTATACTTTGTGGTCTCTGATTTACTACTCTTGTTTCTATTTTTGAAGTTCTCTGTAGGAATGTCTATGGGTACATATGACTGGGTAACCTGGTGCTATTTAAGGTCCTCATCTACTATTTACTGTGCTTTGAAAGTTAATACAATTAAATATGTAATGAGAAATGTGCTGTAAAATTCACCATTTTTGGTGTTTCTTTTTCCAAAATTTCCTTAGGGGAAGAACCCCCCCAAACCCCGCTAGCAGTGGTCGGCTCACTCGGTGCGCTCGCTCGTTACGCACCTTGCGGGGGCTGGTCTGCCAAAATTTGCCAGGGCTGCTTTCAGTTCCCACTACAGCCCTGCAATGGCCAGAAGGCATTGCCAAAAACAATTTTCCTCCACTTGGAAGCTACCCACATCACTGCACCCCAGATACCAGCACCATATGTTAGGATGGGAAGGCATTTCCTTTTACAGGTTTCTAACAGGAGAGCAATAGGATTATTACAGATAGTAGATGCCAAGTTAGACAACAATCCTACCAAATGGGAAAATCGTTGCTTCCTAGATATAAGCCAGAGTGTCCGGGAACTAGAAGTGTCAAAGGTCACACCGAAGTACGGAAAGTGACTAACTTTCTCAGTGGGCTTACCCTTTACTGAAAGACATCTTGACTTCTGGTTCTTGGGGCCTCAAGATAATCTAAAAATTGTGTTATATTTGTCTCTAATCCAAGTTCTCTATACAGAGAACAAAAGTATCTATTAGTTGTTGCAAATTATTTGCTGTACAGGAAAATAGTACTGCATCGTCAGCATATAGCAAGGCTGGCAATGGCTTAGTTTTAACTATTGGCATGTCCTGCCCATTCGCAAGCAAAAAGGTATTAAGATTATTAACAACAAAAATAGAATGGGGGTTAAGACACAGCCCTGGCGGACACCACAAGCCAATTTAAAATGATTCATACATTCCAGTGTTCCCCAAATCTAACTGAAGGAGTTAAATTACTATGCAGGCCACGAAGAAAATCCACTAAGGTGGTCACATATTAGTTATGAGCCCCCCACAGCATGGACCTGTTCACTCAAAGAAGCTACTATGGTCCTTGAAGGCCAAGTCTATTGCACTAATTTTGGCAACACTATACCTGCTTATTATCAGTGGTAAATTTAAGCATTCCTTGTGGGTCCCAAACTCTCCCTAAACCCATATTAGACTTCAGATAATATCTTCGACTCATCTATCCATGTTAGAAATCTATCTAGGACAAGTCTGGCAACTATCTTTACTGTTGGGTCCAGAAAAGATATGGGTTGGTAACAACATCGATCATGGCATTTGCCCTTTTATACACTGGCACAATTATAGCAGTATGCCAGGACTTGGGTAATTCACTTTTACAAGCGGAATGTTCATAATAGGTGGGGCCCAGAGTTCAGTGCTAGCTTCATATAAATCCATTGGCACCCTGTCCAGGCCTGGAGCATTAATAGGTGGATATTTAAGTATAGCTGATTCCACTTTGTGTAGATGAAACTGAATAGATAAAGGGTAAGTTAGTATCTCCGAACTAGAGGTTATTTTCCAAGAGACGGGAGAGCAGTCTATTTTTTCGAAAAGAGCAACCCATTGGTCAGCCCTAATGTGTGATCCTGCTACATGTATTTGCATTTTATTTGAATTGACTACCTTCCAAAATGCTCAGGTATCCTTACAGTCACTAACCAAACTCTCTCAAAATACTTTTCATGTCATTTTTCTTCTTGTTCAGCGCAAGCTAGAAAGCAGTTTGGCAATAATACATTTCTTCCAGATCCCTGGGTTGGCAATTTAGTGCCTTCCAAAGCTGTTGGCTGGACTAAAAGCTGTGTCATACCTTCCAGGAAATTGTAGATTAGAAGTCCTGATTGGTGTCAGAAGCTACTTCCTTATATGGTTGCCCAGTTTTACTAAGGCATTCATAACATCCCTTGGCCTACACTCTAGAGATAAGCACTAGTACACACAATTCAAATTTTCCCTTAGTAATGTTGGAGGTCGGGTAGCTTCCATGCTAACCTGATCCCATTGTCCTTGGTGGTGGGATGCGTCAAACCCCTTAAAGGGTTAAGCATCTTGCCCTCCAGGAAAGCTAATGTCATCACCAAGGGATTATGGTCGCTACATATGCTCACTCTTGTGCCCCGTCCAGGATTTAATTATACAAATTCCTAGAACCAAAGAGGTAATCAATGATAAGCAGTTGTCCCGACCAACAAAAGTAAGTTGCTGTCTATGAAAAATGCCTACAAGTTCTTTTACATTGCATAAATCATAATCTAAATCAAGCAAGCAATTAAAAAGGATGTTGCCTTTCTGCTCAGAGGCATTTGCCAGTTCATGTATTTCCAGAAGCAGGAATGGGTTTGCATACAGAGATCTGTCCCCTATTTTGCTGTTAAAGTTCCTCCCACCATCCATCTAAAACCTGTAAGCAATTTTCTACAGCTATTTCTTAGGTCATGAATTACACCAAAAAGGGTTCGATAATTACGATTATCAACATTAGAAAAATCATCATTCTAAAAAATTCATTCAAAAAATGTAAACTGCCCGGCCATTTTAGCTGAAAACCTTGAATACATGCTTTGCTTACAGGGATCGGTATTATGGCACATTGAAAACCAACCTTTAATAAAGTAGATAAGCCAGCCCTGGCTCAGCCCGAGGAGGTGATGACGATAAGCAATAGCAAAACAAGCATTGGTAAATGCATTAGGTTTCACCTGTATGATTAATAATGGGTTGTTTTTGTTGTAAGTTGTAGCTTGCTGAGTAGTTGTACAATATAAGTTACAGAAAGTCTGTAAAAGTGTTATGACCTGTTTATGTACAAAAAGGCAATATATTGTGATGTTGCTTGTGGTATAGTGCAGATAAGTAATAGCAACATTTTGAAAAATGAAATGAAAGAGGTAAATAATAGAATTAATTGATGTGATAGCAATATTATGTGTTTAGAGGAATTCTGACAACTTTTGGGCCCGGTGTCACTGCACCTGCTGCACCATTCAAATCATGCCTCTAGTGCCTGCAAGATAACTGCATATGAGACTGCCTGTTTAGTGGTAAAATATTGCAACATTTGGTGTTTAGAGGAGTTCCTAGAGCTTTTGGCCCTGGTATCACTGCACCTGCTGCACCAGTGAAATCATGACCCTAGTGCCTGCAAGGTAACTGCACTTGTGAATGCTTATTTAGCAGTTAAATAAAGCAATATTTGGTGTTTAGAGGAGTTCTGACAACCTTTGACTCCAGTGACACTGCACCTGTGGCACCATTGAAATCATGGCCCTAGTGCCTGCAGATAACTGCAATTGTGACTGCCTGTTTAGTAGTAAAATTTAGCAATATTCTGGGTTTAATGGGGTCCCCAGAGCTTTTGGCCCTGGTGCCACGGCACCTGCTACACCATTCAAATCAAGCCCCTTTATACTGCAAGATAACTGCAATTGTGTCTGCCTGTTCAATAGTAAAATATAGCAATATTAAGTGTTTAGAGGAGTTCTGGCAACTTTTGGGCCCCGGTGCCACTGCACCTGCTGCACCATTCAAATCATGGCCCTGTTGTCTGCAAGGTAACTGCACTTGTGACTGGCTGTTTAGTAGTAAAATATAGCAATATTAGGTGTTTAGTGTGGTGCCTAGAGCTTTTGGTCCTGATGCTACTGCACCCGCTGCACCAATTATGACCCTATTGCCTGATAGATAAATGTACTTGTGACTGTCTTGTTTAGTAGTAAAATTTTGCAATAATCTGGGATTAGTGGGGTCCCTAGAGTTTTTGGACACAGAGCCACTGCACCTGCTGCCCCATTCAAATCAAGTCCCTTTTAACTGAAAAGTAACTGCAATTGTGACTGCCTGTTTAGTTGTCAAATATAACAGTATTATGTGTTTAGAGGAGTTCTGACAACTTTTGGACCCAGTGCTACTTCACCTAATGCACCATTCAAATCATGACCCTGTTGTCTGCAAGGTAGCTGCACTTGTGGCTGCCTGTTTAGTAGTAAAATATAGCATACCTCTTGTATATTAACTTTATTTGTAACATGCAATGTTTATTACAACATTTAGAATTTGATCATAATGACCAAATAGATAAGGTTAAAAAAATCAATGCCACAAACGTTCTAAGGCTAAAGCCTCTGCTTTACACAACTAAGGGGTTGATTATGATGCCGTCCGGAAAGGCTCAGAACGGGATTGGGACTCTGCGAATCCGATTCGGAACCTATGTTTCTGACCGAATCAGACACCTTTCCGGACAACCGATTACAATGAAAGGAATCCGTTTCGGCTGTCTGAATCGGTTCCGAACGGCATCCGGACAGCCCAAGTTGTTCGCAGCCGATTCGTACAGCTCTATGGACACGGTTTCCGAACGAGCGATTACGATGACCGATTCGGACAGCTGTTCCGATTCGGTCTGCCTGACACAAAACGGCTGTCGGAATCTGACTTCGGTGGCCCGTAGCAGGCCCCCCTTCACCCGCAGGCCTCCGGTTTGGGCCCGTGGGGGTACCCAAGGGACCCTTCTTACCAACCATGCACAGTGTAGAAGACACCATGGGGTGCCAGTTACAGGGTGGATGGTTTTCCTCAACCACCCCTGTTTTCAATGGGAGCCTGTGTTCTCTTTCGGAACACAGGCTTCCATTGAAGTCAACGCGAGTCCGACCGAAAGATGTTGGAAGCATCGTAATCGGTCAGTCGGACTCGCAGAACCCGAGTCGGTCGGAAACGATTTCAAAACCGATTCGGTCGGAAGAGTTTCCGAACGACATCGTAATTGGCCCCTAAGTAATAACAAGCAACCATTCCAGTATACTGTTAGAAGCTGTCTGCCTTTTCTGTGGGAACAGATCTTATCTTGACAGTGAATGGGGCTTAAACAGTGTGAACAGCTTAAGTAGAAGTATCGTAAATGCGTGCAGCCAGAAGAAGTTAACAAAAAAAGTTCCACACATAAGCGAATGAACACAGTAATTCGGCATTTGGGACTGATAAGAGCCCTCTTTTAAGATAGATTAAATACAAGAGATTTCACAAGCACAGCGCAAGCACTCTTCAGGTGAAACCTAAAAACGTAATCACAACTAACATCTATAGCTCAAGTCTCCTGCAACATAACTATGTCATAAGGGCGTATACATTTTAGCCAGTTATCCACATTTACTTTAGATGAATAATCTACTATATCCCAACTAATTGGATTAAAAATAGTGGGCTCTATCCTTTTGCCCTTCGTGTCTGGCCCCATAACAATCAAAGGGGAAACAGAAGTGAAATTACCTTCATTAAGCATCAAAGACTCCTGGGAGACATTATTGAGCCCACTGGTTTTACTGTGAACTTTAGCGGTTGTTAGGACCAATCCTTGTGGGGTCATACTGGGAGGCTCAATTGAAAGGCGCCTCTCAGCATGTTCAGTCTCTTTTGACAATGACTGCAAGTTCCAAGAAGCAGTGAATTGTCGATCCCTTAGGTTCGGCATTGGTTTTTTCTCCTATTTTGCACTAGCCCACCTTGGCTGTGCAGTAAATAAAAGGGGTGCTATATAGCGTAGGACCTCTCCTCCGAAATACCAGGGTGTTGTTGAAGATGTAGTTAGTCCCTCAAAAGACCACCAGACAACCAAGTAGACAGATTCAAATGAAGAACTGAATACCAGAGGTCAGAAGTGAAAACAAGGTCAAACTGGAAAAAAACAGTTCATACACAAACCACCACCCACCATCAAGAGAACAAGTGAGCGAGCAGTAGCAGTGGTAGTGACCAGGGCAAATATGGAGGCTAAAACAAAGACTGTTGTAGATGTTGCTTATCAGAACCAGAATAGTTAAATTATGTGCAAACAAAGTCTATAATGCATTAAAAGTTCCAAACATTAAGCCTGCCAGGGAGTTAGTTAAAAACTCTTCGACTCTTGAGGCCTCAAGTGAGTATCAATGGATGTATAAAAAAATACAAAGAGCTACAATACAAATAAAATATCAAAAAAGTAAGACTCACCTCCCCCGGGGCCTGCCTCCACCCACAGGAAAGGACCCGGCACTTTCAAAAGAGCAGAGGGCACACTTAGGAATGCTTAGGTTGGCATTAAGGCCGACTGTGTACAAGGCAAGTCTAGGTCGGCAGGACAGCCCCTTGAGTGCTATTTAATCCACAGGCTGAAAGTCCAGAGGACTCCGGCCCCAGATCTCCAAGTCTCCTGTGCTCTCATGCACCAAGTCCAGGTCGAGTGCACTGCAGGGGAGCTGCCAACTTCTTGGGACCCATGAGGGAGCCTGCCCCAAACCCTGCCAGCCCAAATTTGGGCTAACCACAGCATCCACAGCAAGTCACTGCTGACTGTCCTGCCAGTCCTCCTGTCAGTTTGACAGCTGTGCTTCCAGGCCACTCAGGTGTGACCTACCAGGAAGCTAGCAGTGGCGTAACATAGGCCCCCACAACCCCTGTGTTGCCGGGGCCCCCAACCTCCAGGGGGCCCCCTCAGCACAGTACCCTGGCCAGAGAGCTCCTGATTGAGTCCAGTGGGGACCCTCCATGTACCTTGCAGGGGGGCCCCCTTAAGTTTTGTTACGCCACTGGAAGCTAGGGTGTCCAAGGCTTCAGGCGATGCAAAACTGATTGGAAGAGTCAAACATCATGACTTTGTTGTTTAGGTTATAGACATGAAAACAAATACCTTGACTGCAACTTTCTAATTAATCAGTGCGCCATACTGGGTAAAATTGCCATCCACTATGATGTATTTTTGTGTGCTGTGCTATAGAACTGCCACTGTAACCTAAGGAGGTGATCAAGGTACCATGTGCACACTGGAATATAAAGACCAAGAATGACACCATGGCCCTCGTCATACGTTTTGTAGGAACCAACGAGGTAATACCACACCCGAAATTACCAGCTGTGTGGGATGTGTTCAATAACACCTGCAGTGTTACCACACCATCACAGCCTTTCAGCTACAGACTGGGGAATACTCATGAGAATCGTTTTGAGTGCACTGATTTATGGAGTTTTTTCCACTTTCTCCGCACTTTTCCCCCAGATAAATTCTACCAGGTTTTCACTGATAAAATATCAGAAGTGTAAATTGTTCCCGCACAATCAGTTTCTACCTAAATAGGAATTACCAATTACATTGTAAAGAGGGCCCAAGTGACTTGTACCGGATAAGATTAAACCTAGAGCTGTGATTTGACAGGGGACTGGAGATGATCCTGTAAAACGGCAAAAACTGAGTCCAAGATGGCCGCCGAGTAGGAGCTCTCCCTCCGAGCTCCTGGGTTGGGGAATACCAAATCGGTATTTATCCCCTGTTTTACCCGTCCATCCGACCCCCCCCTTGTTACCATCGTTAACCACAGCCCGAAGAAAACAACAAAGAATAAAGAAAATATCTCGTAAGTGACTTACCTCATGAATCTCGACTCTGCAAGGACTCGACCGGACCGCTCTACGACCTCCTCGCAGCTTGGCTCCCGAGCCACGCCAGCCATCCTTCCACGCCGAAGCTGCCACAAGAGGTCCAGCAGTATTCTGTCTCTCCCTTGAAGCCGATGCCAGAAATAGACCCGCCGGGACCCCTCGAACTTCGCCAAAGACCCGGTAGGCCCGCACAGTGACTCCCTGCTGCACGGCTCCCGGATTGGACCAACCTTCCTCAGACGCCGAATTTGCCCCGAGGTCCCCAACAACAAATCTGCCTGCCTCGAAGTCGATGCCAGGAGCAGACCCTCCGGTGCCCGAACTTTCAATGAAGAGCAGCACGGTTCCTCTCCGGCTGCACTGACGGCCTCCCCCGACCTCCGATCAACGCTGGGATACCCTGAGCCTCCTACCGATAAAGCCCCTCAATTTCACCAAAGGATCTCGACAGCCGCCGATGTCTCGAGCCGCAATCGACGGTCTAACGCCGCTCTTGCTTCAAGCCGATCTGGGCGACGTGGGGTTTCACTGGGCCTTTGCCGCCGAGGCCTCACAGCTTGACTCCCGGATAATAATCATCCGCCGATGTTTTGGAGTCGCTGTCGACGATTTGAGCCCGCTCCTGCCTCCTGCCCCCTGCCCCCCAACACACGAAAAGGAGAGGCACTGCTTGGTTACGGCCCGGGTAAGCACGACTTTCTCCCATCCCCCGGCCGGGCCTTCACTGGGCCTTTATCCAGCCGAGGCCTCACAGCTTGACTCCCGGATTATGGCATCCGCCGATGCGTGGGAGTCGCTGTCGAAGGTCTGAGCCCGCTCTTGCTTCCTGGTGCATAAAGGGCCCCCCCTATGCCCCAACACATGTGAATCGGAGGTACTGCATAGCTCCGGCCTAGATGAGCTCTCTGGCTCGCTAACGACTTTCCCCCATCCCCCGGCTGGATTGGAGCCCCATAGGCCGATGCCCTCCTCAGCCGCCCCCCCCCGCTGTAACGGGCCCACCGATGACTCATCACTCTAGAAACAAAAAATTTTGAGCCTGGGGAGCGCTCAAGTAATCCTACGCAATCCACCCACGAGCCCCGGATCAGAATCCCACAGGGCCCCACGCTCTGAGGCACTCCCTTGGGGGCCCGACCATTCTAAACCTCACCAGCCGAGACCGGCAATCTGTGGCCTGCCCCAGGGTCTCCGGGCACCTTATCCTCGTTTCGCCACAGCACGGGGACATGCTCAGTCCCCTAGCCCAGATCTCTCTCTCTCTCTAGCTGCTGCTCACAAGCCGAGCACTGTCTCACACAAGCTTATCCCGCTGAATTAGACCAACTGAGCAGCCCACCTCCCGTCCGAAAAAACACCGCCTGCCGCCCTCACCATCTCTCCAATTGTACTTACTCAGACGCACTGTAGCTGTTGCGCTTCTAGCTGGTCCTACCTTCGTATGGGCCTCCCTGCCCGATGAAGATCCCGATTACTTTGACTCTGATGTACCATTATTAACCTAATTTTCTCATATAGCTCTCTCCTACGTATCTACTCATTGTTATTTATTCTGATCCTTATGCGTCAGTATCTGCTTGCATTAAGCTTATGCCCTATCCTATTCTTGTTTTTTTCTTTACCCTCACTGCCATTCATCTCCTCCTTACTATCCAATCCCACCTACATGCACTTTAAACTGCCTGTTCTGATCTCTCCCCATTCAATCCTGCCCTTTCTTTCTCATTAATTTCCCCTATGGCTCTTTTTTCCTCGTATTTCCTCATTGTTATTTAATTTGATCCGTATGTACCATAAACTGCCTGTATTGATCTTTTGCCCTATCTAACTGTTGTTTCTTTCTTTACCCTCACTGCCATTCAACTCCTCTTCACTATCTAATCTGATCCATATGCACTATAATCTGCCTGTAATGATCTTATGCCCTACGCAATCCTACGGCTTTTATTTTGTCCCTCACCAATTTCACTTTTTTCCTCTTAGCCATTTGCTATTTCATCGGACCTGTATGCGTCATAAACTGCCTGTTTTGATCTTATGCTTTCTCCAATTGTTGATGTTTGCCTTGCCTTCATTACCACACATCTCCCCATTCATTCAATCACTCCTCTGTCCTTTATCCACTCTGCTAGGTAGTGTGTGCCCTATACTTCGCACACAGAGGAACGTTACTACCTATTCGAACTCTGATTCATACCTCCTCTTAACCCCCCTGCATACTTCCTCTTAACCCAAACCCCTACTCACTGCTCCCCTCTCCCGCCGTAGTCCAGCCCCGTCTTGGACACTAACCTCGGCCTTATTCGCTCTCAATTTGTAGCCTTCCAATCCAAATATCCCCCCCTCCTGTCTCTATCTCGCCTGAACTTTCTAACCCTCACGCGCCCCATCAATCCTCGCCATTCAAACCCCTCCCGATCTTCTGCCGTGAAAACTAACCTCACCCTCTTACCCCTTCCCCTCCCTCCTCGCTATTGCCCAAACCTTGTTTTTCCATCACTCCTCCCCCTTTCTTTGCTCCTCCAATCTCCCCCAGCCAAACTGCCCTATCATGTCCCACCTCAATCCCGTTCCACATCCCGCCCCATCCCCGCCCCCACCTACAAACACCCCGCCCTCACCAAACATGGACCCAACTCTTGGACCATTCCCTACCCTCCTAATCTTTCAAAAAATGCCAAAAAGAATTTTAAACATAATTGACTAATCCGGCATCCCGAAACCCTAATTGTAGACAACTACCACAGCCTCACGTCCCCCATTAAAACTAACTATATTTTCTACACCAAACGCCCCTCCAAATGGAAGAGCACCTTTTGCGCCACCTCCCAGTATCTAACGCAAGCAAAATCCCCTATGGTTTCAAACTTTCCACTACTCCAACCTCACTTTTCCCAGGTGAAATAGACATTTCCATTTACAAAACTGGCAACATCCTGATTCAAGCCTCCGAACACCACCTTACCATTTTCGAGCACTATTTCAGCACTCTCTCCTACCAGTTGTCCTTACCTACTCCTCTCCCAACACCTACACAATCCCAAAACCCCTCCTGGCTCCCCCCTGCCGCCCCAACTCCAAATCCTCTCCCTAATGACACTCCCTTTCGCCTACCTCTATTCTATCACCCTCTCTTGAACTCTCCCCCGACTCAATTCTTTCCCCCTCCCTACACCCGCTCACCCCCTTGCCCCCTCATGGCTCTTCCCCGCCTCCCAGAGGCAAACTCCACTCCCTCATGACACACCTACCCTTAATGACATATCCCTTTCTTTGACCTCTATTCTATCACCCTCTCTTGAATCCACCCCCTCAACTCCTCTAATGCACTCACCCTCCCCCAAACTACCATGTCCCCTAAGGACCGTCTCCCTCCAACACCCTACCACCTCCCTAACCCCCTCCATCCCCTCTTAACCGCCCCATAACGCCCATATCCCTTCCTGTCCCTCCTCCACCCTCCCCGAACTACACTACCGCCCACAACATTGTTACCACGTCTCCTCACACCCCTCACACTCTCCCCTCTCCTCTCTCCCTTTCTCACTCACTCATCACTAGGCCGTCCTGCACCACGCCCCTCCCTCTCTCCCAACACCGGCTCACATCACCCTCCCCTCCCCTGTCCTCCCCCACTCCCGCAAGCCCAGTACTACCCACGTCTGCCCCCCCGGCCTCCCGCCCTCTCCAAACTATAAACCATCTCACCTGAACTACTCTGTCCATACCTCCTCCTCCATTTCAGCCCCAACCACTTCCCTCCTCACTCTCCTGAACCAGACACTTCGCAACATGGACTGTAATATCTCTACCCTGGTTACTGAACTTACCCGACTCAGAGAAGATTTCAATCGGTTCAAATCCTACAACCCCAGAACCCGCCCCTCTAGGTCCTCCGCTCCATGCGCTAGCCCTCGAAAAAGCCCATATCCCAAACTTTGGTTAACAACGCCTCTACACACCCGTTCACACAGACCCCTTCGCACCTCGAGTGTCTACTCCGCCCCGACCTCTCTGACCTCTGCAACTCATACCTTAACAAACCCCCACTTAAAGATCATTCCTCCCCTCACTCCAACATTCCTGTTATCACGGGGACTAGCAGAATCCACTGTTCTCCTAGCTACCCCAGACCCCCCTCAACTCACCGCCATTCACCTATGCCCTCCCCCAACACCAATCCTAAACCCCTTACCTGCATGCTCGTGAACTGCCGCTCGGCTGTCCGACATGCGACCGAAATATCAGAAACCATCCTCAACGAAGATATTGACATCGCCTTCCTCACGGAAACCTGGCTCAAAGATCACTCAACACCCATCATTGACCTACTTCCCCCGGTTACTCCATTCTCAGAAAAGACAGACCTGAAAAAATAGGGGGTGGACTAACAATTATTTTTAAAAAAGAACTACAAATCTCCCTAATCAAGAACACAGACTACACAACCTTCGAATACCTAGGAGCCGAACTCAAAATGAAAAGCTCTCCCCCAATACGACTACATAACATCTACCACCCACCTGGTGAGCCCCTTCCCTTCACCGAAGAACTATCTGACCTTCTAACAAAATCGTTACTTTCTACCTGCAAAAATCTCTTCCTAGGAGATCTTAACCTTCACTGGAATGAACCTGATGACCCCACAATCAACCTTCTCAATAATCTTCTTGAGATTAGCGACCTCAAACAACTTTGCCACTCCCCTACTCACTCCAAAGGAGCTATTCTTGACGCCATCATCTCTAACTCTGATTTGGCATCCCTATGCAACATCATCCCCATCGACTGGTCTGACCACCATCTCATACTGTTCACGATCTCCCCACCAGCCCCACCCGCCCCAGTGAAAAACAATAAAACCACGATTATGACCAGAAATCTTAAGCAAATCCCTCCTGGAGCACTGGAACACAAACTCCAAACCCAACTTCGTCTCACCCCTCCCTCCTCAAATGCAAATGAACTCACTGAGCACTTTAACAAAACTGTCTCAGAGGTTTTAGATCAACATGCCCCTCCGAAATTTAAAAAGCTAAAAAATGTCCCCTCAAAATCATGGTTTACCTTAGACCTAAACAAAGAAAGACGCTCACTTAGACTTGCTGAAAGAACATGGAGACAACACCCTTCCCCCTCCCATCTCACTCTCCTTAGAACCGCAAGATCTTCCTACAAAAAACATATCTTTTCTGAAAAAGCATCTTTCTTTCGTCTGCAACTCTCCCGTGCCAAGAACAGACCCAGAGAACTGTTCAACATTATTAGAAATCAAACCTCCCCTGCACCCCCAACCTGTTGGCCTCCACAAACAAATGTGAAGAAATTGCTAACTTCTTCACCGAAAAAATTGCCAAAATTGATCGTGCCTTCCTTGGAACTCAACTCCCGCTCACCCCTCAACATCCCCTGGATACTACACCATTACCAACCCTCCCCTGAATCCACCCCTGACCCCCTCACCTCCCCTTCCATCATCTACCCCTCCTGAACCCTACCTCATTAACCCACCGCTTAAAAACAATGCCTCATGGCAGAATTTCCACTCCGTTTCTGAACTGGAAGTCTTCAACATCCTATCCAAACTTAAAGCATCCTCTCACACAAAAGACCCTCTCCCATCTGCCCTTGTCCAAGATCTAAAGCACGTCATTGTCCCTTATTGGACCAATATCATTAACGCCTCCCTCTCAACAGGGAGTGTTCCTATCTCCCTCCAACTCGGACAAATCACTCCCATCCCGAAAAACCCCAAGGCTGACCCTAATGACCCTAACAACCTCCGCCCTATCTCCAACCTCCCCTCCTCTCCAAAGCCCTTGAAAAATGCGCCCTACTTCAATTGGACAAACACATTGACACGTACAACCTGCTAGACCCCCTACAATCCGGCTTCCGCAAAGGTTGCAGCACGGAAACTGCACTGCTTAACATAGTCGACGACATCCACCTTGCCCTGGACAAGGGCGAGACCTGCCTACTCATCCTTCTCGACCTCACTGCTGCATTTGACACAGTTAACAACTCAACCTTACTCAATGCACTCAAAGATCGCTTCGGCCTTAATGGCACTGTCCTAAACTGGTTCACCTCCTACTTCCAACATAGAACCCAACAAATCAAAATTCAAAACTGCCTCTCTCGCCCCACATCTGTCTCCCTCGGTGTCCCCCAAGGATCTATCCTCTCTCCCGCTCTCTTCAACCTCTTCATGGAACCCCTTACCCTCATACTTAAACAAGCCGGAATTAACTATCACCTGTATGCTGATGACACCCAACTGTACTATAAAATAAATTCCCATTCAGATATCTTACACCTCAACACTGCCCTAACCAAGATCCAAACCTGGTTCCACACCAACCATCTCAAACTCAACCCTAACAAAACTGAGATCATTCTCTTCTCTCCCAAAAGCAACCCTCTCCCCATTCAAACATGGATCGCTGACCTTAATGCCCTAAACTGTTCTCTCTCCCTCGCCGAATCAGTCAAATCTCTTGGCATCACCATCAACAGTAAGCTTACGCTGAATTCCCATATAAAGAACTCGGCAAAAGGAGCACTCTTCACACTCCGGCATCTCAAAAAAATCAAACCTTTCATTCCAGATGAAGACTTCAAATTAGTTATCCAATCTCTTGTCCTATCAAAAATTGACTACGGAAATGCTCTACTCTCCGGAACTCCCAAAATCCACCTTGCCCCCATCAAATCTGTCCTCAACCTTGCGGCCAGACTAACAACTGACTGTAAACGTTTTGACCATATCTCACCTGCCCTCAAGGACCTCAAATGGCTTCCCATCGAAGGCAGATCCTCCTATAAAATTGCCTGCATTACGCACAAAGCCCTCTATCAAAAGACTCCACTCTACCTCTCAACCAAACTTAATAAAGCTGGTTGCGCCCGACCGTTGCGAAGCACCAACTCTCTTCTCCTCATACCCCCACTACTCAAAAAAAAAGCCTCCCAATCCCGCTCCTTCTCTGGCAAGGCCCCCAGCATCTGGAACGCCCTCCCTAAAGATCTTCGATGTAACCCTTCGTATGTCAGTTTCAAAAGAGACCTGAAAATACACCTGCTCACTAAATACTGGGGGACTTAATCCCTCGCTCTCCGTACTGGCTATTTTCCCACTCCTTCCTTAATGCACCACTGCCTCCCTCTCGCACATACACACCCCCTTCCTGACCCCTCCACATCCCTCTCCCCTCCCCTCCCAGCCCATCTTTTCCCATCCCACCCCTCTCACCTACCCAATCCCCCCCGCACTAGTATGACCTACGAGCCCTTTGTTCTACTGATTGGTTGACTTTCCTCTTCTTCCCTTTCTCACTACGTACTCTATATTTTTCATTATACTCTTTTAGACCACCTTGTATAATTGTTTCCCTCATAACAACTGTTGTTCTTTCCTGTTTATTACCATGCAAATGTAAAGCGCTCTGATACCCTCGGGTGGAGCTAGCGCTATATAAAACCATCAAAATAAATAAATAAATAAAATCCTCCACTGCATCAAAGAAGGTCGATTGATGCAGAAATTGACTTTTCTTTATTCGGATGAAACTAATCATGACCAACAATTAAACCTATGAGTTGCCACATAGCTCATTTTCATCACAGGAGTACGCGTTTAGCCAAGATCACAATTGCCAAGTTAAGAGATTGCAAGTGGTGATGGGTTAAACGTTTTCAGAATTGATGCCAGGGGAGGACAGCCAAGGCACTTTGCCATGGGCTCTGCTTATTTTGTGGCACCCCTCTCCAGTTACACATTTTTGAGTAAAATAAAACAGAAAGCCTGACTTGTTCCTTCATAATGGAGCAAACCTGGATTTTATGTTTAGTATTTATGTTACCTGGCAACTGGATGCTGTTCTCTAGCGACATTATGCTCCACTTCTGGAATCCGGTGTGTGGATTCTGAGAAGCTGTGTGGCAGACAGTTACTGAGATCAGGGACTGACCAGGGGCAGTTTCTTGTAACTCAGTAAAGAAAACTCTTCATCAATTACCACAACGTGCCATCTTCATAAAAGTGGCAACGAGGATGGGATGCTGAACAGGAGTATGCGGGATGCTGTGCTGTAGTATCTTGTTCATGTTAATGTTCAGCCATTATCTGGATATGTAGTATCCTGTTCATGTTAATGTTCAGCCATTATCTCTCCCCCTGCTCAGCCAGTGTGAATGTGCTGTGTGCTGTGTGCTGCATGGAATGTTGGAGTGATGAAGCGTGTTCAAATGTAGGGTGCCTGAGAGGTGAATTGGACAGTTGGAGAATGGGCTGAGCAGCAGGCAGGTTGCTCCTGGTGGGGATGCTACACTACAACTCTTCTACATGTAACTTACTTCAATAAATCATCTTAAATTACATCCTACCTGCGTGGACGTCATTACTACATGTGCTTTGAAGGTTTATTGTTGAATTTTGGAAACATTGAAGTTTACTCTGGATTGGAGTGTGTCCTAACAGAAATGTGAAGAAAATTCGACCACTGGTCCAGCACAAGCCCTATTGATATTATGCAGACGTGCCAGGCAGGAGAAGGTCATTACAAGTCCTTTTGGAGCAGGAGAAGTGGTGCTACTGATAACTTCACCTTTGAAGTTGAGGAATCAACTGTATGTGCTGCGTGAACGTTCTTTACTAGCTGCTAGTGCGTTTGTGTGGTGCTCGATCCTGCGATTATCTGCAAAACGTGTGAGGAGGAAGGATTATCAGGGGCATTTGTTTGCCTCAATTTCTGTTAATGGTAGACAATGAGTGGTGATATTTGAAAGTGCGAGGGAATGATCCCTGGCCCGAGCCCTGATCCATGTCGGAAGGTTGTCTTGCTGGAACAAGCTTGCCATTAGCATAATCCTGATGATGGATATGCTGATTGCGGAAGGGTTGCACATGTGTGAGCGTACGTCACACAGGGCATTGTGATCCTTGGCAAAAAAGGAGCTATTGTTAGATCGGCGACAGTGGAGGTTCAGCGTTACGTATCGTGGAGCTTGATGGGTGTGGTGATGTCATTGAGACAGCCACGTTTTTTGACGCCATTTTGAATAAGGAAACAGGTGAGTGTACTACATGTATAGCTTTGTTTGGAGCAGACCGGCATACACGTTGGGGGCACTGGTGCAAGCCGCAAATTTGTTTCCATGCAGGATGTCAGCGTGGAGCACGTGTTTTGTGATTGCCAACGAGTGTGCTGCCTGTTGTTTTACCCAGTAATTTTACCAGCTGTGAAGCTTTTGATCTTTGTGTGCCGCATCAGCGATAGGCACGCTGAAGGTGTTTTGTGCTTGGTGACGGGAACGCCGCCTATCGACCTATCTTTGCTGTGGAACCATTGTTCCCTTTGGGCAGCACCAGCAATAGGCACATTGTGTGTTCAGTGACGGGCACACCTGTCATTTGCTGTGCAGTAATTCCAGGAACTTTCTATGACTGAAACAACTAATCAAGGTATTTGACTAGATATACAATACATATAACGTTTTCATTTTGACAAAAGGTGATTTGTGAAAGGGATTTTTTTGCGTTTTTGGAGTGACACATAACTCTAGGCTTTTCATTAGAATTGTATGGTGCGACAAAATATACCTGCGCTTCCAACATTTTTAGAAAAACCTGGTCTACACTGCATGGTATGGGAGGATTGAAAAGACGCTTTCGAGACAACCATGGAGGCCATTGGGGGACGTATATGTAGCGAAGATGAAGTTGGCAATATTAAAACACTGCTTAGGGGTAGAAGGAAGGAAGATTGTAAAAACTTTGCCCAGGCAGTCAGTAGAGGGTCAGACACGGACAAAGATGTGTATGCTATGGCTCGGAATGCATTAGAGAAGACCTATGGGAAAAAGATAGGCATAGTGGTTGAGAGGCATACGTTTTTCCCCGAACTCAAGTACAAGGCGAATCCATCGATCTATATGTGGCAGCATTAAAGACACTTAGCTGCCGCTTGCAGATTCAAGGATCTCAGAGGTGAGATTATAGAGATCAAATGATCAATAGAACATGCAGCACAAAGATTCAAGAAAAATTGCTAGTCCTGAAGGACCCCACACTTGATAAAACTATAGAAGTAGCAAAACGTTTGGAAAATACCTCCTGACATGTGAAAGAATTGGGAGGGGTGGCAGCCAAAGGTAATGATGATGCAGGAAATGTTAATGAGGTGTATGTTGTGAAAAAGTTCATGCAAAAATCTAAAGAAGAAAGCATCAATAGGGTAAAGGCTAAAGAGCGTGAAAAAGAAAATGCATGTTTTAGATGTTGCAGCTTGATACACTGCAGAAGCAAAAGCAAATAATTGTCCAGCTGCCAATAGTAAATGCTTTGGATGTAAGAAGCTTGGGCATTTTTCAAAGGTTTGTAGAATGGCTGATACACCTAAGCACAAGAGATTGGTTAATTGGATGAACTATGTTGGACAAGCACACCAATAGAAGAATCAAGTGAAAGTGAAGATGATGATGTAGCGGTATTGTTGGTGAGTCTGAGTCTGGGGAGAAAGCTTATCACCCCCAAAAATGTGTAATTTACATTAATAGGAAAGAGGTGCAAGCGTGAGCGGATTCATATTCCCCGTTCACATTGATTGACAAATCTACATGGGAGAATTGGTGCTTGTGGAGTTGTCTCCTACAGATGTAGAACCTGAAGGATACTGTGAGAGAAAATATCCAAGGATAGGATACTTTGTAACAGGGTTGAGATTCCAAGATAGAACTGCTCAAGGAAAAGTATATGTGGTGGAGAAGGGGAGGTCCTAAACAGGTGTTGCTGGCAGTCACACACAGTGCAGGTAATTGGGTCAGCAAGTTTCCTAAGCTGTTGAGTAAGGGGTTAGGGTGTTTGAAGAGGTTTGAACACTGGATAGTATTAGAGTAAGGGGCGAAACCTAGAGTATATAAGGTGAGAAACGTCCCGCTGGCTCTAAGGGCTTTGCTGAAAGAAGAGTTGGCAAGACTGTGCAGTGAAGGAGAAATAGAACCCATTGAGGCTTCAGAGTGGCTTAGCCCAATTGTAATCACAAGGAAGCCAAATGGAAAAATCCACATGTGTGTGGACCTAAGAGACCTCAATGATTGCATTTGGGTAGATCATCATCCACTTCCCAGCATAAGTGAAATGCTTGCAAGAGTGAAAGGGGGTAGATTTTTCACCATGCTGGACCTGTCCAACACTTATCATCAGGTGCGCTTACAGGAGAGTTCTAGACACTTACAGCCTTTTATAACACCTGAGGGAGCTTTTCAGTTCATCCACATGCCCTTCGGATTAGCTTCCGCCTCAGTGGTTTTTCAAAGGGTTATGCAAGATATGTTAAAAGACATGTCAAAGGTGCTGGTGTTCCACGACGATGTATTGGTTTGGGGCAACAGCAAAGAGCAACATGATGTGGCTTTGAATGAAGTGTTCTGGAAGTTGGAGGATGCAGGTCTCACAATAGGCCTGGAGAAATGTAAGTTTAGCACACAGGAAGTTGAGTATTTAGGTCATTCCTTGTCTTATGAGGGTGTGAAACCAAAATTGAGCTTGGTAGAAGTGATTGAAAAAGCTCCTGCTCTGCAAGACAGGGATCAATTAAGAACATTCCTTTCTCTTGCGGAGTACTGTGCAAAGTTTGTTCACCATTTTACTGACATAGTGTATGTTTTTTGTGATCTAATGAAAAAGGGTGTGAAATTTCATTGGTCTGAGGAGTGCCAGCTGGCATTCGAAAGTGTGAAAGAATCTATTGTAAAAGTGGTTGACCTTAAACCTTTTGACCCCAATGACAAGACTATCATTGTTACTGATGCCAGCAATTGTGGATTGGAAGCTGTTTTAATGCAGGTGCATGAAGACAAAGAAAGAGTATTCGGTCGTGGAGGGCATTGTGAGGAGAAATGAGAGACTGGTGGTAGCTATTGATTTAGGAGAGAGATTGCTGACTTTGCCTCACGAGGTACATGGAGGTATGTCAGCAATGAAGAGAAAAGCCAGGGTTGGCTTCTGGTGGCCAGGCATGGGTAAGCAAATCAAGAGGCATGCCTGAGATTATATTTCTAGTGCCTGCAGTGACAAATCGCACGTGATGCAGGAGACACAGATTAGCCCAGTGGATTTGCCTAAACGCCCATGGGAAAGGGTTGCAATATACATCTGTGGGCCATTTGAGGGTTTGGGCGGGTGTGAGAAATACGCTACTGTAATCATGGACAGTTTTTTTAAATGGCCTGAAGTGGCATTCTTATGTAAAATGAAATCCAGTAATGTAATAGCCTTTTGTGAAGACATTTTCAGAAAGGATGGGTGCCCCGCGGAAATGTTTTACAGACAACGGTACCCAGTTTCTGTCCATAGAGTTTTGCTCCTTTCTCAAAAGATGGGGAATTGGCCATTGCAAGACCCCTGTTTATCATCGCTGGGGAAATGGTTTAGTGAACGCTTCAACCGTGTGCTGGTGGAAAGCATTCAACTAGCCATCGCCTGCAACACGTGTTGGAGAAGTCAAGTGACGGATATGTTGTGGAATTATCGCACCACGCCACATTCAGCAACTGGGGAGACACTGTTTCGTTTTTTGAAGGGCAGGGTACCATGTACGGTAGCGGTTCCAGCCTGGATGAAAAAGGCTGGCACGCGCAAAGTTGACTATGACAGATTATGAATGAAGGTTGATGAGTATCAGACCAAGTACAGACTAAGACACAATGAAAAAATAATGAAGAGCAACAAGGCCTTTACTAAAGGGATGCTTGTCAGAGTAAATGTGGGCAACGTGAAAGGAAAGGGAAGTTCCAAACTATCTATCCGAAGACTGTGATAGAAGTGAGGAGAATACTGGCAAATTATCAGATGGGAAGTGGTGGAATACAAGGAGAGTGGCTGTGTGCAGTGATGTAGAAGAAAGGGAATGGTCAAGAACGTGTGATGATAATGGCAGAGAGGAGCGACAGTACAAAAGGGTACTGAGCTCCCGTACAAAAAGAAGACCAAGAGTGCTGGAGGATTATATTTGTACATACAAAGGGGGACTAAAATAAAATAGTGTGCCAATATATGTTTGTTCAGGAAAGATGTGTTACGTTTAGTATTTATGTTACCTGGCAACTGGATGTCGTTCTCTAGTGACAGTATCCTTGCACTTCAGGAATCCGGTGTGTGGATTCTGAGAAGCTGTGAGGCAGACAGTTACTGAGATCAGGAACTGACCAGGGGCATTTTCTTGTAACTCAATAAATAAGACTCTTTTCAATTACCACAGCATCCTGTCTTCATAAAACTGGTAACACCACCATGTGGTGCCAAATACTGTGTTTTTACACTCCCTAGAATACGCCTTCCTAATCGCAAGCTGCTGCTCGGATCACACACCAAAGAGAGACCCCACACATGTTTGGCCCTGGTCCCACCAAAGCTTCTGTGTTATCTGAAAAACGTCATACTCACTCTTGGTCTTCCAGGTTAATGGTCTGTTTATCCAGAGCTGTTTGTACATCGGATTCAACAGTCTATTGGGGAAAAAAGACATTGAAATGCATGTATCATGAAATTTGCTTCTGTCATGCTCATAACAGTAGGTTCTCTTACTCATGCCCAAAAAAATCTTCCCATTTTTTTATGCCGTTTGTTACTTGTAAAATGATATTTTGCCCGCAATTGAATCAGAAATGGGTTGAGATTTTTCAACATTTTAAAATTAGCATTCAATTTTACATATTACATCTATAGTGATGAAAAAAGTTACGGCATGCTAACATATGGGTTTAAAGTATGTGATTAACTACACCTTATTGCACCTGACAGAATTGCTGCGCTTGCCCGATGCTCTACAATTCTTTCAAAGCACCCTGAATTGTTCAAAAGGTGAAGGAAAACAACACAAAATGTGGGTAAACCTTTTGCTTTGCCATAGTATACTCCTATGAGTGCCAGCGGATCACGCACTTAACTGTTTGAGAATTGAAGGGATTTTGTATCTGAATCCATAAATGAAGGTCCATAGAATGTAACCTGTTCATCTAAATGAAAATTACAATGACCAGCCATTCATAAATCCCATTTAATGTGCTCTTTCATCAATGGAGCCTGACAGGTTTCATTGTATCTAATTCAAGTGGGAAGTTTAACTCCTCCCAGAAAACAGAAATTGAAATTGCAACCAGCTGTAATACTGTCATTGCCCAACTGCAATTTAGGTCACAACTCCCTGTTGTCCAGAGAGTCTAAGCAACCTTGTCTTAAAAGAGTAGAGGCTTGATCTCTCTTGATCTCTCCTGATCTGAACATTCTGTATGGGTTCACTTACATCTGGATTTTTAAACCGGACTGTGGTGGAAAACAACAATTGAGGTAGTAGCCCCTCCTATTGGTCAATGCTTTACATAAATTTATACAATCACAGTTGAGATACAACTGTCTCTACAGCTGCCGCCAGAATGGTCTGGATACAGATGAGTGCTGGGAGTGAAGCTTCAGATGCCACCCTGCCAAACGTCCAGCTTTCTCTGGGTAAGTAATGCCTCCCCTGTAAAAGCCACTGGTGGAAGACAGCTGTAGGCTACTGTGGAGCAATGGTCGAAAATAAGGTTTTGGAGGTTTGTGGGATTTGTGAATGATGGCTTTTAATGTGTTCTCTTATTATAAAGGGAAGACAAAACTTCCAACTAAACAAAGAAGGAAGTGCAAATGTCTTTAGTAACACTCTTGTGTTGTTTGTCAGGATACAGTCTACCTTTGGTCTTTGGTAATGCCTTTCTTTGTTTTCTCTCTTGACCAAGTTCGCGGAGTTCTTGCAACCATTGTCCATCAAGAGAAAATCGGAACACCCAGGTAAGTATATCCAAAAGATTTGAAAACCAAAATATTCCTGTCTATTCCATCAATTGTAGGTTTGTTGCTCTCTTACATTGTGGTCCCCAGGAACTTCAGGGTTCAATACCTACACCTTTCCCCATAAAGTGGGCATACTTTTAAGTGATGTACTATTCAGCTTTGGACAACCCACTGTTAGAAATTGGATCGTTAGTTGACTGGGGTATGAACCCTGGTCAAGCAGCAACCACAATCCTAGTCAGGGTAAGAGGCACGCAAACCCTAAATGAACCTGTGCTTAACCTCTGGCAGCTTGGCACAGTGCAGTCAGGCATAACTGTAGAGGTAGTGTGTAAAGTATTTGCGCAACACTTCAAACAGTAAAACAGTGAAAATACCACACAAATTGATTCCACAGCAGGTTAGAAAAATACCTCTGATTTTAATAAATAAGACAAGACCAGAGCGACAAGAATCCAATTGTTAGAACTGGAGATCTTGAATTTCTTTTTTTTTAAGTAAAATAGCGCCAAGAAGCAAAAAGTGCTATTAAAGATATCTGGTCGCACCAGACTGGGACAAAGTCACAAGTTCAGGCCGACCATGATGGAGCGCAGGCCGGCTACAGGGACCCAGTTAGGCCCGCTAAACAAAGTACCTTAAATCCTGGTTGCAGAGCGTTGTGTGGATCCACGTCGAAGATGCGTTGCGCAGAAGAGGCAATGCATCGCTTGCTAAGTGTGACGAATCTGCGGTGCGAGATCCTGATGCATCGACATTGAGGATTCTGTTGATGGGGCTCGTGATGTGAAGTCCGGTGTCAAGGCGATGCGTCAATTCCGATGAGCAGTGAAGTTGCGATGCAGAGTTTCAGCGTCATCATCGAGGCTGCCGTCGACGAGGGATGTAAGGAGCTTGCGCCGGGTAAAGCGTTGCGCAGTGGCGGTTCTGAAGGCGATGCGTCAGCCCAAGATGCGGGAGGCGGTGGCGATGCAAGTCTGTTGCAACTGGTCTAATCCACACAGCAGCAGCGAGGCGTCGGTTCTGTTCGAGGATGCACCGCTCAGCGAAGGAGATGCATCGGTTCTGCTCGGGATGTGTCGCTGAGCAGAGAAGATGCGTTGGTTCCACTGGCAAGCACCTTAGACCCTCTTCCAATAGTCCAGGACTGGGATAGCACCACTTGGCAGGGTAGACTCACAGATGGCAGAGTCCAGGTGCAGGGGTTGGAAGCCTGTTATGTCCCTGAGGCTTCAGATCAGGAGGCCAGCCAGCTAGCCATTGGAGTCACTCTGGGTTCTGGGGTTAAGGGATGCAGGTCCACTCCTTCTAACCCAGGCAAGAGGGCAGCAGATCAGCACAGCAAAGCAAAGCAAGAGTTCATTCCAGCAAAGGGGGAGCCCTTTCCAGCACAGCAGTCCTTCTTCTTGGCAGAGTATCCACAGGTCCAGAAGTGTACTGAAGTGGTGGTGGCTGAGGTCTATTACTTATATCCAGTGATGCCTTTGAAGTGGGGGAGACTTCAAAGACAGGCCTTTAAAGATCACAGAGGTCCTCCCTTCCTGCCCTGGCTCCAGATTCAGTAAGGGGGTATGCAACCCTTTGTGTGTGGACAGGACACAGCCTATTCAGGTGCAAGGGAGGCTGTGCCCAGCTCCTCCCTCCCATCCTGCTGGGAATGCCAATCAAGTCACACCTAAGCTCCCATTGTATGTGGCTGTCTAGGAGGAATGCACAAAGCCCAACTGCCAACTACACCCAGGCATGTGATCAGAGACAGGCTACAGACACCAAATGGCTAAAGCAAGAAAATGCAAACTTTCTAAAAGTGATATCTTCAGACTTGTAATTTAAAATCTGACTTCATCATCAGTTAGGATTTTATATTAGGGCTCCAGAGACACCAAACCTGAATCAGTTATATCTTCCCATTTGGAAATTACAAATTAACTCAGTGAGGAGGTTGTAGCCCGTAGGCATCACAATGCAAGGAGGTTCTTAATGATGAAGCATGCCACCTATGGTGGGTGAGGGAAATTCCACCATCACTAGGTCTCCAGCTACAATAGCAATCTGTTCATGCATTACCTCGTCCCTGATACTAGAAACATCATCTTTCAATTTAGTGAGAGTGAAAGAGATTCCTACATCAAGCTCAAGGACACTCTGATGGGGTACTTTCTGTCAGAAAATAAAATGTCGACCATGAAAGGTTAATTTTCCATTCTACCAGCCACAAACCAGGGGGGATTTACTTATATATCACACACTTAAAAAAGCATGTTCAGCGCTGTGACTCTGAGAACTCTAACTGTGACGAGTTGGCTTCATTCGCAAATCATTGAAGGCTGTGACTCTGTCACTTTCCATCAAATGTTTCTCCAAAAGTCCCATTAATTGGAGGACATTCTATCAATGGCTCATGCCTCTCACACTGTTGAATATCTGCAACAGTCAAACAGAACACAAAGGCATGTTCAAGAATTTTCTCACCACCCATGAGTCCTAAACAACATGATCCCAACTCGAAATGCTCGTCGAGGGTGCATTGCCGCGTAAGAGGAAAGCAGATAGAGCGGATTCCTTGTCTGCCTCTTTGGAAGATGGTATTGAAATCACAAGGGCGTTTTCTCTATTAGGGTCAGCATGCTGACTGATGATGATGAGGATGATGATGAAATAACCGAATGTGTGCTGAATTTTGAAGTTCATGGAATACCTACTCCCTTCTTTGTGGGACACTGGTGCCACAATATAAGTGATGACTGACAGTGCAGTTGCAAACTTGCTGAATAAATCCTCAGTGACAGCCGTGAATGTGGGCATCTACGCGTATGGCTCATGGGGTCTTCTCAAGTGCCTGGGCGTGTTTCACATGATACTTTCACACCACACTCACTCCTCACTCCCCCAGTGATGTGTATGTGATAAAGACAGCAGCCAGCACTGGGGCTCTTCTGAGCTTCAAGTTGCAGTGAGTATATGTCTCCTACAAGTGCTTTGCCAGTTCGCGGGTTGCAGAAGATGAGATGATAGCGGATGTTACACAAATGTTTCCTGAATGCTTCCAAGGTATCGCCAAACTCAAACATTGCACTGTCATTGGATACCTTTAGATATTCAAAAGCAGGTGGAGGATGAACTCGGTAATCTGTTGAAGCAGGACATCATTGTGCATGTCAGTGTGCCCCACTCATAGATTGTCACCCATTGCCCTGTGCCAAAAAGTCACAGCGGAGAAAAAATTTAATTTGTGCAGCTCCAACCTTGCAATTCAGAGAGAGGCATCCACCATCTCATATTCAAAACATGATACACCACCTTAACGTTGTCAAGTTATTTTCAAACCTAGACTTAAACAAAGAATACCATCAGCTGGAGCCAGGGGAGAGATCCAGGTATATCACAATGTTTACTGTGTACTGCAGTCTGTACCAATACAATTGCCTTGGTTTTGGTATGTCAGTGATGGCTGAGGTATCTCAAGAAGAAATACATGAAGCTATTTGGGCGTTCCCAACTGCTTGAATTACAGTGACAACATACTTGTGTTCTGAACATCCAAAAGAAAGCATGATAAGTGCTCCTTAAGGTATGCCAGGCGCTAAGAGATGCCAATCTGACCTTAAACAAAGATAAGTACATTTTTGCAAGGCTTGCCTAAAATTTTATGGCAACTTCTTTTAGCATGAGGGCCTACGCCCTGACCCCGAAAAGATCACAGCACTCACTTTAGCTCCAGTACCCCCGAATGTGCTGCCCTTTACTCTTGCCTAGGTTTTTCCAGTTATTGTGCAGGATACATTCTGTAATTCACCACTGTCAGCACCCCTTTAAGAAGTGCTTAACTTGTAGAAGAATAAGGGCTGGTGCTCAAAATTCTGCTCAGAAGCCAGCAGCTAGCACCAATTTTCCACATGCCAAGGCTGCATAGTCTGGAATCCATCTCATGCTTCTTAATTCGATTACCAGATACTCTCTGTTCTTTTACAACATTCCTGCAGGTTTCTGCCTTCTCCCATTGATTTTCTGCCTTTCTCTTCTCCTTCTTTCCCCTTTATGCTTTTTCCCTCTCTTGCTCTAAGGAAAAGTCCGATGAGGAAAAATAAGTGCCTGTCCTAAAAAATGAGCACCAATTGGGGCTTACCGGTAACCATTGGCTCAAATTAAGTGCTGCTTTTAAGAGACTTGATGAAAAAGGGCACTCCTTTTGAATGGTCAGAAGTATATCACAATGCATTTGAATCAATTTGCAACAGGATTGCGTGTGCTAAGAACTTACCGTACACTGATCCTGGACTTGGTCCATAAATTGTGGTAGATGCAAGTCTGGTGGGCATGGAAGCCATACTGGCTCAGAGGGACGGTGACCTGACTGCCCCATGCCGCGTTGTGCCCTATGCCAGTATGAGTCAAACACACCCAGAACAAGACTACTTATAGGTGGAAAAGTAAGGGATGGCAATTATGTAGGCCTGTGAGAACTTTAATCTGTTATTGAAAGGTAAGCAATTTGCAGTCATCACTGATCATCAGGCATTGGTTTTCATTTTCAGCAACCCCAAAACAAAGATGCCCACATGGATTGAGAAGTGAGGTCTTCGCCTACAGGATTGCAAATTTAACATTGTACACCATTAAGAGAAAGACAAAAAATCAGCAGATACCGTCTCCAAGTATCCGATCACATCTCCTTATACAAGACTTTCAATTACAGACTTATACCTATGCTATTTTAGTAGGCAGGCTCAATGGCGTATTCCCAAAGAAAGGGTCAGTGGCACAAGTGACATGAGAAGACTCAACTATCCAAGCTGTAGTTGACCTCATGAACACCTAATGGTCTCAAGCTATTAAGCGTACTTGCAAAAAATTGAAAAACAGATGACTAAGGGCCAGATGTACGACCATCAAATTTTGCAACTCGCAAATTGAGACAAATTGCGAGTCGCAATTTGTGAGTCGCAAAATTCAATGTACAACAGTGTCTCAGACACTGTTTGCGATTTCCAATGGGGTCGCAAATTGCATGCCTCATGAATATTAATGAGGCTGTCGCAATTTGCGACCCCATTGGGAATGGCTGGCACTCCCAGGGATGGTGGCCTGCTGGGGTCAGCAGACCACCATTTCTGGGACTGCTTTGTCAATAAAGCAGTTTTTTTTTTTTTTTTAAATGCAGCCAATTTTCCCTAAAGGAAATAAAAGAAAGTGGCAGTTGACATTTTTGGACCCATTATCACAGGGCAGTTTCCACTGGTGGCAATGGAAGAATGCTTTCCATTTCCAGAAGTGATGGCCATTCGCAGTACAACGACAGGTACCGTCATCCCTGAACTCAATAAAATGTTTGCCACATTTAGTATTGCGTCCATGCTCAAATCCGACAATGGACTTTCGTTCAAGGAATTTGCAACCTGTCTGGACTTTAGGCAGCGAAAGGGAACACACTGTGACACCAGACAAATGGCATTGTTGAGAGATTTATGGCTACACTTTTGAAGGTGCTGCATGTGGCTAAAACCACCAACTTCTAAAAAGCCACTGTGCTCTGTCAGACACTGAGATATTAGCGAGACACCCCTCACAGTACTATCAATGTGTTGCCTGCAGAGCTGATGTTCAGGAGAAGACTAAGGATCAAAATCCCACAACTTCCTACTAAACCTTCTTACAATCTGACTCATTAAGTGCAAGCCTGAGACACTTCAAACAAGAACAAAATGAAACGCCATGCCAACAAGAAAAGGAAATCTTGAGTGTCTAAGATACTGCAAGGAGAGCTGGTATTGGTGAATCCACATGGGACTTGTGAAAACGACTACAACTGTGACCGCAGACCTGATGTTGTCAGATATTTCAAGGACTCTTTAATAACTGAATGGTGCAATGGTCATGCCATCATCCTAAACTCTTCATTGTTCTAGGTGAACTCTGTGAATTGCTATCCATTGATGAACAATCGAAGGAAGGGAATCCTGTGGCTCATTCATAGTGCATCAAGTTAGGTAATAGCAGCAATGCCCTGTTTGACAGTGACTGCGAGCCGTGCTGCAATGTTCTTCCTTCTCCAATGATGTAATTGATTCTTCTTTCTTTTCCTTCTCCATCTCACTACATTATTCCTATACCTTCTTTCCTTCCCCTCCCTCACTTGACTCATCCCAACCTTTATGAACTGTGAAGCCTTCTGAAAGATTCATTTCTGTAATGGAATGATGGATTCTCTTTCTGCTAGGGTGGTGGGTAGGTAGTTCAAATGATAGTCTCCAAAGAGCAGAAAAAATTATTTAAAAACCTGTGTGAACAAGGGATAATTGAAGCCATTGAGAGCTCAAAATGGTTGTCCCCTATTGTTTTGGCAAGGTAATCCAATAGATCATTGAGAATGTGCATCAATTTGAGAGACCCAAACAAGAGAATCTGGGTGGACAGGTATCCCTTGCCGAATATAACTGAAAAGTTAGCTTCACTTAAAGGTGCCAATGTGCTTACAATCATAGACATGATGTCTGCATATCATCAGATTACATTGAAGCAAGAGTCAAGACATTTGACATCATTCATTACTCCTGAAGGAACATTTAGATTTAAGCGCATGCCATATGGTTTGGCCTCTGCCTTGTCTGTTTTTGAACATGTGGTGGAGGCATTGTGTGAAAGCATACCAAATGTCAGGTGTTTCCAGGACGATATCTTAGTTTTTGGTCAAAATATGTCCTAGCATGACAAGTCTCTAGGCATGGTTTTGTCTGTGTTAAAGGAGAAAGGCATGACATTAAGAGCCGATAAGTGCAAGCTTGCATTGAATTATGTCAGCTATTTAGGTTACAATATTTCAGCATGTGGTGCTGAACCAAAAAAAAGCCTAGTAAGAGTAATTTTAGAACATCGCACTCCTGCCAACAAAGATCAGGTACATTTGTTTTTGGCATGCTGGAGTTTTATTCCTGGTTTATCGTGCCGAAAGAACACATAACCATAGAGGTGTGTTCAAGAACAACAAGAAATTTGTATGGAGCAAAGATGTGGATGAAGAATTTGAAATTATCAAGAAAGGAGTGGCTAATGCCATTCCCTTGAAACCTTTTGACACACGTTACCCTTCCATTATTGTTACTGATGCCAGTCATTATGGATTGTGGGCAGTTTTGTTGCAGATGCGTGAAGGGAGGATGAAATAATTGCATTCACGTCTTGTGCCCTTAGGGGTGCTGAAAGTCTGCATTCTGTGATAGAATGAGAAGCATTAGCTTGTTGGTGGGGGTTGATCATTTAAAAAACTAAGTGTGGGGTGTGGAGTTTACCATTAGGGTGGATCACAAGCCTTTGGACAGTTTGTTTACAACTAAAGGAGCTAGCAATGCCACACCATGCATTGCCAAGTGGCAATTTAGACTATAGGAATTTCAGTATCATGTAGAATATATTCCTGGTGTGAAGAATCTATTTGGGGATTGTTTATCTCATTTACCTTTAAAGGAGGATACGAGTGTGGTGGAGACTAAAGAAGAAGATTTCAGCGTGGTTGGGACAGTTGGCAGTCTCACCAATAGAAGTATTTCAGAAAGCAAATGGAGATCTGCTCTGGACATTGATGACATTTTACAGGATGTAAAGGGTTTGATTGGCAAGGATTGACCCAAAGACAAGATCTTTATGCAAGCACGTATTTTCAGAGCTAAGAATATCAGATGGTATACTAACAAGCATTGGTAAATGCATTAGGTTTTGCCTATGTGATTAATATTAAGCTGTTTTTTCCTGAAGGTTGTAGCTTGCTGAGTAGTTGTCCAATATAAGTTACAGAAAGTCTGTTAAAGTGGTACAACTTGCTTATATACAAAAAGGCAATATATTGTGCTGCTGATAGTGGTAAAGTGCGGGTAAGTAATAGCAACATTTTCAAAAATGAAAGAGGGAAATAATAGAACGAATTGATGTAATATCAATATTATGTGTTTAGAGGAGTTCTGACAACTTTTTGGCTCTGTACCACTGCACCTGCTGCACCATTCAAATCATGCCCCTAGAGCTTGCAAGATAATTGCATTTGAGACTGCCTGTTCAGTAGTAAAATATAGCAATATTTCGTGTTTAATGGAGTTATGAAAACTTTTGACCCCGGTGCCACTGCACCTGCTGTACCTTTCAAATCATGACCCTATTGCCTGGAAGGTAACTGCACTTGTGATTGCCTGTTTAGTAGTAAAATATTGCAAAATTTGGTGTTTAGAGGGGGTCCTAGAGCTTTGGGCCCAGGTGTCACTGCACCTGCTGCACCACTGAAATTATGGTCCTAGTGCTCGCTAGGTAACTGCACTTGTGACTGCCTGTTTAGTAATAAAATGTAGCAATATTCTGTGTTTAGTCGGGTCCCTAGATCTTTTGGCCCGGTGCCACTGCACCTGCTGCACCATTCAAATCCAGTCCCTTTTTACGGCAAAATAACTGCAATGGTGTCTGCCTGTATAGTAGTAAAATATAGCAATATTAGGTGTTTAGCGGAGTTCTGACAACTTTTTGGCCCGGTGCCAATGCACCTGCTGCACCACTCAAATCATGATCCTGTTGTCTGCAAGGTAACTGCACTTGTGACTGCCTGTTTAGTAGTAAAATATAGCAATGTTAGGTGTTTAGTGGGGTGCCTGGAGCTTTTGGTCCCGGTGCCTATGCACCTGCTGAACTATTGAAATCAAGACCCTAGTGCTTGCTAGATAACTGCACTTATGACTGCCTGTTTAGTTGTAAAATATAGCAATATTAGGTGTTTAGAGGAGTTCTGAGAACATTTGGGCCCGGTGCCACTAAGCTTGCTGCACCATTCAAATAATGACTCTGTTGCTTGGAAGATAAATGCACTTGTGACTCACTGTTTAGTGCTAAAATATAGCAATATTTGGTGTTTAGTGGAGTTATGACAACTTTTGGCCCCTGTGCCACTGCACCATTGAAATCAAGCCCCTTTCAACTGCAAGGTAACTGCAATTGTGACTGCCTGTTTAGTAGTAAAATATAGCAATATTAGGTGTTTAGAGGAGTTCAACAACTTTTTGGCCCGGTGCCACTGCACCGCATTTGCTGCAGAATTCAAATCATGACTCTAGTACATGAACGATAACTGCACTTGTGTCTGCCTGTTTAGTTGCAAAATATAGCAATAATCAGTGTTTAATGGGGTGCCTGGAGCTTTTGGCTCCGGTGCAAATGCACCTGCTGCACCGTTTAAATCAAGCCCCTTTCAACTGCAAGGTAACTGCAATTATGACTGTCTGTATAGTAGTAAAATATAGCAATATTAGGTGTTTAGAGGAGTTCTGACAACTTTTGGGCCCGGTGCCAGTGAACCTTCGGCACCATTCAAATAATGACCCTGTTGTCTCCAAGGTAACTGCACTTGTGACTTCCAGTCTAGAAGTAACATAAAGCAATTGTAGGTGTTTAGTAGGGTGCCTTGAGATTTTGGTCCTGGTGTCACTGCATCTGCTGCACCATTGAAATCATGATCCTGTTGTCTGCAAGGTAACTGCACTTGTGACTGCCTGTTTAGTTTAGTTTTTAGCAATAATCTTTGGTTTAGTGGGGTCTTTAGAGCTTTGGCCCTGGTGCCACTACACTTGCTGCACCATTCAAATCAAGTCCCTTTTAACTGCAAGGTAACTGCAATTGTGACTGTCTGTTTAGCAGTCAAATATAGCAATATTATGTGTTTGGAGGAGTTCTGGCAACTTTTGGTCCCAGTGCTACAGCACCTGCTGCACCATTCAAATTATGACCCTGTTGTCTGCAAGGTAACTGCACTTGTGGCTGCCTGTTTAGTAGTATAATTTAGCATAGCTTTTGTATATTAATTTTATTTTTAATGTGCAATGTTTATTAGAACATTTAGAATTTGATCATTATGACCAAATAGATTAAGTTGAAAAAATCAGATAACGACTACAAAGTGCAAAGAAAGGTACTGAGGCATGAATAGGAAATGCCACAAATGTTCTAAATTAAAGCATCTGCTTTACACAACTAAGTAATAAAAAGCAAGCATTCCAGCATACTGTTAGAAGCTGTCTGCCTTTTTCTGTGGGAAGAAATCTTTTCTTGACAGTGAATGGGGCTTAAACAGTGTGAACAGCTTTAGTAAAAGTATTGCAAATGCTTGCAGCCAGGGGAAGTCAATAAAAAATAGTTACAAACAAAAGTGGATGAACACAGAAATTTGGCAATGGGAACTGATAAGAGTACCCTTTTCAGAATTATTAAATACAAGAGATTTCAAAAGCGCTGTGCAGGCGAAACCTAAAAAGGGGTGATTTACTGGTTGTACCCTGTGGCTTCCGTGGCAAGGTTTTGGAGTTAGCACATGAAGGTCATGTAGGGATGAGGGCCATGAAAAGGAGGAACAGGGATGGGTTTTGGTGGCCAGTATTGGACAAAGAAACTGAGCATTTTGTGAGGGAATGTGTGGTGTGTGCCATCACTAAGAAGTCTCAAGTCACTGTAATCAGTCCTGTGGAAGCTATGCCGGTTCCCAACAAAGCTTGGGTCAAACTTGGTAAGGATATCATAGGTCTGATCAATTTTGTTAAAGAGAGTTGTAAATATGGGATTGTGCTTATTGATTCATTTTCGCAGTGGCCAGAGGTGAAATTTGTGAGCTCATCTATCACATCAGAAGTTATTAGATTTTTGCAATCTGGGTTTATGAGAGATGGGGCTCCTAGTGAATTAGTGACAGATAACGGAGCTCAATTTACGTTTGGTAAATTCGAGGAATTTCTATCACATTAGGGTGTGAAACATATTAAAACATCTTTGTACCATCTCCGCAGCAATGGTTTAGTGGAAAGGTGTAATAGTCATTAAGGACAATGTTCAACTATCCATTGCTAGTGGTTTGGACTGGTGTAAGGAAATCAAGGACTCGCTTTGGGCTATTTGCACCACTCCCAATGCCATCACTGGCGTGTCGCCATTTACCCTCCTTAAGAGCCAGGTGCCAGCCACCAAGTCGGTCTGTCCATGGATGGGAAGTTCTAGGTTTGATGAGAAGTTGTCTTCAGTGTAGGTGGAGCTTGCGTTGGCTATATGTCTGTGGTACAAAGCCTGGGAGTGCACATGCGTTGATGATTAAACCAGGGGATGTGCTCAGAGTTTGATTACCGGACATTATAACCAAGGGTCAGTCCAAGTTTTCGGACCCGAAAAAGGTTATTTGTGTCAAGAATTGTGTGGTCATGTTAGAGGATGGCAAGTGGTGAAATAAAGAGAAGTTGTTTCCCAGAGGTGTGGTGGTCTGAGTTGGGAAGTTCAGTAACTGGGAATGAGGATGATTTGGGTAATGATGAACAATTGTCCCATGATATGAGGAGGTTGAAGACACCTAAGGAGATTACGCGATGATGTGTAGCTGTGTTCATCGTTATGCTAATGTGATTTTCTATGTAGTACATGCATTTTTCATACTCTTTATACAGATGGTCATAATGATAATTGTTTTTATTGTGTATATATGGCTATTTATATTTTATTATTTTATGGTTCATCTTTGATGGTTTTTGTGTTATATTGTAAGAGGGGAATATGTGTTGGGGTTTCCTTTAAGGAATCAGAATGTGAGGGGTGCGAATTCCACCGCTCACATTCTGATTCCTTAAAGCAAAACCCAACAGCAGTGTCCTGATTTCTGAGTGACCTGGGCGCTATTTCCTTGGTGCAGGAAAACCGCACCTCCTCTCAGGAAGTGAGGACGGGTGGCCCAGGAGAAGGAGGTCTAGGCAGTAAGAGTATATTTGCCAGAAAGAGAGGACCCTTTGAAGTGAACTCCATGTACAGCAACATCAAAATGTACACATATGCTAACAGCCTCACCCATGAAGCGAACGGTTGAAATCTCCTCTACCTACTTCCAGTAAAGGATGATTACAAAGATGTTGTAATGGAATTACTTGCGCCTCTGTTTTATATAAGCCGTCATCACTACAAGATGGTGCACCACAATTTCGTACAGTGGCATCTCTAAATGAGTCAGGCATATATTTAATTATTAGCATGAGTGACCCTATACGCAATGGTGAACTGTAAAAAACAGGAGTGGAAGACTTCAATGGGCTCCTCATTCAGTACTGCCTGCTGTAATGAACATTGCAAAATGAGAGTTGACGAGATGTGAGGGACATGATGTGGTTATTTGGGGATCATGCTGCAATTTCATCAGTCTTTTCAGTAGAAATGAAGTTTTCAAAGTGAATAACCCATAATCTCGAAAGAGGCTTTGCCCCAGTTATGTGAAACTGGGCTATTAGGCAGATGGCAGTCATTCTTCTGCCTTGCACTGAATGAGTTTAAGTGTGCGTGTGCGTGCGTGTGCGTGTGCGTGCGCGTGCGTGTGTGTGTGTGTGTGTGTGGCGGCAAGAGCTAAAAGTCCCAGGTCGTAATGTCAAATCAGAGGCAGCCAGTACAGATGGAGGATGTCTCCGATGATCAGCTATGAGTCAGATGCTAATGATGTTGATAGCTATCGCCTTGCTCCCTAGAGTCGTTATGCCCTATTCAGTGTTGGGAGGTGTAGAGTGCCACCCGGCCTCTACAATACAATGTAAGGGCAGTGGACACCTAAGGAGGGTTGATCCGTGGCACCAGAGGCCTGCACATACCATGTCAGGTTGGGGGTGGGATCTCTCAGCAGGCACCTTTCATTCATTGTCTTGCAGGTTCCCGATGTGATGCAGCACCTGACGGGTGGGCGCTGGCCTGGACTTTGGTCCCGCCCTGCTGATTCCGTTCTCTATTGTCAATGTCACATACGCAGGTGAGGGGTAGGTGTTGGCCACCCAGCAGAACACCAACACACATACCTACGTAGCTGTCAGCTGTACTCATTGCTTATTATGGGCCAGTGGTTGAAGGTGGCTCATCTCCACCCATTTTAGGGGGACTGGTACTTATTTTTAGCTCTACACATTTTAATCAAGAGCAAGAGAGAGAAAAACAAAAAAGGGAAAGATGGGGTAAGAGAAAGACAAAACAACAGTGATGAAGGGAGAAAGCAGGGATGAAAGAGAACCTGCAAGAATGAGATAAAATGGCAGGGAGTGTCTGGTGACATATGAAAGAGGCATGAGGTGGAATCAAGACTAGAGGTGAACGAGTCAACAAATTTACAGGGTGAGCCGAGACAATGCATAAGCCGAGCCCTGAAAATGTTTGTCATGTAAATTGTATAAGAAACACCATATAAACTGTTGTATTGAGGTGCAGAGGGCACTAGGACCCTGCACAATATCAAAGGGAGGGGCCAGTCACCGGACACGACTTCTGGTCAGGGAAGGGGAGGGGGCAGTTGGAGGAGACCAGAGGAGCAGGAGGACGTGCCTGCAAGGCCGACGAATAAAGAAACTGCAAGCCCTTATCCGTGTCCTGCTATTCCTTGAGGGTCTGGGATACCTGAGGACATTATATCTGGCGACACGAATGTGGGATTAACAGATCACCACCAGGTGCGTGTGCCCGTGTCCGTCCCCCCCCCCCCGATATAAAAAAACGGAGCTAGGAGCCTACCCTGGTCCACCTGCCGAAACGAAAGAAACGTGACGTTGGGTGCCCTTCCCGGTCGCAAGAAGATTCACGGAGCCAGGAGCCCACCCTGGTCCGCTTGCCGAAAAACGCGACGTCGGTACCCACCCCGGTCGCATGAAGAATCACGGAGCCAGGAGCCCACCCTGGTCCGCGTGCCACGCCTGAAAAGGTTACGAGGTCGGGAGCCCACCCACGGTAAGAAACCCCCCCGTGACTGCCCACCAACAAGTGGTACTCACCTGTGTGACCGCAGACTCCCGCTGAGAAATCTGAAAGCCCCGAGCCTCCAGTGAAGATTTCAAGTTGAAATCTCACGAGAACTCGGCGGCCATCTTGAAGCCAGGCAGGACAGCCAATTAGCATCAAGGACGGTCCGGCGGCCATCTTTGAGTCAGGCACAATAGGAAATAGGCGGCCATTTTGTAGTCAAGCAAAACAGCCATTCAGCATCAAGGAAGGCCAGGTGGCCATTTTAAAGTCAGGCAAATGCAATCTTCCGCAGACCACTGCCTTTAGCCTCTCGGACTCCCAGACGAAAGGAATTCGCTGGGAGAGATTGGTTAGACAATTCAAACGCTACATGCGTGCCACATGCAAAGAGTACACAGACCAACAAAACATAGACTTGTTTTTAAACTTCGTGGGCGATGAGGTTGAAGACCTACTGGTAACATTCCCTCCAGAACAAATATCAACCTATAAAGGTCTAATGAAGTGACTCACTGACAAATTTGACCCTCAGAGACACGTGGATTTCGAGAGATACACATTCAACACCACATGCCAACTGGAAGAGGAGTCCCTTGATGACTTCGCGACCAGACTGCGCAAACTGGTCGCGTATTGCGAATTCGACAAATTTGACAATGAGCAAGCAATACGACTGAGCATCATTGAAGGCTGTCAGTCAGTAGAGTTTTGTGCCCGAATACTAAAAGAACCCTACACATTGGAGAAAATACTGACACTGGCCCGAGCAGAGGCCAGAGCAACAGCACATGCCAGACAAATGGAAAACAGGACAGCACGGACGGTGGAACAGGCCAATCGCATGGCTGGGAATGCCAGAAAACATGACAAAACACCGCCGCCCCGGAAGCAGAAACAAGAAAGAGCGTGCTATAGTTGTGGACTCGAATTCCGACATACTGGCACCTGCCCAGGGATGGGCCACATGTGCCCAAAATGCAACAGGGAAAACCATTTTGCGAGTGCCTGCATGAGCGGGCAATTCAAACCTGAGCGAGGGAGACCAGCAAAACAATGGACAGTGACCAGCAGATATGCACGACACATGGACACACAAAACCGCAGTCCGTCAGCTGAGTCGGATGGCGCAAATCAGCAAGATGCCGCAGAACGGTTATATCTGATGTCGGACGTACCAACACAGGGTCACACACCAGAGCACATCCAACTAGTGGACAACAACAGATAAAGAAAATGGCGACGGTGAACATTGAGGTAGGTAATCATAGCACAAGCTTCGTACTGGACAGTGGTGCCACATGCAACATCATGTGCATGTCAGAATATGAAAAGATGAGACAGAAACTGCTGCTATCACCGTCCACTTTTGATGTTTTCACATGGGGCTCAAGGAAACCAGTGGTGAACATGGGGAAGTTGGTAGAGACATTAACCTACAAAGACAGCTCGATAAAGGAAGAAGTACAAGTCCTACGTGGAGACATCCCAGCACTGTGTCTACTAAGCAACGTCACCGTGCAGGTGATGGGTCTCCTAGCCATATCACATGTCAAAAAGGCACAACATTCTGAGAGAACACCCGGCCATACTACAAGGACTAGGAATGCTGAGAGACACACAAATAACACTGCACATAAATGAAGCAGTCAAGCCAGTGGCTCAGCATCACAGAAGAGGGCTCATACACCTGCAACCAGAAGTGGAAGAGGAGATAAAAAGCCTACTGGTGCAAGACATCATAGAGCCGGCGGATGGGCCAACTCCATGGTTATCTGCGAAAGTCGCAGTACCTAAAAAGAACACATCAAAAATTCACATTTGCGTTGACATGCGAATCCCAAACACGGCAATTAAGAGGGAACGACACCCAAGGCCTCACTTAAATGGCATGATAAGCTCTCTGACTGGAGCATGCAGATTTTCAAAGCTAGACCTATGCAAAGGGTACCATCAACTGGAGCTTGATCCACAATCACAATACATCACGACATTCTCCACTCACATGGGTCTTTTTCGCTACAAGCGACTCAGCTTCGGAATATCGTCAGCAGCAAAAATATTTCAAGAAACAGTGAGACAGGTGATCCAGCCCGTAAAGAACAGCCTAAACTACAGCGATGATATCCTGTTATTTGGACGCTCGGACGAGGAGCACGACAGGGCCCTACGAGAGGTCTGCAGCCAGCTGGAACGAGCCAGCCTGACCCTAGACGAGGACAAATGTGAGCTGGGAAAGGGAGAACTAGTGTTCTTTGGACACATATTTTCAAAAAAAGGAATAAGGCCAGATCCCAGTAAAGCAGAAACAGGGCAAAAAGCAAGACCTCCAGCAGATGTAGCAGAAGTGAGGTCATTACTTGGGCTAGCGAGCTACTGTGCTCGATACATAAAGGACTTTGCCACAGTGAGCACCTCACTTAGGGAACTAACAAAGCAGGGCCAGAAATTTCTCTGGACCATTGAATGTGACAGGGCGTTTGAAGCCATCAGACACGCAGTCACAGCAGTGGATCACCTTGCCTATTTCAACTCATCGATATGCACTGAGCTCACTGTCAACGCCAGCCTAGTGGGGCTAGGAGCCATTCTAGCACAACACACACCCGGAAGAGACTCTCCCAGACAAGTTGTTGCGTATGCAAGTAAGAGTTTATCGGACATAGAAAGGGCATACTCACAACCAGAGAAGGAAAGCTTGGCAGTAGTATGGGCATGCGAGTACTTCCACATATAAGGGAAACCATTCACCATTGTAACTGACCACCAAGCACTAGTAACAATATAAGGAAACCCCAACGCAAAAATACCACCACGCATTGAGAGGTGGAGAATACGACTTATGGACTATGATTTCAAGATAGTGCATAAACCTGGAAAGGAATACAACCCAGCTGACTACATGTCAAGGCATCCTCGTACCACAGGCACCAGATATCACATCCATGGCAGAGGAGTACCTAAACTTCATGTTAAGACAAAACACCCACGCTCCAATAACAATTGAAGAGCTGGAGCAAGAAACGACCAGTGATGCCACACTGCAAGCAGTTAAAACAACAACACGACAGCAAAGGTGGAGACATGTAAACAACAGCAGCCCCATGGGAGAAGGAGTAAGAAAGGAGAAAATGTTAGTGTTCAAGCACATACAAGAAGAGCTATCGGAAACAGAAAAGGGAATTCTCTTGCGAGGAACAAGGATAATAATACCACAAAAACTACGGCGGCAGATGGTGAATCTAGCACGAGTCCCACAGAGGTATAGTAGCAACAAAAAAAATGCTACGGGAAAAAGTATGGTTCCCAGGTTTGGATCGACTAGTGGAAGACACAATAATGAACTGTCAACTATGCCAAATAACGGGAAGGCCAGCAAAGCCAGAATAATTACACGTCCGACCTCCCCGGGGCAGTGTGGAGAACACTGGCAGCTGATTTCTACGGACCCCTGGAAACTGGCAACTACCTGCTAGTAGTAATTCATGAATACTCCAAATTTCCCATAGTACAACAAGTGTCATCAAAGTCAGCTACAGCGACGTTGCCGATATTGATGACATATTTGCAGCATGGGGCTCCCCACAAACAATGAAGACAGACAATGGGCCACCATTCTCAGAAGAGGAGTTTCGCAGTTTCATGGTGTACCTGGGCATACATCACAGGAAGGTAACGCCTCTGTGACCGCAAGCAAACGGCATGGTGGAAAGGTTCATGGGAAACATCAAGAAAGCAGTCCAGCATTCCAAACTGGCACAGATTTCAGTGGGCCAGGAACTGTGCCAAATATTAAGAGACTACCGAAACACCCCACACAGCTCCACGGGACGACGCCCAGCAGAACTAGTGTTGGGAAGAACAAGCAGGATGAGGTTGCCCCAGCTGGAGGCAGAAGCACCACCCGATCCCAGCAGCATCGCTAGAAAGGATCAAGAGGCAAAAAGGAAAATGAAACAGTATGCATACGCATGGGGACATGCTTCACAGCTGAAGCAAGGAGACTCAGTGCTGGTGCGTCAACGACAAGCAAGGAAGTCGGACAGCTTTTTCTTAAGTGAACTGCTAACTATAACAAAAATAAAGGGGCCCATGATAACGGCTGCAGCAGGCCCCTACCGAATCACCAGAAACAGCTCACACTTCAAGGGACTATGGACATCAGATGGGGAAGAAGGAGAGGCAGCGCCTAAGAGCAACACACACCATGTCAAAAAGGAAACCATGAACAGCATGGAAGGAACATCACACAGCAGCGAGAGACAAGACCAGGTCGAAGAGATAGCGAATGAAGAAACAGAAATGTTTTGTCCAAAGAGAGTGAGCAGAAAGCCAAAGAGACTTATCGAGGAACTATAGTGATGGGGCAGCAAGCAAACAGTGTTTCTTCTGTCCCGTGTCCTGTCAATGTTTTCTCTCTCTCTCGCTCTCTTTCTCTCTCTCCCTCTCTTTCTTTCTATTTTCCTTCCACAAAAGGGGGAGATGTCGTATCGAGGTGCAGAGGGCACTAGGACCCTGCACAAGACCAAAGGGGGGCCAGTCACCGGACACGACTTCCGGTCAGGGAAGGGGACGGGGCAGTTGGAGGAGACCAGAGGAGCAGGAGGACGTGCCTGCGAGGCCGATAAATAAAGAAACTGCAAGCCCTTATTCAGTGTCCTGCTATTCCTTGGGGGTCGGGGCTACCTGAGGACACTACATAAACTAAGATAAAGTGTCTTCAAAATAAAAAAAAGTGTTTTCCTTTAAAATGCGGAAGCTTGGCACAGCAGTTTATTTGACTACATTGAGAGTGTAATAGTGATAATTTTTACACATGAACTTTGAAACATTCATTCAGCCCCCCCCCCACTGCCCTGACAATGCCATTAGTGAAGTAAAAAGTATGTTATCATGTGCATCCTATGTGTGACCTAAATTCTTATTATACATGGAGAAATATTATAGTACATTAAATTAAAAACAAGAGGCTTATGTCCAACGCACACCTGAACTCCCCATATTTGACATTGTTCGTTCAATTTGGTCACACAAGAAAGCCAGGATTGATCTAATGATTCTAGTTTCACATTGTGCAGTTCAGCCATTAGATGGGCATTTTTTTTCTTTCTCTGGTGCATGCCAATATGGCATGGGTGGCTGGCAAAAGCCACATGTAGGCTCGGCTCGAGGGTCCAAGACTACGCAGCATTGGTATATGGTAAAACTTTGAGGCAGACCACCACAGTTAGGGCCTCATTTATGAGGTTTTGACGTAGGGCAGCGCCGCAAGGAATCTTGCTGCGCTGCGTCAAAACAAAAGAGCAGGAATGCGCCTTATCTATGTGATAAGGCGCATTCCTGTCCTTTTCCCCGGCACACAATAGGCAGCTGTGTGCAAACGCAGGCACCCTTGCACCATGGTACAAGTGTGCCTGCGTTGTGGGGCTGATTGATTTTGTGCAGGAAGGGACACCACCTTGCACAAAATCAATCAATTCAGGCGATTTCCTTTTTCTATGTGCGCTGCAGAATGCAGCACACATAGAAAAAGGAAAGCACGAGGAGAAATTGAAACATTTCTCCTTGTTGCGCCTCCCTACCGCCACCCCTGGGGTGGCGTTAGGTTTTGACGCATTCCCAGGTTTACGATTTCTTGTAAATCTGGGAATGTGATGGGTTCCATGGGTATTGCGTGGGAACACCCACAGCAGCACCCATGGAACGCCCCTTCCACACAGTTTTCTGCGTGAAAGGGGCACATATTTATAAGCCCATGAAAAGCCACGTAAAGTGGCTTTACCTGGCCTTATAAATATGCCGTAGCACATTGCGCCACAAGAATGTCAAAAAAATGACGTTCTGACGGCGCAAAAGTGCCGGTAGGACCTCATAAATGAGGCCCTTATTCGTTTACAAATTAAGCAACGGCTGCACTAAGTCATAGGTACTAATCAACACTACCTGTTGTCATACCCACATGGGTCATGCTGTGGGGCCAGAACACTAAGAAAACGGGAGACTGGAAATAGGCGTGCAACTTAAAGACATAAGTTACGAAGCAGTGAAAGAGCATAACCCCCAACCCACAGTTGTCACATTCGAAAGAGCACACGATGATGGGGGAAATTGTGACCTGCAAGTGGGATCTGCTCCTTTTCGTGACAAATGCCATACATTCTTCGAAGAACTTTCTAAAGGGATGATAAAACACATGCATACCAAAAGACCCCATTTATGCTGGAGACTCCCGATTTTGAGACGAAAAAGGCTTTATATTAGGTATCTCCTGACTAAAACTGTCTCTGCTTCAATAGAAGTCAGCGGGTAAAATACATTTCCTATTTTTTTTTTCAAAATCTCCCACGTGCCAGTTTTAAAATGGTGGCATGAACGGCATCATCAGAATTAAGAGCAGTTTATGCAATTGTCTCAACTCACTTTTCCAGGAAAATGAAACGAAAAAAGATTCGATGTGATGCGGCACAGACATAGGTGTATTTATTAGGAAACACCGCCATCTAAAGGGCTTTCTCATAACAGCAACTATTATTTGCAAATTCATTCTTTCTTAAACCACACGAAAAAGACAACTACGCAGTGGCGGCTGGTGACATTTCAAAGTGGTGTCGCGAAAAAATTAGTGGATGTGTCCGTCTGACATTAGGGAGGTTCCCACACCCCAAGATATATTATTTAAAGGAGGGAGTGGCAAATAATGCATTTTAAAGGAAATTTGAGGAAGCAAGGTGGTTTATAATGCACGTTTTATTTACGGACCACAGCAGGTAACACATGTAGGCTACAGCACATGCTTGGCTGCCCCCTTCCCAAACTCGGGATGCTTAAGTATTTGCCAATGCACAGGATCTGAAGAGAGCATTGGGCAATGCCAAACCCATGGGATTCTGACAGCGTGTTTGAATTTGCATATAATATTTTTGTTTTCAGTACTTTCTTTTTGATTCTACAATTTAATAAGTGGTTAGATGTCTCAGAACTCCAAACGGTAGTGAAAAGGCACAGAAAATTAATGAGTGTAAGAGCAAACACAGAGCTGGCGACTGAACGCATGTCCTGTACAGCACTGGTCAGAGGAGGAACGACTTGGTAGTACAATATCTCAGCATTCAGTCATCTTATTGAAGTCCCAGACCCCTTTCTAATGGTACATTGTACAGCGAGCTGCACCAGTTCCCCCTCTAGCACCCTTATTAGATTAATATTTGCAACACGCTCCATTGTATGTATCATTTTCTTCAAGACAGATGCGCAATGTAATTCATTTTCAGAGGAATGACTCAATGCGATAATAAAATTCCGTGGAAGCAGACACCTAGTGAACACAAAGCCCAGCAGTCTGCCTTTCATTCTTTAGTAAAATGACGTCTAATAATATCATACCAACTGCACGTGACACGTGTCTTTTCTCCCGTGTCAACATAAAAATAATATAAATTGATAACAAACACTTTGTGAGCCTAAAATATTTCCGCATAATTCTTCATCGACGGTGTGTGAAAGGAAATCTTTCCTAAGGAATGCTTGGTTTCTAGCTCCTAACTTTCCCCGTATCTGTATTTCGTATTTCCATCAAGCAGCCTTAGAGCAGATGTTAGTTTTACTAATGCGCACATTTGATACATCCCGAAGTGGATCATGACAGCTGCTCGTCGTGGGTAATAAAACGAGATAAACCTGGCAGTATTTACAGTAAATAAAGCAAATACTGCCAGCTTTATCAATGTTTCATTGCCCACGACGAGCAGCCGCCATAATGCATTTTGGGAAATATTAAATGTGCGCGTTAGTAAACTAACGTCTGAGGTTGCTTGATATAAATATGAAATATGGATACCAGGGAAAGTTAGAAAGCTCGAAAACAATAGCCAATACACAAACACAATTTAAATAAAATAAATCATTTGAATAAATTGTATGGTGTCCGAGCACTAAAAAAATAACATCGGCCTGCTCAAAGTCCGACCAGACCGGTTTTATTTCTTTAAGGAACGATTGCTTTCTTTTATGACCCCTGATACCTTGAAGTTTGTGGCAGCTGACGGGCAGGATTCAAGACAGCAGAACGACGGTCTCAGGCAGGGAAGGCCTCCATTTCAAGCCCAAGCGTCCTCCCTCAGATGCGGACGGCATCAGGGGAACACACCCGCACCTGCCTGCAACTTGTCGTCGCCCCTGCAACAGTTTAGTCACTCATCGCGGGGAGGTGGGAAGGGCTCTCGCTGGCGGTTCTCCTCTCGAACGCACTCCCGCCCGGTGTGATCATGACTCAGGGGCCCCCTGGGCTAGACATCAAGGGCCCCAAACTGGTGCACAAGCCGGCCGGCATCCCTGATGCCAGATCACTGTAGCAGATTGTGCGGTGCGAGGATCTGAGGCCTGTTGCGTCGTGGGCCCTAGGCCCACATGCTAATGAAGGACAGACACAGTGGCTATGATCACTCAACTGGCCACGAGCACGTGCACCCGGGCCCTTTTATTAACAGGCTCACGTCACTCGTGACGCCTGTGAGGGATGCGTGTGGGGGTGCCAGTGTGCCCACTCCCATAGGGGAGTGGCTCTAAACTCTATGCCTGTCGAGACACTAGAACGTGTCTCGCAGGACATAACATTCCTCCCAAATTTTAATAAAACAAAGGTTCCCTAGTCCAAACTGTAGGGAGAAATAACAATGAAATGTACACCACAGGGTCCATCAATTTCTCGGGTCAGGCATCCAGAAGACAGCAGACCAGGACTGGTGACTCCGACTGTAGCAGGATGATCTCGGCGGGCACTCATCATTTAACCTGGGTGATCCCGGACACGAATGCTTGCTTGGAGATGTCCGCTGCACTCGTAACATGCCAGTGGAAGCATGCCCTTTGGTCCCAGGTGGCTTCCTTTCGCTGACCCTGAGGATGGTATGTGGTGATTAACAACAGTTCATTCACTGGGTGCGTCAAGTTCATAGTTGGAGTCCATGGTGAAAGTTTACTGGATACTTCTGGATTGCCTGAAGTCTCTTAGGCCGTCTTGCTGTGTCCAGTGACCTGTCGGTGGGGCAATGTCTCTTCCCGCTCTCCCGCCTGGGGAGGCCCTTCGTCGGGCTTGCCACGGGACTGCAAGTAGGCTGCGATTGGGGCTGCGTGTGTGCCGGCTGGGGGCAGCTGCAAACCGCCAAGGAGCCAGTAGCCAGTCTCTCGCACAAACCTCAAGGGTGTGTGGGTCTTGGTGAGGACATGCTCTCTCTGCCGCAGTTCAGGTTCACACCAGGTCAGCGGGTAGCCTCTGAGTCTTATTGTTTGCGAGGTCGGCAACAGTGTGGGACTCCAACCATCGGTACTCGGGATGGTTTCGTGTAGACGCACTTGATGAGGACTGGCATGGTGGCATGGCCAGTCGTGTGGTGAATCTGGACGATTGCTGGTGATGACTTGCCTTGATGATTGCAGGCTTTCAGTCTGGAGTCAGTCACCTGAGGCAGGGGTGTCCAGGTGCCTCCACGTTCTCTGGGAAGCACTTGCATTCGTGTACTTTGGCTTCTTGGGCTGTCGGGACTTTGATGACGGAGGGGTGATGAACACAGTGTGAAATGTGAGGCATGAGACTCGGTTCGCGCAGGCTGTGCGGCTTACCCTCGGCCTCCCGCTGTGCGGTTGCCAATTCCTTCTCGGGTTATCCCCTCTTCCCTTGCTGTCGCTGTGTCAGGACTCACTCCTGTTGTAGCTTGGGTTTTCTTCATCGTCCGGCCCTGCCACTCACGACTTCCTCTTCTGACCTCAGCTGTCTGTCCGATTCTGGGTGTAGACCCTCTGGTTACACTTCCACCTCTCGCTGAGTGCGGTGTCATGCACATGGCACTGATGACGTCGCTGCCATCGGGCCTGAGCAACAGGTGGTGATGGTTAACTTGGAGAGGAAGTTTCTGGATGGACGTCGTAGGCACGTGACTGCCTCTTCTGAATCTTGTCTTGCACCTCTGGCATTTGCGGTCAGGAGCAGGGATGCCACTCGACTCCAACTGCCGACACTCGGGCTGGACGGTCTCACTGTGAGCGACGGGAGCAACGCAGTTTGCGCGTGCTGCGGCTTACGTGTGGTTCTCCCTTAGTGCTGTCGCCAGGGCCGTCGGTCCGCCTTGGTGGCTGTCTGGTGTCTTTGGAGGTGTTCTTGGCTTGTGGTGCTACGAGTCCTCGTGCTTCTCCTCTCGTTGTCTTTGACGCACCTGCGTTTGTCCAGCTCTTCTGGGTGACACGATTTCCACTCTTCTTCGGGTGCAATGACATGCACCATGTTCTAACACGGCCAACGGGGCCGTTGAACTTCAATGGTCTCCGGACCACTCAGGCGAATCGTCCGTCGCTCTTCTCGGCTGCATGGTGAGCAGCCACTCATCTTGGATGCTCCTTCTTCAGGCAGCTTCTTGACGCTCCTACTCCGGGCGTTCCCTCTCCAGGGAATGGCTGCCATGGGCAGTGGTGAGCGAAGCTCCTACTCCGGGTGTTCCCTCTCCAGGGAATGTCTTCCACGGGCAGTAGAGAGCTGTGGTGGCGGCTGGCCACTTGTGGTGTGCGACTCTCCTCTCGTCAGCCTTGGGTCACTGACGACTCCTGCTTGAGGCATTGTGAGGAAGGACACTGTGCTGCGTTTGGCCCCTTCTGGGTTCCGTTGCTGCTGTGGAGATGTATGGGATCTCCCTGCTGATTCCAGCAGTGCTTCTTTGCTTTCGGAGAGGTCTCTCTTCCTCCTGGGCGTGCACCTGTGCTGGCGCGCTTCTGGGTGCATGCGGCGCGTGCCTCGGACTGCGCGCTCTTCTTTGCTAGGGCACTCTCTTCTGGCACCGGCCGTGCCTGCTCTTTCTCCTTGCGGTGATGGTCGTTCACCGCCAGGGGCGTGTGGCGCACCCTTCTCACTTGCTGTGGCGTCAGACAGGCACTGAGGTTGCGCTCTCCATCAGTCTTTCCTGAGGCTCCTTGTGGGGCTTAACAGTCTCACCCCTCCAATGCGACAGACCTGAGTTGGTGCTCCGTCCGGCCGTGCTGGGGCTACTATTCAGTGTCTTCTGGCGCCTTGCACGTTCACTTGCCTCTAGTAGTGGTGGGCATTTGCATATTGGGGCGTGCTGCGCTGTCTTCTTTTCCAGGGATATTGCTTGTCCGCCTGCGGCCTCTTTTCTCTGGCAGCATACATGCAGTGCTAGACCTTCACATAGACTTGCTACTGTGGTGGAGTGCTGGTGGCGCTTGACACTGTGCATAGTCATTTTCCTTGGGTGACTGCCGGCAATCAGGCTTCCTGAGACAGTCTCTTTATAGGTGTGGTGGCTGACTACCACTGCTAACCCTTCTTTTTTTTTTTTTTTTTTTTTAGGCTTGGTTGGGGGTACTGTCCTTGTAACCAGGGCTGTTGTTAAAAGCAGAGTTTCATGCTGGGGAAATCACAGGGTTCAGTCAGTGTTTGTAGTGTATTTTATTTAGCGGGTGCAGTACCTTTGATCGGTCACTAGATGGCAGTGTCTCTTCATTTCAGAGTTGGGCCCAAGCTGTTTTCCTGACGCATATGCCCCTCGAGCTGTCTCCTCACTTCTCTCGTGGGATGCCGGTGTCAGGACGTTCTCAGACTTCAGCTGCTTCCCTGACGCCGCAATCTACTTAACCACTTGCAGGGGTCTAGCTGCTTTTTTTTTTCCGCAACCCGATGTCCTCGAGCTGCAGAAGCTTCCGTCTTTACGGTGAAGGCTGCCTGAGATGCATCCACGATTCCAAAACCAGGATTGGCCTCAGCAGCTGTGCATGCGCTGCGGGCCTCGCTTCACCCCGTCATGGGCGGGGCCTCTTGTCCGATGGCCGCCGTCCGGATCTGCTTTGCGGGACACTTAGAGGCAGCAGGACTCTACAGAGGGATGTCCTCCCCTTCCCAGTGAGTTATTGTCCCGTCTTGTATTCAATGCGAATGGCGGGGGGTTTGGAGCCTCTCTCTGGGTGCCTGCATAGGTTAGCTACGGGACAGGGTTCACTTTCTCCTCGGGGTTTAGAGGGAGCGGGTCACTGCTACGCTCTGTCCTCCCCTCGCCAGGCTCACCTTCCGGCTGATCATTATACCGGCACTTCAGCTGCGGGGTGGGCTCCCGCTGACCACATGTCATTTGGGTCACTCTTCTCGCCTCAGCCTCTCGACACCTCACATTCCGCGGGCTCACCTTCTGCCCGGCGGGACGTGGGCGACCGATGCGGGTGGGCTCCGCTCGGCACTTTCATCTGTTGGGGCTCAGCGCGGCGATGGCATGGGCGTGCCACCAACTCCTTTGGGCACCACGCGGTCTCCGCACTCGTGTGCCAGCACGCCAGGTGCGGGGTGGGCTCCTGATCACCTCTTCACCTTGTCCCAGCCCGGGGCTCTTCAGATGCCCACCGCAGGCCCTCTGGCACGTCGCGCGCCTGCTCAGCGGGGGTGCCCTCGACACGGCAGCACTCTCCCCTTTTTCTTGTGATGGCAGAGGCGCAGCGTGTGGGTGCCAGTACACCCACTGGGTGTCCGTCGTCCGGGCCAGTCACCGCTCGACAGGGTCACGCAGGCATTAGGGGTGCCCTGAACGGGGGCCGCTCCCCTCCCCCTCAGAGGATAGCCAGGCTGTTGCCAGGGGACACGCGGGGCAGACCCGCCTCGTCGCCAAATGTTGCGTCGTGGGCCCTAGGCCCACATGCTAATGAAGGACAGACACAGTGGCTATGATCACTCAACTGGCCACGAGCACGTGCACCCGGGCCCTTTTATTAACAGGCTCACGTCACTCGTGACGCCTGTGAGGGATGCGTGTGGGGGTGCCAGTGTGCCCACTCCCATAGGGGAGTGGCTCTAAACTCTATGCCTGTCGAGACACTAGAACGTGTCTCGCAGGACATAACAAGGCCCTATGAAGGGCGGGACGTGCTCCCGAGCCACGAGCATCAAGATGACAGATCAAGGAGGCCGCACCACGCCTCGGGATGTCTGACAGTGTGGGAGGGTCCGCAACTTCACCCCTCTGCCCTGGGGAAGCAATCCTCTGGGGCCACGGGTGACCGCGGAGGAGAGAGGGAGACTGTAGGGCTGGCCTCGGGGCAATAATGCAGCGTAAGAGGCCACAGGGATCCAGTCGCGGCCGGCATGACGGGCGGGTGGGGGTTGTGAAAATGGGGTAGTCGCGGGGGGGCGGGAGGGGTCTAAATAAAATAAAACTCACCTTCCCCCAGGTCCCGCGCCGCCTCAGCTCCTGACTGGGTCCCGACTCCCGCCGTCCCGCGTTTTCCTGCTGCTCTCCTAAGGAAAGCCACCCACAGGCACCTCCCTCCCCTCCGCCAATCACAACGCTGCAATGGCAGCGTTGTGATTGGTGCGGGCAGCGCCCAGCCGGGCCGACCAGTCAGGGCCCACAACAGTGGGCTAGCCACGCCTCCCCTGCTTTCAACCGGACCCGCCCACCCGCTCTCCCACAACCAGGCACTTCTGCTTTCTCGCAGTGCGAGAAGCAGAAACATAAAATGGTAGTTTTACCATTTTATGTTTCTGCTTCTCGCACTGCGAGAAAGCAGTGGGGCGACGTCCCTCCGCCCTCATGGAGGAGCCGCCCCTGCAACTACGGTGTTTCTAGGATCGGATGACAAAGGGGAAGCTGGACATTTCCAAATAGCACTAATGAGATACCATTCCCACTGTGAACCAGATAATCTCTTCATATGTAAACAGCTGTCCTACTAGAATTAATGCAACAAACAAACAGTGTTGTGGGAGCTGCCAACCCCTCACTTGAGTAAAACAAATATTGTCTAAAAACCAATCCATATATTTTCTTTAATGCAAAAGCACACATTGCACTAGTAATCCCTAACATTGACTTGGACTACTTATTTGCGAATGTGCACATTGCGCAAAAGCAGAATGGCGCCTCTCATAGTCGGGTAAACCAATAGCTAAAGTGAGATGACTCTGTCCCATGCTGTAGGCTGGGGAGGGAGGAAGCAAAATGTGAATGACAGTACGACAGACCAACGGATGAAGCGGACTGACTGCAAGCCCCTGTAAATATATCCATATCAAAATAGCCGTTCCTCTCGCCACTTCCGATGGTGAGCCTTTGGAGGGGTGGCTAACTACTTATCCACAATCTTCTCCCATTTAGACGTTGTTCACGTAAAAACCAGAAAAACAGCCAGGGCTCATATTACTTCTGCACGTTTAATATCAACAAAGCAGCAAACTTAATGCCTGACGCGTTTCAAAGCCTTTGATTGTTGTTCACGGGTCATTTGCGTTTACTTCCTAGTAACATATAAACATGGGACTCCCCACCACCATTGAAGTAGGACTACGTGGAATGTCATTCTCTGTGTGATTACATGGCGGCCATCTTATAACATTCTTTTTATGTTACAAATCTTGCACAGTTCCTTGTATTTCACATTTCCAAACTGAAATCATCATCGCTTATTTAGCAGTTTGTTATTATATCTGTTAGAAATGGGGGTCTCTAGTTGGCAGAAGTAGAAACCTTTGTCCAAGTAGGGACCCATCTTCCTAGTCAGGGTCAGAGAGCTACACTCCTAAAATAACCCCTGCTCACCCCCTTGGTAGCTTGGCACGAGCAGTCAGGCTTATCTCAGAGGTGCATTTGCACATAACCAACAGTAATACAGTGAAAACACTACAAAAGGACACCACACCAGTTTAGAAAAATATCCAATATTTTTATATATCCAAAACAAGACCAAAATGACAAAAATACAACAAACAGTACTTAAAAATATGCACTTTGCAAGAATAACTTAAAAAATGCAGTTCCTTGAAGTCGGCAGCTCCGTCCTATGCTACCCCGATAGTGAAAACGACAGACTCCAACAGTTCCTGCTGACCGCGTCGGAGCGGGTCAGCGGTAGGGTCGACAGACTCGTAAACAGTACCTTTTTCGTTGCAGCCAATGCGGCTGGATGTGGCAATCGTCGCGGTTGCGATGCGAAGCATAGCGGTGAGCTGTGTAGTGTCCTCAGGTCGCGGTGCAGGCAGCGGCTCGGTGACGGTCGTCCTGTGGTGTTGGTGAGACTAGGGCTGCGGTGTGAAGCGAATTGGTGCTCAATGCAGTGCTGACAGATCATGGTGCAGGCGACAGAGCCCGATGAAGAGCAGCAATGGCGTTGGTGAGACCAAGGCGGCGAGGTGAAGCGAGGCGGTGCGTAGTGCGGAGCCCACAGGTCACGGTGCAAGCAGCGGCTCGGTTATGATGGCGTTGGTCGTCATCGGTGAGACCAGGGTTGCGGTGCGAGATGCAGCGGTGCCCTCTGCGGTGCCTTCACGACACGGAGCCAGCGACGGAGCCGGTGACGGAGTTGGCTGCTTTTCCCCCTCTGCGGCAAGTGAAACCAACGGTTCCAGAGACAGTGCCCAGATGTGAGTGAAGTCTTTGCTGTCCCTGAGACTTCGTGAACAGGAGGCAAGCTCGGTTACAAGCCCTTGGAGATACTCAGCAACAAGTTAGATAAAGTTCAGTCCAGTCCTTTCACTGCCCAAGGCAGAAGCAGTAACGGCAGGCCAACCCAACAACACAGCAAAGGGGCAGTTCTCCTCCTGGCAGCTCTTCCAGCTCTTCATCTTGGCAGGTTCCTTGATTCCAGCGAGTTCTAAAGTTCTGGGGTCTGGGCCCCAATATTTAACCTCAAAATGTCTTTGTTCTCTCAAGTACAGAGTGTCTGTGCTTAGTCCAAACCAGTTTGTCCTCTCTGGCCCAGCTTCCCAGCAAGAGGTGGAGACAGCATTGTCTAAAGCAGACCAGGCCAATTCAGGTGCAAGGAAATCTCATCCCACTACTCTAAATGCAGCCCAGGTCTATTCAGCCCAGCCCTGACTCATCCAGGAACGGCAGGACACACCTCAACCCCCCAGTGGCTGTCTGAAGAGAATGCACATCCCCAGCCCCTGTCACTCCAAAGCCAGACAGTCAATCCACAAAACCAGCATAGGCACACAGGATGGCTAAGCAAGAAAATACCTACCTTCTAAAAGTGGTATTTTCAAACGCAGAACATAAAAAATCATTTTTTCTAGAAGAAGCATTTTTACATTCTGAGTCCAGGCATACTAAACTCAATTTCCCTATCTTGCCTCAATGGGAAGTTATGCTCATAAGATGGTATAAATAAAACTCCTATTCTTTCCTATAGGACAGATAGCCTTGCAGTGGTGAAAAATGAAATATACTGTAATTCACCACCAGGACATGTCACACACACCAGTACATGTCCCACCTTTCACTTACACAGCACCTTGCCCACAGGGGTATCTTGGGCCTACCTTAGGGGTGACTAACATCTAAGAAAAGAGAAGGTTAGGGCCCGGCAAGTGGGCACACTTGTCAGGTCGACACGGCAGTTACAACTACGCGCAGACACTGCAGTGGCAGGTCTGAGGCCCCGTTTCAGGGCTGCTTGGGTGGGTGGCACAACCAGTGCTGCAGGCCCACCAGCAGCATTTGATTTACAGGCCCTGGCACTCTCAGTGCACTTTACTAGGGACTTATTAGTAAACCAAATATGCCAATCATGGAAACACCAATCCATAACAGAATTTACAACAGGAGCACTTGCACTTTAACACTGAACAGCAGTGAGAAAGTGTGCAGAGACACTAAACCAGCAAAAACAGAGTAAAAACCGAGAGGTCACTTTACACGTTGTGGGCTAGAGCCGGCAGACTTCTACCATATGTTGTGGACATGCCCCCTCCTTGCCCCATATTGGGAATCACTGGAAACAGAGCTCACTGAGGTCCTGGGCTGGGAGGTCCCACACAACCCCCTGCACATGCTCCTGAGGGTCATGGACATGCTGGATGGGTCTAGAGCTGACAAAATCTTCTTGGGTACCACCACCATGGTGGCCAAACGTGACATCGCTGCCGCATGGAAGAATCCGGTCCCCCCAAATATAACCAAGTGGCGTAGGGAGTGAACTGATGCCCAGCGCAGGAGAAACCGCTTTATGAAGCAAGGGGGTGCCCGGCTAAACATCACAAAGTGTGGGGCAAATGGTTGGGCCAGATTGAGTAGAGGGGTCGCACATCCCTTCTTTGACTAAACCTGGGCACAACAACGTGGGATTGTGGGTTGCAATGTATGTTAATGCGCAGCAGTAATAGTAATCTTTCACTGTCCTTAATTGCATCACTGAAATGTGCTGTACTGTTTTTCTTGTTTTCTCAAAAACCAAAAAAAGTTGACTATCAAAAAACCAGGAGGTTAGAAAGCAAAAAGACAGGGGAAACACACCAAAAGATGCCAGGTCTAACACTATCCATAACATTTCTCTAATGCCAGTAGGTAGTTATAGTTAGGATCAAAGTTTCCATATGAAAAGCATTTTTTGTTTTGCCAATAACTTTGGCGCCACTTGACAAATCTCCACGAAAGTTACCCAAAACTGTGGAGCGGGGGCTGAGAAAAAAGGGGGGTCTCAATACGCATTTTTCCCATGTTAAGTCCATGGGGATTTTTCATTTTTTGAACACAACTACAGCCCGAACTGCTGAATGGAATTACACCAAATTTGCAGAAAGCTAAATGTTGGTCCAGAAAGCGTGCTTTTTGTGATTTGGTGTAAATCCATATGGTAGTTTTTTAGATTTTTAACTTAAAATAATATAAATATCTGGGGACGCGAGTCCTTGCAGTGGGCACGCGGATCCTGCTAAAATTTTATTGGCTGGCAACACTTCAACCAGGAAGTGTTGGCAGCCATCTTGGGTCTCGGCTTGAAGCAGAGTCCCAGAAAAAAAGTAAAATATAAAGAAAGGGGGCCAGAGTCAGAATACCCTGATCCCCCAGATATTGGGGGGGGGCAAGAGGGGGGAAGCATTTTTTTTTTATGTTGCCGTGGACTCGCCGGTGGATCCGCAAATCTGCGGCAACATTTTCAAAAAAAGCAAGAGCGGGAATCCACGCTTGCTTTATAATAACCCCCAGGTGGGCCAGGTGCCGGGGACATAAGGTAAATATAGGAGGGGGCGCACAGGGTCCCCCTCCCAGAGCTTATCAAAGCCCAAGGGACCGCCATCTACCCGGGGCACTTTTAATGTTGAATGTCGGTGGGCCCACTGGGCCCGCCCAGCCCTGGGGACTGGCACCTCCCCAGGGCTAATTACAATTGTGTGTGGGGGCCTCATGGACCCCTCTGCTTCGGGTACCACCACCTCCCTGGGGCTAATTAAAATTATGTGGGGGGGCCTTGCAAATCCCCGTCCCAGAAACCACTACCTCCCCTGGGTACACTGTTTTTTAAATAAAGTAATGTGGGGGAGGCTGCACCCGGGACTGCCACCTCTCCTGGGCGCATACTTTATTTTTTTTTAAAAAGCGTTGCCGGCCCCGGGGTCTACCACCTCCCCGGGGCGAATATGAACAAAGGAGGGGGGCCGCGCACCCCACCAGGAGCCCTACATGGCCCTGGGGACCACCACCCTCAAGGGCTGGCTCCAGCACTGTCCTGGGGTGCCCACCCCCGGGACATTGCAGTTTGCTATGGCATGGCGGGAGCATTGCTCCCGCCATGCCGTTGCAACCAGTGTGCTCCTCTTTGAGCAAGCAAGAGCATTTTGCTCTTACTTTCTCAAAATGGTGCACTTTGCTTTTACACACAGGGAGCTCCATGTCAGCAGCTCCCTGTGTGTAAAAGCAATGCCGTAGTCCCCAACAAGGTGGCCATGCCCCAGGGGATAGGGTCCCCAGGTCCGAAGGAGGCCCGGGAAGGGTGGCTGTGCGGGCCTCCCTCACCATTAAAAAAATAATATATATATTAAGGCCTGGCCCCGGGGGATGGGGTCCCCAGGCCAAAATCGGCCTGGGGACGGGGGCCACAGGGCCCCCTCGCCCCTTTTTAAAGAAAAAATATATAAAGGCCTGACCCCGGGGGATGGGGTCCCCGGGGCTGCAATTGGCCTCTGTAGGGGGGCGGCGCGGGTACAGGGAATGTGTCAATGTTTTTGACTTATGTTATTTACATTAGCATGTGTTTCTAGAGTAGTCTGGCACTCTAGCTTCTAGCATTCGAGAGCACTCTCGACTCCTTTACTGAGATAAAAAGAGTTACCACTCTTTAGGAGATATTCTTTTTTAGCCCCTTTCCTTTCAAAAGATGTCTGCTGATTTATAGCTGAGAATACTTTCCAGCTTGAAAATTCCCATGCTTAAAAGGGAAAGCTTTATGCTTCTGCATCTTATTGTCTTATCAGAACTCTTCATTGGGTTTCTGAACTGACACCTTTTACCATGGCTCAAAACAAAAGTTGACATTCTTATGCTTCATCTATATTAGAGAAATTCCTTTATGGAACACACTCGCTGTATTATCGCTATATCATTTGTAATAGTCTTGTTTTGAAATACCAACTAATGGATTATTTCAATTTGTAATAATGATGACTAAAGATCAATATTTACTGAATGTAACAATATAAACCTACTAGAATTGTTAATAAAACCCATTAAATCACACCAGCTCTCTTTATTGACTATTATAAAGGCTAAATGGGTTATATTGTTTATGAAGGTTGGATGTAATGATTGCTCCTTTTTAATTCTCCTTGTCGACGAACAGGTCCATACGACCATTGGCAGGGGTTATGTAATGATTACACCCGAAGACTGAAATACAAGGATCTCTGTGACGTCAAGATGGAACAGATCAGCAGACAAAAGCCCATTGTCCTCTTTGCAAATTAGGACGCCAGGGCATCTGTGAGCTGTGCCACACAGGTCCGACGGGGTTAAAAATGTAAACCACAACACTTGTAGCCCTTCAGCAAGAAGGCAGGAGTTTTTCTGACTATTTTTGAAATCTACATAATCTTTTATTTTGGAGCGTATTTCTTCCTTCGTTGCTACATAAACATCTTGATAAAGATGAAAGTGGCTAGAGGCACAGCTTTTTAACATGTGTATGTGCAGACAGAGGTAAGTGAGGTAGGTTCCAGAGTGTGTGCATTACAAATAACTCACAAATCTTTAAAGGAAAAATTCATGTATGCATGTTGCTATGTATGTTTGTTTATGTTTCAGCAATATTATTTAATTGTCTTATTTTGACTGTTATTTGCATCATCATAATATTCAACATATTATTATTATTATCATCATCCCTGTTGCTGTTTTCTTGTTGTTATTCTCATTTTTTATCATTGTTGTTTTTTGTTGTTGTTGTTGCTGTTGTTATTATAATTGTTTGTCGTTTTTGAACTCCATCTTACGAATAAGAGTGGCTCACCTTGAAAAAGAAACATGGCAGAAACAGAGTACCGGTGAATGCGGACCATGCTTACCTTGCATGCTCTTTCAAGGAAGACATTGGATGTTTCAAGTTCTGTGGTTTCCGTCTGTGGATGCACAAAATATGATTATATTATTAATTGTAAACTGAAATCTTTAAATTGTACTCGTGTTTTTTTATTTTGTCAAAGCTTGAAAATGTCAGTCTGTGTACAAGTTGGTAGACATAATTGCTGCCGATATTAATTTCAAATACAATTAACAAGCAGTGGCTGGTGAAATTAAAAGTGGTGGGCTGTAAATAGTTGTTCCAATTACACCTAGAAAGCAAGCAAAGACCAGTTTCTCCTACTGTGGATCAGGGATTCTGTCCCCACAAAATGTTTGTAGAAATAGTACCACATTGTTCACTTTACAGCACCCTGTCCACATAAATTGGTGAAGCTTCATAGAATTTACATGCATTTCATAAGAGGTACTCATGGAATCTTCCAGTGGTTTGCCAAATAAGTTTGATCCTCCACAGGTGCGCTGTGGGGTTCATCAATAACAAAAGTTAGTAAAATGGAGCAATATGAACCACAATGAGAACCACTTTCCCTTAAAAATGGTTCTTAACCCAGTACCACTAAGGCCTGAGTAATCTAGCCATACTTAGCTGGTCCTGGATGCATTGCACAGTCTTTGGCCACACCATGCACTAAGGATCTTCCATATCCCTCCTCACTATTGTTACGTGGCCGATAGGGACATTGTCGACATTGCTAAGTTAGCATTAGCCCAGCAGCCATGATGCAGCTTTTGTGCATGGCTTTATTTTTGCAACATGCTGTTTATGCCTTTCACATGAGAACCGTCTGCTTTGTTCATTCTCTGCCTGTTCCTGGAGTTTAGTCTGAACACTGTGAGCAAGGTCGATAAACAATGCCCCTTGTTATTCTTTTCTGGTCAGTCCCTAGCACCTAGACAAAACATGCTAATGCAGCTGCTACTGGAAGCTCGTACGTTGATATTATGGGGATGCATGTTTGAGTAACACACACTTGGAGAGGGAGCTTTCCAGGGAGAAGAGCAAAGCGGTTCCTATGATGCAGATATACTATCTAGGCACTAAGGTATGGGGTCTGCTGACAAAGCCCGGAGATCTTCTATTATATAATAATACTTCTTCTTACCAAGGGGAGGGTGGTTAGGCTTTATAGTCCTTTATCCACTTTCTTTATATAATGACATCTCCCTTTATGATATATGGCCTTGCTGCAATGCTAACTGTATTAGTTTTATGCAGTTTTCTGCTGGTTGTGGCTCGTATACTGCGTTTTAGAGCACGATAGTTAAAATAAACATTTTAAACTATATTCGTGTTTCAGTTAGTTCTTATTGTGTACAGGTACGAGAGTGCGAGCGAAAAGGTGTGTCTAGTCACCGCGATTCCTGTGAGATCCGGGAGTGTTGTGTTCTGGGGTGTCTAATCATTTGCTTCTTCATGAGTGTGTAGGAGAGCGTGTGAGATGCTATAGCTAGTCGGTCCTGGGTTCTTGGGCACTAAGGTGGTGGGAAGGCTTAGCCCCTATACACCGAGGTCCCATATTCCTGCGTATAGTTCTGTGTATGTGCAGAATCCCTGCAACATGGCGCCACCAACGTTTGGTCTGGTACTTATAGGCAAGACCCCTGAGTAGTGCTTGTGCTTGTCCACAATACCCTCTCACCGGTTCCGGAGACGTCCGTGGTGTGAGGAATTAACCTCCTATATGTGAGAATTATAGGTTTTTTCAAGCTTGAATTTTTAAAAGGTTTCGTTTTCTTTGTTCTTCACCCAGTATTTCGCTACCGTTTCTCAGATTTGATTTCCAGTGTCTGTGATGGAGCAACCAATTAACATTGCTGCGCCTAACCGCGCCGTGGTTACTGCACATTTGACTCAGCATGGAATCCCAGCTGCGGGGGCAGATTTTATATTTGTAGTAGAGGCGGACGCTGCCTTCCGCTTCGAGGTTTTTTATTCTTGGGTTAAGTTTCTGGCTGTTGACGGGAACCATCACTTCTTTCATGAATATGAACGCGGTGCGGTTCAACAAGTATACCGTCCGTATCGTTTACTTGAAGTTCCGTTGTCGGCTTGGGAGCACACCATATGGTTTAATGGCGCCCTTCCTCACCCTGTCTCTCTGGTCCGTCTCAGCCCTTTATCAGTCAACGGAGCAACATGGCCCGTTTTGGCGGGTTTTACTCCTCATCCAAATTATGTTGGTGTTACATTTGTAGAGCTGCGTGCGTTATGTTAGGGCTCAGGCTTCGTGTAGCACAGTATGGGTCCAAACACAAGCAGGGTGCTAGTGCATGTTCAAAACTCTGTCAGTCCACTGGTTCCAAAACATTTGAGACAGCCCCTAACCCACGTAAGAGGCCGTCACACTCGTAAGCCGTTGCTTGGCTTACTGATCCTGTCATGTGACCACGCCCCCTTGCTTCAGTCCCGTTCCTGTTCTCAGCGGCGTTGTATCCTGCCGACTTCGTCTCCAGTTACTTGCAGGCTTCAAGTTGGATTTTCGGCAGTCTCGTCGTATGATCCCTCTGCTGCCTACCGCTCCCTTTCCTAGTGAGTCCTCTAACCCAAAAGCGCGTACGCGTGGCTGTTCCGCTCTCGTTACCTTGTGAGCCGGCCAGCACGCTACGCTGTTATTCTGTTCTACTGCCTTAACTGATTTCCTCTCGGGCGCGTACGCATGTCTGCTCCGCTCTTTGTTATATTGAGCCGGCCAGCACGCTGCGCTGTTCGTTCTGACTACCACACCTGCACCTTTCTACCCGAACGCGTACGCGTGGCTGATCCGCTCTTTGCCATATTGAGCCGGCCAGCACGCTGCGCTGTTCGTTCTTACCACTGCACCTGCACCTTACTGCCCTATCTCGAAGGCGTGGCTGCTCTGCTCACTCTTTGCCATGTGAGTCGGCCAGCACGTTACTCCTGGGGCTCTTCCTGATATCCTCTATGTTTCCAGCCTGACAGCGTACGCGTTGTTAATCCGCTCTCCCCTCTGCCTACGAGCCGGTTTGCACGCTGCGCTTGCAGTTCTTGAGACCGCTGTTTTTAGAGTCTTGACCCTCTCTTTAATTTCTACCTTCCCTCGTAGCCACAGTATTGCCTGGTGTGTGTGTGTGGATTTGTGTGCTGATTCCCTTGCCCCTTAGGAGCCCTTTCCAGAGAAAATCTTTGAGGCAACTCAATCCATTCCTTTGGCAGACAAGTGATGTTAACTTCTGCCTGTTGTTTTCCAAGGCTGTCTGGAACAATCATTTTGGTAAGTGGACTGAGTTCAGAGAATTTGACATGCATTAATATTTGTTGATGTATCTGTAGTTACTTGATTGCTTTTAGTGATACCAGTCTGTATTATATTTTCGGCCCTCTGAGTATCCAGTTTTCACACACCAGCGATACCTGTATCTACCTAGGGGGAAGAGTGGTGGTCACTCTATGGTTTACTCCCCGTACTTTTAGGGAACAGTTACCTGTGAGTGAGTCTTACTATATTCCTCAAGGTGCTGTTTTCTGGGAGTTTTGGGAACTACCTCTTCGCTCCCGTGGAATCTCGCTTGGTGCAGGCTGGGAGTCAGCCATCAGACCCGACAGAAAGCCAAGCCCAAGAATAACCTCCACCTGAGCGAAGATGAACCAAGAAGGGGCTAGTGCCCCTCTAGACCCTTCCTTACACACTGCCTTACACAGCCCCTCAGTAGAAGAGCTGGCCGTAGCGCTAGTTGATTTGCAATCTGAGGTAGGGAGGTTAAGGTCAGAAAATCAGAGACTACACACAGAGTTACTGCAACTAAAAACACAGGATCCCCCAGATATCAGAGGTTCCGGTACGATTCCCAAGAGCAGAAGTTACATTCAACCTGCACACTTTTCGCTCCCGTCCCATACCACTAGTACCTCTTCACGAGGAGAGAGTAACATACCTCCTGTTCATTTCACAGTCCATACACCCAGTCTGGTTCCCCTTGCCATGCCCGAAAGGTTTAACGGAGACAGCTCGAAGTTCAGTGTCTTCATGAACCAATGCCAACTTCAGTTTTTGTGTAAGGCGGCTGTATTCCCGGATGATGCGGCCAAAGTCGCCTTTGTTATCTCCTATTTAGCCGGTAACGCAGCCGATTGGGCTGTACCGTTGGTAGAAAACAATGACCCTCTATTGTATGACTTTACATTGTTCCAGGAAAAAATGAGAAGTCTTTTTTCTAAACACACGTTTATGCAGGCTAGTGATAATGCTCTTCTTAATCTTAGACAGGGATCCAAGGACCTGCTGTCATATATCACTAGTTTCAACAGGTTAGTAGCCGAGACGCATTGGCCGGAAGAAAAAAGGACATCTTTATTCTATCGCGGATTGTGTGATGAGCTTAAAGATCTGCTGTCTCAAATAGTTGACCCCCCAGAAGACTGTCCTGCTTTTATTGATTTGACGGTCAAGGTAGACCATAGATTGCATGAACGTAAAGGAGAAAAATCCCGCATTAGTCCCTCCAAATATTTGATGATTAAGACTGAAAAGAAAGACTCCAAAGATAATACTGAACCCATGCAGATAGGGGGACTGAGGAACCCTTTGACAATGGAAGAGAAAGACAAGAGAAGAAAGAACAATCTCTGTCTATACTGTGGGAAAGGAGGGCACTATGCCAGAGAATGCCCAGTCAGACCTCGCTCTACTTCAAAGAGTATAGCGAGTAGTCAAGTATCTATTCATCAGTCGGAAAACTAGACGGCTTGAAGAAAGCAGAGACCGATTCTTCAGGTGTGGTGTTCTCCAAGGTCTCAAAACAATCCAATGTCGTTCCTATGGTGCCTAAACACTTTACCTTGTCCGTTACCCTGGTGATATCCGCACAAAATAGAAAGAACTTGTCTATCTTATTGGATTCAGGGGCCACGGGGAACTTTCTTGATATCCAGTTGGCCAGAACAGCAGGAATCCCTTTTTTATCGAAACCACATCCAGAACCGGCAAGAGCGGTAGACGGAACAGAACTTTCCTCCGGATTGATAACTTATCAAACTCCGCAAATAGTGATGGTATGCGGCAACGGACATTCTGAATCAATCTCGTTTGATCTCATAGACGCCCCCAATTTCGGCGCCATTCTAGGGGTTCCAGTTTTCACACACCAGCGTTACCTGTATCTACCTAGGGGGAAGAGTGGTGGTCACTCTATGGTTTACTCCCCCTACTTTTAGGGAACAGTCACCTGTGAGTGAGTCTTACTATATTCCTCAGGGTGCTGTTTTCTGGGAGTTTTGGGAACTACATCTTCGCTCCCGTGGAATCTCGCTTGGTGCAGGCTGGGAGTCAGCCATCAGACCCGACATGTTACACACATCATTAATTCATATACACAGAAGCGTCATACAATATATGTCTCGAAATATACTGGCGGCTCCTGCTGGTGCCGCTCAGCCACCAGGGCATGGTGGTGGCGTGGTTATACGTCCTATCATGATTAACTCAGTAATGGGGAAGCGTCCACAGAATAGGGATGATTTTCCCTTCTGGTTGGCCAAAAAGTTTGAGCAATTCGAAGCTGTTTTTCCACATACGTCTCCTGTGAATAAACACAGGATTCTTACTATGAGCTTACCTAAAGGCCTTATTCCCAATTTGGCTGATTGCACCACTTGGGGGAAGGTGTTTGTGGCGGTTTATTCGCTGTGTTTTGGCACCCCCTCCATGACCGTGATTCCCACAGTTCTTAAGAAGGTTCAGGATGAACATGGGGCGGAAGCCGCCCTAGAGTTGGGGATGAGATTAGTGGGCGCGTTCCCTATTGTCTCCGACATGATTCTTGCTAATGTCAAGGGGGAAGCAGTTAGTTTGCAGGTGAGTCAGCTCCTAGAGGCGGTAGCTGACATGGATAAACAACGTGAACTACCGAAGATTATTGCTAAAGTGTATAAATCTTTGGGGCGCAATAATCTGGGAATTAAACCTTTTACTCAAACGCAGAATAAGCCGCCTCCTGAAAAGGAGGGGCATCCAGTCTTTCCTAAAAAGGCTTGGAACAGAAATCAGAGGCAGCAACAGCAGAAGCAAGGTTTGCGTGCATGTTCACCTACACCTGATGCTTCTGAACGTAGATATGATTTGCGTGACTGCTCTAAAATTAAGACACCTGAGAGGTTTCAGGTTCCTGATCCTCGCTCTCCTCGTTCCTTTCAGGAATCATCAGATACACAGTTCGGTGGTGGAGAGCGACAAGATCGCAGATAAGGCGAGACCACTCAGCAACGACGTGATCCGCCACGCCAGTTTGACGCAAAAGCCAAACCGGAGAGATTACCTCCTATTCGAGCCCCGTTTCACAAGAAGAAAGTTGCCGCTTTAACAGTGAAGTATGCCTCAGACGGTGAGAACCCTGCTCTTCGATTGGAGATGGGCGATGACACTCCTCGACAGGGCGGCGGAAGTTACCATAGTGCGGAAGGCACTCCATCCTTGTCTGGAGGCGAGAGCAACTGATACTTTCATCACAGTGGAAACAGCAGATACGCGAATTGCACCCCCTGATAGGCTTTATGAGATAGTCCTTCAAATTGAAGTTGATATTAAACGGACAATTAAGGGAGTCTTCTGGGACAACCTTACCTCCTCTTATGACATTTTGTTGGCGGAGACAGATTGGCCTCCTTCATTTGTTTTGTCTTCTTCCCGAAGGGGAGGACGTGATACTCCCGAGTTTTTCACGTTACGTCTCTGAAGAGGCTAAACTGGCTTACGCTTCGGAATGGGCTTTGGCCCTAGTGCCGGCTGTGTATCGTAATCAGGTGGGCTGGGATAAGGATTCACCGTCACATGAAATTCCTTTACGATCTATGCCACAGGCACAATATCTGATCAAGCGTGAAGCAAAAGCATCCGTAAGTGAAATTTTGACCCAGTTGGACTATCAGGGTGTCATTGAACCCGGTGTTTCACCCATGAATAATCCTCGTTTTCCGATGTCGAAACCGGACAGTTCTTATCGTATAGTTTTGGATTACAGACATTTAAACAGTCACATTCATACATTTGCAGTGCAAAACACACACAGCTCTGCATTAGTGAATAATATTGTTTGCAAAAAATATAAAACAACCCTGGATATTTCCAATGGATTTTATAGTCACAATTTGGCTCCTGGTAGCCGTGACTTGACCGCATTTACCGCGGTCGGCAATGAGAAGCGATTTACGAGTTTACCTATGAGCTATAAGAATAGTCCTGGGGCTTTTGCTGCGCGTGTTGTGTCTTTTACACGACATTGATCCAGATGCTTTCTCATACGTTGATGACATTTATCTGACAGATGACAAGTTAATACCACATCTTGTACGTGTGGATCGCATCATACTCTCTTTTGCCGACTTGGGGAACAAATTTAATTTTGCTAAGTCACACATCGCCTGTCTGGCGGTACTTTTCTTGGACTACGAGCTCAATAACGAAGGTAGGGGTTTAGCACCCTACTTTTTGGAGAAATGTGCACAATTGCAACCTCCGTCCACATTGAAAAAACTGCAATCCTTGCTGGGATTTTTAAACTTCGGGAGGACCTACATTCCTGATTATGCCCAGCGTATCAAACCGCTTTACGCATTGATACAACCCTCTTTTTCGTCTTCCAGCTGGCTTCCGGAACATACCACGATTCTTTGGTCTTTGCAGTCTCATCTGCTTGCGACCAACTTCTTGTTAACACGTCATAATTCTACAAACTTGGTCATACGAATTGTGCCGGGGACTGTAGGCTTCACATATTTGACATTCAATGAAGGTGACATAGTACCAATAGATTATAAATCGCATTTATACACATCGGCGGAAATGCGTTTTTCCACAGTTGAAAAACTTTTGACAGTGGTCCAGATGGCGATTCAGAAGGAAAACTCTCTGGCACAGGGAAAACGCATTCTTATGGTTTCGCCTGTACCTACTTTGGAAGCAGTGACAAAGGCGAGTGTTCTGAATTCTAAAGCTTTGCATCCGCGTTGGATACTATGGGCAAGTTCTTTGACATCGGCTAATGTCACATTTATCTTTGATCCCTCATTACAGACACAGGAGTTTTTACAATATGAACATGTTCATCCTCCTCCGTTGTCGTTGCTTCCTTTGGACCAGTACAAATGTATCATCTATACCGACGGATCTGCACAACCAGCCGTCGGGTCGAAGCATGCTTATTCGGAGGCTTGAGCGATTGTGGCTGGCTCAATTGTAAATGGTGAATTTAAGTCTTCTATAGTCCATACACAGGTACTGGGGGACTGTACGGCTCAATTGGTGGAGCTGCGTGCTTTGATTTTAGCTCTAGAATTCGCTGATCCTGATGTGAACACTCTTGTTGTGTGCGATTCCTACTACTGTGTGCAAGCTTTCAATGACAACTTATTCTTTTGGTCTCAGAATGACTATCAAGACTCTAAAGGTATCGCAATAAAGCGTTAAACGCTTTGGGTCCGAGTGGCAGAACTTAAAATACGTTTGCCACTCACACATGTTATTCATACTCTTGGCCATAAGCGTTTGGGAGCACATGCTGTTGGTAATTCTTTCCCTGATGAAGCAGTTAAATCTACAGTAGCCACATGTTCAGTAGCAGCAGTAACTAGGTCCATGACTAAGATTGATAATGATATCTTGCGGCGATTGCTGCTACGAGGGCTGGGATCGAATTCCTACAAGGTTTCCCTTCTAAATATTCTTATCATTTGTCACCTGAACAAGTCCCATTTGCTATTATACCGTCCGTTGGGGATCGGCTGATTCCTAACGAGGACCGCAGACTTCCTTTGATCATAGCCGCACATGAAGGCATGGCTTCTGCACATGCCGGGGTTTCTGCGACTGTTTCTATTTTACAGCAATGTTATTGGTGGCGTGGTTTATACACACAAACCCGAAATTATGTACTGTCTTGTGACATTTGTCAACAGATTAAACAATCTACGGTTGCAAGTCCACCTCATACACAGCTATACATCTCTAATCAACCATTTGGTTGTATTTATCTTGATCACTGCGGTCCTTTGACCTCTTACACTGCATATAAACATATTTTAGTTGCAGTTGATTCGTGCACTAGGTTCCTATGGGTTTGGCCGCAACACAGTGCTGATGCTCAAAATGTCATTAGAGATTTACGTGTCTTTGTCGGGACTTTTGCCTGGGGCACCTTTCATCCTTACCAAGGTCCTGCGTTTGCCTCTAAGGCTTACAAGGATGCAATGAGGTCACTGGGGGTGCTGGTGCAGTTTTCGTCTCCATACAGGCCTGAGGGCAATTCTATAGTGGAGCGAATGAACCTTGACTTAAAGCAATCTGTGACAGCTAGAGTCTTAGGTACTGGCAGGTGTTGGCTGACTCATTTGTATGGGGTACAATGTGCACTAAATAATCTCCCAAGAATATCTCTGGGTGGGCGGACCCCATACGAAATGCTCTTTGGCATTAAAATGTTTGTGCCAGACCTTGATGGTCTAGACGTTGTGGCGGCTGCCGCAACATTTGATGTAGATAACCATTCTACTATGTTGCAGGAACTACAAAAGACCCGTGACACCCAGGCTAAAGATCATTTGCCCTCGTCCACTGAAGCAGCGGTGCTGATTCCTGTTACAGGCTGGCTTCCTAAAGTTGGTGATCTGGTACGAGAAAGGCTGGAGAACAAAAAGGAATTTGGCCCCTCTTATTGTGTGCCTGTACCGGTTCTTGGATTGAAGGGTACCCGTACAGTGATTTTGCCTCCTTTGCCTGGCCGCAAGGAAAACACATTTATTTCAATTGACAATGTCAAGCTACACCATATGGCCAATACTGAATAGTATGACTCCCAGTATTCCAAGCCAAGCAGTTTCAATTAATCTGATGGCTTCAACTTCTTCGACAACTCCTCGCGTGATGGAGGGGGGAGTTGGAGACTTCTATTGATTTCTTGCCAGTTGTAACTTCTAATTCCCCTAATGCAGACGTTGAGTATGATTCTCCTCCAGTTGAGGTCCTCATAGACGTTCCTGACAGTACTATACATCTTCCATCTGATGCTGCACAGCCTCCATTGTTGTGTTTGGGAGCAAGTGGTTATTACATGGATCGTACAAGTTTCTCTTACGATTCTTCTTCTTCGCCCTCATCTGTGACATCACCACCGACACGTACCAGTCTTTTCATGGCCTGGTTTAAGAAGACTTACCTGGTCCCACCCTGGACATACATCTGAATGATGCTTACACTTACATTCCTTTTCATGTGGATTGGGTTTGTGACAGTGTTCTTTTTGCTCATCAATGGCCATTATGTGCCTGAACGCTCTGCTGTGAAATTTGTTGATGGAGGTCTGGCTCCCCATACATCGTCCCATATCATGAAAAGAGATCAAGCCTTCGTGAACATTTCGGCCTTCCCTGGTGTAGATGGCATCATTTGGGATAAAGTTGCATTCGATATCCATGGTCCGACGGAGGTCCTGAACATTCCATACGTGTTTCGCGTTTCACTTGGCGAGGTGGTATCACAGGACATACACTCAGACAACTGGGATGTTCAGGCCGTTCAGTCATTGTTTTCTGATTTAAAGTATTATGCTGCTTTTGATGCTGAAGATTTGTATTTGAATTCAGCCAATTATGCAGATTTATTCTGTTACCAACATTATGTCCATCATTTCTTGCATAAAACGAACACGTTAAGACCGATTTTTAATTTTACTCAGCGGGAGCATTTACCGACTCCTTTACAGGGGAGTTCTAATGTTCTACGGAGTAAGTCCACATACTTTTCAAATTATAATACATCCAATCCAGAGTCCTATTTCTATAAATTAAAATTGCCATCTCAATGTAAATTCATATTGACTCACACTAAATTGATTTCTTATAATTCCTTTAGGATTGATTTGGCCTTACATGGTTACGAACATTGGAAAGACACCATTGATTTGAAATCCATTTGGGGTACTAAAGATTGGCAGGTCCAGGGTACTGAAGCTCTGCATTGTGCGTGTCTCATTCCGACACAAATTTTGTTTTTAAATGACACGGGGCAGCAGACTACTTGTTTTGGTTTGGCTACAGCCAAAAATTTGAATGTTCCTTAAATTCCTTCGTTGGCTGAATACGATACGTGGCGTACACACACTAATCATATAGTTGATGTATTACTTGCCCTGTTAAAAAATGGTAGTGTAAATGTTTCTAACGTCGACCCCTTGGGATGGTTGCTGTGGCCAACAAGTTCCAATGCATATCAACTGCATTTTCTTAATGCAACGACAGGTTTCACACAAAGTAGACCTGATCCACGTTTTCCACATTCTCATTCCATCACCATGCATTTGGTGGGGAAATTGTGTCAGCAATGGTTGGGACACTCTACACTGTCGTCAGTGAAACAACACCTGTCCCTTTTGTCGGGTGACATGAATTTGGCTGATTTTATTTTAGGTTCTAAATCACCTAGATCAAAAAGATATATTTATGAAGCATATAATGAATTGTGGAAATTGTCACAAATGGAAGCTGCGGTGCGTCTGCACCAAATTGACCAGGCTAATTTGGAAAAAGTTCTTGCAGTGGTGGATAATAGCATTAATACATTATCCTCCCGTATATACACCTTGGATAATATTATTTCCTCTGTTATTGATATTGTACAGACTGATGTATCTATGTTGTATCATGGTCAAAATCAATTGCGCTCTGTAATGAAATTTGCATGGACGTTACAAACGATCAAAATGGGGAAAGTTCCATGGGATTATTTGAATGCTTCTGCACTGTTTTTACCGTTTAATTTGGCTGATAAACAGAAATTTATGTCCATGAACGACGCAACTTACTCACTGTTACATATAGAATAATTGGAAAAGTTACCTTTTTCTGTAGCTGAGACGGATTCAGCTGTGTGGTTAATACATGGAGTTATTTCACTGCCCTTCTCACTATTTCAGTTTACATCTTGCATGAAATACTTCCCGGTTGGGCGCTTTGAGCCCCTGGGAAGTGCTTTTATCCATGAAGTATGGTCATTGCCTTTCACCTACAGCTGTCAGCGCGGGGATAAGGAGGTTTTCCTAACAGGGGAGTATTGCGATTCAACAGTAGGAGATCCCTAGTTTGCAAACAAGTTAAATTGCACGGCGCCTGTAACGTGTCGGCACCTAATCTGGCTTGTTTTTTAAAGGTACGCCCGTCCCAGCTATTATTCCCGTGCTCACGTTGCTTTCAAATGGCAGTTATCTTATTTTGAATAACTACGAATGCTGTAGCTTACGGACCGGCATTCCGTATATAGTGACGGTTTCGCAACATGTTACTTGTTGTAGCAATATCCTTTTTCCACTCCTGCATGGGATTGTAGATAGTTCGCTTTGGGCTTCCATTCCAACTTTGAAAACAGATTTCAATAAACTAAGCAGACTCAAAGCACTATTGTTTCAACAAGAAGTGTCTCTCACATCAGCGTGCAAGACCTGCGAATTGCAGGTGGCAAGAACCCCAAATGAGATACACTCACTACTGAACACCAATCTCCCACTCCATTTTGGAGAATTAATACACCAAATATTGAATGCGTCTGATACTGAAGGCCTTGCTCATTTTTTTAAACTTGTGGGATACAGCCTTGTTTCCTCTTTTCAGACAGTTTTTGGAGTAATACCGGCCTTTATTCATTCTATTTTTTCCAGCGCCTTCGGAGGGTTTCCATTGATCTTCTTACTGGCATGCGGAGTGCTGGTACTTCTGCTCCTGTTACGCATTGGCTGCCCATCTTGTGGTACTGCACAGAACCGGCCAATTGCGACTGTACAGTGACCGAATGCAACAACTATTTGGATGTTTGCCATTAGCGACGTTTGGTGTGAGTTATGGACTTACCTTTCGTTTTGCCTACTTCACTTGCGTGCAACCTGTGTTCTATTGCCGACGGTGCCTTTTCTGTTGGGCCATGGATATATGCCTCTCCAATACATCCGGCGCTGACCTGGATTATGATCTGTTAATGGGTCCATTACTGGCTCATGACCAGGCCTGTTCTGGGGATGGCCGTTTGATGCGTGCGGCTGCACTTGGAGTGTTGGCAGACTGGAATACTTGTGAGGCTGCACAGCGACTCTTGCAACATAGTTTCATCGAATATCACGTAAGTTGCCCGGTTATGCTCCTGGAGGCATCGGATTATGAGGAGCACATGTGTTCCTTCAAACTGCTCAACTGGATGGCATCCCTCTTTGCTATGAACGACAGGGAGGACCTTTTGGAACGACTTGCATTCCACGGTTCAGTAATCTGATGAATTATGCGGACTCGCCTTAAAAACATCTTAAGCTAGAATTTTGGCATTTTTACGTTTCGGCCTTTTTTCCAAGCATTTTGATTCTGCTTACTGTTGCATTCTGTTTTTTCTATATGCTACAAAATGCCCAAGGGGAGGGTGTTACGTGGCCTATAGGGGCATTGTCGGCATCGCTAAGTTAGCATGAGCCCAGCAGCCATGATGCAGCTTTTGCACACGTTACTACATGACTTTATTTTTGCAACACGCTGTTTATGCCATTCACATGAGAACCGTCTGCTTTGTTCGTTCTCTGCCTGTTCCTGGAGTTTAGTCTGAACACTGTGAGCAAGGTTGATAAACAATGCCCCTTGTTATTCTGTTCTGGTCAGTCCCTACACCTAGACAAAACATGCTAATGCAGCTGCTACTGGAAGCTCTACGTTGATATTATGGGGATGCATGTTTAGGTAACACACACTTGGAGAGGGAGCTTTCCAGGGAGAAGAGCAAAGCGGTTCCTATGATGTAGATATACCATCTAGACACTAACGTATGGGGTCTGCTGACAAAGCCCGGAGATCTTCTATTTTATAATAATACATCTTCTTACCAAGGGGAGGGTGGTTAGGTTTTATAGTCCTTTATCCACTGTCTTTATATGATGACATCTCCCTTTATGATATATGGCCTTGCTGCAATGCTAACTGTATTAGTTTTATGCATTTTTCTGCTGGTTGTGGCTCGTTTACTGCATTTTAGAGCACAATAGTTAAAATAAACATTTTAAACTATATTCGTGTTTCAGTCAGTTCTTATTGTGGACAGGTACGAGAGTGTGAGCGAAAAGGTGTGTTACCGCGATTCCTGAGAGATCCGGGAGTGTTGTGTTCTGGGGTGTCTAATCATTTGCTTCTTCATGAGTGTGTAGGAGAGCGAGTGAGACACTATAGCTAGTCGGTCCTGGGTTCTTGGGCACTAAGGTGGTGGGAAGGCTTAGCCCCTATACACCGAGGTCCCATATTCCTGCACATAGTTCTGTGTATGTGCAGAATCCCTGCAACACTATTTCCTCAGGGCCTGGTCTTGGGACAGACCCAATGTTCTTTGGTTGCAGGGCACTAGTCAATTCTTCCGCCAAATCCCACCAGCTGCCATAGACTACTGGACGCAACTTTGCCATGTGCAGCAGCCTTTGGGGAGCTCATACCCAGGATCTGCCATATGTCCCCAGGGCCTGGTCTTGGGCAAGACACAGCGTTCTTTGACTGTAAGGTACCGGGCAATTCCTTTGCCAAGCCCCGCCACCTGCCACAAACCACTGGACACAACTTTGGCCACATCCAGCAGCCTTTGGGAAGCTCATACCCCACACTGATTCTTCCTGCCGCCAGACCACACTGGGCATGGCCTTGAGCCTAAGTTTATGTTTACAAATATTGAATTTTAGTGAATGTCACTCAATGCAGTAAATCAATCCAATGAACATGCAATACTTTGTGTTTAATTGAAACATATGCCAAATTATGTGTACCATACCACAGGCCATTAAGCGATATCCCTGTGGAGTAAGTACAAGACTGCTGACGACACCAGAATATATAGTAGCATCTGTGATACTGCCATCTTTGGCCACAGCCCTTAGTATTTTGCCTCATGCAATTATCAAGCTTCCAGTGGAGACAACAGCAAGGCTGCAGTACCATTGGTTATTTCTAGATGCCCATTTGCAGTCAGCAGCCTTATGTTGTCTCCAAAGGGACAACTTTATAAGAGGGCCAGGGCCAACATAGCATTTTATTTTCCCCTGTTCAAAGGCACAGCTCTCCATAGATGCATCTCAATTCTTGCTTATTTAATTCTTGTTTGCTCTGTAGGGAGGGCAGGGATCACAGATCATAAAGTTTCTACTGCATGATAGCTTTTTTTTGTTCTTTCTGTATACCTGTATCTGAAGGAAGGATACACCCACCAGAGCACGTGGTTTGTCCTTGAGAGAGAGCAAAAGTCCCAACACTTCTTATTTTATTTTGTTTCCTCATTCATAAGGTCAAGTCCAATAGAGCATTTTGTTTTCTCCTGCGGTGCAGGACTTGCGCCCATAAGGCATTTTGGCATTCTGCATTGATCGGAGGAGTGGACATCTGTCAGCTGTTCCTTTCTGCTCGGACTATTTGGAACAGGGTGGAAGCACTGGCAGCTGCTCCATAGGAAAAATAATGTGTGTGTGTGTGTGTGGGGAGTGATGATGTCAGAGGGCCATGTTCATCCATTCCGCCCTAATTCTTAACCATGCAGGCAAACTAAAAAAGATTCATGAGGTCTGGTTTCCTGGCCCTTTAGCCAGAGTGGGGAGGATTAGTATACGCCACACAGCTTAACAGGTTGGCGATATGGAAGGTGAAAGCCTCAAAAATCAAACCTAGTCACCTTCATGGCGGGAGACAGTCATGAGGAATGGTTTACATTTCCGGGCATTGTGTGTTTTCGGCATCTGGCAGAGCTTGGGGTCCAAAGGTTTTTTGTCCTTCCTGTGCACCTTTCATGCTGAGTTGCAACTCACCTTTCTATTTACTTCACCCTAAATGGATACAGATGAGTGAAAGGTGCATTTTCTTTCTATGGTTTACAAGCTGAAAAGTGTCAGTTCTCAAACCATGCTTAGTCCTTTTTTATTATTTTTTTTTATTAATAATAAGTGTATTTTCATCCTACTTGGGTTTGGTAGGGAGCGTTCTGATGCTGGGATGTGATCCTCCCCTGCATTCTTACTGGAAAAACCTTGGTAACCAGAAAAACCAGTATTCAAACTTTGTATTGGCAAAAATATTTAACTACTCTAAGGCCATTAGAGTTATGCTCCTCTTGGCCAATAGGATTGCAGAGGATCAAGAACCAAGAACACAAGTTTTGAGACACCCTGCTTAACTTGTGTACCCCATGATCAATCTGCCTGACATTTGGCAAAGAATTTCTAAGAAGGCTATACATATTTCGGGTACATTTTATGCAAATTGATCGAAAGCTATAGGCAATCAAAAAATGATGCCCCTATGAACTAACTCAAACATAATTACACAGTCACAATAATACCTCAGAACCGCATTATTCTCAACATAAGGATGACCATAACAGAATTACAGAGAACTCTTGATACGGGACAAATGGAATATCCTATCTGATTCTTCTCATACTACTGACTTGTAGGAAGGCTGCGTTGAACATAACATTGTCACTCTGAAGAAACTGGTGTTAAAGAAACAAGATGGGGTCCCTGTCTACCTTAACAAACAGGCACTGGCAAAGCCAAGAGGTCTGGCACTCTAGCCTTTTGACTATGGAAATTCTTGTTTTGTTCTATCATGGTTTTTGCAAAATATAATGTTTGGAGAAGCTGCTGGGCTCTAGTCAATCTAAAAACATAGACTAAAGAAATAAATAGTCTTTTTAGTTTTAAAAAAAAGCACAGGATGACCATAGTAGTCCTTGGCACAAATATATGACGTTACAACGCATGCAATTACAACGCATGCTTTTACAATGCAGTCTTTACATCGCAACTACCATTACATTGCATGATTTTACAACGCATGCCATTACAATGCATTTTTAAAAACTACCATTACAACGCATTCCATTACAATGCATACCATTACAACGCATAATACTTTTAGGGCAACAGTAGGGTAAGTGTTGGATAGTGTAGGGGTAAAAATTACTATTCCCACTCCAGTGAGTGCAACAGTAGGGAAAGTGTTGGATAGTGTAGGGGTAAAAATTACTATTCCCATGTACCCCAAAACCCATACCCACCCTAAAACTAAAAAAATCTCCATTACTTACCTTATAATGCGTTGTAATGGCATGCGTTGTAATGGTATGCATTGTAATGGCATGCGTTGTAGTGACATGCATTGTAATGGCATGCATTGTAATGGCATGCGATGTAAAGGCAGTTGTGTTGTAACAGTTGCGTTGTAAATGTAAGTCGTTGTAATGACTGCGTTGTAATGGATGTTTCCCCCTTGGCACTGAAGGGAACCACTTTGTGTGTGGATGTGCTGTTTGTGAAAGGGAAGCATGTTGTAACTCACAGAGAATGGCTGAAGTGGGCTGTGGGTTGATGAAAAATGTGAATGGCACAACAGACTTATAGATGAAGTCTGGTTGAAAGCTCATATAAGTATCTATGTTATACACATAATTTTAGTAAAATCAAAAGGATAAACTAACACCGACCAAAAAAAGCCAATGATCTGGTGTTGGCTGCCAGCCTCTTACTTTTGCTAATGCTTTTTTGTAATGTTTTTGTAAATCTTTATTACAAATACAAAAGGTTGAAAAGATAGATAAATAGAGAGGCTTGCAAAACCGAAAAGAGGCTTACAAAATGAGATGGAGAGTATTGGATAGATAGACAGATAGATAGATAGATAGATAGATAGATAGATAGATAGATAGATAGATAGATGGCACCGCACAGATTCAATTAGTAATATAGTAGTTAAATATCTATATAAGTACGACAAACAAGGGCACTGAAAGCAAACTAGAAAGGCATACAAGCAGGATATACCGATCAAAGTGGTTTACAAGTAAAGCTGTAGACCTCAATTAAGATATATACAGGAGTGCATTTATAAATGCATTAATTGCGTTCATTCTAAAAAGAGAATTTCTTTATTAAGAATAGATTCAAATGGGGGGGGGGGGGCGCTAGAGGGCGCCAGGCAAGATGGCCGCTCGTTAGAGTAGCTCCGCCGGCCGAGCCGACCATCCGCCCATTATCCTGCAGCACTGTCGACAATCTGCGCCCTAAAAGCCCCGTAATCGTGCCGGAGATCGGTGGGCAGCCTTTCCTGGGCAGAGCTGCTGTCTGCGACCTCCGCCTTCCGTGAAATGGGCCCGCCACTGCTCTGGGCCTACACCGCCGCATGGCGGCCTGAGACTGGCCCTAACTGCGGGACTGCGGTGAGTGCTGCGCCGCTCTGCTTAGTTCCGGGGGTGGTGTGGGGGGATTCCGGTGCCCCGGCTCCGGGCTGAGGGGCTGTGCGGGCGGGTCGGGGGGTGTCGGGCGCCCCGCTACGGCCTCCTCTGACAGGCTTGTTGAGGCGGGCGTCCTCCTCCCTAGTTCCCGCTCCGGGCGGTGGTCTGCCTGAGAGTCGCGGGCTGCCGGCGCCTCTCCGGTTACCGTCTGGCGCTCCCGGGCTGGGCTGGCACGCGTTGCTGCGGCCTCCGGTGCGGTGTGGGTCGTGGCCTGGACCGACACGGTGATGTGTTGAGACGCTGGCCCTGATTGAACTTTGTGGCCATTCCAGCCTGCGGGGCCCCTCTCTGCCGGCATTATCTGATCACCAGCAGCGCTATGCTCAGCGGCAAACACCTGACCTCAGGCCTCCATCACCACTGGTCATGGTCTCGAGGGCTATCTGAACCGCAGTTCCCGGCGCTGCCATAACATCGGCCCTGTCACGCTGCAGTCTGCTGTCTCTGTGAGCGCCCATACTGACCACCGTGCACTGCCGCTTCTCTTCTCCTGTTGCCTGCTGTTCTGGTACTGAGAAAGACGCTAAACATCCTGTCCTCTTCTCGTTACTGCTGCCTGCCGTGACTCCCCGCAGGCGCTGTATCTTCTACATACCTGCCCATCAGCTCAATTACCACACCTGCACTCCCTGCATGAACTACTGCTGAGACCGCATTACTATTCCGGCACTGAACCTCGGGTTCGACTCTGCAACCGAGTACCACAGCGCAAGGTGCCCTGAAATATAGGTTGTGACCTGCGACGGGGTGAAGGTGCGGAAGGGTGCGAGACACTGAGGGCTGCCTGCTGTCACATCAATATATAGTGCTGTCTGACGGTGAACTGTGCCCTTACAGCTGCGACCCCTTCTCCTCTGAGGACTACCTCACCGTCATTTTGACCACACTGGGGTCACAAAGGGTGCGCTGCTACGTCTCTATGCAGTGTCCTCTCCTTTAGCCCCCTACCTTCGACTACTGGACTCCGGTTCACAGTACCTGGGACGTCCGCGGGGCGATCGCCATCTTCCTGCCCAGCTGCACCCCACTGCTGCCTCACTAACATGGGGAAATCCGAGCGCAGCCAACCGCGCCTCACCTTTGAGCCCCGCAGATCCACGAAAACAGCTCAGCAGGCTGCCTCGGACTCCAAACTGGACACACCTGGAGATCAACTGTCTAATATTGACAAGACACTCCTTGCAGTTCAGGCCAGCCTCCAAACCATCAACGGGAAGATCGACAATTTGAATCTACGCATGGATCATATGTCGCAGAAACTAGAGAAACACGCAATGCGTCTTGGAGAGGCTGAGACGCGTATATTCGATGCAGAGGACGGCTTGCAACAGGTCACTGAAAAGGCGACGTCCATGGAAAGGGTTCTGGCTGTCATACAAGCCCGGAACGAAGACTTGGAAGCCAGGTCATGCCGCAACAACGTGCGCATCACGGGTCTCCCGGAATCCACCAATACTGGCCGCCTTGAGACTTATGTAGAAAAGCTTCTCGGGGACATCTTTGGTGCGGAACACCTGTCCCAGGTGCTAATTGTGGAACGGGCTCACAGATCATTCGCTACCCGACCACCACCAGGTGCGGCACCGCGCCCCATCATAGCTCGCCTGCTCAACTATTGCGACCGCGACGCCATTCTTCGTGTGACCAGGGAGAAGGGCACCATAACATACGAGGGCAACACTCTTGCGTTCTACCCTGACTTCACTTCTGCGGTGCAAGAAGCCAGATGAGAATACCAGCCAGCGAAAAAACTACTCATAGCGGCACAAACTCCCTACGCCATGCTCTACCCGGCGCGCCTGCGGGTCATTGATAATGGCAAGCATCGAATCTTCACTACTCCAAAATCTGCCATGGACTATGCGAAGACTCTAGCCAAGCGCAGCCGGACTCCCTCCTCCGAGGCGGATGATGGTAGCGGTGCTTCTCGAGGGACTCCTGACTAACAACGATGCACACGGATCACGTGAATCGGATGGCCGCTTTCTGCCCTCCTAGCATTTTGCTTTCATTCGAGACTTTATCCTAGCTAACCATACTGGAACTTGGTGTTGAGACATGGGAGAAGCACTTGGGATTTCAAACTATGGTGCATGTCATTTTCTGTATTGGTTTGAGATTCCGATTTTGTATGTGAACGATTCGATTATATCTCTGATATATCACACATCATTGACAGACTGACAACACTACCTTTGCTCGGCCACCTCCCATTACAGCGGGAGGGATTTCGTGCTCCAGCGCTCCCACATGGGTGTTCCCCACTACTGTTCACTACGTTGGTGCCACTTTTTGGGGTGTTCTGGGGGGGATTGGGATGGCTTTGGCATGTTGGGGTCGCTAAAGTGGGCGGGGGTGCTAGAGGGTTGGGAAATGTTGAAAGGTTTGGTTATGTGGCTATCTATCCCATCACATTCGAATGCGGTACTGTTGTGCTCTCCTATATTGAGAACGTATTGTGCTCACGATATTGCATGTATCTGATCTCCACTCTACTCACTCTGTAATTACTTGTCTCACTTGGAATGTCCGGGGGCTTAACTCACCTAAGAAGATACGCCAGGTGTTAGCATATTTAGATCGGCATGATGTCACGGTCGCCCTATTCCAAGAAACACATTTGACCCCCCAATCTGATGGCCGCGCTGGGTCCAAATGGGTGGGCTATAGATTGGTCTCCTCCTACACCTCTTATTCACGAGGCGTGCTTACGTTGATCAAGAAGAGTGCCCCATTCACCATGCTCAAAACCCACACTGATGACGCTGGGCGTTTCACTATGGTGCAGGGAAAACTTGCAGGCAATCTGGTCACAATCATTAACACCTATGGTCCGAACATTGATGACCCTACCATTTTTGAACATATCATTTCTACACTGCGAGCCTGGCCTGAAGCTGTTATCCTATGGGGGGGACTTCAACACACACTTGGACCCCTATAAAGATAAATCCAGTGGTAGAGGAGGGCAGTCTCCTAAAACAGCCTGGGTCATTACTGAGGGAATGGAGGAGCTAGGACTGTTAGACGTATGGCGCCACAGGAATTGGGATAAGCGAGAGGGCACACATGTTTCAACGGCTCACGGCAGCTGGTCTCGCCTTGATTATTGGCTGCTGAGCGAATCGGCGGGGGGCTGGGTGTCTCCGGTAGGGGAGCTGCCCCGCACACTGTCCGATCATAACCCAGTCTGCATCACACTGCAACTTCCACACACCGTCCACCGTGCATTCACCTGGCGACTCCGCACGGAAGCCTTGTTAGATCCTCTCTACGTCACGACTATCCGAGACGCTATCGCGCAATATTTCTCTCATAACAAGGACTCAGTCGATAGCGCGACTACACTTTGGGAGGCCTTCAAGGCGACCATTCGAGGCACCTGCATAGGCACGGCTGCTGGCATTTTGACAGATCTGCGGGGACGGCTCTCTACACTTGAATCCAAACTGCATGACTTTGAGCGTGCTTACGAGTCCTCACCGAGCGCTCAGACGCTAGCGTCGATCAGAGAGACCACACTAGAATACAATGACCTAGCAGAGCGCGAGATCAAATACCTTGCAAGACGGCACGTTGCCTGAGCATATGGGGAGGGAGGACGACCAGGACGCCACCTAGCAAATAAGATTAAAGATCAACTGCAGCATCACGATATTACCAGGATAACTGACGATGCTGGCTGCGACCACTACACCATCCCGGGGATTTTAGCACAATTTCGCACGACATATGCTGACATATACACTTCCCGAGGGGTGGTAGATGATAACACATTAGACACTTATTTTGCTGACATCGCCATTGCCTGGCTATCGGACGGCCAACAAGAGTTTCTGAGCCGGCCAATCACAGAAGAAGAGGTCCGTGCAGTGATTAAATCCCTCCCAAATAAGAAGGCCCCCGGCCCTGACGGGTTCCCTAGCGAATTTTATAAAGAATTTGCGGAGGAACTTACCCCCTACTTGCTGGAAATGTACGCTGAGGCGTATGACTCTGGCAAATTACCTCCTACCCTTCGTGAAGCCTTAATCATTACACTGCTCAAAAAAGACAAACCGCCTCATAGATGCGACTCGTATAGACCGCTGTCGCTAATCAACACAGACGCCAAGATACTGGCAACATTTTTAGCCATCAGACTGCAGCCCTTCATGCAAGGTCTGGTCCTGCCAGATCAATCTGGCTTTATTCCAACTAGATCCACCTTGCATAATCTGCGCACTCTTTTCGCCATGTTCCACCTTCTTGACCCGGGAATGCAGGCGGCGGCCGTGATGTTGGATGCCGCCAAGGCCTTCGACTCCATAGAATGGAGCTATCTTTTTAATATCCTACGCCGCATGGGCTTCCCCCCCATGTTTATCCAATGGATACAGCTGCTCTATACTGAACCGACGGCCCGTATCAGGGTGGGGGGGTAGCACATCTGACCCCATAAATATCACCAGAGGAACGCGGCAGGGCTGCCCCCTCTCGCCTCTTCTTTTTGCACTATCGCTTGAGCCTCTTGCCTGCATTGTTAGGCAGCGACACCGTGCCTCAGCCCTGCGGTGTGTGCATCGTCCGGTCGGCATCTCGCTTTACGCAGACGACATGCTGCTTTTCATACGTGAACCGCACACCCACATGCCTCCAATACTCCGGGACTACGTCCGTTTTGGGCTATTCTCTGGCCTCCAAATTAACTGGTCCAAGTCGGTGGTAGTCCCGCTGACTCAATGCACTCTCCCATATGACTGCCGACCGGACGATAATAACAGGACTGTGTCCCCAGAGATACAACCATCAGGCACTTATCATGGTAGCCTTTAAAATTTAAATACTTGTGCGTCGACAGCAGGAATTTGAAATATCTCAGATCAAGGGCTCTTCATTGCCTCTGTGTTCCTGCGTCTTCTTCACATCACCATTTGCCCTGAAGAAGTTCATTTTATGTATGAACAAAACGTGTTGGCTGGAATTTGCACATTTTGATATTGAAAATAAAGGATTGATAAACCACTATACAAAATGAACATTTAGATTTATTGAAGAAAACTCTTTGGTAGTGCACCGCTCCACTATTTTCACAGTTTTCTCTCTGCTTGGCAGCTGGCATCCAACAACGGCAGGTGCAGGAGCTGTATGTGCACACCCAATCATACTATCCATTACAATTTCTTAAACAAGAAAAGGAATAAAGCAGGGAGGTGCGGTTACTCAGATCCGCCGTTGCTCATTCATTCTCTACTCTCCCATATGATCTCGACTTCCCACTATAATGGGCATCAGACCCTGTGAAATATCTCGGAGTATGGGTACACAGAGACCCTGACACAGTGTTACGCAGCAACTACGGCCCTGCATATGCGAGGCTGGAGCGACAAGTAGACAAATGGGTGAAACTACCGCTTTCACTAGCTGACCGTATCACTCTAATCAAAATGGTGATACTGCCCCAATTTTTATATTTATTTAGCAACATACCGATCCCTCTCACACGACATTTTTTTTAAACGGTGCGATCTCTGCTCCTTAGACTCATTTGGGGTGCAAAGCAGGCACGGGTAAGTTGGGACACTCTAACATTAGATTACAAACAGGGTGGATTCAGTGTGCCAGATTTTTACTTATATTACTTATGTGCCCACGCACAGTACGCACATTACTGGATAGGCGCACACAAATTCATTCCACATGTAGCTGTGGAGGATGGGGACGCCCACCCCATCCCGCTGAGCTCTATGCTGACACACTGTAGAAGACAGACCCCTCGCTCTGAGATCAACACAGTGGACGCTACGGTAGGGGCCTGGCAGGCTCTAGGTCGCCTTGCCGCCAAATTACCGTTGTACTCCCCCCTATTGCCTCTAGCATATCATTCAAACTTATCAGTGACACACGACGCTGGGGTTCTACGTGTCCTGCAGCAAGTTGGACTAGTTAAGATGCAAGATCTGTTTCATGATGGGGTCTTTTTGACGGATGAAGACTTAGACTTCATAACGAATAAAACACCCCTATTCATGTTTCAATTCCACAGACTCAAAAAGGCGATGAGAGCTCACTATCACACTCTCCCTACAGAGCCTCTGACGCTGCAAACTCTACACACCCTACTGGTCAGCCCCACACGACGTAAACTTCTCACCAAATTGTATTGTCCTGCTAGGGAGGAGACAAGGACGCCACATACTAGTAGCCTAGATAAATGGAACGAACACTTGTGTCCGCCGCTCACACCCAAGGACTGGGAGCGTTATTGTCAACTAACAGGGGCCCTCACATCCAACGGTAATCTCCGAATAATACACTTCAAATATATTCACCAAGTGTACTATACCCCACACAAGCTGTTCAAATATGGGCTCCGAGACACAGATGTGTGTAAAAGATGTGGCATAGCTGGTGCTGACTTCTGGCATCTTTCCTGGGAATGCCGTGGGGTGGCATTGTTCTGGCAGGGCGTGACTGGCACACTGTCCAAAATCACTGGCCTTGACATACAATGTTCACTGCATGCATGCCTACTAGGTCTGGTGCCCACTGTCAAAGGGGCGACTGGTAAACTAGTGCAGATTGCTCTGCTCATGGCTAGGAGATGTGTGGCGATGCTGTGGGAAAGCAAGACGGGACCATCGACGGCCCGATGGCTCCGAGATCTGACGACCTGCCGTGACAATCTAGTACTCTATGCGGAGGAATTACCTACTGCCTCTAAACCGCACGACATCTGGGAACCATTACTACAATACCTAAGGTCGGCTGAGCAAGCCGAGCCCCCACAGACTCCAGACGATTAAGTATGTAATTAATGCATGAGTACACATGTTCTCTCACTACTGTCTGTGAAGCACTGATATACTGTACCCGATTGACATCGCTGATTCAGCCACTGTTTAATTTGTACAATATACAATTTTGTCATGTCTATTGCTAATGGAGTGTACACCGCATATGTTTAATAAAACCTAATAAAAAAAATTGTTTTAAAAAGAATAGATTCAAATGGACACAGTCTGGAGTACTCTGAAATAGCAGAAATCAGATAAAAAAATGCACATCCAAGAGGAATTTGCAACATCATTAGCAGGAAGCAGGAATTGATAAAGTTGGAATGTGTCCTATGCTTTGAAGAGCTGGTAGAAAGCCTCCAGCTATCACATCAGGCCCTAAACACAAAGGCAACACTGAAGTAATATTTAAATACAAACAAAAACACTGGCACTGAAATGAACTACCTTTTGTGTGGAGGTGCTCCTTGAAAGAGCAAAATGCAGGCACTCAAAGTGAAGTTATCCAGTGCATGAAGTAGGCTAACCCACTGCCCCTTGCTGTATGCTGCAAAGGGTGTAAGCAAAATGTGAATGACACAACGGCAGACCAATGGATGAAGAGAGCTGGATGAAAGACCCTTTAAGTAAGTATATTAGACATAATATTGTTTGTAAAATCAAGAGTTCTTGGCAGAAACCAATAATAAATAGTAAACAATAAGCATAAGGATTAGTAATAAAAGAAGTCATGCCTTGGCATCTTGAATGTATCTTTCCACAGCGTGTGCATCTGTAGCATGAACCAAGTGCTCTTTGATAAATTGCTCCACCTCTTGAATTTCCTGCCATGCGGCAAACACTTGGCGCCTCTTTGTTTCAAACTGTTCAATAAAAGTAGGGGTGTAGTGCTTCTCTTCAGCCTCCTCAGTCACATTGTTCTGTTCATTTTCTAGAAAGACAAATATCCAAGTTCAAAATTGCAGGCAATGAAGTATAAACCTGTTACCACCTCGGCAGAAATGATAAATGTGTATCATCTATATGTGAGGATCTTGAACTAACCCTCAGCCATTTTACAGAATAGCGAAAGTATATTTTAAGAGATGTTTAATCTAAATATCCTCATGAACCAGAATTCGGGCAATTATGTCTGTGCAATGCAAGATGCCTTTCAGAAGATGTTAGCAATTTATTATTTCATATAACAAATCAATTGACATCTAAAACAAAATGTATTTGCAAGAGAACCGATAAGTACACTGTTAGTAGGAACACACTTTATGATTTGGTTCAACAAAGCTCATTAAATCAATAGTTATGAGACCTCTGCTGTTTCCACCTATTCTCTTTTGCCTTTCTTATTTCCTCATCTATTGAAAAGACTGTCAGAGCTGGCAGGCGATGGTTCACATTGCTCGTACTCCTTGTTAATTCTATTCCTTGCGTAGATGCTCCGCCTCTTAAAGAGGTCCTACTACTTGCTGGAGTGTCAGTCATGTAAACACTGTGAGGGTAGGAATTAGTACTTATCTCATCTGAATAACCATATCTTACTATTCTGAACGTTAAAAGTTTTTATCATCTCACTATTTAAATACATTATATATATATATATATATATATATATATATATATATATATATATATATATATATTCACTGAAAAAACCATAAGGTTTTAGGGACAGTTATAGTTAGTTGGACATTGCACTCGTACAAAACCCGTGAAATTCCCCCGTTATAGTTAGTTCAGGTAACTATAACTCGCGCCCCGCAATGCACTGCTGATGACGTCACATATTACATCACTCATGACATGGTCAGTGACATCACTGATGACATCACTGATGACATCTCAAATGACATCACTGATGACATCACTGATGACATCATCCAGTGACTGTGTGTTTGTGTAAAGTTTAAATATGTTTAATATATATAGGGAAAGGCGTATTGAAGAATGAGTGGGTGTATAAGTGTCTGAATGGATGATTTAGTAGGTGCGTGACTGAGTCTATAAGTGAGTGATTAAACGTATCTTACTGGATGCATGGGTGAGTGACTAAACTGTGTGAATGTCTGTATCCGTCTGTCTGTTGTTGTGTAAGCAGCTGCATGGGTTTCTGACTAGCTAAATGAGTGTCTATATGGGTTATGGATTGGTTCTCTGAGTATCTGTATGGGTGCCTCAGTGTTTGTGTGGGTGGGGTGAGTGTGACTCTGTGCATAGATGTGTGAGTGGGTGATTCACTGGGTGCATGGTTTCAAGAGTGCGTCTGTGATGGACTGTATGGGTGGGTGAGTGTGTGTATGGGTGTGTTAGTGATTGAATGTATATCTCAGTGGTACATGTGTGAGTAACTACATATGTGAAAGGCAGTATATATGTGTGTTGGAGTATATAAATGGCTATAAGTGAGAGTGTGTGATTGTGAGAGTGGCTATATGGATGAGTGTGTGCTTGCATCAGTGATTGCATAGGAGCGTAAGAATGGGCTAGTATTTTTATGAGTAAGTGAGCTGGTGTGTATAACTGTATAGGTGAGTAAATTGGAGTGTGATTAATTATTTGCATGACTGACTAGGTGTGTGAGTACCTCTATGGATGAGTTGCATTGTGTGAGTGTTTATATAGGTGTATGAGTGCATATGATAGTCCTGTACTGAGTGACTGTAAGTATGAGTGACTGTACGGGTGAGTGAGTAGATGTGTGTGTGTAGACCTAAGAATCAGTGAGTGGGTATGTACTTATTGGTATTGGAGTGTGTATGGTTTTGAGAATGGCAGTCTGTAATTTAGAGTGGGTGTTTCAAAACTTATATTAGGGTGTGAGAAGATGCATTAAATTCTCACATGGATGATGTCATCAGTGATGTCATCAGTGATGTCATTTGAGATGTCATCAGTGATGTCATCAGTGATGTCACTGACCATGTCATGAGTGATGTAATATGTGACGTCATCAGCAGTGCATTGTGGGGCGCGAGTTATAGTTACCTGAACTAACTATAACGGGGAATTTCACGGGTTTTGTACGAGTGCAATGTCCAACTAACTATAACTGTCCCTAAAACCTTATGGTTTTTCAGTGAATTTCTAAGGTTTTTTAAATGCAAATTTCTAACTATAACGTGCCTGAAACCTATGGTTTTTTCAGTGAATTTCAAAGGTTTTTTAAATGCTAATTTCTAACTATAACGTGTCTGAAACCTACGGTTTTTTCAGTGAATTTGAAAGGTTTTGTAAATGACAATTTTTAAATGTATTAATTGTTATATTTATTTTTTTTATACTGATTTACTACATTTTTAGAAACAATTTTTTTTTACATATTTTATTTTTAAATTACATTGTAATTACATTATACATTACAAAAAATACTTTCTCAGAATGAATTACTTTAGTTTAAATACTTTGCACATAGGCAATAGACTTTTAAGTACAGTAGTTACAGTTGTTGCAATGGGCAACACATTTTCAAACACAATGCAACATTCAGCTGAATGTGAATTTCTAGTTAAATGCAATTAGTTACTTTATGGATTACTTTTCTAACCACAGGACTGGATCCTAGATTCAGTCCTGGGACATCTCCTGTAAACAGTTGAGTAAAAGCGTTTTGGTTACAGTAGTGATTTTTAAGGAATATTATTGTTTTTTAAAAGTTGACACTTTGAAACTTTTTCTCATAGAATCACCAATGTTATCCTATGGAAGGAAATTCACTTAGCAGGTAAAAACTGTTATCGTTACTTTTTCTTACTCAGTGTTGGATCCTGGATCCAGCACTGGTGCATCTCCTGTAAACAGTTGAAAGAATGCGTTTAAGTCATACAGGCGATTTTTAAGGAATATTTGTAGTTTGTGAAAATCGACACTTTGAAACTTTTCTGCTGAAAACCAGACAATGGATTCCTATGGAAGAAAATATAAGTTACTGGCAAGTACGGTTAAAATTACTTTTCAGGGTCAGTGCTGGGCTAAAAGATGCAGCACTGAGGTCTCTCCTGATAACAGGTGAGTAAATAGGAATTCGTATTTCGGCTGATTTTAGAGGAATATTTTAAAGTTCCAAAACTCCACACTTAGAAGAATTTCCAAGTGAAACCAGTCAATGTTAGCCTATGGAAGGAAATTCAAGTTACTGGTAAGTACGGTTAAAATTACTTTTCAGGACCAGTACTGGGCTGAAAGATACAGCACTGAGGTCTCTCCTGATAACACGTGAGTAAATCGGAATTCGTATTTCGGCTGATTTTAGAGGAATATTTGTATGTTTCAAAAATCAACACTTAGAAACTTTTTCAGCAAAAAGCAGGCAATGATATCCTATGGAAGGAAATTCAAGTTACTGGTAAGTACGGTTAAAATTACTTTTCAGGATTAGTACTGGGCTGAAAGATGCAGCACTGAGGTCTCTCCTGATAACAGGTGAGTAAATCAGAATTCGTAGTTCGGCAGATTTTAGAGGAATATTTGCACAATGGTGAAGGGAGGGGCGGGGCTTGAGGTGACATCTGTGCAAACGCGCCCCGTGGCGCGTTTTAAGTTGGGGATTAAGTCCCCTTGAATCATGAGGTCCCTAGGGGCCAACTAGCCCACCAGGAACCTCCAGTATGCGCCAGGGGGCTGCGTTGCAGAGACGTGTAGAGAGGCCACACCCCTTTACACCTCTCTGCAACGCAGCTCTGTGGCGCTTTCTGGATGTACCTGTTGGGCTAGTTGGCCCCCAGGGACCCTCAGGATTGAAGGGGATTTAATTCCCCATCTTAAAAAGCCCCGGGGAGGTGGTGGTCCCCGGGGCTTGGGGGTCCAAAACGGACCCCCATTTTCAATTTTCTTAGTGCCCCGGGGAGGTGGTGGTCCCCGGGGCGTGTGGGGGGGCTGGAGCCCCCCCACACAGGTTTTAAAATAAAAAATAAAAAGCCCCGGGGAGGTGGCGGTCCCCGGGGCTGCGGGAGGGCTCAGAGCCCTCCCGCACCATTTATGATAAAGCCCCGGGGGGTGGTGGTCCCCGGGGCTTGGGGGCCCTTAGAGGCCCCCATACATAAAATAAACACCCCCAGCATGCCCCCGGGACTTGGCCCACCCGGGGCAAATTAACTATCGAAGCGCGGGAGACCGCGCTTGATTGTTTTTAACGGCAGGATCCGCGCACCCTGAGCGCATCCTGCCGATTTAAAAAAAAAAAAAAATGCTTTTTGCCCAGGGGGTCCTTGTGGGACCCCCTGAGCAGACCTAGGGGTCAGGGTGTTTCTACCCTGCCCCCTTTGTGCGTTTTGCGCACTTTTTACTGCTTTCTTGTTCCTCGGTTCTACCGAGGAACAAGATGGCTGCCAACACTTCCTGGTTTGGAGTGTTGACAGCCAATTAGCAGACAGCTCGTGATCGGGAGGGTGCGCGAATCCGACGTGGCCATAGATATATATGTACTTTTAGTTTTGATTTTCTCAGCAACTACTGAACGGATTTACACCATTTAACAAAAAGGGTTCTTTCTGAACCAAGAACTACCTCTTTGCCAAATTTGGTGTAATTCCGTTCAGCAGTTCGGGCTGTAGCCGTGTCTAAAGTTTCCTATGGGAAATTGATTTTCTGACTCTTATTTTTTTAATTTCTCCGCAACTACTGAACGGATTTACACCATTTAACAAAAGGGTTCTTTCTGAACCAAGAACTACCTCTTTGCCAAATTTGGTGTAATTCCGTTCAGCAGTTCGGGCTGTAACCGTGTCTAAAGTTTCCTATGGGAAAATGAATGGGGAAAACACGTTTTGGGACCCCCTTTTTCTCGGCCCCCGCTTGATGAATCACCCTGAGACTTTCAGGGTAGGAGCGGACCGGAGCGGGCCATAAAGTTTGAAAATTTCGCGAAGATTCGTCAACCGACGCAAGAGTTATTTCAAATAGAATGTCGCAGATTTCCTATGGATAATAGGTTGTAACTATAACTATCTACTGGCGACCGCCAGTAGATATATATATATATATATATATATATATATATATATATATATATATATATATATATATATATATATATATATATTATCTACTGGCGGTCGCCAGTAGATAGTTATAGTTACAACCTATTATCCATAGGAAATCTGTGACATTCTATTTGAAATAACTCTCTTGCCGGTTGACGTATCTTCGCAAAATTTTCAAACTTTATGGCCTGCTCCGGTCCGCTCCTACCCTGAAAGTCTCGGGGATCGTCAAGCGGGGGCCGAGAAAATGGGGGACCCAAAACGCGTTTTCCCATGCAATTTTCCATAGGAAACTTTAGACACGGCTACAGCCCGAACTGCTGAACGGAATTACACCAAATATGGCAAAGAGGTAGTTCTTGGTTCAGAAAGAACCCTTTTGTTAAATGGTGTAAATCCATTCAGTAGTTGCTGAGAAAATCAAAAGTAAAAAGATAGTGATATCTATGGCCGAGTAGGGTCCGCGTACCCTCAGCGCACCCTGCGCGCACCGTCCCGATCACGAGCTGCATGTTAATTGGCTGTCAGCTGGCTGTCAACATTCCGATTCAGGAAATGTTGGCAGCCATTTTGTCCCTCGGTAGAACCGAGGGACAGAAACAAGTGCGCAAAGCGCACAAAGGGGGCAGGGTAGAAACACCCTGACCCCCTAGGTTTGCTCAGGGGGTCCCACGGGGCCTGTGATGTCATTTGAGATGTCATCAGTGATGTCATCAGTGATGTCACTGACCATGTCATGAGTGATGTAATATGTGACGTCATCAGCAGTGCATTGCGGGGCGCGAGTTATAGTTAGCTGGACTAACTATAACGGGGGAATTTCACGGGTTTTGTACGAGTGCAATGTCCAACTAACTATAACTGACCCTAAAACCTATGGTTTTTTCAGTGAATTTCAAAGGTTTTTTAAATGCTAATTTGTAACTATAACGTCCATGAAACCTATGGTTTTTTCAGTGAATATATATATATATATATATATATATATATAGTATTGTTCATTTGTTCATATTATTTAAAAACAAAATGTTTTGCATCTTAAAATTATCTACTGCAGATTGACAGGGAACCAAGCACAGTATGTTATACTGATAAGACAGTACATTCATTGCTTGCCTGGTGGATTTTTGTTTTAGGTCCATGAAACTCTACTTTAGCTCTTTTTGTCCATACAATTGTGGCCTTGTGAAACCCGGTATGAAGTAACATATGTATTGAATACCACTTGTTTAATTATGCCATTTTCTAATTGGACAACGAAATTATCTCTGGAGCATGTCACAGTTAAATGGCAGCCCCCAACACTAAAACAGAAACCAGTCGACGAATAGTGGCTTCCTAACGGCAAATAACAATCAAATTAATCATGTTAACCATTTGTGGTTTTCTTTTCCTGTCTCATCACAAAAAAAGATCTTTGATTATTTTTAGGAAGCCTCTACTTTTGACAGCTCTCCAGAGATTGAAACTTCCAACTGACAGGTGACTAGAAGAGAAATAGTAAAGATTGACATCCCCTTGGTAGAAGTGTTGGGCCTATGCACATTGACAGAGAAGCATGCAAGACTGGAAGTATTACACCTTTTTAGATCTGCTGGACATCCTCCTGCCAGGCAGAAAGCGAGAAAGTAGTTAAATAAGTATATATCTGCCACAGGCACACACCCAGAACAACTTGGTCAGGTAGACCTTGCAGTGGCAGGGAAAATGATTTTTAAAAACTATCCTTAGTGCACTCTTTAGTAGTGTGGACCAAGTTCAATATTTCCCTTCAGGCGGAAGGGCTAGGAAGAACTATGAGACAGCAACTCAAATAGCTATTAATGTAAAAGAATAAAGAATGTAAGGTCCCAACCAACGTATCTATTAAACAGAAATGATTCAAGGAAAACTGTTAAAGCAAAAGTGTAGAAAATAGTTTTGCGGGCCTTGGCACATCAAGATTATAGACACACACTAGTGGGATGGGACAGAGTCAGTTACTTTGGTAGATGCCAGTTATCTGAGTTTATGTTGCAGACTTTCAAATCTGCACGCTTGCACTTCAGTTCACAGAGGAACCTCTAACCTTCCAAATAGAGTCCTGTCACCTGCTTTTAACTGTCTTTCTGTGGCGAAGTGACTTTGGCGTGGTTATGTGAAGCCTCAACAGTACCTAAGCTTCAGGATGAGTTCCCTCACTCCTGCTGTACACGACCAAGCACACAGGTGAGGGGACAAAAGCTCTTAAGCATGCAGGAGACTCTGTTGGAGTCTCTGTTTTATCTGTTTTACTTTAGTCCTCACAAATAACAAGCCACTCTAAACCTCCATGTACTTGGGTTACCCACAGAAAGCAAGGACAGCATGTAAGATTTCTTCAGGTACTAATCTCCACTTCTCCCATACACAACCCGGCACAGGGATGAAGGTACATGGACTCTGAATATACAAAAGTATCAACAGCAAGTTTCTGGCTTTTCCCTTGCCCTTTAGTCACAACGCTGCCAGGACACACAGACCTCCAGTTATTTAGTTACTCCATAGCAGGTACATGGGGTAAGCTACAAGAAACAATGGTATGGATTGCAACCCAGCGTAATTACCAATGGCTGATGTTAATTCAAGCAATATGACATTATTTTGTTTCCTCAGTATCGCATCCTTAGGAGCCGATTACAATGCATTCGGAAAAGGCTCCGACCGTCGGTCGGAGCCTTTCCTACCGCATCGTAATATGCCGGTCAGATTCTATTACAGGACCGGAGGCTTCGGATTATTGCTTCCCTTTCTTTACTGTCGAAATCACAGCAGCCAATGAAAACGTTTCATAATAAACATAAACTACATTTCCCATGGTGCTCTTTTCACCAATCATGTCCAATCAGACCCTATTAGAGTCACCATCTCCTTCCCATGAGCCTCTTTCTTTGCTGCTCATGGCAGAGATAAGTGCTATATTTCATTTACATTAAGCGTTGTATATCGTAATTAGTCAGCTGTTTCCCATAAGCGCGCGCACTTATCGGAACGAGCTGCCGGTGTAGTGAATGTATTTACATGTATTTACGTGTTTGACTTTTAATTTATTCACTTTTTAGCGTGCTTGTACCTTGCTGATTGCATTCTGTTACGCGCTTGCTAGCGCGAAGGGTCTTGGCAAGTATCGGGCAGATTTTATCATGCGCGGTTCCCGGCAGGGAGCGTGAGCGTACACCGAGGTAAGCGGTGTGATTTAGGCCAATTTTAGGCTGCGCTGACAGTCGGAAGCCTTCCCTGATCAGGCCCGACAGAAATAAGGAGAGCCTACGTCGCTCAACGTGCGTAGCCCAATTGGGCTACAATTTGGCAGATTTAGGCTACGCACGTCGAGCGCTGCCCCCTGCTCGCGCCGAGGCTCAAAATAGCCCGGTTTACACTGCGAGCAACATCGTGTGAGAAACGCCTGACCGGCTGTAAGAACAGTCGGCCCAAGGAGTGAGTGCACACTCCAGAAAGTGTTTTTTTTTTTACTCTTGACGCCCTGAGACTGGGGCTGGAACAATTGACTACAGCTTTGCTGAGGAGCTAAGTACTTTGTTGATTTTATAATGCACGTGGGTTGGCTCCCCCCTGACTCCTCCAATACTCACCTTGTCTTAGAATCCTTATATTTATATTGTCAAAGTGAGATAAGTGAATTTGCAATGGAAGAGTGGGTTAGATACGAGGATGAGGAGGATGAACCCTTTTATGATGGACAGCAGGAGACCGTGTTGGAAGATAATATTGTTGACGCCCTGGATCAATCAATCAATCAATCACGGCATTTATAGAGCGCGCTACTCACCCGGGAGGGTCTCAAGGCGCTGGGGGAGGGGGTAAGTTACTGCTCGAACAGCCAGGTCTTGAGCTGCTTCCTGAAGGAGAGATGGTCCTGGGTTCGCCGAAGGTGAGTGGGGAGGGAGTTCCAGGTCTTGGCTGCCAGGTAGGAGAAGGATCTTCCTCCGGTGGTGGTTCTGCGGATGCGTGGTACGGTGGCGAGGGCGTGGCTGGTTGATCGTAGCTGGCGTGTGGGCGTGTAGAAGGTCATGCGGTCGTTGAGGTACTTTGGGCCCAGGTCGTGGAGGGCCTTGTGTGCGTGGGTGAGGAGTCTGAACGTGATTCTCTTGCTGACGGGGAGCCAGTGCAGGTCTTTCAGGTGTCCGGTGATGTGGCTGTGTCGGGGGATGTCCAGGATGAGTCGTGCGGAGGCGTTCTGGATGCGCTGGAGTCTCTTTTGAAGTTTGGCTGTGGATGCATCGGTCCAGCAGTCTGTCAACAGGGCAATTGAAAGTTCGGACCCTAACACTGTACAACAAGCCTTGGCAGCAGCATTAAAACCCATTACCAGGCAGCTGGAAAGATTTGCAAAGCGCCACGGTTTCCAAAACCCACTTGATCCCCAGGAAGACGCCCCCGCAGGCAAGAGTAAATCAGAGTCAGGGCCATGGCCCCATGCAGGTGCATTATCTAGCTTGCCACAGGCGACTACAGATGAACATGATTATTCCACACTATCGACCACTGAGGGTGGAAAAGTAAAACGCAAACAGAAAATGTACATAGACACCAACACTACTGACACTGACTCCACGGACAATGAGGGACCCCCTAAAAAGAAAGTGAAGCAGGGTCCCGTTTTACCATATAAAAATCCCCCATGCAAAATCCTGCTCTGCTCAGCATGAAACCCACATATAGGCCCCACCAGTCAGAACTTAAGAAGTGTGTTAACTTGACCATTTTATCTCAAACATTTAGTAGGTTCCATAACAGTTTACACCTCTTTAGATACATACACACATAGGCCCAAGCTCACTACCCCTTTTGTCATTTTCAATAAATAAAATCTACCAGGCCCCATTGATCTTAAAAACGTATTTCTGTCATGTACAGCAGTGCGAGGCAGCCCGGCCAACCACGGAAATTTTCCACAGCTACAAGAATAGCTCAGATAACACGTAGGCAAGGTTCGGCTGGTACATCTTGGTCTTTCACAAGCAATGTTTGCAATATTTTTAGTTAAGAAACTTTCCAAGCTTGCTCAAGTGAAACCAAACGACGGCTGTCTGGCTGCCTGGCATAGAAATAATGTATAAAATATCAATTTCCAAGCATCTTACGATGGAAGTTATCTTTTTTTTAATGTTTGCGGTCAAGAGCACTGACCACCTGCTAAAAGCACCTGTTTCACCATGATACCACTTCTCTGTTCTCTCAAAACTTTCCGAAGTTACTGTAAGCGTGCGGTCAAGGACCCACGTCAGGGCCCACGCCAACTGTGGGTGGGAGTTCTGCATTAAGTCATATAAAAGGTTTGCACCCATGTCCACGCCCTGAACTCTTCTTCCAGCGCTTTGCATGGTGAGGGTTCCCGGTTGACCGTTCTCCTGATCTTGGGCCTAGAATTTCCATTCTCAAGGTGGTAATGCTCTTTTCTGATTGCTAGCCTTTTGACTTTGTCAGCCTCTCTAATTTAGCTCATCCACACCTAATTCCTTGCATTTCTCCTAGCTTAAATTGTGTAGCCTTGGATGGTTCTTGCTCTCTTATTTAAGATTTGCCTTCTAGGCGCTTGCCTATTCATGATCTCTAATTTCAGGGTTGCCCTTCAGGCAGCTGCACATTAAATGATATATGCATAGATATTTTTGCTTCACTTGAACAGCTGATTTATAATATTGTCGATGCTTTTATTTCATCCTGCTCATGTGTTGAGGGGCAACATTTAACTGAACAGTTCTCTGTGTTTCTGAATTGCTTAATAAAGTGCCACTGTATTTCACACCGTTGTTCCTTCTTTTCAAGTGAACGAGCAGAGTGCGGGTCGTGCTCTCATGAGCCGGTAAGCAGAAGGGTGTGACCACCCATTTACCCACAAACAGCTGGCGACCACGAACATTAAGGTCTCGTTGGCGGGTCCTCTACAGTGCGGACATAGGACACACCTGGGACACACCTGCGGCTGCCCCCAGACTCTCCTTTCCTCACGGCCACCTGGGTGAGTCAGGGATAGTTTTCTTTTTTCTTCCTTGAATTTACCACAGGGTGTGCCGTGTGTGGAGGGGTAGGTCTGGCTGCCTCAGCCCTCCAGGGTCTCCCTTGTGTCTGCTCCTTTGTCCCCCTGTGGTCTGCTGTCTTGCCACGACGTCCTCTGTGGCTGGTCACATCTCGCCGAGGTTCTTCGGTATTTTCCGTTCTGCTCTCATCGGCTCCGTCTTGGTTTCTGTTAGATTTGGGGGTCTCTAGTTGGCATAGGTAGGTACCTGTGACAAATAGGGACCCTTGCGTCTAGTCAGGGCAAGGGGCTACACTCCTAAAATAACCCCTGCTCACCCCCTTGGTAGCTTGGCACGAGCAGGCAGGCTTATCTCAGAGGCAGTGTGTAAAGCATTTGTGAACACATACAGTAATACAGTGACAACACTACAGATGGACACCACACAGGTTGTATTTATAAAAATAAGTATTTTTATATAGACTTAACACAACACCAAACGACAAAAATCCACAATACTGTACTCAAAAATAGACTTTAAAATGATATAAAATAGTTCAGTTCTCTCAAGTTGTAGATGCAACACTTTACTCTCAATGTACCTTGAATGCGTAACGCAAAGAAAACAAAAGGGTCGCAGGGAAGGTGATGCGTCGGTTCCTTACACTCAGGGAAGTGGATGCGTCGATTCCTTACTGCTGCGCAAGGGAGTTGATGCTCGCTTCCTTACTTTGTGGGGAGGTGATGCGTAGGTTTCTTACTGCTTTCCGGTGCGATGCGACAAGATGGCACCTCGATGCGATACTCTTCTCCGCTGCGATGCGACAAAATGGCGTCTTGGCTGCGATGCGACAACGTTGGTGTGATGCGTGTACGCCCGACGGCCGTGCGGCGACTCGATGATCTTTGGAGCCGCGACAGGCCCTGCGACGCGCTTCTCCGGTGATGCGACGATGTCCTCTGTGGCAGCGTCCCGCTTCTCCGGCGATGCGCCGCGCTTCGGCGATGCGATGATGACAGCGGCAGCGGCGTCTCGCTTCCTCGGCGATGCGATGACAGCGGCTGCGGCGGCGACACGCTTCTCGTCGTTGCGTCACGCTTCCAGCTCCCAGCGACACGCAGTCTCTCAGAAGGCCCAGCAGAACAGCAGGCACTTCAATTCCCAGCAAGGGAATTCAGGGGGGGAGCTGGTTGGTGAAGTCTTGTATCCCTGAGACTTCAGGCAGGAGGCAAGCTCTAGTTCAAGCCCTTGGAGATTCTTCTTCAAGTTGATAGAAAGCACACTCAGTCCTTTTCTCCTTTCTTTGGCAATGAAGCAACCACTGCAGGCCAACCCCCAAACACACAGCACAGGGGTAGTCTCCTCCTTCAGCTTCCTGGTTCTTCTCCTCAGCAAAGGTTCGTCTTGATTGCCAGAAGTGATCTAATTTCCTAGGGGTCTGGGTCCCCTTTTTATACACCTTTTCTCTTTGTTCTCTGAAGGCAGAGAGGCCTTTGCCTAGTCCAAAACCAGTTCTGGTCAGTCCTGGAGCACTTTGTTGACAAGACTCCTTCTTTACTTTCACAGTGTAGGACAGGGACATCAGACACACCACAGGAGGTGGAGCCAGCATTGTAGAGGAAAGGCACAGCCCTATTCAGGTCCCAGGTGCAACTCCTCCCTCCTATCTGCATGCAGATCTCTCTATTCAGCCCGGTGCTGACTCACCCTGTCTCCAGGAAGCCCCCAGCCCCTGTCACTCAAACTCCAGACAAGGAATACACAACCTAGCAGAGGCAGGCTTGGATAGTTAGGCAAGAAAATACCTACTTTCTAAAAGTGGTATTTTCAAACACAGAATGTTAAAACCAACTTCACTAAAAGATGTATTTTATCATTCTGAGTTCAGGCAGACTAAACTCGAATTTCTACCTAGTTCCCTGAGTCAGTTAGGATTATAAGATGTTATAATCTAACTGCCCATTCTGGCCTATGGGGAACAGGTATCCTTGCAATAGTGAAAAACGAAAATGGCTGTAATTCACTATTAGGACATGCCACACACACCAGGGCATGTCCTACCTTTACCTACAATGCACCCTGCCCTTGGGCCTACCTTAGGGGTGACTAATATGTATAAAAGGGAAGGTTTAGGGACTGGCAAGTGGGTACACTTGCCCAGTCAACATGGCAGTACCAGACTGCACACAGGCTCTGCAATGGCAGGCCTTAGACACACTTTACAAGCTGCTCCGGTGGGTGGCACAACCAGTGCTGCAAGCCCACCAGCAGCATTTGATTTACAAGCCCTGGGCACACGCAGTGCACTGTACTAGGGTCTGACAGTAAGCCAAACAAGCCAATCATGGAGTCACGAATCCATACATCAATTTACCATAGGGAGCACTTGCACTGTGGCACTGAACAGCAGTGGCACAGTGCCCAAAAGCATCTAAAACCAGCAAAAACATAAGAGGCAACAGCAAAAAAATGGAAGGGAGACCCACGCCAATGGTGCCAGGTCTAACACGTGTCCCCTCCAGCTGAAATGTGGGGAGAACTACCCTACCTCCGGGGAGTTCTCATCACTAAGGCGGAAAAATCTGGACAGACCATCAGCATTGGCGTGTTCTGTACCAGGGCGGTGTTCCACCGTAAAGTCCATCCCCTGTAGGGATATGGACCACCTCAACAGCTTTGGATTCTCACCCCTCATCTGCATCAGCCATCTGAGGGGCCTGTGGTCTGTCTGAACCCGGAAGTGAGTCCCAAACAAGTATGGTCTCAACTTCTTCAGTGCCCAGACCACAGCAAATGCCTCTCGCTCAATTGCACTCCACCTCTGTTCCCGTGGGAGTAACCTCCTACTGATGAAGGCTACAGGTTGGTCTAGGCCCTCCTCATTAATCTGTGATAGAACAGCCCCCACACCATGCTCTGAAGCGTCTGTTTGCACAATAAACTCTTTTGAAAGTTGGGTGCCAGGAGCACGGGCGCCGTGCACATGGCAGTCTTCAGGGCATCAAAAGCTCTCTAACAGGTGTCAGTCTAAATCACTCTCTTGGGCTGCTTCCTGGAAGTCAGCTCTGTCAAGGGTGCAACAATGCTGCCATACCCCTTGACAAACCTCCTGTAATACCCGGTGAGTCCTAAAAAGGCTCTCACCTCTGTCTGGGTTTTGGGGGGTTCACAAGTCAGGATGGTCTCAATCTTGGGCTGTAGGGGCGCCACCTGGCCGCTCCCAACCTGGTGTCCCAAGTACACCACGGAACCCTGCCCGATCTGGCACTTACTCGGCTTGATCGTGAGGCCTGCTCTCCGCAGTGCCATCAACACTTCCCAGAGGTGGCGCAGATGTTCTTCCCAACTGGCGCTGAACACTGCAATGTCGTCCAGGTAGGCGGCACTGAACTCTTCCAGTCCAGCCAACACCTGGTTGACCAACCTCTGAAAGGTGGCAGGGGCATTCTTCATCCCAAAGGGCATAACCCGGAATTGGTAGTGCCCATCTGGTGTGGAGAATGCTGACCTCTCTCTTGCCCCATCAGTCAAGGCGATCTGCCAGTACCCAGACGTTAAGTCAAACGTGCTGAGGTACCGGGCAGCCCCTAACCGATCAATGAGCTCATCAGCTCTGGGGATGGGGTGCGCGTCAGTCCTGGTGACTGAATTGAGCCCTCGGTAGTCCACACAGAACCGCAGTTCTGGTGAGACACCCGGTGCGGCAGCCTTTCGGACCAAGACCACTGGGCTGGCCCAAGGACCGTTAGAGGACTCAATCACCCCCAACGCAAGCATCTTGGAGACCTCCTCCTTGATGCAAGCTCTCACCCTGTCAGTCACCCTGTAAGTTTTGTGCTTGACAGGAGGACTGTCCCCAGTGTCTACATCATGGACGCACCAATCATTGACACTGGGAATCAGGGAGAACAGGTCAGAAAACTGTCCCAGCAACTGGTGACAGTCATTCTGCTGCTCAGGGTGGAAGAGAGGTTCACTCCATCCACTAACCCATCTCGCTCTGTTGCAGACAGGAGGTCAGGAAGAGGCTCAGTCTCCTCCTCCATTCCAGCATCTGTTGCTAGGAGCATGCCCACTTCGGACCTCTCTAAGTGGGGCTTCAGGCGGTTGACATGCCGGACCCGCAAGGGGTTCCTGGGAGACCGCAAGTCCACCAAGTAGGTAACCGGACTTTTGCGCTCCACCACCTCAAATGGTCCGGTCCACTTATCCTGGAGCGCCCAGGGCTCCACTGGGGCCATGACCCACACTTTCTGACCAGGCTGAAGCTCAACCAGAGTGGCATTCTGGTCGTACTACCGCTTCATCTCCTCCTGGCTGGCTTCCAGATTCGCCTCAGCGAGTTTTCTGAATCGCCTAGTTTGGTTCTTAAATGCCAGCATGTAGCTATATACATCCTGGGGAGGTTTCCTGGGAGATTGCTCCCAGCCTTCTTTGACCAAACTCAAAGGTCCTCTCACTGGGTGTCCATAGAGAAGCTCAAAGGGACTGAACCCTAGAGATTTCTGTGGCACCTCTCGGTATGCAAAGAGAAGGCATGGTAAGAGGACGTCCCACTTACGCCTCATGGGTTCCTCAAGACCCATAATCATGCCTTTGAGGGTCCGGTTGAATCTCTCAACCAGCCCATTACCTTGGGGGTGGTAAGGAGTGGTGAACTTGTAGGTTACACAACACTCCTGCCACAGGGACTTCATATACTTAGAAATGAAGTTGGTACCTCGGTCTGACACCACCTCTCTGGGAAACCCCACGCGGGAGAAAATCCCCATCAGTGCACGGCCCACCACGGGGGCCGTCACTGTCCTGAGAGGGATGGCTTCCGGGTACCGGGTGGCATGGTCCACCAAGACCAGGATGAACCTGTTGCCCATGGCTGTCTTGGGATCCAGAGGCCCCACAATGTCAATGCCCACCCTTTCAAAGGGGGTGCTGACCACAGGGAATGGCTGGAGAGGAGCCTTGTGCTTCCTCCCACTCTTTCCACTTGCCTGGCAAGTCTGACAGGTCCTGCAATGAGTGTCTGAACTCTTGCGCATTTGGGGCCAATAAAAATGGGTGACAAGCCTTTCAAAGGTCTTGTCCTGCCCCAAATGTCCTGCTAAAGGCACATCATGAGCCAGCCCCAGTAGGAAGGCTCTGAAGCGCTGGGGTACCACCAGCACACGGGCTGACCCAGGCTCAGCAACCTTAGGCTCACTATACAGGAGACCATTCTCCCAGTAGATCCAATGTGATCCAGACTGATCACCTGCTGCCTGGTTTGCAGCCTGCTGCCGCAAACCCACAAGAGAAGGGCACTTATTCTGCTCCTCACAGAACTCTTCCCTGGAGGGACCTCCTTCCTGCTGCCAATGGGTCAGCTCAGGCAGGTCTCCCAGTTCAGCAATCTCTTCCCCGGTAGGCTCCAGGGCATTCCCCTCAGGGTCCGCCTCCTCCTGGGCCGTGGGAATCTCAGGGGCCGGTTTCCCGTGCCCCCTACCTCTTCTCTTTAAGGCAGGCACCTGGGCCATTTCTCAGGCTCCAGGTCCTCTTGAACACCCTTACTGGCTGCCATATACCGAGTGGTCACGCAGGCCCACTCAGGCAAACCCAACATCTCTAAATGAGCTCTCCGCTCCACCTTAGCCCAAGGGGAGCTCTCCAAATTGTTACCTAACAGACATTCAACAGGCATGGCTGGCCTCACAGCTACTTGAAGAGTCCCTGAGCCCCCCCCACTCAAAGGGAACCTGTGCCACCTTGCAGTGGCTCTCTGTGTTGTCAGCGGCAACAACTGGGTAAAATGCATTGGGGACTACCTGCTCTTCAGACACCAACCGACAACTGACAGCTGTCACACTGGCTCCGGTGTCTCTAAGAGCTTCCACCCTCTTGCCATTGATGGTCACCCACTGCCTGTATTTTTAGTGTTATCAGGCAGTTGGGTCCTGGGGACCACCTCACAGTCTCCTAAAGAGACAAGGGACATCTCTGCGGGACCCCACCCACCTTGGGCACCCATCTCCTCCCCCAGGGCTACACTAGCCAACTGCCGGGGTGGTGCACCAGTGGGTGCTGTCTTCCCATACAAGGGACATCTAGCATCATAAGAACAGTGGCCTACTAGACCACACTTAAAACAGGTCTTGGGCCCCTTGTGAACAGGCTTATCTGTCGGGCCACTGCCTTCTTCTCAGGGGGAGGCTGGGAACCCTTCCCTTGGGGATTACTTTGGGGCCCTTTCTGGAACTCCCTCTGTTTACCCTTGTCCCCCCCACTCTTCTGCTGGGGACCCTGCCCACCTTTGGCAAAGTCTCCCACATGACCCTTCTGGACCCGGGTGCTCACCCAGCGGTCCGCCTCCTCAACAAGCTTCCTAGGGTTAGTCAGCTTGCTATCAATAAGATGCTGGCGTAGCTCTGGAAAACAGTTATTTGACAAGTGCTCCCATGCAAGCAAATCATAGAGCGCCTCAAAATTATCCACTTTGCTACCCTTCACCCAACCATCCAATGCTCTGCAAAAGAAAGACACATATTCCACCCAAGTGGTAGACTCCAGTTTTCTGAAATTTCTAAACCTTTGTCTATATAGCTCTGGGGTCAAACCAAATCTGGACATTAGGGCTCCCTTCATGTGGGTATAGGACATCTGCTCCTCTGTAGGCAAATCCAACAAAGTGTCCCTCCCATCACTAACAAAGCGGCCCCACAACCCCGCTCCCCAATCCTTCTCAGGGACCCGGTGGGCCAACATTGCAGCTTCATAAGCCCTAACCCATTGACCAATATCCTCATTCTTGTGGAAATGTTTAACTACATCTTTGGGAATGTAGGCTCTTGCTTCTACATGCACTGGTGGTGTGCTGCCACCAGAGGGAGGAACCTCTAACTTTTTGGCCTTGAGTTCCAATTCCCTCAATCCTCTCTCATGCTCAAAATGCATACTCTTTTCCTCTAAGACTAACTTCTTCATTTCTAACTCCATCCCAAGCTCTATTTTCTTGCTCTCTGTGTCCTTCTGACCATCCATTTTGAGCCTGGCTAGCTCCAATTTATGCATCCTCTCCCTTGCTCTGTCCTCCAGCTCTCCTGGGGACAACCCTTTGGAAGAAACACTGCTGCCCGCCCCTGAAGGTGCTTTCCCTCCAGTTGGGCCCACTGGCCCCTCAAGTTGCTCATTTAAATCCTCTGCCTCCATTACTGGCTCCTCAGGATGCTCACTGGCATTCCTAGATTCTACCCAGGCCCTCAGCGCCTTCTGGTATTCCTCTTTCCTGGTGAGGCCTTTCACAGAGATTTTAAATTTCTTGCACAAAGCTTTGAGATAAGGCACAGTGTAAGTATCAATTCTCTCCTCTTCCAAAACAATGTCTACAGATACTATGGATGCTGACTTGCTCATGGTAGCAAAAAGACTGGCAGTTCTCAAGAATCAAAAATAGAAAAGAAGTTCCAAGGAAAAATTCTCAAAAAGTATGTGGTCGCGTTATGGTCTGCACTCACTAGTAGTGTACACCAATCACTGTATATGAATCACAAATGCAAGTCCAAATCCCACCGCTGCCACCAATGTTAGATTTGGGGGTCTCTAGTTGGCATAGGTAGGTACCTGTGACAAATAGGGACCCTTGCGTCTAGTCAGGGCAAGGGGCTACACTCCTAAAATAACCCCTGCTCACCCCCTTGGTAGCTTGGCACGTGCAGGCAGGCTTATCTCAGAGGCAGTGTGTAAAGCATTTGTGAACACATACAGTAATACAGTGACAACACTACAGATGGACACCACACAGGTTGTATTTATAAAAATAAGTATTTTTATATAGACTTAACACAAGACCAAACGACAAAAATTCACAATACTGTACTCAAAAATAGACTTTAAAATTTTATAAAATAGTTCAGTTCTCTCAAGTTGTAGATGCGACACTTTACTCTCAATGTACCTTGAATGCATAACGCAAAGAAAACAAAAGGGTCGCAGGGAAGGTGATGCGTCGGTTCCTTACACTCAGGGGAGTGGATGCGTCGGTTCCTTACTGCTGTGCAGGGGAGTTGATGCTCGCTTCCTTACTGTGTGGGGAGGTGATGCGTTGGTTTCTTACTGCTTTCCGGTGCGATGCGACAAGATGGCACCTCGATGCGATACTCTTCTCCGGTGCGATGCGACAAAATGGCGTCTTGGCTGCGATGCGACAACGTTGGTGTGATGCGTGCACGCCCGACGGCCGTGCGGCGACTCGATGATCTTTGGAGCCGCGACAGGCCCTGCGACGCGCTTCTCCGGTGATGCAACGATGTCCTCTGTGGCAGCGTCCCGCTTCTCCGGCGATGCACCGCGCTTCGGCGATGCAATGATGACAGCGGCGTCTCGCTTCCTCGGCGATGCGATGACAGCGGCTGCGGCGGCGTCACGCTTCTCGTCGTTGCGTCGCGCTTCCAGCTCCCAGCGACACGCAGTCTCTCAGAAGGCCCAGCAGAACAGCAGGCACTTCAATTCCCAGCAAGGGAATTCAGGGGGGGAGCTGGTTGGTGAAGTTTTGTATCCCTGAGACTTCAGGCAGGAGGCAAGCTCTAGTTCAAGCCCTTGGAGATTCTTCTTCAAGTTGATAGAAAGCACACTCAGTCCTTTTCTCCTTTCTTTGGCAATGAAGCAACCACTGCAGGCCAACCCCCAAACACACAGCACAGGGGTAGTCTCCTCCTTCAGCTTCCTGGTTCTTCTCCTCAGCAAAGGTTCGTCTTGATTCCCAGAAGTGATCTAATTTCCTAGGGGTCTGGGTCCCCTTTTTATACACCTTTTCTCTTTGTTCTCTGAAGGCAGAGAGGCCTTTGCCTAGTCCAAAACCAGTTCTGGTCAGTCCTGGAGCACTTTGTTGACAAGACTCCTTCTTTCCTTTCACAGTGTAGGCCAGGGACATCAGACACACCACAGGAGGTGGAGCCAGCATTGTGGAGGAAAGGCACAGCCCTATTCAGGTCCCAGGTGCAACTCCTCCCTCCTATCTGCATGCAGATCTCTCTATTCAGCCCGGTGCTGACTCACCCTGTCTCCTGGAAGCCCCCAGCCCCCAGCCCCTGTCACTCAAACTCCAGACAAGGAATACACAACCTAGCAGAGGCAGGCTTGGATAGTTAGGCAAGAAAATACCTACTTTCTAAAAGTGGTATTTTCAAACACAGAATGTTAAAACCAACTTCACTAAAAGATGTATTTTATCATTCTGAGTTCAGGCAGACTAAACTCGAATTTCTACCTAGTTCCCTGAGTCAGTTAGGATTATAAGATGTTATAATCTAACTGCCCATTCTGGCCTATGGGGAACAGGTAGCCTTGCAATAGTGAAAAACGAAAATGGCTGTAATTCACTATTAGGACATGCCACACACACCAGGGCATGTCCTACCTTTTACCTACAATGCACCCTGCCCTTGGGCCTACCTTAGGGGTGACTAATATGTATAAAAGGGAAGGTTTAGGGACTGGCAAGTGGGTACACTTGCCCAGTCAACATGGCAGTACCAGACTGCACACAGGCTCTGCAATGGCAGGCCTGAGACACACTTTACAAGCTGCTCCGGTGGGTGGCACAACCAGTGCTGCAAGCCCACCAGCAGCATTTGCTTTACAAGCCCTGGGCACACGCAGTGCACTGTACTAGGGTCTGACAGTAAGCCAAACAAGCCAATCATGGAGTCACTAATCCATACATCAATTTACCATAGGGAGCACTTGCACTGTGGCACTGAACAGCAGTGGCACAGTGCCCAAAAGCATCTAAAACCAGCAAAAACATAAGAGGCAACAGCAAAAAAATGGAAGGGAGACCCACGCCAATGGTGCCAGGTCTAACAGTTTCCTTCTGCTTATTTTCTATTGGCATTTCTCAGCATTGTTTCGTAGTGCTTTCTGCTTCCATATATATTTTGATGCACTTCGCTTCAGGTTGACGTTCCTTATTTTAAATAATGTTATATATAGGTTAGAGTCCTTGACACATGGGTATCTAAAATCCTAAATAGGTTGGAAGTCCTTGATACTGCACATCGGTATCTAAAGTCCGCCACAGGTTTGAGTCCTTGATACTGCACGTGGGTATTTAAAATATGCACGTGGGTATCTAAATTCTGACACAGGTTGGGAGTCCTTGATACTGTCCATGTTTGTCTAAATTCTGACACAGGTGTTTTGCGTCCTTGGCACTGTGCACGAGTGTCTAAATTCTGACTGCTGACTGTAGGTTGCAGTCCTGCTGCGTTGTACTATATAGGGTGTGGTCTACATCTTCTAACGAGTTTTCAGTCCTACGCATGTGCCCTGCCTTCTCTGCACCATACTGTATCACAGTGTATAAATTTTACAGTGTTTTAAGTATCATTGTCCTGCGGTCTGTCGGGTGTGCTCTACACCATTCTATTGACTTATTGTGTTTCCTATTTGGTCCATAGCGCCCCCACGCACCCCTTTCTCTGCTCTTTGCCTCTTCCCCTGCCCCTTCCCATTTCGTCTCTCATGTGTATTTCTTGATAGGGTGCTCTTTTAAATGCGCGTTTATTTTCCCAGGTTTCTTCCCGGTACTTTCACTCATTCTTTCTTCTCCCTTTCCGCCGTGTCCTTCTCCTTTTCTCACGATTTCATTCTGCATGGCTTGGGTGTCTTCTTATTCTTATCTACGCAATTTATATCTCTCTGTGCCAGGCGCACACCTCAAATTTTAGCTGCGCACTTCCGAAAAGAGGGAGTGCCTCTCTCAGAGGCTCTGTGCCCTTCACAGATTCCCTCCACCTTCTTCTGCTCAGCGCGCTGCCTGAAAGGGGAACTGCACCTCTCCCCTTCGCACATTCCCCCAGCCCCTCCCTCTCCTCTCTTTGGCACTTGCCCTCTCCCTTCTCCATCTCTTGATACACGGCTACTATTGTGATCACGATTACTTTTTTTTACACATGCATATTTTGTAATAACTGTTTATTTATTGTCTATTGTTTCTGTTTTTTGTGCTTCTGTTCCTTTTTAAGCATTTGTCCGCCCTGCTGCCCCACTACACTTGCCTCCCAGCCCCGCCCCTTCTGGTGCTGCCCTGCCAACTCTACAGTCACTAGCCATGTGACAGGGCTGCCAGTTATTACTGTTGTCTGGGTTGCCTACATTTGTTCCTCCCTACTAGTGGCAACCCCGCTAGGTAGCTGTTGTCTGGGTTGCCTCCATTGTTTCTTCATTAGCATCAGCAACCCCGCTAGGTAATTGTTCACTTACCCCCATTCAACATTGCGCCTTCATTGCGCCTCTTTTTCTGTCTCTCACACTTTTGCCTACCATTTGTCCAAGCCAATTGGTAGCCAAAGGGGGGTGGAGCCGTATCTCCATTCCTCCTGTCAGCTCCCTTACCCCCTCCATCTATCTGATTCTTCCAACACTTCCACTTTAAGTTCAGATTGTGATTATTCCGTGTTCACATGTTCTATTTTGTGTAGTTTTCAGTATCAAGACCGGTGGCTTGTACACCGATTTAATAACTGTATTTGATCTGTTTTAGCGAGACAAGAATAACTAGGACTGCAAATGTATTTTTAAACATGCAAGTTGAGAGTCCTTGAGTTCTCCGTGAATATTATTGTTATATTAGTATATCCTGTTTCCAAATTATTACGTGTTGCTGAAGTCTCATCATCATTCGATGGCGATGAGACCCTGCTAGTTAGAATACCAAAAACAAAAAAGAAATTAAATAAATAAAGTGGCGCAGTATCACAGTTAATATTACATTTACATTTACATTTACGGTCCCATAAGTAGCTAAACTCCCTGATTAGCTAAAGCACACAAAGACACCCCCTGCTCCATGTCATGACGGTAGGTTATAAATGCTTTGAAATACATTGTTACATTTAAATGGAAACACAGGCTTACAATTCCTGTTAATAAAAATATTAGGAATTACAAGAATAGGCTCACGAGTGGAAGGAAGTACTTAAGAGGAGAACATTGGAACGGAGCCAAAGGGCTACCACTCGGTTTACGTTGTTGATGAGCACTGGGAAGGCTCACACACGTAATGATTGATAACGACCAGGAAATAACAGACATATAGATGCAGTTACACTACAAGTACCATGATGTGCCTTAGCAGGCAACATGCAAGGTGTTGCATGACACGTTCAGCCGCAGCACCAAGCAATTAAGACCCAGCTATTTTACTCTTACCTGTGTACGGCGTTTTATACAACATGCATGACAGGTAATGCCCCTCAGTTGGGTCTGTGGGAGCATGTGTGTGACTTCATGGTCACAAGTTCAGATGCTACCAGGTCTACTTAGCATTTTATCATTCTGAAGTGAATAGATGCGGGGTCTGTGCAGCCCTTCATCATTCTGAGGTGGATAAAATAAGTACCATTGAGTTGAGGTACAATAAAGATCCGCTATTCAGCGTCACAATACCATTCTGAGTGAACGTGCGCTTTACAAAAACGCCATATTATTTTAAAATAAGCTATACTTTACGTTACAATTAAAGACAACACGTGTCTGGATATTACGAGGTATTGAAGGGTTAAAAGATTTCTCTTGGGCTGCCGTTATATTAACGCTGGCCGCAGAGTCTGGGCGTTGAGCCAGGCAGGAAAAGAAACAGTGAAAAAGACTTCCTGGGTTAAGAAACAGAACAGGAAAGTTGAAAATGAATGTATATATATTTTTGTACACAGTTGGCAGAACGCAAAGAGCTGTGTGACTGAATGAACAGAATTGTAAGGGAGAGAAAAATAGGTTTAGTGTATAAATTCCTTGTCCAGTAAAACAATTTATGTCAAGTGCGTTGAGAAATATTATTGTTATTAAAAGAAATAGTTTTAAAGAACAAATATGGGGAGAGACTGATTCTCTTCCCCCCACCGTGGCAGACATGCCTATATTGAACCTGGGGTTAAGTTAGAAAAACAGGAACACGAGAACAAGAGAAATAAACTGCCCAGGATCACACAATTTGGTAAAAGTGGTGAAGCAGAGATTACATTAAGGGTTTCAGGATATGACGTCTTGCTGTTTAGTAACTTGGTATATATATATCTGTATATGTATATATATACTTCGCTCCCCTAGGACACACTACTGACCAGCGACATCTTTGCCTGGCATCAATTAAATGGGTTAGAGTGGGTTAGAGTGGTGTTGAGGAAAAGTGTCGGGTTTTTGGCGGCAGCAGGAAAGTCAAATAATTGTTTTTTATCACTACGCGCATCACCATTACTTGAAATAAAGTCAGCTAAGTGTACATGGATATATAAATATACGCATGTCCTTCAGTGACACATTTTTCAGAGAGTGTTGTTTGGCCACTAAAGGTAACTGGGGTATCACCAACAGGGGACTGTGTGTATGATGCAACTGATCCCAGCTTATTTGTTCAGTTGCGGCAACAAGAACAGACTGTTGGTAAAGAATGAGCCTATATAGATATTGTCCGCTTTTGGCATAAAGTACATGTAATAACTCAGAGTTTACAACAATGTTTAGCAGGTCTAGTGGCTCAGGGTCTGTTTCCACAGCCAGCCATCATGCTATCAATACCATCTGCAGTGCCAGGTTGTGTATATTTCAAAACTGGGGACCACATTCCCCAGGCATGTATCGGGCGCATTACCTTTTCTATGGAGAGAGTGAGACATCACTTATGCTGAGGGCAGATCAGCTCTGACAAGATAGACCTTAGATTTTGGAAGTAAGAGCACGGGGTGGACCAACTGGCGTGCTGTAAAAAATAAAAGAGTATAAGTAACACAATTGTTTTAATTATTGACACTCTGCCCAAAGGGGTCAGCAGTAGCATTGTCCAGAATATGGTCCACCATCGAATTCCAGACACACATCTATCTAGATTGCCACCCTTCAACTTTTCCTCTATGAAATAAATTTGGATTCCTCGATATTTAAAAGTTTTCAGTACACATTGAACGGAGTTCCCGACATATGATGGGTGGTGATCAGTATCAGGATTTATCACAAGTGCCTTTGAGGCCAGGCATATCACAAAAATTCCGGCAATAACAAGATTAGTGGGGATACGCGTGTTATTGGGTCCCTAAGAATAGGCAAGGCATCATCTGTACCTTATCATGCATGTTTTTAACACACTAATTTCCCTAGTACTTAGTATGGGTGACAGCAGACACCTCTTTCTGGAGGTCCCACTGGTGCCCCTGAAAATATGTCCTCCAGTTGAATACACCCTACCAGGTATGAACACTGGACATCCATAGTATATATAACAACTAGATCTAGAGCAATAAGAGTCCAGGAAGCCCTGTCCGTATCAGTACCACAAAAAGATAGGGCCACACCAATGTGTTGAGCGTTTTTTTATGGTGTTAAATTCAGAAGGTAATAAGTATAACTCCGGAGCATTTCCGCCTACCGGCTGGTCCATAGTGAGTTGCACTGCCTGCACCTCTAGATTTCAATTAAGTAAAGCTGCTTGTTCAGCAGTGGGGGTCTATATTGGGTTAGACATTCTGTAATGCATACTTCGTTTGTGAGAAAAAAAAGTTGCCCTGTACAAATTCTGATAGGGAGCTGAGAATGATTTGTTTATATCTACCTGTGTGGTCACTAAATGGCCTTCTAGTGCCCGTATAGCACAGATGGGTCTACTTGATGTCTCATATTAATTAAAACAAAATGCCAAAAGATAGCTTGCTGTATCACCTTCATTATATTGGCACGTGATGTATGTGTGATACAGACACTGTAACTTTTATATCAAATTTTAATTCACTAGTGTTCTAAATTGTGACACTTAGAGGCCATCCTAACACAGGGGCACTATGAGTGTAGCTGTGTGGCAGGAGGGAAGGAATAAGTTGTGGGATATGTGCAGCTCTGTGCAGCATACAAAATATGAGACAACGACCAGAGATCGGTAGGAATAGATTACCACAGATAGCAGCCAAAACAACTTCCTCCACACACGCCCCAGTGCTAGGAAATGTGAGGAATAAATAAAAGTTCATATATAAAGTGTATTTTCAATGTAGAAGGATAATATGCATGGAGTAGCGATGCTCAATATTGCAATATTGTCAGAATAGAAAGTATGTAACTTTAAAGGTGCATTTTTCAACAGCAGTTGCAGTCTTTAGAGGTGGTTGCATATATTTTGCAGTTCAACAACTATGAGTTTTTATTTTCCAATTGTGTTACTGGGATGGAGATTATTGAGATGTTCGTATCTCTTGGGAACAATTATTTATAGTACAATGTTTTAGTTCTTCTCTCGCTTTCGGAGTGAAAATTGTGTATGACAGGTGGGTTAGGTGTGAACAAATTAAAAAAAAGAGGGAATGCAACTAAAACCCCTAGGCTGTAACAGGAAAAAAATGTCATTCTACAGGCCCTACTATAAGTTAGTATTAAAAAAGAACTCTCTTGGATAGATATAGAAATCTACCTATAATCAGGTTTACAATCAACCAAACTCACAACCAAATATACACTATGGTGTCACACATTTACATGCATCCACATGAATAGAGACACCAATCTGGACCCAGAAAACAACTATGTAACGCACAGGGACAAGGAACTCAAATATATAACACAATCAGAGTTTATTAAAAAATGATTTAAAATCACAATAGAAAACTGACGCTGATGAAATACATAAATCCACAATTAAAAAAACATTTAAAAACATCATGAGAGACAAAGAAATATTTGTGAAACACTTGAATTCATCAAAAACGGTTATTCTCAACAGGAATGACATATATAGGCACCATCAGTCTATTCATTAATAGTTGCATTAGACATGAGGCTGTTCCTGGATATAACCCAAAATAGAGGTTCAAGCGTCAACGCGTTTCGGTGGTAGAAAATTATAAAGGTACCACCTTCATCTGGACATATATAATACTTGTCTCTCTCTCAACAGATTACATTTTTGATGTACCTAATAGAACAAAAATATACAATAAACATAATCCTATAATAAACATCATCCTATAAATCATTTTACATATTCATTAAGTCTATTATTTTTACCATTAAATGCAAATCCGTTCACATCCATTTTCAAATTCAAAGTACGGACCGAATATACACATAACATAAATCAAAACATTCATTATCATTATTTAAAGGTCCATTATCAAAGTGTCCACACAGTTGTTAAATGGGTTCCAGCATTACCACACAGACCTACATAACCCATTACATCACATAAAAGTTCATTTCACTACATAGAGGTTCATGCATCTTTTATTAAACTAATTCATCATGCTCAAACCATACGTTACTAAAAATACATACAACACACATATATATCTTCCCTCATTCAAACAATCATACAATTGATCAATTATTTATCCAAAATTACATACCGCCGATCGTGTATGAGGGGGGATTTTGATGGTTACGCAACCAATCCTTCCAAAATTACTTTAAAATACACAAAGGGTCTATAGTAGATCAAATCTTAATTCACCATAAGTTTCCCACACGTTTGGATCAAAGCTGGACCATGTGTCCACTGTGATACTAAAGCAGCAACAAATTTCAGCAGTGCCTGAACGGACTACTTAGAAATAAAATAGGCAAGATAAGTACCACAATTGAAAGAAAGAAATAAACAAATAAATAATAATATAAGGAAAATAAAAATAGTTTATTGTCTAGGGATCACCCTGTTTTCACTAAGACATACTCCAAGTTCTGATCAACATACATAGAACTGACATGACCTAAAACTGACACTGAAAGCTCTTCTGTATTTATGAAAAATGAAATGTAAAAATATTTGTATGAGTTAACAACGCGCTGCAAAGTTCCTTTCTACCCAGGTATCGAAGAGGAAAGAGAAGGGCCCCATCATTCCGGAGCTCTCACATATCAGACATTTTAAAGTAATAGATTCCTCACCAACAGCTGTTCGCATTGCCAAGAGGAAAGGATTAACAGAACAGACTTCAGGGTTGACCCTGCACCCCCTCAACACTAAAGGACTAACTAGAGGAGGACAATAGTTCCCATGGACTGTCCAAGAAGAAGAAGACGGTGATCGCTTGGTTGTTTATGGATTCAGACGTAGCCGCAACACCCGCCGCACAGAAGTGTCTTATGCGAAAGATATGTATTCATATTGTAATATTTTACATTATTGTCAGAGTGGCACTAGGAAGATTTGATTAGCTCATTGTATTAATGGAAAGGCTTGTATTACTTAAAATGTTGAAGTTGCCAATACCACAGTGCACCCCAAGTAACATCCAACATACCTGCTAGCACATGCACTGAAAATGGCCCTTGTAGGAATGCAAAATGGTTCAACATCCTCTGCCAGTACCGTCAGCACCCCAAAAATATATATGCACCCTGTGTCATCCCCTTCCCCTGTTCGAAGTATTAATGCAATAATGCAATAATGTGAATTCTGCCCAAGCATTTAGACAGCATGCTGCTCATGACTCCTTTCACGACATCATGCGATAAAGGAAGATGACAATAGTAGGTAGACAGGAAAATAATGAATTCTGTTCTTAAGTTCATACATTCGCCATGCAGTAGGCGCAGGTAGACTGGTTTTTTTAGGGAAATACTACCACACACTGTAAAATCTCTCCTACACATGTTCATTTACAGAATACAGGAGCAAGTTCAGATTATTGAGGCCAACATCTCTGAAGTGTTTGGAAATAGAACAGTATGGGACGACACCCCAATGATGCACAAGGTTATCACTGACAATTACAGAATGGAAAGGAAGGTAACAAGAATATTTTAGATAGGTGTTCCTGATATGGACCGTAGTATAGCTTTTTGTAGGAACAATGGGTTTATGATAACAGGATCTCTATCAGAATGTAATGGCTCTTTGCCCCACACCATACATTGCCCATGCCAGAATAGAACAGCTTTATGCTTCTACAAATTTATGTCCATGACAAATGGAGTGCTCCAGGTTACTTGAAGAATAGAGCAGCGTCCTTAGGGCCACATAGGGTAGACTAGGATTATGAAGATGAGATGGACTGGAAGTATACTTGGGGTGTGGAGAAAATGTTCAAAGTTTTAAAATGATCACAAAATAAAGTCACCTCTTCTCTGCTTTCTAGGCACTGTACCTGTGGGCTGCAACACTTGGATGCAACAGCACCATTTTTAATTCGGACATTAAACATGGCACCTCCAGCCTAATGGACTTTCACTGGGCCTGCGGAGAACGTCTCTATCTCCAACAGCCTCCTCGAAGGAGCAGCCTGTGCTCACTAGAACAATGCACAAAGTGTCCCTGATCGTTCCAGTAGCAAATATCTCCTACAGCAATGCCCATCTATGGCTCTGTTACCTTGCTCCACCGACATTGGCAGTATGCTGAGTACTAAGGGTGGACAGCTTTCAAAGACCTACCAAAGGAGTTTTGCCTATTGAACAGGGTCCAGCTCTTTTTTGAGTTTGTGCTGCACATTGCCAACAATGAAGAAAATGGCTCCATCACCAAGGCCATCAACGACTTGAACAAGATAGAAAAGAAAAGGATTGCTGGAGGAGGTGCCATAGCAGACACAGCCACTGATTGGTTGAACATTGACTGGATACCTTTGTGGCTGTCTGCCATTCTAAATGTATTTGCTGTTGCTCTTTTTGTTGCATCCTACAGATAATATGTCAGTGTCTGAAGAGGTTCAGTACTGAAGTAGTAGGGATGATATATGCCAAAGACAGGGATATACAGGAAGTCCATACGTAGGGTCAGTGGACCAGGGAATAGGGATCAATTAGCACTATTAGAGATAGTGGAGCTCACAACGACTGGCTCACACTTGTTGCAGACCTCTCCTGACGTCAACTACTAAGTACATACCGCTCCCCCACTTCCCCCTGGTAGACACCTCGTAGGGGAGGATCCTAGTGTAGATCATTATGAAAAACAAGCTGACAGTACTGAAGGAGAGTATATAGAGTTGAGGAAGACACAGGAGAGCCAATTTTCCAATATGGATGACACCCCTGGGATACACCAACTAGAAGGAGGGCATGAAAGGTATGCTGTAAGAATTTTGTTCAAGTATTAACAAGAGGAGGGAAATGAAGCAGGGTCCCGTTTTACCATATAAAAATCCCCCATGCAGAATCCTGCTCTGCTCAGGCAGCATGAAACCCACATATAGGCCCCACCAGTCAGAACTTAAGAAGTGTGTTAACTTGACCATTTTATCTCAAACATTTAGTAGGTTCCATAACAGTTTACACCTCTTTAGATACATACACACATAGGCCCAAGCTCACTACCCCTTTTGTCATTTTCAATAAATAAAATCTACCAGGCCCCATTGATCTTAAAAACGTATTTCTGTCATGTACAGCAGTGCGAGGCAGCCCGGCCAACCACGGAAATTTTCCACAGCTACAAGAATAGCTCAGATAACACGTAGGCAAGGTTCGGCTGGTACATCTTGGTCTTTCACAAGCAATGTTTGCAATATTTTTAGTTAAGAAACTTTCCAAGCTTGCTCAAGCGAAACCAAACAACGGCTGTCTGGCTGCCTGGCATAGAAATAATGTATAAAATATAAATTTCCGAGCATCTTACGATGGAAGTTATCTTTTTTTTAATGTTTGCGGTCAAGAGCACTGACCACCTGCTAAAAGCACCTGTTTCACCATGATACCACTTCTCTGTTCTCTCAAAACTTTCCGAAGTTACTGTAAGCGTGCGGTCAAGGACCCACGTCAAGGGCCCACGTCAACTGTGGGTGGGAGTTCTGCATTAAGTCATATAAAAGGTTTGCACCCATGTCCACGCCCTGAACTCTTCTTCCAGCGCTTTGCATGGTGAGGGTTCCCGGTCGACCGTTCTCCTGATCTTGGGCCTAGAATTTCCATTCTCAAGGTGGTAATGCTCTTTTCTGATTGCTAGCCTTTTGACTTTGTCAGCCTCTCTAATTTAGCTCATCCACACCCAATTCCTTGCATTTCTCCTAGCTTAAATTGTGTAGCCTTGGATGGTTCTTGCTCTCTTATTTAAGATTTGCCTTCTAGGCCCTTGCCTATTCATGATCTCTAATTTCAGGGTTGCCCTTAAGGCAGCTGCGCATTAAATGATATATGCATAGATATTTTTGCTTCACTTGAACAGCTGATTTATAATATTGTCGATGCTTTTATTTCATCCTGCTCATGTGTTGATGGGCAACATTTAACTGAACAGTTCTCTGTGTTTCTGAATTGCTTAATAAAGTGCCACTGTATTTCACACCGTTGTTCCTTCTTTTCAAGTGAACGAGCAGAGTGCGGGTCGTGCTCTCATGAGCCAGTAAAGTTAAACAATAATGGGGCGACCCTGTGTCCCTCAGAACCTGGGTATGGATAAATTAACAAAAACAATGGTTCTGTTGGGTTTACCTAATTATTTCTTATGAAAACGCCTAGTGTTATCATATTATTCTATAATCATGAACATCAATATCTCAGTTATCCAGACAAAAACAATAACACACACGACACAAATTGTTGTCTATTTCCTCGTTTTTTATAAATTTAAACATTCATATATATTTACAAATTCGTAAACAAGGCTGTCAACACGAGGTGAAGTTTTATAATAAGTGATCAAGTGACATTAGTGCTCAGTGCTAGTGCTCCGTGCGCAATATATACAAAGTGTTTAAAATATGTACATGGGAAAGAGTAGGCCAGAATTTTATAAGACAACAATGACTCTACTAAGTATTGAATTTTATTAGTCAAGTAGAGCCTTGATCAGTCTGTACCATGTGAGGTCGTCGACGTTTCAACCCAAACTCAGCTCCATTAGGTAGTCAAGACGGGTCTTCATCAGGACAAAGAACGGGGGTCAAGGGTGACAGCCCAAATAACACCTGAATAATTCCTGGTTATTCATACATCTTTGTAGATCAAGATAGAGAAATCCAATTTAATTGTACTAAATGACGTAAATCAAATAGAAGGTCCGAGTGATGAATCTCAATATTATAATAAAGGCAGCAACGGCAAATTCAGTGCTGTCTAGCGGAAACAGGCATGCATCCTGTAAAGCCGCGACCATCCGTCTGAGAGGATGGTCGCGGCTTTACAGATTGAAACGTCGACGACCTCACATGGTCCAGACTGATCAAGGCTCTACTTGACTAATAAAATTCAATACTTAGTAGAGTCATTGTTGTCTTATAAAATTCTGGCCTACTCTTTCCCATGTACATATTTTAAACACTTTGTATATATTGCGCACGGAGCACTAGCACTGAGCACTAATGTCACTTGATCACTTATTATAAAACTTCACCTCGTGTTGACAGCCTTGTTTACGAATTTGTAAATATATATGAATGATTAAATTTATAAAAAACGAGGAAATAGACAACAATTTGTGTCGTGTGTGTTATTGTTTTTGTCTGGATAACTGAGATATTGATGTTCATGATTATAGAATAATATGATAACACTAGGCGTACTCATGAGCCGGTAAGCAGAAGGGTGTGACTACCCATTTACTATATTGTCAAAGTGAGATAAGTAAATTTGAAATGGAAGAGTGGGTTAGATACGAGGATGAGGAGGATGAACCCTTTTATGATGGACAGCAGGAGACCGTGTTGGAAGATAATATTGTTGACGCCCTGGATGCATCGGTCCAGCAGTCTGTCAATAGGGCAATTGAAAGTTCGGTCCCTAACACTGTACAACAAGCCTTGGCAGCAGCATTAAAACCCAATACCAGGCAGCTGGAAAGATTTGCAAAGCACCACGGTTTCCAAAACCCACTTGATCCCCAGGAAGACGCCCCCGCAGGCAAGAGTAAATCAGAGTCAGGGCCATGGCCCCATGCAGGTGCATTATCTAGCTTGCCACAGGCGACTACAGATGAACATGATTATTCCACACTATCGACCACTGAGGGTGGAAAAGTAAAACGCAAACAGAAAATTTACATAGACACCAACACTACTGACACTGACTCCACGGACAATGAGGGACCCCCTAAAAAGAAAGCTAGGAAGGCAGTCCTCATAGTGCCTGATATGACCCCTCAAAACCCTTAATAGCCCTTTTACCTTCAATTGGGCGGACATTGTTCACCCCTGTTCCTCAGATTGGGCCCCGGCCCCTGATGTGGCGGAATACCTTCACGACGATCTTAGAAAAGGCTTTGACAAAGAAGTGCGCAACAAGTTACGATCAGAGTGCCCTCGACCAGACATCCCAGACAAGGTCGCAGAGACACCTGATATCGATGCCAGCCTATTGACCTTCCTCAAGAAATTCGCAAAGGACCCCAAAAAGAGTATCGACCGTGCCTGGCGGGGCTGCCAGGACAAACTCCTGGATGTGGCAGGACCCTTAGCCAAAATTCTGGAGATGGCCCTTGTGGCAAAAGAGTCAGCCAGTCCCGTGGATCCAGACATTCTAGCGGGCTGGACACAGAGAGCGATATGTCTCCTAGGAAACGCAAATTGCACCATCTCTACAGAGAGACGCAAATCACTTCCGATGAGGATGGACTCGAACCTTACAGAGTTAGTCTCGGCCGAACAAGGCCCCCTTGCAGAGGGTAATCTCTTTGGTGAGAGATTTGTTAAAGATGTCTCAAAGTACGTAGGTACCTTTATGTCGTTAGACAAGGCTCAATCAGGGATAAAACAAGTGTTTCAGGCTAGCCTTTTTAACAGGGCCGGGCGAGGCAAGGGACGCTTGCCAGGCCGTCAGTACTACCAAGGTCCTCCCAGAGGAGACTATGGACGCGGTAGAGGCGACTGGGACTCTACCAGAGGCGGAACCTTTTACCCCACACCACAAAGATTCAACAAGCGTCGATTCAACAGAGGTAGCCACAGAGCAGGATTTCAGGCCCAAAACCCTACAGGTAGGAGTAACAGAAATATCTCATTTACCCTTGGGGGGGTCGTACTCAGTTCTTCATACACAATTGGAGAGTGTTGTCACAGGATGCATGGATTATACAGACCATTCAGAACTCTATCGAACCCCATTCCAAGACAACTATCCGAGACAGCTCAGTTTTTCCCAACAAGAATGTGCTTTTATAGATGCAGAAATAGAGGAATTGCTGCAGAAGCGCACGATCGCTTATTGCGACAACGGGACTCGCGGTTTCTGCAGCAATGTCTTCCTGGTGCAGAAGAAGGGTGGTGGTCACAGGTTGGTGTTAAATCTGAGAGAATTCAATTACTTTATGGTTTACAAACATTTGAAAATGGAGGGTATCCATCTCTGAGCAGATCTACTAAAAAAGGGAGATTGGATGGTCCGGCTGGACCTAAAGGATGCCTACTTGACGATTGCTATATTCCCTCCCCATCGGCGTTTCCTGCAGTTTCAATGGAGGAACTGGTGGTTGGAATACTTGGCCCTTCCTTTCGGGCTTTCCTCGGCTTCATGGTGTTTCACCAAAATAATGAAGCCGGTGCTAGCCCATCTCCGAGAACAGGGCATTCGCATGATAGTGTATCTAGACGATATACTTATCATGACTCAGACTCAATCCCTAGCCAATCTTCATTTACAGATGACAATGTCCCTTCTGCAAAATATGGGATTTGTAATCAGCTAACCCAAATCGGCCTTATGTCCCTCTCAGACGATGGACTTCTTAGGTTTTGTCATAGACTCACGGACAGCTCAGCTGAGCCTTCCCAGGTCGAAGCTACGGGATCTCAAGAAAGAGCTCACATCAGTATTAAGCAAGCAGATGGTCTCTCTCAGGACAATTGCCAGATTAGTGGGTTACTGGCATCCTCAATACAAGCTATTTTCCCGGGCCCTCTTCACTACCGGGCCCTTCAGAGACTAAAAATTCAACACCTGCGAAAGGGTCTGTCTTACACGGATCTGGTCCCTCTGACACAGGAAGTGAGGGAAGAGATGCAATGGTGGTTGGGCCACGTAGAGGCGTGGAACTGCAGAGCTGTCTTCGGCTCTCAACCAGAAGTCGTTATAGAATCAGACACCAGCCGTTGGGGCTGGGGAGCACGCTGCGGAGATATCTCCACAGGAGGAAGATGGTCTCTTCAAGAACCATACCTCCACATCAATTGTCTGGAGTTGTTGGCAGGGTCATTTGCGATACGAACGCTCTCCCCCAAACAGGTCTCTTGTTACATCCTTCTCAGGATGGACAATATCTCGGCAGTGAGATATATCAACAGGTTGGGAGGTACGAGGTCGTCCCTGCTAGTGGAAATTTTTGGCGCTATTGCCTGAATCACCAGATATCGTTGATAGCGGAATACATTCCGGTACAGTCGAACATTGTCGCGGATTGGAATTCCAGGTATCTAAAGGATTACAGCGACTGGCAACTCCAACCTCAGCTGTTCCAATGGCTACAGACAGTGTGGGGTCCTTGCAAGATAGATCTCCTTGCATCCAGACTGAACAGGCAACTGCAGACGTTCTTCAGCTGGAGGCCGGACCCATTAGCGAGAGCGACAGACGCCTTCTCCCAGAATTAGTCAGTGAATCTGAATTATGCCTTTTCCCCTTTCATCCTAATCCCCAGAGTGACGACCCAGATAGCCCGACAGCAAGTAGAGGTGATTTTGGTGAACCCACTGTGGAAGTCAAAGCCCTGGTTCCCGATATTATTGGAGATGAGTTGCGACTTCCCCAGGATGCTCCCTTGGTCCCAGACGATGCTCCAGGGCCCTCACGGAGAGCTGCATCTGATGGTGACATCGGGGCAGTTGTCCCTGATGGCATGGAGGCTTTCTGGCAACAATGGGAAATGCCAGGAATTTTGGACAAGGCTTCCGAATTCATTAAACAAGCCTGGGCCCCTTCCACACAGAAGAGATATTCATCAGCTTGGAAATGCTGGGTACGTTGGTGCTTGGAACGGCACGCGGATCCCGTGGGGGCAGAGTTATCCCATATTGTAAATTTCCTGTCCGATAAAGCTTCAGAAGGTTTAGCATATTGGTCAGTAAATAATTTCAGATCAGCCATATCTGCAGGACATACACAGGTGGACGGAAAACCAGTAGGTATGCACCCAGTGGTGTGTAAGTTACTTAAACGAATTAGAGTGTTTAATCCTTCAAAACCAAAATATTCATGTTTGTGGGATGTATCACTGGTCATAGCTCTTTTTGATAAATGGCCGAGTAATGCTTTGTTATACAGGAAGCAGCTATCAGCTAAATTAGCTATGCTTTTGTGCTTATCTGCTTGCAGACGCTCTTCAGACGTGTAAGCTCTAGACATTACAGGTAGAGTATTCACTCCGGAAGGAGTTTCTTTCAACATTACTGGCAGGGCAAAAACATTGTCACGTAGCATTGATTATAATGCTTTCCCCAGTAATGATAAGCTGTGCGTAGTGCAATGCCTTAAAGCCTTTGAAGAATGCACACGGTCCTTGCAACCAGAGGGTTCAACACAACTATTGATTGCTTTGCAAAAAAACGTTCAAGCCTGTATCTGCAGCTACGATAGCCAGATGGTTAAAGTCAGTTATGAAAGAAGCTGGTATTGATACCCAGGTATTTGGGGCACATTCTGTATGTGGTGCCATGGCATCCAAAACTTTTATGTTGGGTTCAACTATTCAAGACATTATGAAATCTACTGATTGGTCATCAGAGTCTACGTTTAAACAATTTTATTATAAACCGGTGGGTGATATAACTACTGTGGTGTTTGATAAGCGCTAAACGAGCAATAATCCGAAGCTTCCTGTCCTGTAATAGAATAAAAATTTGCTAGCATTCGCGCCAAGAATTTTCAATTCTATTAAGGACACGGAGGCGAGGATTATCCCACCCTGTTGTATTTCAATGTTTTCTTACAATGACTACCCACCCGTATGTAGTTGTATTCTGTTCAACAGAGATTATGGGTGTTTTTGTTTAATTTATTCCAGGTTCAGAAAAGAAAGCAGAATAATTGTACTTCTGGTTGAAGAAGTTGGATGAAGTCCCAGTTCTTGGTTGAAGTTCTTCCACGTTGGAGGATAACACTAGTGGATTTTCTAATTAATGTTCGCACTTGGACTAAAGGACTCGAGCAAAGAAAGAGGCTCATGGGAAGGAGATGGTGACTCTTATAGGGTCTGATGGGACATGATTAGTGGAAAGAGTACCATGGGAAATGTAGTTTATGTTTATTATGAAACGTTTTCATTGGCTGCTGTGATTTTGACAGTAAAGAAAGAGAAGCAATAATCCTCGCCTCCAAGTCCTTAATAGAATTGAAAATTCTTGGCGCGAATGCTAGCAAATTTTTTATTCCTTTCCGACTGCCTCATTACAAAATGGAGGCAGTTGGAAAGGAATCCAAACGGTCATTCTAGCTGGCTTTCGACGGGCTCAGAGAGCCCATCCGCCAGTCACAATGTGGCCACCCTTGGGATTAAGATGTCGGGTTTCGGCAGCCTATCCGTGCCGGCATTTCCGACACAGAAAGGCTGTCTGAACTCGACTTTGGGGGCTCCTAGCAGGGCCCCCTTGGGTGCACGGCCTCCGTTTGGAGACCGAGGGAGCACCTATGGTGCCCCCTGTTGGAGGTGCCTGCCACGGGGTGCAGGGATGAACTGCACCTCCCATTTTAGGGAAACGGCCTTTGCCACAACACGCAAACGGAACAACGACTTGCCTGAAGAACGACTCAGCCTTAACCACGCATGTGCGTGGTTAAGGCTGAGTCGGTCCAGTGTTTGGGCAGGGCCGAGTTCGGCTTGCGTCTCACAGGAACAGGTAAGAGGGGTTTGTGGTTAGTTTTTAGGGGGTTTGGGGTTAGTTTTCAGTGGGGTGGGGGGTTGGGGTTAGTTTTCAGGGGGTGGGGGTTGGGGTTGGAGGGGTTGGGGTTAGTTTTTAGGGGTGCGGGGTTTGGGATTAGTTTTTAGGGGTAGGGGGTTCGGGGTTAGTTTTCAGGGGTGGGTGGTTTGGGGTTAGTGTACAGGGGTTGTGTTAGTTTTTAGAGGGTATGGGTGATCGTGTTTGTTTTTAGGGGTGGGGGGGTTGTGGGGTATTGGCGTAGTAGTTGGCATGCATTTATTTTACCATGCATGCCTTTACCACAAAAAATCGTGGTAAAGGAATGCATGGTAAAAAAAATTGTGGTTTAGACGAGGTCGTAGTAGCGACCTCGTTTTTAGGGTAGTCGTTGTTGTGGAACTCGTTGTTCCAACATACAACCCCCATTTTACAATGGGAGCATGCATTCCGGCCGGTTTACGGCCGGAATACATGCTCCCATTGTAAAAATAGGAATGGAACCGAACAGTGTTCGGTCGTATCCTATTGGGCCGGTCGGGACTGCCGACCGGGTGTCGGTCGGTCCTATGACCGAGAGGATGTCTGACGGAGGCAACTCCGCCCGACATCGTAATCATCCCCTTAGTGTGGTGATGATACCCTGTCATAGGTTCTGTACTCACGCTGCCATATGACTGAAACTGCAGCCTACTGATGGGGTCTAAATATGCTGAAGCCAGTCTGGGATCCTTATGTCCTGCTCAAAATGGATCTGACTTTGCAGTTCAGGCTGAACTGTTTCAATTGGCACAAAAACATGGCTGATTTGCATATGGCTGATTTTTGTCTGTGGTGGCATAATGGGCAAAATATTATGGACTTTATTGCGACCCAGAGCAATTACCAGCGTCTCAGATGAACTCAAGCAATTCACCCATTACCTTTTTGCAGGTAATTATGGAAAGTTAAGGCAGGGTTGTGAGTAACTGGGTTGTTGGTTGAATGGGGAGTCAAGCAACAGCCACAATTCTGGCAGGCTGAACCTCAAAAAGTCACTAGATTAACCGGTACTTAACCCTGGGTATCTTGCCACAAAAAAGCAGTCAGGCTTAACTTAGAAATAGAAATTTTTATTATGCTTGATTAATTAAAACCATTGCATACATTGAAACATTAAATAAAAAAGTATCTTGCTCATATACAGTAAAAAGCACTATTAAAAGACCACATTTTTAGCACCAATTACAGTTTTAAGAAAGAGAAAGGAGAAAAAGTCATTAGACTCAATTATTAAACCTTACTCCATTTTACCCTATAAAAATTGTTCCAGGTAATGGCTGTTCTGTTGTAAGTTGTTCCGTAGCCAACATGGTCAAATTTTTCAATCTCTTTGCTGTAATATCAAAACATTTTGTAAGTCGACAACTTAGCAGCACTCTATCAGGATTAAAACTCAACAATGCGACTGCAATAAAGAGGCACTATTAAGAGGCCCACGTTTTTTGCCACGGATTGCTGTTTTTAAGAGAAGAAAAGAAGAAAGGGTCATTAAGGCTCAGTTGGTAAATCTTCTACCTCTTGCTCTATGAAAGTTAATCCATCTAATGGCACTTCTGATGTAAGTTGTTCCATGGACAACGTGGACGAATTTTTCAGTCTCTTAGCTGTTATGTCAAAAAATGTATACGTTGACAATTTAGCTGCACTCTCTCTCGGTTGAAGCACAGCAATGCCGCTTGTCTGCAGGACCTAACTCCATGCTGTCTGAACATTGTTTTTAACAGGGTTATCCTTATATCCCTTAAGTTGTTACAGATGCAGATAACATGAATTAGGTCCTCCACTCCACGACCGCACAGACGACAAGGCTGGTCACCTCCTCTTCTCTCCCAAGGAGGTAGGAACTGGTTAATTGCACCAATCCCCAAGCGGAGTTTTAAGAATTTTTCCTTGGTGATGGTTTTTATTCCCATATTCAAGTAAGGTTGAGGTTTAAGGGCTTTATACGTGTTTAGTACTACCCAGCCATGAGATCGTTTGGATAATGTTTTTTTGTCCTCTATAGCAGACAATTGACGGGTTACCTTTGTTACAGCTTTTTTAAATACGGAGTGTGACATGGTAATGCTCCAAAGGTCTGTCAGACCTAGAAGTTTGACGGATTCCTGCAGGTACTCTCTAGCTGGCGATTTTTCAGGACGAAGCAACTCTGTCCAAAGATGGTGATTCAAGGATCCTTCCTCAACTCCTTTGATTTTATGCCAGCATTTTACATATGCTCCCCTTCTTTTGATTGACTGTTTTTGAAGCCCAAACTCCAACCGTATTTGGGCCGGGGAAGCATACTTGGGGAGCTGGAAGATTGCTCGATATGCATTGGTTATTATATTCTCTAGGGCTGCTGCGTCTTTTCCTTTCATCGATACACTCCCATATATTATTGTAGGAGGGAGTTTTGCTCGCAGGACCTTTATTAAGGGGTCGAGTGTTAGATCCGACAGCAGCTTCTTCAAGGGTTTTATAGCTAAGTATGTCATTACCCCCTTTCTCCGCAGGGATTCTATCTGTGGTTTGAAAGAGTTGTTTTGATCTAATATTAACCCCAGATATTTATAACTTGCTGCTTGGTCTAAGCGGTGACCATCCAGGAACCAGATGAGGCTTTTCTTCTTATGGTAGTTTACTGCCATAGTTTTTGTCTTATTATAATTTATTTTTAAGGCATTCCGTTGCGAAAAGCTGTGAGTCACATTCAAGAGGTGTTGAAGTCTGATGGGGGTCCGGCTTATCAAAACTAAATCATCGGCGTATAACAGATTTGATAGTGACATATTTCCTAATTTCGGGGCATGATTTGTGCACCTATCCAGTTCCCCCGGAAGATCCGCTAGGTGGCATAATGGGCAAAATATTATGGACTTTATTGCGACCCAGAGCAATTACCAGCGTCTCAGATGAACTCAAGCAATTCACCCATTACCTTTTTGCAGGTAATTATGGAAAGTTTAGGAAGGGTTGTGAGTAACTGGGTTGTTGGTTGAATGGGAGTCAAGCAACAGCCACAATTCTGGCAGGCTGAACCTCAAAAAGTCACTAGATTAACCGGTACTTGACCCTGGGTATCTTGGCACAAAAAGCAGTCAGGCTTAACTTAGAGGCAAAGTATAAAGTATTTATGCAGCACACAAACACTAATAAAGTAAAAACACATCAGAAAAATCCCACAACAATTTAGAATAATAGAGCAAATTTCAATAAATTATTTGACACCAACATTACAAAAATCCAATTAGTAGAACCAGAGTTATGAATTTTTAATGTTTTTAGGAAAAAACTATTGCCTTAAAGATCAAAGCACCCTCCGCGGACATCTAGTCGCGCGAGACCTGGTCAAAGTCGAAAAACATAGCTGTTAGAAATGGGATTTCTGGTTGGCTACGGCATGTGCCTAAGCCAGGCGGAAACCACCACTCTAGTCAGGGCAAGGGAGTTACACGCTGAAGATAACCCCTGTTCACCCCCTTGGTAGCTTAGCACGAGCAGTCAGGCTTATCCCAGAGGCAATGTGTAAAGCGTTTGCGCAACACACTCACACAGCAGCGACACACTAGGCACACCACAAAAGAAACACCACACAAGGTTATATAAAAAAAAGCCTTTGTATTACTCATAAAACACATTATAATGCAATCACTTATATACACTGTGCCACCTGGCACTAGGTATTACTTTACAGGGGATTATATACACTTACAGGGCCAACCTGGCCACTGTCAGAACCTCACAATTCACAGGCAGTGCAAACAACCAGTAACTACTGGTAACCTTGTACTTAGCATAAATGCATTAGGCACACATTACAACCATAGCATAAACCAGTATGCAGACATCATAGTATTACTTAGCATATGATGCAAAATATAATCAGCAAAAAGTTAGTACATCATAACAACACACCATGCCCACCATCATCAGTGCCTCCCCTAGTAAACACTTGTAAGGGGTGCACACATCCTGGCCCCTCGTAGGCAGAAACTGCACAATAGGTGAACATTACACCACATCACCTAATCACCTTAGGCAAAAGCATTAAGCATAAATTACATCATTGGGGCACCGTAATCACAGACAAGGTGCCCACAGCACCACATGGCATTATGTCCCACCCACAACATAGGGGGTGGACTTCAGGCAGTCTGGCCTTAACCTCGGGGGCCCGGCCGTGGCGTCCCCGCAATGCCCTTGTCCCAAAGTGAGGGCTTTCCCCACTGTGTCCCCTCACGGGGCTTCCTTTAGCCCCCTTAGCTGCAGATGCAGCAGAGCAATGGCCCCAACAGGCCCGTACTACAGGGGGGGGCGAGGGTGCAACTCACCCTTGGCTTTCCTTTAGAAAAAGAAAATGCCCCCTGACGTTGCAGTTGCCCGCAATCCGGCGGCGCAGCTGTGACACAATTAGGCACCAACAGTGTGCCTTGCAGGCCCCACTCACCGGCTTGCACGGATGCCGGTTCCCAGGGACCCAAGAGGTTCTTGTGCCGGCACGTCTTGTCTTCTGATCCCAGCAGAGATTCTTCTCTTCTCCACTTGTGCCTCCGTCGACAAGGGGGCCCCGCCCCCGGTCAGGCCTCTGACTCTGCCTGACTTCCGGCCGCCGTTCACGGCGGTTTCTGCTTGCGGCCTCGGCCCCGCCCACAACCAGGCTTTGCCTGACTTTCGTTGGCTTCCTCCGGCTTCGTCGTTGAGCAAAAATGTGGGGTAGGCTCCTGCCCACCTTCTGATGACACCAGACAATCCCGGCCAGGGATTCCGGAGGGCTTTGGTGTTTCCTTGCCACTGCAACTACCCGCAGGGAGAGCACTTCTTTCCCTCAGCTCTCCCCTCTCATTCCACCAGGACTTGGCACGATTTCCCTGCGAGGAAGGGGGAATCACAGCGCTCGTCCTGCGCTCAGCCTGTCTCTTCCCTGGAGACACGACCCAGGGACCTGGCAGCACTCTTCTTGCACAGGGCGAGCTTTTTAGCGCAATGGCAATCAGCTTCCAGAAAGCAGGGGAAATATCCAGCGCTCACCACACGCTGGGTCCAAAATCTCCCAGGCCAGAGCTGGCACAGGCAGGCCAGCACACTGGGTCTCCTGGGCAGAAAATGCAGACCCTTCAGCTGCCAAGCAGGGCAGCAGGTCAGTCCCCAGCGGCGGTTCCTCCTGGCAGTCCGGCAGCCTGCCGGCCACAAGTCCCAAGTAAGCACCAGTTCAACACTCTCATGGGGTCACAGCCCCAATATTTATACCACATCAAGTCTTTGTTCTCCCCCTGGCACAGGGCTCTGTGCCCGGTCTAAACCAGTTCTGGGGGGTACTGGCATTCACCTTTTCATGTGCCCAAACACCCTCCTGTGTCAGTGTAAGCTCTGGCCCCAGACACACCACAGGGGGGCGGAGCCAGCATTGTGTAAGGCAGGCACAGTCCTATTCAGGCCCAGGTGCTACACCTCCCACTACTCCAAATGCAGATTAGCCTATTCAGCCTAGCGCTGACTCACCCAGCCCCTCTGGAGCCACTGCACCTCCCCAGCCCCTGTCATCCCAGAGCCAGACATGCAAAACACACCAGGCAGGCACAAAGACACATACCACACAGAAATGCCCACTTCTAAAAGTGGCATTTCTAAAATAGTGATAATAAATCTGCGAACACCATTACGCAGCATTTATTACCACTATTCCAAACATACCAAACTTGACTACGCTACTCTTCTCATGTCAGGAATTACCACTGAAACACATATCAGGGAATTCCCAATGCATTCCTATGAGAGGGCAGCCTCACAGTAGTGAGAAACCAAAATGGCTGTTTGTCACTACCAAGACATGCCACACAGTTAAGGCACATGTCCTACCTTTTACCTACAGCGCACCCTGCCCATAGGGCTAGCAAGGGCTTCCTTAGGGGTGACTTATATGTAGTAAAAGGGGAGTCACACACGTGGCAACCACTTTATGTGCCACGTCACAGCGGCAGTAAACTGTGCGTGCAGGCCCTGCAATGGCAGAGGCCTGAGACAGGTTTGAAAGGCTACTTTGGTGGGTGGCGCAAGCAGTGCTGCAAGCCCACCAGTAGCATTTAATTTACTGGCCCCGGGTATATGAGATACTACTTTACAAGGGACTGATAGGTAAATGAAATACGCCAAACAGGTGTAGACCAATCTTACCACATTTACCATAGAGAGCACATGCGTTTAACACTGGACAGCAGTGATAAAGTGCTCAGAGTCCTAAAACCACCAACACCAGGTCAGAAAAAATACCAGGAGGAAGGCAAAAAGTTCAGGGATGACCCTGCAAAAAGGGCCAAGTCCAACAATAGCTGACTGCAATGAGGCGTGGGTTGGATAAAATAAGTGGATTGGGCCCGGTCGGTGCTTACTTTCAGACTTAGAAGAATTTTCAAGAAAAGTTTTCTGAGCAGGTAAAGTTCAGCAGGGCAAGGCTGCATGTGGTGTACGTGGAGGGAGTGTCGCTGTCGGAGAGCGGCTAGTCGCAGTGAAGATTTCTACATTCAGATTTAGTCATTTTTTTGGAAGACAAAAATCTCAAGCAGGATGAGGCAGGAGCCTATAGCCAAAGACAGTTCCAGCAGCTCGGATACCCCTCTGACAAGGAACAGCTGAGCAGGATTTGCTGCTGCAAGAAAGAAGAAGAAAGCGGGAGCAGCTGCAAAATCAGCCCGACCGGTGATGCACCTTGGGAGGATCGATGAGCAGGTTGGTCCCGGTCTTCCCTTGGTTCTTAGAGCAGTCATTAGCCAAAAATGTTCAAAGTCCTCAGTTTTGGAGTTTGGCTATCTGGGTACCTTTAGCACCATAACCAAAGGTGCAGGACTGGTGGGACACCACTTGGGGGCACAGGACTCTCTCAGGCTGGGTTCAGGTGCGGGTTCAAGATGGTGGGAGCCATTTATGTCCCTGTAGCTCTAAAAAGGAGGCCAGCAATCTATCCCTTGGAGTCATTCTGGTAGTCCTGGGTTCAGGTGAAGATGCAGGGCTCAAACAGCAGGGCTGGCCTCTAAGGGTTCATGGCAAGCTCCAGGCAGCAAAGACGTCCATCCAGGTGCAGCAAAGCAGTCTTGTGAAGTACACAGCAGGCCACTGCAGTATGCAGTCCTCTGAGAATCCATCCACAGGTCCAGAAAGTGAACTGAAGAGTGGGTCTGAGGGTCCTATTTTTATACCTGGTGCCTCCTTTGAAGTTGGGAAAAGTTTCTAGAGATATATGTTTGAAGTGCATGGTATTTCCTGACTTCACTGCCCTGGATCGAAGCTGGCTGCAGAGTCAATGTGGAGGTGACAAGCCCTTTGTGTGAAGGCACAGAAAGCCTATTCAGTTTCAAGTGGGGCTGTGCCCAGCTCGGCCTCCCCATAATGCCAGCAGATGGACTAGTCAGACACACCTAATCTCTGTATTGTGTGAGTGTCTGGGAGCAATTCACAAAGTCTAACTGTCAGTTACACCCAGCCATGTGAATTAAGACAGGCTGCAGGCACCAAAAGGCCGAGGGCAGAAAAATGCCCACTTTCTAAAAGTGCCAGTTTCAAAATTGCAATTTAAAATCCGACTTTACCGTTAAAGAGGATTTTTCATTTAAATTTAATAGATACAAACATGAAATGCTTACCTGGTCCCAATCAAAAGTTAGCACTTATTAAATGTAATAACGCAACTCAATGTTATCCTATGGGACAGGTAGGCCTCACAGCAGTGAAACAAGAATTTAAGAGTTTTTCACTACCAAGACATGTAAAACTGAAAAGTACAGGTCCAACCTTTTAATAACAATGCACTCTGCCCAGGGGCTACCTTAGGGGTGATGTATATGCAATAAAAGGGGAGTTTAAGGCTTGGCAAGGGGGTTATACTGTCAAGTCCAATTGGCAGTTTAAAGCTACATTCAGGCTGCAATGGCAGACCTGGGACATGTTTTAAGGGGCCACTTAAGTGGGTGGCACAATATGTGCTGCTGGCCCACTAGTAGAATTTAACTTACCAGTACTGGGTATATGGTATACCACTCTACAAGGGACTTATAAGTAAATTAAATATGCCAATCAGTTGTAAACCAATTTAACCATGTTCAGGGAAGTGAGCACAAGCACTGGTTAGGAGTCCTAAAGCCAATAAAAACGAATTTCAGCAAAAAAATAGAGATAAGTATGGAAAATGCCTGGGGGAAGACCATCCTAGGGCTGACAGGTCTAACACGAGTACAAAAGTGATATAAGTAGACGTTTCAAATGTGTCTCTCCAACCCTGGAAAATTGTTTAATGTTTAGAACTGTAAAAAAAAGTGAGTGGGCGCCAGAATGGAATGCAGGAAGTAAGATTGCGACCTGGTAAATACTGCTGCCAAAGAGTGCTGTATTATTTTTCTTTCATGAGCTTTGATATTTTAAATGAGGGACAACAGGGGCAATTGGGTTTGAATAACTGATTACTGCAGATTTTGTCTTAGTCTGACCATTTTTCCTTATTCATATTTAACCACTTTATCATGGCAAACTGTGAACAAGAAGAAATAGCTGAGTGGCGGTAATTTGTGCACAGCTTGGAAATCTGATAAAAGTGCAAACTCCCATTTGTGCCTAAGTGATAATTACAGGGCACTCAGAGTGGGGCTCTATGTAGGGATTAAAGTATTTGCGCTGTCCAGATAGCTATGAACCATGTCCTTTTCTGTTTTTCGGACAGACCGAGTACACTTCCTTAGAATAGTATTGTAACGTATTCATGCAAACTGCAGCGGCTCAATGATCATTTGGATTACTGCCCAGTGGAGAACAAGGGTCTGCACTCCTCCCACAGCAAAGGGTGACCACTATCTCTTCAAGAGGCTACTGAGAGTCTGAAGGTTCAGGTCAGTTGATTTGCAGTACAGGAATACAAGCCATGTTACCTGTATCCCTGGAAGACACCATTCTGATCCTCTTGAGTAAAATCTATGCATTCCCCCATAACTAAGTCTTGCACTTCCTCCTGAATTTGTGATGGCTCTTCGACTAAACTGCAGACCCCCCCCCTCCCCCCCCCCAGCACCTTGAGACAGTAAAGGGTGATGAGCTGCGCTCTATAACAATCCTGAATGACGTGTGTTGGGCTTCCTTCTGGACTTAGCAACCACGCTGAATGTAAATGGTGCCCACTGTAGAAATATATTTAATTTCGCACAAGGTGGTGGTTCCTTGCGTCAGGGTAAAGGCTAGTCTGGCATCCCTATTCCTGAAGCAGCTCCTAAGGACTGTGCCTTAGAGAAATTGCTGGGAGATCAGTTTGAACAATATCTAGTTTCCGGCCTGTGATGCCTAATCTGCCCAGAGATCTGCCCTGTGACAGCACCTTGCTGAGCCAAGTGTGGCTACATGAACAGGTGGGTAAATGCTCTGCACAGTTCAAGTTCAGCCACACCTGGAAAGTCTGGCTTGTGACTTCTCAATAAAAATCCCATTGACGTTTTTTGCATGGCCCTCCCTTTAATATAGAAAGCTTCTGCAAAGCAATGGAGTGCTGCATAGAGTGGGATTAGATCATATAAAGAGACTAACCTAAAGGGGTACAGAACAGTGAAGCAACTGAAAGAGAGCTAACATCAGGATTCACCTTTAGCCAGTAGGGCACTGTGCAGTTAAAGCACAACATGCTGCACAGTAAATTTCTGCAAAAATCACCCTGGAATTCCTCTGCAACAGCTGTTGTCAACATTTACAAGCACTCTTACCTGTAAGCTGAATAACGACCAAGATTCTCCAAAAGAATGGCACAGACACACATAGAGAACGCCATTTTGATGATCAGTTTGAATGTGCATACAGCAGTGTTTTCCCGTAGAGACATTGCAAAGGATACAAGTCAGTCTGCCAGCCCTCAGTCAGGGCCGTACTGGCCGCAGCGGGCATCGGGCGTTTGCCCGGAAGGCTGGAAGGGCGGGGGCCGGTTTTGCAGCGATGCTGAAATATCGGCACCCAGTAACAAAAGCAGCAGTGCTGGGGGACGGTTTTGTTAAGCAGCAGTGCTTCACGTTCCTCTCCCCACCCCCACACCCCCAGGGGTGGGGGGCCAGTCTGACAAAATTGCCAGGGCTGCTTTGGGTTCCCAGATTGGCCCTGCCCTCAGTATGCATCCACCATTATAGAATCACTCCAACTTCATGCAGATGCTTTTCAACAGTGATCCTGTGCCCCAGTGTTCTGCAGCACCACTGTGCCTTGCTTGCTGCTGATTGTTTTTCCTGTTCCTTTACCAGTCTGCTTGGTGACAGATATGTCTTGCTTTTTAAAGATTTGTTTTTTAGTGATTATTCTCTGCCTTATTATTGATGCTCCTGTTACTACCCCTAAGTCAGCTTTCCAGTGATTTCCTTATCTACACTTAAGTCTGCCATTTCCTTCTACAGGATTTTAGAGCTATCTACTACTCTAAACAATTAAATACAAAGGACTGCTCTGTAAACCTAGGAACTTAGACAAATAATTTAAAAGAACAGAAATAGCTCCTTGAATATACCTTAGAGCAACACTGAACATGAATAGGTACAATCAATTTAATTATGATCAGAAAAGGAGAATAGGAGAACCAATATATGAAATTTTAAAGATGCTCGTATTCCTGAGTGAGACTTATTAAGGCATTACGAAAAATAAATTCAAATGCATGAATGATATTTTTATATGCCACATGGACAAATCCTGAACATATTTGGTGAAAAAACTGAAACAGTGAATACAACAAATATGTTAAAAACCAACAACACAAAGGAGTTTTGGCTGGATATCACAAAGTCATTGGAACAATAAAGTGTGGAGCACGGAGTGGAACTCAGAAGAGAAAAAAACAACACATAAGAAAGGAAAAGAAGACCACGGGCCAACTAAAGCAAAAGCAAAGTAGTCATAAAAACTGCGTTGCCAGGCAGCTTGCGTCTGCACATGGTAGGACTTTATAGTATGTCTACCTTTACTGAATCAGACTTGCTACTTCATTGGGCAGGTTCTATTGTGACTGGTGCAGCACAACTGGTCTACCTGTATTTGCCCTTTTCATGCATGTCTACATTTTCCATTGCTCTGTTTTTCACCTTTTCTAAGTTTGAAGTCTTTGGGGGATCTTTTCTGGGGAGCTGCCAAGTATCCACAATCAGTATCAATATCCTTGTGCTCCAATACTGCCTTGGATTTGGGCAAACTTGTACAGTGTCTTCCTTGGTTTCAGGTTTAGACAAAGTAGGAAACTTAGTTCAGGTCTTGCGGCTTGAATCTGTCCTACGCCTGAGGATGTTAAGATTGATAATGGGAGAGGGTTAGAGGTGAAAGAAGGCTCACAGTTCTCATCAGGGTTAGTTCAGTCACCAGGAAGTTGCATAGGAATGAGGTGTTGAAGGATGTCCCTTTTTAACACTTTGGACAAACCCTTTTGTATTATTATCAAAAGAGGAGGAGTTGAAGATATTAAATGCAAGAAAAGGTGCAAGAAAGGGAAAACCAGAAAACAAGTCTTCAACATCCACGCTCCCAGAATCAGGTACAACATTCCCTTTGAAAACAAAATTGTCCCAACCTTCCTGCAATTCACAAAACGACCCACCTCTTCAGGAAACAAACATACACTGAAGATGGGTTAACTATAAACTAGTGGTTTATTTGAGCTGGTGGTTTCCGGTGCTCTGCACCGGCACTTAATTGTCAACTCCAGCGCTTGTGAGCATTTGCCATATGGTGGAGCTGTCTGGTGAATTTAGAGAGGACGACAACAACAGTTAATTATTAAATTCAATATACATTAAAAATGACTGTTACCTGCTGCCCAAGCCATTCTTAAAGCTTTGGGGGAGTAAAATAATCCGAATTGGCAGACTTGGAGGAGTGTGATGGTTAGTAGTTGTGTTGGTACTGTCATTGGTAGCATGGCTGGGGCAATGTGTGGTGCAAGCTGCAGTGGCCTCCTGACGAGAGTGCTGGCACTTATGTTTTTCACAAATTAAACACTGCTATAAACGATTCTGAATCGTAACTCAAGGCTTCCTTCCCAATTCAGGGCTCCTTGCTCCCTTGCTATGTTTGAACGATACAAATACACATTCACACATATATAAGTGGCAAATAATGTCCAAGTAGTTTCAAGCATGCACCTCAGAAAATACTCTCTCAGTCAGACTTGCTAACACCATATATGCAGGCACACAGATACAGATGCACAAGTGCATTCTGCACATGAGGCCACCCTTTCTCGGCTCTGCATGCTTTGGAGAAGTTAAACTGTCAAAGACAAAGAAAGTGCAAAAATGTGAGACATGAAGGTTAAAGAAAGAAAGAAAACACAAAAAGCAGAAACAGTGCTCCCAGAAGGCTTCTTTTTACAGTTCGGACGCAACATTACTGTGCAGAAACAAAAGTTGGGCAAGTTCTGAACAAATTCAAATGTAACAATTGCCTCCTCTGTGCTTTTCTGCATTTCCCCTGTTTCTCAAGAGAGTCCTTGGTGCCGCGACCTCTTGGACGTGTTGCTCTGATTCCATAAGGGGATAAACGGTACGGTAAGTACCCCAATGTCAATCAAACATATGGAGTTGATGAGCTCCTCACACACGGTCCTGGACCATTTGAGAGTTCTGCTTCCTGTGCTAGTCCAAACAGCAGCACAGCCACGCAGCCACAGCAACCCAGCTAGCCCAAACCCGCCCCACCCTGGCTCAGTTCATGATGTGTGCCCTCCCTAAGCCTCTGCAATGACAATCCTCTCAAGGGATTTCTGTCTGATCGCATCCTTTCCGCATTCAAGAGATCTCTCAAGAACCAGCTAATCTGAATGGAGAATTCAATGTTAAGACCCATGACCGATGCCTTGGCCAACCTCCAGAGCACCAGGGGCACAACCAATCACCATCAGAATAGCTTCCACTCCAAGCAATTATACTCTGGTAATGTATGTATATACTGTCCTGTATTGCATGAGCAGCATCGGCATCACTGCACAGCCAATGGAATCTTCATTGTTATGTTACGTATTTTTCTAGAGCGCTCGATTACTAAAAAAGGTGTCTTGGCGCTAGCTGAAATGGCAGGAAATGCCCCCACAGGAATAGAATTAATTCCTGGAACATTAAGCATTAAGCAGCTTGAAGTGCCATGATAGACAGTTCTGATGGTGTTTATACTGGGATCCCTAAGAGAGTACCAACCTCCCTTTAGTGATGAGTGGTGCTGCTGTATTCATGGAAATACCAAGGCAATACGGCAAACATTCATCCCTACAGGACAATATTAATCAACAGAATCACCGACAGGCTTAAAATCAGGTCTATTTCCTCTCTTAAACACTAATACTTTCTGAATTTCTTTGGCCATATCTTAATTTTATGGTGAGACAGGTGGTTAGCATTATGCATAATTCCCTTTGATGCCAATTAAGCAGCAGCAGGAGAACCAAAGAGACAACATAAAACATATAATGGGAGCTATCCAAATAGATAAATGTGGTTGTAAACTGAACTTTACCACTTAATTTAACTTTTGCTATCCCTGCCAGGAATCCACAAAGATCCCTGATGGGCATAAATGGATTTACATATTTTGAAATCCCTGCCACAAGTGTGGAAATTTCCACACTTGTGAATGCACAATAGTGGGAAGTGGACATTCCACGGAACATCCGCAAAGATGGTGCAGCTTTCCAAATGTACTTTCTGGAATGTTTGTGAAATCCAAAATGAAATAAATCTCTACCCATATGTAGACGGAAGACTAGGGGCTGCAGATTTACTATGTTTTATGGGACTAGAGACCAAAGTTCTTTGGATTTCATTACTCGGACTTCCAGCGCCACACATCCATTTTCTTTGCATGTTGCTCTTCAGACAGCCTAATTTAGCTTTCACAAATCTTCACTTTCTAATTGAGAAAAGACTGAATTGAACATTAGTTTTACATTCAAATTTGGAATGTATTGTACTTGAGTAAATGTGAGATTATTATTCAGGAGAACTAAATTCACTGTAAAATATTCATTTTATTTATATGTTTAGCTATATTTAAATATTGTTTTTCTTTGATATCTATTGTCACTTTTAATGTGTTTCAGCTTAGACAGTTCCGGTTGTTGTTTATTACATGCTTCATCTTCAAGTCCTGAGCCTTTTTTCTCATTGTCCTGAGCTCTGTGGAAGGTCCTCTCCAGTCCAGAAGACTCGCACTACTGCAGATTTGGCTTTTGGACAGGCAGAGGCATGAGCACTTAAAAATGTTTTCAGGCTATTTGTGATAGGTTTAATGAGGGGATTTTACTGGATAGAAAAGATAAAAAGGAAGAAAAAATGTTTATCAAAAATATTTCTCAGATCGTACTGGATGATTTTGCGTACAGCAGCAGACCAGGGGCCGCTCCTCCGCCATCGCCCCACTGCTTTCTCGCAGTGCGAGAAGCCAAAACATAAAATGGCAATAACTTTTAGTTATTACCATTTTATGTTTGCTTTGTGGGCGGGTGGGCAGGGCTGCTCTGCTCTCTGAGCAGGGCAGGGGAGGAGTGGTTTGCCCACTCCTGAGTGCGCACAGACTGTTTGGTCGGCCCTCTGGGGCCGTTCAAACCAGTCATGTGCAATTTTCCCTTCTCCATGCAGGCTGTATTGCAGCCTGCATGGAGAACATGCACACCCCTCTAGCCCCTGGCGGAGCGCAGTGTCACGGTGCTCCAGACCAATCACAACGCTGCATGCATCGTTGTGATTGGCTATGGGGAGGAAGCCTGGATGCCTGCTTCCTGTTCCTGTCTGAGGCAGGAGAGCAGGAGCAGTGAAGACGCGGGACCCGGCGGAAAGGTAGGTTTTAAATTTTTTGTTTTTTTTACATTCTGACCACCCCCGCGCCAGCCCTCCCACCCGCGAGTCATGCCGGCCGCTACTGCAGCAGACAAAGTATCATAGTTCCTATTGGATTAGATTTTATTGACTGTCCGATTATTTAAAATCATTGCAGTAAGAAATATATATATATATATATATATATATATATATATATATATATATATATATATATGACGAAAAAGACCACTCTGTAGAAAGCAATCCAAGGACACAGCGGGGATTTCAAGTGGGAACCCTTTATTCACAGATTGTGGCTTGGCATAATGCATTTCGGCTGCTCCTGCCTTCCTCAGATGCCACGCACCACTAGTCTGCACCTTCTCCCTCCTGTGCTCTGTGCTCCTGTGCTCTTTATACGGCACTCCCAGTAGTGGGAGGTCAGCTGATCCTGCTTAACAACGGGCAGCTGTGATCCGATGTCAGACTACAGCCCCCAGCATGCAATGTGTTGGTGAGTCCGTAAGCAGGAATAATAAAACTCTTAGTGAGCGCCGACAATGCCTATTACAGGAAGGGCCATGTATATATACACACTCAGGCACCCATACAGATACTCAGACAACCAATCAATAACCCAAATAGACACTCATGTAGCTACTCACCAACTGATGCAGCCGCTTACACACCAACTGACAGACTGATACAGACATTCACACTGTTTAGTCACTAACCCATGCATTCAGTAAGACATGTTTAAGCACTCACTAATACAGTCAATCATGCACCTACTAAATCATCCATTCAGACACTTATACACCCACTCATTCTTCAATACACCTTGGTATATATAAAGCAGTGATATATATATATATATATATATATATATATATATATATATATATATATATGAAAAACATATTTAAACTTTACAGAAACGCATAGTCACTGGATGATGTCATCAGTGATGTCATTTGAGATGTCATCAGTGATGTCATCAGTGATGTCACTGACCATGTCATGAATGATGTAACATGTGACGTCATCAGCAGTGCATTGTGGGGGCGCGAGTTATAGTTAGCTGAACTAACTATAACGGCCGAATTTCTCTGGTTTTGTACAAGTGAAATGTCCAACTAACTATAACGTCCCTGAAACCTGTGGTTTTTTCAGTGAATTTCTATGGTTTTTTAAATGCTAATTTCTAACTATAACGTCCATGAAGCCTATGGTTTTTTCAGTGAATTTCAAAGGTTTTTTAAATGCTAATTTCTAATTATAACGTCCCTGAAACCTATGGTTTTTTCAGTGAATTTCAAAGGTTTTTTAAATGCTAATTTCTAACTATAACGTCCCTTCAACCTATGATTTTTTCAGTGAATTTCAAAGGTTTTTTAAATGCTAATTTCTAACTATATTGTCCCTGAAATCTATGTTTTTTCCAGTGAATTTCTATGGTTTTTTAAATGCTAATTTCTAACTATAACATCCTTGAAACCTATGTTTTTTTCAGTGAATTTAAAAAAAAATTAAATGCTAATTTCTAGCTATAACGTTGCGCGGGGAAAAGAAGATGCTTTCTCATGCGAATGGTGAAATAACCGACTATTTGATAAATTATAAACCTGCCTCCCCCAGATGTGACTTGACATCTTTCGGGCACCGGGCTCCATTCCGGTGTCGATGCCATTTATAATTCAAAATCCTGGAAGGAGATGGCGGGCTTCATTCTGAATTAGTGAGTGGGAGCCCGTCTGTACCGCCCACTGCACGGTACTGAGCAGAAGAGTGCTTTTCGGTATGCACATATATATAATTTGGGCGCAGTATCTCGGCTATTAGTTCTAAATGGGTGCCAGTGAGTTACAGGGCATCTTTGAGGTCATGGCAAGTTGGGGCCCTCAGGTTGGTACAAAGTGACTGCGTTTGGAGCCCAGGCGGGAGATGGGAGTGAGTAAGGAAGCCCCCAGCACCTCACGTTAGAAGTACTTCATCCCTGCCACTGTTCGTACAGCAACTCCCTTCGCTGCCCTTGCCCGGAAGTAAAAGCCCTTGCGGTTCACCATGGTACGTGACCTCCAGCAGTAGGAAAAGACACACTGGTACGCAAGAGAATCTTACTCCGGACTCGCTGGTGGTTTCTAAATTATTTCAACTCGGTCACTGCCCGCCCCTTTAAAAACAGAAACTGCTGTTTATGTCGCCAGGATCACACTGTTCAGTGAAGATTTGTAGATGGGACGAGGATGATATATCATTGTATAACAGGGAAGAATTGCAAAGCGCGGCCGTACCTCTCAAGGGGTGTGATACAATAAAATAATACACACTCCCAACACCAAGTAGTAAAACAGTGGTACATTCTGATTGGGAGGCAGTTTGTCTGAAGCCTTTTTGTTACAGCTGAAGGGCACGTGTTGGTGCGTCAAGTTGTGAAACAGCATTTACTTAAAAAACAACGGAAGTAAAATAGTTTAACGTGTATCGGTTTATTCTTTCTTTCAGAGCACACACAGTTTTGTGTCATGACCTTGTGCAGTGGTGCAAATATCACACATTTTTGTGTCGTGAGCTTGCGCAATGGTGCAAATCTTGGAAGGGGGCGAGTCTTGTATGCTGTAAAGGGGTGCGACCAGGAACGGTAGAATGCCTTTCTCGCTGAAAAATCCAACGAGATGTGTAAATGTAACACTATGACCACACTTTAAGACATTACACACCTAACAGGCTTCTCATTTGTAATTACTGTCATTTTAAGTGTGTAATGTTTTTTCAATTATTGTACCTCTCTAGGGATAATGATGAAAGGAGTCACCCTGAGTAGGGAAGGATCCTCTGACTGCAGGTTACTACCAGATCTCTGCTACATGCACTGAGCTCGCTGAGCTACCTTCCAGGACTTGTGACTCACCTGTCAGCACCCTGAATATCTTACAGGGATGAGACAAGTCCAGTAGAGTAGCAAGGACACTGGTGCGAGCAGGGAAATGCCCCTTTAACTGCTGTTGGGGTAGTAAAACACAGCATTGTTATGGTTCAATCGGCAGCTCAGAGCGCTGGACCCTGGTGCAACTGCACCTGCTGCACCTGTGGTAGCCACGCCCCAAGATCAGCCTAGATTGTGAGTGCAGCTGAAGCACTGGGTTCGCTTCTATGATTCTGTATTTATTAAGCGCTTTGACTCAGGGAGCTCGCGCCATCACTGCGGGTGTGAGTATCGCTAAGTGCCTTGACTCCGGGGCTCATGCCATCACTGTGCTCGTGGGTAGGCGGCAGTTCCGGTACATTAAGCAGCTCTTTATACCTTGGGGCCCTCCGAAGAGAGTAGGCAGCACGGGGGCCTCGTGCAGGAGGCTTCGCGCCGCTTTTAAGGCTACGTTGATCAGTGGCGGAGGGTCAGAAGTGAGTGACCCGCACGTGCGGGTAGAGACAGCCCTCGGTGCATTTAGAACATATCCCTTCCTTCCTCGGTCACCTCACCTCAGACGTCGCCTCTCCGTCACCTACTTTCTCACGAACATCCCCCCCTCTCTGTCGGTGGCTCATTCTTATCCGTATGATTCACCCCATCGGGGTCCTCTACATCCACCCTACAGACATCTACCGAGCCACCCACTCACCGACGTATCCGTCCACCTACCAGCCCCTTCCAACCACCCGCCCACCCAGATCCACCCGTCCACTCAGTCTGTCCATGCCCCATCTCTCTCGCTTTATCGCCTTTCCTGTGCAGTCTGTCTCTCGAGCGCTCAGTTTCTTTCTCCTTGTCTCGCTGGGGCTGGACTGCCTTCCTCTCTCTTGTACAAACACAGTAAGATTCACGAATCCCCATTAATGCAAAATGCAAAACGACCCTGTCCAGTTAGGAGGGTCTTTCCGGGCCTCGTGCTCCGGGCGGGCCTCTGGTTGTCCGCACTCTCAGCCTAGCCGATCACGGTGACCGAGGTGACGGCCTATGCATGCAGGGAAGGGTGCCCCAGTAATGGGAGCTGAGGTGACAGGCCTAAGGTAGGAAGGGAAGGGGCCCCAGTAACGGAAGACGAGGTGACAGGCCTATGGTACAGGCACCCCCTGGATCAGGGGCTAGATGTGCTGGGTTAAGGTCGGCTCCGGCACTCGCCAGGATGGAAGCATTCGTTAATCCGCCGTCGCTCAGATGTCACCCCCCCGACAAAGTTCAGACCTTTCACACCCATCACATCAACCATGGGCCTGATGTGGTGCGCACAGGGATGTGTCCCGGTGCGTGAACACGAAGTCCACGCTGTTATTCTCTAAACGATGTTACCTTAAATGTTCACCACGGGAGGATGAAAGGCTGAGTCGACCCTTCGGCGGTTCGAACATGTGCCCTGCGCGGGCGACACTCAGACCATTTCATCGCATGCTCAACCCACTGAGCTCATTCCAACCTCAAGATGACGCAATCCTCTCCGCTACGTCTCGAGCCAGGATATAAATTGTATGCGTAGGTTATATGCAATGCCCCTTTCAGCAGTGACACGGATGGATGCGATTTTCATGCGCCATTCTTTACGTTACACTTCGGTAAATTATTATTCGGCTGTTCTTCCGCTTCACACTGAGAAGTCCGAAATAATGACGTCACACCAACCACCCGCACGCTGGGTGAAACACGATGTCCCTGCTGAACATCTCTGAGAGATCAGTCAGTCTTAGGAAAGTTCCCACAATCATCGGTTCCAGATGAAAATATTACACTGAGCCAACACGCAGTCCGTGCCATGCAGCTGATATTGAGACCATCTTGATTTAATAAGAAAACACAACACCGTCTGCGCTTGCCTTTTATGGTGTATGCGGCAGAAAACATTATTTTACACGCGTCACTATGTTCGGCGACCTCTTATCATCTGCCCACCTAGCACGGATCCAAGTTTGAAATCGAGAGTTGAATATGTTTGTGTTTCCATTCTTTGTCTCTTGAGACCCCACTAAACCCCACCTTTCGAATGTAAAGTGTCAACCGAGGCCCGGTTATTGTGTTTTAGCACACAATGAATGCTTCTTTACCGCCCCTCATATCGTCCCCATATTTGACAGAGAGGATACCGGAGGTGATGAGAGACTGAGGACTCCATGTTAAAAACATGGACGACAAACATTTTTGCAAGAACGTGGGCCATGTTTATAGCTGGGCAGAGGAAAGACCTCCGATAAAAAGGGGCGTATGTCCCGTCCAACTGTCCACCAGAGCATTGGTGTCAGTGGTAAACACTGCGGATGAGACGTCCGTCACTTTTTGGCAGATGCTCCGCATTCCTCACCCTAAATCAGACCAAATTATACACTTCATAAATCTCGATTTATAGAAGTAAGTTTCTGCCAAAATCTCGACACTACCCCACACCCCAAAATCTCGACACAACCCCACACCTGTAATTAGTTCCTAATTGCAACCGCATTCCAATAAGCGTGCATTAGGAGTGAGTACATTTGGCAATATTAACTCAAGGCTACATATTGCCCCCGGGACCTGGCCCACCCGGAGGCTTTAAGAAAACAAAGTGCGGGAGACCGCACTTCGTTTTTTAAAAACATTTCTTCCAGATTCACACACCAAGCGCGACTCCGGCCGAAAATTTTAAAAAAAGAAGCTTTTTTTGGGCCTGGGGGGTCAGGGTGTTTCTACCCTGCCCCCTTTTCTTAATTTTTAACTTTTTATTTCCTTTTTCTTGTGACTCGGTTTTACCGAGTCGCAAGATGGCTGCCAACACATTCTGGTTTGGAGTGTTGGCAGCCAATCAGAATTAAGCTTGTGCTCGGGAGGGTTCGTGAATCCTCCTCGGTGCTCAGATATCGATATTTTTATTTTTTGAATTTCTCCGCAACTACTGAACGGATTTACACCATTTAAAAAAAAGGGCGCTTTCTGAACCAAGAGCTACCTTTTTGCCAAATTTGGTGTAATTCCGTTCAGCAGTTCAGGCTGTAGCCTGTTTCAAAATTCCTATGGAAAATAACATGGGAAAAACGCGTTTTGGGACCCACCTTTTTTCTCGGCCCCTGCTTGACGAATCACCCCGAAACTTTCAAGACATGAGCTGACCTGAGTGAATCATTGGAAGCTGCCCTCTCCATAATAAAGACCAGAGGAAACCACCGTTAAAAGCTGCCTAGTGTAAACCAGCATTCAGCAGGTGTGATGGAATTTGCACTTGCTGCAATATTGCACTCATACTCATCTAGCAGCAGCCTGACTTTAGTTATCTTACAATGGGAAAACTCGTAACCACTTCTTACAAAATTACACACAACTCAACCTACAATATTCCATCCCCCTAGTGGGCCTTCAGAGAAAAAACACCCTTAAAAGCTGCCCAGTGTAAACTAGTCTCGTTATTGACCTCAAAGTTGCCTCATACGTTCTATACACCTAGTCAGCCTATAGTAAATACAGCATTCATCCCGCTATTTCACCACAGAGGTTTCCTAAAGATTACCATACCTGAAATGAGCCTTCAATAAATATTGTGCTGATCCCATTATTGCACACCGCCCCTCTAAACCCAAACCTTGAACTTTTAAAATCATTATACCCCAGGCCCCCTATACCCTACCCCATTCCCCCACCCTCTTTCATTTCTAAATCACAAATATGGGCCCAATTCAGTCCTGCAAATTTTTTATCATGTCCAGGCTGAGGGCCGCATCTTATTCAGATTTCTTATTTGAGAGTTCAATGTCAATCTAGCCCTCCAGATTCTCTTGATCAGCCACCGCTTTTATGCACCATATGAAGCGGCCTGATAGCTGCCTTGATTCACCTCTTAGACAGCAAATGATAGCACTCTTGCAGGATCAGATATTTAAAATGTGGAACATTGATCGTAACCAGAACTTCCTCAACTGTATTAGACTCTCTCAGGTGCAGATCACATGCAGCAGACAAAGTATCAGTTGATCTAATCACCGTAGTAGAAGAGTACCAAAGTGCAGTGTCCACTAAGAGAAATATGAACCAGATAAAAGATCTTGAACACCATTCACACTTGAGCTGCAAGTAAATGCAGTAACAGAAATGTAGCTTCTCATTTACATAACACTAGTTTACATGCTATGTTACAGCCTATCTGTCATTTAGGAAAACTTTGATGTAGATTATTTAGACAAGACTTGAAAACTACAAAGGGTTCTACTGCAAGGCCTCAGCCAGTGGCAAGAAGAAGAGGGATAATGCATCATAAGTAGTATAGTTGGTCCAAGAAGGATAACATCATGGAAATTGGCTCAGAGAGTGAGAAAAGAATGGCATTAAACCAGAAGCCAAGACATAAAGTTAAAAACAATTGGCATTGTTAGATTAAAAAGGCTCCACTCAAAAATGCCAAGATCTCACTCTATATTGCTTTAATCTTGAGATTGGAGGGAGTAATCCACTAGCTCCAAGCAGTGGCACATGGCGCTGCTGGAGGTGATGCATGGGGGCTGCAGGCCATCAGGACTACAGGCTACACGTGCCATAAGGTGTGCCTGTTAACATCCCACAAAAAATTAAAGCTCTTTGCTGCACCCGTTGTGCGGGATGCGCATGGGCGAAGCCCGAGACAGTCTTCACCAGTCAGCGACTGGCAGAGGCTGGAATGGTCCCTACCTTGTGACTCTTTGATTCAGAACTCAGCTGTGAGCAATGTATTGTTGCTCAGTTGATGGTTACTTTTATTATTTATTTGAAACTGTCTTAAGTGCATGGGGGCTGACTAACCAATAGCTGAACTTATTCTGTATTGTGAATTTGTTGATTGTGGTGTTATCTTGAGGAAATGCATATAGGGCCATGCGAAAGTCAGTACTGCCCCCAAAAATTCTTCTTTGGACGCCTTCATCACGTGAGCTGTGGGGGTCATAGATGAGGAGATTCAATTAGCTAAAAGGCGTCGCTCGGTCTCTCGCTCACCATGGATACATCAGAGCTTCCTTCTGCTGCTATTGCTCAAACTGACCCTTTAGCGACCATCTATGCTAGTGGCCCTGGGTCTGATATGGCCTGGGTTTCTGACACTCTTGTCCAATTGAAGAAACAGTCTTTGCTATCCCCCCCCCCCCCACAGGACACTGGTCCGGTGGCAAAACAGACAAAGCGGGGCCTAATCAAAGGAATCAGGAAAATGCTGAGGTACCAGTCCATCAACAGAATGTCTTGATCTAACACCAAGATTGCTCCCTAGCCAAGTACTACGTGTTTGACACAGCCAATTTATAATGAGGATGGGAAGCAGGGGAATGAGGTTATGGTAGGGGCTCCCTCCGTCAAAAATGGACAACTTGACCCGGTGGCAAGTGTGCCTGTGGCAGTAGTGGGGGATTTGCAGCCATCCTCAAGCCAACATGACCCGAGCCGGAATTTAACTATTGGAGCTATCAAGACCACAGTGTGCAACTTACCACCTGAGGCCTGCCCATATGTTCTTCTTTTAGCTGAAGTGCCCTGTTTAGACCAACAGGGCGTGGAAACCACAGAACAGTTAATTAATAAGATGACCCACTGGTTACATGGGAACATTAAGTGGTGTTTAATGAGATTCTGTTTTCCAGGAGGATGGGTTGGTGGGCTCCATGAAGAAGGAATACAGAGGTAACTGTATAGTTGTTAATTTTAGGAATCTGCTTGTTTTTAGTGATCTGATTCAGTCAGCATACTCTGTTTGAAAGTGCCATGGCTCAATGAAGGTTCTCCGCTGGGTTGCTTTTTTTTTTTTTTATAGAACTCTGAAATCAGGAAGGGTACTGGCACTTGATCAAAACTCTACATCCTTTGTATCTACATCTATTTCTGTTCACAATAGAAACTTAGCCTTAAATGCCATGCCAGAGAATAACTGACATCGGGCTCTGCAGTGGATAGTACCCGTTCCAGCCCAGCAGATAAACAGACCTCTGCCCTTTTACGACCCTTCCTCTCACAGATGAGTTTGGAGTCTGATTGTGGTATTGCAAAGACAGCCCCCTTGCCCCAGGAGACTTGTTTAACCTCTGGTCCCTTGCTCCAGCGACCAGGGGCGCCTGATTCCATTAAGTTAATAAGTTGGAACATTGCTAGGGTATCAAGGAAAATTGGTTCTGGATGTGTGAATTGACTACGTCAAAGTGTATTACATTGCCTTGTTACAGGAAAGCTGGGATACCAATGATGTTTTCTGTGACTGTTTTATTTGTTATTAAGCCACTGCTATTCCTTCAGCATCTGGGCGGGTAGGAGCTAGTTTCACTTTGTGGTTCAAGGCTTCTCTAAACTGTGTCAAAAGCCCAATCGCTACTAATTGTGATTTGTTTCAAGCTTTTCATTTGGCCTGGTGTAACAACAAACTTAGCATGATAATTATAAATGTTTATAATGACAACTATGCCTCTAGTGTTAATCGAAATTTCTGTTTTCTTATTCAATTTTTTAGCCAGCCTTGATATTATGTATGCTCCAGCGGATAAGGGGTATAATTTAGTCCTTGCAGGGGACTTTAATGCCAAGGTTGGAAAATCCTCAATAGCTAGAGAGAGTCGTATATTTGAGGCTGGTGACAGTGGAGATAATCTAGGGGCACGATCGCAAGGGCTGCCATCTGTATCCTTATTTGATGACCGCTGATCTCCGTAATGCAATTCAATATTGAGATCTCACTTATCCAACCACTGCCATCTACCTGAGTGGGGTTTGTCAATCTGTAATTGATTATATCTTTATTTCCAAGCATTTGCTGAATCGGTTGGCTAGCGGTGCTATACAACCCAGAATTTACAGTGACCATAATCCCCACACAATTGTATTAGAAACACCCAGTGGGAGACCTCAGCCAGTAGCAGTTGAGAATATGAGTTTTACCTGGTGGTGACAGACAGTGAAAATTGGCCATTTGACCACCTAAACTAAATCGGGCGTGCAGTCAAATAGGCAAAACTCAGACAGAGTAGTCTCGGTCGCTGGCATACTTAAGGTCTGAACGTCTGTAATTCAGAGGGAGGACTTTAAGGCGGCAGGGTATGGTTAGACAGGTGGGCAGACATTCATTTTGTTACAATGGAGAACCCTCTCAAAGAAACTCTAAATCAGCCCTATAGTGTAAAGTGTTGTTCTATTCATAATTATCCCCTTCCCTAAAATTATAAAAAATACAAGATAGAACCAGCAATTGAATCCAAATTACCTAGGAGAATTTGAAAAGATAGCTATTCTATATTACGATTACCTCCTGTGATTAAATCAGTGAACACAGTTAGAGAGTACATAAGTCCCACCAGTAGCATTACATGCAATCAATTTGATTTCTGGATTGTATCACACAAATATGGCTTCTGGGAAGCCTTTACGAAGAATAAAGCATGGAATTTCCTGTTGATGGACTTAGGAATAAAATAAGGTTTTAATGCTATCATAGTCTTACCTTAATGGTAAAAACTGTTAAATAGGTGTTGTTGGATGTCTTTTCAAATAGTAAATAATAAAATTGTTAGTTTTTAATTTGTTCTAAATGACGTTATGCTATACTTTTAATTGTCTAAGAAAGCAAATCTATTGCATGGTCCATATAAATAAACAATTCCTGATCCATTGTCGCATAGTACTGTGAATGGACCACTTGGAAATGCCCAAAGAGCAATACTCATTACTACTGTTTAAATCTTCCTGCAGATATCACAGTCTACTTACCAAGTCCTGATGCTTCTGAGTACCGTTTGGCCACAAATTCCAATTCATTTCGAAATCTGGAAAGTAGAAAATAAATTGTATTACTGCTAAATTGAAAATCACCAGCTTCTTGGAACCATGGACAAAAGCAACTCCAACACATAAAATAACAAAAACAGAAAAATGCTAAATGCCAGTGATATTAATGTAATTCACTCATTACTCATCAACCTCGTCCTTAGTTCTTGAATTCTGCAAGAAACTGAAGACCTGACTCTTCACCTAGCCCTGACCCTGGCTCGGCCAAGAGAGCTCCTGATTCAGCACCATGATACAATCCTGAGTGAGCTGTGCACTATACACATACACATAACATAACAACATAATATAATATTGCATAACCTAGCTTGATTCAGGACAATCCTATTGTCACTTGGCTTTCCTAATGTCTAACTAAGATTTTTCAATAATACGTATTATCATTGGAACCAACCCTGCCTGCATATATTGCTTTTCTTTAGAGGTATACCACAGTTTAGATCACATCAAAAGTAGATGAAACCCACGAGGAAGGAAAAATGGTACAAAAATATGGATATGTGTTGTTAAATGAAATAAATTCATTAAATCTTCATGTATGCTAATAATGCTAATTAGGAAATCATACATCATTGGTGAAGGTGTGTTTGGAAATATTTTTCCAATATATCCCCTTATACATTTTGTTCCCTAATGGAAATTTTGGTTGACTAGTCACAACTGGTTTCAACAAGATTTAGATGTGACCAGTTCAATGGGTGTCAAAGACATTTCATTTTATTTCTAGGCATGTAATATAGTATAGACTTAATTCCAAGCAGAAGCAGAGCAATTTAAATATATAGTTAGTTATTGTAGCAGTGATATCTTTAGCATGAGGTGCAATATAAAGAATATCATGGTGTGTGGAAAATATAGAACTGACAAGTCAATGTACCAGCACTTTGCACACTTGGAGCTCAGTTCTATGACCAGGTGCGTCTTATTCCAGTTTTAGGTATGAGCAACTCTTGAGTCACAAAGAAGTTTCTGCAAGTATGCCAATCTTGCTCCTGGAAATTCATGAGTATATCACAGCTTAGGCTGGAGTAAAACACACTCCCCTCATAGAAAATGCTTTGTGAATCAGATCAAGATATGCACATGTGACTCACCCTTAAGCCTGGTCTAAGACAAGCTTATTCATAGAAAAAGCTTTGCAAATTGGGCCCTTGTTTGTTAAGTTTGAATTACACCTACATGTTTTTGGGTGAAGTACAAAACCCAGAATAATATCAATCTTTGAAGATGATCAGCTTCAACACTAGACCTCATATCATCCCATCTGCCACAAACTGGAACCAGTGGACGCCATTTGTAATAAACCAACTAGAATGTCATACATTGTCACTGAACTAAATGGTAAAGCTAACAATTTCATATTCATTGTATCTAAGTTACAAATCTTTTAAGGTAGGCATTATGATATTTTTACAAGACAGTATTGTGTTAGCTTGTATTGATATTAGTATTTATTTGAATTAAACATTGCAAATAAATGCTGGAATAATCCAGCTTCAATGCACTAGCATACAAAGTAATGAATATAGTAATTTACTGCAAGATTAGAACAATACAAAATAATTAACAAGCCTGATCTGAAGGAATCTGTTCTACAACTCTAAGAAGGCAACGTAAGCAGATGTAGCACTAAGTTTGCATTACGAGTTGTGGTATTTCACACAGATTGATAGCTCTGGGGTGAAATTCCGCATCATACCATGCCAAGTCTCTCCTGGCATGGAATAATTTGGTCTGCAAACTCCGGACCTGACAATTCCAGGCTCAGAGACAGTGGACCTCTCTGTTCTTTTGCAAACACAGGGGCTGTTGGCAGTATCACAGCCCAGTCATTGCCCAATCCCTTCAGCAGTAAAGGGGGGGCAAACAATCCTCCCCCTGGAAATGCACAAGCCTGCCCTACAACCCTGACCAAGCCCCAAGCACCAGCACTCTTGATGACACATTCCACACTCTTGATGACACAACTGATTGGGGAAGGGCCCCGTGTTACTGGGTTTTAGTAGTCATTCCGCATTCTGTGGGGAAAAACTTTTATCGGTGAGAATTTAGTGCAGGGATACCATCAGGAATCATAGATCCCAGTCCCCCAGGCCCCTGAACCCAATTCCGTGATACTTGTAATCAGGACATAAATTGTCAGAGAAGGAACTTGCACCAGTGATGGTTCCACAGGAATTAAGCAGAATGTCTAAGGCACTTAACTAGAAGCAATGCCTCCTAAAAACAATGACTTTGGGATGCATTGTGGAGAATAAGCTATGCCAAGAATGGGTACTTTATAACAGTAAGAAATGCAGTGTAAAGTGCTTTTCTACTGAGTCCCTGTGGGCACCCAAAAAAAAAGCAGCAGGCGACTTCACTGAATATCCGTGTATCCCCATATATTGAAGTTCTCTTGGTTAGTTTAACTTACCAAGTTGTACTATGTTACCCCTCTTGTTCCATCCCCTTCCAAAATATATTAGTTGATGTTTCCAATTAAATAGTGTGCTTTTAATGTGATGAGATGTAGATTTGACATAGGTTTGTCATAATGTAGCGCACAGCAGGCCAACATCCTTTATTTGGAGTGTGTGAGGATCTGGGTGTACTATAGGATATGGCTGTGGGGCCTTATCGTGGAGTATCATAGAGTATCCTGGGTCAAGTCAGTATTGTTTACTCAACCTTAGCTCAACCCTGGGTAGCTATGGTTGCGAGCAGTAAGGCTTGGCAAAGGAACTTAGTGTAAAGCATTCAACAGCACCAAACAACAGAATAAGAAAATCACACACCAATAAAAAGACACAAACACAATTTATAAATATAGAGCATATTTTTATGAATTTTTAGAGACCCGGGTCATCAAAGTCCACCAGAGAGTTCCGGAGATACAGATTTTAGAAGCTATTATCACTTTTAAATACAACCGTAAACAAGCATTGGTCAACAAAATGTGTGTAAACTTTTCAAAAGTTAGAAAGAGTTAGTGCGAGTACTCCGGCCTTGGGCTGGGCAACCAAATCTGACAGGGAAAAGGTCTAGGGCACCAGAAAGGATACTCTGGACAGTTACCTGGCAACAAGAGCGTTTTTTAAGCAAATTTCAAACTTTACAGGATGACCGCCATAGACTTCAATTGAGTGGTCCTGATGCTGAGGGATGCAGGCAAATATGCTCAAAAGGATGCTCCGGTTGTGGTGCAGTCGACAGGGGTGTCTCTGTAGTAGTTCCTTGGTCCAAGAGTGGGGTGACTTTGGCCACTGAGAACAAGGTCCCTCGAAGTCCTCTACGTTGCAGTAGCAGAACAGCCAATGCTGAATTACTAGTCTTGCTGCACTGCTGTTGGATGTAAAACCTTTGGTGGGGGCGTGTTCCTTAGAAGCAACGAATCTGGACTCCAATAGCACTCCCGGATCCGGCAGGCACAGGTGCATATTTTGGCTAGCTCGGATTTGTCCTTTATCATGCCCGGCGATTGGTAGTGGCAAAACGTCTGCGAGGGCTACCAACCTGTCCGTTTGGGCTCTTACTACTCTTGTAACACTGGAGCCGGTCCCAGGGGATCAGCCAACTAATCCTTGGATTCACTGTTGTTGGTGAAAGTGGGTAATCGACTTTTTCCCATGTCAGGAGCTGCAGACACAGTCTCAGTCTCGCTAGCCCAAAAGTGCAGCAGGTGCAGTCTTCACAACAGTGCAGCCTCTCTTTGTGCAGGTAAAAAGCAGCAGGGCAGTCCTTCATCAGGCCTTTCTTCTTCTCCAGTGTGAACTGAGGGGCAGGGTGCCAGGGATGCCATTTTTATCCCACGAAAGAGCCCCGAGGGGACCATGCGGTCACTAGCCAAAGGGCTACTGGGTGCCCTTATACCTAGTGACGAGTTTCCTGTGATGTGTGGCATCTGGATATCCCAGAGTGCCCCATTCTTGCCCTGTCCAAGATGGCACAACCCTTCCTTGGTCGGCAGGAGCAGGGTAGCCCACCCTAGAGGTGTGGCTACCAGTGGGCTACACACCCATGGGAAAACTGGTTTGGGAACAGGTTTCCCTTCCTTGGCTCTGTCTCCAAATTGTCTACAGGAAAAAAGGCATCCTGCTCAGGGATGCTGTCACAAGCGGCCCTTCAAAGGCAGCTTCACCTTTGGGCTAACACCCTGACTGGCCATCCTGGGAGAGGAGGTAAAACCTAGCTCTGTGGCAACGGCCTTTGTTCCCGGGCCTGGGAATCGTTCACACATCTCCCCGGGTGGTCAGAAATTTGTCTATGTGTCAGGAACTTTGTGAGGCCACTGGACTAGCTGAAGTGCAGAGTAGTAACTTTCTGAAAATTGCTCAACTTTAATAGTGACTTTAAATCTGTCCTGGTTATCAGGTCACATTTAATGCCACATTTAATTTGATAACTTACTCAACCTTGTTAGGTAGTCTTATTCAGAAGTCAGCTGGGCTGGGATGCCAGCCGGTAACTCTGTGTTAGCATATGGGGCTACTAACCTTTCCACAGTGAAATTACAATTTGGAAGTGTTGCTGCTAAGACATATTGAAAATCATATGTCTTACATAATAATATACTATTCCCTGCCATGGGGCTCCATAGGCCTTCCTTAGGGGAAACTTACATATATTCTTAAGGGAAGTGGTTGCTTTGCCATTAGGTGTAATGGCAAGTCAAACCAGCAGTGTAAAACACTGCCCTCTCTGTCTGCAGTGGCAGGCTGGGGTGCATTTTGTCTCTGTCACATGCAGGGTGGCACAAACAGTGCTGCAGCCCTGGATGACCACTCTGCCTTACATACCCTGGGTACCTAGGGTACTGTCATTTCTTAACCATTCTGTCAACATGGGGGTGGTTCCTCGATCCTTTAAGAAAGCGATTATTGCTCCAATTATAAAGAAAGCTGGTGCTGACCCCACGGATATGAAAAACTTCCAGCCAATTTCTCTTTTACCCTTTTTTGCCAAACTACTCGAGGCCCATGTAGCACATCATCTATGTCTATTTATCGAAAATTCAGGCTTCTTGGATCCTGCACAAGCAGGATTTCAACCAGCACACTCTACTGAAGCAGTGATCATGTTGGTCGTTGACGACATGCGAAAAGAGGTAGATAACGGCAACACCCAGGTACTGGTCTCCTCATCTTTTTAACATCTATATCTGCCCTTTGATTGAAGCCCTCAAGCATAAAGAAATTAACATCTTCAACTATGCAGCCGACATGCAACTATTATTTACGATTAATGATTGCCCTTCTTCTCGCCACTTGTTTCAGGATACTATGCAATTCATTCGAGACTGGATGAATAGCAATCATCTGAAACTGAATCCCGATAAAACGGAGATAATTCTTACAAAAGGTAAGGTAAATTATTGGTATCCTTCGTTCTGGCCTAACGAGATGGGTTCTCCTACCACACCCAAAAAAGCTGTAAAAAGCTTGGGTGTCATAATAGATGCTGATCTTTCTTTTAAGCAGCAGGTAGGAGCCGTGACCTATGCTTGCTTTTGCCAGCTACGTCCCATAAAAAAGATTTTAAAAATCCTCACTAAGGAGACTCTGATCCAAGTAATCATAGCTCTAGTCATGTCTAGATTAGATTATGCCAACGCAATTTACTTGGGCCTCCCTAAATTCTCCAGTGCAGGCTCCAGCTTATTCAAAATCAGGCAGTTCGGCTGATTTACACTCCGCCCAAATGTTGCCACATCTCCCAGGCAAGGATGGGTCTTCATTGGCTCCCAGTAGTACAGAGATCAATGTATAAAGCATGTTGCATGATCTTTAAGTCCCTGTACCTTATCTACCCTGCCTTCGTGAAGTCTAGAATCATTAAATACTGTCCAATCAGAGTTTTAAGATCTAGCAACTCGTACCTCTTGACAATTCCGCTTTGGAATAAACAAAGGATCGGCGGGCGTAGGTTTGCCGTCATTGCCCCTCGTATATGGAATAGCCTGCCTTTGGACCTAAGGGCCTCGGTAGACCTTGCCACATTCAGGAAACTCCTGAAAACACTGCTTTTTAGACAGGCCTACTGCTAGGAAGGGTTGAAGTTGACTGGTTACCTAGCGCCAAGAGACCGTTTGGTGGATGTGCGCTCTATAAATAGACAGTAACATAACATAACCATCTACTAGGGACTTACAAGTAAGTCAGAGCTTGCCACCTGTAGAGGCACCAGACAGGGCTGCCGTCTCTCCCCGCTAATGTTCTCCCTGGCCATTGAACCGTTAGCACTGGCTGTACACGCATCCGCAGAACACTGGGGTATCCCGATAGACACAAACACGCATGCCATATCGTTATATGGCAACGACATCTTGCTATATATCAGGGATGTCCAGACTGCGCCGTCTGTCATACCTAACACTCTCAATCTCTTTGCGAGTTTGTCGGGCTGTGTGTCAATAGGGGGAAATCATGCTTGTTCCCCTTTGTCCCCCGCATGATAGACCCTTGCCTTACTGTTGACAGAGCCCCAGTGACGTGGCAGTCGACCATGTTATGTTATTTGGGAATACGGATATATCACACCGACTGGGACTTATTAGACGGTAACCTTACTAGAGCGATCACTGCTCTGTCGTCGCAGATAGAGTTTTGGAAAATCCTTAATCTTTCAGTGGCGGGGAGGGTGGCGCTTATTAAAATGGTGGTGCTCCCACAACTTCTGTATCATTTTACCAACCTGCCACTTTATTTACCATCATCACTTTTCTGTTCGCTGACCTCATTTGGACCAGATCACACTGTAGAGTGGCGCTTGCAAAATTGTATCTGCCCCTGGCCCAGGGGAGATTGGCTGTACCTAACATGGAACATTACTTTCTGGCGTCCCAGCTGCAATGGGTGGCCAGGTGGATGGCGGTACTACACCTGGCAGACATGGCGGAGAATGGTCCCCCATATGCCCTGGACATGCTCCTCCACATTTTCCATCCATGCACCAAACCGCCTAGGTCTCTCCCTCTGCTGGTACAGGTGGCCCACAGATATTTTCACCGTAGTCTGTTCCTCACCAAGCAGAATACGCCATATGCGCCAGTCCTTCCAATACTAGGTATGCCAAGGGGAGACGGTAGGGCTAGGGCAGCTGAACTCGAAGCCTGGCACAAGGTGGGCGTTCACACGGTAGGAGAACTTTACAATGACTGCATACTCATGACATGCAAAACTTTTATGCGTGAGGAGGGAGTCCTACCGGGCCTCTTTCTCAGCCACGCATCCTGGGTAGGCACACTGCAGCGACACTGGGAGGACATCACACAGGAGCCACAAACACATCTCTTGCTGCCATACATACACGTGGTGGGCACAGGACGGCATCTCACTAAATGCTTTGCAGAGGTGCTTCAAGAACAATACACAACAGATTTAACACCCTTGCTGAACCGATGGGAGGCGGATCTGGCTCGCCCATACACACCCAAAGAATGGAATATGATACTGATGTGCCCTACATCAGTCCCCAGGAATGCAAGGTTCCGCCTGATCCAGTTCTATATTACACAGGGCATACTTTTTCCTGGATAAAATTAACCGATACTTTCACAGGCAAGACGCATGTTGCTCGCGCTGTAAGTTTAATGACGCCGACTTCCTACACATGATATGGGTGTGCCCTATGCTACGGCATTACTGGGAGGAAATGATACAGTACTTGAACACATGCACTGACAGAGTACTTCCAAACATGTGGGAGGACTGTATGCTGGGGGTGTTCACTAGAGACAAAAAACATAGAGCCACTACTAGATTCTTGGATTTAGGACTGGTGGTGGCCAAAAGACTTATCATGATATGCTGGAAATGATGAACCCCCGACTCTGCAAGCCTGGACTCATTCCATACTTAACTGGGCCAGGGCGGAGGGAACTGTCCCACACAGGGAAGACACCCTGGGCCTAAGCAAATATCCAATCTCATCCCATTGGAATACAATACTGACGGCGCTCCAATCAGCGCTAACCCTGGAGTCTACCACCAATACCCCTAGCAAAACACAACCTGAAACATGCTTACAATAGAGCTGGTGCTCACAAGCAGGCTGGTCTTGTGCACATACCATAAACCAGATTTAACAAGGTAGTGAAGTGGTCTAAGGTAACATAGGTGGTAATCCTAAGGCAACAGGGCACCGCAGGAGGTGATGGCTTACACCCCCACTGTTAGTTAAGCCCACCCCCCCTTGAGTTTCATTTTTTCTATTGATTTAGTTGATAGATCTGTGGACGCCAGAAGTGCAGTGCTGATACAGGATTTAACAGGGGCGCCCGCACCCATTATACCCACATCCAGGTTGGCAGTTGTTGTACAAAATATAGTGGTACCCTGACACAAGTAAGTACCAGATTTATGTGTAGGGTTTCTCTTCTCCATCATTAAATTGCAGTGTGGTAAGCTATTCGAACGCATGGACTCTGTTGACCAACAAATGGAGATGTACGTACATGCCACATCCCTGTAATGTAATGGTTGTCAATAACTGTAAATGTCTTCTTTATGTATAATCTCAAAAGTTAATAAAACAGATCAAACAAAAAGAAGTCAGTGCTTGCCAATTGGGTGTATCCAATTTAACATAACTTTGTATAGGGTTAAAGCACTGCCACTGAGGTCTGGATAGCAGGCCTAAGTGCACTCTCAGAGTCAAAAAAACAGCACCTAATAGTCCAAACAGGAGCAAAAAGTGGGAGGAAACCTGCAAAAAGCCTATTTCCTTACAGAGTGCAATGAATTCTCTGCATGTTTCCAACTGCAAATAGTTACATTAAGGACTGCACAACATCATTGTTTGAACTCTTGAGCTGAAATCAAGCTTGAAAAGAAACTGCTAGTGAAAACACTCCTTTTATACCATCCAACGGGTAACAATACAGTCTTCCTGGAGCAATTTATGGAAACGATAACAATCAATGTACTTCACTCTTTAATACAATATTATTAGGAGATTTCAATCTGCATTGGAACAATGACAAAGACCCCACAGTGGCTGCACTCAGTAACTTGCTCCAGGACCTCAACATGATTCAAGCATGCCATGGACCAACCCACAACAAAGGTGCCACACTTGACCTCATCATCGCTAAAAAGGGATCAATTAACATGCTAGACATCACCCCAATAGACTGGTCAGACCACCATCAAATTATTTTCCAAATATCCACGCAAGTAACTAAAATCAAGGGTCTAACGAGAAGGGGAAAAACATGTATGAGTGACTACAGCCCCGTAAACAGAACGGGTGTGCCTAAGCGATACCTCCTTGGAACCTCGGACTGACCAAACATCGTTTCAAGAACCGATACATCTCTACACCAGCAGGATGACCAACATAGCTCAGAAGGCTGCTCCATTACGTCTAAAAAGGCAAAAGAAAAAACCTTCAGTACCGTGGTTCAACCAAAGCTCAAACAATGAAAGAAAACAATTAAGACACCTGGAACGACTTTGGAGGAAGGACCCAAACATTACCCATCTCGAACAGTTAAGAATGCACAGAAATCTCATACAAAAAGCCAAAGCAACAGCGATCAGATGTCAACTAGACAGAGCAACAGGCCCAGAAAACTCTTTAACATACTAAAACAATAATCAGGAAAACTTGCAGAACCCACGATTGCAAACAACTGGACAGACATGTGCATTTTCTCCATTTTCTTTAAAGAAAAAAAACGCACCCATGAGCAACTTTATTCCCAGCCAAGCTAGTACCCAACCTAGGCAATCCATGAACCCCACGCTCACAGCATACAACAAGAATACTGACCAACACACCCAAACTGTCCCAAGAAAAAAACTGAACCTTCAGATCTCTGTTTGAAGGGGAAATCCAGAAAACCATTAAGTCAATGAAATCTACCACACGTTTTGATGATCCCATTCCCTTCCACCTACTGAAAGAGATATGGACGAAAATCGTGAACGCATCTCTCCAAGAAGGATCCTTCCCAGAATGCCTGAAGATGGGCCAAATATCTCCTCTGCTAAAAAACAGGCACTGACCAGAAAGACTTAAAAAACTTCCGAACAGTATCCAGTCTGCCTTTTTCTGACTAAATTGGTAGCAAAATGTGACCACGATCACCTGTGCGAACACATCAAGAAGTTTGACTATTAGACAAACACCAATCAGGTTTCAGGCCTGGGCACAATACCAAAATTACCATTCTAAACATACTAGATGATATACAAACATCACTAGACCAAATCGAATCCTGTCTCCTAATACATCTAGATTTATCAGCAGCGTTTGACATGGTCAGCCACAAACGCCTCAGAGAAACTCCTGAATTCAGAATGTGCCTATCAGGAGCCATCCTTAACTGGTTCACCTTCTTCTTGCAGAACCGACAACAGAGTCAAAATCAGCACCACCATATCTGATGTAGCAGATGTTGACAGGGGCGTTCCGCAAGGATCTTCAATTTCACCAATGCTCTTCAATCTATACATGGAACCACTCACTGAAATCCTTAAACAATCACAAATTTCATATCACATGTACGCTGATGATACTAAGCTCTACATCAAACACTCATCTCAAGAGGATATCGAGGGACTGGATGACACCCTGAGGAAAACACAAGACTGGCTAGCACGCAGACATCTAAAACTAAATCCAATGAAAACCGAATTCACTCTTTTCTCCCCACCCCTTAGATCCCTACAACCGCAACTATTGTCTCTTAAACTCAAATCGCTAAACTGCACCCCAACCATCTGTGACTCCACAAAATCACTAGGCATCACACTAGACTCAAATCTTAACATGCATGCTCACATACAAGCTGCAATCAGAAGAGCTAACCTACATCTGCGCCTTCTAAGAAAACTAAATCCCTTCATACCGCTAGGTGACCTCAAAATGGTGGTTCAATCTCTAGTGCTCTCAAGACTGGACTATGGGAATGCAACACTCATAGGTCTACCTAAAGCCTGCCTTGCCCCAATGAAAGCAACAATAAATGCAGCAACAAGACTTTTCACAGGCACACGTTGTTTTGATCGCATTTCTCCATCACTCAGAGCCCTCAACTGGCTCCCAGTTGAAGCTAGGATCCAACTCAAGGTGGCATGCATAACTCACAATGCTCTGCACAATTCTGTTCCTAAATACCTGGCAAATAGGATGAAGCTATCAAGAGGTGGAAGGGACTGTAGAAATGCTAAATCCCTCATACTAGAACCAGACAGATTCAAAACAAAGAAAACACACGGCCGCACCTTCACCAGATCTGCTCCAAAAATATGGAACTCCCCAACCTCAACTAGGGCAATTACCTTGCTAAGGCTTTTCAAGAAAAAAGTGAAAGTTGTGGTACTAGAAAAACATGTGTCTTAATGAGAGCATTTTGAAACTGGTCATTCACCCTATTTTATATTGTATCCTATTATTTTATACCTTGCTTTTCGAATTCTATGTATTAAGTGACAGTGTTTTGACTGTACTGCAACCCTCCTTAGCGCTCTCTTTGTACAGCGCTCTCATACCGTGATGGTCATGTTCGTGCTTTATAGAACACAAAAAATAAAATAAATAATTATGAGGGCTGATTCATAAAAGCTTTTATGATTACCAGAAATACTACTAGAGGAGTACTCTCTTATGTAATGTAACATGGGTTTGTGATTCAGCCCTGCAATGTCCAAATCCCTAATAATAATAGTGCAATTGCTTCACATGCTCACACACGTCATCCATCCAAGAAAACAAAGACCCTTTTTAAGTTCATTTTAGTTATGAGTCATCATGTAGCATCCCAATACATAAAAAGCACAGTGAGCAGTGACTTCCCAAACTGCATGCAAGCACTTCCATTCCATCCCTAAGTGTGAATCAAAACATGCTTGAGCCATTTTGCAAGTGCAGAATGTAACTGTACATATGCACACATGGAAAGAGGCAACTAGCTATTTAAGGTCTGAAAGGTTTGAAGGGAAGAAGTACCCTCTCCATTCTTCTATCCCTCTACTATCCTCTTTAAATCCAAATAACAAACTCACTTGTCCACTGCACTAATTAATTTAATATCTCCTTATACTAATTCACCACTAATCCTCTTTGGGTTCCGGAGCAGCATGCGACTCGGCGAAAAGCAATTTGCCGCCTTGTCAGGGGTAGGAAGCACCATATAAATACAATTACAATAAAGCCTTGTGCTTTTTCCCCACCACCCTGTAGCTTACAGGCTTACAATATACCACATTGAACCCAGACCTATTGGCTTTACCAATGCTTGTTTAGAGTGAGAATTTAATAGCAGCAGCAACATACATGTTCTCCATCGCCTACTACCCAGAAATAATACTCACTGTTCATTTTTCTCCAAAGCAACAACTGCCTCTTCTTCCAGTCTCTTCACGAGGTGTTTGGCCCGCCTGATGTCATTAGAGTCCACTGGGTGTATTCTCATGCTTCGGATATGCTCCGATAAAATCTGCCAAGAAATACAAATAGCAAAACAAATAACATATTCAATCACTTTTTCAGGATCTACCACACTATAGGTCTTAGTCAAATTCAAATTCAAAAGCTTTATTCGGTGTAAATACAACAAACACCATAAAAGCATACTAATACACAGTAAAAGAAGACATTCACATTATACATCGTACTTAATATTCAAAATTAAAATTGATTTTACAGGTTAAATTTCCATAAAAATTAATTCAATTATAAAATTATTAAAATATAAGTGCGTGAAAACATGATACGTTGGTACGACTCCACGATTTGTGCAATAAAGTGCTAATACATACAAATTGATATGAAGTTAATAAAATATCAGTGCATGGAGAGATCTTGGTACAAAGTACAAGCTGCTACAATATAAGCAATAAAGTGCTAGTGCTTATAAATGCGTGTATATAAACATACATAATAAAATATAATTATTGGTCTTGTTCTTCATATAATAATGCATCCAAATGTACAAGTTCTTTTCTTTTCCCAATTGAGAGTTGTATGTAACGTATAACAGAACTTATTACTTTTATATTGTCCAGGCTACAAACAGAGTCAAACGCATTTTTGTAACTATAAAGGGTATTCTTAAAAAAAGGGGTTTTAAAATTGATTTCCGGATGCCCATATAAAAAGGACAAAAAAGTATAAAATGCATAGTTGATTGTAAAGTTTTACCATCACATGGGCAAGGTGGTAATATATGACACCATTTTTCAGTACTTGGAAAGGCAATTAAACGGTGTAAAGTACCCAACCTTAGCCTAGTCAAATAAAATCTATGCTGGGTATTCCTTACTAATATCAAATATGGCTGAATACCCCTTATAAATGGACCTTCACAATAACTAGCTACAGTATTTTTTTTTATATCTGCACTTTCCCGTTCCTGTTCCATTACAGTTAGGTATTTTGATTTCAAAACGTTTTTGGAGAAGGCCTGTATTATAATGGGATTATTTTTGTCGATCCCGACTTTACATTTCGTTAAAAGTTAAAAAATGTGCTCCAACCAGGGTATTTTGGAACTATGGTCAAGGGCTAGGCAGTCCATTATTAAATCCCTTGTGAACTTAGTTTCTTCCTTTGCCCAAAGCCCTCGCCAAAATATAAGGCCTGCCATATTTATTGTATCACTTAAATATGGTACAAATAACTCTTTATGTACAATAGCGGTCGCAGTAGCACTAGGGACCGCCAACAGCCTTTTAAAAACTTGTTCTCCTTTATTTGTAGTGCAGCCGTATTTGTTCTCCCCATAACGCTGCACCATAACAGACCCCTGAAACACACTTGCTCCTGTACAACGATAAAATTTCCAGTATGGGTTTGTTTCCTATTTTTGCTGCAAATTTAAATATACCCTCTGTAATTCTTAAGAATTTCATTTTACATAATTCAACGTGCTTATCCCAAGAACCATTTTTGCAGAATAACAACCCTAAATATGAAAAGGTGGATACTCTGTTAATAAAAACCCCACCCACATGATGTTGTCTGTGCTTTGGCCTTTTCCCCCCACATGTCATTACAAAAGTTTTCTTTAAATTTAACTGCAAATCAATATCTGTCATATATAGGGCAAAGTTTTCTATCAAAGTTTGCAGGCCATTTGCAGTCCTGGACATTAAGACAGCATCATCTGCATATAATAAAACAGGTGTGGGGCGTTTTCCTACTTTTGGGGCGTCTGCAACTAACTTTTGTAAAAATGGGTCCACATTATTTATATATAATGAAAATAAAAGCGGAGCTAAAACACATCCTTGTCTAATCCCCCGCTTTACCATAAAATCAGGTGTACATTCCCCCTTCTTCCCATATCGTACCCTAGTAGTTAAAAAGGCATAAATTTGTGATAAAAATGAAATTATTTCAATAGGAGCCCCTAACCCCTTCAATATTTGCCAAAGTTGTTGATGATTAACTAAATCGAAGGCGCTAGTTAGGTCTACAAAACATAGGTGGAGTACCCCTTCCCTAGCCTGAGTATACTTCCCTATTAGCAATTCTAAATTTAGGCACTGCTCTACCGTCCCAATACCCCTTCTAAAACCATACTGGGCTTCTGTCAAAATTTTACTTTCACTAACCCAATCTTCTAGCCTTTCTAGCATAATTCGGCCCATCAGCTTCGATGAGGTATCAAGAAGGGATATTGGGCGGTAGCAGTTTGCCTTCCCTCTGTCCCCCTTTTTAAAAATGGGAACAATGATACTTTGCACCCAGGTTGAGGGTAATACACCACCCAGGGCCACATTAAAAACATTCAATAAAATAGGTATCCAGAAATCTATATTACACTTAAAAACATCTATGGGCACCCATTCAGGTCCAGCAGCTTTTCCATTTGCGCATTTTTCAAGGGCTAATTTAATTTCTTCTGTAGTTATGGGTAATGCCTTTACTGGGTTTACTATTATAAACTTATCTCTTTTACAATCAATTATTTTTAGACCATCAGGATTAAAAATCTTCTCAAAATGTAACACCCAGTCTTCTGGTGGAACCACAGTATCAATCCCTACTTCATTATTTCCTTTAAAATATGGATGATTAATTGTCTTCCAAAAAAGAACAGAATTTTTCATCTCAGCTGCCTGCTTTAGCTTCTCCCATGCGCCCTCGCGGATCTCCCTTTTTCTATTATCCAAGGTTTTTTTATAATTTTTCCTTGCGGTACTAATCATATCAGGATCCCTGGGTTTTTGTTTAAGAGCCAATTTCAATTTCCCATTCAGCTTCGTGCATTCATGGCTAAACCATCTTGGATTAAGATCACAGATTTTCTTCTTCTTTTTGACTATTAAATTACCAGCGATTTCCTTGGCAATATTACTAAAAGCAGTTATGGTAGCTATTTGGCTCGAAGAACTATCTAAGCAGATTTCTAAGTCCTTTTGTGTTCTCTCTCTAATATTTTCCATAAACATAACTGGGTTAACACCCGTCCATTTTATGGATACACCATTGTTTCCTTGGACATCAATATCAGCATCTGCTCTTTTTCCTCGTAATTTGGTCGGCAAGTCTATTTTCAGTATCAAGCTTAAAGGATGATGATCACTAAACAGACTAATATTAATCAGGACTTTCTCAACCAAATTCCTACCGTTTGCTGATATTATAAAATGATCTATATTTGACGAGGACCTTGCTCCTACAAAAGTATGTAATTTAGTTTCACCTTCTAATATATTAGGTTCTAAAACAATTAGATCATATTTATGTATCACCATATTAATGGCTTCCCCATACATGTCATGCACAAAATGTGTAATCTTGTCACCATAATCATCACAGTATCCACAGGGTTCACCTACTTCATATTCACATCTAACAGAATTGAAATCCCCCGCCCATACTAAAACATATTCCCCTATCACTCCCTTTAGGAAACAGTCCAAGTCCTTTTCTAATAAGCTAATTACCTTACTCTTTGTATTATCAAACAGGTTGTTATAAAAGTTTATAGCAACAATTGCTTCTTTTCCGTTAGATTCAAAATATACAAACTGATAATATTGAGATGTAATGAAGGTTTTCTTTAGAATAAGTGGTGAGGTAACAGCAATTAATGTGGCTAATCCACCCTTTGCCCTTCCCTTTCTGGATGGTGTAGCATTGGTACAAGTTGTCTGATAACCATTTATACAGAAAGGTTCAGTACTCCAAGTTTCCTGTAACATTACCACTCCAAAACCATCCAACATTTGTATCCAGTTTGTATCACATATTTTATTTTTAATTCCTGCTATATTCCACGTCATAATTTTCAGAGACTCATTGTGATGTAATCTAAGTTCATCTTTCTTTGGGTTACTGATGGGAATACTATTACTATGGTCATCTGCAGGAATGTCTAAGATCTCCGTATACCGAGTACCTATCCAATTTTCCATTAGTGAACTTGGGGTATGGGGATTAACATCTCCTATAGTGCTTAAAAAAGGTTCTTCTGGACTAATTTCCTTAATGGAATCTATATTACCAACGTCTGACAGGCCATAGACATTTACTTCAACCTTTCTTCCATATGGTTGATCAACAGCTGTATGTCAGTCTAATTCACTACAACTCTGCAGTGGTGCGTATCTATTATACAGCGGCATATGCAAGGATGGATTAAATCTAGAAATTGCATTAGGACTATCATAATTTGGTCTATAGAAAAAGCCTAATGGGACGGCTATTATGGTATTATTAATGTCCGAACAATCTCCTTTTCCATGATGCATAAGATATTTCAATAAATCGCCCACTAGTTTTTTATTTCGAAAGTTCACCACAATGCAGTCTCCCTGACATGATTTCCGCGATGTGCCCAGTCAGTTCGTTCTCCTCAACATGATTATATCCTGATATAAAATATGCGCCCCAACATTTGTATTTATGCAAAACCAATGGACCACTTGATTCTTCATAGTATCATATGTTTCCTTCTGGTTTCTCAACAGTTTGGGCACATTGTTTAGAATTATGACATAAGGTGTTGCCTCAGGAGGGAGATTTAGTGTCCCCTTGTAGTTATTAGCAGCAAGTGTATAGCTATTCTCCATATGTAATAACGGTTTTTTAAATACTGTTGTGTCCTGATAATTATCTTCCATATCTTTGTTACATTGACTTGTGATTATTGTTGGAAAATTACTAACTTTGGAAGTGACTGATAAAAGTGGTTCAGTCTCTGTATGTACTGCAGGGATGATTCTAATAGCAGGACTTGGGTTTCCTTTGTCAGATCCCATTTGATTTTGTCCTATCTTAAGAGTATTAGATGTTTTACCTGTATTTTTTATTAGTTGAAATTCAGAAAACATGTCCATTAGGTGTGCCACATCCTTCTGGATCTGTTTAATCTCCTGCATTAGACGTCTTTCAATACAGTCCATTTTACCATGTAGTTTTTTACATAACATTTCCAAATCTGGGGTTTTCTGTTTTATTTGGTCGTGTCCCTTGCTGATCTGCCCAGGGATACATCCTCCCTTTTTACGCTTGGCTTTTAACTTAGCTTTAGATGTACTCTTTTGTTTTTCCACAGGGCTATCTACAAGTTGGCCTGGTTGTTTCATCTTTTTTGCTGGAGGAGATATCAAGGACATATCATCTGTTAGATCGGAAATTTCCAGGGATAAGCTTTGAACGCAGGGATTAAAGGATTTGTGATTATCCAGACTAGTATGAGCATTTATTTCATGCGTAACTTGCTCCGTATCCCTGTTTCTCACAATATTTTCAAGTATTAGGGGCTCCGTTTCTCCCTCTGATATTGATTCCTTTAAGACCGCATCAAGGGCTGTCTTTGTTGCTGCCAGTTGTTCCTCCACATGTATAATTTCATCATTTATAAGACCCACTGCATTTGTTAAGTATTTCGTTATTGGTGCGTTTTTTGTGGTTTTCATAGACTTCTTCCCTCCTTCTTGTGGTAACTTTCTTTTACCCATATTAACAGGCTATTCAATATACAGTACCTATTCTGGTATAGATATACTCTTACCGTTACCTTGTGTCTCTCCGCCGAATGGCAACGAAAAGGGAAGTGGCCCTGCCGCGTCCTGTCGCGGACGGGCGCAGACGGGCCCGCCCTTGGCCCGGGCTTTGCCCGGGCGCGACCCGGGCACGCCCGCGCGCGTCCCGCGCTGCGGGAGGCCTGGCCGGTCCTTTACGCGCCTCCGGGCGCGGGAAGAAACGTCACGGCAGTCGCCGCTGCAGGGGCTGCTGGGGATTGTAGTTAGCCGTTCCCCTCACGGCGAGATAGGCAGGAAGAGCCTGAAGCCGTTTCCCTCACGGCGAATGGGTATGCAGGGAGGTGGCCGTTCCCCTCACGGCGGTGTTGCAGAGTGACCCAGCAGATTAGTGCCACACGATGTCCCGCGCTGCGGGAGGCCTGGCCGGTCCTTTACGCGCCTCCGGGCGCGGGAAGAAACATCACGGCAGTCGCCGCTGCAGGGGCTGCTGGGGATTGTAGTTAGCCGTTCCCCTCACGGCGAGATAGGCAGGAAGAGCCTGAAGCCGTTTCCCTCACGGCGAATGGGTATGCAGGGAGGTGGCCGTTCCCCTCACGACGGTGTTGCAGAGTGACCCAGCAGATTAGTGCCACACGATGTCCCCTTGCAGCTGGCAGAACGTTGTGATGAACTTGCTGGTCAGGGACTTCATGTCGTTATTGGCCAGAGAGATCATGTGAATATTCTCTGTAACATTTTTCATCACTCTGTAAATACCAACAGGGAATGCCTTCAGCTGGCAATTTGCTAAATTAGTCTACATGCGAGCACGTATCGTCACTCGTCCTGTTTCGCTGATGCGACCAGTAATCTCATGTTTCCTGTAGTATTACTGGACAGATCAGGCCATCCTGGCGTCACAGGACAAAGCCAACAGAACGTCCGCCATATTGAGGTCAGTCAAACCGGCCCCGAACACCTGTTCCTGTAAGGGAGCTAGGCTAAGTTCCTCAAGGCGCTTTTTCTTAGTCTTAGTCATCAAATATACTATATTAGCACTGTCAGCATGTGCCTTGTTTTAAAAATATGTGTGGTAAAGGCATCTGAGTGGTAAAGGATGTGTGGCAAAGGCATGTGTTGTATCGTCATACAAATGTGTCCAAGCAGATAGCAACAGGGGAGATTAATTCAAACATTACTTCCATCACTTGGTTGTTTCCTAAGCGTGATGGGTATGCCAAGACTAAGGTCCCATGCTCACTGTGCCACAGGGCCCAGCCGCACCTCATTGATAAGGCACAAGTTGCTGAAACCTGTCTAGGGCTGCTTGTGTTTCCATGCCTCGCAGTCTGGGCTGGAGTGCTCCTATTCGAGCAGGACCAAAACTGATATGCACAACTTCTGCCATTCTAGCGCAGGTCTGTCACTAAATGGGGGCAAGTGTCCAGTGCCTCCTTAATGGCATCAAACCGAGATTGTGGTGACTTTTGGCCCGTCGCACAATTCAATAGCATTCATATGGCCACAGTCTCGGGGACTGCTCCAAGTATAGTTGATAAAACCTCTTTGTAATCTCTGACCCAGACCAATGTTTTATCGCACAAATGCAGTGTGGAAAGAGACCAACCTCAAACTTTCTACATATTGGAAAATCTTGCCATTTTTTTAAACGTGTGAAATGATCACAATAATGCCCATGGCCCAAGTAGATTTCCACAGTGTGATTTGTTTTGATTGATTCGGTACCATGTATATATGCCCTATCATATACAACGAGGGCACGTGGTGTCCAGCCGGTGTGAGGCTTTGTCTGTACCGACATCGTGTCTCCCTCTGAAATTTATCGGTTTTCCGGCAGATTTCTCAAGGCATCATCATACAGAAAAATCTAGTGTGCTAGCGAAGCATTTCTGCACACAAATTTGTGCAAAGCAGGTCAAGACAGAGAAATATAATCAACTTTAGAGAGTTTCTGCGAGCTGCCAGGCACAGCAACAAGCAGGCTGCTGCACACTATATTGCTAAGCAGGGCACTGCAGATAGCGCCGAAAGGCAAGAGAGATCTAAACAGCGCTGGAATGTAAGGTGGGTGTGAAGGGATCAGCTGCACCATATGGAAAATAAAACTGATTTCAGAAAATGGCCAAGCATTGAGTTATGAAGACCATAGTAAATGTTATAGATGTGACAATAAAGAGGCCTCCGACTGATTGAAGTGGTATTGGCAATATCAGAATACCAGTAAGAACAACCCCAGAGACAATGGGGCCAATTCCAATTCCGGCCGGAAAACGTACCGACCGACTCGGAGCCGGAATTAATTCCGACCGACACGTACCGGTGCAGCCCGACCCGCAAAGTACGATGAGAAGCGAGCAAAACCCGACCGACTCGTACGGAACACAAGCCGAACGACCAAGCCGCGCGGAAAACAGCAATCCGGCCGGAAAAACACGCTAATCGAACCGACCGACTCGCACCCGGAACAATCCCGAACGAGACGTACCCGCGAACTCCCACCCGCCAAGTACGACGCAAGGCGTGGAAAACACGACCGAGTCGCACGGAGGACAAGCCGTACGACCGACACGCATACAAAACTGCGAGGCGAAGCAACCCAAAACACTGCGAATGACGCGTACGCAGCATAGAAAACAGCACAAACACAGCGTGAACGAAACGGAGAAGCCCGTACGAGACAACTGCAGGGTCCGACTCGGTCACAAGAACGTCTCCTACATGCACGAAAAGTACAAAGGGAAAATACACAAAAAAAGGCCAAACAAGCAATTACAAAGCCAATAAATACTGGGGGGGGCAGGGAACAAAGACACACCCACAACTCCACCCATATAAAGGACACAAATCCCTACCATGATCCTTTGCAAATTCAAATTACCTGCCAGCACTCAACAGACAGCAACCACACACCCACAGCTCATCCATCACACAAGCCACACACCATCAGCACCCCAACAAATAGAAACCTCACATACACCCAGCAAAACACACTCACACACCTTCACCTGCACACCAACACACACATCACTCACCATCACCACCCATCACCATGCCCCCAAAGAAGAATCATAAGTTCCTAGATAGTGAATTGGAAGTCCTGGTAGATGAGATCCTCAGGGTAGAGCCACAGCTCTTTGGTACACTGGTCCAACAGACACCCATGTCACAGAAAACAAAGATGTGGGAGAGGATCGTCGACAGGGTGAACGCACAATCACCATGTTTGCGCACAAAGACAGACATCCAGAACAGGTGGTATGACGTGCGCAGGAGGGTCAAGGAGCTGTTGAAGAAGGACTACCTCTTGAGCCAACACACCGGCAGTGGCCCTCCTGCCAAGCCAGTATACCTCAGTCCCTGGGAGGAGAAGGTGCGGGCCATCTTACCACCAGTGAGCGTCTATGGACTAGAAAACATCCCAGAGCCTGGTGAGTACACAACAAATGTACACAATATTGTGCGACTACACACACACATCACTGTCAAGGGAGAGTCAAACCATGCACTCTTAGCAAATACACAGCAACCAGAACAGAATCATCCCAAAATGTGTATGTCAGTCAGATAAACACAACACATGCCATCTCAAAGTGACATTTAACTGTGTCATCACATGTACAAACACAACTACAACTACAGCTAGGCAGTGGCACAAATATAACTGACAAACACATCCAGACAAGTAGCCACCACTACAACACCACCACACAGTGAAGCCCACTGAAAGAAAGGAAATATGTGTATGCTGGGCAAGTCAGTGTAGCCAATAGCATGATGGGAGTTGTAGGCACAGATATTGGTCACCCCCACAACTGTCCCATCAACACCACCATGAACCATGCGCACAACACAGGGAGTGGAAAAGGACTCACAAGATGGCTGACACTGGGTACTGCTGTGGGGAGCACAAGGCCCTGCTGGGAACTGTGCAACAACCAACAGCAGGACACCACTGACTGACATCCTGAAAGACAACTTGCACTCCCTGCAATGGAAGCACGTTCCATGGTGGGATATCTGGCTGGGTGGGAAGGAGGACTCACAGCACTGACCATAGTCACAAGCACCTCCCCTCACACACCCCCTCAACACAAACTCCACATAACCCACCTGGGAGAATGCAATGCCTCACATCCTAACTGAAGATCCCACAAAGAACCACCATCCTGGGTTATGCTGTGTGAAGCACAGGGACACTCTTGGGACTTTTAGCCAAACAACTGCCAGGACAACACTCCCAGCCATCCATTCAGCACAGGCAGCCCACCCCACAGGGAAGCAGAGTCAAAAGGAAGGAAGGATGGGCATGCTGGGAAGGGGGGTGGAGGCAATAGCATGATGGGAGTTGTAGGCACAGATATTGCTCACCCTCACAATTGGCCCATCAACACCACTCTCAACCATGCTCACATCACAGGGAGTGGAAAAGGACTCACAAGATGGCTGACACTGGGTACTGCTGTGTGGAGCACAAGGCCCTGCTGGGAACTGTGCAACAACCAACAGCAGGACACCACTGACTGACATTCTGAAAGACAACTTGCACTCCCTGCAATGAAAGCACGTTCCATGGTGGGATATCTGGCTGGGTGGGAAGGAGGACTCACAGCACTGACCATAGTCACAAGCACCTCCCCTCACACACCCCCTCAACACAAACTCCACATAACCCACCTGGGAGAATGCAATGCCTCACATCCTAACTGAAGATCCCACAAAGAACCACCACCCTGGGTTATGCTGTGTGAAGCACAGGGACACTCTTGGGACTTTTAGCCAAACAACTGCCAGGACAACACTCCCAGCCATCCTGTCAGCACAGGCACCCCACAGGGAAGCAGAGTCAAAAGGAAGGAAGGATGGGCATGCTGGGAAGGGGGGTGGAGGCTATAGCATGATGGGAGTTGTAGGCACAGATATTGCTCACCCTCACAATTGGCCCATCAACACCACTCTCAACCATGCTCACATCACAGGGAGTGGAAAAGGACTCACAAGATGGCTGACACTGGGTACTGCTGTGGGGAGCACAAGGCCCTGCTGGGAACTGTGCAACAACCAACAGCAGGACACCACTGTCAGCCATCTTGCCATTGCTCTCACACTCACACACACTGAAGTCCACCCAAAAGCAAGTAAGTATGGGCATGCTGGGAAGTGGGGTGGAGGCAATAGCATGATGGGAGTGGTAGTCACAGCTCAACATCCCCCACCCACATGGCCCAACAAGCTCACACTCAAGCATGCACACCCCACAGAGAGTGGAAAGCCCCATCAAAGATGTCTGACACTGGTGCTCGGTTGTGGGGAGCACAAGGCCATGCTGGGAACTGCCCACCAACCAACAGCAGGACACCACTGTCAGCCATCTTGCCATTGCTCTCACACTCACACACACTGAAGTCCACCCAAAAGCAAGTAAGTATGGGCATGCTGGGAAGTGGGGTGGAGGCAATAGCATGATGGGAGTGGTAGTCACAGATATTGGTCACCCCCACAACTGTCCCATCAACACCACCCTGAACCATGCGCACATCACAGGGAGTGGAAAACAACTGACAAGATGGCTGACACTGGCTACTGCTGTGGGGAGCACAAGGCCCTGCTGGCAACTGTGCACCAACCAACAGCAGGACACCACTGACTGACATCCTGAAAGACAACTTGCACTCCCTGCAATGAAAGCACCTTCCATGGTGGAATATCTGGCTGGGTGGGAAGGAGGGCCGGATGTCAACCAAATACAACCAATGCAGACCATGTACACACCCCAACATTCACATAGAAATGCCCAAATAATGCTGGACAATGTGCTACACCAATATCAACCCCTGACTGTGACAACTTAGGACAATGCAATGTACAGGCCCGCATCCAGAGGCACAGTCACAACTGTCAGGTGTGTCAACCATTGATGCCTGCAGAAACATAACATACATTGTGTGTGTCTCCCAAAAACAGGTGATGATGGGGACACAGCAGCAGACGCTGAGGAGTCCCCGTCCCAGGCTCAAGAGGATACGGAGCTCACTGGTGTGGAACAGCCTCTGCCCTCCTCGGATGAAGAAGACCCACCTGGCACCTCCGGAGCAAGTCATCATGCAGCACCAGCAGGACCACCAGCTGCACCCCCTGCACCCACCCCTCCAACGACTGTCAACACACATACCACCCCTGCCAACATGGACAGACCAAGGAGCACCACCACCACCACCACAGTGACCCTGGACCAACGTGGGGCCATGGACACCAGTGGAGAAGTGTGGCTCAATGGTTAGAGCGGCAGACCCTGATGCAGAGATCTGGCCCGGGACCAGGGTTCAATTCCCGCCTCGGCGGGTCTTGGGCTCAATTTCCTCGGACCTGATAATTCTCGCCTCGGTGCCTATTCTAATCATGGGTCCCACTCTGCAACTCTGGGCAATAGCTTGCTTAATCTCCACAACGGCCCCAACAGCGCTGGGATGCCTGGCTTCACCCTGGGGGTGCCCAGGAGTGGACATTTCACAGGGAAAAGCCAGGAAGGGTTCCACAGCGGTATGCGTACAGCGCCTGGACACCCCTTTGGGGGTATGGGTGCGCTTTACAAGTACAAATTTCATTTCATTTCACCACCAACAACCCCCAAGGGGGCCCAGGGTCACCTGTGCGTGCCACCTCAGGTACTGCACGTGTCGCCAGGGGTGGTGGGAGACATAGGTCGCTGCTCGCAGAGGGGTCTGGACTGCATGATGACCCTCAACTGGCACGCATAGCCGATGCGTACCAGTCCAGCACCGGAGAGTTCAGCCAGGTAGTGGGGCTCCTCAGGGACATTAAACAGCAGCAGGCTGCCCATCATGCCCGCTTGGACTCACACATGTCCCGCGTGGAGTCCAAGTGGGACACACTGCAAGAGATGACGGCGGTGCATAGGGACATATTACAATGCCTCCGCCAGATGAGCAGCAACCAGTCAACACCTCCCTGTGTGCCCACAACATCTGGTGCTGAAACAACTGCAACTGCCACAGGGAGGGCGGATGACTCTGGCGAAGAGTCCCCTGCACCGCAGCAGCCTGCACTTGAGGGTCCCGCCCCCAAAGAAGAGGGGCCGTCCGAGGAGGGGCAAGTGAGAGGCCGATGGCCATGTGCAACCCCCAGGAAGTCAAAACCTGTTCTGGATAATCACCTTTGTGCGCAAACTGTTCACCCTGTTGACTGCAACACAACTCTCCCACATGACATGGGGAGCTCAAGTTGGACCAATGTCTCAGATTACTGTGGACTTTACTCTGGACATTTCTGCTACCAGGACTTCCAAATCATCTAGGAACTTTGGATTACAATCACAATGTACAGCACCCACCATCCTGTGCACTATACTCCCACATGTATGTCAATAAACTCACTAATACACCATACTTGCTTCTGTTGTGATTCCTATGTTGTCTCAGAAGTGGCGATGATGTCTGGGAAATGACACTGTGCATGCTAACTGCTACAGCAAGTACAACACCGGCATGTGAGTCATGGCGACGTCACACATATGAGGGAGGCACACCACCAGGGCTACACAACACATACACACCATGGCCATCTGACTCATCGCCTACACTGATGTTGCCAGGAAATACGTTGCATTGCACAGACCCAACACCTATTCACAGTCTGTGTTAACTAGCCCAATGGTGCAGTAAGCAAATGTCAGTCAGATGTGTGATCACAGACAATGCACATCACAAAGTGAAGCACAGGTTTATTACACATTTGCAACATGTTGTAACCACCACAGATGCAAGGTAATCCCACCTGGCAGCGGGTACACAGTCAACAAGTGTAGAAGGAAGGAAGTCCATGGGTGTGGTGCACATCACCTGTAGGGACACGACAGCTACCACCCGGGAAGTCGAATCACGGTGTTGGGGATCACAGTTGACCAAACGACTCTGAAAGTACCCTGTGAAGGACAGAAATGACACACAGTCAAAAGCACTGAAGAACAGTACAGAACTGCAATACTCATGCACAATACATGTCACAAGATACCCACCCAGAACCAAGTTAGCATGTCAACACTGTTGGGGAGTACAGACTACCTGTAAGGACACATCGCTACACGCATACAGTCATGTAGCCCATGGACACACTCAAACAGCACCAGAGCACCACCAACACATATCATGCAAACTCACATCATTGACATGACATCTCTGGATACTCACATTCAGCTGAAGAAGTTGGTGATGAGCTGTGTGCGGACATCACCATCATCATCATCATCATCATCATCACTGGCATCGTGGTCCAGGCCAGGATCCTCCACAGGTGGCGGACGTTGGTCATCGTCATCCAGGATGAGAGGCAACTCCTTCCGCACTGCCAGGTTGTGTAGCATGCAGCAGACAATGACAATCTTGCACACCTTTGCTGGGGCATATGGGAGGGACCCTCCTGTCTTGTCGAGGCAGCGGAAGCGGCTCTTCAGGAGACCAAATGTCCGCTCAATCACTCTCCTGGTCCGACCATGTGCCTCATTGTAGCGCATCTGGGCTGGTGTCACAGGGTTCCTGAGGGGCATCAGCAACCACGGCATGTTGGGGTATCCGGAGTCACCTACATACAGACAATTGCACATTAGCAGAGTTGGAAAAGAGGGTGGAACACTACATAGCAGAACACACACAATGGTACAAAGTCAGTACACACCAACAAGCCAGGCACGCTGGTTCGGCATCTGTGACATCATCCTCGGGATGCTACTACTTCTCATCACGTAGGCATCATGTGCAGAACCAGGGAAACGGGCACACACGTGTGAGATGCTCATATCTGCAAGACAGACCACCAGTGCATTGACCGAGTGGTAGTGTTTGCGGTTCCTGTATGCCTGCTCTTGGGCCTGTGGTGGTACCAAAGCCACATGTGTCCCATCAATGGAGCCAATGACATGCGGCATCCTCCCCAGGGCATAGAAGTCACTCTTCACGCCAGTGAGTCGTTGGAGTCTAGGGAAATAGATGTACTGGTTCAGGTATATCAACATAGCCTCCAAAACATCCCAGAGCACACGGCTGAACATGGTCTGTGACATCCCACCAGCAGTCGCCAGAGTGTGTTGAAAGGTACCGGTGGCAAAGAAGTGTAGGGCTGCCATCACCTTCACCTTGGGGGTCAGTGCTGTAGGGTACGGCCGGCCAGGTTGCAAATGTGGTGCCAAGTGCACTGCCAAATCCTCAATCAGCTGCCTGGTGAAGCGGTACCGTCGGATGCTGTCACTTTCCACCATCGTTGCCAGGTCAGGGAATGGTCTAAGGACAGCTGGTGCCCTGCAGTGCATAGGTGAAGAAAGCAAGATTGTCAGTCACCCCACATATGTGGCATTGAACACACTCAACATCACATGATACATCATTATGAGGCACAAGTACATGATGTGTGCAGTTCCGTAAGGATATGTATGGCACATACATGGCCAACATCTAACATCACAGTTCAACAAGTGGCATCAATAAGTCCCAGGTCGTGCCATTGGATATCATGAGGCCGTGTCACAGTTCCCATCTCCTGCTGCCACGTTACAAACACACCCCACAGTGACATGTGAGGACAGATGTGCACCAGGCATCACAGCTCAACGACAGGTAGATTCCCAGGGACCCTGTATTGCCACATGGACACTGGCATGACATGGTGTATCATGTATACACCACAGCAAAACAACCATGACCCCCACAGGTAGTGGTCCCTGTTGCCTCGGCAGGACAGACATGGACGTCTGTGACACACACACGCACAACATCAAAGTCCATGCACAAACAACGTGGATGTGGAGACTGCCTCCCATTGTGCACATGAAATCAGAGACATTGTAAACACAACATGCACAGACTGTGGAGGACCATCACCATTGTGCAAATGGGTCCCCCTGGGTTAAACATACCGTCCCACATGGGACTCAGGGGGTATGTGACATGACATACACATACACCACCGTGAAATGTGACCATGCCACATGCTCAGATATGAACAGTTGCACATCACAGTGGTCATGTACACGAAACACCAAGGATTCTGTCCCCATGAACACGTGCACAGCCTGGGGGTGGCTGCCCCCAAGTGACACCCACAGAACAACATGTTCACCCCCATACACGGAATAGGTAATGCAGCCTTACATGCCGTAGGATACAGTTTGGACAGGCTGTGGTGTTGTAGGTGTGCCCCTCACTCCCTGGGAAGTATATGTGGCTGGCATATGTTCACCTGTGACAGGCATGGTGACATATGCCAGTGACTTGTACAGGGACGGGTTGGACAGCAATGGACCGATCAGTGCGCACACATTGGCCATTGCATTCAATGTGCGCTGGTACGCGTTGTATTCGCAATACACGTTGGACAGCAATGGACCGATCAGTGCGCACACATTGGCCATTGCATTCAATGTGCGCTGGTACGCGTTGTATTCGCAATACGCGTTGGACAGCAATGGACCGATCGGTGTGCCCGGCCGGGCCATTGCATTCAATGTGTGCGGGTACGCGTTGTATCCTAGGTCCGCGTTGAACAGCAATGGTCCGATCGGTGTGCCTGGCCGGCCCATTGCATTCAATGTGTGCTGGTACGCGTTGTATCCTAGGTACGCGTTGAACAGCAATGGTCCGATCGGTGTGCCCGGCCGGCCCATTGCATTCAATGTGCGGGTACGCGTTGTATCCTAGGTACGCGTTGAACAGCAATGGTCCGATCGGTGCGCACCCATTGGCTATGGCCTGGCCTGGCAACGGACGCGTTTTCAAAATTTGAACGAGTCTGATGCTGTAAATTCAGTTGGTCACCCACAACAATGTTGCAATTTCATGGGTGTCATGAAGTTGAACATTTGAAGGATGCTGGGGCGTGTGTAAGTGGTGCAATTCCATGGATTGGCCAGATTCAGAAGATGCAAACGACTTGGACCTATCACTTTGGACACATGGGACAGTATCTGCCTCTGCCGCACACATATAATGCTGGCTGTTCCCCTGAGAGCTCACTTGCCTGCACTACATGCTCCAGGACGACATCTGCCACTACACTGCTGCTGTATCTGCACCCTCTGGACCCTGCAATGGCACGTACTGTGGAGAGAGCCCCGGCCTTCACCACTGAGGAGAACCAGGCCCTGCTGGACAACCTCCTTCCACAGTACAGCAAGCTGTATGGGAAAGCAGGGGAGCAAGTGAGTGTTCTGTCCACTGCCTTTCTAAATGTGCATGTTGTCTGACTAGCAAGGCTAACAGTCTGCACGCCACTGGCTAGCAGGCTCACTGAGTAGTTGTCAACCCCCATAGTGTGTAGTTACATGCACTGGACAGGTATAGTGCAGTGACAGTGCATTTAAACAAGGTTTTACTTCCCAGGCAATGATACCATGTAGTAACTGCTGGCATACTGTCCATGGCCATCGTTGCACTGCCTGTGTACATCATGTGCCCCTGTGATTGAGACATGTATATACAACTGTGTAATGCACGGATATGTTGCATGTGTAGTAATGGCATTCTCACTTTGTCATCCTCACAGGTTGATGCCCACTAGAAGCAGCAGATATGGCTGACCATCGTCCGGGCAGTGAGATCCGTGGGGGTCTACAAGCGCCGGATCCGCAACTGCCAGAAGAGGAGGCAGGACCTTTGGGGCTGGACCCGGAGGATCGCACGGGTCCAGCTGAAGCTGTCGCCTCCTCGCAGGAGGGGCGGACACCGGACCCTGACCCCCCACATGCTGAGGATCCTGGCGGTGGTCTTCCCTGATCTGGATGGGCAGCTGAAGGCCAGAGAGCAGCAAGGAGGGGGTGAGTCCATGACTGCATTGTGAACTATGTCTGCCATGCTATGTGCCCTCCTCTGGCCTGGTTAAACATCCACAGTACATCAGTCATGTGGTCCAGGACCCATGTCCCTGTATTGTGCACTGCCCACTCCTCATCTGATACCCTGGTGTGGCCCTTACAGTCAGGGAATTGTGTCACTTGGGTACTGTGTCCTTGCAGTTTGATTGACTCAAGGTGGGGGACAGCATCTGTTTCCCTAACTCTGTGGTGGGCATCATGGGTGGGTCCATTGCTTACACAATGGCTGTGTTCTGACATGTAATCTGCGTGTTACTTTGATATGTGGTCCAATTGCAGAGCTGATCCACCACATGTGCCTGGGGTATCTGGCACACACCCATGCTGCGGGTGGGAACAATGTTTGGGCCCCAGGAGTGTGGATATAACGTGTGTCACACATACTTAGCCAGCTGCCTACTGTCCAGGGATCATCCCTCATTCATGTGGGGCAGGACAGTCATGCCTACTCCAGGCCATACAATACACTCTGTACTCCCACTCCCGTGTATCAGCTGACACGTTGTGCTCAGTGATTTGTCCCCTCAGGTGTCTGCCTCTGTGTCAGTGTGCTGTGGCTTCGTTGTCAGGTCTGCTGGGGTGTTTCTCGGTTGGGGCTCCGCATGCCACCGGAGATGTGACCATGGGGGACGATACTTGTGTGACACATAGGTGTTTGATCACCTGACCGTGCAGACTGGGGTATGCGAATGTGAAGTTCAGGCAGCTGTTTCCCATTCACAGCAGATTGTGAGGTGCTCAGGTGCAGAGGGTAGTGTTACAGGTCTCCCATATGTCCAATGGGTATGACCTGGACAGATGAGGGTTCAGATGATGTGGTGTGTGGGGGATGTACATGTGCACTTGTTCAGCTCCAGGACTTGCATTCCCCATGACCTACTATTGTGACACAGTGCAGAGTGTTGTTGTCTGGCTGCCCTGCCCATGTGACTGGAGACAGTGATGAATGACTTAGCAGGCATGCCTGTGCCATGGCATGTGACTTCCTATTAGTGATCCTGCAGGGGAGTGACATGTGCTACATGCACACCATTGTGGCAATGGCTATCAGGACATGGGTGCATCATGGTGCCTGTCGCTGGTATGCATCACATGCATTTCCTATTTGACTCTGGGCATCCCTTTCATCCGGACACCTGTACTGACTCAGTGGCAAGAGTTGTGATGTGTGCATGTCCACATGCTTCACCGGGTTCTCTGCACTGTCCATATACTGTGTAGGTGGTGCATGTGTCCACACTGGGGTATTGCCATCCAACAGACAGCAGACAGATAGGTGCAAGGCCAGGTGGGATGTGAGTGCCATGGTTGACCATCAGACTGACAATTGACTTCTCCTGTTCTGTTTGGGCACTTTTAGCAATGTTCAACTAAGGATGCCAGGGCTTGCTCTGTAATGTGCTGTACTTACTGTGGTGTGTGCGTTCGGTGCAGGTGACTGATGTCTGTCTGTTTCCCTATTGATTGCAGAAACATCCACGGCCACAGGAGGGGACAGCTCCACGGACCAGGAGGAGCCGCAGAGCCAGACTGGGTCAGCAGCCGAGGAGTGGTCGGAGGGACCCAGTGGCACGGAGGGCGAGGGGAGCCACACCGAGGAGTCCTCAGCACCATCCACCTCAGCTGAGGACCACAGCAGCTCGGAGGATGACTCCCTTATGTAGGTGGGTGTCAGCAGCCACCACACCCCAGCTAGTGTTGCTGTCCCCACCACCACTACCACCGCCCTCCCATCGGCTCCCATTCCCGAGGTCCGTGGAGGCTCCCATGTTCGGGAGCGTGTCTCCTTTGGGCCAGGCACCGCACCCCCTGCCCCTGTGTCCCCTGCTGCCCTGAGTGAGGAGTCTGTGTACCTCCTCCGCCAGCTCCATGTAGGACAGACAGCGATGCTGAGTGTCCTCCATGCACACACCAGTCTGTTGACTCAGCTGGTGTCGTTCATGGAGGGCATCTCATCGGGCATGTCTGACCTACAGAGGGGCAATAGGTCCATAGACTCCTCCCTGACGGCAGCAGTGTCCCTCCTCCGACAGTCCCTCACCCCTCCTGCCTCTGCCCCATCCACACTCCCCAGCACCTTACCTGTCCCAAGCACACACACACTGGCACAGGCACACACCAGCACAGACACGTGCAGCACACAGACACACACGCCACAAACAAGACGCACACGCACGCACCGTCAGGGGACTGAAACCACGCTCACAGGGGATGGGGCACAGGCACACACACACGCATCCACAAGCACTACGCAGTCCTCAGTTGCCTCTCCCTCCAAAGACCCCTCCCTTGCCTCACCTGCAACCTCAAAGACACAGCGGCTCTTCCTCTGTGACCTTGGCCTCTTCCCCTCCGATCCAGCTGATCCAGCATTCAGGGGGAAGAGGAAGCCCACCCACACGGAGCGGAGTGCCCCTGGCCCCTGGCCCCCGGACACCCTCCCCCAGGCGCAGACCGACTGAGGCCCCCACCCGCAAGTCCCCCCGGTCCCGGAAGAGCAAGACCCCGCCACCGCCCTGCAGCTCAGGCACCAAGTCTCCTTCCGCCATCCCTCAGGCCCCCACTCCACAGGTGCCCCCACCACACCCTGCCCCAGGTTCCCCCACCCACAGATACACCATCCCCAGAAGGATCAGGCCTTCTCCCCTGCCACTTGCTCTTCCGGCCCCACACCCCCGCTGCGCTTGTCTGTACCACTGATGTGGTGAGGGTGTCCTCCCCTCTGTCCTGCCCACCTTACCTGATCCCCATTCTCCTCCCCTGGAGGTAGGCACTGCAGTGGAGTCCACTACCACCCTGTCTGACTTGGGCCCTGCAGTGGCGAAGCTGTCCACTCTATCTGCAGGGTCCACTGCAGTCGTGCCGGCACCCACAACATCTGAGTCATGCCCCCCAGTTGTGCCGGCACACACCATGTCAGACACCTCCACTGCAGTTGTCAGTGGCTCTCCAGCACCCACCACCCCTTCCCTGCCTCCTCCTGGTGAGCCCTGATCCTGTCCCTGCGGTGCCTGGCCTGCCCCCTGTATGCCCCTCCTAGGGGATTGTCCCTGGTTTTTGTCAGTGCAGGCATGCGTAGGGTGGCATCTGCCACTGTCACCCACTTTTGACTTTAATGATGGACTGGCCATTGGCCTTTGTTTATTTTCTACCTGACTTCTACTTTTGATGCCACATATGCTGAATAAAGCAACTTTCTGTTCTCTGGTGCTTTTGCTTCTGATGTACATGATGTTGATGATGCTAACCATGCCCTTGCTGCAGTGATGGTGATATTTGGTCTCATGACAATGAAGTGTTACTGTGCAGGAACCCATGTGGTCCAGGGGGACAGTGTCCTATCCTGTGGTGTATCCATGTCATCCTTAGCAGCATCTGAGGGTGTCATGTTTTCAATATTTGGCAATGGGATTCCCTACTTACATTAGCAATGTCACATCTGTGGGTTCCACCCCTGCACATCTGTTGTGTTTGCCATTGTTCAATTAGTCTACTTCCCTGACCGTGTGGCCATCTCCACTGGACATGCAGGTTTGGGCATCAATGGGGAAGGACTCATCTGTGTTGTCAGTGCAACTTGCTATACATGTGTGTTGGATCTGTGCTGATGATTTCGTTGACACTCCCATGACCAGGCTGATGTGACGGGAGCCTTCATTTGGTGCTAATTGTTGACTGTGTGACCAAGTGTTCTGCTGACATGATGGAGCCCTACTGATGCGACATATGGCACAGCTTTCCTCACACAGGAGTAGAGTCTCCTCATGGCAGTGTGTACTCCTGTGACATCGCCTGCGCCCAAGGTGTGTGTTGTATGAGCATGTCTGTGTGTTCACTTCCATGTTGCTGTGCATGCTAGGATCCCTAGTGATGTTCCTGTTTGTGATGCCTGCTGAGTTGAGCTATGTTCCCCAAAGTCTTCTCCCTGGGTTCTCTGTGATGTGGGTGCATGGCACATTACTGGTCATCAGGGTGTCACCCATAGGTGTGTTTGCTGTCAGGGCTGAGTTTGTGGGCAGACGCAGATGGGTCACAGTCAGGATTCCCCTTGGCACTTGTTGTTTACACCTGTCATGTGAGTTCCGGTTTGTGTTAGCTTTCATTGGTTGTGACACGTTGTGTGTGTGACTGCTGGCACTCCTCAGGGTCAGGGCTGCAATGTTGGTAGTTGTCTATGTGTGTTCTTTGTGGGTGACCTTGGCTTCTTCATTGGTGTGTGACTGTGGCTGGGATCCCATTGGTTGGTGTGGTATTGCTGTCATGTCCATGTACAGCGTAGTGTGCAGTGTGTCAGACATTCAGGAGTCTGGTTGAGTGGCCATGTGTGATGTGTTTCTGCCCCTTGGTTCCCACCACCCCCTGGGATTGTCATGGGTGCATGTGCAATGTCACCAGTGCATGTGAGCTTCACTGCTGCACATTGTTGGAGGTCGAGGTGTGTGGTGTTGAGTGTGTGCAGATGAGAGTTGTTGCCCGGCTAGACCCCTGCCTCCATGTTGGCCTTGGCTTACTGGCCGTGCTGATTGATTTGTCCTTGTGTAGGTGTGATGGTAGTTTGTTGCTCAGGACACATGACTGTGGTTCACAGTGTGAACGACATCTAGCTTTGTCATCACAGTGGGATTGTAATGCAGCCCAGGCTCACCACATTGTGGGGGCCCTGGGGGTAGTGCTGTGGTGTCTCTGTGTCTTGCTGTGTCAGTTGCTGTTCCTACATGCTTGTGTGACATGTGTGATTTATGCTCCCTCTCATCTGACAATGCCTGATTGCCCACATAGGGGATTTGGATCCATGAGTTACCTTTGTGTGGCACTGTATGCACGTCTGTGTAATTGGTATTCAGGCCTCCTCATGTGTTTTGTGGTTGCCTGGGGACACTGGTACCCCCCCCTCACCTGTTGTGTTTGATGTGCAGTGTGGGTCTGCCTGTTTGTGTTCGTGCATCTGCACCACTGCATTGGCATATCTTTAGTGTGCCATTGGCTGTATGTTGTTTGGTGTGTTTGCCCTGCTGTCCCTGGGACTCCTAGGTCATCAGTCAGCACTATGATCATTGTTTGTGTGTCCCATTGCTGCCATGGTATGGTATCTGTTCACCTCACATCTACAGTCTCCACAGGGTATCTGAATTTGTGTGCCCATTGGTGCAAATATGTGGGTCTGCATTCAGATGGTCACTTCTGTCATTGTGTCATTGATGAATGTTGACAGTGTCAGCCCCCATGGGTGATGTTTGTCTGCACATGGCCAAAGGTATGTCTTATTTGCACTGCACTGTTTGCCTCCCCCAATCTATGTTGCTATGGGACACAAGCACTACTTTGCCACTGATGTGTTTGTTGTTCTGTGACCAGGAATCATCCATGCAGTTTGGCAGTTGCAGCTTTTTCTTTGTCAACACTTACATTTTGGTCACTGTGATGATGGGGGTTTGGACCCCATTGCCACAATGTTCAAAATGTGCTTCAGCTATGGACCCCACACTTACATTTTGGTCACTGTGATGATGGGGGTTTGGACCCCATTGCCACAATGTTCAAAATGTGCTTCAGCTATGGACCCCACACTTACATTTTGGGCACTGTGATGATGGGGGTTTGGACCCCATTGCCACAATGTTCAAAATGTGCTTCAGCTATGGACCCCACACTTACATTTTGGGCACTGTGATGATGGGGGTTTGGACCCCATTTCCACAATGTTCAAAATGTGCTTCAGCTATGGACCCCACACTTACATTTTGGTCACTGTGATGATGGGGGTTTGGACCCCATTGCCACAATGTTCAAAATGTGCTTCAGCTATGGACCCCACACTTACATTTTGGGCACTGTGATGATGGGGGTTTGGACCCCATTTCCACAATGTTCAAAATGTGCTTCAGCTATGGACCCCACACTTACATTTTGGTCACTGTGATGATGGGGGTTTGGACCCCATTGCCACAATGTTCAAAATGTGCTTCAGCTATGGACCCCACACTTACATTTTGGGCACTGTGATGATGGGGGTTTGGACCCCATTGCCACAATGTTCAAAATGTACTTCAGCTATGGACCCCACACTTACATTTTGGGCACTGTGATGATGGGGTTTGGACCCCATTGCCACAATGTTCAAAATGTGCTTCAGCTATGGACCCCACACTTAAATTTTGGTCACTGTGATGATGGGGGTTTGGACCCCATTTCCACAATGTTCAAAATGTGCTTCAGCTATGGACCCCACACTTACATTTTGGTCACTGTGATGGTGGGGGTTTGGACCCCATTGCCACAATGTTCAAAATGTGCTTCAGCTATGGACCCCACACTTACATTTTGGTCACTGTGATGATGGGGGTTTGGACCCCATTGACACAATGGTCATGGCCTGCTTGCATTGTGGGGGCCACACACATTTATGTGTGGCACATGTGATAGGGGGTCACATTGTAGGTTCAAAGTCATGTTCAGTGTTGTAGGCATTTGACACAGTCTACACACGCTTGTCATGGTGTTGGGGGATGTCTTTATGTTGCATTCTTTATGTTGGTGTGTGCTTGTGGTGTCATGTATTAGCCATCCTGTGAGTGGGAGTGTTGGTGGTGGTAGGCATCCAGCCCCCCATGGGTGGAGGTGGTAGTAGTGGTAGGCATCTGGCACCCCTGGGTAGAGGTGGTAGTAGTGGTAGGCATCTGGCACCCCTGGGTAGAGGTGGTAGTAGTGACAGGCATCCAGCCCCCATGGGTAGAGGTGGTAGTAGTGGTAGGCATCTGGCACCCCTGGGTAGAGGTGGTAGTAGTGGCAGGCATCTGGCACCCCTGGGTAGAGGTGGTAGTAGTGACAGGCATCCAGCCCCCATGGGTAGAGGTGGTAGTAGTGGTAGGCATCTGGCACCCCTGGTTAGAGGTGGTAGTAGTGACAGGCATCCAGCCCCCCATGGGTAGAGGTGGTAGTAGTGGTAGGCATCTGGCACCCCTGGGTAGAGGTGGTAGTAGTGGTAGGCATCTGGCACCCCCTGGGTAGAGGTGGTAGTAGTGGTAGGCATCTGGCACCCCCTGGGTGGAGGTGGTAGTAGTGGTAGGCATCTGGCACCCCCTGGGTAGAGGTGGTAGTAGTGACAGGCATCCAGCCCCCATGGGTAGAGGTGGTAGTAGTGGTAGGCATCTGGCACCCCTGGGTAAGGGTGGTAGTAGTGGTAGGCATCTGGCACCCCCTGGGTAGAGGTGGTAGTAGTGGTAGGCATCTGGCACCCCCTGGGTAGAGGTGGTAGTAGTGACAGGCATCCAGCCCCCATGGGTAGAGGTGGTAGTAGTGGTAGGCATCTGGCACCCCTGGGTAGAGGTGGTAGTAGTGGCAGGCATCTGGCACCCCTGGGTAGAGGTGGTAGTAGTGGTAGGCATCTGGCACCCCCTGGGTAGAGGTGGTAGTAGTGACAGGCATCCAGCCCCCCATGGGTAGAGGTGGTAGTAGTGGTAGGCATCCAGCCCCCCATGGGTAGAGGTGGTAGTAGTGACAGGCATCCAGCCCTCCATGGGTAGAGGTGGCACTGGTGGTAGGCATCTGGCACCCCCTGGGTAGAGGTGGTAGTAGTGGTAGGCATCTGGCACCCCCTGGGTAGAGGTGGTAGTAGTGGTAGGCATCTGGCACACCCTGGGTAGAGGTGGTAGTAGTGGTAGGCATCTGGCACACCCTGGGTGGAGGTGGTAGTAGTGGTAGGCATCTGGCACCCCCTGGGTAGAGGTGGTAGTAGTGACAGGCATCCGGGCCCCTATGTGTATATGTGGCATTGGTGATGGGCATCCCGCCCCTATGGTGCTGCTGTTTCTGGTGTAAGTAATTGCTGCATCCCTCTGTGTGTGTGTGTGATATGTCGGGTACATGTAGTTTGTTTTTGTGGTTGGTGTCTGACTTACCTTCTGCGCCGTACGCGTCCGTGCCTGTTCCGGTAGTAGATGTAGAATATTGGTAGGATCGGAATGATGGGATTCATGGTTGGTTCGTCTCGTTCGTCTTTGTCGTTGCTTCGCCTCGTCCTCGTCGCTTGCGTGTTCGTCTCGTAGCCGTGGATCGTGTTGTGGCGCGAATCGGAGCTTATGTGCGCCTGTCCCGGATGCTTTGACGTGCCGTGCGTAGCGACGGGTTCGGCGCGTACGGGAAGCGCATCGTACTTGTCCGGCCGGACGGGGCTGCTTCTTGGCTTCCGGGCGACTCGATTCTGCGTTTACGGATCCGGCTCGGTCGGGGAACAGGACCTGGATTGGGTGAGTACGACTGGGTCGGAATCTGTGCTGTTGTGCGCATCGTACTTGTTCGTTCGGATTAATGTGCGGATCGGTCGGGAAACAGGCATTCGCATGGCTTTTTTCCCGACCGAATGGCGTTAGGTGCGCCTCCGACCGAGATCGGAATCGGCCCCAATATCTTTTATTGATCCGTGGGATGAGAGAAATGGGAATATGGAGACTTTCCTGGAGCAATTTATCAGGAGGCATACCTCCATAACACCCTTTGTCTGCTTTCCCGGTGAGAGAGAGCCGATAGGCCAGTGGGAACCCTCTACAAACCATACTTGTCGTGACTATAAACGAGAAAAGAGGGTTAATATTAAGGGCTGCGAAAGAAGCAGAGGATTTCACCTGCCACAAAGTAAAAGTGGACTACTTTATAGCAAGGCTTGGGTTTTCCACCTTACTGTCAGGCACATTGGATGCTCCGGGTCACCATACAGCCGGTACATAAAGGGGTTTTCTGCATTACAGGGTGCAAATTAAAGGCTGGCGCATGGAAGAGGGTGCTCTACCCTACTGCCAGCTACCTAGGGGGAGCCAAACGTATAGTGAGGTATGTGGACATGCTCTGCGGCGCACTCCTCAAGTACCTTTACCTTCTACAGCCTTTCAGTCCCCCCCACAGTTTATGCCCCTCTCCAGCCTCCATACCCCTTTTCTATGCCCCACTACGCATACTTTGCCCTGGTCCCCTTTATGACCCATTGCTGCTTCTCAACCCCCTCCATATGCTTCTGCCATCTAGCCTTTGTCATCTCCATGGCCATAAACCTCGGTTCCCTTGCCACAATCCCACCACTCTGCCCCCCACCTGTCTTTGTGCAGCTCTGTCCTCATCATGACCCAAACCTGTGACCCTAGTCAAGCTCATTGCTCCCCAGCTATCAGAATTCCCAGTACCCAGCAGCAGTACAGAGTTGTCTAATCACTGGGCCACAGAATGCAACACAGATAACAGCTGCTAGTGGTGTGGAAGAGCAACCGCCTGGAGGGAGGAAGAGAGAAAAATTGGCAATCTTTTGCTCCTCCCAGTGTTCAGTCACCGGAAAAGGTTCAATCTGATCTGTATCATGCACACATCTGGACTTGATACGTTTTGCCCTATGCTGTGATTCATGAGTAGAAACTCAACAGACACATTTTGGCACTTGTAGAATTCAAAAATATATTAGATAAATTGTAGACTAGGTTGCACTCTTGGATTGTCTACTACTTATTCTTGAGAAAGGATGTTATGCGTCTCTCATCGTTTTGGATTTGAGTGGCACATTTGACAGTTTCCCATCAAGCACGTATTAGCAGACTGTAGTGCCGGTGCTCAGACCTTGCAACAAGGGCACTGGTAGTGTCTATTACATCCAGTTCCCATTTGGACCCATGACGTGCACACATCTTTAGAAAAGGACCTGATACTATCTGCCTTATGTTTACCAGCATCTGCCATATTTCATGGCCCCATAGCCTGGTTTTGTATGTGCGTAAAGAAGCTACGATTGCTCCCGTCAAAAAAGCCTTCAGCAGATGCAAGATTTTTAGTAAATACACATCTGTTTCTCTTCTTCCTCTGACAGCTATGATTCTTGAGAAAGAAGTTATTGCATGCTGTACTGAGGTATAACAAAAATTTTGCACTTTTTTATGATGAAATATCAAACGTAAGGTTCTTATTATGACATGTTTTTAGTGTTTTATCCATTTTTAACCACTTTATATTTATATTAATATTTTTATTCATGATGATTTTTAGATTTATTGTGTATCTTTCATGAACCATTTTTGAGATAGAATAAAGATTGAATTGAATTGAATTGACTTGAGAAAGAAATAAAATGGCAAATTGTGGTGCTAGCAGAATCCGCAATCTACTAGATGATTCCCAGGCCAGGTGTCACTCTTTACATTGTCCTCAAGTAGCACTGTTATTCATCATGAAAGATCTTCAACTTATTCTTGATTAAGGTGGCCATGCTTCTGTCATTCTTTTGGATCTGAAAGCTGCAGTTGACACAGTTTCCCAGTAAGTACTTATCAGCAGACTGTGGTACGTTGGCTTCTGAAACACTGCATTATATTGGATTAGATCATTCTTGACTAGCACATTGCAGACTGTTTTTCTTCCTGCTTATTGTTCCACTTCTAAGCCCTTTATGTGGGGTCCCGCACAGTTCTTACCTGCGTCCTATACTTACTTAATTTATATATTTCACACAGTGCTGCCCTAAAACTGTTGTTCTGTTTTTTTCCTATAGTCTTATGGTGAGGGCACCCAGATAATTGGCTCTTTTAACAAAGATTAGGAGATTCCTTAGGGAAAGTTCTGTCTGTGTTTATTTGTGGGGTCTCCAGGATGAGATCCAACTGCCTCAAGCTAAATGAGTAAAAAAGCAGTTTTGATTTTTGGTCCTCCTGCAACCCTTTGGCCACTTGAACAGTGGCCCAGTGAATTAAGTGATCCACCTTTGCCACGTCCTCTGGCAAAATAACTAGGCTTAATTTGCTATCATACACTGAGTTTCCTTGACCAAAGAAATAAAGTCTAAAGTCCCTGTGACTTGCTTTTTTATCATTCGCATGTTAGTCAATTTATTTGCCTTGGACTGTGGGAAAACTGTGATCAAATGTCCTATTCTGTCATTAACAATATTAACTATACTCGTGCCTTCTCCATGCAGAACTTATACGCTTTCATATTACATCACTTATACACATTAAATCATAGCAACACTGATGCCATCTAAAATGACATAATTTCTGAAAAGAGTGTGCATGGTAGAGGGGCGAACTATAGTTAATGTGGTCTGCCTAGTGAGTTTACAACAGTATGTAGGGAGGTCTGTAAGTTATAGTAAGTTTTGGCCGGGGCGTAAATTATAACTTTAAGTTATAACTATAGCTTTTGAATTTTTAATGTTTGTGTAGTTTTTGTTTTGTACTGAAATAATAAATGGCGTTCTTCTGACTATAACTAATATTTAACCTTTAGTTTTTTCATTGAATTTCACGTTTTAAAAAACATAAAAATGTGTTTCAATTTGTAGAGTGAAAAGTCTTCCAGTTGACTGTCATAGAGTACACTGGAGAGTGTCATAGAGTGTCGCAGAGTGTAATGTCATAGAGTGGAGTGGCATAGAGTGGAGTGTTGTAAAGTGTGGTGTCATATAGTGTTGAGTTGTGCAGTGTCGTGGGGTAGAGTGTCGTGGTGTAGAGTCTTGTGGTGTACAGTGGCGTGGCGTAGCGTGGAGTGGTGTAGAGTGGAGTGGCATAGAATAGAGTGGTGTAGAGTCAAGTGGCGTACAGTCGAGTGACATAGAGTGGGGTGGCATAGAGTTGGGTAGAGTGGAGTGATGTGTCGTAGAATGACATGTCGTTGAGTGTCTTAGAGTGAGGGGTCGTAAAGTGGAGTGCCGTACATGTAAAGTGGAGTGGCGTGTCATAGAGTGGAGTGACGTGCCATAGAGTGGTGTGTCATACAGTGTTGTAGGCTGGAGTAGAGTGGTGGGGCAAAGAGTGGACTAAAGTCGGAGTGGTGTAGATTGGAGTGGCATGTTGTAGTGTAGAGTGGCGAGGCAAGTCATAGAGTGGTGTTACGTGGAGTGTCTTAGAGATGAGGGGCATAGAGTAGAGTGGAATGGAGTGGCTTGCCATGGAGTGGAGTGTAAAAGAGTAGAGTGTCATGTTGTGGAGGGGTGTGTCGTACAGTGGAGTGGCATGTCATAGGGTGGAGTGGAGTGGCATGTCGTAGAGTGGCATGGAGTGGAGAGGAGGGGCATAGAGTGGAGAAGAGTGTTGTAGAGTAGAGTGGAGTAGTGTGTCATACAGTAGAGTGGATTGTCAGACTGTGGCGTGCTGCAGTGTCTTAGAGTGAGGGGAGTGGCGTGTCATACAGTGTTAGTGGCACGGATTGTCAGAGTGGAGTGGCGTGGAGTTTCAGAGTGGCATGTCATAGAGTGAAGTGGCATGTCAAAGAGTGGACTGCTGTGTTGTAGCATGGAGTGATGTGTCATAAAGTGTCTTTTGTCATTTTTTTATATCAACAGGTACCGTGGAGTGGAGCAGTGTGTTGTAGAGTGATGTGGCATGTCATACAGTGGTGTGTCGTACAGTGGAGTGGCATGTCGCATAGTGGAGTGGCATGTCTTACAGTAGAGTGGGATGTCGTGGATTGGCAAGTCACAGAGTGCAGTGGCGTGCGTAGAGCAGAGTGGCATGAAGTGAGGGGTAGAGTGGAGTGGCGTACTGTAGAATGGAGTGGTGTGTTGTAGACTTTACTGGCATGTCGTAGAGTGGTGTGTCGTTGAGTGTCTTTTGTCATAAAGTATTTTTTTTTATTTCAATAGGTACCGTGATATATCCTAGGTAGTAATTACTCCCTATAGCTTAAAAAACAGTAATAAGCTATATCTCGTTTAGAAACCCACAATACAGCCAAAGTGTGGTCTAAACAATATGGCTGCATTTTTATTTTGCAATGGCTTTCATTACCCAATAATACTGTGTTCTGACATTGCTATGTACCAAGGTATAACACGAAAGTACAGCGGCCCAATATATCACAAAGTTTTAATCCCTTATTACAGAAAAACTACTGAACTAATTTTGATCACATAAGAACAAGGACCCATTCCACGCCATAATCTATATTCCTGCCAAATTCCATAAAAATCTGTTTCGCTATTTTGCTGCTATGTCTAGCTAAAAAGCCTATGGAAAATGCATTGTTGGAAAAACGTGTTTTGGGACCCCCGTTTTTGTCTTTGCACCCACTTAACTAATCACCACTAAACTTTGCACAATCAGCTAATGTAGAAAAAGGAAAAGGTCTTGAGATTTGTCAAACTGTGGCAAAGCTATTACCATTCAAAAATCTGAGAAATTTCTATCTTTCGGAATCCTAACCATAAGTATAGAGTGGCTTCTGCCACTCTATAATATATATGGTTCATGAAGGCTATCACCACTCAGGTATACCAAAAGGCGAACACAGCACATACTGTCAATGTCTTCTGGTATGGGTGTCTGTGCCATTCAGAAAACTCTAAAGGTCATTCGTTGATCTGTCTATATTTCACTCATCAGCACAGTTGTACACAACACATTACCTATACCCCCTAAGAAACTGCGTATTTAATGTGTGATGTGGGCTCTCAAAGTTGGGATGATTGGGACGGGCTGCGGACTTACCCAAAACAATGTGGGCTCAGAGTCTCCCAGAATAGAAGCTGTGAAACGTGAGAAAAAGTGGCCTTGAGGAAAATGCTGACTCCTCAAAATGGCCGACATGAGCGGGAAATTTCATTCCATATCATGTTTTTTCTATTGCACTTATATAGCACTTCTACCTATAAGCAAAGAATTATAAAATAGAGTGTCAATCATCAGAGGGGATGGGACATCATATGGAAAAGGCATGTCTCTATCTTTCAAAATTCCGTGAGCCCATTTGAATAATAGTATGAGATTTCTCTTCTGAAAGCTATCCGAATATATTTAAAAAATAAAGTGCCCGATTTCGAGTTGGGGAATGGTTTACACTGTCACAAACGTGACAAATATTCCGACTGCCTTATTACAAGTGCATTGCTTCCCATGGAACTTGTAATAAGGCGGCCGAGATATCCGTAACGTTTGCGAAGGAGTATTCTGCCAACCTCTAAATTAGTGACTTCATTTTGTAAATACAAACCAGGCAGTGTTGAATGAGCTTTAACAATCAGCACTTCAGACACTGCAAATGTCTGCATAAAAAACATGGTAACCCTAAGGAAAGTACATTTCAAACGTAATGCTTTGGTAAATGGTTCCAGGGAGATATAAATAAATGTGCATTGCAGAGGCCAGGCAGTCACTTTACCTCTGGTGGTTCTCATGTGAAGTTGTACTTCATAATGCACAATACACAGATCTCTCGACTGATACATCTGGCGATTTAGGATATAAGCAGTAGTTGGACTAAACATGTGAAGTTCAATGAAAATGTATTGTAAGGTAGAGCTTTTCTAATGCTACAAACGAAACGCTTGAAATAGGTTTTTAAAACAAAACAGGCTGTTGCAGTCCCCATACTATACCTCGTACTGTTCTTCTGGATGAGAATCTAGAAGACAATTCAAGTATCCATCGTACACGTTCTAAAGAAAGAAAAAAAGGAGAGTTGCATAGTATGGTTTTCCATAACTTTATGTTAAATAAAATTGATACTAGCTGCTTTACTCTTTAAATATTAAAATCTGTGCCCCATAGTCATGCAGTTATAAAAGATAAGCCAGATATACAAATGCAGCTAACTTCAAAATAAATTCAAAGAATTTAAAAGTGGTTTCTGACCCCTCCAAGCCTGTCTTCAGCAGGTTGAATCAAAGAGATCCCCAACAACAGACACTGCTGTAGTTTTATGTGAGCACCTCTGTAATAACCAAGGTTTTCAGCTCAAGCCCACCAAACAATGCATAGCAGGCCACTCTCTGTCTGCCCGAGGCTAGAACTTCGTGCTTTTCCAAATCTTGTGAGAACAGCGACTGTGGTGCTGCAGAAACTGCTTCTTTGGGTGATGAAGGCACTTGAAGGCAGAACACTTCAAAACGTAACAGGGGATTCCTGAAGTACATGAATGGCTGACTATTGGTGAGTAATTAACTTGTTTTTTAGGTCTCGCCTAGCGACGCAGCGCGAAGCGCTGTCGCTAGACGAGATGTATTGTTACCCACTTGCTTAGGAAGGGAGACAGGAGATGTGCACGCGCAGGCACGCGCAGGACGGACTGCAATTATGAACGCGCCCGTGAACGTGAACACGCACGTACAGACACGCGATCTGCACATCTCCTGTCCCCCTTCCGTCCTCGCCAGCCGCAAAACATGAGGCTGCCCCGCTCCTTCTCCGTGCAGCTTCACCAGGAGCCTAGTGTCCCAAAGACCGGAGGAGCCCCAGGCCGGTGCCAGCCTTGCCTCTTTAACCCCAGGTAACGCTCGCGGCTGTGTACGCGCTGGTGCCTCTTGCTGTCATTCTGGCTGCGAAGCGCGATCGCACTCCGTTGTCCATGCATTTTCGCACCACCCTCCCCCTGCCTGCACTCCGTTGTCTGTGGATTTATGCACCCCCCTCCCCCCGCCCGCACTCCGCTGTCCGTGAATTTTCGCACCCCCCTCCCGCACTCTGTGGATTTTCGCATCCCCTCACCCCGCCCGCACTCCGCTGCCCGTGCATTGTGGTTTCTTGGTGCGTGTCCTTTCAGTGTTGGTGTTTTTTTAAATGTATTTATTTTAAGCCAGGTCGTACAGTAGCGCAATGCTTGTTTAATTCGTTGTAAAAGGATGTCCGTGTTGCGCAGAATGCTTTGAGGGGGTGCTTGCGCCTCTTTTTTTCGTACACCATTGGGGCATTCACCTTTATTGTGTGCGTGGGCTGTGAAAAACAAATGTACGAACATGCCCTCTAATGAAGCATTGTGAGTGTGCGAATGTAATTGCCTGACTGATACAAATAGCAGCACTTACTGTGATAAATACGTAGTGTGATGACACGTCACCACTTGTGTGGGTGGTGGATGTGTGCGTGGTGCCTGCTGCCCTTATTTTCCAGTCTGGCGGTCTTTTACATTCGGGCGCATTTTAAAATGCCAAGAGCTGTCCAAGAGCAACCGTGGGTGCTTCTACTATTTCAAAATCTGCTTGTTCTGTTGCTATGAATGACAAAAAATATAACTGGGAACATCTGCTGGGGGCAGGTTCGTCTGTGAATTGATTGCATCTGAGAATGTGTGACTTTATTTCAGGGTCTCTCCTTTTAACATCTGCTCAAGATCCAGCAAGTCTTTTTTTGATGCAGTAATGTTATTTTTGTGTTCATTCTCTTTTGGAACAAGCTTGGTAAATTCTGAACACACGTTGTTTTACTATAAAATCTCCTTTACATGTGGTGTTATGTCACCTTTGTGTTTAAATAGCCATTAATATCATTCTAAAGCTATAGATGATTTGGGGCTCTTTCATTGTTACCCACAGGATTACTGACAGGTTGCATGCAGTGTTTAATTTGTGTCCATGGTTTCATGTAATGCGCATCGGCACTCATTTTTGGGACAAGGATTTACTTTACATCATCAGACTACACCAAGAGAACCACAAGCATTGACAAAACCAAACGTCTCACCTTTGCTGTGCAGCATGGCTAACGTTTTAAAAAAAACTACTAAAGCTTTTGACGCTGCCCCCTGGGTCAATTTCTAAAACCAACACACCACAAATGCGCACACCTTCAAAATTAGGTTGGTGATTTTTTTTTTCTTTTTAGTTACTGGTCCGAGTCGGATCATTAAATTAAAAGAATGTGAAAACGTGCAAAAGTGTTAGTTAATTATTTAGTTGTTTTTTTTTTAAAGTGATCGAGCTGAGAAACAGAAGCAACTTGGTTAGGCATGTGGGAAAGCAAAGCAAAACATGGGTGGGTGGGGGTGTATGATGAAGCAAAACAGAGAGAATTGGGGGACGCCGAAGCAACACGGGGCGAGATGCACAAGCAACCATGGGAGGAGGGCTGGAAGCAAAAACAACAGAAGAGTTGGTGTAAAGCAACATGGGGGGCTTGGGTGAGGCATTGTACACAAGCGAGTGCAAGAGGGAGGGAACGGAGAGAAGCAGTCGGGCAACAGAGACCAACACGGAGTCCAGGGGGAGAGATATACATGAGAGATGGCCCAACACACACCTTCTTAAGAAACGCTTCACACAAAAGAAACAAGCATTTGCAATGCAATAGGTCTCGCATTTACACGAGTTTAAGCTATTGACATTGTAAATGACAAAGCCTTTTATTTATGTTTTAAAAACGAAAACAAAAATAAAAGACATTGTTATTTGCAATGTGAATAGCTCAAACTTGCGTAAATGCGAGACCTATTGCATTGCAAATGCTTGTTATAAGCAGCGATAGATGCTATAGGGTACTGACATTACCATGATCCTACTCAATGGTACTAATTTCATGAGCCTTGGAAAGGTAAAAGTCAAACTCACAGTAACCACTGAGCTTCACTAGTGCCTTTCACGCACTAAAAGTTGCACTGCAGACATTTTTGCAACAATACTTTTTAGGTTGAGCCTAGAGTAGCGCGCAAGCGCTGCTTCTGGCGAAGCATTATGTAGGGGGTTTTCAAAGCTGACCAGACGCTCGTGCGTCATGGCCTTTTTCGGGCGGTTACGCGCGCGGCACACATCTGTTTCCAATTATCGTGCCCAGACGCGGGCGCGATAATTGGAAACACATGCCTGCCGTGCGGGTAATCGCAGGCAAAAGGCCATGACGCACGAGCGTCTGGTCAGCTCTGCAGGCTGCCGCGCTCGCTCGCCCTCGCCCCCGCTCCTCTCTTGTTTTCCCCTTCCAGCTGACTGTTGAGCCAATGCTAGTTCTGATAGGTGCGTTCTCAGATAATGCAATGATGATGTTCATGAAGCAGTGTACTTGTCTTTGAAGGTTTTTGCATGCATACGGAGTATTGGCGGGATGTAAATTATAGATTATTCCCCCGTAGGTCCTCAACAGGCGGTGCGTAGAACAGAAAGCACTATTTTTATGCAGATCTGCCGGTACGTATGTGCCTGTGAGACATACTGAACCACTGCCATTTACAAACGTGTTGTCGCTGGGCATGTGTCATTTGTTTGTTTTCTCTCCCACTCTGATGTTTTCAGCATCTGTGATTCATCACGCCATGATTCTTTCTAATAAAAGGCCCCAGTGTGTTTAGCGCGCAGTGTTTGCTGACTTAATAGCTTAACCTTGGCTGTTGACTGTACCGACGTCATGCTCATAATAGTTTGGTGTAATTGAATTGAGGTTGGAGCTGTCGTGCCTACCCGTTCTTCACTTCCTGCCTTTGAAAGGAATTGACTCTGAGTGAACCATGGTGATAGTGGCTTCGGTCCTAACATAAGTGCACTGTAATCATTCATAAGCTTTACGGACAAAACTCAATTAATTTTTTTACACTAAATACCACCAGAACATTGGGTCAATCGTGATCCGTTAATACTTTTAAAAACTCTTACTTTGACATTAAACGTTTTTGTTTAGTGGTTGAAGATCGTCAGTTATCCGAGTTTTACTTAACTTGCATGTATTCGGAGTTTATTTACATTTCTGGTTCATTTCGCCTTCATTCCCTGCAGCATGAATGCAAATGAAAATACTTTATGTCAGTAGTGGTACTGCCGTGGAACAGTTCCATTCGATGATGGCATGCAATTTGCTTTTTTTAATGTTTTGTTGTAACATGAGACAGCCACTAGATGGCGACAAGCATGTATTTAAATTCCTAAATTCAGAAAAATGCACGTCTTACCTATTGCAGGACTAGGTTCATATTATTTAGTTAGTATTCTACCTCCAGTCCTCGCATGGTTTGAGGCAAGTGCTGCTTGATAGCGGTTTTAGTTGAAGTTTTCTCAGAGAGATACCTTTTTTATCTGTTTTTAGTAGTTTGTAACATTGACAATGCAGCATTCACAGTGCATTATGGAATCAAGCACATCAGAGCCACAGGCCCATAGAAGAAGAAGGGAAGGGGATAGTACAGTCCACTCTTATCATAACGTTTTCTATGTACTAATTGAATAGTCAAAGACAACCATACAACGTTTGTGGTTACACTGTCGTGAGGGGCATATGCTTTTCACGTTTATTTGACATGCCTGGGTGTCTCGACGAGGGAGTCCCCTCAGACATTAGCTCGTGCAGTGGCATTAGGAAAGTGATCAGCAGTGAACTTGCACATACCCGTTAATGCTCTTTACCTACCAATTCGTCTATCCTACCCTCAAAAGTCTGTTCCGCGTCCATTCCCAGATCTCTTCTCTCTCTGATACGAAGGAAAATAATACTTCGTCCCAAACGTGTGCTAGCACAAGTCCTACGCAGACCATGCTTCTCCTCTCTGGCCGTCTGGCTTGGTCTATTTCTCTAGCATCTACCGCCATATGTTCTAGGTGGGACCCTCCGCAGGGTTCCCCTCCATAGCAGTTGCCCTCTTTGCTATTAAGAATGCCAGGTCCACAAAGTCATTACCAGTCTTTTTCTTCTTTGGACATGGAAAGAGTCCCAACAAGCAGCATTTTGGGGTGCAAAGTCCTTCCTTTGCTAATGTCCTTATGAGGTGTACAGTTACTCCCTTCAATAATTGGATTATTACAGGACATTTCCGCACCATATGGAAACAAGCATTGGCATAGCCAATAAGTCTCGCCTTTGGAACCTTATAAGTATTTAGTTATGCAGTACAATATCCTTGGTGCAACAACATCAACTGTTGCATGTCTAAACACTTATAAGGTCCCAAAGGCGAGACCTATTGGCTATGCCAATGCTTGTTCTATTTCCAAGATACAGGATAAAGACGACCTAATATTTTGTTCTGAAACAAGACAGCACATGCAGACTTGTTTCTCTGGCTCATCCACGAGCAGTGTTTTTTTTCTCTGGAGTGCTTATACAAGATACGGCTGGCGCTCTAATTTATGGTTGTATGACAGAGTCACGCATGGCTAAACCACGCCTGCATCTACAATGTTGCCCGAACAACAAATGCGCCTGAACAACACATTCCTTTACCACGCCTGCCTTTGCCACGCAATTTCATGGTAAAGGCATGACTGGTAAAGGGATATGTGTGGTAAAGATCACACCCCAGCCCCCCACCCATGAGCCCTAAAAACTACTGCGACCCCCGCCAGAGCCCTAGAAACTACCCCGAACCCCCAGTCCTACAAACTACCACAAGCCTCCCCTGTGCCCTAAACACTACACCGACCCCCGAGCCCTAAAAACTACTGACATCCCCCTCGAGCCCCAAAAATAACTCTGACCCCTCCTGAGCCCTAAAAACAACCCCGACCACCCCCAAGCCCTGAAAATAACCCCCACCCCCCTGAGCTCTAAAAATTACCCCCCAATGCTGAGCCCTGAAAACTACCCCAATCATTAAAAACTACCTCCCAACCCCTCAAAACCCGGCCCCAGCCTCACTTACCAGATCGCGTCCTCTTCCGATCCTTCCTCTTCCCCTGCCCGCTCAGCCAAGCATCTAGACCACGCACTGCCTTAACTATGCATGGGCGTGGTTAAGGCTTATGTGTGGTTAAGGCAACGTGGTTCCGCTTGCGGGGAAACGGCACGCTTGGCTCAGCCTATGTTGTAAAGGATGTTTCCCCTAATCTATAGGCATGGCGGGCAAATTGACCATCTTGTGTGTTCATGCTATAGCAGGTATTTCTAGAGCCCAGACCAAGAGCCATGGGGAAGGGGGGGGGAGGTTCTGGTTTACATACCTATCGGAGGGGGCATCACATTCGGCCGTGATGGGTGTATATAGGGAGTGGTTGTGGAGGCAAAGGAAATCAGGATTTGCGTGATAGGAGGATGGTGCTCGGGTGCATCTTTAGGCCCTTTCCAGGAAGAAATGTAGGGGTGGGCTAGAAAGGAAGGAATTTCCATAGTACAGTTTTGAGAGAACACAAGATAGTAGTAAGATCTTGAGGGTCTGCTCCGGGATGAGCTGTCTGATCCTCCACAGCAGGAGCAGGTGGAAGCGTGCAATAATGCTGCAATGAGATTAGAAGTTGGGTGTTTTGCCTAGAATGATAACAAAGGATTTTGAGATTTCAATATTTATTGGATTCCAATCTACTACATTACAAATATCAATCCACAATTGAAATGGCACACTGGAGTGCTTGGGGAAATTAGGAGAAACTCAGGAGCATATTTACAAAGAAATGATGCAGCATAGCGCTGCGAGCAATTTAGCAGCACCGTGTGAAGTCATTTAAAAAAACGCAGGGATGCACTGTATGCACAAGAATACCGCGGACCCCTGTGTTTTCCCTTGCCCCAGTGCTAAAAAGCTGCCTAGTGCCAACGCAGGCACCCTTGCACCATGGTACAAGGGTGCCTGCGTTGCATCGATGATTCTTTTTGTGCAGGAAAGAACACCTTCCTGCACATAAACAATAATTAAAGGCAATTTGCTTCTTCTATGTGTGCTGCAGAATGCAGCACACATAGAAATAGCAAAAAACGAGGAGAAAAGAAACTATTTCTCCTTGTTGCACCACTCTAAAGCCTGCTTTTCAATGGCATTAGTTTTTGGCGCTGCCTCGAATTTACAGATCCTTGTAAATCTGGGGCAGCAAGAAAAATCAATGGGTGTTGCAGTGCAATGCCCACAGCAACACCCATTGCACGCCACTTTGATGCAGAAAACTGTGTAAAAGTGTATGATATTTACAATGCAGCGTTAAGCCATGCAAAGTGCCTTAGCGATGCATTGTAAATATGGAGCAGGGCATTGCGCCACTGGAGCACTGTAAATAGTGACGCTCCGGTGATGCAAAGTCCTTGTAAATATGCCCCTCAGTTTATAGAGGGTTTAATATCAAATGATTGCTTTTATCCATTCTTGATAATGTGGAAATTACAACCCTGGTGGAAGCTCACATCAGGTCAGGGGCGGTTCCTGCATAATGGCGGAGGAGTGTCACTCCACTTGTCAAAGTCAGTCACTGAAAAATTAAAAACAATATTATCATTTTGTTTTTCGCTGACTTACTGACCCGATGTCAGTGTAGGGCAGATTGGGCCTAGACCATGGCAGGGGGAGGAGTGATGGGCACTGTAAAGTGCACATGTCGGTTTGGCCGGCCGTCATAGGCCAGTCAAACAGACATGCGCACTTAGGTTTCTCTAACCCAGCTGTGTTTCACAGCAGGGTGGGAGAAACAGCACAGACCACGCCGCTCAGACCAATCCTGGCGCTGCTCTGAGGCTAGGTATAGCATGAGAGCAGCGCCGGCATTGTGTGGGGAGCTTGTGCCCCAGTGACTGCCAGGAGGAGAGCCGGAGAAGAGCATCGAGGCGGCCGTCGTCGACAGGTATGTTTTTTTAATTATTACTACCATCTGCATCTAGTCTTCTAAAAGACCACTACAGATATGTTGCTTTCATTGTGAGACTGCACACGTTTCATTAAGCATAGCAAGAAAAAGAAGTCCAGAGACTGGCCAGAAGTTACTGTAATGGTGAGAGTTGGCAATTCTGAAGCAGTCTGGGAAGATAAATTGTGCAAATGACAAGTGAATTAGATGAGTCCAATATAAAAGATGTTCGGAGCAGAGGTCTTCAGCAATATATGTCGGAACTGATCAGTGAAATGCTTCAAGGGTTTAACCTTCCATATTGTTTTCCTCAAGTCACTCTGGGCGATTTCTTCGAAGGTCCACCAATTGTCCCCAAATGTGTTGTTGGCAGTCGGGGTTTCCATTGGATTAGGAAATAGAGGCCACGAGATGTCCAGGAATGTAACCTTTCTATGGAAGAATTCAGCAAATTATTCATAGTTTGCATCTCGATCTTTAATGCTAAAGGAGGTGAGAAATTATTAGCACATTTTACAACTTCAAAGAGTTGTTTACGTTGTTGTCTGTGCCATGTCCATTAAAGATTTGGTGCATTATTTATGCATCTTCTAAAGAGTCTTGTAGGAAAAAGCTTAGTGAATGGGGGCAAATATCTTCAATTCATGTTCTTGCTGGTCAGCTCATGCGCAACTGTAGTGAGAGCAGTAGCACTTGCTTTTCACAAAAAACAAGTCAGGCCTATTGGTTTTGGCATAACTTTTCAAAACAAACAGATCACACCTATGGAGTCTGGCATAACTGTTCTCAATCAAGCTATAAAGCCTACAACATTTGCCATTGGCTACACGCCATAACCATTATAGTCTATACTCTCACAAGGGGTTATTGGGTTGCCCGTATCTATTTAATTGACCACATAACCAACACAAGCCGACTGAAGTGCACATAAACTCGCAACCATCATACTTACACTTATAAAAATACAAACAACATAACAGTTGTCAAAATATTACACAACCCATCTCAAATGACTTAACTAAAGTTATCACAATAAAAATCTTGCACTACAAACTTTCTCAGAGGGATGACCATCACCAAACCCCACGCCTACTACAATAATCTGTGAGATTTCATGTGACAAAATGGTTCACTGACAAAATATCCGACTAGTAAAACATCGACCTACAAAAATATTGAGACAAAAATAATGACTACAAAAATATCAACTACCTATACTTAAAAAGGTAAGTACAAAAATATCGGGAAAAAAAATTGTTTGCAATAATGGTGCCCCATTTGGATGTCGGTCATAAAGCCTCCGACTGCCGGTCGGAGGCTTTTCGATCAACATCCATGGTTTAAACTCCGACTGCCTCATTACAAAGAGGGCGATCAGAGTATAGACCAGCCAGTCAATCCCACTGGCTTCCAATGGGCTCAAGGAGCCCGTCGACCAGTCGGAAATCGATCATAATCCCTAACGGACAGCGTTTCTGCCATCAGGATTATGATGTCAGTTTCCAACAGTCTTTCAGCGTCAGGCTTTCCGACATGGAAAGCGACTTTGGGGGCCCCTTGCAGTGCCCCCCTCCTTCTGCGGCCTCCGGTTGTGCCACACGGTGCAGGGATTTACAGTAACTCCCATTTCTCTATAAGGGCTTGTGCTGCGGCCGGTTTCCGACCACCGCACAAGTTTCCATAGGGAAATGGGAGTTTGCGACCGTACCATGCGTGGTCGCATAGTAATTGCAGTTTTAGACCACCGACAAGAGGTCGGTCGGATCCGAAACCGCAGAGATGTCGGTCGGAGGCAACTCCGACCGACATCATAATGAGGCTCAATATAGTTGTAATAAATATCGATTTTTAAATATACCCAAGTTAAAATATTAAAAATAAAATATATTAAATGCTAGCATTAATTTGATAAAAATAAAATATATTTAATATATATTTTAACAAATATAACAAATAAACTTTCTTTCAAAAAGTTAAACATACATAAATATATATACATATATATTAACATATATCTGTGCGTCTTCTTGCCTTTTTGTTTGGATTTATTGCGGCAGCCCGGCCGCAGAGAATTGACAACACCACAGCATTTTCAGCATGGGGCCCTTGGCGTGAAAAGTGTTTGTGCCGATATGAGGGTACAGCGGGGCAGGAGTTGATTCAACCAGTTTCCCGGGTCTGGAGGCCCACTGGGGTGTGATTTGGTTTTAAACTGTTGCAGTTACAACGGCACCCACTTGGGAAATACTTGGCTCGGTTATCAAAGGACTACAGGTACCAACACGCCGTTATCAACGCCCACAAGCAGGCAATTAAGTGAGTGCGGGCGATATAAAGTACCTGGGAGAACCGCGGCTGTTGACTGCAGCTTCCTCTGATGAAGGAGCCGCAGGGCTCTGAAACGCGTAAGGACTGTATACTTACTTTGGACTGGGCACGCTGGTTTCCAATAAACATATGGTTTTTTACCATCCTGCTGTGTGCATCTTCTCGCCTCAGGGCAATTTATTTGGATTTATTGCGGCAGTCGGGCCGCAGAGAATCGACGACACCACAGCATTTTCAGCGTGGGGCCGTTGGCGTGAAAAGTGTTTGTGCCGATATGAGGGTACAGTGGGGCAGGAGTTGATTCAACCAGTTTCCCCGGTCTGGAGGCCCACTGGGGTGTGATTTGGTTTTGAACTGTTGCAGTTACAATGGCACCCACTTGGGAAATACTTGGCTCGGTTATCAAAGGACTACAGGTACCAGCACGCCGTTATCAACGCCCACAAGCAGGCAATTAAGTGAGTGCGGGTGATATAAAGTACCTGGGAGAGCCGCGGCTGTTGACTGCAACTTCCTCTGATGAAGGAGCCGCAGGGCTCTGAAACGCATTAGGACTGTATACTTACTTTGGACTGGGCACGCTGGTTTCCAATAAACATATGGTTTTTTACCATCCTGCTGTGTGCATCTTATCGCCTCAGGGAAATTTGTTTGGATATATATTCGCCTCAGGGCAATTTGTTTGGATGTATATATATATTCACTGAAAAAAACCATAGGTTTTAGGGACGTTATAGTTAGTTGGACATTTCACTCATATAAAACCAGAGAAATTCCACCGTTATAGTTAGTTCAGCTAACTATAACTCGCGCACCCGCAATGCACTGCTCATGACGTCACATATTACATCATTCATGACATGGTCAGTGACATCACTGATGACATCTCAAATGACATCACTGATGACATCACTGATGACATCATCCACGTGAAAAACTGATGCATCTCCTCACACTCTAATATAACCTTTAATACACCCACTGTAAAATACAGACAACCATTTTCAATATCGTTAACACACCAATACCAGTTACTACATACGCACTCACTGATTGCTAGGTCTACACACACATCCACTCATTCATGTAGTTACTTGGACATGTACCACTGAGACATCCATTCACTCACCAACACACCGATACACACACTCACGCACCCATACACGTGTTTCCACATGCACTGTTGAACCCATACATCCAGTGAATCAACCACTCACACATCTATGCACAGTCACATACCTCAGACCCACCCACACACACACTCAATCTCCCCCCAAAAATACTCAAACAACCAATCAATAACCTATATAGACACTCATATAGCTACTGACCAACCCATGCAGCAGCTTGCACAACAACAGACTGATACAGACATTCACACAGTTTAGTCACTAACCCATGCATTCAGTAAGACACATTTAATCACTCACTTATACAGCCAGTCACCCTCCTACTAAATCCTCTATCCAGACACTTATACACCCACTCATTCTTCAATACACCTAGGAATATATATAAAACATATTTAAAAATTACAGAAACACAGTCACGGGATGATGTCATCAGTGATGTCATTTGAGATGTCATCAGTGATGTCATGAGTGATGTCACTGACCATGTCATGAATGATGTAATATGTGACGTCATGAGCAGTGCATTGCGGGTGCGCGAGTTATAGTTAGCTGAACTAACTATAACGGTGAAATTTCTCTGGTTTTATATGAGTGAAATGTCCAACTAACTATAACGTCCCTAAAACCTATGGTTTTTTTCAGTGAATTTCTAAAGTTTTTTAAAAGCTAATTTCTAACTATAACGTCTGTAAAACCTATGGTTTTTTCTGTGAATATCAAAGGTTTTATAAATGCTAATTTCTAACTACAATGTCCCTGAAACCTATATTGTTTTTAAGTAAATTTTAAAAAGACGTGCATACTTTTTGTAGTGAATAACTAACTGTAACAGTAGTCTGTTATAAGTTATAATTTAACAATGTTTAAAACTTAATTAGCACTAATTAACATTTAAGTGTGGAAAATGTGTGTCGCAGCAGCTATGATACCTGACTTCGAACAATAGCGTTCACAGTTCGATTCCCGGCTCCAGCGGCACGTTAGCCCACCACTATGTCACTGTGGGCAACACCTTGCTTAATCTTCCCGACGCCCCCGAGCGCCGGCACACCTTTCCGGGGGAAGCTGTACGCTTTACAAATGCTGGCATTTTTTAAATTTAAAACCATAGTGATGAGAAATATTAGCACGTATTTTTTTTTTCTATTCTGAACGATATTTTTTTTTATGTCTGAAGTTGAAAGATTTGGAAGTCCCGGATAAAAGAAGCTCTGAACATATTCACTGCTGGAAAGTATTTCGTTATTGATCTTGTTTTGTGTTCATGACTTTATTTTCCTTTTCCTTTTTGTGTGCAATCAGTGTCACTCTCTATATTGTATTAGAGTGTCATATTTTCACACAACAGGAATTGGAGATTTGTCGCCGCCAGGAGTAAACCATCTGAAATACAGCTTACTGACCTTTATAACTTACTTGATCAGATATTTTTACAGTGAGAATATTTTTCGAAATTGCAGTTTAAAAAAGATTGCTTGCATAGACACTTTCTTACTGAATGCCTTTGATAAACCCTACATTTTTGAATGATTTTTTGGTATTTCTCTTTTTCTCTGTTGTGGTTCCTATTCTCGTTCTCCCTATATAATATATACTACCAGTAGTGTATATTATTATACTACTATCCTATATATTCTCAAAGGAGTACGTGATTTGTTAGCGGAGCAGTAAGTGACCTCTAAGCACTACGACCGAACGTTCCCGAATTCTACAGAATAGAAATTATAAAAAATGATAAAGCGTACATTTCTATGTAATATAAAGTGATTTGTTTTTAACTGTTTTTTGCTTGTTATTGTTCTTGTGACCTGAGATGATGTAGTGCAGGAGTGTTTCTTGTAGTACTTCTTTTCTACTTTATCTAAAAGTAACTCATGCCCGCTTATATTATCAAGAATATGGGGCAACACTTTTACAAACTATAGCAGAAAAAAAGGGAGGGTGTGCCCACGCTTAAGGGATATTTTATGAATTGCGTTTTTATTTGTCACCCCTTTGATATATACAGCTTCAGTTTCCGAAGAAAGTATATTTGTAATTGCTTAATAAAAACTATTTCAAACCTAGACTGAAATTTTTGCTGCGCAACCACAGCTCCCCGTCAGAAAAGTAAACACCACATTATAACTAAACAGTGCTCCTGGGAAGTATCCCACCCGCAAACTGGAGGTACCCGGTGGGCTAGTTGGCCCCCAGGGACCCTCAGGATTCAAGGGGACTTAATCCCCCAACTTAAAACACGCCACGGGGCGCGTTTGCACAGTGGTGAAGGCAGGGGGCGGGGCCTGATGTGACAAGTGTGCAAACGCGCCCCGTGGCACGTTTTAAGTTGGGGGATTAAGTCCCCTTGAATCCTGAGGGTCCCTGGGGTCCAACTAGCCCACCAGGAACCTCCAGTAAGCGCCACAGAGCTGCGCTCCAGAGAGGTGTAAAAAGGGGCGTGGCCTCGGACCATTTGAGATGTCATCTGTGATGTCACTGACCATCCCCCAATTTACACGCGCCAGGGGGTGTGTTTGCACACTGGTCATATCAGGCCCCGCCCCCTCCCTGCACCACTATGCAAACACGCCCCCTGGCGCCTTGTAAGTTGGGGGATTAACTGCCTTGAATTCTGAGGGTCCCTGGGGGCCAACTAGCCCACCAGGTACCTCCGGTAAGCGCCACAGAGCTGAGTTGCAGAGAGGTGTTCCGAGGCCACGCCCCTTTTTACACCACGCTGCAAACGCGGCTTCTGGCGCACTACTGCTCGGAGGATGAAGTCCACTTGTGTCCTCAGGACACAAGAGGACCTCATCGCCCCACCAGCAGTGCACCCTGCTCTCACTTCCAAAAGCCAAAGCAGAGTTTGCTATGACAGGGCGGGAGCCGCACGGCTCCCGCCCTGCCATAGCAAACAGCAGTGTCCCGGGGGTGGGCACCCCGGGATATTGCAGGAGCTGGCCCTGGGGGGTGGCGGTCCCCAGGGTCATCAAGGGCTCCAGGAGGGGGGCCGCACAGCCCCCCTTCCAATGTTTGAAGCCCCGGGGAGGTGGTGGTCCCCGGGGCCCAGGGGTCCGTAACGGACCCCTGCATTTGAAATCAGAGTGCCCCGGGGAGGTGGTGGTCCCCGGGGCAGTGTGGGGGGGCTCGAGCCCCCCACACTAATTATTAATTACAGCCCCGGAGAGGTGGCAGTCCCCGGGGCATGGGGGGGCCCGCGAGGCCCCCCGCCCTTAATTAATGAAGCCCCGGGGAGGTGGCGGTCCCCGGGGCAGCGTGGGGGAGGTGGGACCCCCCCCACGCTTTATTTATTAAAAAAGCCCCGGGGAGGTGACGGTCCCCGGGCCTGCGGGGGCCCCCGTGGGCCCCCGCTATTATTTTTTCGGCAATGCCCCCGGGACCTGGCCCACCCGGGGGCCTCATTTAAATGAAGCGCTTCATTTTTTTTTATTATTTGGCGGAATTCGCGATCCCAGCGCGAATTCCGCTGAAATAAAAAAAAAAAAATCCTTTCTTTGCCCTGGGGGTCCTTGTGGGACCCCCTGACCAGGCCTAGGGTTTCAGGGTGTTTCTACCCTGCCCCCTTTTCTTCCTTTTTAATGTTTTTTCTATTGTTTTCTTGTGACTCGGTTCTACCGAGTCACAAGATGGCTGCCAACACTTCCTGATTTGGAGTGTTGGCAGCCAATTAGAATGAAGCTCGTGGTCGGGAGGGTTCGCGAACCCACCGCTGCCCCAGATATTGAAACTTTTTCTTTTTCAGATTTCTTAGGAACTACTGAACGGATTTACACCATTTAACAAAAAGGACTCTTTCTGAACCAAGGGCTACCTTTTTGCCAAATTTGGTGTAATTCCATTCAGCAGTTCGGACTGTAGCTTTGTCTAAAGTTTCCTATGGAAAATTACATGGGGAAAACACGTTTTGGGACCCCCATTTTGCCTCGGCCCCTGCTTGACGAATCGCCCCCAAACTTTCAAGACAGGAGCTGACCGGAGCGGGCCACTAGTTTCGAAACTTTCGCGAAGATTCGTCAACCGGCGCCAAAGTTATTGGGAAAAGAAAAAACGCTTTTCCTATGGAAAATAGGTCATAACTATAACTACCTAATGGTGACCGCCTGTACGTTATATATAACTTTTAAGACAGCAAATGAAGCAGAGATTGGTAAAATACGAGGAAATAATTAGAAAGCGCAAACATGAGAAATTTGTCAGAGACCAAAACGATTATGAGTCTGGCAGGGTTCTAACGTTTGCGAAAAAATTTGATCTACCAAGAAAATCAATCCAAGAGGCAAAGAAAACTAATATGGCCTCAGCAAGAGACACTTCAGAATCCGAATTGGACACAGAACAATCTGAATCAGAAGGAGGAAATGCCAGTACCAGTCTAACGGAGAATGTTGGGGGAAGGATAAATTTTCCCCAAGAATACCAAATAATTCAACAATCATGGCGCCAATTGCCACAAAGAACCCGACCACCAGAACAAGAAAAAGGAAAACCAGAAGGAGTAAGAAAAGAAAAGCAACAGTATACTCCCAGGCTAACCAGGAGCAAGAGAGGATTGAACAAGAAATAAATCAAACGGATTTGACGATAGTGAATCTATCCAAAAGAGAACTGAGTAACACAGAAAAACAAGTATTACGCAAAGGACTGTCTTTTTGCCCTACAAATAAGTGGGATTACGTGCAGACACGAATTGATCTCTATCTTTTCATAAGAAAATTAAAATGAAAGAAATGATTTCAAGGTCAAGCGACTGAATTGATAACTATGGAAGAACGCACAATAGAACCAACAGATATATTACAGGGAAGTGATCTTCCAGCGTTAAGAGCACTGCATGACCTAGAAAATGAATCTTTGGATCAAGGCAGTTCTCGAGCTATGGATGATAGGGAATTTCTGGAACAAATTGATTTAGCACAAACTGGGATGAGTAGCCATCTTAAACAAAAGTCCAGATTTATCCCGAGAACAGCGTTTGACATGATTGATAGTTTTCATGAAGTGGTTATAAAAGACCTGGATAAATTAAGAGATCAACACAAAGAAGAGAACAAACAACAACACAATATCACTCTAGCAGAAAGACAGGCAATTATGAACTTGCAAGGAGATCAGACGATAGTGATAAAACCGTCTGATAAGGGCGGAAATATTGTCATACAAGACACTATGATTTATGAAGAAGAAGCCCTAAGACAATTAAGTGACACTAATTGTTATGTAAAGATTTCCAAAAAAGAATACAACCAAAGTGTATTAGAATTTTATTCTATGATTTATTTTTGGCGGGATAAGGGCATCTTGAGTCAGGATGAGTATAAATATATCAAAATTGACTACCCTGTCACTCCAACTTTTTATCACATTCCTAAGATACACAAAAATGAAAAAAGGCCGCCGGGTAGACCTATAGTGTCCTCAAAGGGAAGCCTTTTAGAAAATACCTCGATCTTAGTGAATTGTATTCTATGCCCCTTTGTGTATGATTTGGTCTCTTTTGTTAAGGACAGCACAGATTTTATTAAGATGATCGACAACATAAACTGGGACAACTCCTTCTTTTTGGTGACACTTGACATTTCCAGCTTGTACACCTGTATTAACCACAATCAGGGAGTAGAAGCGGTGAAAACATTTCTGAAAACCAGACCCCTAAAATTTATGGAACATAGTCAGATGATCGTGGATTTTATGACATTCTGCCTACACAATAATATTTTTGCGTTTGGTGACCAATTGTATATGCAGAAACAGGGTACCGCGATGGGCACGTGCTTTGCCCCCAGCTACGCGAACTTGTTCGTGGGCTGGTGGGAGAAGCACGTGGCCTGGTCGGGTATCAATGAGGCCTTGGCACAGAGGATAGCAATTTGGACCCGCTATATTGACGATATATTTTTCGTATGGACGGGTACCAGAAATGAATTGGACCAGTATATAGATAGTCTTAACATCAACGACATCAACCTTCATTTCACAAGAACCATTAGTAGAAAGGAGGTAGCATATCTGGATTTGATGGTCTTTGCTGATGGAGATCAACTGAAAACCAAGTTGTTCCGTAAACCCACAGTGGGTAATGCTACATTGCATTACACCAGCCAACACCCACGGTGTCTTGTGAACAGCATCCCCTATGGAGAGCTGTTACGCCTCAAAAGGAATAGTACAACTAGAGAGGATTATTATATAGCCACCAAGCATGCAGTGAGTCATTTTGCTCAGAGGGGCTATCCACAGAAGGTATTACAACCAGCACTAATTAAGGTGAATCAACGAGATAGAAAAGAACTACTCAATAAGACAGCCCGATCTGGTGAAGATGAGATGACCAGAATGATATTGACATATTCCACAGACTCTGGAGAAATACGCCAGATTCTAGGGAAACACTGGAATATTCTTCGATCGGATGGTGTAATTGGAAAATTAATCACGCACCATCCGAGTATAACCTATAGGAAGAATATTTCTTTAAAAGACATGCTGGTGCATAGTCACTATAACAAAACAGAAGCAAGCCTGAGTAATATTAAGGGTTTTTATCCATGTCTTAAGTGTAAGGCGTGTAACAATAGCAAAATTGTGAAAGAGTTTCAGGTGCCAGGCAGAGAACAGATCAGATATATTGGAAGACTCCTAAACTGTAACACCGAATTTACTGTGTACTGTCTGCTGTGTCCGTGCAACCTACGTTATGTGGGAAGCACGATACATCAGACGAAAAAGAGGATTTTGGAGCACATGCGTGCGATCACCAAAAAAGACAACAGTTATCCTGTCGCAAGACATTTTGCAAAATATCATAATAGCAACAGCCAACATTTGAAATTTTTCTGTATAGATCATGTCCCTCCGCCAAAAAGAGGGGGTGATAGGGTAAGAATGTTGAGACAATTGGAGTCCAAATATATAGTGGATTTGCGCATGCTTACCCCATATGGTCTCAACTGCGAGGAGGAACTGTGGATACATGTAGGTTAGATCAATAACATGTACATGGCGATTGTATTTTATCTTATTTTATTTTACAAAATATTATATGAGTCTGTCACTAAGATCATTGATTAGTAGACAATAGTGAAGCACAACGGAGTGAATTAGATATATGCATTAAAAGAAGGCATATTTCAGATATAAAGGAATAGCCCAATGAATTAAGCAACTAACTCACACGCAATAGTCTCTATAGATATTCTTCCTTCTTCACCTGGATGAGTTTTTGTTCCTCCCCTCCCTCCTTCTTGTCTTTCTCCTCACCTCTGTTTACACTTTTCCTCACAAATACCTAGAGGAAGAAAATATTATATACATACACACACACAAAAAATCACATAAAAAAGTGGTAAAAATGTTGTGACATGATTTGTATGAATAATTTTTGAACAAAATAATCTTAAAATCTTAGAGATATTTTTGTTTAAAAATGTTCTTCTTTTCAGTAGTTTTACGTAAGTCCTTATTTTTCCCTTGTCTTATTTTGAATTGTCTTTGCTATAAAAGTGATGGCCGGATGTTGGAAACGGACCAATATGAAAATGTTAGAAGCAAAGAGTATGTTTGACAGATATAGAAAACGGATTCTAGTCAGCTCATTAAGGATATTAAGGCGGCCACCTTTTGATATGTTGATTTGTTTGAGATCTTATTATGGGATAGATCATTTTGCCCATTCAGGGCTCTATTTTTACCAAGAGTACACAAAAAATTCCTTATATATTAATATTTCAGATTCTAATGGGATTTTAATAATGTTCATCAATATTTATTAATTATTGTATAATTTATTGATGTGTGTAGATAACCAATTGTATTTATTGATATTTATGGTTATTTATAGATACTGATCGAATTCCATATAGTCATATAACAAAACGTAGGACCTTAGAAGAGGTGCATATATAAATTATAGCATATAGGTTCTCTTTTTATCCATTGTAAGATGGCCGCCACTGTTAACATGAAATAATATGCTTTTTGGGTAAGTCCGTTTTCTATTTTGGCCACAGGTCAACTAATTGAAGGGTATTTAAACTTTAAAAAATCCATTGTCGTTTGACATTGATGAAGGCCGTCATGGCCAAAACGCGTTTGTTCAGCACGGGACTACAATAAAGTAACCTTTTAACATCTTACTCGAGTGTGCGCCACACTGTTTATGCAGAGTTTGGATGAATATATATATATATATAAACATCCAATCCTGCTTCCACAGAAGAAGGCACGTACAAAAAGCTGCTGGAATACGGCACCTTTATTTTCCTGGGTCTCCCATGACCCCGAGAACAGAGAGACGCGTTTCGGCTTCGCAGAAGCCTTTGTCAATCTAATTGGCGCCAAAACTATGTGAGTATATATAGCCCTTCCCAATAAAGGCACAAATAGACACGGAAAAAATACTGTTGCGTTATACAATGCACTAATGTGGACCCATTGCAATGTTAACTGTTCTATTTACATAAACACAGGTAATGTGGCTGATACGACTGTGAATTGTACGATGTTTTAAAAGTTGAGCAGTACAGCAATTTGATTGATATATATATCTCATAGTTAATGCGGAACGTGCCAACAAAATGCGCCACTGCACCCAATGAGCATATAAACGTGCATATACCAACAATATAAATGTCACCCGCCTAAATGGGAAATCTCAAGCATATACAATAGGCCGCCAATCTCACAAAAACATTTGCCTAGATACATAAAAAACAAACTAAACACATAATAAAAACGTGCTGCATAATATTACCAAATTGTTGAAATGAGACAGCCTCTGACCCGGAATGTTCGGAAAAGCTGGGACACGAGTTTATCAATGTTCGACCTGTGTCTTCTGCTACGGGAATAATGTTCTCATGTGCCCATTGTATTCACATCTACCAAACTAAAAATCACAGGAGGCAGTGGGACATATTGATTGCATCCGCATTCCGGGGCCCAACTGGACACAAATTGTGAATTTCCAACATAAATGTTAGCCGCCAAGTGCATGCTCTTATCCCCACAGGACTACAAATCCCATAAAGCAATTTGGCAAACAAGTGAATAACGATAGTCCGTGGGCTGTAGCCCGTATGTAAGTCGATTTTATTAATCCATTTCGTCGGGCCATAGACCAAAATAATAAAAAGGACAAAATATATATATATATATATATATATATTGCACATTTGCTCCAAATGGTTGCCCTCCACTCGGGCTCAGCTTTCCACACGTTTACCAGGGCAAAATGAAGCACAGCACTTACAGGAACGGACTTCAAAAGGGCTTTAATAAAATATGACAAAGAGCCTCTTCATACGAAGCCTTCACAAGCTAAGTGCAGGGGTGCATACAAAACGATGACCTACGCGTTTCGGCTTGCGCCTTCTACTGGGTCCAAAGTGTGCTAACAACGTGTCCATTTAAAGGGGAAGCATAGTTCATTTCCCCCACCACCAATTAAAAAACAAGGTCAATTTCTTAAAGGAGCCACGTTCAAAATTGGAATCATGTATAGTTTAGACATAAACAAAATAGCTTTATCTTACTTTACATTCTTTCTCTATTTTTCAAAGTGACATGAATAAATGCATATTATCAATTTGTGAAGTACACCATCTAATCCTTCATATTTATGTCATTTTCTTATTAATAATCAAAAGAGCCCCAGACTTCCAGTATTATGTCGATTATGTGTAATAGTTCGATCTCTCCCAAAACATCATGCTACTCTTTTAATTCAATCTCTACTAACACCCCTTACATTGCTTCAAGTTTATTTATATGTTCTTACTTCTAGATTCAAATTTATATACTAATAAAAATGACAAACCCTACCGAAAGGTGCAATGTGCATATTTCCTGGGCTCCAGGGAAGAATCTGCGAGAAGTGCCAGGAAGGTCTAAAGTGCCTGTGCTTATACAAGTACAAAGTGCAAATGTCCTCTATCAACAAGTGAAAAAATCTAAAAAGATCTAAAACGAGGAGGTCACTAAAAGCATTATATTCAAAAAGATGGGTTCTATAAAACCCGCTCTTAACTTACTATGCCTTTCAGTACTATGTATTTACACCATAAATATAAAGTGCTTAGTGCTTATTCGTAGAAACTTTTCCGTATTCTACTCTGTATAATATTACCTCAACTGACCTCCATCCAGTATTCCAAACAATTTTCCACTGGACCATTAAAATCCACATTATCAGATGTATACATTGCTGATCGATATATAATGGAGTGAAACTCCTTCATTAATGTCTGTTAGTGGAAAAAATTATGTTCAGATATACTTCATCATTATTCACTTGAAAATATAAGCCCTTAAATGATCAACTTGCTCGCCATTTCAAGGAATAATACCTAATGCAACAATTGCACATATGCGGTGCTCAATAAGGTGATAAAAAGTTATAAAAGAGAGATTGTCAGAAGGAGGGAGATAAAACACAATAACTGGGCCCATTGATTAAAATTGCGGTACACTTAAAACCCAAAGATACCAAGTTTTAAGACATGTCTAAGGCAGGTTAAATGATAAACATTGTTACAAGAAGGTGTATAGTTCCGCATCCGCATTCAGGCCCCACGGCATCTCTGTACCCAAATTGACAATCCATCTTGATTCTGCACGTCTCAATAACAACTCTCTCTCTCCCCTCTGATATTCGTTGTTATATGTTCAATACCAGAGTACGAGAGTGTGTTTTTATCTAAAATCCCTTCATGCTCTCTCCAGATATGTTTGGCCATCACATACGCAAAGTCCTTGTTCAATATGGCTCGCAAATGTTGTAGGATGCGCAATTTTAGTTTATTCACTGTACTTCCAATATATCTTTGGCCGCATTTACATTCCAAAAGGTAAACCACGTGGGTGGTTTCACACGTGATCCTTTCCTTGATTGTTTTTTTCAAACCTTGAATGGTCATAACTTCTGTCATATTGCGGCCATAGTTACAGGCTTTACATCTTGCGCATTTCACAAAGCCCTTCTGTGATAACCAAGTTGTTTTTTGTAGATATACAGGTTTGTTGGAGAAGTAGCTTTGTGTCAATAGTCCCCCTAGTGAGGGTACTTTTCTGTAGGTGACATTGGCCTGTTGTTTGATGAAGGGTTTTAATTCCTGATCTTTCTTAAGGACACCCCAATGTTTATTGAGCGTCTGTTTCACCTTCTGATTCGAGCTGTTAAAATCTGTAATGAATCTCACTGGTTCCACATTCAACTCAGACGACATTTTCATATTCTTGGGTAACAATAAGTTCTCTCTTATGGCATTGGTTGCTCTTTCCCGTGCATTCTCTAAGACCATCAAAGGATAACCTCTTCTTTGGAAACGAACCATCATTATAGACATCTGTTTAATAAACTCCTCCTCAGAGCAGTTCCTACGCGCCCGCAGGAACTCTCCATAGGGGATACTCCACTTAAGGGCTTTTGGATGTGCGCTGTTAGCGTGCAGAATGCTGTTGCATGATGTGGTCTTTCGGAAGAGGGTGGTGCACATTCTCTCATTCTCAATGTAGACCCTTATGTCCAAATAATCCACCACGGTTCTACTGTATGTATACGTGAATTGAAGGTTGAGTGAGTTGACGTTCAAAGATGACAAAAAACATTTTAACTCTTCCTCCTCTCCTTCCCAAATGAGAAACAGGTCATCTATGTAACGGACCCAGAGCACCACCCTCTCCAGGTTGATGTTATTACTTTCTGACCACAAGCATTCTGTCTCCCAGAAGCCCATGGTGAGATTGGCATATGTTGGCGCAAATGATGTCCCCATGGCAGTCCCTTGGTTTTGCCTATAGAATTTTCCATCAAATACAAAGATATTATTGTTCAAACAAAAGGACATCATTTCGAGGAGCATGTTGGTATGGCTCAATAAACTCAATGATCTCGATCTCAGAAAATACTCACATGCCTTAAGACCGTCTGTGTGAATGATGGAGGTATATAATGAAACCACATCAATTGTGGCCATGATGTAATTAGGTTTCCAATGGGTGTTATTAATTCTATTGAGGAAATCCATTGAGTCTCGTAAATACGATGGAAGATCAGCAACATAGGGGAAGAGGAAAATATCAATGAACCTCGAGGTGTTTTCGAGTAATGAGCCACATGAACTCACAATTGGTCGCCCAGGAGGATTTTCTAAGCTCTTGTGTACTTTGGGCAGTTCATACAGAGTCGGCAGGATTGGGTGCTCTGTCTTCAGATAACGCAATTCATCATCATCAATTACGCCTATTCCATGCCATTGTTTTAATTTCTCATGGAAGATCACTTTAATGTTGTTGGTGGGATTAGATTTCAACTTTTCATACTTGGTGGCATCTCCCAACTGTCTTCTGACCTCTAGAAGATATTTATTCCGGTCCATCACAACGACATTGCCACCCTTGTCGGATTGTTTGATGATTATACTTATATCTTGTCGGAGATCTGACAGTGCCCACCAGTCATCCCTTGACATGTTGGTATTTGTCGGATTATAATGCTCTTTTTCTTTAACATAGATGTCCCTCAGGTCTTCTGCCACAAGTTCCTGAAAGACATCTACCCTGTTCCCTGGTGGTAACTGTGGGCAAAACTTTGATTTTCCTTTACATCCACTCCTGGCGGACATGTTCGTCTCAATGCCTAGAGCCACACATACATCAGTTGCTGTTGCATTATCTGGCATAGATTCTTGCTGAGTTTCCTCATTCATCAGATCCTGTATGGTTCTCAGGGACTCAATGTCTTCACTTGTAAGATTCGTGAGTGATGTTCCAAGCTCTGTTTTTGAGAGACGGGTAGATCTGTTCATAAAGTATTTTTTTAATTTGAATTTTCTACAAAATTTATAAAGATCTACACGCGTAGATGCCAAATCCATGCCAGAGTTAGGACAAAACGTTAATCCTTTATTAAGTAGGTTCATGTGTTTGATGTTCAGTTTTTTGCTGGAAAGATTGATCACAAGGTTGTCTTCCATTGCCGATTCTTTATTTGTTATTTCCCCTTCTTTCCTTTTCCTCTTCCCCTGCCTCTTCCTGCTGCGCCTTGTTCTGCTCGTTCTTCCAGTGCGGTTGGGGGTGATGGAGCTTCTCTTCCCCTTGTCGTCATGCGCAACAGTCGCATCTCCCCGGGAAAACCCATCCTTGATCTTCCAAGTGCTGCTCCTTCGTCCCCCGAGCTCACTTCAGAGCTTTCCGCACTGGACATTCTTGTTTGGTCTTGCTGCTGAATTTGCTCCATGGATTGTTTTTTGTAATTGGAGTCAAAGCGACGTGCGAAGGTGTAGACTCTACCTGAGGCATAATCAATCCTGTCTCTGTTAAACTTCTTTACTTTTTTTAGCTGTATTTCATTCTCATGCTTCTCAAGTCTTTTTTCCAGTTCTTCCAGAGATTTTTTACCCTCCGCTGTTTCCCAAAACTTCTCAAGGGATTTCTCTAGTGCGGCAATTTTCTCCATTGCCTCTTTAAGTCTCCTTTCAGCATGTATTATTAAAGTCTCCAATAGTTTCATGGAACAGTCTGTGGTATCATTCTGCCATTTAAGTAAGAGGTCAGTATCAAGATCACTTAAGGTGGGTAGCACAAAAATTCTCAAACCCCTTGGAATACGTTTGCAATCAATATATTTCTTAAGTGTCACGCTTTCCCACCATTTATTGACTTCCATCACCCTGGCTTGTTCCAACTCTTTCATTTGTACTTGTGGTGTATTATATATATATATCATCTAATACATCATATAATCATATATATATATATATATACACCAAAAACATAAAATATCTAAAAAGCAAACCACTTTAATTAAAAAATTAGAAAGTAAACATCATACATTGTTTACAATTTAGGGCCTGATTCCGATGCGGTTAGGAAAGCATTCCTACCTAGGGCCCGATTCTGATGCGGTAAGGAAGGCCTCTTAATGGCATTTGCTCCTTCCGAATCGGATCAGGAACGTGCCTTCCCAACCGAGGGCCAGAGTACGATGCGGTTAGGAACATAGGCTCCCATAGAAGTCTATAGGAGTCCAACCAAATCGTATCGAGAAGCATCCGGATGCATCATACTCGGTCGTTCGGACTCTCCCGATCCGAGTCGGTCGGAAACCATTTGGAAACCGATTCGATCGGGAAGATTTCCTAACCGCATCAGAATCGGGCCTTAATCGGAACATTACATACAAAAAACTTTAAATTATAAATATTTTTCTTCTAAATTAACAAAAACATAATTATATAAAGTAAAACAATATAAAATAAATAATTAAAAATTTAAATTAATACATACAAACTTCCCACTACAATTGAAACAAAATTAAACAAATTCCCATATTAATAACATATAAAATGTACTACTCCCACCTCACACAACACAACAATGAATTAAAAAATAAACTTGTTACATCACACAAAAGTAAAATGTACTACTCTCACTACCATAAATACATAATTAGATAAAATATTACAATGCAGAGTACAAAAATTTACTATTCTCACTACAATTAATACAACACTAGTAAAAAATGTAGATTGCAGAGAAATAAAATGTAATATTCCCACTCCAATAACTACAACAGTAGGGAAAGTGTTGGATTGCGGAGGGGTAACATTTATTATTCACACTCCAGTCAGTGCAACAGTAGGGAAAGTGTTGGATTGCGGAGGGGAAAAATTTACTATTCCCACCCCACTGAGTGCAACAGTAGGGAAAGTGTTGGATTGCGGAGGGGAAAAATGTACTATTCCCACCCCACTAAGTGTAACAGTAGGGAAAGTATTGGATTGCGGAGGGATAAAATTTAATATTCCCACTCCAGTCAGTGGAACAGTAGGGAAAATGTTGGATTGCAGAGAGTTAAAATTTACTATTCCCACCCCAGTGAGTACTACATAAGAAACAAGCAAATTCTCTACAAAGCAATAAAACAATTTCAAAAACAAAATTAAAATATAAATATAAAAAAGTATATACATTTATATAAACATTTTTAAATAAATACATAATATAATTTTAAATACGTATCATAAATAATGACAAACATTATTAAAAATAAAATCCCAAAATAATTGTCATATAAAAAAATATTTTTAGCTAAAAATAATTTATTAACAAAAAATAATTTATAACATAAATTTTATTTGGGTTACCTCCCACCATATACCCCTAAAAATGTACAACCAACACCTAAATATTAATTTTAAAAAGCTAATTAATTACACTATTAACATAAATATTTATCAACAAACTAATTATCAATAATTAAAAATTAATTATTTAAAGAAAATTATTTTACTTTCCACAATATACCCCCACAAAATATACAGCAAACTCCTAAAATGTAATAAAAAATTAATCACACAATTAACATAATTAATTATAAATGAAATAATCATTATTATAAAAATATGTAAATATGAATTATTTAAATTTACTTCCCACCCCGCACCCCTATAAACCCCACACCTAAAATGTAAATAATTTACTTACACAATTAACAAAATTAATTATCAATTAAATAAGTAATATTAATTAACAATTATTAATTAATCAATTAAAATTAAATTACTTCCCAACCTGTACCCCAATAAACCCCACAACCCACATATACAATTTAAACAAATAAAAATATGTACACTAACAAAATAATTATTTATCAATTAAATAATTAATATTAACTAGCAAGTAATTATTAATTAATTAAAATTTCATTTTTCTCGGCCTATACCCCTATAAGCCCCACAAACCACACATGAAATTTAAATTTAAAAAAAAACCAAATACACTATTAACATAATTAATTTGTAATTAAATAATTAATATTTATTAAAAAATAATCATTAATTTATTATAATTAAATTACTTTCCACTCTGTACCCCTATAAACCCACAAGCCGCTACTGTACTAAAAATAAAAAAATACTTACATTAAATTTAATAACTACTAAAAATTTTACAAATACATTAAAAACAAACAATAATTATACAAAAAAATTCCATCATATACATTTAAATTATATATCAAAATACATAACAATATTTAAAAATCGATATTATAAACAACTATATTATTGTAATTGATATTAATAACCTCGATATTTTAAAAATCGATATTACTTACCTTAAAATCGATATTCTTGACAGTGATATTCTTGTTGACGATATTTCCATGTCACGATCTTTTTGACTCAATATTTGTGCAAGTCGATATTTACAGCTCGATATTTTGTCTCATCACCTTACAAAATACATGTCTATAGCCTGTAACACAGGGCCTGATTATGATGGCGGTCCGACCACCATCCTGTCCGGAACGGCAGGGAGTCGGCGGTCACGCCAGACAGATTACCATCCGATCGCTGTGGAGGCGGTCGGAAACATGCCTCTTAACATTGAGGCTTGTGCTGCGGCCCAAACAAGGGCTGCAGCACAAGCCTCACTGCTAAGATGCATGTTTGTAAACATCCCTGCACCTTGTGACAGGCACCATGCGGTGCCTGCGACACGGTGCAGGGATGTTTAGGGGGACACCATAGGTATCCGCCAGAACCCATAGCTGAGAGCCAGGGGGTAAGGGGGGCCGCTAGGGCACCCAAAAGTCCCTTTCTGCCTGCCTTTTCATGGCGGGCGGACAGCCATGAAATGGCAGACAGAAAGGGACATTGTAATCCCTACGGCAGTGCCTGAGCAGGCACCGCCACTATTGTAGGGATTGCAGTCCCTCTGACGGTCCAACGGGCTCCTTGAGCGCGTCGGATGCGTGGCGGACAGTCTCTCCGCCAGCCCACCATGCAGTCACCATCCTAATGCGGCTGGCGGTCCTGCAGGGGCTGATCGCGGTGATGGTCCCACCGTCACCGTAATCAGGCCCTCAGTCTGATAACAATCCACTGTTAAAAGTCTATTAGCTTTAACAAATGCTGTTCAAAATAAATATGAAAGGTCTACTGCCTTTTTCATAAGTTTTCATAATAAGTAGATTAGACCTAAAGCATTGGAAATACCTTTTGCCGCTGAACCATTTAGGCCTATAGTCTGTACCATTGACTTGTCACTATAACTGTGAGAAACCAGTGCTTTTTGCAGTGTCCCCCCACTTTTTGCCCCATTTTGACAACTCGATGCTGGTTTTCTGACTCTAAGGGGCCAATTACGGTGAGTGTCGGAAAGCCTCCGACCTCAGGTCGGAGGCTTTCCAACGCTCATCGTCGGATTCAATTCTGACCAGCTGATTATGTTACAGCTGGTCGTAACTGAAACTGGCCGGTTATTCCGGCTGGCTTCCGACGGGCTCTGGGAGCCCGTCTGCCAGTCGGAACCCGGCCCGAAATCCAAATGCAAGGCGTTTCCGCCTTCTGGATTACGATGCAGGGTTTCCGGCAGGATTTCTATGCCGGCCTAGCGTGTTTGGGGGTCCTGGCAGGCCCCCTTCTGTGTTCGGCCTCCGGTTGGGGGCTGAGGGGGCGCCATAGGTGCCCCCTGTTGATCCCTACACCTTGTGGCAGGCACCTTGAGGTGCCTGCCTGCAGGATAAAACACAGACTCCTATTCCTCTATGGGAGCTTATGTTACAGCCGGTTTATGGCCGTAACACGAACTCCCATTGAGGAATGGGAGTATGCGACCGCAGCATATGCGGTAGCATCGTGATTAGGCAATCGGGACAGCCGACCAGAGGTCGGTCTGTCCGTTTCCGCAACATCGAAATAAGCCCCCTAAATGTCCTGGGCTCTACAAACCATGCCCAGGGTCAGTGCTCTGTTTAAAAGGTATATGGTAATTAGGGCTAATTACAATTGGTACTGACAACCTACCTGTAAGTCCCTAGTATATGGTAGGGCATGTACGTTTGGAGGCCCCATAGTTAATGCACTTAAATGTACACTGCTGTGGTGCCAGCTGTCATTTTTAAAAGCCAGCCCTGCCTTTCAGGCTGCTTTTAAAATAAAACTATGTACAGATTCGATCTTTGGAATTAAAGGTAATTCCAAAGTCATAAACTACCTTATTTTTACATGAGTCATCCTTAAGGTCTACCCTAGGTGCCCCAAGAGTAGGGTGCCATGTTAAAATAAGCAGGGACATCATAAAAGATGTTTTATAAGCGCTTGTGAGGGAAAAACTGCCTTAGTTGTTCCTCATTGTAGTGTATTAGCTCCATAGGCTAACATGGGAAGGCTTTATTTAACATTAATAAAGTTTAACTATTGACAGAAGTGAGCTAAAATAATAATTCAAAGTGTTAAAATAATAGAATGAATTTAACAAGGTTGGACTTTTTATAAGTATGACAGAAATGTAATTATAGAACTTGCTTTTCGGATGTGCCTGAATACAGCTCTCTAGCAGCCTCTCCTGATTAGCCGGCTTTGACAGGCTGAGCCAAACTGCTCTGATGAGGGGCGAAGAGGTCTGTAAGGTAAGAAAGAGACATCTGGTGGGAGGAGATCTGCAGCTTCAGAGCAAAAGGTAGGAAGGGGGTGGGTAGCCAAACTGGTCTTCAAAGGGAAAAAGACAGTAAAGACAGGAACCAGGCCCCACTTCCTGCACCCTCAGCTAGATGGCAGCCCCTGTAATGGAATTAGCAGAGGGGCTGGAAGGGGAGTGTTACTGAAAGTTAGCCACACCTGTAGGTTGGGTTAGTCAGGCCTGAAGCTCCAGGGCAGATTTTCTCTATTTTGATTTATGTAGAACAGGGCTTTCTGAGACAAGAAAATGCCACACTTCAGGGGAAGTGGTCATCACAGAGGGTGTCACCCTGTACCCCATTGATCAAGGATACCCACTTTCTTGCCAGCCCATAAGCCTGGGTAAATATGGGAGAGCTGCCCAGCAACTCAGATCCCTGCCTGGAAATATTAAGAGAAGAAGTACTGCCCTCCTGAACCCCTGAACTGCACCACAAGAGGACTGCACTTATAAGGACTGCACCTGCTGTTCCCTTAGGGCAGCACAAAAGAGGACTTTGTCTGGCTTCAAAAGGATTAAGGAGTGGACTCCCTGAAAGCAACAGGTACAAAAGAGCTTCAATAAGTCACCTGCATCTACGTCATAAAAACAAGCCCTTTTGGCCAGTTTCACCTGGACTTTAATGGTTTTGACAAGGTGCCTAGCGAGAACTGTAGTCCCAAACCTCCAAGAGGCAAATCAGAGCTTCTGGACCCTTGACTAGTGTTGTGGACCCTTAAAGTCCCAAAGGAAACATCTGGAGAAGAAGGACTGCCCTGCTGGACCTTTGGACTGCACAAGAGAGGACTGCGCTCATAAGGACTGCACCTGCTGTACTCACAAGGCTTCACAACAAAAGGACTTTGCCTGTCTTAAAGGATAAGGAGTGGACTCCCTAATCAGCAACAGGTAGAAAAGAGCTGGAAGGGCTACCTGCAATATCAACAACATGGACAACTCCAGCTAACAAGCTTCACCTGGATTTTACTTGGATTGACCAGGTGCATTGTGGGAGTTTTACTCCCAGACTCCAAGAGGTAAACCAGAGCTTCTGAACCCTTGGCTGGTACTGTTGACCACTTTCCTGCATCAAGAAACTCTTCTGGAAGTAAGTGTAAAAGTGTTACATCACGGGACTCCTGAAACCTTTTTTAACCCTTTGAGCGATATTGCTTATAAGTGCTAGTTTTACTTTTAATCTTTAAAAATTAATCTCTCCAGTTTCCTACGTAGGATTTGTGTTATTTGGTGTCATTTTAATCATAAAATATTTCCTATTGTTGTAGATTGGTGTTGGATTTTTATTGTGTGTTGTGTCTTACTTATTTACTTTTATTCGTGTTTTTAAATGCTTTACACCTGTCTCCTAAGTTAAGTCTGTCTACTCGCAGACATGCCACCAAGGGTTGAGCAAGGATTCATTTATTGAGATTTGACTAATAAACCACCTTTCAACAATAACCAACCCGGCCTACCATTTTGAAAGTACATTTTCCCACAAAGCAACCATGAGCCACACAGCCATAGAAGTACAAATGTATACAAAATTACAGTTGGCATTACAAAATACTCACTCCTAAGAGTGCCTAACGAGGATTATCACAGTGTAAATCTTCTGTGTCCAAGGTCAGAGGAAGTAACAATACCAAAACCCTTGCCTATTAAGCTAATCTATATATTTCTATGCAACAATTGACTTCTCTGAAGGCTTTAATACAAAGTAATAGCAATCCACCCTTAAATGCCCATTAACTTTCACATACACTTTTCACAATAAATACATCAGGCCTTTATTTTATTAAAATTATTAGATCAGGCATAAAGCCTTGATCATTAGCTTGCCACTATAATCAATGAAGTCCTTCTGTATTGAGCATAAGCTTTCCCGCATAGCAAAAAGTTCAATAAAAGCATTTGTTTTCAGTGGAAGCACACAACTTCTACCCAATCAAATTCTGTGCTGAAACTGTGGGAGAAGCCTAAGTTTCTCTCTCTGTAATACTTCTGAAAGCTCTTTTTCTGTTGATCACATTAGCTCTGGCCACACCTGCACTGTCAAGCCAGACCTTAAAACAAGCATAAGTACAGCATCAGAATCCCCTTTTGACCCCCACTCTTATATAGTTAATAAGATCATCCCACCATAGATAAATGCAACATTGAACACTCTGAGTAGCTCATCATTCTCCGGGACTGAACTGCTGGCTTCACACCACAGTCTGCTAAGGTTGGAAAAGATGTAACTTTGTCACTTTCAGAAGGCCTCCAAGGAATGAACTGACCCAGAGATAGAGAGGCAAGATCAGACTCACGCAGACGCTCCAGCTGAGTAGACAGAGCGCCAGAGAGCTACTCCACATTTGTCCTGCTGCATGTGGGAATTCAATGTTAAATGTTTATGTATAGCTGAAACCAGTGACAAAACAAAGGTTAGATTTCGCCTGTGCTATTATGTAAAAAGTTCTGGGTTTTGGGTAAAACTTATTTGAGATATTGTGTTGCCATCTAGAAGCAGAGTAGGTCCTCCAATTTAAAGTGTTCTTAAACATGCTATATATTTTTCAGTTCTCTACATTAATACACAAAACACTGTATGCTGGTTTCATGAAAAACAATACAAATGGTTCAGAAATAAATCACCTGCACCACGCTTGTCTGCGCTTTACTGCTGTAATTGATGGTATACGTGCTTATAGATAAAAAGAATTGCTGGTGGTGCACGTGAGCCTGAATTCACTGTTATTGGTGCACATGTTGATAAGTTGGATCTTAAATGCACATATGTGTTTCTGTGCTTTAACGTTGGCAGAATTTTGCAAACAGACTTTTGTTTCTATAAGTTGCTGGTACATATGATCCTGAGTGAATAGTTTTGAAATAAGCACAAATAGTACCAAAAAACTTACAAAATGGTGTGTTTCCAAAATTGTGAAATACAGTGCATTAGACGAACGTGGACCATGTTTTAAGTATGGTTACAGCCAGGTTTAGCTGTCTGGAAGGGTAAACATCCTTTACTCCGCATGCGTTACAACACTTGTCATTACAGCGCATTTTTTACTCTGCAAAAATGTTTACAACACAGGGCTTTACACCGCAAACCATTACAACGCATTCCCCATTACAACGCCCCGGTGGAGTTAGAATAGTAAATTGCGTTGTAATGGATTGCGTTGTAAAGGCATGCGTTGTTAATGCATGTGGAGTGAAGTGTCCTATTCATCTTGAAGACATCATGTCATCAATTCTTACAAAAAGTACAAAATGCATAGATGGACTGTCCATCAGGGCTGCAGCATTTTGTGGAAGAATTCACTGTCCCATTATGTTCCCATTAAGTTTTGGTAATATCATCACAATGTTCTTTTGTTAGACTGCAGATGTGACATGCCATGTAGCTTGTAATTAGAGCAAGTTTGTATTCGTTGATGCATTTAATTTGCTGACAAGATATTTTAATTGTATTTTTATCTCTTTTTGTTTAGGAATTGCTGATGATCAGATGTCTTAGCCTTTCATAAAGGTACAGTGCTGTTCACTTATTGATATTGAGCATTCATTTGCAGCACTTTACTGTCATAACATGTTGTTGGATTTACAGACATATGCACATAGGGGTTCTCAAAGATGCAATAATAATACTGACCATTTGTAAAAAGCACATACTTTGTAACTTTTTGCTGTGTATGCCATTTAGGTTCACCACTTACAATGCAAAATTTATCTTCTAACTCGCTTTCATAACACTTGTCTTTGAGGGAACAGCTTAACTCTAGTAGTGCTCTTTGTTCAATTCACCATCACCATTGCCACCACATCACCATTACTTCGACCACAATTTCCACCAGCACCATTATCACTTTTACCAACAAAAACATTAGCACCACTAAAAACATTCACTGCCATCACTATTACCACCAGCACTATCAGCATTACTTTCACCGACCATCAGCACCACTGTTCCTACCACTGTCACTACCAAAACCACCACCTTCACTGCTACTACCCCCAAATAATCAAACTATCATGACCAGCACCATCATCAACACCACCATCCCCACCACTATAACCCCACCACTATCATCACTGCTACCAGAATCTCTACCGTTCTATCCACCACTACTATCACATCCCATCATCAACATTGCCACTGCTACCATCATTCTCACCAGTACAATCAGCAATATACCAACAACACTATTATCATCATCACCAACACCACTACAGCTACATTCCGTGCTCACTGTGCCACTGGTACCAAGCTGAACCTGATTGAAGTGGCTCAACTATGCCGAAACCGGTCTTGGGTTGATTGTGTTCAAGTTATGAGCAGACCTGGCTTGGCAGTGTGGGCTGGACTGTTTTTATTAGATTGATGATTTGCAGACGGCCCAGTCTAATCTGAGATGGCATGATGGGCAAAACATGATGGGTTGGAATCCTACCCGAGTGATTGCCAGTGGTTAGACTACTTGCAAGCCTTCCTTTCATCATCTTTTGTGAGTTGGAGGTGCATGTGTGCAAGAGAAATGCTGATGCGGAAATCTGTGTGAGAGACCTTGAATGCTTGCTATCAGCAATAAAAAAGCAATAGCTATTGGCTTCATGAATGTCTATTCAGTTTTGGATGTGCTTAGTAAATCTCTGAAAACTTCACCCTGAATGAACCTCGCCTACAGACCACCCGAACCACGAGCCATCTTTATCAGCCTCATCACCAACTTTGCCGCTCCGCTCAACATCGACTCCAGAGCCTACATTCTCCTTGGTGACCTCAATTTTCACCTGGAAGACCGAAACAACCCTTGCTCCACAGCACTACTCGAAAGCTTGAGCAACATCAGACTCACCCAGCTTGTCCCAGAACCAACACATACAGCAGGACACAGACTGGACCCCATCTTCACCACAAGTGACAGCATCAAATACAATTCCACCGCACCACTCACATCCACTCATCCACTTCCAAATCAACACACCTCAAGTTAACACCCCGCTCAGGTTCAGCATTCCAAGCCGCAGCTGGAGCAAAATCACAAAAGCAGACTGACTCAGTGCCCTCAGCATAGATCAACCTAGCCCCACAGACAACCTCAACAAGGACATCAACAACTTTAACAACTTGATCAAGAGCTGCACGGACTCCCTCATACCCATCAAGCACAACAAGCATAGCAGATCAAACAAGCAGGCCAGCTGGTATACAGAAGACCTCCAAGACACAAAACGTCACTGTAAACAGCTAAAAAGGAAATGGAGAGCCAACCACAACACCACAGACAGAACTACCTACCAGGCTGCACTCCGACGCTATCTCCAGCAATTAAAAGACACCACGAAAAAAACTCTGGTGGACCGCATCAAAGGAAGCTCCAACAGCTGCAAGGATATTTTCCTGATTGTTAAGGGTTTCACCTCGCCCTTAGTCACTGTCAATATCGCTGCCTCCCAACAATTCTGCAACAACCTATAGAACTTCTTCCACAGCAAAATCACAAACATCTACAGCAACTTCATACACCAAGCCAACCCCAGAGAGCTCATTGCTAACCTACCCACCACCAACTATGACAGTCTCCTGACCGAATGGACAGCCCTCACCCGAAATGACACAGCGGCAATCATACAGACCATCCACTCAGGGGCCCCACCAGACCCATGCCACCACTACATCTGCAATCTGGGAACATCACCAATCAGCACCACCCCTAACCACATCATCAACACCTCCATCACATTCGCCACTTTTCTGGATGAATGGAAATTTGCAGAAATCAACGCTCTCCTCAACATGCCCACAGACCACCTGAATTAACTTAGCAACTTCCAACATATTTCCCTGCTCCCCTATTCAGCCAAAGTGATTGAGAAGGCCATCAACAAACAACTCACAACCCACCTCGAACTTCACCATCTTCTAGACAACACTCAATCAGGATTCAGAAAGAAACACAGCACTGAAACAGCACTCATCACGGCCACCGACAACATTCGACAGCAGGTTGAGCTAACTATCTGAAACATCAACATTGCCTAGTCTTTAGCTTTTGGGCAGATAGAGACTGAGAAGAAACAGCGGCCCTCATCCTGCTCGACTACTCCGTGGCCTTCAACACTGTCTCCCATAACACCCTTATCAGAAGACTCCATGAGATTGGCATACAAGGATCTGCTCTCAAATGGATCTGTTCCTTCCTCATGGGAAGAACCCAAAGGGTCAGGCTGCCACTCTTCTCATCAGAGACCAAGGGATTGATATGCGGAGCTCCACAGGAATCGTCCCTCAGCCCCACCTTTTTCAACATATACATGTCACCGCTTCCCAGCTTAATCCTATCACAAAACATCACCGTCATCTCCTACGCCAATTACATCCAACTCATCTTCTCCCTGATTAACAAGACAACCACAACCAGGACCAACTTCACAAACTGCATGGCCATGGTAGCAGACTGGATACGAACCAACTGCCTGCAGCTCAGCTCCGACAAAATGGAAGTACTGGTCTTTGGCAACAGGACCTCCCAAATGGGACCCACCTACTGGCCATCAGAGCTAGGATCAACATCCACATACCACGCAAGAAATCTAGGGATCATCCTAGACAAGCTCAACATGACAGCTCAAGTCAACACAGTGTGCACCTCCTGCTTCCACCTCCTACAGTTTTTACGGAAGATCTTCAAATGGTTGCCTCAGAACACCAAACGGACCGTCACGCAAGCACACATCACCAGCAGGCTAGACTACGGCAGCACTCACTATGCCGGAATCTCCAAACAACACCTACACAGACTCCAGACCATCCAGAATACCACTGCAAGACTCATAATCGACCTCCCACTCCGCACCAACATCACACTGCACCTCAAGAACCTTCATTGGCTCTCCATTCACAGGTGCCGCCAATTCAAACTTCTCACGCACACAAAGCCCTACATATCACAGGACCAGAATACCTGAACAGTCGCATACACTGGAGGTCACTCGTTCTCCTACATCGCACCCAAGACATGGAACGACCTCCCTCAACACATCAGAGTCTCCTCCTCACTTCTTGACTTCAGCAAGAAGCTGAAGACCTGGCTTTTCGTATGAGCACCTTGGGAAGCACACACCTACACACCTACCCAAGCAACTAGATACCCTCTCAGGTGATTAGTGTGCTATACAAATCAATATGACATAACATTAGTTTTTATCCTTTTCTAGCTGTCTTTCTCTGTAAATTTTGTGCCCCATAGACTTAAGAGCATAAAGAGAAAGACTATAAAATATTTTTTTTTCTAAAGATATCAAAGATCAAAGTGACGCTGTGAAAATGGTAGGAAAATTAAGCAAAACAATGTGTAGAAATCCTCAGCTCCTTTTGTGGGCTTTCTGAAAGTGATTAAAATATTGCTGGGGTAGTTTTTCTATTTACCATGAGCGTGCGGAAGGCACCATAATGATTTAATCAAATCCTGTTTTCCTTTCCCTCACACAATCCTCCTGACGACAGAGACAAGGGAATGTTTTTTAGAGATGAGCCCTCTGAATCCTATATAGACTGGAAGAGATGTTACCTTGCATTGAAACTCTCACTAAAGGGTGTCAAAGACCACCATATTGTTGCTAAATGGTTTAAGCACTACATTATTTTAGACAATTACCTTAATTTGACTGAGAAGGTGGCCAAATATCACAGATTCATTGCACAGATCTTCGAAACACTCACTGATGATCTGCAACCGCTTGAAATGTGGCGGACATGAGTCTGATAAACTCATGAGTTCCTGCAGGGCACAAGAATAAACAGAAATTAGCATAAATCGTCCTGTGTCTAATGGGACTTGCTGTCATAAAGAGATATATTCCAGAATTTGACAACTATAGGTTTTGGCAGACAGAAAGACAGAAAGAGAGACAAGTAGATCAGAGGCTGTGGTCTAGTGGCTAAATTGCCATCACTGCAATTATGGGGCTTGGATTCAGAATGTGGATTTAATTCTTGACCAAACATTGCTTGGTTCTGGGTGAGCCATTTTACCGCCATGTGCCTGAAATTGTAAATATGTACCAAGTATTATAAAAAAAATGCATTTAAAATACACATAAGGTAATTAAACAGTTCAATTGTTTGTCACTGATTTATATATCCAGTCTGTGATCTGTGATTGAATGTACAATGATTTGGGTAAAACTGCTTTGCTTAGATACAGGTACACATAAAATCCTTAGATTACTAACCAGTAATCCCATTACTCTAATTCTCTATTCCTCATCCCAGGCTTTAAGCATGAGGAGGTCTGAACTCCCAGACAGCCCCTTCTGCACCTACAAATGCTCTTTTCTTATCCTAACCAAAGGCCCTATATTAAACAGTTCTACTCTCTGCCGATCCTGGTTAACATACTCAAGGCATCAGCCTACTGTACCTGCCTACTGATATTCCGCATAACCAGGAAGGATGAAAAGACTCAAAGGGAAAGGTGCAATCTTGATTGTGTGATGAGGAAGACTAGTGATGCCGTCAATATAGTGTGCATCGAACTGTAGACCGGGAAGCTTCAGTAGAGTTGGAACTTTCACTGAAAGTACAGACGTGCTTTCAACCAAAGAGAAACTTGTGAATTAACTGTTGAAGATGAGGTCCAAATAACTTGCCCACAAAAAAAAGAAAGCGTGGAGTTTTTCTGAAGACCCTCTACTGTCCAATAACGGGTCCAACTTCTGTCCCTGTAGTAATAGCGGGAGCACGAAGAGTGTCAAAAGAGATAACGGCCAAGAAAGTGCTTGAAACTCCATACAGGCAAGAAGCTCTGCACAGTCATCCCCAGGATACACAGCAGCAAAGAGGGGCTGGAAAACCTGTACCTGTCTCTGAGAAGCATAAATGGAATACAAAGAAGACCACGAGGCCAGGTTAAGGCTTGAATATGCCTTCTACAGGGCTGTCACCACCTCCTTAACACCTGGATCAAAAGGCCAAGGATCTTCCGACACCTTAGTGGAACCATGTGTCAATGGCCAAAGCCTGCTTACCCCCCGCCCCCCTTAGTGCATCTGTTGGCCATTGTCTGACACAGGGGAGGGGTATGAAGGACCCTCTTTCACCAGAGGGATTCCTTAATTTAAATTTTAGCTTGAGCTGCTCAAGAAGAGCTCACGTGCAGCCCAAGGCTTTGTTTTTGTTGTAATGACAGTCAACACGAAGGGAGCGCTGACGTCATTACTGGTAAACTGAAAGTAAAACGAGACGATGAACTTGTTTTACTTTCACTCCATCATTGCTCACTGGGCATTTCTCAGCTCCCAAGCACTGGCTGAGGTGGTGGGGGTATCAATGTAAAGAAGAGAAGCTCCCCTTTCCAATGATATCTCTGCCAATTGGACCCCTGCTTGGAGATCACTACAGGAGAGCGATCCCCAAGCACGGATCCACCCACTAGACACCAGGGATATGGCGGAGTGGTCCCTAGACAAGGGCTTGTGCTCCCCCCGAACCCCACCAATATTAAGTTTTTCTGCCCCCCAGCCCCATCTGCATCCCCCGGGGGAAGGGAACTGCAGATGGGGCTGACACAAGGGATAATGAAAATAATGTGAAAAAGGAAGAAGTGGGGGCTGCGACCCCCAAACCCCAAAAAAGGGGCGAACAGTCTTTCTGCCCCCCGGGGGGCAGACTGGAGGTTTGCTCCAATCTGCCTCGGGGGCAGAAAGCCCACGAGACACCAAGGAAAGGTACAAAAAAAAATGTGGGTCGGGTCCGCCCACCAAAAAAGGCGCAACTGTCTTTCTGCCTAGCTCCCCCGGGGACCAGATGTGGGCGATTAACCCAAATCGGGGCAGAAAGCCAACTAGACACCAACGATAATAAAATGAATTGAGGGAAGGGGTCAGGGTGGGGCACAAGCCAATCCTTAATTAACCTGTGCTCAACCCTCTGGTAGCTTGGCACACAGCAGTCAGGATTAATGTAGAGGCAGTCTGTAAAGTATGCATGCAACACTTCAAACTGTAATACAGTGAAAACACCACACAAAAAGGATCCCACACCATGTTAGAAAAATAGAACTTTCTTTAATAAATAAAACAAGACCAAAACAACAAAAATCAGTAGAATTGTAGATGTGCAATTTTTAAAGATTTGAGTGAAAATAATGGCAAAAATCACAAAGCACCAACTGTGGATATCTGGTTGCGCCGGACCAGGACAATGTCACAAGTTCAGGCCAACCACGATGGAGCATGGGCCGGCTACAGGGACCAAGTTAGGCCCGCTGAACAGAGTACCTTAAATCCTGGTTTGCTGGGTGTTGCAAGGTTCTGCATCGAAGATGCGTTGCGAAGTCTAGAGATGTGTTGGCTCCCAGATGCAGTGAGTCTGCGATGCGAGGGCCTGCATCATCATTGAGGATCCCATAGACGGGGCTTGGGATGTAATGTCCGGGGTCAAGGATTCGATGCACAGTTGGGGCGATGCGTTGGTTCTGAGGAGCTGCAAGGCTACGCTGCAGAGTACATCATTGAGGCTGAGAGATGCCAGGGCCTGTGCCGATGATGCGTCGTGCAGTGGCAGTTCCGATGTGCTGCTATGCAGGTCTTTACAATGGGTCCAATCCATGCACCAGCAGCGTTGAGTTGGTTCTGCTTGGGTTTGCACCACGCGGCAGAGGGGATGCGTTGGTTCCGCTGGTTCCAAAGAGGCTGGCAGAGCACCTTAAGCCCAATTTCAATGGTCCAGGACCGGGTTGGCACCACTTGGCAGGGTAGACTCACAAATGGCAGAGTCCAGGTGCAGATGCAATGTTGTTGGAAGCCTGTTGTGTACCTGAGGCTTCAGATCAGGAGGCCAGCCAACTAGCCCTTGGAGTCACTCTGGGTTCAAGAGATGCAGGTCCAGTCCTTCTCACCCAGGCAGGAGGGCAGCAGGTCAGCACAGCAAGGCAGCAGTCCTTTAAAGCAGCAATCCAGCAGTGTTACAGTCCTTTCAGCAGCACAGGAGTCCTTCTTCCTCAGGTCCAGAAGTGTACTAAAGTGGTGGTGTCCGATGTCCAGTATGTATACCCAGTTGTGCCTTTGAAGTGGGGAGAAGCTTCTAGAGGCATGCCTATGAAGTGCACAGGTGCCCTAATACAAGTAGGTTTCACCCACATAGCCCAAGCCACAAGGGCACACAAGGAGATAGATCACATTTTTGGTCTTGCAGTTAAACATTTTCTTAGCTGAGATCTGGTAGCCATTAAGCGTGATGTTATTGCCTACTATAGCATAATCACAAGCTTTACATTTGGAACATTTAAATGTTCCTGTAATCGGGAGCTCTCCATCAATAGTTTTTTGAATAAAAGAAGTGCTTTCTCTATATCTGGATCTGGTAACAATATCTTTAATATTTTTGTTCCGCCGATGAGCAAACATTGGCTTAGGAAGTGTATGTTGCTCTTCATGGTCACTGTTCAGAATATGCCAACAGGAGTTGACAATCTGTCTAACTTTTTCATTAAGTGTAGAGTGTTTGGTGACACAAACCAACTGGTTGGTAGCAGATGGTAACTTATCTCTTAAAAGATAATCTCTATCATAAAATCGTGCTCTTTTAAAAGATTCACGAATTAATCTATGAGGATACCCTCTTGCAGCAAATTTCGCTTTCATGGTCATAGCTTGTCTGTCAAAATCGGTCAGCCTCGAACAATTTCGGCGCAATCGGAGGAACTGACCGAAAGGTATACTCTCTTTTTGTGCACATGGATGGTATATAAACAATAAATGATGATTTTAACTTGAATCATTTTGCACTGAGTCTATTGATATTTATCAATGTGCCTGTTGTAGGTCTGTCTATGACCATTTAATTGCCTAGGTTTTGCGCTTCTACTTGTATTATCCCTACCCTAGGACTCATTGTACTTTGTAGGGGGTCTCTTTGTATTTCAATTAGTGCACAGGTGCCCTGCCATCCTGGCCCTGGCCCCAAAGACCGGGCCAAGAGTTGGATAGTCTTCAGCCGTCATCACCCGGAAGAGGATGGGCTGGGCCACGCCCTTTGGCTGCAGTTTGGACATGGAAGGTATGTGGCTTTGAATATTAAATGGAGATTTCCACATTGTGAATAAGATTTGTTTTAGTGCTAGCCTTCAAGGACTAAAGTCTGACACTGCACTGCACAAGTTTACTTTTGATAAAGTTTGTAAGAGTCTGCTCATTTAGGGGAAGTCCCAGATAAAATGGGGAAAAGAAAAGCAACTTAGCCACTGCTGGAAACCACAATGCCAAAAAACACACTGCTAAACTGCCTTCAAAGGGTGTGCTCAGAATAGTGCTGATCAAGGAGAGTTACACGTAGGGTGATAAAATACTGTTTATGCTGCTTTTAAACCAAATTGTTTTAAAACTACTGAATTCTTGCACATTGCGCTTTAGGCTAATTTGCACCATTCTCTGCACTCGCACTTTTCCTCGGCTGTGTTTAGAGCCAGGTACTGGGACGAGCCACAACTAGACGCCATCTTGGTAGGCGGTCTAGTCTTTCGTCCAGGCTCTGTATTTACTGAGCCTTCGGACGTGTGCCACCGGCATGCAGCAAGCGTGCCACCGGCCCGCCAAAGGCAAGCCCGTCCGTGCCAGGAATGCGCCATGCGCCAGGACCTCTGGCCAATTTTCTCCCCTAAAATACACTAGGTAATGGTTGGTGAGGCTCAACAGAGGTAGGCTCTTGCGCTGTAATATTTTTAATTGCGGTGAGGGTCAGGACAATGTACATTGTAGCCACTGCGATTTTGCATGCCAGGTGGAACAAATTTCGCTAACATGCATGACAGGGCGTCTTTCTTCCCCCCTAGCCCCTAGACTCTGAAATGCACTTTGATCAATACTTGCTCGCTTATTAAACATAAAATGGAATTTTTTTATCACATTAACACCCATATCCCCGATATAGCCTTTTTACTGAAACCTGGGCAGACAAGACCTCAAATCCAGATCTAGTAGATGCAATACCAGCAGCATACCCTGTTACTAGGTTAGACCGTACTGTTAAGCGGTCGAAGGCTTAGCAGTGGTCTATCGTAACCACTTCGAAGTCGCTCATTAACCCGCTACATTAGTGGACTTAGAAGCTATGCTCTTTAGATGCAAGCTAACTAGTAACTTTGCCTTTAATGTGCTACTGGTTGACAGGCTGCCGGGCCCGAAAGCCAATTTTCTAGATGCATGAGGTGACATCCTGGAGCCATGTATGCAGTACCCTAATTTCACAGTTTTAGGTGACTTTATTTTCCATCTGGAAAATCCCAACAATAAAGAATCTTAACAGATAATTGCCATTCTGAGTGGTTTCAATCTTATTCAGTTGGTGAATACCGCCATGACATGCTGCTGTCACTCAGCAACGGCCCGCCCCCATCCTGATGCTCTGTTCGGGAGGGGGAAGAAAAATAAAATGGTAAAAATGACCATTTTGTTTTCAGGTGTTTGGGTGGATTTTAAGTGGGGCGACGCTCCTCCGCTCCAACGGAGGAGCCGCCCCTGGAATAACTATGGGAAGCTGTTTCAACATTCAGCTGAACTTTGTCTCCATTGGAACCGTTTGCATCTGGGCCTTATAGGTTGCTGAGATCTTATCAAGATGATTATTCTCCCCCGGTATCTTTATCTTTTCCCTTGTATCCCACATTTTCTTCCTGTTGCTTCCTTTACAAAAATTGAGGCATTATGGCAGAAGTTTATCTGGTCCTATAGGAAGCGTCAGTGTAAGATCCCTTTTCTACAGCAGTCTAGGGAAGATGGTGGGGTTTTGCTACCGATTCTTAGGTTTTATTATCTGGCGTCATTCTTCTCACGACTCCGGTAGGTACTGAGGTGAGGGCAGTGGCCACTGGGTCGCATTTTTAGTGCGTTTCTTCCGCTGGGCAAAACGATGGTCCCCGGCATGGGTATTGTGGACACAATATACTTTAAGTAAACCGGTTTCAAAACTCTAAAAGTTTCTCTCCTTATTTGGGGCTTCTTTAAGAAAATATTCCCCGGCATTACCCCATTCAATTAGCTTACGTATTTGGGCTATAATCCCAGCTTTCCTAACAGTATCCATGAAGGGTTCAGGGAGATTTGGGATAAGGTTAATCTCCTGATCTTAGGTCAACTATTTGAGGGTGCAGTGTTTTCCCATTTGGAAATTTACAGCAGCAGTTTCCTCTTCTGTCTTCAGTTTTCTTTAGATATTTGCTGTTGCAGCATTTTATCTTAAGCCTTAAAGACGAGGACTTGTGCTGTATAATTAAACCCTGCTTGGACCTGGTTAGGAAGGCTCCATTCCAGAGAAATATTGGGCTGGTCTATAAGTCAATTTATATTCCATCTCATAATCAGGTGGATGACCTTTACCAGCTGAGGACGAGTAAGTGGCGTGCCCTGCTCAATATGGAAGTAACAGTTGCTGATCTTCAGTGTAATAAAGTCATGTTTCATTCAGCATTGAACATATCCCATATTAAGGTACACCATCTCAAAAGCATTAATGATTGCTATTATACCCCACATCGTCTGTTCATTATGAAGTTATGGCCGAATGATGTGGACTTGCGAGAGCTGACGCAGTTCATGTCTTTTCATCTTGCCCTGCATTACGCTTGTTTTGGAAATTTGTTTTTGGCAAACTTGGTGGCATTTCTAACCTGGCGTTCATGGCTGATCAGAAACTGATTATGTTGGGTCACTCGCCAGTTATCCCTTCCTACTTATCTGGTTTATACTTCTTTTCTATTGCAATAGCTATAATGGCTCTGGCACGTTTCTGGCTCTCCAGTAAGTCTCCTGATCGATGGGTCTAGAGGCAGACAAATTTTGTATATAAGCAGGCTGGAGATGGTGCTAATAGAGAACGATACTGTGAGGAAAAAGCTAGGTTGGGTCTGGGAGCCCGTTCAGGGCTGGCTGGTGGAGGTGGCTGGTACTCAGGACTGATCTGCCCAGTTTTTCTCTAGTTTTGTTTGTTTTCCGTGATGCTCTCCCCCACCTATGTTCTGTTAAGGATCATATGATTTTGGTCTCATTTTGCTTTTTTTTGGTTTTCAATTTTGTGAAACATTTATCATCAAGGTAATCGCTATGTTTGCAATGTTCCAAATGGATTGTTGGATTCTTTATGCTGTAAAGTTTGCTCTTTGTCTCATTTGCTGGATAAGTAATGTATTTGTCCCCTTGCTCTGGGTATTGGTTGTCTTCTCGTTATGTAAAATTAAACAAAAAATTATAATTAAAAAAATACATTCAAGATTGCAAAAATTTGATCAATAATGAAAAAACGATTTTTTTCTCAGAAAAAATCCATTTACCTAAGAACTCCAAGAGAGAACTTTTCTAAATGGTTTAGGTGCTCTCTAACCTAACCACCAGTTGCACACTGTCCCCCAACCACTCTGTTACAAATTAGCAGAATTATTTAAAAACAAAGTGGAGGAAATAGATGAAAAATTGAACCTCAGTTGTGCGGCCACAAGCCAGACCTTGCAGACAAACTGGGTAGTTCCTATAACAAATGATATTGGTAAGTTCCCTCCTCACCGCGGAAAGAGTAGCAGAACTTATAAGACAAACAAAGTCAGGGGCCCGACCGATCCCTGCCCGCCAAACATTTTACATGATATAGTAGGGACGGTTGCTCCTCCACTAACGACACTACTGAAAACTATTATGAGCTCAGGTCACTTTCCTTCTGAATGGAAAAAGGCCTCCCTTTGCTGTTTCTCATTTTAGTTCCCAATAGTTTCACTACCACACACTGGAAAGCGCTGGCCTGGAGACACGCCCCCCTCATACGGAGAGATATTTAAATCGCCACAAAGCGCGTCCACGCAGCTCTGCTAAGGCAGGTTGGATTCGCTTTCATTGCCCGATTTACTTTCCCTGCAAGCATGACCAGTGATATATTTTCGGAGGTGACTGGCTCCACAACTGTGGGCTCCATCTTGGAAGGGCTAATACCCTATTTTAATTGATTTTATGCTTTTATTTTCTCACTACTGCTTTGCTTTGTTTTTCTTTACCAGTATCTTTCCCCAAAGGGGAGCTGGTGAGTGGATTGCGGGGTTGCTGGACCCTAGTTTGCATTTTAATTGCCCAATAATTTCACTACCACGCGCTGGAAAGCGCTGGCCTGGAGACACACCCCTTGTATGTAGGGATATTTAAATCACCACAAAGTGCGTCCGTGCCACTGGTGCACGGAAAGTGTGCCAAAGGCAAGCCCGTCTGTTCCCGTCCTCGCCAGGATCACGCCGAGTGCCAGTCCCCCTGCCGGTTTACCAACCCAACTCTAAGAAGGAGCTTCTTGCACTTAACAACAAAGGTAAGGCCTGTGTCTGTATGGATACTTGCTCCTTCCCTGCTCCCTCTGGTATGTTGTGCTGGGATTGTGGGGCTCAAATAACCATCCTGAATACTCTGGTCAGTACGGAAATGAATAATAAATCCCTTTTGCTTACTAAAAAATCCACTAGTTCAGAGCAACAAATTCCCTGCGCTTTGTTAAACGCACGATCACTGACAAAACATAAATTAGAATTTGCAGATTTTGTAGAGAATCACCAGGTAGACATAGTTTTTATTATCGAAACCTGGGCTGATCCTACCACGGGCCCTGATCTGGTGCTGGCAGTGCCTCCTAATTACACTATCTACAAACTAGACATGCCTCACAAACGAGGGGGGCCTAGCCATTATTCATCAGATTAACTTTAAGTCTATCTTTGAACCCACCTCCTCACTTGAGTGTGAAGCTCTTTCTTTTAATATAGAACTCTCGAAGTCTCAATACTTTAATGGACTGTTACAGTACTGCCCCCCTGGCTCTAGAAACAGTTTTACTCAATCTAACGGTACCCTGCTGGAAGCAGGTCTCTGCGCTAAAGACCATACTGTTCTAGGAGACTTTAACTTCCATTCATAAGCTGTTTCTGCCTCAGACACGGATGCTCTAATTAAGACAATGGCCAGTTTTGGCCTCTCTCAATCAGTTAAGAGGCAAACTCATCGTGCTGGGCATATACTTCATGGGTTTTTTACCAACAATACATATGGCTCTTTTCTGGAACAAAATCCATGCAGAGCAATTTACTAATGCTCTATCTAGTCCAGTCCCAGCCAGGCTTTTCAGAAAATTTAGATCAAGACACCCTAACCTTTTCCAACTGGCTAAATGCAGCTGTTTCTCTTTTTGTTTCAGTGAAGACCTTCCACCCCACAGAAATAAACCAGCAGCCCCAGGGTTTACGGAAACTCTTAGAATACAAACACAGTGCTGCAGAAGACATGAAAGAAAGTGGAGAAAGTAGTACAACGAGGTGGAATATGAAAAATACAAACAATGTATAAAAGACTATAAATCTCTTGCGATCAAAGAAAAATCCGCATACTTTACACAAAAAATCAACTTGGCCAAAAACTCAGCTAAAGAACTTTTTCAGGTAGTATCGAAACTAATTGCTGTCCCTTGTAAGTACTTGACTAACAGTAGTAAAGCTTTCTGCAACTCTCTCGCCAATTTTTTCTTAGAGAAAGTTACAATAATATATAACAAATTTGATCAAACAAAGAATACAGCTCCTGAAGATAATACTCATGGCACTATAGGTGTCACTCAGGTCACTATTAATGAATTCTCACCCATTAGCCCTGATGAGGTTACGAAGCAAATTCAATCAGCTAAATCCGGGTCTCCTTTAGACCCTTGTCCTCCTGCAGTCATTAAAATAGCGGCAGACACTATCACTATTCATCTCTCAAACATTTTTAACGCAATGTTTAAATCAGGTTACTTTCCTAAGCAATGGAAGACAGCATCCATGCTCCCTCTCATAAAAAACCCAACCTGAATCCGACTGATCCAAATAGCTATGGTCCTATTTCGTGCCTCCCACTCCCTGCCAAACTGATAGAAGAGGCCATGAATCAACAACTGGTACTTTTTAAACAGAATAACAATGTATTGGATCTGACTCAGTTCGGATTCAGAGGCGGTCATAGCACAGAAACTGCTTTGATAAAAGTCACGGAGATAATTAGAGCCACCCTAGACCTGGGAGGAACTGTAGGCCTTATTTTACTCGCCCTATCTGCAGCCTTTGATACGGTCGATCACAAGCTTTTGATCGACCGTCTTCAAAATATTGGGATCAAGGGGGCTGCTGTTGCTCTGCTTAGACCCTTTCTTACTGATCGAGAGAAATTGGTGGCTTTGGATCAATTTGTCTCTGAACCTTTCAGGCGGCATTGCGGGGTCCCACAGGGATTCTCATTGAGTCCAACATTGTTCAACGTCTATGTTACACCATTGGCTAACCTCATAAGATCTTTTGGCTTTGCACTAACATCCTATGCTGATGACACACAGACAGTTGTGTCTTTTACTGCCAATGATAACACAACAGCAGTCAGATTCCATGACTGTATGGGAGCAATCAGCAATTGGATGAACAAAAACTGCTTAAAACGTAACTCTGAGAAAACAGAGGTGTTCCTTTTTGGAAATCAGCTCTTGGTTTGGTGTGCTGGCCAAAAGAACATGCTTTAAGGGAAGAGTGGTTCTGCCACTTAATAGCTTCAAAGGAGCATCTAGCTTATATTCAATTAGTGTCCCCCTCTCTTAGTAGGGCTAACATTTAATGAAAATACTAGTGTCCGTTAATTACATCCAAACCAAAAATAAAAATAAATAATATAGAAAGGAATCCTGTGGTTCTTAGAGATTTCTAGAACATTTATGTAAATCATGTAATCACAAAATGAACAAATATATATGCACACACAGATCAACACTATACAATTACATTCAAATGACGTGAAGTGAACACAAAAAAATATATATATATCACAACACAATACACAAATAACACATCATTATAAACCCAAACATTACATTTAGACAAAGTGTGAAGTGTTTTGACTAGATATCATCCCAGTTTCGAAATTAATCTAGTTTTTTCAATTGGTCTGGGTGATCATTTGCACTTAATATTTAGCGTCGACGTTTCGACCCCTGGAAATATTGCGAAAGTGTGTTCGTCTGAGGGGGGTCTTCTTCAGGACTAAAAAAGAATCTGTGTGTGGATTCTGAATCCCTGATCTCAGAAGGCATATTTACACGCCGGAGCTTTCAAAGGCAAATACTTAGCCTTAAGGCTGTTTTCTGGAGGTGGAAGGCCCCGAAAAACATAATTTGAATATAAGGAGAGATTCATACTTGGAACCCCGAGCGCCAGACGCCGGAGATATATAGGCACGAAGTGCATGTGCCTTGGACTAATCTTACCCACAGAATAAGAAGAGTAACGTCGGATACAGGTCATCTGTTATGAACAAGCGGCCGTGCTGTAATAGAAATCAGGGTGGAACTTCCAGAAGGCCACACACAGATTCTTTTTTAGTCCTGAAGAAGACCCCCCTCAGACGAACACACTTTCGCAATATTTCCAGGGGTCAAAACGCCCATTAGATTTCCCAGGTAATAACGCACGTAAGTGCATCAAAAATATTAGCGTTTTTGTTTGCGGACGATACGCTTTTATTTCTAAAACTTCTGCTGGGCTGCAGGCCTTGATCAGTCGTTTCCTAACTTTTTGTATGGAAAGGGGGCTGGTGCTAAATGCAAATAAAACCAAATGCATGTCCTTTAACCCTTATAAATCGACAAAGGCATGTATAAAAGCACACAATGATATACTAGAGCAAGTTTCAGACTTTGATTATTTGGGAGTCAGGTTGACTAGCAATTTTTATTGGTTGCCCCAGATTAATAAGAGCACATAAAAACTACAGCTAGGATCCACGGCCATTTCTAAATTGTATAAGAAATCCAAGTCAAGAATCCTTTCACCGGCCCTATAAATATATAATACCAAGGCTAAGGGGTCGGCTCTATGGATCTGAGGCATGGGGACATGTAAAGGACAAGAGGCTATCAGTGGTTGAGAACAAATGTATGCACTCTTTGTTAAATCTCCCCCAGAGTGCTCTATGCATACCCCAGTTAATTGATTTAGGGATAAATCTGATTATTAACTCGCTAAGCAAACACAAGGAGATGATGGACGGAGTGCTGAAACTTTTCAAACACTCACCCCCAGTCACAGATCTGGGTTGAATCTATCATCGTTCTTTAGCTCACTTTGCAACTCCAGTTCAGACACAGCTATATGCAAATCAGTCTTGACCCTGTGCCTCATGGGAACAGTCCAGCCCGAACTGCCAAGCCATGTCTTCCCTGGACCGGAAACAAGCATCCTGGGACCGGTTTCGGGCTAACAGCCCTCATCAGCCAGGCTAGCTTGAATCCAGTGGCAAAGTGAGCAAGGGACCCACGTCTGGGCATACCCTTCCAACTTAGGGCGAACAAAGCAAACACAAGGAGATGATAGACGGAGTGCTGAAACTTTTCAAACACTCACCCCCTGTCACAGATCTGGGTTGAATCCATCATAGTTCTTTCGCTCACTTTGCCACCCCAGTTCAGACACAGCTATATGCAAATCAGTCTTGACCCTGTGCCTCATGGGAACAGTCCAGCCCGAACTGCCAAGCCATGTCTTCCCTGGACCGGAAACAAGCATCCTGGGACCGGTTTCGGGCTAACAGCCCTCATCAGCCAGGCTAGCTTGAATCCAGTGGCAAAGTGAGCAAGGGACCCACGTCTGGGCATACTTTCCCCTTTGGTTTTGTATTAACTCGCTAAGTCAAGACATCTTTTATTTTGGTGAAGATTGTGGTAAACACAGAGCTACACTCTTACAGACTAGTCCTTGAGAAATTACTGCCTTTAAAAGATCATATGAGAATCCCATACTTAACGTGCATTAAAAGCATGCTCTATAGTTTAGATCCAGTTGCTCTCTGGGAGTCCCCAGCGGATGCTCATTTAGTGTCCAAGTCGGACATCAAAGAAAAATTAAAGGTTTTCCTATGGGAGGAGGACCTGCGTAAATCCAAAGTACGAAGTCTGACAGATTTTTAGATCACAAATCTATTCTACAATTTGAGTCATTTCTTGATAGAATATCATGTCATTTAGAGAAACTGTTATATATCCAATATAGATACAAGATCCTGTCCAGCAACAGTGTTTTATACAATGGGAAAGAAAAACTGTTCCAGTAACATGTGCCTGGCTTGCAGAATGGAAGCCGAAATGGTTTACCATCTGGTTTTTTTCTGAAATGCTTATAGAGGCCCCAGTAAGAAATTGATTAAGCCAGTGTGTCATCTTTTAGGGGTTAGACAATGTGAAAAAGCGATGAGAAGCTTAAGAACTAGCACAAAAGATGCATCATTTTTACTTCAGCGTGGCTCATACGAAAAACTTATGTCCCACGATAAAGGGTAATCCTGATGGTGCTAATGAATTGATGTATTTATTTTAGAATTTCTTTAATGTGCAATATTGTAGAGTGAATTTGCTACTTTGAATAAGATAAGATGAGCTATTAGCCTTATATTTTTAGCCGTTTTTAATTCGGATCTCGCTTGTTTTAAATGTTTTATGCTATTGTGTGTTTTTGAGGATATTTTAACTGAAATAAATATTTTGATTGATGATGATGATGACAATTAATTTAATAATATAATATATTATTAAGTAAAACATGCTTTGAAGCAGCCCAACTCTGTGGATTGCATTCAAACTGATTCACATATCTTCATAGCCGTTGTTTATTCATCACAAGATCAGAAACATACTGTCTCACAATTTTATAATTCATATATGTTCTCACACATCACTAAATTCCAAACTTGGTGAAATTACATGGGACCTACAACTATTTAAGGCAAACCTAAAAAACCTAATAAGCATCACCTCAGAGCTGGCAAACAACAGATGGAACTGCTACATTCCCGTGAAGAATAGCCACAGTCAGGTTTCAGATACCTTATACTGCTCTAGATCACCGTCACGCCCCACAACCAATGCAAACCCAACTTTCTGAGCATCTCCCCATCTGAGATGGAGAAAAATACCCTACCCCAACGCCTACACTCGACCCATATGACTCAAAGACCCTCTCTCCGATGGTGACATTCACACCCTCCTTCTCTCATATTATGCTACAGTCTCTGATAATAGAGAAGATTTGTACCTAATACAAACAATTCTTACAAACCCACAAAGACAACCTAGACCTAATCATAGAATCTTAAACAAGGCAAACCTTAAGTAAGTGCCCATTACTCAGATAACCACAGAGGACACCAAACTACACTTGAAATGCATGCTACTCAATTGCAGATCTGCAGTAAAACATGCAGCAGACATCGCGGACCTCATCCTTGCACAAGAGCTGGATCTATTAATCCTTACCGAAACCTGGTTAATGAGTCTGCCACACCTACCCTTGACTTACTAGTTCCACCTAACGATGACATGATAAGTTTAGATAGACCCAGCAGACCAGGCAGAGGTATTGTTTGCATACACCGAAACAACCTCTCAGTGAAACAGTCACACAACACTGCCCTATCCTCATGTGAATACTTATGCATTGATATTCTAAATAACAGCAGTCCAGTGTGCAAACTACACATGATTTACCACCCACCAGGAGATAAAATCACATTCATAGAACAACTAATGGAAACCATCTCCACCAATGCAGGACAACACTGCACCCAGATCTTCCTCAGAGATTCCAACCTCCACTGGAATGACCCTAATGACCCAGCAGACAAAAGCCTAAAAACCTTACTAGCTGACCTCAACTTGACACAATTCTGTGATAGTCCTACCCTCAATTTGGGGGTGACATTGGACCTCATTATTGTCAAGAGTAATAACAACCAACTGGAATCCATCATCCCTTGTGATTGGACAGATCACCACTGCATCACTTTCCTTATCACAGAACCCATGAAGACAAAAAAAGTTCAAGTATGAAAACCCAAACTTTGGAAAAGGAGCATGCATAGTACCAACCTAAATAATCTGACTTCCCTCAGCAACATCTTGCCACCTCCCTTGGACATGGCAGGTGTCCATGTCCTCGCAGCCCACTACAACAAAGTAAATGCTGAAGATTCTACACACAATCCCACCATTAAGACTAAAAAGAATGTCCATCAAAGAATCCAAACCCTGGTTCAATGACATCCTAATTGAAGATAGACATAAACTCACACTAGCTGAATGAACATGGAGATTTTCACCCTCTATTGAACAACTTAAACACCTGAGATCATTGAGGAGCACTTACAACAAATGCATCAAAAGTTCGAAAGCAAATTACTTTAGAAACCAATTAGACAATGCTAGAAATCGTCCAAGAAAACTATTCAAACTTGTCAGGCTACAATCCATTGGGCAACCCAACCCTACCTCAACAAGCACTAAATCATAGTCAAACTGTGAGGGCTTTATCTGCTTCTTCAGGCAAAAGACAAGAAAGATCGAAAGTGACCTGCAGATGGTTAGGGAGCACCTCCCTCTCGAACCCTTATATTAGCAACCCGCACCCCCATTCAGGATTGCTGAACCCTCATTTCTCTCAGCCACACCCCCAAAAACAATGCATCATGGAGCACATTCAAAACCTTGGATGAAAGCACCGTTCTCAAAATACTAGCAGCATTGAAACCCACAAATCACTTTAGCGACCCCCTACCAGCATCTGTCTTCAAGGAGGTCAAAATGTCCCTACTCCCTCTCTGGAACAAGATAGTGAATGCTTCACTTCTCCAAGAATCGATCCCTGACTGCCTTAGAGCTAGGAAGGTTATCCCTATTTTGAAAAAACCAACAGCAGATCACACAGATACAAACAATTTCCGACCAAAATCTAATAAGACAACACTGGTGAAGCTCCTTGAGAAATGTGCCCATCTTCAATTATGCAGCCACATCGAACAATTCAGCCTCCTAGATCAATTCCAATCCGGTGTCCTCAGGGCCACAGTACCGAATCAGCGCTCACTCATATAGTTGATGATGCCCTAAAAATGTTGGATCAGAACGAATCCTGCCTCCTCATCCTCCTCAACCTCTCATTAGTCTTTGATATGGTCAAACATGAGAGCCTCTTAGACCTACTCGAACGTAGGATGGGTTTACCCGGGTCCATTCTTAACTGGTTCACTTCCTTTCTCCACAACAGAACCCAAATAATAAAGGCCAGTATGTCCCTATACAACCCTCCACTGGTAACTCTAGGGGTCCCACCAGGGTCCTTGCTCTCACCCACTCTCTTTATCCTGTTCATGGAACCCTTGACTGAACTGTTCAGTTCATCTAATGTCCACTATCACATGTACACTGACAAAAGAAAAGGGCAAGAATGCGCCGTATCTACAAGATACAGCGCATTCCTGTCCTTTCTGCTGACGCACAAACTGTAGCCAAGCACCAACGCAGGCACCCTTGCACCATGGTGCAAGCGTGTCTGTGTTGTTGGCATGTTTGTTTTTGTGCAAGAAGGGGCACCTTCCTGCATAAAAACAATGAAAGGAGGCGTTTTCCTTCTAGTATGTCTGCTGTAGAATGCAGCACAAGTGCAAAGAGGAAAAAATGAGGAGAAATGTAGACATTTTTCCAAATTATGCCTGCTTTGGGAAGGCATTAGTTTTGGCGCTGCCTCAGATTTACGCTACGTGGTAAATCTGGGGCAGTGTCAAAAATCATAGGTGTTGCGTGGGAACACCCACAGCAACACCCATGGAACATCCCTTCCACACAGTGTAAGGCATTACCTTACTCCATATTTACAAGGCCATGAAAAGCTTGTAAATATGGGCCGGCACACTGCGCCTCCGGGGCGTCACAAAAGTGACGCTCCAGTGGCGTAAAAGTGCCACAGGGGCATTGTAAATATGCCCCTATGTATTTCAACATAATCTTACCAAAAAAAACAAAATTGGCTGACCTGCAACCACCTCAAATGAAATGCTCTCAAAACAGAATTCCTCCTCATTGCTCCACCCAAACACCCACTGGACATCGCAGAATCAATGAAACACATAACAGCTTTTAACTGCTTCCCACACATCATAGATTCAATGATATCTCTGAGAATAACGCTCAACAAGAACCTGAACATGCAGGAGTCCATCATCTCTATTACCAAAGAGCGTACTTCCACACGAACATCCTAAGGAAAATTTAAACATTTCCTTTCCTCATGAGCACTTCAAGTTAGCTGTAGAAGCCCTATGATTCCTAGGTTGGACTATGGAAGTACAACCCTCTGTGGTCTTTCCAGGTGTAAGCTGGTGCCTTTAAGGGCCTCTCTTAAGTCTGCTTCCAGACTCATCACAGGCTTTAAAAGAAACAATCACATCACTCCTGATCTAAAATGTTTAAACTGGCTCCCATATGAGGCAAGGATTTACTTCAAAATTGCTTGCAGGACCCACAAATCCATGCACTTCAACACCCTGAGATACCTTGCACAAAAATTGGAACTATCGGGTGGTTGTAGAGCTTCTAGAGGCACTAGAACCCTACTGCTGAAACCACCGAATTCCATAAAAAGAAAACATGTAACTGAGCATTCTCAGGCATTGCCCCAAAAATATGGAACGCCCTACTCCTTGAAATCAGACTGAAGCCCTCAACTGGGTCATTCAAAACAAAAGTTAAAGTGATACTGATGAACAAATTTCTGCCATAGAATCCACGATCTCCACTCCTGTACACTATGGGCCTGATTTCAACTTTGGCCCAGTTGCGCCGGCTCTCCGCCAGTGCGGCTGGGCCAAAGCCCCACACAGACCACCCGCCTGATTACGAGTTCTTTTTGCCTTTCCCAAGGCGGTGCCCTGAAAAAGGAGCTGATACTTTCTGTGGTGGCTCTAGGAATGCCGCCATCAACATCGGAATATGCTGGGGACACTGCAGAACATGGGCCGTTATCGGGTCCAGCAAAGCATCAACGTCCTGTTGCACATATGATGGGAGTGTCAGACAGAGATCCAATACGTATTCTTCTCCGCAAAACAGGCATCGGAGGACAGGTAAGATGCAGTCCATCCAGACTGGTCTAAATGACAAGAGCCAAGATGCACTTAGTTCTCTTAGGTGAGGTGTGCCTAGATGTTGTACCATGCGATCACAGTATTTTCGCTCCAGGAGTACTGTTTCCAACTCCTTGGTGACTGGGACGTCCATTGCGTAGCAGAAAAATGATAATCAGGATACCTGCTATTAGAAACAGGATCAGCGGCAGCCCTCCAAATATGCTTCCAAATAGGGAGTGTATAAAGGTTGGTATAACTCCGAGGACCGTCTAAAAGGTGCTTAATAGTCCAGAACCTATGGTCTTAAATAGGTGGACGATGCCTGTCATATCAGACATGTTAAAGAAACGATTTACCATTTCTGCGAAAAGGAAGGGGCAGTTTGTACGTATGAGTGCCTGTATCTCTGCCGAAGACCTTGCGACTTGAAGATCAAAAGTCTCTCGAGCAGAGGTTAAGGGCACGGATTTCTGTATGAGCATGGCTTTCATTCTGCTCAAAGCATCAAACCGTATTAATGAAACATTTAGCGAAAAACGGTAAAAGGTCAGTCCCTGTAAACCGTGACAAGTGTAATGTAGGGCAGAATATAGGTGAAGGGTAATGAAGTTACCGGGGCCTATATTATGGTACCTATATGGAATATAACACTGGACTTCACAGTCCATACTGTGCTGGAACAATTTTTGCCATTCCCAAACGTGCTGAAACTGGGGATTCAAGCAGATGGTGGGACGGCATTGGGGCCCTGTAGTGCCCCCTTTGTTCCCCACCGCCAGCCTTTTTGTGGCGGGCTCCCCACCATGAAAAGGCTAATGGTGGAGAAACTTGTAATATGCTCGGCGGGACTGCATCAGCCCCGCTCAGCATATTACATTGCCCCAGTCGCGCCACCGCCAGAGAACAGCGGTTCCCTGGCGCAGGCACCAGTCCACCACCATATGACTGTGAAAGTCATTATACAGCAAACGGTGGACAGGAATGCTGTGCCACCGTGAGTGCGGCAGTCTGAAGACTGCCGCACTCATAAACAGGCCCTAAGTGCCCCCTTATTCCTGCACGCTTGCTTATCCCTTGATTCTGGATTTTTGTATGTCTTGTATTCTGAGTTGGTCCCTCTTGTGTCTTCTATCATAACATGTTCCGTCCTTGATAAGGATGTTGTTCTTCATGCTCCCTATCTCATTAAACACTGTCAAGCGATCTGATATCCGCAAGGGTCATGATTGCGCTATATAAAACTTTATAAATTAAATATATTAAAAATATTGGCTTGTCGGAAGACAACTGGGCAGCGAGCTGATAGATCAGTGGTCATCAGAAACTACAGATGCTACAGATGATATTTTGCCTAGTTCAATATGTGGGGAGCCAGTGCAGAGTCATGAGGGCTGTGGTAATATGGTCTCAGGGTTTGCAGTATAGTTGCAGTCAGGCCGCTTAATTTGGATCCCACTATAATTTCTATAGGAGAGATTTGGCATTCCTATATAGTGTCTGTTGGCATAATCTTTCCACGAGAGAACAAGAGCTGCTGTGGCTTGGACTCGAGGCGGGAATTCTGGGAAATGCAATATTTGTTTTAGGAATTTCATACTTGATTGCACATAGGCATTCATTTAGACGTTGCAGAGTAAGGTAAGGTGTAAGGTCCATAGAAGCAGGTTCTTCACCTGATTATGATGGACAGGCTGGGATCTTTTGTACAAGTGTCAGTTTCCACATCTGGAAATTGCAGTGTTATTCGGGTTGCATTTAACACCTTTATTGTAGCAGGTGAGCACAAGCCCTGTTGTTTTGAACAGGTTGGTGTGGGAAACGAGAAGGGCCAAGATTTTCTGGAATACAAGCGAGACTTTTCATCATCAAGGAGTGAGATAGAGCTTGGGTAGCCAAGGGTGGGCCAGGTTTCCCCTACTATGGGAGCAGATGGTGAAGGGGGGAAGGGTGGCCAGTGCTATGTGGAATTTCGTGGTGTGGAAGCAACATCAGAGTATTATGAAGGCGCTGACTAATTGATGTTGGGAACATAAAGCGCGTGGAGATGCAGCAATAGTGAATTGGATGAGGTAAAAGGGTGAGGGTGTAGGGGAATCAAAGTGAGTGGGTTTGGTAGGGAAGTGAAGCAAGACTGAGAGGAATTGAACCTGAGCTGAACAAGGGGCATACTCCAAGCCCCAGCAAAACTTGCGGCAGGGAGCCGCTGATGTGAGCAGCTTGCGCCCAGAGGCGCTTCTTAATACTTCCAAGGATCCCCGCAGTGCAGGGAACCCGAGCTGACCGAGGGGCAGACTCCAAGCCCCAGCATAACTCGCAGCAGGGAGCCGCCAACGTGAGCAGCCAGCGCCTGGAAGCACTTCTTAAAACTTCCTGGGAATCCCTCAGCGCGGGCAACCCAAGTCGACCGAGGGGCAGACTTCCAGCTCCAGCATAACTTGCGGAAGGGATCCACCGATGTGAGCAGCCTGCGCCCAAAGGCCCTTCTTAAAACTTTCCGGGAGTCCCAGAGCGCGGGACGCGCACGGGTGGCACCCGGGCATGGTCCGGGCAAAGACCGAGACAAGAGCGGGCCCATCTGCGCCCATCCGCGGCCGGAAGAGGCTGGGCCCCATCTCTTGGCTACGGTTTCTGCAGCTTTTCTTGGGAATACAGTGATCTGTACGTTCTCCCTCCATCCCATGGACTGAAAGTAGAGACGCAGGACAAAAGTAAAACTTACCTACAACTGAACTCAGGTAACCTGCATTAAATTAGATTTGTACTGTGTACTTATAAAGGATGGGGAAATGTAAGGGGACCCACCACTCTGTGGATAAAAAAAAGGGAGAGGCTTTGCCAAATTCAATTAAAAGTTATCTTACATCTGTCATGGGTGCTATTGAGACTGAGATTGACAGGGTTGAGGCAAGGATAGACTCTACTATAAAAAAAATCAGCTCTTTCAGAACTTAAGACCAACACCATGGTTTCGGCAGAACCTGTGCAGAATCAGTCTATTAGGCATACTACCCATACTACCCATGAGCGCTCATTCATCATGGACCCTCCCGCCCCCCTAAGGCAACTGTTTCTACATCTATTTCTCTCCCTATTAATTCAGGCACTGTACAGGACCTATATGTCTCGACAACACCTGAAGCGATATCCCAGGCAGAGAGTCCCCCCTGCAAGAAAAGCAGGCAAGAGGCAGCTAGGCCGACATATGTGGAGCCTATACAATCTAATTCTAAAATAAATCCTCCATCCACACCAAAACAAAGCCTAAAAGCTAAGACAAATGAGGGAAAAAAGCATGCCAAGAAATTTCCTTAGAGAATTGCAGCTCAAAAAAATCTGCCCAAACTTGTTCGGGACTGGACCACCTGGGGAGTCAGCTTAAAATCATAGCACAATCCTGTGCTGCGGTCATTGAGAAAATCGCCTTTTTGGAGAGGAAAATTAAGAGCGTTTCCATAACCCAGGGGAAGCTTATGGAAAAACTGGTCTCTCCGAATAAACAAGGGAGGCTCAAAGCGAACAGAAAGCAACAGAGGGAGCAACAAATCAAATGCAGCCACACCTACAAGAAGTGGAAATGAGGTGCCTGCAAGCCCCCCACTTAGAGAGAGATGCAGCAGGTGCTCCTCAGCCTATATTAAGGCAGATGAACCAGGCAGCTGTAGGAGCATGGCTGATAGGGATCTGAGGGCTAGAAGCAGCCCCAATCGACATGAGGGGAAGGGTATTCGACCACATAGTCCCCCAGAGAGTACACCCTATATAATTGTTTTAGAGAACGTACCCAAGCTAGATCTAGTGCAAAGCGAGTCACATACATCTTTAATGAACAAAGTCTCTTTTTGGCTAAGGAAAAATTCTGGTTGGTCTAGTAACTTGTCTAAGAAAATCATCACTACAAGAAAAGTCTAATGGGTTGGTCCTTTCCCAAAGACATCACAAGGAGACTGCATAATTATTAACTTTAGAAATGCAGGCTCAGTTGGTGCTATATTGAGACGTCTTCATAACATACCTCCCCCTTCAGAGGGTATTAGAGCTAAACCCTTAGGTTTTTCTACCATCCAAGTTTGCTTATGCCTCCGGCTTCCCAAGAAGGACACATGCAGTCAGGCCACAGGGTGGATGAAGGAATACCCCAATACCAACCAAACCACCCCTGTACATCCAACAGATTTGAGATACTGTCTTCACTGGGAAACCAAGACTGACAGCTACAGCTACAGTCAGCAAAAGAAGTTACACCTACCCAAAAACTCCCAACGATATCCACACCCGTCCAAGATGCAATGAATCCCGGGTTTATTCAGGCAAAGACTTTAAGAATGATCTCATGGAATGTGACGGGTTTGCGTACCAATTTAGAAAATCCAAATTGGAGAACGCTGGTAGAAGAATATACTATAATCTGTTGTCAAGAGACTTGGCTCAAGGATCCAATTTACATTAATTGGTATGCTTCTTATTCGGATCCAGCCACCCTTTCTAAGTCAGGCAGGGCAAAAGGATGTCTGACCACCTTTATTTCTGTATCACTAGAAGACATAAAGACACAAGAACTTATCTCAACATCTTATTATCATTTGTTGTTAATAACTCTCCCAAAGCCCTTTGATCTATTGCTGATTCATTTTTATTACAATATATTTGATCACACAGTAACTACGGTCATAGATGGGCTGGAGGATGCTATAAATGAAATACAACATGGTCATGGGAAAGAACTCCAGATTATCTGGGCAGGAGATTTTAATATACAAATCTGTGAGCTTAATGTGTCGACAGTATGTGGTATATGTGATTAAGCTGATCAGTCAATTACACATTTTAAGCATACTACTTATGGGGACTCCTTATATAGAGTAGTTATAGCCGATATCTAATATTTGCACAGCAGTTCGACCCAACTAGGGATCTGCAAATCCCAACCTATGTGGGGCCACGTTCAAATTCGAAAATAGACCATATATTAATTACTAAAGATCTTTCACAGCTCTGTAAAGGGTGTAAAGTGCTGATTAGATGCTTAAGTGATCATAACCCTATATCACTGTCCCTAGATATAATTCTGGGGAAACAGCCAGGAACAAAGCAACAATATAAGTCCAGCATAGCAAAAATATGGGTATAAACATAAATTGGGTGAAAATTGATAAGGATGCCTTTTTGAGAGATCTCATGATAAATAAGTGTGTGCAAATCGAGGTAGCACTAAAAGAGGATGCTGATCTGGAGGAGATTATACATGCTTTCCCCTCTTTAAATAAATATACAGAAAAAGTTTTTTTACAAAATGCCCCAGGAAAACAACTGAAACCCCCAGATGGTTTACCAGTGCCTGTTCCACAGCTCATAGATCATTAAAGCACACTCTAAGTTTACACCCGAGGGATAGAGAGGGAGTAGTCAAGGCTAGAAAATCCTACAAAGACATTACAGCAAAAAGGAAGCTGGAATTAAGAGCAAAGGCCTGGGAAGATTTAAAAATTGCATGTAAAGCGAAAGATCCCTGAGCATTCTGGCATGTTGTAAATTCCGCAACTTTGTTGGGGGATGAATCGACTAAGCTAGACACAATTGTACCAGGCGCAGATTGGGTAAATCATTTTTCGAAACTATTATGTCACATCCCGCAGATTTCCAATTTGGACTCAGTTGCCCCTCTTGATATGAGTACAGCCCTGGCTCTGAGTCACTCAATCGAGGTGGAAGATGTTGCTTTAGCCATAGAGAGTAGTCCCTCGGAGAAAGCTCTGAGGCCTGATAAGGTACTAATGGACCTCTATAAGCATCTTCCACAATTCTGTGCCCAATAATAACTAATGCCATAAGAAGTGGAATAGTAGGGCCCTTAGTCAAAAACTGGCAGGAAGCTATTATCGTGCTGATTTTCAAAAAAGGGGATAAGAGCCAACCACACTGTTGCCACGCCATCTCCCTCCTTGACAGTACAGTGAAGATTCTGGATAGGGTCATTCTGGCCAATCTGGAATTAAAGGACGACAGAGACCCAAGCACTGTCGGATTTCCAGTTTGGGTTCCGTCCAGGGCTAGGAACAGCCGAACAAACCCTAAACTCTCTTTAATAATCCACAAATATACAAAGGCGAAAAAAGGCTGTGTCCATCTAGCCTTTATAGATTTAACATGTGCCTTTAACACAGTGGATCGCTCCAAATTATGGGCACTCATGTCAAAGATGGGGATTGAAGCAGCCATTATTACGCTCCTCACTACGCTTCACGGCCAAACACCAGTACGAGTCTGTTATAATAGGAATGGTGAACTAACAGAAGAATTTCCCTCCACTGTTGGGGTAAGACAGGGGTGCGTGTTGGCATCATTCCTCTTCTTACTTTATATTAATGGGCTGGGTGAGTATTTGTGTAAGAAGGGAAGGATATTCTGAGGGCCAACTCAAGCCAAATACTAGTTCTCCTATATGTGGATGATGCTGTTCTCATAGCGAGAACAGCAAATGGACTCCAGTCCCTCCTTGATGCTTTTAATTCATTTATGACTGATCTAAGGCTCAAAACCAATCGCACAAACATATTTGTTATGAAGTGTGGCCCAAGAAAGCTAAGACAAGGAAGTTTATGTTAGGAGGGGAAGACATTGGGAAAAAAATCTACTACTCGTACTTGGGTGTGACTTTTGATATGGATTTTAATTGGAAGTTTTTAATGAGTGTCAGAGCAATGCAATTTCAAAGATCTATAGAAGCTGTTTTTTTAGATTCTCTAAAAGAATAGGGCATATGCCAACTAAGGAATTGCTTTATGTGTTTAAAAGTAAATGTCTGTCTGTTGCTTGTTTTGGTGCTGGTGTCTGGGGATAGAAAAACTGCAAAACGTTGCAAAAAATAGAATACAAATTTATTAGGAGATTGTTGGCAGTGCCGCAATGTGCCTCTGTATCGTTCTGTCATAAGGAAGTTTGCTGGGTTACTTAGAAGAATATATAAAATTACAACAGTTGCTGTTGTGGGCAAGAATCTGGAAAAACTCAGAAGTCCAATTTTGCAGAGAAATACTGAGAGATGGTATAAATCTAGATAACTGCCTAGAGATTCCCTGGCTCAGGTATTTAAAGTCTACCTTTTTAAAGATGGGAACTCCTGAGTATTTCTCTAACCCAGATTCTCTTACTAATGTTTCCCTCAAAAGAATCAATACACATTGTTATCATTATTCTCAGACACATATTCCTGGTGATAGCCCCCTTGAACGGGTAGAGTTATACTGCCAACCCCAAGCACAGCCTGCACTTTATTTACAGTTAAGTCTTTATGAGAGGCAAACATTTTTGCTGACCAGGTTACGTCTTAAAACAATACATTTTCCTGCAGCTTTTCCTACCCAAGGCACGTGGTTCTCCTTACATCCCCCCTGTCCTTGCAATGGTTCTACATATCAAAGCACTAGGTACTTTATTTTATTTTGCACATTTTATACTCCTCATAGAAGGCAATTCCTCCGTCCGTTATTATTAGCACAGAAAATCAGGAATCACGAGATAGCTCTGGCTTACTTACTATCCCCAGACAATGAGGATATTATATATGCTATATTAAATTATATTTTAACGGCATTTAGGATACGTAGTAAATACTACATCTGTATTATGCTCTCTTGCTTTTTTTAATGAAAGTAATATGTATTTTTTTATGCTTTTATATGTAAATGGATGTAAATGAATTGGATTTTGTGCACAATTTTATGGCTCAAATAGAGCTGAATAAAGTATTTTGACTGACTGGGTTGGGGCAATTAAGGGAAGGGGTGTCAGAAAATCCACTATAAAACCAGTGAATTTACCATTTGTGCTTTTTTCAGCTGAGTGGCACTCTTTAGACTCTGATAAATGGTGAGGATGTCCTGCTGTTAGCAACTGCTTCAGCTTCACTCTCCCCTCCAACAAGATGCAGAGGTAACTCCTGCAAATATGGTGGATGGTCAACCATCCTAACTAGAAGGGATAATCCACCACTGAAAGGGTGCCAGACATTCATGAAAAGTTATGTGTAGTGTCCTTTACATACAGGAAAGTGGCTGTGTTTGCTTGTGACTACCTTGGTGTAGTGGGTGTGCAAGTACTTGTGAACCTGGGAATGAATCTATGTGTATGCAGTTCTTTGTGTAGAGGATATGTGATTGTATGTATGTGCATGCATGTTTTCCTTGGTTTCTTTTCATTTTTGGGTGTACATCTGTTTGGGAAGAGGATTTATCTGACTGAGGATCTGTTTGAGGGGTCTGAGGATAACATTTTGTTTGTATAGAAGGTTACATAGAACATATATATGCATTTATTTGATAGGATCAGCAGCATTTCAACCGGAAACGTTTTTCATAGCAATTTTACATAGTAACGAAGATGGTACACAGATCTATAAGGATGGGTCATTAACACAGTTTAGATAAAATAAGTTATTGTATGGTTGGAATGCACCAGTCATAATGAAAAGTGTTGGGTTCTCTGTGAATTTACACGGGCCAGCGTTTGGGAGAGTTGGTTTACTTAAACATCTCAGTTATTCCATCGTAAATATGAAATGCTAGACAGGGGTGTAACAAATGCAGCTTTATTCCTAAAATATATTCAAATTTTGAGCCACACAAACTATTATCACATTTTTCACAGCATATAATCTTACATTCTCTCTCGAAACTTTTCTTACCTGTGTCATTTTATGTTCCAGAATCTGCGTCGTCGTATTTTTACAGAAATCCCTTGATTCTAACAAATCCTGTGTTTTCAGAAAGTCTTTGTCAAACTGCAGTAGCATGTTCATTTGATCTCTTTTTGTCAAACCGGCCAAGTACAGGGGAACAAAAGTGTACTCCCCTCGGTGATCCTGTAGGCAGGTTCTTCTATTCTTGACAGGCTTGAATTTTATCAGCTTCACTTCCGGAGGCTCCAGTTCTTCCATGTTGCAGAATGAGGGGACTAGAGCTGGTCCACTTTCTGTGATAGTTTTGGATTCCTGCCTCTTGTATGATGACCCGTTAAACGGTGGGTTTATTGGGGTGTTAGGACCAACAGTTGGCCATTTGGGGCCACAGGAGCCGACGTTAGATGACTTAGCTCTGGAGCTTCCAGGAATTATGCTTGTCTTGATGGTGAAGTCAGACCAAGCATCCTTCATCCTTTGGATTTGACCATCTGTAAAATTCTGACTATCTAGTGTTGTGTATGGTTTAAACTTATGAGGTGTTTTCCAGCTTTCCCAGTAAGACTTCCGCGCGAATGCTTCAGGTTTATAAAGATGGTTATGGTTCAAGTGCCCAAGTGTATAATCTTTTGCGTCAGCCTTATTAGCATTTTCCATGCCATCCAAAATTAGCTTCAAGGGTACTTGCTTCCTATACTTGTGTTCTTGCATGTTAAAAGTCATTGACTTTCGCGATGACTACCTTAAGTGGCCAACAGATATACTAGTTGAGGAACAACTTGTTCGAATTCACACTGATTCACATCAGAATCTATAAAGACAAGAGATATACAGATCAATCTTAATTCAACAATGGACATCTATGACTATCATACATTATTTAAGGTAAAATCAAGATTTTATCGAGGTGTGTGTGCGTACATGTTTGCCTTCATGGTGATCACACACAGTGAAGGCATCAGAGTGAAGACCTAAAACATGAAACCGCAAAGGGGAGATTTGGCTGGGTCAAATTTACCTTGTATAAAGAGAAACTATTTGTGCTTGGCCCAAAGGAGGGTCAGGTAAAAGTGGAGGAGGAAATTAGAGTTATTATGGTACTGTGAAAATCCAATCAGCATGGTGTAGAATTGTACAGAACTAAACAGCTCTAAAATAAATGGAACCGTGCAAAATACTGATCTTTTTATCCTAATGCCATACTTAGGGATTCAATTGTGCACTCAAGAGGAGTTGTATGTGGATTGCTTTTGAGCTGTTGCCTGCACACATTTGAGGTGGCCAGAAATCAACATCCATTGTGCATCAAATCATTCCAACTCAGATTAAAAAAGTAACAGCCAGAAAAGAAGGATGAAAACATTCATGGCGGCGGCCAGGGAAAATATACATCACCACCAGGAGAAACAAGCATTTTATTCAGAAAGCTGGAGTGCTGGTGGCAAAATATACAGTGTATCACTCTAATATAAGACACAGATGGGAATTCTGATCTTCATAGATTCAGTGATCACAACTACTAAAACAGTGTATAAACTTTAAAGTGGGTGGATTTGCATCAGTTAGAGGAAACAAGATGTTCAGTAACCCCACATCATCAGAAGCGGTACAACAAAGAAAGACTCCGTCAATCCTGAGGATGAATTTGTTTTTCTCATCTGATCTAGATTTCCTGATCACCAATAGTGGTATCAACATCAGCAGCCTCTCAATAAAGCCAGAGTTTATGTGTCACTCATTAACATGTCCATATCTAGTGGCATAACTGTGAGGGTGGACTTGGCCAGTAAGAGGCAGGAGGAGCAGTGACACACCAACGGGGATACAAGCAGCAACTCCTGTAGTCTTAGAAACGAAACATACTCATTTTGGTGCCAGGGTATCCACCTCCTCTGAAGTACCCACTCTGAAGTAAAAATTGTGATTTCTGAAACAATTTCACAGACTTATACCCCAGTAGATGTTACAGTCTTGATCATGCCTCCTATTTATTTGTAAGAAATTACTCAACATTTTGTCTTGATTCACCTAAAAACAGTTCTACTTTAGGCATTTGTTTGCTGTGGAAAAAAGTGTCCTTCAAACACGGATGGCTATAAAATCCTCAGAGGTTAGATATGGATGAGAGATCTCTCGGACACTGAGACAAGGATGGTTTTTAGACATAACAACTACAGCAACACACCTTTGGAGTACACATAATGCTCAGAATGTGCATTGAAAATGTTGTGTCATGAGAGTTATAAGGCTACAGATAAACAGCTACCCATGTCACAAGTAGCCATGACCCACTCTATCATGCAGTACACACATCCGGAACACATTAACCTAAGTAATTAGGCCTTACTCCACAGTATGGCTAGTTAGACACACTTAAATGCCAAGACAAAAGAGTGCATTATGTACCAAACATGCTGGCAGGGAACCGCAGGAAATTATGCAAGCTAGGCACAACCACTGCATCGTGCACGGTCAGAACGGCCATCACACTAGACCTACCAGTGTACCTTCCACAGGGAGGACACAACAACTGACATCTGCAGCAATGTCAATACACCCCACCTGCAAAGCACCAATGGTAGCTAAGCCAGTGTCTTCATCATTCATAACACCAGCCAGTGTCCATATTCCTCACTGTATGGGTTGGAATGTTTGCTGTGATTTATTTTATGAGTGTTTAATTGCTTGAGTGCATGTCCTAAACGCACTCTCCTATAAGGTCTCTTGGTGCCGATCGTAAAGGGAGGTTACCTAGAAAGAGGTGGGTTTTGAAGTCTTCTTTTTTTATATATATATATAGAAACTTTATTCGGTTATTGCAACCATCAAAGTATACATTTACAATAGACATTAAAAAAAACAGATCATAGTTTTAAAATTATTATAACACACATAAAATACATTCCAATTAATTGACTACATAATATGTCACAACCCTCATGTAATTAAAACATGTCGGAATATAAAGTGACCTGTACTTTACAAACAGTGCATTTGTATTCAATAGCTATGAACCCACAGCAAAAATGCAATAAGTACACTGACTATCTCATCACTAAAGTCAGTGAAAAGGGAATGTAAAGTGCATATTTTAAAATGTGAAGGCTTCTTCTCAAATAATTTTTATTGGGTTTTCCGGAAAAACGAGAACAGAAGTGAAAAATAAAGAAAGTCACAAATTGGCATGAGATGAAATGCAATTACAAATGAAATTATAAATGATCATATAAATGATAAATACAAAAGAAAGAATTACAAAAGAAGGAATTACAAAAGAAAATTACAAATGAAGTGACAAATGGAATTGCGGTTAGATTAAAGCCACAGTTGATCCTCGCAGCCGGCACGTTTATGTAGACTGACCATAAGGTTGTGTGATAGACCTACATTTGCAGATATAAATGTTTGTATAGAAAGCAACATCTAGGATATAATGTCACAGCATCCTGTACAATATTATAATATTCATAAACACATATCCTATGTACAATCTTTATGTCAGTATAGAATATCAAAACTACAAGTATCCCTCATATCCCCCCATTTCGCATCTTTGGTATTATATTAAAGACATTATGAGGATAACGTGAAGCCTGTTCAATGTGTTGCGGTCCCTGAGTGAAGGGACAGATGAGGGAGTGCGTGTCCGCAGAAAAGACCTATAGGGAGGATGTCCTATCTCAAGTAGTTGTGTACTGGTTGTCGTCTAAAGGATCAATAAAATGTATGTATGAGTCTCCTGTGAGATCGTTTGGTTCAAGGAGGATCATACTTAAAGGAAAAAGCATCAAGGGATTTCCATAGCTTTCTATGTGAGGGACGCCAGGGCGAAGAGTGTAGAGAGATATTATCGCCCCCTCTGAGAAAGGATAACCATTCTTGCCATTTCCTGAAAGAGACTTCTTTTGAGTTCTTCCAGTTATTGAGTATTATTTTGCAGGCAAGTGTGAGCATTAGGTCCAACAGGAAGCGGTCATTCTCATCCATCAGCACTGGAATCCCAGGAGGATGTAGGAGAATTCCCTAGGGGGATCGATATAATGTGAAGGCTTCTTATGTTATGTTATGAAGTTCCAAAATTATGAACCCAAAACTGAAAAGATCCTTTCAACTTTTGATTTGTTGGTGCTTAAGTTAAGCAATTTGAAGCTTAAGGGTGAATAGGTGTTGCCTGGGATCTGCTACATAAAACTGAAACATCTATTTATATGTCTTCTTTTGCAAATGTATTCTACTTGCAATATATTCTTAAATTCCAGTCTGCCAGCTACTGCTCACCAGGCCAGGTTCCTAAGGGCAGAGTACATGGCACTCATGCTTGCTTAACTGTCATCGCTCTTATGGCATCATTCTGAATTTTTTGCAGCTTTCCAAATAGAGTCTTTATAAATATGCCTTAATACATTAGATGGCACTATTATATACTGGATAAAGCTGTAGCTTTAATCATAGGTTAACGAGTGCTCTGATATGGAAAAGAAAGTTACGAGACACAGGATTTAGTTGACGTTTTTTAATGTGAATGAACAACATTCCTCAAAGCCTTAACTTACTTTCTGAGATTGAAGAATAGGGCTATTGATGGTAACCTATTTGTTGTACTGCCTGTTTTGTAGGATTCAATCATGGCTGCTGTCAACACGCATGCATTTGATATTTTTCAGTGTCTGTAGCCAACCACATTGAGACATCGATGGACTCATTCTGAGCTCCATTTAAATCCCATTATGGGCAGAAACATGATTTTGTGCCCACATTGGGGTTACGAGTTGAAGTTAGAACCATACAAAGGGTATGTTTCCCCCCTTTACACATTTCACTAGGAAAAGCCTGGTGAAATAAGACTACAAAAAAAAGTACTTGGAAAGGCAAAACATGTGGAAATTAGTGGACAAAACACCTATTTTGCTTGCTATCAACCACTATGTCCTTCAAAGCTTTTTTACTATGCAGGGATACCACATTTGCTAAACACCACACCCCATCGTATTGGTAATTTCCTGTGTGGTAATAATGCAATATTTTAATGCAAGGTTCTTAATCAAACCCTAGTGATTAATACCCCCTACACGGGCATTTGAGATTTCAGAAACACATTGATATAGAATGTATTGCCAATTTCTTGTGCCATAAACTTTTCAACACAAATGAAGAATCTCTTCCAGTTAGAAATGAATGGAGCCAATGTATCAATATATTGCATATTTCTTCTAATCTCTGCTTGTTGGCTTATCAATTATACAATGCAGTCAATGTCAGCAAAAGAAGCTTCAAGGCCCTCCACATAGTATACACATAGTTCATAACAGTGCTGACTTAAAACCAATTAATACTGTTATCATGTGCTTTGTATTGCTTGTACTGATTCCCATCACACCAAGCACACCCTATCCTTCTTTTAGGGCCCTAAGACCCTGACAGGTTGTATCTGATTTCCAACTGTTATTTACTACTTTGCTTATATGAGTATTAATGTATGACAATATGAATATATTCATCATGAGTTTTGATAGTGTGCTTTTTGTTTTCATATTCACATACTAGCATATTCAATGGGGTTTAATCCCAGTATACAGAAACCCTACATGTAAAAATGCTCAAATAGTTCTAATGAGATTTGTCTCACATCGCAACGCAGATAAAAATTGAATTTTTCTCACATTGGTTTTGAAGATCAATATATAAGCAGTATATATTGCATTAGGACACCTTTGTATTGCTGGACACTTACCGTGAGGGGAACGGTTCTAGTTTTCTCCACGCTACCGCCGTGAGGGGAACGGCTCTCACTCACTCCACGCCACCGCCGTGAGGGGAACGGCTCCTGCCTACTCTACGCTGCCGTGAGGGGAACGGCCTACATCCCCCAGCTGCCCCAGCTTCTCCCGCCAGGATAAAGGCGCGGCTGCCCTCCCGAAGCGCGGGACGCGCGCGGGCGAAGCCCGGGCCAAGGCCGAAGGAGGCCGGGCAGGGCCACATTATTGACCAAAGTCGTCGGAATTCCATTGCTCCCAAATTTTCCGCATGTAATCTGACTGTGAAAGATAAGATAAGGCGATTTGGGGGTTTCTATATCAGTATCAGTATCTTTTCGCAGTATCAGACTGGGAGCCGTGAGGGAAACGGCTAGCTCTGAGTGTCTCTAATTTCCAGTAGTCCCCGGGGACCCAGGAGCACCTGTGACGCTTTAGTATGCGCTTAGAGGTTCTATCAATTCATTGAGCGTCTACCGCAGCGCTAAGGTGAGCCCGTTATAGTTAGGTTGGGCCTCCCCTCTAACAACCGGGATTTTAACTGGAACAGAGAACAGAGAACTTAACGGATAGGCACCGTGCCCAATCGTGCCTAATAGCCGTGCCTTATATTGAACTGTGAGCAACCGGAGATGCAGATTATCGTTCTAGATATTTAACTTTGGTGCTCCTCACCGTCACCGTAAACTGACTCCCTGTGTTTTAATATTTTTTGTTGTCGTCGTTTTTGGTTTATATTCCCTTTTTACACTCTCTTGGTTTTAATTTCCCCTTTTTTAACATTGTATTGTATGTGTGTTACAGTGGGATTTTTTATGCGATATATCAATTTTTGCCTAGCACATGTCACTTTAAGGATTACTCTCTCTTTTTGCATTTTATAACCAACGGACCAATAGAATATCAAGTACCAGTATAGTGAGTACATTTGTGTGGTTGATAGACTTATGTTTATATTGTCTTTGTGGGTCTTTGATTTGGGACTTGGGGCTCAACAGTTCCATTATTGTATCGTTTTCTTTAGTACATGCTATTTTATCTAAGGTTATTGGCCCTATATTTTATTATTAGTGGGTTGTTTAAACCCCTAAGGTTATGTATAGATTATGTATAGTGAGTTTGCCCATGGAAGACTAATCTGTGTTGTATAGTATATGCCTTTATATAGCCAACACACTTTGCACTTTGCACTTTAGTATTAAAGGTGAAACCCTATAGTAAGAGATCCATCAAGGGGGTAAACTTCTCGCTCAGTATAGGTTCAAGGCACTAGGATTGTAGGAGGTTAATATCTACTGCTTTACATCTGTCCTCCTAGTCCTATTTTAGCCACTGCATTATATTTAGGGAAGAAACCCCTACGCTCTTGTAGGCTTTTTTTTATAGGGACATATATTTATCTTTCGCCCGTATAGCCTCCTTTGTAGCATCCTCATGGCAAGGAGGAAGTTAGCGAAGTCTTTTTCTGCTAAATCATGTCCAACGATTGATTCATTTTTGGTTAAAGCGGTCAATGTTCTCACCGAGGAAATTGACCGTACTGAGAGGCGTCTCTCTATGGGCTCAAGCTTTATCGGGGTAGAACAGGGAAATGGGGCTGGGGCCGGGGCCCCTTCTGGCCCCTTTAATGCGAGCGGATCCAGTAAATCGACCAATAACTCCTTGGCGGCCGAGGAGCTTGAGCCGGTCGTTATTGATTCAGGAAGGATTTGTGGGGATCTTACTCGAATATCCATGACCCCTAATTTGACGGTCCTTGAAAGCCCGTCGCTACCGATACCGATAAAGACCAGGGGACGTAGAAAGAATACCCTAGAACAGGGGAATTTTAATTCTAAGGCCAAAGCTAAAACAAATGTTAAGAGTATTCGAAATGGGAAACTTGCCGATCCCTTGTCCTGTACAGACCCCATATTTCAACAATTAACATTAGCGACTATCTCTGACAAAATTATAGAGCTCCTAAGGCCGCTTTATGATAAATTGGACATCTTAGCTAGAGAAATCCATAAAATTAGTGGAGTATTGGATATAGTTAACTGTAAATTTCAAAAGGAGTCACTTAGGGATCATCAAAAGGATGTTATTATAGACCCTATTATTATAGACCCTATTGACCCGACTGTAGGTAATGATCGCAGAGATTGTAGTAAATATTGCAAGGAGCGGGCCCCTATTACACAAGTAGAAAATAGGGAAAAAGATAGAAATAAAGTAATAGGAAATTTAACTACTAATAGTGGTTTTGCACTACCCCAAAAGGAGCAAGTAATGAATAAGCCAGACGAACTTAAATCATCTGATCCTATAAAGCCAGCTGGTCTAAGTTCCTTAGCCCATGGGGTTAGGATAATGGCCCCGGTTGCAAATTTGCCTCCCGAATGTAGTCCCTATGTTGTAATTTTGGCCAACGTCCCCAAACTCCAAATTGGGCAGGCAGAAGAACATGGTTCACTTATGAACAAAGTAGTGTTTTGGCTGACTAATAGTTGTGGTTATCCTATGGAAGGAATAAACCAGATTTTAACAACCCGTAGAGTGGGCTGGATCGGGCCTTTGAAAAAATGCTTTGAAGGGGACTGTATCATCATTAATTTTAGATCTCCAAGATGGGCATCCAATACCCTTAAAAATGCACCACCTCCCATACGGGGGAAATTTAATACCACTCTTCTCCCCCTGGGGTATTTTTATAGACATCTGAGGGTGATGCATGGAAACGTAAGCTGGCCTCCAAATGGATCCTTGTTAGCTCCTTCTCAGGTTTCAGCCCTGCCTCATTTTGCTATCCCAGTAACTAATAGGTTTCAGGCTCTGAGTAGTTTGGATACCAATGATTGACGTGAGGGACCGATACGGGCTAATGAGGTTGCACTTGAGAGTTATTTACCTAAAAGCCCCATGATGGAAACTTTAAATGCTAAGATCATTACTAGTGAAGCTGGTTTATGCATGATAGAGCAATGTGAGTCGTTATCCACTAACGTATTAATGACAGTCAGTATCCCTAGTAATTCGGAAAGCATTCCAGTAGAATCTATTATTATTAGTAAAGAAGTGGGACACGAAGCACCCCCCCAGGAATTCTATGAATCTAATATGGGCAAAGGGTACCAAGTCACAACATGGAACATTGCTGGGCTTAAAAGTAAAATAGGTACACCATCATGGTTAGATTTTATTTTGGCCCAACATGATATTATATGTTTACAGGAGACGTGGTGTACCGACCCAATATATGTAGAGGGTTTTACCTCTTATTGGTTACCAGCCCAGGCCTCCCCTTCGGGTAGAGCTAAGGGCGGCCTCCTGATTTTGATTTCCACTAATTTGGATAAATGTAAAATTAAAAGTTGTATTACTGTGGGAACTTATGCCCAGATTATGTGGATGTCTTCCACCGTGGGTAATGATGTTATTTTGATTAATTTTTATAACAATCTGTTTAATTCTCAACGTAGCTCTATTGTCCATATCTTGGAAGGGGAACTCGAGAAATTGACTAGTACCATTAGGAAACCGATTATTATTCTTTGGGTTGGCGATTTTAATGTTCAAATATGCCCATTATCCCTGACCAAAGTTTGTGGGCCTAGGAGGGGGAATTTGAAGATGATTGTTATATGCATTTCCCCCATTGTGAATATGGTAGTGCCTTAAATGGTGTTATTGTTAAATTGGATTTAGAATTACTGTATTGTGCTACCGACAAAAACAACATGATATGTCCCACATTCACAGGTAGGAATGCATCGTCTAATATCGATCACATTATTATTTCTAGTAATAGTGTACATTTATTTTCAACCCCCTGGATAACGGACCAACCAACTAGTGACCATAATAGTATTTCTTTGTATTTATTATGTTGGGGCTTTAAAAATACCATCAGTGTTCCACACAGCCTATGTATTGCCCCCACCAGACCGAATGGTGTCCGGATAAAATGGGCTGGTCTGGACCCATCTAAAATCCAGCACGATGTGATTACACAGTGTCAGAATGAAATCCAAGCCTGCTTAGGGGATGAGGTTGACCCAGTATTGTTGCTTAATAATTTTACTAGGATCAATAATACTGTGGAGAACCTTTTGCTGAAACCAGTGTGTAGGAATAAAAAACCTAAGGTGGGATGGTTTGATGATAACTGTGTAGGGGCTTTGGGCCGCCTCAAACAAGCTCTGGGGTGTAAACCAAGAAACCCGGATATAATTAAGGCCTTACGTGCAGAATACGCTTTAGCCCTAAAAATCAGGAAATTGGAACTCCAAGAAAGAGCCTGGGGAGACTTAAGCCTGGCAGCCGATACTAAAAATAATAAACTTTTCTGGGATACCGTCAATAGTTCCTTTTTGAAGGACGACCATATTCCTGAATTTAATTCTTATGTTAACTGTAATTCATGGGTAGCCCATTTTTCCACCATTTTTAATCCTTTCGATAAAGATGTCCCATTCACCTTGTCTAATCATACCCCTGTTGTATGGCCAAAATTGCCCTTGTCAATTAGTATAGAGGAGGTTTTTGAGGGCATAATTAGTAGTAAGGGGGGTAAGGCACCGGGTCCCGATGGGGTCCCGATAGACTTTTATAAAAAGGAAATGGTTTTATGGTCGCCGTTTTTAACCAGAGTTTTTAATGTCGCCGTTGAGACTCATTTTCCTTTATCTTGGGGCCAGTCAATTATAATACCAATTTACAAGAAGGGTGTTAAGACTGATGCTTGTAATTATCGCCCGATTTCTTTATTGGACTCGTCTATAAAGATCATGAGTAGGGTCATGTTATCAAGACTCGAGACCTGGGACCAAGAAAAGTCAGTCCTTACCCAAGTGCAATATGGGTTTAGAAAGGGTGTTGGCACACTGGAGCAGTGTGTCAACCTGGACCTCTTGATCGGCAAGTACACATTAGCTAAGGAGGGAAATTTATATTTGTGTTTTGCTGACCTTAGCAGCGCTTTTGATTTGGTAGACCACTCCATTTTATGGCCCTTATTGTTGGATATGGGCGCCCCCAAAGAGATTATATTTTTCTTGGCTAGATTATATGGGGAGTTATCAAGTAGGGTGCGGTACGGTCATTTAGGCGAATTTACCCCGCCTTTTAAAGTCAAAAGAGGCATCCGACAGGGCTGCGTCTTAGCTCCATTACTTTTTTCATTGTTTATCAATGAAGTTGACGCAGCACTGAAATTGTTTGAGTCGGATGCCCCTAGGGTGGATGGGAAGTCTGTCCCAATTCTCTTATACGCCGATGATGCGGTTTTACTCTCTCGCACCCCTATGGGGCTACAGCGTCTTATCGATAATTTTACTGTTTTTATTACTAAAAAAAAACTTTTAATTAACAAATCAAAAACTTTTGTTATGGCTTGTGGTAGGAACCCTATAACATCTAGCTCTTATTTCATTGAAGGTTCCAAAGTCCAGATAGTTAAGACATTTTGTTACCTGGGTATTACTTTTGCAGGGAATAGGTCATGGGCCCAGGAACAGGATAACGCCTGTTCTAAGATGCTTGGAAATGTAAATGGTATTTTTAGATTTGCGGCTAAATTGGGAAACCGACGCATTAAAGACATGTTGACAATCTATGAGATACGATGCGTTACCGCAGCTCTTTATGGGGCAGGTGTTTGGGGTCATTTTCAAGGTAATTTATTACAACAAGCTGAAAATTCGTTTTTAAAACGCTTACTTTGTGCCCCCTCATCTGCCTCTACGGAATTGCTCCACCGTGAGGTGGGCATTAGATATATTTCAGATCTGGCTTCAACACGACCCCTTTTATTATGGAAATCTATATGGTCAAAAGAGGAAACATTATTTACTCAATCTATCATACGGGACTGCCTCAAATTGGAGAATTGTTTAAAAATACCCTGGCTTAATTATATTATCTATTGGTTTAAATCTTTATTCAATTGTGATATCAGAACGGATCCTGAGTGTACTCTTTCTGTTGCTAGAGCTGAGATAAAATTAACCATGTTAGCAAATAAAATAGAGGCTCGTTCTTGTGTTATCAAGAATCAATCAACTTTCCTCTTTTACTCGCAATTGGATCTTAAACAGGGTTTTCAAAGTTATTTATCAGCAGTGACTAGAGTTTCACATCGATTTGTGCTGACACGCCTAAGATTGGGTATCGTACATCATCTTGTTAATTTCCCAATTATGAAACAGTGTTCTGTTCATGTATGCCCATGTGATGGAGTCTCAAGACAAAGCAGCTGCCATATGTTATTATTCTGTCTATTTTATTCTCATCTTAGGAGATTTTATTTAAAACCTTTTTTTCTATATTACAATATAAGATCCACTACAGATGCCTTGAACCTGCTTTTTAGATTGGATGACCCACGATTATGCTTTTATTTAGCTACTTTTCTCCTGAAATCCATTAGTGTTAGGAAATCTATGATTATTGATATCTGATTGTGTGTTTTAAAGGTATTATAAATGAATTTATTTATATGTAATTATATGCATTTGCACTTTTGAATTGGGATAATATATGATCTAGCAAATGTTTGGACCTTCATGTGATTTATGCACTTGCACTTTGTATCTGTATTAACATGTTTACGCACCTTGATGTACTCGCTTTTTATCCCACTGTTTTATATTTTTTTGATTTTTCTATAGATCGAGCTTTTTATGTCTGTATTGCTTATATGGTTGATTTATTTAACCGAATAAAAGCTCTAAAATCGAAATCGAAATCGCATTAGGAATATATCAACTACTAGGGAATTTGTTGTCTTTGTATCAAGGCTACACAATATACAAACTCAGCATTTAGGTATGTGGCTTATACTGTGCACCCCTCATGATGGCAGATCTTTTCAGTGTCAATTATCATCAGCCAGGAATCAATACAGAGGAAACTCACTGAATGTAGTATGTTTTCTGTGCTCATAATATGTTCTCTTTGCTCATTCATAATCGCTACATTTGTTGTATTATCTACTACAATAATTGCACATATACTTTCCATTAGATTGGCTCCAAATAAAGCCTTAGAAAATAATGCTTCATATTTCTTGTAGGCGATCTCCTGGGGATACCTGTCTCTGATAGGCATTATTTTATCACTGTCACGTTACAAATGCATACTCTCTCTTGGCAGGCTCAGCAGAGATTCTTTGGACACCACCTGCGTTTTTTCTCCCTCAAGCTGGTGAGTTAGTATACCTGTGCTCCCGTCAGGGCCACAGGATATCTACTAGGTGTAGTGTGGGTTGACACCTGATCCACATCTTGTAAATACAAACTAAAATACATGATTGAGGTTAAAACAGACAATTTGTAATTGATTATTCCAGATATATTGAGACATTAGTACTGGGGATTAGAGGATACATTTACGATAAAATATTCTAAGGTTATCAAATCCATGTTAAGTGCAAAGTGTCAATTGATTTAGTCCCATGACTGGTAGCTGACAAGCGAGCATATTACAGACTTATGGAGATCTAAATTAATAGAGAAGTAATTTGTATGTTTTTGCTTACCATGGAGCAATTGTTCAATCACCCTGATACCCAGCAGCAGTCCGTCATAGTCTGGCACCAAACACTCTAATGAATCGACCTCCAGCTTTACTGAGATTTCACTTGGGTATGACCCCTGGACACAAGATCATACAGTGTTTCCCAATCAGGACCAAATTAAACACATATCTTGGTGCTTTTATGCATAGATTTCTACAAGAAGTAGATGATTCTAATACTTATCTGTAGGTGTACTACAGGACAACCCAGCTGAGCCTGCGGAGTACTTGAATTTAATTAGGCCAAACGAAATACTGATAATCCCTAGCAATACTAATTGTTTAATAGGTTTCTTTTGCACTCTTTGAAGCTTCAATGCTAGGTAGCCTGACACATTTAAATTAATCCCACAAAATAATTAATTTTGACAGCACAAAAGCTTGAATTCTATGTCAGGACCGGATGCGAGGATTATGCTATCCTTTCTTCACTTTATTGAATAGCAGCCATTTACCAAACTTTAACAACTACCATTCCCAGGAGGCCTTAAGAATGCCATAAAAAAACAACAGTGTCCAGTGGGAGGACAGTCCCCAAACTCCATCCAGTCAGATCTTCCCAGATCAGCACATAGTCCATCATCCTTGTCCACTCGCCCTCTTTCTTCGCTCCTCGCAGCCGAGATAAGTGGTGTTTCCTTCTCTCATTTTTCTTTGTATAGTGTTGACAACGTTATTTCCTTGATATTTTCCTGATTATTGCTTAAATCATGCAGAGTAAGTTTGTTTAGTGCTTACGACCCCCGCTTTACAAGGGGTAACTTGGTGGTTCGGCTACCGGAACTCTCGACGCTCCTTTGCAGTTGCTTGCTTGTGGTGCGGCTCCACGGTGCAGTCCTCCCACACCTAGGTGGTGCTTGACAGCACTAAACTCTACCATGATGCAAGCTTCACATTCCGATCATTCCAGAGGGATTGGAGCTGCATGCCGTGGTTTGGGAGCCTTGCCGCCTGGAGAGTTATGCCCCCCAGCGGGTCAGTATCGCCCAATCGGGCCGTTTCACTTTCCGGACTTGCCATGCTCAGGGTCCGTATTTGCACCTGTATGCTTGGCGCTCCCTAACGGGGAGTCTGTATTGTTTGGCAGGTCTTTGGCCTGTGGGGACAATCTACCAGGCAGAAAAAAAACCTTTTGAAATACAGCACCAGGGGTGTAGTGTCCCCGGGCTTGGACCCAACAGCAGTGAAGCTTGGCCCATACCTAATCTAGGGCTGACACCCAGCCTCCCATAACTGCAGCACTAATGCTGCCTGTGTAATTCCCCAGCGCTTAGTAGTGCCTCCTCTGTGCACACAGCCTTAAGGGGTTTGTGAGGATTTCTCCCAGGGGATGGAACCTTTTGAGGATACCCAGGGGGATGAGGACCCCCTGGTGGGGGGGGGGGGCTCGCTTGGGATGATGACTTCTACGATGCAAGTTGATGCATCGATCTATAGGGCAGTTTCTGAGACCATGCCCCCCTGGAGGAGCGACTTTCATACCAGATAGCGCAAGCTTGCGAAAAGATCGCAGAAGCTGCATCAGCTCCCTTGGCGCCTGCTGGGCTCTCCCACCCCTCTGATTCAGACCCACCCCCAGCAGCGCATACCCGAAATCTGGAGTGGACCTTGATGTCTTTTATAGACTAAAGCAAGTCCTCTTAGCCAGTAATGCACAAGACCCCCCTCCGCCTTCTTGAGACCCCGCGGGAATGTTTACTGACACCCCTGCCCCGGTGTCCCCTGCCACTCCGGCGGACGAGAGTCATAGGGACACGGATGTTGATGCTGGCCCTTCCCACCCCAGGCTCCCCTCCTCAAACCCCCCCTCTAACCAGCTCCCTGCCACCGGCAACCAAGGGCTCTACTCTGACATGCTGGACCCAGACGAGATCCTTCACCCGAGGTCTTCCGAATGGTCCCTGTCTGAGAAAGTGACACACTATGTGACGGGCCATATTCCTAAGCGTCTTGAGAAGGAATCCAGTAACGGCCTTACGGTGGAATGCCCCCGTCCCTCCCTAGACGGGAGGGTGGCACTGACACCCGACATAGATCTCCGGATGGCCACTTTCCTGCAGAAATTGATTAAGGACCCCAAGAAGGGAATAGACAGGTCCTGGTGGGATTGCCAGGACAAGCTTCTGGATCCCCTGGGACCCTTGACTAAGATCCTGGACATGGCCGAAGAGGCCTAGACATCAGGCTCCCTGATCTCCCCAGATACCCTCTCTGCTTGGGCACAGCATGCCTTCATTTTCTTCGGGAACACCAACTGTGTTATATACCGAGAGGCGTCGCTCCTTGTTGATTAAGGTCGACCCTAAGCGCAGGGATTCTAAGGCGGGCCCCATTGCGCATGGGGGACTGTTTAGGGAACCTTTTATCAAAGAGTTGGGGAAGTTTGTTAATACCTTCACCTCTCTTGACAAAGCACAATCCTCAATCAAAAAAGTCTTTCCCTGCCGGGTTTTCCATGGGGCCGGTCGAGGTAGGGGCGGCTCGACCGGCCGCCCCAGTAACCAATACCCTCCCAGAGGGCAAGGCATCCCGCCAAGACCAGGACCAGGCCAGATTCGAAAACTTTTACCCAACCAGAGGGAGGCAGGGCAGAGCCAGAGGAGCAAGAGGCGCAGGTGCCTCCAAAAATTGCAGTGAGTTTTCTCCCTTCTAAAAGTAGGGGGACGTCTGGTGAATTTTTCCAGGTTTGGACTTCCATCACGGGAGACACGTGGGTCCTGCAGACGTGAGAGGGTTTCAGATAGAGTTCTACGGGACCTCCACTCAATCCGAGGTTCCACAACCCATCCATTTTTCAGCGGCCGAGTCTGCTCTGGTAGACAAGGAGGTAAACGCACTCCTGGCCAAAGGCGCTATCTCACCAACGACTCCCCATCCCAGGGGTTTTATCAGCAATATATTCCTGGTAGACAAAACAGGGGGGGGTCCGCGTCCGGTCATCAACCTACGCGAGTTCAACAAGTGGCTCGCTTATCGCCACTTCAAGATGGAGGGGATCCACATCCTGCGAGCTATTCTCAGACCTCTGGATCTCAAGGACGCCTATCTTTTGATTCCCATTTTCCCTCCTCACTAGAGATTTCTCCAGTTTTTCTGGCATGACGGACCCTACAAGTTCACCACCCTACCTTTCGGCCTCTCTTCTGCCCCGTGGTGCTTCACATAGGTTCTCAAACTGGTCATGGAACACTTGAGGGCACAGGGGATCCGGCTTATCGTCTACCATAGACGACATCTTGATAATTGGCCATTGCCCAGACAAGTTGGTACTGCAACTCCAAATGGCGGTTAATCTTTTGCAGAGTCTTGGTTTTGTGGTCAATGAGACCAAATCCCTTCCAGTTCCCTCTCAGAGGGTGATTTTCCTGGGTTTCTTGATCGACTCTGTCGAGGCCTCTCCCAGTCTTCCATCTCGGAAGGAGGCAAAGATTCGTCACGAGTTGCGACGTGATCTGACCAAACATCGAGTCTCACTGTGTTAGAATTAAATTAAAAGTCTGATCTGTGCTACCATATGTAATGATGGTTAAGTTAGCCTTTGCAGCGCCATTTTATACTTAGCCGCCAATTCTAGGCCATGTTTGCAATTAATTGTTCCCTGGCTCTGCAAGTAGTAGCCGTGCTGATCTTCTTCTGGTTCTCTCAAGGTTGGGCCTCACTGAACTAATGGATACATTGTTTTGTATTTCTGCACATCTCTCTCATGAAATAGAAGCTTGCTCCCCTGACTCTGCTGTGAAGGCAGACAGAATGACCTTGGCACACAGATAGTGTGTGCCTGGTCTCAGACTCTTAGCTCATCTCTGTGTGCCCCTTTGTTCTACGCTGCTCTCTGTGGAAAGTTACTGGGTGGGTGTGTCTTGTACTCAGGCTAGGACCTATAATCTTTCCCTCTATGTTTGAGAAAGGTAGTCCCTTGACGGTCTTTTCATGAGGCTGGTCAGACCGGGCTCCACAGCTGTGATTATAAATAAATATCTTTGGTTTGTATTCTCTACTGTCTGACTGACTCTTCATTATTTGGGAAGGCATAGAGGTAGTCCTTATGACCCGAGTGACCCATTTTTGGGTCACTTCCTTCAACTGAGACAAGTAGCGCGCCTGGTAGGTCTTCTCTGTTCCTCCATTCAGGCCATCTTTCCAGGCCCTTTCCATTATCGTGCCTTGCAGTGGTTGAAGGCCGCTCACCTGCGAAAAGGTCTCTCGTACTCTCAGCAGGTGGAACTCTCTGTGGAAGCGTGGGAGGAGATCAACTGGTGGTTAGCCAATATGGAGGCATGAAACGGACAGGCAATTGTCGGCTCCGCTCCGGACATCGTCATAGAGTCAGACGCCAGCAGGTCCGGCTGGTGTGCTAGATTCAGCGAGTTTTCCACAGGAGGTTTGTGGTCACTTCTCGAACAATGATTACATATCAACTGTTTGGAACTCCTCGAGAACTCCTTTGCGATCTGATGTTGGACCAAGGACGCCATCCAGTCTTGTGTACCTCTCAAGATGGATAACGTATCGGCAGTGCGATACATCAACCATCTGGGGGGCACTCGTTCGAAGGCTCTCTCCGACCTAGTCACCAACTTTTGGCAGTATTGTCTGGATCGGCAAATTTCGGTCACTGCGGAATACCTGCTGGGTCAAGCCAACCAGGTAGCGGTTTTTCGGTCCTGCAACTTCCGGGACTCAGCCTTTGGAAACTTCATTCAATGGTGTTTTCAGATCTCCAGGACAAATGGGGTCCGTTTTTAGTGGACCTATTTGCATCCTGCCTGGATCACCAACTGCCCATGTTCTTCAGTTAAAGGTCGGACCGCCTGGCGGTAGCCACGGAGGTGTTCCTCCAAGACTGGAGGCTGGAGAAAGGCTATGCCTTTCTCCCATTTGCCATGATCATGACGGCCTCGTCCCAGGTCAGGCGACAGAAATCGGAGGTGATGATGATCATGCCTGTTTGGAAGTCACAAGTTTGGTTTTCAGTTCTTCTGGAACTTTCTTGGGATTTTCTAATCCCTCTCCCCCTATTTACAGCACTTCTTCCCAATCCAGACGATAAACCCCATCCGTTGATCTTGGGAGGGTGCTGTCACTCGGCTTGGTGGATTACAGGGGACGATGGTCGGTCCTAGGCCTTTCGGTCGCAGCGCAGAGATTCTTGTCCAAGGCCTGGGCTGACAGTACAATCAAACGATATAAGTCCACCAGGCTTCGATGGACCCATTGTGTTTGCAACAGAGTCTTGATCCTGCGGCAGCGGATGAGATCCAAGGTTCTTAATGTCCTGGCCTCTTTAGCTGAGAACTGTTTGGCTTATAGGTCAATCAACACTTTTCGTTCTGCTATTTCGGCGGGGCACACCTTGGTGGATGGGACCCCAATAGGGGAACACCCTTTTGTGTGCCGTCTCTTGCAGGGAATTAGACTTTCCCTTCCACCAGAACCTAGGTATTTGGCGCTCTGGGATGTCAACCAAGTGCTTAACCTCCTTTTGTCGTGGCAACCGAACCGCTTCCTGCCCAGGAAAAAGCTATCGGCGAAGCTGGCCATGCTGCTTTGTCTGATCTCCTGAAGACGGGTCTCAGACGTGAGAGCCCTGAATATCCAGGGGTGAATTTTTTCCCCCCTCTGGGGTAACATTCACGATCAGCAGGAAAACGAAATGTGGGACGAAGGTCATCTCATAACCGTCTTTTCCTGAGTCTCCAAAATTATGTGTTGTGGCTTGCCTTAGGGCATATGAAGAGATGTCGGCAGAATTCCGCCCCCTGGGTGAGCGTTAACTCCTCATTGCTTTGCGGAAACCACATAGAGCGGTGTCTTCCCCCACTATTGCCTGTTGGGTAAGATGGGTAATGCAGGAAGCAGGTATTGATCTGCAGATTTTTGGGGCACATTCCACGCGTGAAGCAATGGCTTCAAAGACATTTACTTTATGTGCTCGCTTGGAGGATATCCTTAACGCCGCAAACTGGTCTTTCTGACTCTACTTTCAAAAGGTTTTATTTCAAACCAGTACTGGATATGTCTCACTTGGTGGTAAGTAAGCTTTAAGCTAGCATATTCCTTGCCTCCGGTCCTGACATAGAAGGAAAAATGTCCTAGCTATTGTAACGGAAAGTTTCAATTCTATTAAGGATTCGGAGGCAAGGATTATCCCGCCCAGGGATCATGTATTTGTTGGAACCCTCCCCGTGACTAATAAGTAAAAAGTCTTCATGTTTCAGTGAAGTTCCATGCTCTTGTTATTTCTTTGTTGTTGGACTAGATTCATTTCCAGATGTCTGGTGCCATTGTTTTATTTACAGGCATAAACGTTAGCCATGGATTACCACTAAATATGCCCTTTGTTTTTAGGAATGGATGTGAGTAAACAGGAGTCGTGAAGAGGATGCAGCTGCTGGTCTAGCACAACAAAAGAGGGCGAGTGGACAAGGATGATGGACTATGTGCTGTTCTGGGAAGACCTGATTGGATGGGCTTTGGGGACTGTTCTCCCATTGGAAACTGTTGTTTTTTTATGGCATTCCCAAGGCCTCATGGGAATGGTAGTTGTTAAAGTTTGGTAAATGGCTGCTATTCAATAAAGTGAAGAAAGAATAGCCTAATCCTCGCCTCCGAGTCCTTAATAGAATTGAAACTTTCAGTTACGACAGCTAGGATATTTTTCATTAGGGTTTCCTTTGGGGCAGATGATAACATAGACCCACCTTGGACATACTGCATCAATGACAGTGAACTGTTTTGCAAGAGCTTTGATGTGTTGTTCAAAGGATAGTTTCCCAGGAAAATTAGCCTTAAAATGCACACTGTACAAACAGCAGCAGTTGGTTATCCCAATAAAGACTGTCAGATAAATGGAAGGGAAACACTATATTTAGCAGTCCAACTGGAGAATCTCAGTCTCTCTATTTGAACACAAGGATATTTTCTTCTTTCAATTTTACACCTTTAGCTGACAGGCCTCTATCAGATTGGCTTCTTGGGAATCCTTATGCGGGTCTAAAACATTTGGATTTCATCTGACACCACAGGCCATGATCCATATATGTGTATTAGGGGAACCATATTGGTGCTAAAAAGCAGGGAAGAGGAAACCAAACCTTGTGACACACCCTTGGCCAAAGGCATCAAAACTATGTGGTTTCACTTACTTGGATATTTTGGCCTTTCTCCTTCAGGAATGACTGGGTCCAGTTTAATACCTTGTCTGTTTATCCCCAGTCAGTGATCAAAACAGATGAGCAGGAGTTTGTGGTCTACCGAATCAAAGCAGCTGGCCTACTTCAATTCCTCAAATCCAACAACTTCTCTCTGTCTATCATTTATCTTTTATTTTTATTGCAGTTTCATATAGAGAGAACTCGACCTGAAGGTATTGGAGCGCTTTTAATGAGCACCAGTTACATTGCATAAGGACACATTCGTTTTTGGTAGGCACAGGGAGATTAAGTGATTTGCCCAGAATCACAGGATGTTGTGAGCTGATGCCGAGACTCCAACCTGGTTCCACAGTTCCAAAGTTGGCAGCTCTGGCTGTTATGCTTGTTTTTGGGTGTGTGCTAGAGTATCAGACAGCAAACACTGGTTCCCACATGCTCTTGTAGTTGTAACAGCTACTCCGCTTCAATTAATTCGACCAGTTGTTTATAGGGAGTTGATATAGCCTTGTAATCTACTAGACTCAAATGTCCTCATGTCGTTTTCTTTAATCAAGGGACTATAACTGCATTCTTCAATTCCTTGCGTGGTAACCCCTCTGTAATGAAGCACCAAGTATGAAGGCAGTATCATCTACTAAGACATCAATATGTTCCTTCTCTATAGCAGCTGAACAAACATCCTTTTGAGCCAGAGAGTCAAAATGGGTCATATATTCAGTCCATTAAATTAGAACTAGAAAGCATGTTGAAGGTGAAAAGTCCGCCATGTGAGTTGGTGATTTTCCGGGGATTGTATGCAATTACTCTTAGTGTCTTCTGCTATCTTAGTCCAAATATTCTTAATTTGTTCGACCAATGGGGTTCCTAGAGTGTGACAAAAATCGGAAGTCAGTAATAAGGTCTTCCCTACCATTGGTTCTCGAAGACAGCTCTTAGAAAGTTATAAACAGCTCTTGTGATGCACACAGACACAAACACGCACCGACTAATTTAGCGTGGACAAGCTCATTTGTGTGCTTTAGAATGCACCATTTGCTGCATTTACTCACAAATTCCAATCCTGGGTAAACATGATAACGTCTATAAAAATGCTTTAAAATCCTATTTTCGGTTGCGTGCACTGTTAGTGGAAAAATGTGATTTAAAACACACCACTTGCCCCAAATTCTGCCGAACGAGCGCTCCCAAACACTCCCTTAACAATGTCTCATGTAAAAATTCGTGCCCCGCGAGTGATGAGTTTTCACTACTTTTCTTCTCGGTGCCTTGGTGACTTTTTGTCACGGTCCTACCCTGACCTTCTAGGCAAGTGTGCACGGTTTTTCATTCATGCAGAAATTAAAATGCAGTGATTTCTATGTTTTTCGGCACTGGAGACAGCACGGGTGCCAAACAAGCATTTCTTGTGAAAACATCGAAATCAGCCCCATAGTGCACTTCCTATCAAGTGAAGCGAGTGAGACTGGCTAGCTGCAGTGGGTTTGGGCGGAGGTGCTTCAGGTAAAATATAATTTTAAGAATACTGAGGCCCAAGCGGTGTAAATTACAGCACGCTTGTTGAAATAAACGGCTATGTGACGAGAGACATCGAGCCCTAAATGTAACTCACTGTGGCTTGCAGTCCTCAAGGAAATGGGACGCCTGAATGGCCAGTCCAGCACTGGCACACTAAAAGTGAGTCACTGACTTGGGGGAGGTGGGGGGATAAATCCGGGCATTTCCCTAAACCGGAACACTGCGTCTGGAAAAAAGAATAGTGTCTATAATCACAGCTGGTAAGGGGGAATGTACTGAAAACGTACTGGGTCGAAAATGGTGGCAGGGAAAGTCGGGGGGATGAGGAGTGGGGGGCAATGAAACTACATTTTAAAAATTTCCACCCTGTCTAACAGTTGTTACGTTTAGAACAGGATTGCAAAAATAGAAGTGAAATTAAATTACCTTTAAAGCTGAAAAAGTAAGACACTGGGCTCATTGATGGTACGAGTGACTCCGATTACAAGCCCCATCGTTCCACTCATTCTGTGGTTTCCATAGCTCAGTGGCAGCCTTTATGACGGACAGGGTTACCAAGGAAACCATGTTAAACACAAACAAGTCCCTCCTACTTTCCTTCGGCTACAGTTCTGAGAACTTGAAGCCATTGAGAGAAATAGAAGACTCCGAGCAGAGATTGTTTCAGACACATGCATACCTGCCAACTTGAAGAACAATCTCACCGTGTGAGGAGAGGGCGGCGCCTTGAAAAGGGCGGGGCCTCTGCCGAGAAGTACCTACAGACCCTTTTATCAAGTGTTTCTGCCTTCACAGGAGGTTCATGTAGATTCTTCCTTCCCTTTCAAGGATTGTCGACTTGAAGTGAAATTTAGGAGGCACAGAAAGAAATCGACGGCAGAGAAACAATGTCACAATGGCAAAGAAACAGTGCGCAACCGCAACACCCAAGAGAAAGCTTAGCAGATGGCCGGCAACCAAAAAATCTCAAGGGAGGTGACACGAGGACATAACTTGGGGCACATCTATACAAAGGCAAAAATGCGATTTGCAAAAATAGACATTGTACAAGAAGAGATGAGAGCTAAATACAAGGGCAGGGAGTTACTGTGAAGAGAGAGGTGAAAAGCATAGAGACACACAGGAGGAACGAGAGAGAAACAAGCACACAGAGACTAAGCACAAACATAGGGCCCAGTTGTGTACAGAAGACAACGAAACACATGGTACTGACAGCGAGATAGATGAGGATGGTATTTGCGGCACACAATCAGCGCAATCTCGGAACTCCACTATGTCCACTAGGATGGACTTTTTTCTCGAACTGAGGCTATCACAAATCCAAAAACATTACATTGACAGTGAAGCAGATTTTGCCTCACAGTAATGACAGGATTAATTTGCAAACCATAAAGGTCTATTAGAAAATTAGTAAAGCTAAAATCTCCAATCAAATCAATAAGACATGAATCGAAATTCACCTGTATACAGCATACACGAATAAGATCCAAGCAAATTAATGTAATAAATGTTAGTATTTCGTTATTAAAGACAACATATGCAAATAAAAGCAAAGTCCTGTTTCTGTAAAGGAAACTCCCTAGTGCTAAGCTAAGGTCGTGAGCTGGTCGGGGAAGTTTAGAAGCAGCAGGTGTCAGCATTGAAAGAAGAACCACATGAAGGTTCCACTTAGCTTAAACTCACATAAATGCGAGACCTATTGCATTGCAAATGCTTGTTACACTTCTACTTCCTTCTTGCTTCCCAGTGGCTGCCATCTGTCACTGGTGATACTGCAGTGGTAGATTATGCAAGTTGTGGTCATAGAAGAGGGCCGATTTTAGCCTCATCCAGGAAGGAGAGGAGTTAAGGAAAAGAAAGAAAGAAAAACATAGTGTGGAAACAGTGTTCAGGGTTTATTTTCTTATGTGTGAGTTAGCAACATGCTTTTCTCCAGGAGTTGGTTACCTGCAGAAAAGGTGATGAGAGGAATACTTGCAAATAGTCGAAACCACTGCCAATCGCTCTCTGTAGCTTTCCAACCCTACTGAAGAGCCCCATATAGGCCAAAAAAGGTATAGGGTGGTTTGTGCTGTTCAAGGGTTACCTACTCTGGCAGTTTGGGCTGCACTGTTTCTTTTGGAGCAGTAACAAAGTTGATTGGTGTACGGTCTGTGTGAGGTAGCATGCTGGGCAAAAACTGATGGATCAGAAACTGCCTGAGTAATTACAAAGTGGCTGGGATTAATTCAAGCATTCCACTTATCAATTGTTTTGTTTTCTTCAGTGGACTGCCCGCATACTAGCGCCATTGTGAAGAGGCAGTAATGAAGATAAGTGGGTAGTAATTAGGACATTAATATGACTCGCAGGCAGGCGCGCAACACCGACTGGGCTCACCGGGCTTCAGCCCCCCCCCCCTCATGTGTGTCAGCCCGGGCTGAGACAGCTTTGCGGGCTGGCAACCGTCTAATTGCAGCCGCACCCGAGTACTTCACAGGTCTTTAAAAGACCATTTACTTGTTAATGAGGGTTTTGTTGTGTAATAACGCGCCAGATTCACTGAAGCACACACCAGCATGCATTGTGTACAGCTTCACTTGCTTACTTTCCGGTGCTGCAAAAGGCCATAGGCCACCCCTATAACACCAAACCACCACTAAAGCCAAAACTAAAAAAAAAAAGGTTTGAACGTGCAGACTTTCAGCATTATGGCATCAAGTTGCTATAGTGATTTTTTTTTTTTGTCCTCATACCACCATTATATGCAAATTGCAGCCTGCCAGCCGTTCTGTACCTCCCCAGGCTTTTTGCGATATCTCAATAGCCCTGCGCACAAGCCCATCCAGTGCCCTGGTTGCACGTTCCACGCAGGTGTAATCATAGGACTGATAGAGTTAAGTTTTTAAATTCTTATAGTGCCATTCCAATTCTGAAGAGCCTCCCAAATCTTAGAATGCGTATTGGTCTCTAAACCAGTATCCTTTCTACAAGTATTTTTTGCTGCCTGTAACCAGTCTATCCCAAGGGGTGGGGCAGCTTCTATCCATTTTTTACAAATTTCTCGCCTGGCAAGGAGAACCAGATAGAAGAGCAGGGCCTGCTTATCCCTAGTAAGGGGCGAACTCAGCTTATCTTCTACTCCCAACATTATTAATAATAAGCTTATTTTAATGTTGGCACATAGGATTTCATTTATAGCCTTTTCCACTGTGGACCAGTAATCCTCTAACAGAGGGCATTCAAAAAACATATGTCTGTCGTCAGCACTCAGCGCACCACATCTATGACATCTTGGGGGAACAGCTGTTACAAACTTTGCTAATTTATGTGGTGTCCAATAGAGCCTGTTAACCGTAAAAAAGTGATTCCTTTTTAAGTTCGATGGTTTAACTGCTTTATAAAGCAACTTGAAAGAGAGTTGCCACAGTTTCTGTGGCTCCGACATCTGCATTGCTCCATCCCAGATCTCATAGGGTGCTTTGATTTTTTTCTCCTCGAAAGACACCAATGTTTGATACCAGAGTTTCATTCTGTAGTTTTTTTTCAAACTCCCAAAAACCTTTGGTCTTGTTCCTATTCGCCTCCGCCCAGGACAGTAGTTGTAGATACTTAAACCTTGAGAGGGATCCCCCTGTCTTTGCCCACAATATTTCCCATGGCACCACCGCATTCATCACCATAAGATCCCCCCAAAACTCTATTCCTGCCCTCCTAAGTGGAATGCTTAATTGATCTTGCAAACATTCCGGCGTGCGTGGTGAATCCCATATTGGCGCCCCCACTGAGTATTATCCAATTCCAAGTGTATTCCTAATTCTGACCCACAGAATTAGCGCTGTCTTTAACGTCTTTAATTTTACTTTTTTTAAAAATTTCTTTGCCCCAAATTTAAACAAGAACCCTTTCGCGCCCCACTCTTTAACCATCTCCTCTAACATTCCTCCCCACACCCTGTGCCCCGGTGTACATAATAGCACTCTACAGTTCCTAAACTGGAATGCCATGCACTATAACCTTAGATCTGGTAATGCAAGCCCTCCATCAGCCAATTTGCGCCGCAGTTTCTTCCAGGACATATGTGCTCCCCTATCTGCCCACACAAAACTGCCCAAATTGCCCTGTATTTTATCTATTAGGCCGCTCAGGAAGGTAAGAGGTATACAGTTAAAAAGAAATGTAAGCTTCGGCAATAACACAATTTTTATAAGATTAACCCTTCCATATAACGTTAATGGGAGATTCTTCCACCTGGTTAGTACTTTCTCAATATCCTTAGCAACCCTCTCTAGATTATATTGCGGTATATCCTGCAATGTATTGAGAATACTAATTCCCAAATACCTAATCTCTCTCTGAACACTCCCCCTCCAATCTGGAATATTCCAGCACATAATCCCGTTTTTTTCCTTATTTACTAGGTATCCTGAATAGGCCCCGTATTCTTCTGCTAATCGTTCTACTCTTGGTATTGTGATACCTGGATCTACTGTGTAAACAATTAGGTCATCCGCATACAAAGCAATTTTCTTTCCGAAAGCTCCCATACGGAAAGCCTTAACCTGGTCATCTTGACGGAGCGCCTGGGCGAATGGCTCAATGTATATATTAAACAACAAGGGAGAGATGGGGCAGCCCTGTCTCGTCCCTCTAAAGATCATAAAACTCTTAGTAAGAACTCCATTAAGGAAGATCCTTGCCGTGGATTGATAATATAGGACTTTTAGTGTAGTTAAAAAAGAGGGCCCAAACCCCATAGTCTCCAGAACTACCCATAGATACTCCCAGCAGACTCGGTCAAACGCCTTGGCGGCGTCCAATGTGACCACCGCCAAATGAGCCGACCTCGCTGTAGCTATATCAATACACCCTATTAATTGCTGGGTCAATTCATGCATTTGTCTCCCAGGGATAAACCCCTTTTGGTCTTCATGTATCAGCTGAGATACAACTCTAGACAGCCTCCCTGCTAAAATGCTGACAAAGATCTTATAATCTGCATTTAGGAGGGATATCGGCCGATACGATTCCGCCTTTACCGGATCCTTAGCAGGTTTTAAGATCAGAACTATAGAGGCCTCCCTCCAGGATTCTGGGACCTGCGCCTCCCCCCTATAGATCATATTAAACAGACTTTCCCAGACAAGTAATATTTCATCTGTTACCAATTTATATACTTCTGATGGAACAGCGTCGAGCCCTGCTGCCTTCCCATTTTTAGATCTTTTAATTGCTCCCCTGATCTCTTCTTGCGTAATTGGGGCTTCCATCAATTCCTTCCCTTCCTCATTCATTACTGGTAGGCCAAGCGAGCTAAGCCAGCTTCTTAACTTTGGAGAATCAGGTATGATATTTTCCTTATAAAGCTGCAAAAACAGTGCTACTATATGTTCCTGCATAGTTTCCCAGCTGTCCAGCTTCACCCCTGAGTCACTTCTTAACTCCTTTATATCATTTCTTGATCTTTCAACCCTGGCTTTCCAAGCGAGCAAGGCTCCTGCTTTCTCGCCATACTCAAATTCCTTCATATTCGCTGCTTGCCATCTTGCCCTACACTTTCGTTCCAGCCTGATTTTAAATTCTAGTTGGACCTCTTCTAGCCTCCTTTCGGTCTTCTCCCTTTCCTCTCCCGCACTTATAGTGTGCAAAACCCCCTCTAGAATCCCAACCTCCTTTTCCAAATTCGCTAGTTCTGCCCGATCTTCTCGATTTTTTGCACAGGTGAGGCTTTTTAGGATCCCCCGCATATATGCTTTAAAGGCGTCCCATACAATTCCAGGGGAGGCAGTATCTTTGTTGTTGGCAAAATACTCTGTTACTGCTTTCTTCAGAGCTGTCTCCACCCCCTCTTCTAGAAGCAGGGCACGCTTTAGCGTCCATCTCTTAGGTGGCTGCGGTCCTAATGCTTGTAGGGTTACTATTACGGGTGAATGATCTGAAATGTGAGCTGGGAGGTGTTCAATCTTTTTAATATTCGTTGCGCGACATCGATCAACTAAAAAATAATCTAATCTAGAAAAGTGATGGTGCTTTTTACTGTGATACGTGTACCCCCTCATCCTCCCTTTCAGATGTCTCCAAACATCCAATAGATCAAGGTCCCGTATCATACTTTTCAGGGCGTTCCTCATTCTAGGGAATGCCCTAAAATGGCTTAAGAGTTACCTAACAGACCGAGTTACAATGGTACAGGTGGGCAACACTGTGTCATGTAACAGAACGGTCAAAATGGGAGTGCCACAGGGCTCCATCCTGAGCCCGACTCTCTTTAATCTTTACATGACGCCGTTGGCCAAGGTGATCAGATCTTATGGTTTTGATGTCGTGCCATATGCCGATGACACGCAGATCTTGGTCACTCTTGGACCAGACCCATTAGAAACAAAGCAGCGTTTCAAAGAATGCATGTCCCACATTGATAGGTGGATGAGTACAAATCACCTTCAACTAAATGGAGGCAAGTCTGAGATCATGCTCTTTGGCAAGGCTCAGGAACATTGGTCTCATGACTGGTGGCCCCTGAACCTTGGCCCTTGTCCAACACCCAAACCGACGGTACGGAACCTAGGTTTTTATATGGATAGTCAATTGTCAATGAAAAGTCAGACTAATCATATAATTGGCTCTTGCTTTGGAGTGATGCGTAGCTTACGAAAGGTCTTCAAATGGATTCCGATCGAGGCCAGGAAACCATTAGTCCAGGGACTAATAATAAATCGCATGGACTACGGAAATGCCCTGTTGTCCTCAATCAACGAAGGCCTTCTTACAAGACTTCAGATCTTGCAGAACACTGCGGCCAGGCTGGTTCTGAATCTTCCGCCCAGATCCCCTTCTGCCCCCTGTCTGAGATCTCTACACTGGCTCCCAGTTAGACAGCGAATCCTATTTAAAATTCTCTGTCTAACACACAAAAATATGTATGAAAAAGGCCCGGGGTACTGGTCCAAAAAACTACGTTGGTACCAGCCTTGTAGGGTGCTAAGATCGAGCAACGAATCATTTCTCACACCGCGCAGAATTCGTACCGTGAGAAATGGAGGAAGGTCTTTTTCCTTTCTTGCCCCTGCTTCTTGGAACAAACTCCCCTTAAACCTACGTACTATCACAGATCACAACTGCTTTCGCAAGAAGCTGAAGTCATGGCTATTTGACAACTAAATGAGTACTCTATCAGAGCCGTCTGCAAGCGCCATGAGACTTCCGAGTGATATGTGCGCTGTACAAATGTCCCTGATTTGATTTGATATACACTCTCCCTTCTTGTTGAGCGGTCCAATACAGGATCCATCAGTACATTAAAGTCCCCACCCACTATTGCAGGAGCTGGAATTCCCGCCAGCCTCAGTTCTAAATCTGCAATATGCTGTGGATTGTCCTCATTGGGCCCGTAAAAACCCACACATAAGAAATCCCTGTCCGCCCACTTTAAACGGGCTAAAGCCCATCTACCCGAGCTGTCCGTACTCGACCTCTTAAATTCTATCCCACATCCACTCCTAACTAAGATTGCAACTCCCTTACAGCATTGTGGTTGATCTGAAGCGATGAAATTTTGGACCCATCCACACCTGCCAAACAGCTCCTTACTTTCATTTGCTACTAGATGCGTTTCCTGTAGAATCATAATTTGTGCTTGTCTATTTTTTAAATATTCCATCACTTTCCTTTGTCTGGGTTTAGACCTAAGACTATTCACATTCCATGTAAGAATGTCAATACTCGGAATGTTAACCATAATGCTTCCCAAGATGTTCTGTTCCTTGCTTCTTTACTACGTTATTGGAATTCTCCTGCATAAAAGGTTCTGAGGACTTTTTTTGTTTTTTTTTCCCACTGCTCCCCACCCGTGCTCCCCCACCACCTTCCCGCCCCACCCTCCTACACCCACCCTGGGGAACCCTCCCTATCTTTTTAGGCATAACAATGCCTGTGGGCATACCATTGGGGGAATTCCGCTAATACATTCAAACTTTCAAACTCTAAAGAGCGATCTATCCTATAACCCTATCTGTCATTTAGCAGTATCTCCCTTTCTGATCCTGTCAATTAATGATTCCATATCCTCAACTGCCCGACAGTTATACATTTGATTATTCCACATGATACGAAGCATTGCGGGGAATTTTAGCTGAACTTTTGCTCCCATCTTCCGGAGCTCCTCCATCTTGCCGCCTAACTCCCACAGCCTCTGTTCCGTAGCCTTACACACGTCGGATCTAACATGGAGAGAATATCCATTTACCGAATAGGGACCATTTTTTAGCGCTCTACTAAGTATCTCTTCCTTGATGGTATAGGAGAGGAAGTTTACCAAGATCTTCCTAGGTTTAGTTCTTTGCAAATTACGCCGGAACGGCTCTCTATGCGCCCTCTGAATTTCATGCTCGAGATTTATCTCTTCCTTATCTTTCAGGATCGTTTTCCGTAAGAGCGAAATTATGAAAGCCTTCACATCCGACCCTTCCTCGGTGATAGGAATATTCAGAAACCTTAGGTTGTTTCTGCGAGAATGGTTCTCCACTCTCTCCAAATCTTCTCTTAGGGCTTGATTTTGCCTTCCGAGTTTGGAAATCTCAGATACATTTTTCTCGACATCCTGTTTCACTGTGCCTACTTCTTCCTCCAACTTCTTAGTACGCAAGGTGACTTCATCCAGCTTCTGCGTTAACTCAGAACATGAAGCTTGTATGCCCAATTGATTTGCCTCTGATACCTCAAAGCGCTTTTTTATATCACTCTTCAGATCCAATAGTATGCTTGCCAGCGAGATTTCTGCATCTTTGCTCGCTTCGAGCGTCGCTTCAAGCGTTCCCATATCCGAGCTACTCTGTCTGTCCGCATTTGCTTCTGGGAGCAGAACTTCCTGATCTTCAGGTGATGCCAGGACTGCAAACCTATTACTCAAGGGGACTGTTGTACTATCACCCTGGGGTGCCCTAATCTCGTCCATCAAGCCACTGGTACTATTTGCACTCTTGTCCGCATTGATGGTAGTATCTGATACATTAGCCCTTCTCCCAGGCTTCTCTAAGTTACGCTCTTCTGAGCTGGGGCTTGAACTCCCTGCGCCGTTTTTCTGCATACTTGGAAGCACGCGGAAAAAGGATTTAAGTGAGGGGGTAATTTTAACTCTAGAGGGTAAAGCGCCAGATTTTTTTGTGCCTTTCCCCTCGTTAGTTTTCCCAACTAAAGACTTCCCTGACCCCCTACCTTGGGAACTTCCTCCTTGTTGCCCCCTCTTTGCCTTTATGATAGTTTGAACTCCTTGTGGCAATTCTGGCAATGCGTACGGTGAAATAGGAAGGAGATTTGCCTTACCTCCTGTGTTCCTGGTCCTCAACGTGTACCTGGAGGGAGCCTCACCTTCCTTGTTATTTCCTGTCTCCATATGCAGATGCCGCCCCCCACTCCTACTCAGCTCTCCACACTTCAATTGCTTCTGCTGTTTTGCCACTCTGCTCCGGCCCCTCTCCTCGGCTCCCACCTCCTCGACATACTGTAGGCAAGCTTGACTTGTTCTGACTCTGCCTCCAGCTCTAATCCCAGCCTGCCAGACTCTCTGAAGATTTCCTACTGCCTCGCTCCAGCGCGTCCCCGGAGACGCACGCATCAACCTCCGGTCTTCTCCCAGCAGAAAAACGCAGCACTCCGGGACCATCCCGGGCGCTAGGAGCACCGTAAGTACAAGCTCCTTTTTCCACCTTTTTTCCGCCTGCTTTGCGCTCCGATTTCGGCTTTCGCCCAGCCGCGGATCTACCGCTCTCCCGACATTACTTCTCCCATAATGGCGCCCGCAGCCGCTAGCGTCTAGCTAGTAGCCACCATGTTCCCCCGGCAAGTTGCTATAGTGATGTCGCAGCCAGGTATAAAGTCCCACAACGATCTCCAAGTCTACTTAGAAAGTACAAACGTGGACGTCACTCGTGTACATCACTCCTGTCAGCTGGAAATCATCCCAGGATCCTGCTGTCAGTCCTCCTGGTAGGTATGGGAGGCCATATACAGTGGATCTAGAGATATACTAATGTAAGCTGCAAACAACACCTTTATCCTACGACTGGCATACATCCCAACTATCTCACCCTCGAGTCTATATTTCTGGTCCTGAGGTTAGCGAGCGCCCGCAAATAACAAGAATATACAGACAGATCTTCACCATGTTCTGTAATTAGTCACTTTCGCTACATAAGATTCAGTGAAGAGTCCATACATTACACTGTGCAGATTAAGAAAATACCCTTTAAGAGAACGAAAAGCTAACGCCCGGTTTCAGCATAAAGACAAAATTATGCACAAAATAAACATAAACTCATATACTTACAGATATGCAAGCTAACGCGGCAGCAGCAAAAGGTTGAAGACAGCAGTCTGACCCGGTGACTGGTAGAGAGAATGTCCTCACCATGGGCAGGATGCGAACCTGCAATTGCAGTTAAGGGCGGACTTTGCACGCTGTGGTCACTGACGGGCAGAACTCTGGTGACGGCTGCGAATGGACGAATGCGGCTCCCGAGCAACGACCTTATTTATTAATTGCGACCAATCTGTTCTGTCATGGCAGCAGTCCAGGGCGTTTATCATTAGCCCTGAAACAATTCCTAGGCACATTTTGCCCGGTGGCTGGAAACAAGTGTGTCTGGGACGCTTTTGTCTCTTGATGAGTTGAGTGACGTAGGAGTATTTAGGGCTCGAGCAAATGCGCAGAGCAGGCCACGCGACGGAGCGGTTTGCGGAGACAGATGATTTCCTCCCTCGGTTCCGGTGTGTCAGTTTCTGGATGCTCACTTTACTGGGCAGCAAGTGCTTGGCTTCCGGTATGTGGCACGTGGTGTCAGTGAACTTGCCAGCCTCGGAGGAAGGGCTGGCACGAAAATACCTGACACCTGTTTTGACAGGAACTCTGGGACAGATGGGCAGAACTACCTTGAAAGAAAGAAATATACAGGAAATGAATTACCGAGTGCCATTGCGTGAATATCCAGGTCCATCTGTCCATTTGGCGACCAAATGTCACACCTAAAACGCTGACTGCCCTGTGTGCCTGAGCAAGGTTTCTCAAGTTCCTGATGTGGCAAGACGTCAGATGGTTACTGTAAATAGGGTGAGATAAGAGACTCATCGGCATGACACAGTTTTGAACACGAGTGACTAGAGTTGTTCCTGACTAACCTTTGCTCATCGGCGTTAGTCCCAGTACCTAATTTGTGCCGATGTTTGCAGGTGGTGGGGACCATAACTTATTTTTGCTTTACCTGGCTTCGATCAAGAGCGGCACAGAGAAAGGCAGAAATGGGAGAAAGTAAAACACCAAAGGTAAAACAGTGACAAAACGGAAGCAAGCGGGGCAGCGCGGCGAACGCGCTAATTGGTAACAGATGCGCACTGCAAAGAATTTCAGAAATGCAGCAGGCACAGTGCTCCCGAGCTCCCTAGGCCAGGGGAGAGAGAAGGCGGGACATGCACCCGCCTTTGGCCAATTGCGTGCTGTCTTTCTTAGAAAGACGCATGCAAAGGCCAATAGCATGGGAGCAAAAAATAAAAGCACACGCACGAGCGTGTGGTCCGAGTTGGAAGTGCTTACTAGAAGCCTCGCAGGGCAGCGCATGCGCGCTGGCTCAGGCGAGACCTAACCAGTGTTCTTTCTGTACTCAGTGTCAGCCTCCTTATCACAGTTAATACAATGTCTCCTTCTTCGGTCGTCAAGGCCTCCACGATACCTCACAAAGGAGTATTCACCTCCTCTCCTCCTAAATTGCAGGAGCCAATTCGTCATATTCCAAATTAGTTAATGGCTACTCTACGACCATCAAAATGTAAGCTAATAAAAAATAATATTTCTAAATGAGAATATGGTGGCTCTTGTACCTGAAACAGAAAAGGTGTTATACACAACAATCAGAAATACCACATTTATTTCAAGATGGAGGAAGGCGCCCACATCCACTCATGTCAACTTTAAAATGCACATCTCCTAACTATAGTTAATCATAACATATGAATCAATTGTTTCCTTAAATGTAAGAGTACAATACCACGTGCACACACTTAAGTAATTGGTTAAAAATGTAGTAAGTTAACATATTATTGAGTGCACATATGCGGTTATGACTTTTCTGCATCAGTATTAAGTCATAGGACACAAAAGAAACAGGCTCATCAAATAGGTGTAGGTGGCACAGAAACAGAGAGCCTGAAAAAATGGGGCAAAAAGTGAGATGGTGTAAAGATCGAGGACAGCGCCAGTGGAAGTAAAATGCAATGCAGAAACTGGCTAAAAAAATGTTGTCACAGGCTTGGTGCATAAAGAGACAGGGTATTTACATTGATACAGGCGCAATAAAACAAGGGCAGTAGGAAACTGGGCAACTAAAATGCACTTCAAGAGGCAAGGCAAAGGGAGACGGAGTGCACAGAGGCACTGGCACAGAAACAGCACATGGTATGTAGCCTGAGGCAGAGGGACAGAGAGGCAGGATACACAGATAAATAAAAAGCATAGGAGACAGATGGCTCATGGATACAGCACACTAAGAGACACAGAAAAAAACGTGCACCATTACGAAAGACAGGCAGAGTGCACAGTATGAGGTGGAATAAACATGAAGTGCTGACAGTGAATGGAGTGAGAGGAGCAAAAAATAGACAAAGGGCATACAAAAAGACAGGTGTCCAGAGATGAGAGGAAAGGTTAGAGAGAGGAAGGGGTAGACATGGCTCACAGAGACTGATGGAGGTAAAGACACGGCACAAAGAAAGATAGACGTATGGCGAGATGGATAGAGAGAGTGATGGTAAGAAAGAGGCGGGCCACAGAAAAATCACAGGCACACACAAGATGTTAAGAAAAAGTTGGGGCTAAAGGCAGTGGCATAAAGCTAAACTGGGGGGAAAAAGGCAGGGCCAGAAAGAAATGGGTTACTAAGTGACTCAGCTAGGCAAACCAGAGGTATGTGAACATTTCCTTTTTTTATTTTGAGAAGATAAACACAATTTCTGTTATATCTTGCATCAAGTATACACAATATATGGGATAAAGTTTGCCCTGCCGTACAATATATAGATACTGCAAGTCATCCAAGAGTTCCATGACCATATAGAGGAACAAAGCCCGAAGGGTCATGGTACTCTGAGATTGTCAACCCCCAAGAGCGATGTCCACCTAGATCACTGATATTCAAAGTACGGCCTGGGGGCCACATGCGGCCCTCCTGACCTTTACATGTGACCCCCTGGTCAACAGCAGCACTGGGCTTCTGTTTATTGGACTCCGCTCTAAGATTAAAAATATGTTAAATAAACAGGTGTGCATGTATTTAAAGGTTAATTGAAGTTAAAGAAAGGCAATAACCTGGGAGTCCTGCACCTCTTAGCTTTAGAAATAACTTCATTTTTAAAGACATCTTGCTGCAAAAGTGTAAATGTATAACCTCTGAACCAAATTCTTACAGTATATTTTATTATAGTTTATTAAATCAAACACAGGAAATGGTTTTTTAAAACACACATCCTGAAGTCATGTATTTCAGGGTCCTCATATGTGGTAAGGAAGAAACAGGAGGGAAAGTAAAATAATACAATTGCCTAGGATCACACAGTTTGGTTAAGTGGAGAAGCCAGGATTAATCCCAAGTTTTTGGTTTCAAGTGGTGCAATTCAGACACTAGATGTATACACCCAACTTACAACCGGCCCCCTCTACCCCCCACCTCCCAACTCTCTGCGGCAAACCTGCTGGCATCAATGCGGCCCTCGGTCACAACTCAGACCAAACTTTGTGGACCCTGGGAAAATGTTTGTGAGTACCCATGTCCCAGATTGTTAAACCCCACGAGCTTCTACCTCTGATGCCCCTTACTTCGGGGATACAGAATGCAATTGTTAGACTAGAAATGTTCCTGCTTACGTATTTTCAAATGTAAGTTAGCATTCGCGGCACCATTTTCTGCTAAGACGCCATTTTGAATCATGATTGAAACGTATCCTTTGCTATTTCTGAGAAATGGCCTCCACTAGGTTTCGTTTCTCCAAGGTTAGGTTTTGCTTCACTAATGAATAGACTGTTCTTATTAGCGCCTACCTTTCTCACTAGATAGAGGCCTTCTCCCACTTGTCTGGTGACGGGCCCGATTGAAAGAAACCTTGGACTTTACTTTGTAAGATATGAGCCCTGAGATTGTTTTTCTCCTCCTTTCCATTGCTTTGCAGCACCTGCCTGGAAAATTCCATTATAGGTGTGTTCTAGCCCAGTTACGAAATGTACTAAATGTATCTGTATGCTTGTTGATTCAGTCCCTCTGCAGCACTCCTAGCGACTGGGCAGACTGGGCTCCGCTCCGAGTGTACTTTGAATAAACAATTATTGGTTTGTATTCTCTACTGTCTGACCAACTCTTCATTTTGTATGGAAGGCTGAGAGGAGGTCATTAGTGACCCAAGTGACCCGAATCGGGCCACTTCCTTCACAATGTATATTTAATGTGAACCAGATCATTTGCCCAAGTTTCGACAAAATCGCACCAATCAGGGAATCTGAGTGCCTGTGCTACGCCGGCTACATTTCAGCTTAAGATTTTTAGGGGGCTGCTGACGAATTCACACCCTCTCCTAGCCAAGTGTAATCTAGGAACAGCTGCCGCTAGGGATAATGTAGTCATGTGAAGTGCCCCATATTTAAGCAAATGCGTTGAGGACTCCATGCGGTGTGGAGGAAATACAGCATACTAGAGGATATAGGAGTTTTGCCTTTGCATCTGTTCGTGAGGACATGGGGATCTTCCTAGAAGGAATAAACAACTCAGTCCCCGTCTTTATCGGCGTCATGTTCTGTTATCCTTCTGATGACGTTGTGTTGACTGAGACTAGTTTGCAGGCTTGTACCCTCACTAGTCAGGTCATGCACTTAGATTAATGAATGATGCAGCTGACTAGACTTCAACTTCTGGTATTAGAATTAAAGTAATAGTTCCTCAGTAAAAGAAAAGTGTACTTACTGAGCAGCACCTTTTTAACCTTAATTCCAAGGTTTTGCAACTTCCCTGTGTGATCTCAAAGGATTTTACAGCATTCCCAGGATGCCCAGCACATCCCGATTTTCACTTTGGTGCCAGCTATGTCACATGTCAGAAATTCAGCAAAGGAATATTGTTTGAGGTCACATCATGGAGGCTCTCCAATGATTTAAACAGACAAACTAAATTGCCCCTGTTCAAGACGTCACATGGCCTTTTTAAGATGTACAATAGAATCAGATCGTGTCTGAGAGTCCTGGAAGACCCAAGGGTCACAACTTTCCCCAAAAGATGGACCTGGATATTTTTCTAATATATCTGGACAGAAACACAACAAATTTAGGGGCCGATTCCGATCTGGGCCGGAAAACTCTCCGACCGAGCCGGATCCGGAGAATTTTCCGACCGAGCCGGACTCCTGCAGTCCGACCGAGCAAGTACGATGCGGCTGCATGCTGCCGGTCTCGACTCGGTCGGACTCCCATTGAAGTCAATGGGAGCCGGTCGTACAACGCGTACACGGGCTCCCATTGACTGAATGGGCACGTCGCGAACAGGGGGGCCCCCTACAGTGGGTACGCGTCGGTGCGACTCGCACCGTACATGCATGTTTAGGGGGTGCCCCTTGTGTGCGACTCGTGCGGCTACGCGTGCAGGGGGGTCCGACACGTACCCCCAAAGTCCGGCTCCGACAGCTCTTTGGAGCCGGACGGTATGAGTCGGTCGGGCTGTTCGAAGCGCGCATCGTACTTGCTCGGTCGGGTAACATCTCCATTGCGTGGTGCGAGCCGTGTCCGTACGAGTCGGTCAGAGCGGTTCGGACCCGGGAACGAGTCGGTCGGCGATTTCGCGTGCGCTCGCATCGTACTTGCTCGCGCGGACGACTGTACGGATCGGTCGGAAACGAGGCCTCCGAATCGGATCCGGTTAAGCCGAATCCGATTCGGAGCCCTACCGGCCGAGATCGGAATCGGCCCCTTAGCCTGTAATGAATTTGTAAAATAATTTTAAAAAATAACTGTAAAAAAAAAAAAAAATTACACAAATAAAGAAAAACTGTGTTGTTGCATACAATTTGGGCTCGGCATTGCATTGCTTGATGTATGACAATAAATTATTGTAGATCTATGAGTAATTTTGAAATTGGATGGGCAAGGCAGAATTAATTTTGTCTGTGTAGCTTTGGGAATCCTGCATTGGTAGGATTTGCCTGATTGCCCTTAGCGTAAGGGCTAAAGATGATATCCCTGATAATGAGCGCTGACTTGTTGACCAGCCCAGTGTGGAGTTTTGGGTGAGACAAGTTCTGATGAATATCTCCTTGGAGCACCTCCTTCATATATTCTGATGATACTAGCATGGTTAGTGCAAACGCAGCCGATGGAAACTAGGGAGGGTTGTCATTAGAGGGATCGAGATGAGTATTGCCCTGTTCTTGATGTTGTTCGCCTTTCTCAGTTGTTTTGGGGAGCTACGGTGGAAAATGGGATGCAGCTGATGCAGCGGATACAATAAAAACTATTTCTCCTAAGTCACTTATCGGTCATCCAGGCGCGACTTATATTTTCTCACATCCACATGACGATGGGGCCCATGACATCGCCTAACAAACACACACACACACACCTGGATTTCCTCTACACCCTTACGAATCTATACTCCTAGGAGAAAGAAAACTAAATAAAAATCATCATGATGTACCGCTGGAAGGAGCCGGAAATACCTTATTTACCTTAACCTATCGCTTTCTTAGTTATTTCTTAAGATATTCCTGCTCATTGTTTTGTCGATGGATCATCTAGTGAAAATCAGTTGATAGTGATCAAGACCAGCTAAATCACAATAACTAATTACTAATTTCACCACCATTTAGTAAATAATCACTGAGTCGTTTGATTTAAGAATCTTAAAATTTATATAATTTAAAGGCATGGAAAAGAATTTAGACTTTTTATTCAATTTATTCATACATTATTAAATCAAATATTTATTAAGCAAAATCAATTTTATTGCAGAAAGGAAATTTTGTCATGAGGAAAAATCCTAATTAACCTGCCTATCTTCCTAATTTAGCCTAATGATTTCTAACCTAAGTTTAAAGTTGAAAAATAACCTGATTCTCATACTCAACTGGAAAAATAAGACAGCAACAGAAACTTCAGCTCGTCAGCATCAGCTACCGCAACCCGTCTCATCTAACAGTCTTTCAGCATCTCTCGCTCAGTAAATGGATCGATCTGGAACACCAAGCACTGGAAACCACCAACTCTACCCCTCCCACTAAGAGTAGGCCTTCTTATACCCTAATTCTAACTTTGCTAACTAAATTGTTGCAACATTAATAACGAGCTTTTCTTTCATTGGTCCACTCAGTTCATTTATTCAGTTTTAATCAAATTCTCCCGGATCCAGCTTGTTCTTTTGGAATGCATATGTTCATTTCCTTTCTCACAGTTCAAGACATGTTTCCATCCGCTTCGATCAGTACATTTGTAACTTCTTTCGATACATTCGAGAACTCTGCAGGCATTGTCCTTTCTCTTAAAACTGTTCCCCACGATTCTCTGCTGATCACCACGGCACACTATCAGTTCAAATAGGTCACATCAGCCTTGACCATTCTTGCATCCTAGCCTTTCAGCACCATCACGTGGTCAGTCTTTCTCCAACTTTTTCTCCCTTGTCATGTGTTTTCTCAGCGCATGCGTACTCTAATAAACGGCAGCCATTTTATATCGCCACTCGATTAGACTTAGAAGCACTATTTAGAAATAAACAAAACATAATTAAAATAGAGAAACATAGCCTTTTCGTTTCCCTCCCGTCATCTACGTACCCCAATTATTATTACCTAGCAGAAAGCAACATTTAAGCTGTTCCTTACTTACCATCACTATTGTTTTTGCAACGTCACGTTTTATACTCTATGAAGCACGAATCATGCATTTATTATTTATTTAGTACGTAATTATTTTTATGTTATAATTAGACACACAGACATTTGTAAATAGATTATTCAGCACACATACTTGCGTGTTACCCTTCCCTCACGTACATTGTTGATTAATACATTTAAACGAACATATTTATTAATTATTTATAAAATTTGTTAGGGGTTAAAAAATTTTTTTATTTACTCTGCTCCATCACAGCGGTGGAGAATTTGCCTAACAGTTTGAAACAAGCGTGGCATATTCAACCAAGTTTCTTCGATTTACAAAGCTTCCTCAACTTCCTTTTATTACAGATCTGTATAAATTCATCATTTGTTGGTAAAACATTGTCACCTACCACCACGGCTTGTCTAGATCTTTATTTTTGTACTCAGTGGATTCATTGCAGCTTGACTCTCCTCTTTCCTGAGTGTTCAAGATTATGAATTCTGGCTCTAGTGGGGCGGCGTGAAGGACCCTCTGTTTCTGCAAAGTCCTGGCACCTATTTTTCTACATTTAGCTAGGTTCATTTCCTATATATGGACAAATAGAGGCCCTCTTTCACATCATGGTCTTGAGGTCTGCCATCCGGCATTTGGCCGTTTTTGTTTCCATAGCTTAGATCATGAGCGGGCTAGGCGTGTGGCATGAAAGACTCCTTCTTACCCAGCCATGGTCTAAGATACATATTTTCCAGCTTAGTGGGCAGGAGTCTAAGCTCTTTGTTGATGTTGTTGGACTAAAATGATTAGGATACACCTGGTCAAGTTTGGCACGGTTTTTTAGTTGACTCCATAGTTGAGTTGAGTTTATCCAGAGAATTAACAATTTGTCTTAGCCTATCAGCTGTAAATCGATTTTCCGACTCTGGGACAATATAGACAGGGAAACAGAGTCAAGAATTTTTGCAATTTCATTCATGGCTGCAAGAACTGGGAAGCCTGGTGGACCATCATCCATTACTGGTACTATTTGGGGCATATAATGGCTCCCCTGCCTGTGCAAGGTTCATGAGTCCAAGATACCATTGCAGCTTCAGAGCCTACAGGCTTGGATACATCTTCAGTCATGTCTTCTACAGAATGTAGTATTCAACGTTTGGTGATGTATACAAAACAGCAAATAAACTGTACGTAGTATGCCTTTGATGGACTACATATTGTGCAGTTGTTTGTATACCAACATACCGGTGTATTTTTTTTAGCACTATTTGTTTCACTGGTCTTTGTTTCTGGTTTGGTACATGGGTGTCACTTTTTCACTTATGCCAGTGTGATATCCACCTAGTTATGTGGTTTATGCTGTACGTACAGCAGTTCTTGTAACTGGAACGTATATAATACTCTCTTTGCAAGTCATACTATTTACAGTAAATTTGCTGTGCTGTATACATCACCAAACTTTGAATGAGGTTGGTGGGAACCACTGTCTCTTTGTATATGTTAACTACCCAGGTTCTCACAGAAATTTGGGTTGCTCTTGTTTATGGAGATTGCAGAGCTAGTACAGCAGCTAAATTCCTGTCAGTGAACCCCTCCTCCTTCAGGTCCAGGCAGATGCTGTAGTTTAACAAGTCATAACTGTTATCATGTCATTAAATCGGATCAACACTGCTGTTGGGGAACAAGGTGGGAGAAATCCCCTCTGGCACATGAGGTATGCTGAGCGTGGCTTGTTTGACATAGACAATATGTGGGCACCTGGATTCTTCCTAACCAGAACCTTTTGGAGAGGGGGAATGTCAGCATGGTCTGATATGCAAAAGGAGTACACGGTTGTCTGAGTGAATTCCCCATTCCGCCTGTCTTCTTAGAGCTTAGGTCTTCAAACTGTGGGGCGCGCCACCCCACCCCCGCAGGTCCGTAACTGCATTCCAGGGGTTGCAGGGGGAGTGGAGAGCAGTGGCGGGCGGTGACCCTCAAAACTGGAGGAGCATTGGGGGACCGAGAGACAAATCCAGTGGGGGGCAAAAAGATCATTAATGAAGAAAAAAAAGTACTTACCCGTGTTTCACTCGCAGTGTTTTCTTCATTCTTCAGGCATCAGCGTGAGCCAGGGCTCCTCATGGAGCCTCAGGCAACCCCCTTCTGCAAATCCCAATGCTGCTCTCATGCTGCAGATGAGCAGCATGAAAGCAGTGCCAGGATTGGCTGGAACGGGCTGCCTCAACGCTCCAGCAGATACAGGAGGCCTGTGCCTGCTCTCCGCCCAGCTGTCTGAGACGGTTGTATGTCGTTACAACGCATTCCGTTGCAACGCATGCCTTTACAACGCATGCGTTACAACGGAATGCTATTTCCACGCATAACCTTTACCACGAATATTCCTTTTCCACGCATACCTTTACAACGATTTTCGTTGTAAATTTATGCATGGTAAGGGCATACTCTTGGTAAAGGTTATACCCCTCCCCTGTACCCTTACGTGACCCCCCCAGCCCCCAATCCTTCTTATAATTACCCCTGCCCTGAACCCTCAATCCATATATATATATTTTTTTTAAACTAAAATTCCCCTTACCTCTTCACGTCGTCTCCTCTCCTTCATCTTCCTTGGTGACGTCGTACGTCGTAAAGAGGAAGCGGAAGTTTCTTTCCATTAACTCTCAAACAACGTCGATTGCCTCCACTTCGCGACGTGACATCAGGTTCGTTTTTTTGGGGGGGGGGACCCCCCCAAACCCCCTTTTTTTCCCACGCTTTATTTTTTATTTTTGGGGGGAGACCCCCCAAGCCCCCTTTTTCTAATTTTAGCCTTTACCACACATGCCTTTACTACGTATCTCGTAGTAAAGGTATGCATGGTAAAGGCTTTCGTGGTAACCACGCAAGAGTTGTAATGCATGCGTGATTAAGGTTTGCGTGGAAACGGCCGCGTTGTAGTGGCCGTTTCCCGTCTGAGACAGCTAGGTGGAGAGGCTTACACTGCGCATGTCAGGCTGGCCGTCGCAAGACGGCAGGCCAAAGTGACTTGCGCAGTGTAAACTGGTAGAGTAAACACCAGTCCCTTGCTGCCAGTCAGAAGAAAAGCCCACCTCCAAACACTGCTCGGGCTGGGAGCAGTGGAAAAGAAAACGGTAATTCATTTCATTATCGTTTTGTTTTTCACTTTTGCTTCCCTGGCAACAGGAGGGCGACACTCCTCTGCCCTAATGAGGGGGCCGCCGCTGGCAGGGAGGTAAATGTGTCTGCAAGGACTTGTAAATTACGATGGCCTGGAAGCAGTGACGTTTATCTGGCACGTTTCCAGGCTGCCTTCATTTAAATGCAGAGCTTAAAGTGCATAAAATATGTGCAGTTGTACTCCTGAATGTCCTAGGGCACAGTCAGTGAGTAGGGTGACAGGGTCAGGTCAGATATGAGCCTAAAAAGAACAAAATATTGAGTAACTATTTTATCTTTCACCGTCAGGTAACTGCATATAAACAACAAACGCGCACACATTAAATGAACAAATCATTGCAGGTTAAACTAATCTGTGGAAAATGTGCCCTTTTACATTATAAACCTCAGTTAGCTAATGCAATCACTGAAGATGTCTGTGTGTGACCAGAGAGTCACCGAATTGAATCCTGGTTTTCACAGTGGGTATAGTAACTTGTGTACTTATAGCGCTGCAAGGTCCTAGCCTGTGGTAAAAAAAGCACTGTGACTCCTTCAGTTAAAGCATATACTAGCTCCCTAGCAGCTTTCATGTTTGGTGCTTAACCAGTTGCACAGGGTCGAGAGGTATGAGGGACCAACTAAACCCAGGGTCACTGAAATTATGCGGCAGGGAGGACCAAAGGGAAGACCAAATCATGTGACAGAGTTGGCTAAATTATGTGGCAAGAAAAGCCACATTATGCGGCGTAAAGCAGCACATTTTGTGATAGGATTACTTCGTTATTTTGTAATTTTTACATTTGGTAACACTGTCTGTGCATATGTTTCACCTCATTAATACCGGTTTAATACTCAAATATAGCAATAAGCAACAGAATGGGGACCAGTCATCTTTTGCGAAGGGCCTTTCACTGTGTGGCAAAATGTCACCATGTTTTCAGTGAATTTTGATCCCTTTGAGCTAGAATGTTTTTTGTATTAAATATTAAAATCTACAACTTATGCAGCAGTTGATGAATTATGTGGCAAATATGGTAAATCCATAATTATGCAGAAAACACAGTGGACGGCAAATCGCATAATTCCAGTGGCTATGGCTGTTTTAGTATCTTTCCTTGCTTGCATGAGGGGTCAGTGCACACTTGCTGTGCCAGTCTTTGACTGGGCCTCAGAATAAGGGCCCACAGGAGGGGCAAATTGAAGGAGAGGAGACACCTTAGTTTGATCGTCAGAGAGATGGCAGCAAAGGGATGGGGCAAGATGGGAGTCCATGTTTTTGACAAATGGCAGAGGAAACAGCCCAAGTCACAAGGCAGTAGCTATCATTAGTGAAGCAGGTCTGTGGGGCCCACTGGGTTTAGTCTAAGGGATCCACTGGATCACACTTCTGACTGTCTCCCAAAAAAAAAAGTATGGGTGTTAATTTTCTTTAATAGCATAGAGCTGAAAGCACCTTTGCTCCAAAAGGTGGGGGAAACACGTTGAAGCTCATTTTGTTTCTAAAAGGGAGGAGATGTGGCATCAGCTCAACTTTCTGTGATCCTGGGCAAATCACTTAATCGGCCAGTGCAAAAAGAAAAATAATCTGACCTTGTGTAATGTAACCGGTGCTCATGTAAAGTGTTTCAGTGCCCTTGGGCCTAGGCTGCGCTACATAAAACTCCCCCCAAGAAAAGGACAGAGAGCCTGTTTTAAGATTAGAGTGATGGCTGGGAAGGGGTGAAAGAGGCAAAAGAGATATACTGCTACTTAGGGCCAGAGCTTTCATTGGTGCAGTTGCATTGGACCACGGGAGTCCGAGGGGCTCTCAACACCCAAATTATGGAGAGCACATTTTTTTGGGCAATTTCTGTTTTTGTTTGACGATTTTACCCTGTTATATGTTTCACATTTGTTGTGGATTATGAGCTACAGAAAGAGTATCCATGAAATGATCTCAAATGCTCCAGTACTCCTTGCCATAAAGTTGTGGAGGGGAAGCCCCGACTTCATAGCATTTTGCTTTGGAGGTCTCAGAGCAAAAACATTTGAAGACCTCTGTCTTAGAGCCTAACACTAATGAATTCTCAACAACTTCAATGATAGCCCATACATGAGAGCCTGACATCATCTGTGTAGGGGTTAGAATACCTAGATAGAGGGATGGTGTCAAGAATGTCGAAGGTGTCAATGGAATCAACAGAAACAGCATCACGGATAGCCAGATTTATTATCAGTCAACATGGTATGGTGTTTACCCTAGAGACAGAGGCCATATGTAGGCGTTCTGAATGAACTGGAGCTGTGTGATTCTCCTTGTTTCTGCTTTGACTTAAATCAGCCTGGGCTATGCACTTCTTGGAACGAGTAAACATGATGGCTGAATTTAGCCAACCTATACAGTGGCATACTGGAATGGCTAAAAAGCTTTTAGAAGTGAGATCCAGTGTGCTCACAGTCAAAGGCAGAAACCTAATAGGATAAATCTAGAAGGTAGACTGGATCCAGTGGAGATTGCAAGTGTGTGGTGAGACGTGCAGAAATGTCAGGACTGCTGGAACCAAATATGTAGAATTTGTAAAAGAGAAGAAGAAAGATTAAAATAAAAAGGGAAATGTGTGTTCGCTTACCTCTGTCTATAAGAATATGTATTCATGGGGTTTGTTTTTCCTTTTCTTCTGAAGGCAGTTGAAATTAGCCTTGACCATCTTTATGTGTAATTAAGAGGCGCAAAAGGCTGTCACTCACGAAACCCTGAAATTTGATGTTTAAAACTAGCATTGGGGAGATCCCCTCAGCCCTAAAAACTGTCTCCCAATTTCAAATAAAAATCTTTAAAGTAAATTTGGATAAAAGCTGTGAGGCCATTTATTGTGGTGCTCGGCGGTCAGAGATTACTGGGTAGAATTGTGATAGGGACTGTTGTTTACTAATTTCAAAGCCACCGGTTCACTGATAGAATATCGATGTTACAAACATCGATATTAAAAATATCGAGGAAAAAATATCGACTACAAAAATATCGACTCCCAAACCTTAACAGGTAAGTACAAAAATATCGAGGTAAAAAATATAGATGTAAAAAAATATTGATTTAAAAATATATATAAAATAAAATATTATATATTAAATATATTAAATACTAATATTATTTTTAACAAAATAAATTAAATTTAATATACATTTTAACTAAATATAACAAATAAACGTAATTAAAAAAATATAAACACACAAACATTATAATTTATACATATGCAAATATTTACTTAAAATTAATTTATTAACTATTATCTTTATTTAGTTTTAAACTTTAAAATTATATCAAAATAAAATATATATATATAATGTAAAATTTTTAAAAAAACATTCTATAATAAATTAAAACATTAAACTATTTAAAAAAATTAAACTAACATTTCCCAATACAATAAATGCAACAGTAGGGAAAGTGTTGGATAGCGAAATAATTAAATTTACTATTCCAACTCCAGAGAGTGCAACAGTAGGGAAAGTGTTGGATAGCGGAGGGGAAAAATTACTGTTCACACTGCAGAGAGTGCAACAGTAGGGAAAGTGTTGGATAGCTGAGGGCTAAAAATTACTAGTCCCACTCCAGTGAGTGCAACAGTAGGGAAAGTGTTGGATAGCGGAGGGGCAAAAATTACTATTCTCAATACAAAGGGCCTGATTCCGGTGCGGTTAGGAAAGCATTCCCACCTAGGGCCCGATTCCGATGCGGTTAGGAAGGCCTCCTAATGGCATTTGCTCCTTCCCAATCGAATCGGGAACGTGACTTCCCAACCGAGGGCCAGATTAGAAAAGAATTGTGGCGAGGGAAGGGTTGGATGTAAGACAGGCAGAACCAGTAAGAAAAGGTACGCAGCTGGGGGAGAGATTTCAGTTCAAGATTAGAGCATGGGTGGGAAAGGTGTATGTAAGAGAGACAGACCCAGCAAGACGAAAAAAGTGGGGGATGAGTAGTGAATGATAGAGGGCAGAAACATCTAGAAAGTTAGAGGCTGGGGAGATATGAGTGGTATAGAAGAGAGCAGGAGTGAGAGGGAGATGTAACAGGAGCAGAGCAATCGTGAAAAGAGAAGAGGTTGTGTAAAAGGTAGGGTGGTAGACAGGTGAATGTAAGAGGGAGAGAACCACCAAGAAAAGGTAAGAGATGAAGAGATAAATGTATTAGGATCCGCATTGGCAATAGAATATTAATAATAGACAGTGATGTAACAGAAGAAAAAGTACATTTCGTATTAAATCAGAGCATAAACTTCTGTGTTTTTATTTCTATAAGGTGAGTAATGTTTTATTAACCAATCTTCTTGATGCAACGTCATACCTATTGTTTTGCTGCCTTCTCCCCTTAAAATCCATGAGAAAGAATACAGTCACCAAATTTCCTCCTACTTGGCTATGCCCCAGCTGGCTTTTGCTCTCTCCATGAGATGGAAGTAGCCACTAATTCTGTGTCAGACAATCTGCGCCCTATTCATGAATATGGAGGGAGCGCAGTTGCGATAGTATTAGATTTTAGTGCTGCATTTCCCAACCAGTGCTTATCAACCAACAGGAACAGGTAAGGATACAAGAGGCTTACCTCTTTTTTATCTTTGAGTTCACAAATAGTCCACATCCTCCATTCGTCAGTCATGTTCAAAGCCTGACATTAGCCTCAGGGCTTCTCTCTGAGCACTACGTCATTTACTCTATCATATCCGGATAACTTTTTTTTATATGATCCTCTAGTTTCTCTCTGTTATACACGGATTATACACAAATCATTGTTTCCTTCCTGTAAGACCTACCAACAAGGCAGCTATCACCATCAGAAAGGGATCTCCTAGAGGAGGAAATGGGCGAGGAGGAAGTGACCGCGCCATTGAAAGACCTTGAAAGTGGTAAAACGCATGGACCCAACAGTCACCTCACACAATTTTTTTTTATATCTTGCCTTAGTCACAATACCGCCTGTTGTGGCGAAGTGGCCCGGGCTAATGGTGCTGGTGCACTTGCATGACTTATGCATGGTAGATATAGTAGTTGTACCCAAACCATGTCAACCACAAATGTGCTCCTCATATCACCTGATTTCCCTGATTAAGATCAAAACTAACATTATTGCCGAGATGCTGGCCACCCTCCTTCTTGGAATGATCAAATCACTGATGCACCCGGACTCATGCCGCTTTATTCCAGGTCTCTCCATGCATCATAATATTCAGGACCTGCACAGTGCCCTGGCCTAGTCGAACAATCTGGAGGCCACTCTGGCTCTGCTGCTGATGGACCTCGAGAAGGTATTTGACTCGTTGGATTCATGCTAGCTCTTTGAGCTTTTCGGGAGGCTCAACTGTGGGCCTAAATTCCTAGGTTATGTTTGACTCTTATACACAGGTGGCAAAGGTCTGTATAGGCAATGTGATGTTGGGAGGGACATAGATAGGGGTACCTGCTGTCCCTGCTGCCATCGCAAATGTGTGGCTCTTTGCACGCAGATGACTTGCAGCATTCCTTCAGAAGCCGGAAGAGTCTGGGTCCAGGGCTTTACAGGTACATCACACATTCAGGAAATATACAGGTCTCCACCCAAACTTGGCATAACCTATGGAATTACCTGTGGGACCTGCGGCAACCTCCAGTTTGACGATTACCTTTAAGTGGTTCCGATATCTGTGCATCTACACTGTCAGGCATGAAACTTGTGCGTGGGAGCGCAATCTAACACGTCTGATTGCGAGACTATAGAGTGACCTAGCCTTTTGGCCCCCTCTTCCACTATCATTGATGGGGCATGCTGCTATCTTTAAAGTGGTCTTGTTACCAAGGCTGCTATCAGCATATGGTGATCCGCACAACTTCTTTAAGTGTATCAACATAACGGTTCGATCCTTCTTCTGGGCAGGGAGGGCTCTATGCATTGCTGTCCAAATGCTATAAGTCCCCATACAGTGGTGGAATAAATGCATCAGATGTGATGATAAACTATCCCACAGCACATTTGATCACCGTACAAAATTGGCTCTGCGATCATCAGAATGATCCTGCGTTCACCACTGAAAACTGGAGGATGTGAGATACCCCTTACATTTCCTATACAGAAGGGTCAAGATATCAAACTCACTGCCCGTCACAAACACCCTACTCAACCTATGGCGGGGGGTGATACATGGCATAACCAGCTTGCCAACGAGACACCGCTTTGGGTGGGATCTGCCAGCAGAGAGGTCAGTATCTTTGAGGGGTTTCACGGTTTAGTTGCTATTGATATAACCAAGCTGGGGGAATGTCATGACTGGCAATGGTATGAGCTCCATTGTGCAACTTCAAGCCAAATACAATCCCCACAAACACCAATTCTATAAATACCTGCAATTAAATTAAGACCTTCTCTGTTTCCACGTATTAAACCATGACTGACCTCCCAGACTTTTACCAGCAGGATGCTAAACTCTTTTTGGGAGACACACATGAACGCAAGATATTCCAGCTGTTCCACTCGTTGGTGATCCGCACCCCAAACACGAATGCCCCAAGATACGACCATTCTGGGACAGGGGACTAGGTACACTGGTGGAAATATCCAGCTGGCAAATAGCCACTAAACTCAAACTGTTAATCCCGCTCTCATATACACTAGACCTAGACACGAATCGCTATAAACTAGTGCCCAAGCCTTTTGGTCTAATAACAACAAATCATAACATCGAACTAATGTGGCAGAACAACTACTTCCTCACTCTAGAGAGCTGGGTGCGAGCAATGGATCACTGATTGATGCTTGAGATTCAAAACTACCAATCACGTAAATGCCTGCAGAAATATGAAAAGATTTGGGGGGATTGGATGGACCATGGGGGTATGTCAAGGACATTGAATACTAATAGCAGTGCATTCAATCCAGCATTGTGGTGTGTTTGTGGGTTACTTAGGAGGTGCAGTGTGGTAGTGTAACTGACACATAATGTAAACAACTTTGGAATCTACAAGTACGTTGCATGCTGTATTTGTCTATTATGCTAAAATCAATAAAATTGTTTTATAATTTACATAAAAACAAAAATTTCAATGTTTCCTTCAGGAATAATATGTGCCCTGACCAGAGAAACCTAGGCCCTGCATCCTAGCAGTTGCCTCCTGGATAAAGACTAACAAGGCCTCAAGCTCAAAATATACAAAGATGAGCAGCCCTCACTTTTAAAGGACCACCTAAGATATAGTCTTCTCTTTGGCGGCAGGTGGAGCTGATCTCTGGGCAAGTCAGCAACAAATCTTTAATTTTTGACCATTGTTTCCTTTTTTTAACAGATCTCTTGTGTTTCTTCCAGTTGCTTTCACTATATGTATGCACTGTTCAAAATATTCTCTTTTAGTCTATCTCACTACCATAAGCATCAGCGTTCAAAAAAGAAGTCAAAGGATTACTCTTGAATAGCCAAATGCGACAATAAACCAATTGCCTCCCAAAGTAACTCTCACTCCTTGTGTACATCTCTGGCCTTCCACACTACTAAGCATTTTGTGCATTTGTAACCTTTTATTTGGTGTATCATTTTCTTTTGTACCTTCTTAATGTCTATGATTCGATGTACAGCGCTCTGATACCCTAGCGGGTCTTGTTCACGCTATATAAAAATTTTCAGATAAATAAATAAGGCTGATGTAAATTCAACTATTTTTTCAGAAGTAGATTATAGAAATTATTTGCGGCTTCCTGTCTTTCACATTTGCTGGCTCCCAATAATTTAAAACACTGCTACGTGCCCCATCCGAGGGCTGCCCCCTCATTTTGGCATGCCCTGTCATCTTTGTGCTCTCCACTGGCTTTCAGCCGCCAAGCGATGTACGTTCAAACCATAGTTAAGATCAGTATACAGATCATAAAACAGTTTTTCTCTTCCCTGGTCACTGTATTACTCCTTGCATTCACTCCACGACTCTATGCTCTGTAATAGCCACCCAAGTCCGCCTTCCTAAACGTAGCATCGGAGGCTGAGCCTTCTCTCTTCTGGCTGCAAAGCATTGGCACTCTCTCCATCCTGAGCTTCTGTATCACCGCCAGTCTTCTGTCTCCCCTTAAAAAAAATATTTTAAAAAACTTGGGCTTTTACCACATTAGTACAGTGTCTACCTTGCTTTTGGTTATCCCTTAGAATCAGGACATTGTGTTATGGAAGCAGTGCACTTAAATTATTTGCATGTATTCAATAGAACAAATAACGAAGATATGTGATAAAATTGCTCCACTTGTTACAATTTTCCAAAACATTCTGGGGAGGTTGGAAGGGGAGAAACCGCTATTATCTTCGAAGCTCATTCTGAAAGCCTATCAATCTGAGATCAATGCAACTGACCCAATGTGTTCTGCAATTAATCATTTGTCTCTAATTGTCCAAGAAACTACAATTAGAACTACTCCATTAAAATGCAACATTTACCATTGGTTCCGGCAAAATTCCTTAAAAGAGTTTACTAAACTTCCCTTAAAGGTTGTTCAGTCCTGTAATGCTTAGTCCAATGTTACTGGCTCATTGTGCTTTAAAATGTGCTATTTATTAAATAGTGCCGAAAAGTATTACTTCTATGCAGTGTACCACAAAACTGATGTGATCTCCCACAAGTATATTTGAGTCTGACAGTGAAGTTGACTCTGCCTCTGGTGTTTTAAGTGCTAGCCCCCAGACCCTACTTCAAACTTTGGGTCTAGCTAGGCTTCTGGCGAGAGGCACGGGTACCTTCAGACTAAGGGTAACAAAACCTTCTACACTGTCAACATGAGCTGTATGGAACTGCATTCGACAGGCCAGTATTTGTTTACACTGGAGACTGGGAAAGAAGTGTTCCACACGCAAGTGCAATGTACACCACAGTTTTATAAACATGTGTTCCTAGAAGCCTATCCTACTAGCACTAAGGAACCCCGGCCTGCCAGAGGCACAAAACTTAATATGTTATGAACAAACACACGTTCCAGGCCTTGCAGTGGCATGACTTCGGCATAGCTCAAGGAACTAGCATGGGCCCATCTGAGCCATGGATGAGCTGGCCTACAGGATAGTTTTAGCAAATTGTGGGCCCGCGTTATGGTCTGGTGTGCCGGTTTTTACAGTCAACTTGCCAGATACTACTGTAGTGTGTCAGCTGACACACGACGTTTATCGACACGGCTCACGCATGTCTGCGTCCTCCTGATGCCAGGCGTGACGTCGGGGGTTATTAATAAAGAACGGGGCGAGGTAGCGCATGGGCACCTCTGACTCCTCTTCCGTAAGCAGAGTTGCCGTCTCCTTCATTGGTCGCAAGGACGCTCTGTGCCACCACACTGGTGATGAGGAGGGCCCCGTGTGACCCACGTGGACATTCACCAGTCTTGCACAGTGGAGCCACATGGGCCCTTAACACAAAGTGGAGCGCATGCCGTGGGATTTACAGTCGCCAGATGATCTGCACAACATTGCAACACTGAGGCTCTGAGAGTCGGTCCGGTCCACCAGCCGAGGCTGAGCCAAACAGGTCCCGATGGGGGAACCAGCGCCAGCACACTAGAGCAATTCATTCTTCACGGGCTAGCGTTGGTTAAGCCCCACAGTGCTGCCACCTTGCCACAAGAGGGCAGCACGTGACCCTGTTTAAACCTCAAAGAGAAGGTGCAGAAGGAAATGAGAAGAAAACAGGAAAGATAAGTGAATAAAAAAGTCTCCTCTGGTTAACGAATCCTACAGCCTCGTAGCGTGACAGTGTGCAGCGCAAACCCCGCACGTTGCATAATCGACTGGTTGTTTTCTTCCACTTTCTTCCGATGTATGCACAGTGACATTGTCAATTCACCAAGTTAATAAACCATCATGCTGCTAGTTTGTCTCACAGTGTTGACAGCCCTGTGTTGGAGAGGAAAATCATGAACTCTGCAGCACCTGCATACAAGCCCATCAGTGGAGCAGTAGTCCAAATATTTAAGCAAAAAAAAAACACCTACTCGCAATGCAAACCTTCCCGACGCCTTGCACCAATGTAGGCCATAACACCCAATGAGGGGGGCTGCCAGCAGAGGCGTAACTAGAGCCAAATTTCGGGAGCGGGGAGCTACTAAAAATTTTGGGGGGGGTCTAATTCTTCCAGCAATAGGCAGAGTGGAGATGCAGGGGCTCTCAGAAGGGGTGACAAAACAACAAAGCCTCGTTAACAAGTAAATGGTCTTTTAAAGACCTGGAAGTATTCGGGTGCGGCTGCGATAAGAGGACGTGACGCCAGACCAGCCAGCCCACAGCAGCTCAAAAACTGTCTGTGTGTGTGCCCGGGAAGCTGACTCAGCCCAGGCTGACACACACAACGGGGTGGGGCTGAAGCCCTTTGAGCCCTATGGGCGTTGCGCGCCTTGCTGCCAGCCCATTCTGTGAACTGAGCGATCCAGCGACAGCGGCTCCCCGATGGCACAACACCTGCTTCAGGGAGACAAAAGAGACTAATGGAGAAGTTGAGGTCCTTACTTCACCACTACGCAGTAGAAGAACTTTTCAAAACCCTTCCCAACACCAGAGGTGACCGTGACTATGCTGGAACCATCACAGCACTAAACCTGTATTTTGACTCCCAGATGAACTCTGGTTACGAAAGTTTTACATTGCAGCAAGTTCGCCAAAGTCAAGGAGAATCCATTGATGGATGTCTTTTATGCCAGGCTGCAGGAACTTACAAGCACCTGCAGAGATGATGACACCCTGTGCAGAACTAATCCAAGGCTGCAGATCTGCTGCTCTCATGTGACATTCTCCAGAAGTCAGGCATGTAGCTTCAGGAGTTCCTCACTATCCCCCACTCCCACAAACTATCCAATGACCGAGCAGAACAATTGGAGATGGCCTTCATCAAGATGGCCGTCAAAGATGAAGTGAGTGACCCCAGATCATAAGACTGAAGCTGTGTCTGCTACCGTTAAAGCCTCTGAACACTGCTCGCCCACAGGGAACTCTTGTGAGTATTGTGGGTTCCCTGCACACTGTCTCCAAGAGTGGGTAGCAAAGAAAAAAACATGCTTGACCGGTCAACACCCCAACCACTTCGTGAGGATTCGACGAGGCCATCACACACTGCCCTGCGATTGAGCGGTATGCTGCTTCATCATGACTCACAAGCTCTAGCAACAATACTGGAGGCCATGGCCCCCAGGTGAGACCTCCTGGACATGCAGACAAGTGAAGAAGATGGTGAAGATGACAAAATGTTCCTCATCTCTTGTCTGATTGGCAGCCAGGAGAGTCATGGTTGCCCTCCATTTTGGAAGGCAAGTTCAAATGCTCGGTCTCTCATGATTCGACAACCTGCAGTGCCAGATTCTCTGTTGCCACCGCTGAAATAGACACACTGCTCAGCTGTGCCACAGGGAAGAGCTAAATCTAATCCAATTTGCAATAGCTATTCAATTACGGAGCATGGATGAAGTCCTAACAGAGTTCCAGCATCTCTGTGACGGTCTCGGACGGTGTCGAGCACCTCCAGTAACACTCCATATAGACAACTGTGAAAACAGTTGCTCTCTAACATCGCCGAATCCTTTTCCACCTTCGCTGGGCTGTAGACGGCAGAACTGCAGAAGCTTGAAGATTACCTCCTGGTAGTCACCAGCAAACTCAAACGACCAGAGTATCTGGATTTGCATTGACATGCGACTACTAAACATAGCGATGAAACGAGAATAGCATATAACTTCAACCATAGATGACCTCTTAATAACTCAGTGGAGCCCTGTGGTTCTCTAAGCTTGATCTGAACTCCTGATACCATCAGCTGGAGCTTTCAGAGGAATGCTATTACATAGTGATATTTTCCACTCATGTTGGTCTCAGGCGATATCGCTGGCTCAACTTTAGCATTTCCTCAGCGACTGACATTTTCCAATAAATGCAATTTGAGAAGTTCTGATAAGTCTTGCGGGTATCATAAATGTCAGTGATGACATCCTAATCTATCCCCCACCATCTCAGACCACCAGACGTCTCTCAAAACAGAACTACAGAGGATAACCGACATGGGGCTAACCATCAAAACAAGTGCCATTTCCTACAACACGAGGTAGGATTCCATGGCTCTATATTCTCTAGAGAAGGGACAAGGGTTGAACCTAAGAAAGGAGGGGACAACAGAGACGTCGCACCCCCACATTCCCCACAAGAAGTTCTAAGATTCATGGGCCTAGCCACATACTGTGGGCGCTTCATCCCGAATCTGGCAACCCTGGCTGGCCCATTATATGCACTACCTTTAAAAAAATCAATCACCTGGATTTGGGGCAAGACAGAAGAAAAAGCATTTCTTCACATCAAGGAAACTCTTCTACAGGATGTGATACTTTGACCTGGCCAAAGAGTCGGAGGTCATTTTCAATGCCAGCCCCATCGGTCTCAGTGCCGTCCTCATTCAACGTTACATACATGGGTGGATGAATGGAGACCGATCACCTTTCCCAGCACGGCACTAACCAGCACAGAGAAGCATTACACACATATAGAAAAGGAAGCAATTGCCATCACATGAAGCTGCACCCATTTTCACTTATTTTTATATGGACAATCCTTTAAAGCAGCGTTTCCCAAACTGGGGGTTGCAACCACTGGTGAGTTGAAAGCCAATTTTAGGTGGGTCGGAAAAGTCCGAGGAATAAATAAAGATACCTTTAAATTCTGGTAACATTTGCTGCGCTTCCAAGATGAGGTCAAATGTCAGGCTATGTCTTCTGACAATTTGCTGCTTTGTAACTTGGGAAATGGTGTTTACAAACTCCTCTTACTTTGTAGTCAGAGAGAGAAAAGCAAAGTGCATTATGTGACGATTGTGTTGGGGTACAGGTGTGTAAAAAGAAGGGCTATACAATGTCATTTTTTTGCAACACACAACAACATGGAAATACCTGTAAATTAACTATTGACATTCAGCAGTTAGGAAAGCAAATATGAAGCACATATTTTTTGTCATTCTGAAGTATGATTAAACTAAAGATTTTGATAGGATCAAAACAAATCAAGACACTTTACTTGGTGGTGCAAATTATTTAAATATATTGTTATTCACTGAAACCTGATTTCCACACATAATCATTTGTGTGCAGTGTAGTTTTATCAGTAAAACTGTATGTCTGTGTAAATTTATTGGCCATTTCAATGGAAAACGTGAGGTCTGTAAATTACAGTGCGCTACCACACAATGCTGTGGTTACTTTAAAAAAAAAAAAAGTGCCCGCCTCGTGTCCATTAAAGCTAGGCATGTCACAAACGTTTATTGTTCTAAAAATTGGGCCACTGTTCTAGAAAGCTTGGGCACTACTGCTTTAACATCACAACTCATCACAAAACCTTGATCCCACTATTTGCAGGGACGTTGCCTCACCCATGCTTACAAATACAAAAATGGTTCCTCCAACTACAAAACTACTGACTCCCGCTTGGATACAAACCTATAAGCACGAACGTAGCTGACTGTTTATCATGGCACCCTAGGCTGACACACTCCATTGGTAGTAGATGCAGGTGCAGACAAGTATATAGAACGGATCGCCACAGAAAATTGCTCCAAAAAATACAAGTCTTGGCGAGACTTCAGATGCCACAAGTAGAGACCCCTGCCTCCAGCTGGCCTTTTGGGCCAGCGCAATCAAATCAGTGGAAAGATTTCCTATGCTATGTGAGCGGCTGTGAAGAGGAAAGCAAAGCAAAGCTGACAGAGCTGTGGCACTTTTTTTTGGGGGGGGGGATAATTTTTTTGGGCATTTAAAAAAAATTCCAGCACAGTATATGCACCACACCAAAACGTGTATAGGATACGTATACTAATAAATACCTGTATACACAATACAGCGACATGTTACATCCCAGTTAATAAGGGCCATGTATTAGTATGTGGGAGACAGAGGAACCGTAGTAACAGCAATGGTAGAGGTAGCAAATAGTAATCCAAAATACACACACTGGAGGACCATTGTAATAGAGATGCCAATCAACATAGTTGCAAACAGTTATGTGAAACCAGTGTAAAAAAAGAAGGTAGAGGGGAACAAAACAATTTGTAAATCTGAACTGAGGTGAGGCCCGCACTCATTCAGGGGACTGACAGAGACATCAAAAGAGATAGTGAATCTGGGGCATACCAACAGGGTGTCGTGTATCCGTGGCAAACATCGGGAGAGACTCAGGTGTCGGCACGTGTAGGGAGAGAAGGGAATGGAGAGGTAGGAGGACATGGACCACAGGGATCCTCAAGAGAGGTGTTGAGTGGTTGGCACACCCTCACAGAACTTCCTAGGAGAGCATCCCATGTCTCAGATATGGGGTACTTATGGAGACCTTTCACCTCTTCTCTGCACAGTAGTGCACTCTCTGTCTGAACCCAAGCCAGCATGGAGAGGACCGGGGCGCAACTAGACCCGAACTTCAGGGGTGGGGGGGGCTAGCACTCCCAGCCTGGGCTGGCCCTAGCACTGGTCGTACACGGTGCAACATTGTTTTTTGACGCCCCCTCCCCCATTTCCTCCTTTTCCATGCATTCCCTCAGTACCACTCATCAACAATGCACCTCATCTCTCTATAGCACCTTTCTGACAAACATTTCATTTTTTTATAGCGCTACTCATAGTACACTCACACTCACTTCTGTGATCTGCATGGTACACGTTCTTTGTAGCAGGCCCATTAATCCTCTGCACTGATTTGCATATGGCTGGGTCCAAACTGGAATGGCATGGTGAGCAAAAAAACGATGGATTTAGGCCCAGATCTCTGTACTGGGGTGAATGTACGACATTGTTCTGCATTCTGTCCATCAATTGTTGTTTTTGCATTTGTCACCGCAAGTGGGACGGGTATGCCCAGACGTGGGTCCCGTGCTCTCCATGCCACTGGAGTCAAGCTATCGTGGCTGATGAGGGCTGAAAGCTTCGAAACCGGTCCTAGGATGCTTGTTTCCAGTCCAGGGAGGACCCTGGCCTGGCAGTTCGGGCTGGACTGTTCCCATTGGGCGCAGGGTCAAGACTGATTTGCATATGGCTGGGTCCAAACTGGAATGGCATGGTGAGGCAAAAACGATGGATTTAGGCCCAGATCTCTGTACTGGGGTGAATGTACGACATTGTTCTGCATTCTGTCCATCAATTGTTGTTTTTGCATTTGTCACCTCCAAGTGGGACGGGTATGCCCAGACGTGGGTCCCGTGCTCTCCATGCCACTGGAGTCAAGCTATCGTGGCTGATGAGGGCTGAAAGCCCGAAGCCGGTCCTAAGATGCTTGTTTCCAGTCCAGGGAGGACCTGGCCTGGCAGTTCGGGCTGGACTGTTCCCATTGGGCGCAGGGTCAAGACTGATTTGCATATGGCTGGGTCCAAACTGGAATGGCATGGGGAGCAAAAAAACGATGGATTTAGGCCCAGATCTCTGTACTGGGGTGAATGTACCACATTGTTCTGCATTCTGTCCATCAATTGTTGTTTTTGCATTTGTCACCCCAAGTGGGACGGGTATGCCCAGACGTGGGTCCTGTGCTCTCCATGCCACTGGAGTCAAGCTATCGTGGCTGATGAGGGCTGAAAGCCCGAAACCGGTCCTAGGATGCTTGTTTCCAGTCCAGGGAGGACCTGGCCTGGCAGTTCGGGCTGGACTGTTCCCATTGGGCGCAGGGTCAAGACTGATTTGCATATGGCTGGGTCCAAACTGGAATGGCATGGTGAGCAAAAAAACGATGGATTTAGGCCCAGATCTCGGTACTGGGGTGAATGTACGACATTGTTCTGCATTCTGTCCATCAATTGTTGTTTTTGCATTTGTCACCCCAAGTGGGACGGGTATGCCCAGACGTGGGTCCCGTGCTCTCCATGCCACTGGAGTCAAGCTATCGTGGCTGATGAGGGCTGAAAGCCCGAAACCGGTCCTAGGATGCTTGTTTCCAGTCCAGGGAGGACCTGGCCTGGCAGTTCGGGCTGGACTGTTCCCATTGGGCGCAGGGTCAAGACTGATTTGCATATGGCTGGGTCCAAACTGGAATGGCATGGTGAGCAAAAACGATGGATTTAGGCCCAGATCTCTGTACTGGGGTAAATGTACGACATTGTTCTGCATTCTGTCCATCAATTGTTGTTTTTGCATTTGTCACCCCAAGTGGGACGGGTATGCCCAGACGTGGGTCCCGTGCTCTCCATGCCACTGGAGTCAAGCTATCGTGGCTGATGAGGGCTGAAAGCCCGAAACCGGTCCTAGGATGCTTGTTTCCAGTCCAGGGAGGACCTGGCCTGGCAGTTCGGGCTGGACTGTTCCCATTGGGCGCAGGGTCAAGACTGATTTGCATATGGCTGGGTCCAAACTGGAATGGCATGGTGAGCAAAAACGATGGATTTAGGCCCAGATCTCTGTACTGGGGTAAATGTACGACATTGTTCTGCATTCTGTCCATCAATTGTTGTTTTTGCATTTGTCACCCCAAGTGGGACGGGTATGCCCAGACGTGGGTCCCGTGCTCTCCATGCCACTGGAGTCAAGCTATCATGGCTGATGAGGGCTGAAAGCCCGAAACCGGTCACTTGGATGCTTGTTTCCAGTCCAGGAGGACCTGGCCTGGCAGTTCGGGCTGGACTGTTCCCATGTGGGCGCAGGGTCAAGTCTGATTTGCATATGGCTGGGTCCAAACTGGAATGGCATGGTGAGCAAAAAAACGATGGATTTAGGCCCAGATCTCTGTACTGGGGTGAATGTACGACATTGTTCTGCATTCTGTCCATCAATTGTTGTTTTTGCATTTGTCCCCCCAAGTGGGACGGGTATGCCCAGACGTGGGTCTTGTGCTCTCCATGCCACCGGAGTCAAGCTATCGTGGCTGATGAGGGCTGAAAGCCCGAAACCGGTCCTAGGATGCTTGTTTCCAGTCCAGGGAGCACCTGGCCTGGCAGTTCGGGCTGGACTGTTCCCATTGGGCGCAGGGTCAAGACTGATTTGCATATGGCTGGGTCCAAACTGGAATGGCATGGTGAGCACAAAAACGATGGATTTAGGCCCAGATCTCTGTACTGGGGTGAATGTACCACATTGTTCTGCATTCTGTCCATCAATTGTTGTTTTTGCATTTGTCACCCCAAGTGGGACGGGTATGCCCAGACGTGGGTCCCGTGCTCTCCATGCCACTGGAGTCAAGCTATCGTGGCTGATGAGGGCTGAAAGCCCAAAACCGGTCCTAGGATGCTTGTTTCCAGTCCAGGGAGGACCTGGCCTGGCAGTTCGGGCTGGACTGTTCCCATTGGGCACAGGGTCAAGACTGATTTGCATATGGCTGGGTCCAAACTGGAATGGCATGGTGAGCAAAAAAACGATGGATTTAGGCCCAGATCTCTGTACTGGGGTGAATGTACGACATTGTTCTGCATTCTGTCCATCAATTGTTGTTTTTGCACAAGGGCTTTTACTCCAATTAATTTTGAAAAATTGAGTTACTGGCTGAAATTTTACCCTAATAGGGAGGAAGCGACAAGGTTGGAATGGGGTTTTAAAGAAGCTTTTCGACTTGGTTATCAAGGTCCCAGGGCACTCAGGTTTGCTGACAATCTAAAATCAACTAAAGAACATCCTCATATTGTAAAACAGAAACTGGGCAAGGAAGTTGCAGAGGGAAGAATGGCAGGTCCTTTTAATTACTGGCCTTTACCTGATCTGATGATCTCCCCACTAGGGGTAAAACCTAAAAAAGCAGTGAGAGAGTTTCACATGATTCATCATCGTTCATGGCCTCACAGCTCGTCAGTGAATGATTTTATAGCAAGAGACGATCCTGCAGTGCAGTTTGCGTCAGTGGATGTAGCCATTACATTGATCAGAGATGTGGGTCCAGGAGCCGAGTTAGCTAAATGTGATATCAAGTCAGCTTTTTGTTTACTACCAGTTAATCCTTTGGACCTTTCTTTGCTGGGTATTCAGTTTGACAATCAATTGTATGTAGATAAGTTTCTGTCAATGGGTGGTGCGATTTCCTACAAGCTGTTCAAGGCATTTAGTACATTTCTGCAGTGGTGCTTTACTTACAGAACAGTTCAGTGAGTCAGTCAATCATTATTTGGATGACTTTTTGTTTGTAGGTGCAGCAAGTACCCAAGACTGTGAGAGAGCACTCTATCAATTTGAAAGTATGGCACATGAATTAGGAGTACCTTAGGCTCCCGAAAAAACGGAAGGGCCTAACACGTATGTTTTTTCTGGACATTGAATTAGATACGGTCAAGATGGAAGCGACATTGCCTGCTGTGAAAGTTCAAGAAATTGTGAAGTTGCTTGAAGAGGCAAAGTTGCTGCCTAAGTTAAGATTGAGGCAAATTCAATGCCTATTGGGGCATTTGAATTCTGCTTGTTGTGTGGTGAGGGCAGGAAGGACCTTTTGTAGATGGGTAGGTTTCGCTATGTCTGGAGCCACCTTGCCACAACACAGGATCCGAATTTCTGCAGCAATAAGGGCAGATTTTGAAGTACGGTTGATGTTTTTGAAGGTGTTCAATGGTGTTACTGTGTGGTCATTGGATTTGGATTTTGTTTGGATGGTACAGATTTACTCAGATGCAGCGGGCTCCAACGGTTTTGGTTTGTTCTGGGACGCAGATGGTGCTACAAGCAATGGCCTAAAAAATGGGTCAGTGAACGGAGGAGCGTTGCCTTTTTTGAATTTTTCCTGCTGTTGGTGGCCCTGTCAGTGTGGGGTTCAAAATTGGCCAACAAAACTGTCACATTTAACACTGACAATAAGACAGTGGTGGATTTGGTAAATGGACAAAAAGGTAAGGATAAACATCTGTTAAAGCTGTTGCAGAGATTTATGCTGGGTTGCTTGATGTGTAATATTGTTTTCAGAGCCAAACATGTCCCAGGTGCAAATAATAACATCGCAGACACATTATCTCGTTCGCAGTGGCAGACATTTCGTGGTTTGGCGCAGAGATACAGAAAACAAAGGTCCCACAAGTGGTATGGGAGCTAGCGGACTGAGAATACTTGATTTGGTGGAGAAATCCCTGGCAGTGAGTACTAGGTCAGCTTATAGAAGAGCTTGGGAGGAATATCTGGGAATTGGTGCATCCTGTAGGTCACAACATGAACAAGGATTATGGCTGTGCAGAGAGGACGTGCTTTGTTTCATTATGTATAATATTGAGAAAAATGTTTCAGCTACCACAATTGCTGGTAGGTTAGCTGGCTTGAGTTTTTATGGCAAAAATTTTCTCGGGCTATGAGCCTTCAGCTAGTGAGATGGGAAGGCGAATGTTACAAGGTTGGTCCAAAGAAAATAAGAGAGGTCTTTATATTAGGGATTCAGTGTAAATAAAAACCTTGCTTCGTATGGTTAGGAACCTTCCTGTCATATGTTTTTCTGTTTTTGAACAGTTGCTATTTAGGTTATGCATGTGTTGGTTGTTTTTTGGAGCATTTAGGATATCAAAATTGTTAGGGAGGGGCCATATAGGTGCGCTGAAAGTTGAAGATATGGATATTTTTGGAGCGCTCTCAGACGGATCAGACAGGTAAAAGCATGTAAATAACACTTAAGAAAATTAGTGGCATACTACGTCCAGTGGTTGCATGGCAGGAATTCCGGGCGGCAGGGGGAGCAAATTCAGGACTTGTTTTCAATAACCAAAACGGTGCTCCGCTACTAGCCTCACATGAGCAAAGTTCTTTGTCACATTGGAGAATATCCTTTTCATTTTGGTCTCATTCGTTCAGAATTGGTGCTGCTTCTGAAGCAGCAAAATTAGGTTTCTCCCTCGCTGATGTAAAAAAAATTGGACGATGGTCCTCTGATTGCTGCTTGCAATACATTAGGAACATTGAGGATACTTAGCCTTTATGTATATGTTAATTCATGTTTCTTTTTCAGGTTGTGTGGAAGGGCCTGCAGCGGCTTTCTTTTCTATTTGGATAATTGGACACTCTTTTATTAAACGGGCGGCAAAGAAAGCAGAAAAGCAGCCTTTTGGAAAGAATTTTGGATTCCGCAGTGATGAAATCAAAATTGGTTGGTGGGGGAGGGGGGTATGAAATGGGGACAGCTGTTGCCGTGGTTATCCGATTTGGTTTCACTTAGGAGGTGCCCAGATGTTTTGCTTTTACATGTGGGTGAAAATGACTTGATTCAGTTATCAGGTTTGGGTTTGATCAAAGATATGAAGAAGGGTTTAGAAATTGGGGTTAAAGCCTGGGCGGGGACGAAGATAATATTGACAGCTTTGGTTCCCAGGAGAGTCTGGTGTGGTGCTGAAAAAATTCACTGCAATTGAGAGAGCTAGACGCAAAGTCAATAGGGAAATGCATCGCTTTTGAGCATTAATAGGTTAGGTTGGTTAGAGCATACTGACATAAAGAAAGAAGATTTTCAGTCTTTTAGACTGGATAGAGTTCACCTGTCATTCGTAGGTAATGAGCTGTATTTACTCACCATTAGGGAAAAGTTAGCGTTACCTTGGCTATTCAAAAGTGATGTTAATAATTTAAGCTGTTATGGCGACCGCCTGTTTTTCTCTAGCACTAGTTGGATGCGGAGCTAGCTGTTTTGGCGACAGATCTAAGTTATTTCCCCCTCCCCCTCTTTTTCCACTATTGGTGGGGTGTGCTGTTTTTTTTTTTTCGTCTGGTCTTTTGGGGGGTGGTCAGGAAAAATGCCTGTGCAGGGTTTTTTCCTGGTGGCAGAAATTGAGGAGTTCGAGACAGGTCGGAAGGGTTGGGGGCATTGCAGAGTAGGTTCGGGCAGAGGGAACACAAGGGAGTGATGACTCAGGCATGTGAGAAGGTCAGTGGATGAAAGAAAGGGTATGGTGAGGATTGTATGTTGTAAGAATGGTTTGGGGATTTTATTGTTGGGAAGGCGTAAGGGTGGGGGGGTGTTAGGATATGTTATTGTATTAGTGAGGTGATGAATTATAATTGGCAAATGTTGAACTGCATACCTGTCCTATTAAAGTGACCTTTTACTCTCACTGGGACTGGTTATTGCTTTCCCGCCAGATGGTGTTAATGTGTTGCACCAGCGGTTACCCGCAGCAGCTTCTCATCAAGACGCAGATCTGCTCAGAATCAAACAGTCTTTCCCACAAGCACCCAGCCATATTGTTCATTCTAGATGGCGGACTCTACCGGTTAAGGGAGCATCCGCCCGCTCAATCTATTTGCTGCACTACAATGGGCAGCCTGTACTCTCAACTGAGCCTCCCGAATATAGGTGTTTACATTGCATGCGTTTACAACGCACGCGATTACAACGCGGTCATTACAACGACCGCGTTGTTACATCGCAGTACCATTACAACGCAAGTCGTTACAACGACTTGCTGTAGGGGGCGCGCTGGACTTAGGAAAGGTATAATTTACTATTTCAACTCCAGTGTGTGCAACAATAGAGAAGGTGTTGGAATAGTAAATTATACTATTCCTTAGTTTAGAGCGCCCCCTACAGCAAGTCGTTGTAACGACTTGCGTTGTAATGGTACTGCGATGTAACAACACGGTCATTGTAACGACCGCGTTGTAATAGCATGCGTTGTAACGCATGCGATGTGATGGCTGTTTCCCGAGCCTCCCAGCTACCAGGACATGACGGGGAGCCTAAACTCTAATGCAAATTCTAGAACTTAGTGTTGTCAACCTCATGTTAGGAGCAATAATATAATTCAAGTTACACCAATTTATTGCTCAAGAGGCCATCACAATATCCTAAATTAGAGGTAATCTATAAAAAGTGATCTAAGCATTGCCTGGCCTAGGTAATGTATCATCTAATGACATACTCTGTGTAGGTTTCATTACTGTAGCAACCCAGGTAGGTCTAAGAGAAGCAACTATATCATGGCAGGGAAACAAGGCTATTGCAGATGAAATCCTTGCAAAAGAATGTACGCTGTCCCATTTGGGAATCCTTGTCACCGAAGGTAAGACAGAGCGCTAGCCGAGTTTCATAGAATCTCAGCCAGAGGACAGTACGACCTTGGAAAAGAGCCTTCATCACCAAGGGACACTCCTTAGGTCTGCCCATGGCCCTGTGGCCCCTATGCCCGACCAGCAAGACCTGGGTCTAAGAATCAAAATAAATAATGATACCTACAGGAGCCACATACTTACTTATGCCTAATACCTCTCCTGGGGTATAGGCCATCAACCAGGACTCTCCAGACACCTCTGTCCTGGGCTTTTCTTTCAATCTCACTCCAGGTGTTACCCATCTCCTTGCAGTCAGCATCCAGGCCTCGGCGCCAGGTGTTTCTTGGCCTTCCTCTTTTCCTTTCCCCTTGAGGGCTTCAAGTCAGGGCTTGCCTGGTGATGTTTGATGCGGGCTTGCGGAGGGTGTGACCTAACCAGCCCCAACGTCTTTTCATGATTTCTTCATGAGCAGGGAGTTGAAAAGTCTGTTTCCCAGTTCATTGTTGCAGACTTTGTTTGGCCAGCGGATTTGGAGGATTTTCCTCAGGCAGGTGTAGAGGGTCTGAATTTGGTAGTGGTGGTCACTGTTGTCCTCTAAGTTTCTGCTCCATATAGAAGGACCGATTTTACGTTGGTGTTAAAAAGCCTGATCTTAGTTTGTAGTGTTAGTTCATTGCAGCTCCAGATCTTCTTTAGCTGAATGAAGGCAGCCCTTTCTTTGCCAATTCTTGCCTTGAGGTCGCTGTCTGTCCCGCCCTGCTTTTCTATGACACTGCCCAGGTAGGGGAAAGGCCTCAACCCCTTCCAGCGCATCACCTGCAAGAGTGACTGCAGTTGTTCTGCCTGTGTTAGCCTTCAGGATCTTGTTTTTTCTTGTGAATGTTGAGGCCGGTTGTGCTGGTGTGGCTGCCCCCTTGTGGGTCTTCTCTTGCATCTGTATGGGAGAGTAGGGCCAGGTTGTCTGCAAACCAGGTTGTCGAGCTGCGTCCAAGGTGTCCACTGGATCCCAGTTCTTCTCCTTGCTGTGGATGATCGAGTCTATGGCCACTAGGAAGATAAAAGTTGAGAGAAAACAACCCTGGAGGACTTTCCTCACTTGGAAGACTTCCATGAGTTGTCCTCCATGAACTATCTTGCACGTCATTACCTCGTAAGAGTTCCTGATAATTCTTATGGGTTTATCTGGCACACCGTAGTGGGGGGAGTTTCTGAAGGGTCTCTCTGTGTACACTGTTGAATGCTTCTCGTAGTCGAAGTTGACATTGAGGGTTGAGTTTTATTCCATCGAATGCTCAATTATGATGTGCAGTGTTACAATTTGGTCTGTACAGGGTCTATCTTTGAAGAAACCAGCTTGCTGATCTCACAAATGTGCATCGACTTGTTCCTTCATTCTGTTCAGAATGAATCTGTTGAGCCACATTAGCCTGGGGTTGAAAGAAGAGTTATCTCTCTGTAGTCTGCGCAGTTACTCAGGTCACCTTTCTTGGGGATCTTGATAAAATATCCCTCCTTTCAGTCTGACAGCACCTTTTTCTCTTCCCAGATCCTTCCAAACATGGAGTAGAGCATGTCTACTAATGTTTCAATGTCTGCCTTCAGTGCCTCTGCAGGAATGTTGTTGGCTCCTGCTGCCTTCCCAATTCTCAGATGTTTGTTGGCCTGCCATATTTTTTCCTTGGTTGGTCTGCTGCAGTTGATTGACAAGTCCTTGTCAGCTGGCTCTATGACCGGTGGAGACTGTGGCACAGACTGGTTCAAAGTGCTCCACCCATCTTCTTTGTTGGCCTTTGGTACCCATTATTGTTTTCCAAGCTTGGTCTTTAACAGGTCTTTCTGGCTTGCTGTATATGCTGGAGAGTTTCCTTGTTATCTTGTGGAGTTCTTTCAAGTTTCCATCACTTGGGTGCTTCCTGGGCTTCTGCGGCAAGACCGTTGATGAATCTTTGCTTGTCTGCGCTTAAGCTTCTCCTTGCTTTCTTGTTGGTTTTGCTTTATTCGCCTTGAGCTTTTGCCTTTTCTGCTCTTGTTTGGCTGGTGTTGAATGCAGCTTTCTTTTCCTTTTTCTCTCGGATTTTGTGGAGAATCTCAGTGGAGATCCATTCTTCATGCTGGTGTTTCTTGGGACCCAGAACCTCTTGGCAGGTTGATGTCACTGTTTCTTTGCTCTTCTCCCACTGACGTTCTACTGGGTCTCCATTGTCCTCTAGTTCTTGCAGGACTTGACACTTGTTGCGGAGGGTAACTGAGTATTCACTCCATTTCTGTGCATCTTTGATAAGGGTGGTGTTATATCACAGGTGCTGGTTTGTCGGTTTCATCCTTGCTTTCTTCAGCTTTAGAATGGCCACAACAAGGTGATGGTTCGGCACCAAGTCCACTCCTCTCATCAATCTCACATCCTGCAGGGACCTCCGGAACTTCTAGGCAATACAGACCTGGTCGATCTGATTCTCTGTTGAATGGTCTGGTGGCACCCACATTGCCTTGTGTATTCTTTCGTGTGGGAATACACTACCGCCTATCACCAGACTGTTCAGGGCACAGAGTCTACAAGCCTTTCACCATTCTCGTTCATGTCACCAAGGCCATGGATTCCCCATGACTTCTTCGTACCTAGTGTTGCTGCTTCCAATCTTGGCATTGAGGTTGCCCATCAGTATGGTGATGTCTCTCGCAAGGCATGTCTCTAGGGTGATGGAGTCTGTTGTAAAAAATGTATTATTCCTCTTCTTTGCTGTCATTTGTAGGTGCATAATTTGCATACAGGGGCATGGAATTTAATCAAATATCTACTCAATGGGAATGGTTGCTTCATAAATCTTCAAAAATCTACTTGTCCTTTTGGTGCCATGTAGTGCGGTGACAAATTATGGCAGCAGTCTCATTTTATAAGAGCTGTGCAAATAGTCTCTCTGATTATGCCAGGGCTAGTACTATAATATGGCTTGAATTCTAGCAATTTCCTTATTTTGCCATCTTTTTGCAGATCTACGTACTGGAGGTAGCGATAAGCAATATTTCCAAGGTTGGAGTGCCCTTTTGAGTCTGTGCAAACCTGCTAACTTGCATGTTTTAAGGGTTTTCACCAGCTTTTCTCTAAACTTTTCCCATGCTGAGAAAAGTTGGAAATTTACTCCTGACAAGGCTCATAAGTAAAACTTCTTCCAGGGTTGGGAAAAAAGTGGTTGAAAGGAGCGTGAACTTGTAAATGCTCAACAGATTTTCGCATGAGTAAATCTACACATGCATTTTTGCTCATGCTAAAATACAGTTCACAAATATTTTCAAGGAGTACAATTTCCTGGTCTACTTTTGTAAATATTTGTGAATTCATGAAATATGTAAATCTGTACTAATGCAAAGACACATAGCATGGGTGAACTTTTGTGACTTTCTTTAATAATTAGGCCCATAATTACGTCTGGTGTTAACCAAGACCTTCTGTTTTTATTAAAATGTTATCTCTCTATCCATCTCTTGGCTGATTTCACTTCGAATGATCGCAATCAGCTCTTTCACAAAGAGTGTATCGGCACACAAAGTAGTTTTGTTCAGTGCCAGGAACTACTATTGCAATGTGTGCTTTGGAGATGGAAAAATATTTTTGCTTTTTGCAATTGTGAGGGCCCAACAGCTCTCACAACAATAATGTTTTATAAAGGAAACGACCAAACCAAAAGACTAACCACCAATGTCGGACCTATTGGCTTTGCCAATACTTGTTTATTTTCATGTTTCCCATAATCTTGCTGAAACTGGTTACATTTACTTTCTATAATGAATATTTTTTGGAAACACTAGCATACTTCAACACGTTTTACTAAATGATGCTTCAAAGAAATGGTACCTTAAATTTCACAGTAGCTTAGCAAAGAGTTTTTTTTCTAGTCACTTTTTTTGTGAACATCTCTTTTTGAAAGCAAAGAATCATCAATTTTGCCTTCAAGCTTCTGCAAATATTTGCATCTAATCAGAGAGCCTTGTATTGTTAAACTTTGCAAACGTTTGTACACCTCTTTTTGCTAGAACCACTGTAAGTAGTGCAGTCCGTGCTTACACCATTATTTAAGAGCACCCACCCTAATAATAAAGGCTTTGCAGTAATGAATCATAAATATAAGTTCGAACAGCATTAATATATGGACAAAAATATTACCTCAACTGCAGACATTTCCATTCCCTGCTGTAAATTGGCAGCCAAAGGGTTTGTGCTGCAGGGGGTAGGGCCTACTTGTCCCAAGGACAAAATAAACCTGAAAGCGTGTTTTTCTTGACCCAAAACAATATGCCCTGGGCGTCGGGCTATAGGAATTCCACACCCCTGGGCATAGCACTGTATAACATTCATGTTGATCTTCTTTTTCTTTGTGCGGAAGGTCGCTGTTGTGATTCTGGGACTGTGGGCTTCCCATCCAATCAGAGCTCTGTTGGCTGCTGACGTTAGCATCAGTGCTACTCCCTGAGTATGTGGGGAGTTCTCTTCCTAGTGTTCAAAACACAGCAGCTTCCCGCCTGGAGTGAGTATTTCCTGTTTGAGTGTGTCCATCTGGTTTCGCTGATGCCAAGCAGGGCAAGGCTCTATTTGTTAATCTCCACTGCCACTTGGGTTGTCTTGCCTGACTTGCACATGGTCCTCACGTTCCATGACCTGATGGTGATGGTCTTGGCCGAAAGCAGGTGGATCTGCTTTGTGGCTTCAGCTCTGACTTTCACCACAAGGCTCTCCGTGAAGGAGCTTTCCCTCCTCCAAGGCCGGGTTGTCTTTTGGTTGACATTTCTACAGCTAGGATTTTTTTACATGGTGGGGTAGCTAGCCCCACACATAACCCTCCTCCTTTCGCAGCTGGGCTTGGGACCAGCCATGGCGAAGGTAGGAGCCACATACGCAGACTGCTAATATGGCTCAATTAAAGATCATTTCAGCTCTGACTGCCTTCCCAGGTAATTATACAGCCAGGTCTTAGCAGCAGGCAGATGTGGAAGGAACACCAGGTCAATGCAAGGTCTCTTTTATAGGACAAGGGCACATCCCAGTGCACGGAAAGCTTGATCAGGTGGAACATTGCTGGTTTGCAATCTAAATTAGAGGACAAAAAATGGATCGCTTTTATCAAATCTCACATAATCTGTTTTTCCAGGAAATCTAGGCACTTGAAGAAGTCACCCCGAGGAGTTTTCTGCCTACTCACTATGAGGAATAAAAGGCAGGATCAGAAGGCCGAAAGGTGGTTTAACAGTCTGGGTCTCATTGAGCCTTCAAGCCTCTGTGCTTGTAGAAAGATTATCGAGGAATGGAATTCACCTGCAATATCTGGAAAATAGCAACGATGCTTGGGTACTGGACTTATTCAATAATTACATCCCTCCGGGGAACACAAATGATTACCCAACAATGCTAAAACGTTTAAGTTCCTACCTTAATACTGGTAGTAAAGGGAAAAGTAAAATAATATCAAGAAGAAGCACCATTCTCACTCTGTTCTAATATGTTTGGACTTTAATCCTAAACCAGATATTTCTATGCTCGATCAAGGGAAGCTGCAAGACTGGAGGTCCCTTTTTCGACCCTGGTTCCCGAAACTAGGATCTTCTAGAAGGGGAAGGGAGTTTAATATTTTCTGGCTCCAGAACAATCTCATTACACTCAATGATTGCACTTTTTCAGATGACTCCGCCAAATTTACTTTTAGGTCTGGTAATCGAGAAACCTTAATAGACTGTGTACTAAGCAACCAGGAGTCACTGAATCAAATAATCGACATGACAATAGCCAAGAAAATTGAGAATGACCATGATCCATTAGAGGTTACTTTTATGTATCCTCTCTCTTCCACTACTGCTGAGTCATTTCCACACAAAAGAGGAGATACTAAAATCTGGCAGGAAAAAGATTACATGACATATTAAAAAGATTAAAAAAAGAAACATCAAGGGCTGCCGCACTTGCTTAAATCAAGCATACGAGGATATTTTGGTTGAGTCAGAAAATCCTAGTTTGACCACAGTCGAGAAATTCGAATCATTGATGGAAATAATTCAATCTGTTGGACATGTTGCAGTACGGCTTAAAAATAGCATCAGGGTTCCTCAATCGTCAATCAAAAGTAGAATGGTTTGATGATGAATGTGCAAAATCGAAACAGGCTCTAACAGAAGCTCTAAGTAATAGGCACTACTGGGAAGAGGAGAAAGCATGCTTAAAATCCCTGCGACAGGAATACAAAAGACTAATCAAACATAAAAAATCTTACATCCATCTATGAGCATGGGCAGCCCTTGAAAATGTACTCAGAGCGGTTTTCTGATACATGGTCAATTGGGGTTGTAAGGGCCCTTCAAGAATATTGGACCCAGTTATTATCTCAGCCGAATGGGTCAATCACTTTGGGGTAATATACAAAAAGTATGCACCAACTGTGAACGCAGCTGCTCTACCCAGTTGTGACCTTGAACAAAGCAAAGACAGTTCACCTTTAGAGAAAGACAGGCTAACGCTTGCAGTTGCCTCCATTAGGAGGAAACAGGCGAGTAAATTCACAGAAGAAGAAATTTGGGTGGCCATTCTTTCTCAAAAGCCAAATAAGGCCCTAGGCCCCGGTGGTGTGCCAAGGGATACCTTTTGCAGGAATGTATCTCTGTGGGCTCCTGTATTTATGGCAGCAGGTAATGCTGTCTGGATAACGGAGAAGGTCCGAGCTTCCTGGTCAACAGCATTCATAGTGCCACTTCATAACAAGCTGTAGAAAGACAATCCTGCATTACAAGTCCGGAAAATATTACAGAGGTACAACAGCACGGACAAGCACAGACATAAAATCCATGCCATGTAAACAGGCACCTTTCTGCACAATAAATACCTTTCCTAAGCAGTACAAGAGCGCCAGAAGCCGGAAACGCTGCAGTCAAGTGCTCACTACTCTATCTCATCCGTGAGTGTTAGAGCACGTCAGCCATCTCTGCCAGCTCGATCGCTTTTTCCTGTCCTTAGCCAAACAGGAAATTGCCTCTTTGGGGTGTAAACAGACTCTACCAATTGGAGGTGGGAAGGAATAGATTGTGTAGGCAGTTGTCTAGGTGCAGGGCATGGTAGCAATAACAGAAATATTAAAATAAAAAATGTTTGATCGCAAAGTTATGCCCTGGAGACTTGCCTGTAGAAAAGGTCCTAAATGTTCTGCATCTCTAGATTACCGACACGGGTGGTGCCTCACTCCATGCACAGGGAAAGGGTGAGGGAAATGCTACATTTGTGCGCAGAGGTATGGAAGAGGGCTCAACGTGAATCGGGAGGGTGAGAGTGGTCAACTTTGAAGCTCCGAGGTGGGCTCCTGTGGCGGCCTAATAAAAAATTTATGAAGGAGCACGCTGAACAAAAGGAAAGGCAGCGAATAGTAGCGCATAGCGAGCGTGGACAAAAAAACTCACTGGATGCACATGGAAAGGGTTGGGGAAGGAAACGCTGCGTTTCTGCTCTGAGGGTAGGGTGAGGGCTTCTAAGGAGAACCAAGAGGGGGAAAGCAATAAAGCATAAGAGCATCCCACTTTGAAGCTCGGAGGTGAGCGCGCTCAAGAAAGGAAAGGCAGCCATCAGCGGAGCGCGAGCGCTGCTCGAGGACAGCTAAAATAGTGCTCACAAGTGTAATAAATAACATGCAGCGTAAGAGCCTGTGTAGCAGGGGCAGTCCGTATGGGAGGTTACAAAATTTGAAGACAGACTAGTAAGCAATTTCTCCAATGAAAAGCCTGTATTTACCACGGACTGTAAAAGGAGCCAATAGAAAAGATGGGAAGGGCTTGAAGCCTATATTCTGAACACAGCATGTCTCGAAGAGACCACGCAAGTGCTGCCTAGGCGAGACCTAAAAAGGGGCCACGGGATGATCCAGCTAATTACCATACAATCTCACTGCTTGACAGTGCTGGGAAAATTAACAGAAAGGCAGCCTCTCCAGAATGGAAACCTGGGTCAAAGATAATAATTTACAGTCACCGCTCCAGGCCGCCTTCAAGAAAGCCCATAGTACAATCGATCAAGCATTGAGATTACATGATATTTGCCTTAAACAAATCGTTATAAAAAATACAACACTCTATAGGACATTCATAGACCTTAAGACAGCATTTCACTTGGTCCATAAAGCTTTCTTATGGCAGTCTCTCCATGATATAAATCTCCTGTGTGACCTTGTGAAGGCTGTACAGAAGCTGCATCAAAATAGCACAGACTCAGTTAGGTACAGCGTAAAAGGAAAACTGATGCCTAACTTTGCAATAGAAAGCGAGGTAAGACAGGGCTGAGTCTTGGTGCCCTTATTATTTAATCTTTTTATAAACAAAGTGGGCAGAGTGCGTCAAAGCTTAAATTTAGATGTCTCCCAAATTGAGGGCAATAAAATTCAAATATTACTCTATGCAGATTATGCAGTTCTCCCCTCCTGCACCGACCTGGCAATGCATAGATTATTGGGATGATTCAAGACCAACTGCACCAAGAAAAATCTTGAGATAAATACAATGAAAAAACATTTATGATAGCTAATTGATCTGAGCAAGCATCCAAAAGCGAAGGTACCTTGCTCCACTATAGTAAAGCAGTACGTGGATATTTTTCTCAAGTGCAGAAGGAGACTAGTTGCCCCAGCAATCCGCACCTATCGAATGAAAGCTGTGGCAGCTAGCACATTTGGCTTGGATGTTTGGAGGCATAAAAATACAAAGGATCTTGGTAAGGTGGAAAATAGATTTTTACGCCGCCTTCTCTGCCTGTGGCCTGGGACCCTAATGGATGCCCTCGGGCTCGAACTTGGCCAAGAAATCAATTAAATCACTCTTGGCTTTCAAATCAATTTTAGATTGGGTGTGAATCTAGACAAAGCCCAACCTGGCAATATACTGAAAAACCGTCCGCGCTTTATAGAGAAGTGATAGAGTGAATTATTTACACTGCTACAAACATATATTCAAAACTCTCCTGACTATATGATGTAAAGATTGTTGGAACAACCCAGAGGTAATGACTGGCAACAGTGCAGCTAATTAAAAATCAATATTGGGCGCACATCAGTTCAGCAGTCGGAGGCCATCTGCTGACTCGATTTCGAACAATGAAACCATCTGCAGCACTTGAATTTTATATGGACAGTTTGTTTCCAGTTATGAAAAGGTCACACTATATTAAATTTCACCTGGGTATTTTACCGCTTAAAACATTTTCCAAAAAATGGCAATGCTATGAGGCAGCCTCTACCAAATATGATTCAAACAAGGAGGAGAAGTAAACTTGCCTCACTTTATGTTACTTTGTGCCAAATCTTTATCAGCAAGGAAAAATATCTTAGGCCAATATTCATTAAGCATAACATAAGGCATGCAAAACAGTCATGACATTTTGTTTGCAGGCAGATATGCAAGTCTGTCTATAGGTCTGTGGAAGAAAATATTTATGTGGCCTGGAGATTAACAAGGGGCACCATTCAAAGTGGATAAGTCCTATAAAGCCTATACACTTAGCACTTTAGCAGAAACTCAGGGTAGCTCATTCACGATCTGGACGTGGTTGTATTATGTTATTTGGCAGTTCATAACTTTCATATTCGAATATTCTGACTATTTGCCAAGGCACATCGTATAATAAAGCCCTATGTACCAATTTTACTAATCCTAAGCGTACTAATTCTGTGGATTTCCAGCGTCCTTTTATAAGTATGCTAGCATTTATTTCGAAGCTTTTTGCTATTAATTGCTTCAATTTGATATGATGAAAGACTGATCTAAGTTCCAGATTCTTTCACTTGGCACTTTAGTAGTCACATTGTTTAGTGAAATTTCAATGTATTAACTTCGTGGATTTTAAATGTATTAATTTGATTGCCTTTTGATATTGTGTGGCTTATAATTACAAACTGAAACAATAAACATATATTATTATTATTAAAACAACTTAGACTTCTTTACCCAAGAGCAATAGATTTTGGAGCCTCCATGGAACGAACTGTGGAACAGGTTGCACCTGTATGCCATGGCCGCACATGGCCATTCACCTCACCTTCCATATATTGGCCATATTGGCCACTCTCGTCTACCACTAGGACTGCGCCAAGCATGCAGCTCTCCTCCCCCCTCAGACACTGTCATTGTGAATTAATCACATTTGGTGAAAACTATGGATATTCACTATTTATAATTAGAGGGTTTTGCTAAAAACATTAACTCTGTTGATGGAGAAACAATTTATTTCATGTGTTGCTGTATCACTGGAGCCACAGGCCTATTCGTATGGAATTGCCTTTAATTTTGTACATGTTGTATCGAAGCCTAATGAACTCGGGGATTTGACTGTGTCATCTGATTTGCATTCTACTGCATCTGAGAAACAACATAATTCTGAATTTGACCTGGACTTAATCTCCATTCCCAGTTTCCCAGGCGCCCATATAAGTGGCATAGGGTACTATTTTTAACATGTAAATGTTTGCATTCATTTTAACCACTCACATAACCTCTACCTGGAAGAACAGATTGGGCATTCTGAACACCACAGACACAGTGAAGTGCATTCACACACTGCATATCAGAATTTACACTAGGATTTGCACCACCAACAAAACCAGAATCAATTAAATCCACTTGCTGGTTTCTAGCACCTCTCTGAAAATTCTTAATCTGCAAAACCACCAGTTTTTATTGTAATTTTCTGCTGCTTCGCTTCAAAGAAATCACTCTAGTACTTCACATACTTCTGTATCTCATCAATACTCTTGGCCTGCAAACACATTGCACTCTGCTGGAGATGAGAACTAATCTCAGGTGACCCGCCTGCAAGACCTACTAGTAGGACCGCAGGATTTACCAGCCAGACCTCATTAACCACAAGCTGACAGTCGTGGTCCTCCTTGGGATCCTCATGCTCCTCCTTATGTTCTGCCTCATCCTCCTGTTTCTGATGATTCTCTTTCTTTAGTCCTACTCCTCATCATAGGTGTCTTGTCTTGCTCGCCCCTAGCCTGTAATTGAGTGTAAAGTCTATTGTTAGGCTATCTGTTGTATGGAAGGCTTTTCCCATAGCCTGCCACTGAGAAATGACGTCTGTCCATATTCTATCTCTCAGGTGTGAGGCCTGTCTGTAGCTTGTCACAAGGGCAGCTAGGCCTGTCCATACTCTGTCACCTTGGAGTGAGATCCATTGATGAACTATGACTGTCAGGTGATGCCTGTCTAGAACTTCTTGCTTGGGTGTGAGACCTGTCACCTGGATGTGAGGTCTATCCTAGTTAGTCACCTGGTGGATAGGGGAATGTCTTTCCTAGCAGGTCAATGGGTGGGGTAGGTTTTGCTGGTCACTGGGTGGGGTGTCCAGCTCTTTACACTGTTAATACTAGGAAGTAACTGGGTGATGGAACAGGGTGAAGCATGTCCATAGGGTGTCACTGAGGGATTGGTATGGGTATGGGGTGCTGACATTGCATCTCACTGAATGCAATGTCTGCCTACAATAGACAAGTAGTTAGTGTTAGGCAGGGTGTGAGTCTTGTCCATAGGCTCTCACTTTGAATATGAGGGCTTTCTGCAGTCTGGCACTGAGATATAAGGTCTGCCCATAGCCTGTCACTCAGGTGTGAGGCATGTCTTAAACCGGCACTGGAGTTGGATAGCAAGTCTACAGTCTGAAATCTCAGTGTGAGGTCTGACCATGGCCTGTTATTATGGGGTGATGTCAGTACATAGAATATTCCCTGGATGTTAGGGCTGTCAATTGCCTGTCACAGATGTGCAGGACTAATCCCTAGCCAGTCACTGAGTTCAGACTGTCCATACTAGGTCAGTGGGTGAGGTAGGTGTGAACTGGCCCTGCTGGGTAGTCTAAACCTGAAAAGTGAGGATAAGGCATGTAAATACTAGTTAGTCATCGGTGGCGAAATGGGTTGAAGCATGTCCATAGGCTGCCCCTTGACGTCTCTGAGTGGTGGAACCTGCCTACTGTTGGTCACAGAGGATGAAGCCTGTCGGCACTAGACAGTCACTCAGTAAAAAGGGGAGTGAGAGTTTGGTCTCTCTTCACTGGAACTCCATAGCTTGTACCTAAAGTTGAAGCGTAGAGCACACCTCTCAAATCACTCTCCTTTGGTGGAAGTCACTCTCCTGGGGGTCATCCTTACCCTACAAATCTTCCCAGCCCTACAAAAACTATTTTTATGTCCATTGGTTTAAGTGGAATCTTCTTCACATCTCAGTCTGGTTCATAGCCTGTGACTTGGGAAGTGGCATAGCAAGTGCACCATGGACCCTTATGCAATCAAAGAAACTGGCTGGTTTTGGTAAAAAAAATTACTTTGGGTGAAATGGGCCCTTACACCTCTGGGCTCTTGTGCTGCTGCGCTGATAGCTATGCACGGCATCTGGAATCAATTAAGTTGGCCCATACACCCCTGATCTCTTGTGCCACTGCGCCTGCAGCACTACTGAATGCTACGCACATGAATAAGGGCTTACCCCTTTCTTAGAAAAAATACTGGTCATTTGTTTACGTTTTGCTATTCGGGAACAGACAAGGGCTAGTAGGATAATCAGGACAATCTACAAAAAGGCCATAATAAAAGCCAAATATGACTATGTTTGTCAGAAATGGCTAACACTACAATACATATGTAGGCAGGGAAATCTTAAAGCCTTTTGGAAGTTCAATAATGGTCTAACTTACGGGGGCCACAGGGCACATACTGCAAATATCTTGGAATTAGCATGAACAAAACATTTAGACAACCTTTATGGGTCAACAAATTTCCAGTGCTGTGCGTCTCAGGACCCTAAACTTTTGCCAAATTCAGACCTCTCCCCTAATACTACAATACAGACACAACAGATAATTTAAGAAGCCAAGACTGATGGGACACCCGGCCCAAATGGCCTTACCAAGAGCATTATATAAAGCAGATCCGAATTTTTGGTCAACCAATCTGTGCATATTATTTAATACCTGTCTGCTTGCTAATGTCATACCAGATACCTGGAGAGGTACTATACTTCATCCTATCTACAAATGTGGTAAGAGACGATCCAACCAATTATTGGCTAATTGGCCTTATTCATATAGAGGCCAAGTTCTTTGCTGCATTTTACCGAAGGACTTAGAGGAGTGGGTCTCAGCAAGATCATTGATTCCACAAAACCAAACTGCTTTTCAAAAAGGCATTGGCACCATAACAAACGTAATGGCTCTTGGAGTTTTTATTGAGGCCTCAATTCAAAATAAGTCCCCAATGTATGCCTGCTTTGTGGGCTGAAAATCAGCATTTGATAAGGTCTCACAAAAGGCTCTCTGGGCTAAATTAAGCAATTGGGGAATACCTCCAACATTACTCTGTGCCATTCAGCTCTTATAACACCTGGTTGAGAGTAAAACTGGGTGATGGTCTAACAATAAAAAGAGGATCCAGATGAGTGAGAGTCTCAAACAGGGCTGTGATCTTGCCCCACTGATATTTAACTTATTCATAGCAGATCTCAACAATAGTCTAAATGAAGTTAACTTGGATATTCCCCGGTTAGCTCCAACTCCCCTCCACAGCCTTTAATATGCGGATGATATAGTACTGCTCGGCAAAACTATAGGTCTGCAACGTTTGATTACGACTTTTGCAGAATATACCAGGAAAAATGTATTTGAAATTAATAATAAAAAAACAAAAGTTATGGCATTTGGTAATCACCACAAGAAAAAAATCTGAAAAGCTGAATACCACTAAGATGTATACATACATAGGAATCATCTTTGATTGTCAACTTCAGTACACCCCACATTTGCAAAGTGTTAAACAAACTCACTATTAGTCGCATTTAAAACACTCAAATCTAATTTAACAGGTCCAACGATGCTTCCCACATGCAAGACAATCGAGGCCAAATTAATGCCATCAATCACATATGGCTCAGAAAAAAATGCGAGGTCGAGACAGCAACCTATTAGATACAATCCAGGCTAATTTTTTGGGGCATCTTTTTAGACTGCTACCAAGTACTACAAAGGCACAGATACACCTGGAATTCGGCCTAGTTAATCAGGTGCTGTCATGCCAGGGCACAGTATTAGATTCTGTAAAAAAACTGAAACAAACACTCATTAACTCTCTAGCCTTGCTTATTTGGGACAAAGTTGGTTTTGGTAAAATAAATATCCCATGGGATGATTTCCTTTTGTCCTCACTGGGGCTTAACTCGTTATGGACATCAGGATCCTTTTTTTAAGCAAGCTGGAAATAGGTCAATCAGACTTACCTCGCATCGTCAGGAGAAGAATCAATTAGCTAAATAACCTTTACATGGATGGTTATAAACAACTACGGCCGCTTAAAACCACAGGCTTGAGTGCCATGTTTTCTGTTATGAAGTATTCTTACCTGTGTGCAGCACGTTCTCTTCCTGGTGTTCTTTTAGAATGTGAGGCTGACGGCACTCGATGTGTGTCAGTTGCTGCTGGCTCGTCGAGGTGGTCGGTTGCCAGGTTGCGCTCTCAGTAAATTCTTACTTTAAATCTCCTCCGTTCTCCTGTGATTGATGTACTCAGCATCACAACATTTTTGGTGACGATCTTCAGTGAAGTCTACGCGTTGGAGAAGGAAGCACAACCTGGTGAATCCTGTGGCTTGCTTGGTCGTTTCTCTGTCTCCTGTTGAGTTCCACAGCTTTCCGCATTTATTCCTGCATTGGTATTGTTCCCGACGAGCTGAAAATGTCAATATTTTCTTAAGGTACTGTGTTTCTTTTTGTTCTTGAAGTCTCCTGCGCTGCCGTTGGAACCGCGCGCTCTCTCTCGAGCCTTAAGATTCCAAACTACTGTGTGCAGCCTCTTCGTGATCACTACGTAGGTCACTTTCGGTCATTGGAACGCACCAGGCGGCACGTCCTTGAAACGCGCAGCGTTACGCTATCTGACTACGTGCCGCCATTTTGTTTATGCTCAAGTTGTAATACGCTATTATTCACACAGCTGATCGTTCACAGCTGATGCCTACCGATGCATAACGCCTGATCAGCTCAGCGGTGCCTACTCACGTTTGAAACGCGCTGCTTACAAATACTGATTTTGTGTATAATTTTCATCGGTGCGATTCACGGTGATCTGCACACCTCAAGCCACACATTACCAGCAGCTGCAGATTTGTGTTGTTCTCGGTGCAACCTCCTCAATTTCTGTGATTTGCACATCTTTGGCTGCTCTTTCTTTTATTCTATGCTGGTTTATCTACGGTGATGTGCACACCACGTGTACTCTTGGCTCACGGTTAGTGCAAGCATCTCTACGGTGATTTGCACACCATAAGGTAACATTTATTTGGGGACATTTCTACTGTTTCTGGTTAGTAATATTAGCTGTGTTTACGCTGGGTAGTATGGCCATGAATTCCAATGTGATTGTGCCTCCTATGTTTTTACCTCTTCCAGGCACTCCCACAATTGTCTGGGAGGATTGGGTGGAAATGCTTGAAAATTACATCACTGCACTAGATGGTCACAATTTCTCACCTGAAAGGAAAAAAGCGTTATTACTCAGTGCATTGGGCAGTGAAGGTCAACGTATATTTAAGTACTTACCAGTAGCTATGGGTCCCAATGGTCAACCAATGGACGATGCTTACAAAGAGGCTATTAAAAGACTAGAAACCAGGTTCGCAAAGAAAGTCAACTTAGTAATGGCGAGATATAAATTTTATACTCAACCTCAAGTGGAGAGCGAGTCCATAGATGAATTTGTTGCCAGATTGCGTGAACTCTCAGTGAAGTGTCGTTTTGGAACAATGACTGATGAGTTAATTCGTGATCAACTGATTGTACAATGTCTTGATAGAAAGATTCAGGAAAGACTCTGGGCTGCCAAAGACCCCTCGTTAAAAGAAGCTGTAGACATGGCTAAAGTAATTGAAGAGTCTCAAAATGCATCAAAGAGTTGGGGAGAAGGGACAGAACCTTAGGTGAAATAGCTAATGTAGAAAGCATTTGCAAGGATGAAGATGCCGAAATTAATGCTGTTTCTAAAAAAAACACAAAGGGTGTGAATGTGTTTGGCTCTACTCCTAAAGTCAAAGGGAGGGAATGCTTGTGATGTGGCAGTCAGTATCATATTGCGGACTCGAAAAGATGTTTTGCTGTGGACCAAGTGTGTAGAAAGTGTGGCCGTAAGGGGCATTATGCACGTATGTGTAGACAGTATGATAATATCGAAAAGTCTAAGCCTAAGATTAATGTTGTACAACTAAGCAGTGATGTCAAAAAAAGTGTGGACAGAATACTTGTAGTAAACGAGAATACTGATAGTATCGTTGGGGAAGTCAGTGAAAATTCAAGAAGGTTGACTAGACCTACAGCTGAATTTAATGTGTGTGGGCAAAATGTTACACTCATGGTGGATTCGGGTTCCATGTTCACTGTCATACCCGAGGCTCTTTTCAAAACGCTGTGGAATAATGTCCCTTCATCTGACAAAGACATCAATCCTGTTGGGTATCAGGGGCAATCTATTAACATTCTGGGTTACATGTCTGGTGTCATTCGTTTTGGTATGAGGAGCACTGAATGAAAAATTTACATTGCTAAGGAAGGTCATCCCATTCTTGGTTGGATGCACCAATATGATCTTCATATTGTCATCAATCCTAGGTACCCCAATCAAATTATGGTTGTTGAGGATCCCACTCAAATTGAGCATATTTTACAAGACGCTCACAAGGTATTTGTAGATTGGGGTGTGTGAAGGGTTATCTACACAAAATAATCTTGAAACGTGATGCGTGTCCGGTGCAGCATAAGCTTAGGAGGGTGCCTCTGTCAGTGAGACAAGGTCTCAAGGACTTATTGCAAGATTTATTAAAGGCCGGAGTTATTGAACCAATTGAGGCATCGTCATGGATTTCTCCGGTTGTTTTAACGCTTAAACCGGATGGTCGTTTAAGATTTTGCTTTGACCTTAGATCACTCAATCGTGACATTGTCACTGACACCTTTCCCTTGCCTAACATCAACGAATTGCTACAGTCGGATGGTGGTGGTAAGTACTTCTCCAAAATAGATTTGAGAAGTGCTTATCACCAGATCAAATTGCATCCGGATTCCAAGCCACTCACTGCTTTCATCACAACTGAGGGTACGTTCCAGTTTACTCGCATGCCGTTCCGGTTAGCGTCGGCTGCGAGTGTCTTTCAAAGAATGATGGCAAGCATTTTTGAGGGGCTAAGTGGCGTAATATATTTTTAAGATGACATTTTGGTGTCAGGAAAGACTGTTGAACAACATAATGCTATTCTGCGACAAGTGTTGTGCAAACTGGAGGAGGTGGGGTTAACTGTTAACAAAGACAAGTGTGAGTTTTTAACTGAACATGTTGAGTATTTGAGATACACCATTTCTAGCGGTGGTATAGCACCAATACGCAATTTGTTTGAGGCCATAAAAAATGCTCCATTCCCCAAGGATAAAGATCAACTCAGGTCATTTCTCGGTCTCGTAGAATATTACTCTAAATTTGTAAAGGGTTTTTCTGATATTTCTGAGCCCTTAAGGAGGTTTTTACGCAAAGGTAATAAGTACATGTGGGAGGAGGAACAAAATAAGTCTTTTTAATGCATCAAAGATGAAATTTGCAATGCGGGCATTCTGGCTCCCTTCAATTCCACATGTAAGTCATTTCTCACAGTGGATGCCAGTCTCACTGGGATTGGTGTTGTTTTATCACAAAACCAACGTGGGAAGGAAAAGACGATAGCCTTTGCTTCTAGGACCCTCACTCAAGTGGAAAGGAACTATTCCGTGATTGAGCGGGAAGTTCTTGCTGCAGCTTGGGGTGTCGAGTATTTTAGAGTGTATTTGTGGGGCTCAAGATTTGTTTTGAGGACGGACCACAAACCATTGATGAAGATATTGTCTGCTGGAGGTGCTGGTAAAGGATCTGCACGTCTGGCCAGATTTGCAGCCAGGTTACAAGAATATCGTTATGATATTGAGTTTATTCATGGTTGGAAAAATTCGCAAGCAGATTGTTTGTCTCGCTTGTCTTTGGATTGGGAGGATGTTGATAAAGATGTTGTGAAGAAGCTCGAATCTGAGGAGGCTGTTGCTCTTGTGTGTGATGTTAGTGATTGTAGTCTGGGTGCATTTTCGAGATCACAGTGGATCGATGAAATGCGTTCTGACTCTACTTTGAAGGAAGATATTGTTATGATCAAGAAGGGTGCTCCTCGAGAAAGTATGGTGTTGGTTGCAGTCAGACCGTTTTGGAAAGTTATGGATGAATTATCTGTAAGTGGTTCTGATGTAATTATGAGAGGTGATCGCTTTGTACCACCTTGTGGTTTGAGACTTCACATATTTAAGGTGGCGCATGAAGGGCATTTAGGTCAGGGCATGACCATCAGGAGAATTAAACAAGAGTTTTGGTGGCCTGGGATGGATGACCAGATTAAAAGCTGGGTCGAAGCTTGTAGTCTTTGCAAGGAAAGTGAGAAGAGGCTGAAGGTGAGTGGTCAGAGTGTCATGGGTCAGATTGCTGATCTGGGTAAGCCTTGGGGCACTATTTGTTTGAATTTTATAGGGCCCCTTTCTGAACTATCCTTGGATATGCGTTTTGCTGCTGTCATCATTGATGTTCATTCTAGGTGGTTGTTTGTTAAGTTTATGAGGGATGTCACTACCAAGTCTACCATTGATGATTGGGGGAAGATATTTTTGGAAGAGGGGGTGCCTCACATGCTTTTGACTGACAATGGTACGTAGCTAACTTCAGGTTAGATGCGTTGCTTTTTGGAGAAATGTGGTGTCAAACATTCTTGGACTTCTCTATACAATCCCATGTGTAATGGAATGGTGGAGAGAGCAAGCAGGTTGGTCAAAGGTACCATTCAACTTGCATTGGCCAATGGACATGCCCCCAGGCGGTTAGTTGAGGAGATGCTTTGGGCCTATCGCACCAATGTTCATAGTGTAACCCACAAGTGTCCGTTTCAAGTCATGAGAGGACGTCTTCCGGGTTCTAGGCTTGTTCCTGCTTGGCTAAAAGATTGGGTACACTCTGGAGGTGAGCAAGTTCATGATTTCATTTCATCCAAGTTCAAAGTTGGTGATTGGGTCAAATTGAGATCTGGCAGAGTTAAAGGTGGTTTGTGCAAATTTAAGGGACCTTGTCGTGTGCTTAGTGTTGGAAAGTTTTTTGTTGTTATTGAAGGTGGTGAAAGGTGGAATTTGCGCATAGTGGACTTGTATCAGAGAGGTGGAACATGTGTTCGACAAGGTGGTGAGAACGAGGGTTGCTCTGGTGCCATGTTCATGCCGGATTTTGAAGGTTCCTCCAATGATCGTTCTAGAAATCTCAGCTCCGCTCCTGAACCTCTTCCAAATGGTTTGGGGGTGAGTCCTGGGAATGAGGTTGGGTCTAATGTTAGAGTTCGCAGACCACCCTTGTATCTACAGGATTATGTTACAATGTGAATTATTTCTATTTCTGTTTTTCTTGGTTTTTTTTGTTCTTCTCTTTGCTTGGGTTTTTGTTTTTACTAAGGGGGAGGATGTGTTATGAAGTATTCTTACCTGTGTGCAGCACGTTCTCTTGCTGGTGTTCTTTTAGAATGTGAGGCTGACGGCACTCAATGTGTGTCAGTTGCTGCTGGCTCGTCGAGGTGCTCGGATGCCAGGTTGTGCTCTCAGTAAATACTTACTTTAAATCTCCTCCGTTCTCCTGTGATTGATGTACTCAGCATCACAACATTTTCCTATACATTAACACAAAATTCATGAGACTAAGGATGGGTGCCCTCCCAACAAAACATATAATCCCACAATGGAAGTGCACTTGGTCAACACAATCCTTTCGGTTATCTAGATACAAAGAGGAAACATTAATTCACATATTGTGTATTTGTCCAAATTTGTTGGATGCACGTAGGTAGCTCCTACGAAAGCACTTTAACACTCTGCAAATCAGATCATGTAGGGCAAGTTATGATTCATTGTCTAAGTGGGGACCACCAGCAACTCATGTAATTTTGTAAAATTCCTGTATTATGTTGAAACCAGGATGACATGAAGGGAGTTTGCACTAACCTCGCAATATTCGCACCCACAATCATTTTAAAAATTGTTGTGAATTGTCTAAATTATTTTTATAATCTCGCTGCATCTATATTTTAACTGTTTGCCTAGTGTAGTATCCTCATTTTGTATCACTTGTACTGTTTTACTGTGTTGTTTCTTTATTTCCTATTAGGATATTTCTCTTTAAGTATTGTGTTCCTTTTCCTTAACGTTCCAATTCCCTTTTGGAACTTGGTGACGGGAAGGCAGTGATTGTTCGCCTGACCTTCCTCCTCTGCGGTTCTGGTTGTGCCATGGGTCCTGTTACTTTTATTCTTAATGAAAATAAATCCCTGCTGTTTCCTGCCTTCGAAGATCTCTGACTCCATTCTTCCTAGGCTAACCACAACACCTAGGTTGTGGATGTTGTGTTAGATCCCCTCATATTGACATGAATTGAACCTGTTGCATTATGTATGTATTTCTAAATAACAGATTTTATCATGATAATTGGATGAACTTGTGATGGTTTTTATTAACGATATGCAATAAAATTAATCTGAATCTGGTAGGTAAAAAAGAATTTGCGAAAATCTATCAAAATGCTTTTGTTACATGTCAAACAAGTAACAAGTCTTTCTGAAACAATTTAGGCATTTCTCAAATAATTTTTAACTGATTTCTTTGTGTGTACGCTGTTTTGTTTTATTTATTTCTTGCGGTTTTATATAGTGTTAACTCAATATTTTACCAGAATGTGCTCTCTTCCACCCCTTCATTATCTTTTTCAAACCAACTAACAGACTCACATGTCCACCGCTCAGGTCATTCATATTTCCCTATAACCAACTCCCCACTAAACCTTTTTGGGTTCCGGAGTAGCGTGCTACTCGCCGAAAATCCCTTTGCCGCCTCGTCAGGAGTTGTAAGCGCTATATCTTTGTTTAATCTCTATCTGGAACCATTAGGGAACATCCTAAGTAAATCTGGGATCCACTACCATCTCTATGCGGATGACACTCAAATCTACCTCAAGGTGTCTTCCGCACACGATCTCTCACTACTCAACTCTACTCTCAACTCTATTCACAACTGGATGTTAGTTCACCAACTCATTCTCAATCCCTCCAAAACTGAATTCCTCCTCCTATCTACCTCTCTCTCCCCTCCTCCTGTTCAATCCTGGATGGATCAGCTGAATTTACTCAACAATAAACCCATCATTGTCGACAGTGCTAAATCCCTAGGTGTCATACTTGACAAAAGACTCAACCTAATCTCCCACATCAACTCCATTGCTAAGAACGCACGTTACCAGCTGTGCCTTCTGTGGGGGATTCGTCGGTTCTTCCCGGAGAAAGACCTAAAAACCTTGGTCCAATCGCTAGTTCTCTCTAGACTGGATTACTGCAATTCTCTTCTAACTGGCCTACCCAAATCTCACCTCTCCCCCCTCAAATCCTTCCTCCATTCAGCAGCTCGCTTTATTTCAGGGTCCAAACGAGGGGACCACATCACTCCTATCCTGTCTTCTCTTCGAAGGCTTCCCATCGAGGCAAGATCTATTTACAAAACTGCCTGCATCACCCACAAAGCCTTGCACACTTCCTCCCCTCGTTACCTGGCGAATAAACGGAAAATGTGTGGAGGCTCGAGACCTTCTCGGAATGCGGAAAAGTTTCTACTTGAGCCCCACTCCTTCAAAAGGGAAAGATCGATGGCTCAATCGTTCCCAGGTAATGCGGTGAGAATCTGGAACTCGCTTCCTCCATTGCTCCGTGCCACCACATCTATCCGGATCTTCAAAGCTGACCTCAAATCTCTTCTCTTCCAAAGACACTTTCAGAACTAATACCTTCATTCTCAGACCCCTCTAGGAAGTTCGTTCATCATTGTAAATTTTTAATATTTTCTTGTACATTCCTCCCCCTTGCTTGCTGTGTTTGATATTGCGCTCTTGCCTTCTATGGTTTTACCCTACCTCTTCTAGTCTCCTGTTTATTTTTGTAACGTTCTATTTTGTAACATTTCTCTCATGTAACGTAACTGGTTCTATTGTACAGCGCTCTGACACCTTCGGGTAAAGTCCGCGCTATATAAAAATGCATTAAATAAAATAAAATAAATACTACAAATACAGCGCAAGACGCTTCCATGTCCTTGCCCCAACAAATATCCGTTTTGCCCCTTTGTACTGCGGTCCCGCATGGGGTGGGGGGCGTAACCTCTTTCCATACGGCAGTCCTTTTGGTCTGTCCCCATATACCCACCTCTTCTAAACCATGTCGAGGTGGAACTTTTAAAAAAGCAATGTCAGCTCTTCAGTTTTTCAACCAGCGCGCCTGTTTGAAGCTTGTAACTATAGGGCACCAATTACCGATGTCAATGTTTTGGCCAATGGGAGCCGTCTTCCCTTTGTTACGCGTGTATAATACTTGTAGCCAATGAGAGCTAGCTTTGTGTGAACCAATCAGAAACACACCGGTTCCAGGGCACAACCGAAGACCAAAAAAAACAAAAAAACAACGGGAAACTGAGGAAGGCAGTGGCGCGGCCCACCGCCGCCACCGGAAGTGACGCGCGGGATTTGAAAGTTTTAGAAGTAGTAGCTGAAAGGAGGCGGTGTCATTGTTGTAGCAGCTGGGAGGCGGAGCTTACGTGAATTTGTTTCGGAGTGGAGGAAGAAGAGTCTACGGTAAAAACAGGTGAGACAGGAGATGCATGGGAAGCGGGTGAGATAGGCCATAGTACCCCACCATCTACAGACGCCGCATAAGAAAGTTTAAGCCTTACTCTTTCAACACTGCTGATGCACCTATACTGCGTAGATTCGAAGGTGAGTGAGAGGGGGCGGGGGATCTTACACCTGTGTCTTACTCCCATTGAGGGATTGCACATTGTGTATTCTGTAAGGAAGAAGAGGAACTAAGTATTTGGAAACGGCATGCAAGCTAATTACTGAGCGATTGCGCCGACGAAGAATCCACACGATCGATCGAGTCTTGAAGCATCTGAGCCAGAAGTTTCGTTTAAATAGACACTGTTTCTTCTGAGCCACTCTCCAATTAAGTAACAAGAATTGTTCCGTTTTAAAAATATAGGAGTTCATTATAGAGTTGCCGCTTTCTCAGAGAGAAAATACCGGCCATCTGGTCGCGTTTTAAGATACTGCAAAGACCCGCACACGCTTCTTAAGTACAGCTTTACTTTCTATGAAATATCCTGTATTCGGTTTTAACATTCTTTGCCAGGCGTCATTCGGGCTGCCGTAGTATAGATTTTAAAGGGATTTCTCCCAACCTTTGCTTTTTAAGTTATGTACTGATAAGAGGGGATAATACTGGCATTGGATAATGTTTCTAATCTTTTTACCGACAGGGACACTAAAATACAGATCGTCCAAGTATAAAACCGGGCAGGTGCATCCCTAAGTCTCTGGCTGCTGTATGATATTTCACCAAGTCTTCATCTCTGAACAACGCAGATTCCTCTAGGGAAGCTTCTGAATGAGCATCACCCTCAAACTTATGTTTTGAAGTGCGAAAGTTTTTTTTTTTTATTTACACCTAGAAATGAAGTCTTGTATTATAGCTCAGTCCCTTTGGAAATTCTCAGCTTCGAATATATTTACTGAATTATGTGTTTATTAACCCAATGTGCCTTATCTTATGCTGGTTTTATGGTCGTCGACCGAAATAAAGTATTCACTGAGAATGAGCATCAAGCAGACCTGTCTTTAGGATTCGGAATTTGTGAGGGCCATGATGATGCATGGAGTTGCCTAGTGTCTGGCTTTAATCATGTTGGATGGTTTACTAGTTTTACTTAATCATTGGCTCCCAGTCAGGGAAAGAATCGAATTTAAAACTCTGTGCATTGTCCACCGAGCTTTCTGGAGAACAGGTGCTGTCATCAATCATTCACTGATCACCCCTTACCATCCAAATAGACAGCTTAGATCAGCTTCCTCTCTCCTCACGACAGTTCCTAGGATCAAGAGAGTCAGATGTGGGGGTCGGTCTTTTTCCTACAACTCAGCTAAACTCTGGAACTCCCTCCCCTTCTATATGCGATCAAAACCCAATTTACTTCTGTTCCGTAAACACCTAAAAACTCTGCTCTTCAATAAAACTGAATAATTCAATGGTCTTTTTATAGGCATTGTCCGTAGCGCTAGGACGCCTGAGGGTAGCTACCGCGCTCAATAAATGGTCTTTTCATTTCATTTCATTCATTTCAAGGTTGCACTTATGAGCTTCATCTCTTCTGCCTCACAGTCCGCTTACCCTGCATTCCTGTCGACTTCTGCTTCTCTGACCCCAACCTTTTCTGATGCCTCCTCCTCTCACCTTGTTGCAGCTTCCTCTCTGTTTCTCCTTCACCCTTATTTTTCTTGCACCCTCTTTTTTTTTTTTTTTTTTTTTCTCTCTCTCTCTCCACCTTGCCATTATCTCACTGTGCAGTGACCTCCTCTCTCATCCTCACCATCTTTTTGCCTCGTCCTACACACACTCCTCACTGACTCTCCCTCACCCGCTCTTTCCTACATAGCCTTCTCTCCATCCAGGATCGGATTGGGGCCACAATTTGGCCCGGGCAGCCCAAAAAAGTGGCCCACATTCGCAGATCGCAACCTTTCGCAATACACTGCTTAGTTAGGATCATGGAGCTAAATGTTGTCAAACATTTGCAGTAATTAAAGTATTTTAGGGCTTATAGGGCCAGTACTTAAATTGGATATTAACCTTCCAATTGACAAAAATATATGTTGGAAGCTCAGAATTATAAAAAAATACTAGGCACTTGTGTTGAATTGCTTTTTTATCCCTATGTTTACTGTTGATGGTTTGGCTAATGTCTGCTGGGTAACGGGAAGGGCCACAGATCTAGGCTACCTTTTGCACTCACCCTGGGCTTCTTAGATATTCACTTTATTTTTTGGGGAGCTTAAGAGGGGCCCTTCAATGCCCAGGAACTGGTGAAAGGTGCATCTTTTGTTTTTTTAACTTGCTGCTAGCATCACGCATAAGTTCCAATAAAGGGAATGATGCTAGTGTGTAAATGCAAAAATAAAAATAGTGTCATTTTCCTCACATATGGAGTTTTATATAGCATGAAACTGGCTGAGAGGCATTGGAGTAGTTACATGATGCCAGATACTTTACAGAAGGTCAGATTCATTTTTTTTGGGCAGTATAGATGAAGTGATTTGCACGGGATGTTGAGCTGATGCTGGGGCTCAAACTTGGTTTCCCAGTTTCAAAGTGGGTTAAGACCACAAGTTATTGATTTCTGGCAGGCAAAGCAGAAGAGCACATTATAATTTGACTCTGCTTGTTACATGCCGGCGAGAGAGACAAAAATAACTGAAGAGCTTCCTTGCTGGCCCTCACCACCACCCACTCCTGTCCGCTCTCCTGCCAGAGTCCCCTGCAAAGCAAGTGCTAATGGCTTTCCATCAGCAGCTCCTTGAGGCCTCTGTCGCACCTGGAGGGACCAGCGGGCGGGCACACGTCTTGCTGTGACCGTCGGAGCAGCCCATTGTCATTCTGACAGTGAGGTGGCCTGTCTTAATGTGCATCACGTCAAGCTCATTATATGTATGCAAAGGTGTTAACAGCCTTTGATGTTTTGCCATTGCGGTAGACTCTCCTTCGAATTACACTCCCCTCTCTTTGCTTCACTATCTCACCTCTCCATCACATTCTTTACTGTCAGACTCATCCTCGCTGCTGCTGCATATGGTTTAACAATTTTATGTATGTAAAGGAGGCTTGAACTGCTACCGGTAGTGTGTTGTACTTGTGTGGGTGTGCAGGCTTGCACTCCTGTCGCCCTATAGATGTTCTTCACTGGCCGCTCAACACTTTAAATAGTTGCAGCACCAAGCAGTGGATTCGATGGAGCATGCTCATGAGCTGCAAAGACCCGGGGACCCTTTCTATTTTTATATCTATATTAAGGTTCTGTGCAACTTTTAAAAAAAGTTTGTAGATGGTGCCTGTTAGACCTGACAGCCTTGGGAGGGTCTTCCTCCGAACTTTTTCGCCTGCCTCCCTGCATTTTCTGTACCCATTTTTGCTGGCTCTAGGACTGCGCACATTATTGCTAATAATCAGTGCCAAAGTGCTTGTGCTCTCTCCCCTAACGTTAAAGTTGGGAAATAACAGAAACAAAACTAAAGAATTTCACCCAAAAAACAATGGTTACTGGGATGTTATATTTAGAAAATAACATTAAAAAACAGTAGAAATTCACTGAAAAAAAACAAAGGTTACAGGGATGTTATAGTTAGGCTTACATTTTACACACACAGACCAGTGAAATTTAGCAGTTATAGTCACCTTAGCTAACTGTAACTTGCACCCCCGCAGTGCTCTCCTTATGAGCTCATATATTACATCACTCATGACATGGTCAGTGACATCACAGATGACATCTCAAATGACATAATCCACAGAACCACCTACTCATCCACAGAACCACTAACAGCCACTCACACAGCCACTCATCCATACACCCACTCAAACAGCCGCTCGCTCGCTCACTCATACAGCCACTTACACACCCACCCACTCACTCATACAGCCACTGATGCACCTAATTATTTACCAATACAGCTACTCGCACACCCAATTATTCACCCCTACAGCCACTGATACACCCACTGACACGGATAGTCACACAGCCACTCACATAATATGTTAGAAATAGTATCACTTAGTAGTAAACAAAGTATACTAATTTACTCACACACCCATATAACCACTCGCACACCAACTCACAAATGGATAGTCATGCAACCACTCAGATGACATATGTTAGAAATAGTATCACTTAGTAGTACATATTAAATGTAGTTTAACTTCTGCAGTAGCTTAGTATCCAACTTTAAGTGTCTCAAACGTTTACGAAACACTTAATCACTGGATGATGTCATCAGTGATGTCTCCGACCGTGTCATCAGTGATGTAATATGTGAGGTCATAAGCAGTACATTCCGGGGTTGTAAGTTATAGTTAGCTTGGGACAACTAGAACTGCTGAAATTCACTGGTTTTGTGCATGTTTAATCTGAACCCAACTAGAACATCGCTGTAACATATATATATATATATATATATATATATATATATATATATATATATATATATATATATATATATATATATTACTAAAAAGGACCAAAATACTGGTCGGGAGGCACATTATGGAAGTCACAAACTTGTTTACAAGTTTAAGCCATGACCTTAATTGCTCACACCTATTCCAAGCACTTCAAAAAGGCCATGGCATTAAGTTATACAATTTGGCAGAGAAAGTGAGGCTGTTGGTGCACATGAATCCTTACTAAAAACAGAATGTTTTTGTAATTGTAAATGGGCCCTAGGAGGGTCACAGGGCTACCTCGGGAAGCCTGCACTCCCTCTGACCTCCCCCTCCACTCCCGCCAGAACTGGGTCTGACGTCGAGCATCCTTTCTTAGGCCTGTCGGGCGCATATTTTGTTTGCTTGCCATTTTCCCTTCTGGGCTGATAGGAACGACTCATCCTCTCGGTCTAAATGAAGACTGAAAAGGAAAAGCATGTTTTGAACCTTTCTTAATTGTTCAAAAGTATACTCTCCCATCCATAATCGTTCACAAGTATACTCTCGTCCCCTACATGCAAACCGGTCAGAAGTGGCTACCAGCTACGAGCCACGCTTTATAAACAAAATTCTAATTTAACACAGTCAATAAACCGTGTGACAACAATTCCAAGAGACCTAAAATTGCCCTGTAGTATGTGACACCCCCAGTGGGAAATTGAAGGAAGAAGGCCCTAGGCAAGAATAACAGGACCTCTGTTGCAGGTGGTTGATCACAGTTTTGAAGGGCAAAAAGAGGTCGCCAGAGTTTCAGATTGTGTTGTATGATAGCCTTGCATTTTAAGGTTCAGTTTAGATTTTTTTTTTTTTTAAGTTTTCTGTTTTTAGGACTCGCCTACAGACTTATAGCTGTTTAATGAGGACCTCGCCCGCATACACGCACACCCACCTAAATTGCAGAGGGCTTTTGAACATCCCCTTTCGGCCACTGACTACTGCGGTTTAGCGGGCCTTAGACATTGGCACACATGGCTGTTCATCAGCTTTATCAGCCTACAACATGTTGCGCATGGGGACATGGGAGAAGTAGTGCCTCCCCTCAATGTGACATTCCGGCCGGGCAGCTACACTACTGGGGTCTTTTATTTCTGAGGCTTGGTCTTCTTTCGCTCTTTTCATTGGGCTGCTCATTTGTGCTCTGTGGGTTAGGGCTAGAAAAAATGTATGTGCCGGCACAGAGTTCTGCATGCATTCACAGTGTAGTGATGACGCTTAGGGGTCAAATAGATCATTGTTTTGCACACACGCTGGTTTGAAGAGCACTTTGGATTACTTGTGGATGTGCGCATTGAATGCAGAAAAAGTTCATATCTCGTTATGTGCACTGGTGATATTAATCATGTCTTAGCATTAAATATATTATATAGATATACTTGCATTTATCAAGCCGTTTCAAGTTCTTGAAGTACCTTTAGTCATTTGATGGAACATCTTAACTTTGTATGATTATTAATTCAGATGCTTGAAAAACTGTTATGAGTTCTTCCCTACTAGACAGTCTGAGAGATTTGTTAGCTTATAGTTGGTTTAGAGCCTGCCCATTCCTTACCGTCGGTTGGCTTTGTGGAAGCAGATAATAATAATCCACTGGTGCAGGGTCACCACTTCGTCCACGGGTTCTTAACAAGTAAGGAGGAATCTACACTGGAGCGAAGTACAAACCATAGGTCATTTATTTACATTCATGAATGGGGGCCTTGTCCGACAAGCACCATAGATTATCGAGGAGAGAGCACACTGAACAATGGTTACATGGATTTTTATAGCAAAAGATCACAAACAAGGGACGCCCAGAGGTAAATAGAACTTTGGAAAAAACACACAAATGAGGTACCGGTAAGAATCGACAGCCTTGGTGCCTTGTGCAATTGTCGTGTCCTGAAGCTGGATAACAAGATATGCTATCTGGGTAAACTTTACTTGAGGCTTTACCATTGTCTGAAAAACCCCAAGCAGACGCCAGCTGTTCTTTTGCGCTGACTCTGCATGTATACACAGCCTACAATGCCCCAATCTAGATTCTTTACTCATGTTTATACAAATGCAGTGTCAAGGAGAGAGCCAGGCTGAAAGCAGGGCAGGGGTGAAAAATGGATGAGGCATCGCTTAATCAAAAAACAAGGGACTCAGATTTTACATTTTAACAGTCCTTCCTTTTCAGCCTATGCTGAATCCATTTTTAAAAGTATATAATTTAATCTCGTATATCAATGTTCATAAGCTCGTAAATTTCAGTGTGCATCATAATTTCTCGATTCAATTCATGAACATTAATTGGGGGAGGTTTAATATTATTACAGGTGGTTATACAAGCTGTACATTTCGTAGGGGCACATTGAATGCAGCAACAGCAAGTGAGAAAGATGGCTCCTATAATTACTATTCCCATTAATAATTTCCAGCCCCAAGTGGAAATAAGTTCCTGTAACCATTCAGACCAGGACCTTGTTCCTTGGTCTTGATGTATTTCTGCAGCTATTTTATGTAATTTAGAAATGGCGTCATAGACCGAAGGGGCGTGGTCAGGAATGAACACGCAACAGCTACTGCCGATGATGCGACATGCTCCACCACGATCGGCTAGTATCACATCAAGCATCATTCTATTTTGTAAAGCTACGATTCTTGCAATTTGGAGCTCTCCTGTGATATTACCAAGAGCCATCGCTGTCTGATTCGTCACAGCCTCTACTACACGGGTCAAAGCCTAATTATTCTCCTATTTAAAGCTGCACCAACAAAGAAAAAGAGCCCCAAATTAAATTCAACGTATTGTTGTAGTGCAGTGTCAGTCGGATCTATTTCATTATTATCTATGGTCCTCTTGAATCTATTTAAAGAATTATCATTAAACAGTTTCTGATCTTTATGATAGGATGCAGGCGCTAAGAACACAGGGGAAGTAGAAAGGACACATAGCAAACTCCGGACCACCCAATAGGTAAATGATAGTAACCTTTACTTCCATAGATAAAATGGGTAATGTGAGGGGACAGAAAACTACTATTGTTCGTTCCAGTAATGTTCAATACTGTAGTACAGTCACTTTTTCCCACTGGGATACTGCCAAAACTGCTCACACAAAGACTTGCTCGAGCTCTAGTAACAGCAATAACAGGAGGCCCGTTACCCTTGGCTGTACGAGTGTTGGGGAAAACGTATCTTGTGGAGGAATTCCTTTTGCGATATTCCTCCATTTCCCATGCAGTTCCTTTGGCTTGTGGGTCCCCTTCCTCATCAGGGTAGCAGACTTTATTCAGAAGCCCACAACAGTGCGAACCAGGCTCTACAGGAGCCATTATGCGAAAATGGCAGGGGAATGAAAGGCGTTCCTCCCTTCTTCTGGTGAGCTGGCATCATTCCACACACCCAGCAGTTAGTAGTGTTCGTAGCATTGTGAGTATGATGCAACATTTGTATGAAAGTGTTATTGAGGTAGGACATTCTGTGCTTTTGTTCGTGATGGGGAAGAGTGAAATAATGATGTTCGATGGGGACAGGAGTAGTAGCAGGTAATAAGTTTCGAGCCGGAATTATTTCTTCCATTGTCCATAAAACTGCTGCCAATATTATCAACGATATGATCAGAGTCACTATACACAGAGTCTTGTCTTTGGAGCGCATTTCAGATCCCAATTTCTGCATTTCTTCTCTGTATCAATACAACCACAGGTTGGAGAGAGACCCAGGCACCACTGAACACGTACCACAACCTTCACTGAACCTAGTTCAGCCGGTTCTGTGATCCTACCGTGTCACAGCCGAACCGTTCCACTAATTGAAACTGGTCCTCCGGTATCTCTATCTGCTCCTTCCCTTCCTTGGTCGTAAATCGTACCTTGATGCAGATGGTACAGTTTGATCAGGAAACAAAGTGTCTTCGTTCAGAGGAGTAACACTTTTCTGAGTCTGTAAGATGTCTTTCAGATCATTTCTGCCTTCTTGCTGGAGAACAGTAGCTGGGATTTGCTTGCAGTGCGCAGCATTTATCCAATGGCGTCTGTTGGTGACACGGACAGCAGTTCGAGTCGCAAGCAGGATCTGCTCCGGATTCTTCCAACGAGGCTTCAAATTCTTGGAACGATGAAAGTTCTTTATCAACACAAAATCACCGGGTTGGAGACCATGAGCCGGACCCTCTGATTTGTCTGGTATAGATTCACGCACCTGCTGATGAATCCGAGACAGTGTTTCAGTCAAGTTTTTTAGGTAATCACTCAAAACAGGGTACTGTATTTCTTGGATTACATTTGGCCTTGGGGGTCCCCATACATTCATAGGCCTGCCAAAAACGATCTCGTAAGGAGAAAGTCCAATCCTACTATGTGGGATGGAACGAACAGATAACAATGCTAGAGGTAAGGCATCTGGCCAATTAAGGCCCGTTGTTGCTTGTATCTTTGCTAGTTTCAACTTCAACGTGGCATTGTACCTCTCAACTAGACCCGCTGCCTGGGGCTAATTAGCAGCATGAAACTTCTGTTTTACCCCCAAACCCTTCATTAGGTATTATCTGGCCAGTGAAGTGGGGGCCGTTGTCACTCCATAGGACTCTACAAATTCCAAAAGTGGGAAATAACTCTTTTAACAAAACTTTAGCTGTTGTCAAGGCTGTGTTGTCTTTGGTGGGATAAGCTTCTACCCACTTACTAAAGGAACAAACCACTACTAATACATCAAATTATTACAGCACTCTTACTGAATATAGTCCATTTGAAGTGCTTCAAAGGGAACCTGAGGTGGAGAAAATCCACCAGTAGGGGTTGATACTCCCTTCCCAGGATTGTGCTGTAAACATATCATGCAATGTTTGACCAAATGCTCAGCTGTTTTCCGAATGTGCTTATTATCCCAAACCTTTTCTAGTTGGGAGATGGTGTTTTTGGCACTAACGTGAGCAGGTCCATGAGCCATAGTCACAAAAGGTAATAAATAAGCATAGGGCAACTTCCATTTCGACATATCCTTTGACCTCCAACATCCCTCATCATCTAACTCTCCTTCCTTTTGCCATTCTGCCTTTTCTTGTTCAGTGGCTGACTGCTGTATTTCCTTAATCTCGGCATACATGTTTTCCCATCTTTCAGCTTAGGATCGTAGTACATATACTTTACTCGTGAGTGCACTTGCAGTATCTCGTGCTACTTCGTCAGCGAAAGCATTTCCTTGTCCCACCTTGTCTGTAATTTTCTTGTGGGCACTACATTTGATAATGGCTACACTCTTTGGCAATGTCAAGGCAGTAAGAAGACTATTTACCAATTCACCATGCTGTATTTTAGAACCATGGGAGGTTAGGAATCCCCGTTCCTTCCAAAGCTTGCCAAAATTGTGTGCCACACCAAATGCATACTGACTATCCGTATAAATATTTACTGGCAATCCCGGACTGAGTTCGCAAGCCCTCAAAAGCGCAATAAGTTCAGCAGCGTGGGCAGATTTTTGCAGAATACGGGCTGTTTCTACCACAGTTTGTAATGTGGTTATGGCATAAGATGCAGAAGTGGTGCCATCGGGTAATTTCAAGCAAGAACCATCCACCCATAATTCCCCTTCAGGATCTAACAAAGGTGTATCTTTAAGATCTATTCTTCCCTTAGTTTGTTCTTCTGTTAGGAAAATACAGTTGTGTATTTCATGAGTTTGTTCGGCTGGCAAAGGTAACAATGTAGCTGGGTTCAATGTCAAACATCTCAAGTGTAATATGAGGTGCCAAAAGCGTAAGTTCGTATCCTGTGAGTCTAGCGCTAGTCAAATGTTGTGTTTTGGTCTGGTTCAGAAGTGCATCTACGGAATGGGGTACCATAACCATAAGCTTGTTACTCAACACTATCCCCTCAGATTGTCGTACAGAGATGGCGGTGGCAGCAACCGCTCTAAGACAGCCTGGAAGTCCTCTGGCCACTGGGTCTAATACAGCTGAAAAATAAGCACATGGACGATGTTTACTACCATATGGTTGTGTCAAAACTGACAATGCACATCCTTCTCTCTCGTGTACATATAATATGAAAGGTTTAGCATAGTCTGGAGTGCCTAACACTGGAGCAGAGCAAAGGGATGCACGAAGCTGCTGATATGCTTCCTGACATTCAGATGTCCATGGTAGAGGAGAGGGAGTGTCTTTAGTAACCAGGGACAAACCAGCATTGGCATAGCCAATAGGTCTCGCCTTTGGGACCTTATAAGTGTTTAGCCATGCAACAGTTGATGTTGTTGCACCAAGGATATTGTGCTGCATAACTAAATACTTGTAAGGTCCCAAAAGCGAGACCTATTGGCTATGCCAATGCTAGTTACTGTGAGGGGTGTACCACTGCACTTTTTCTAGAAAGCCCGTTTGATGTGGGAAAGATTACGCAAACCAATCCTTTTACAGAGTGTTGTGTGTCTGCAGTGGTAGTGTTTCACTGCACTGGGCTGGTTGTCAGATGAGCACCTTCTCCTCTTAGTAGATGGAGTATTCATGAGTCGAAGAGCAAGATGGGAAGTTAAGTAGTAAAATGGGGTAGTATCTAAGGCAAGACCGAAAGTAGAGGTGGGCTAGCAGGCAAATCCACAGAGTGAGCCACGACAGAGCCAAGCTATCGAATAGTGTTAGTGTGCCTGTAAGAGTCAAAGCACGAGTCATGCCCCTGACATCTGGCCCGAACCAGGCTCGAGCCTTACCTTGCTTTCCCACCCCTAGTAAAATGAATATAAGCAGGAACCTAATGCCAAGATATAGGGAAACTCTCTAGCATTTAAAGTTTCATCTGAACAATAACAACTCTGAATACTGCTTGCAACTTACTACAAAAAATTGGGATTATTTATAACCACTACATGGATCTCACGGGCTATAGTCATGCTGCCCAACCCACGAGTAAATCAAAGCGCCTACCTCCTCCCAATTCAGGACAAATATTCAAATAAATCATTCCCCCTTCTCATTATCCCAGCTTCTACCTTCTATTCACAAGAGCCTGTCGACAGCATGAAAGGGGAGACGACTCGAGTCAATAGAATCCACAGAAGGAAAGCCAAAAACACAGATGAGATGAACTAATAACAGACCAGTGCTAACAATCTGTTCCACAGAGAAGAACCATGATAAGATAATCTACTTAAAACGCCTGATGCTTTTTACTTCAAGTGCGGCTGATAAGAGCATCTTGCCTCTGCCATTGTTACCCAGGGCTGACAGTCAGTGGTACAAAGACTCCAGTGCACCAGACTGTCACTAATTATGTATGTTCAAGTGATTAGCAGGCACTTGTTGCCTTGTTCACACCACCCTCGGAATCAGCCGCCTCTAAGAGGAGAATAGGCTGCAAATTTATTGAGAGAACGCTGTTAATCCTTTGGGGGGAGCGGGAATGTAAACTGGGCTGGTCGGCATCAAGGTGCTTTGACAACAATCATCGGCAGAAACACATGCTAAACAACAAGCAGGTGTTCTGTTTCACAACTAGTGCACATTTGATGCTTTTAAGTAGGCAGCACGCGCAAACTGTTAGAAGTGCTTTGAAACCAGCTGCAGTGACTGTAATTAGCACTGCTCAGCACTACTGCTTTCCGTACCTGGGCACGACATGCTGTGGGGCAAGCCGGCTGGATACACACAAAGAACAAAAAAGAGGAGGAAAAAAAACCGACGGGTCTTTGAAAGCACCGATTTAGGAATGTGTGGCGCCAGTAGGAAGCATCATACATAGGGCAGTCTGTGGTACTAAGAGCAAAATTTAAAACAAGCCCAAGTCCGCGAGTCACGCGCAAACTGTTAGAAGTGCTTTGAAACCAGCTGCAGTGACTGTAATTAGCGCTGCTCGGCACTACTCTGCTTTCCGTACCTGGGCACGACAGGCTGTGGGGCAAGCCGGCTGGATACACACAAAGAACAAACAAGTGAAGCGCTGGACAGCAGAGACGTCGGCAGCGTCAGAGAGGAGCGGGGGCGAGCGCGCGCGGCAGCCTGCTGAGCTGACCACACGCTCGTGCACAATGGCCATGTGTTTCCAATTATCGCGCCCGCGTCTGGGCACGATAATTGGAAACAGATGTCGGCCGTGCGGGTAACCGCAGGGAAAAGGCCATTGTGCACGAGCGTGTGGTCAGCTTTCAAAAAGCCCCTTACATAAAGTCTCGCAGACAGCGCTTGCGCGCCACTCGAGGCTAGACCTAAAAAGGTTTGATAAGTGAGAAGTTTGGGATCCACTGTCTACCGTAGGAAGTAATACCAATAAGTGCCCTGACTTCTTTTTGAGTACTAGGAATAGGGATTTGTAGGATAGTTTGAATCCTATCTTTTGTCAGAGAGCAGCCTTCCTTAGACAAGAGGTGACCCAAATAAGTGACCTCAGACTGACAATATTGCAGCTTATTCTTAGAGACCTTGTGTCCCTTAACAGCAAGATGATACAATAGGGAGAGAGTGGCCTTTTTACAATGCTCAATTGTGTCTGCGGCTAGCAAAATGTCATCGACATATTGCACAAGTGTAACTCCTGGTGGCAAGAGGAGTTCATCCAACTGTCGTTTAAGTGCCTGACTGTAAATTCTAGGACTTTCTGTATACCCTTGTGGAGCCCTACAAAATCTAAATGAGCGGCCCTGTAATGAGAATCCAAATAGATATCTACTGTTTTCATGTATTGGAATAGAGAAAAAAGCGTTTTTGAGGTCAATAACAGAAAACACAGTAGCTGTAGGTGGGATTAATGTAAACAAGGTGGTAATATCAGAGACGACAGGATATTGAGGAATCACTATTTTGTTGACTTCCTTAAGTCAATCACAAATCGGTAAATCTTGTCCCCTGTTCCATTGCCCCGTTTTAGGATGGGGAGAATGGGGCTATTGCATATATTAGAGGAAACTTCCTCAACGACTCCTGTACGTATCATGTCATCAATGATAGATATCAGTGCATCCTCACCTTCTTTTGATATTTTATATTGCGTGACTCTTGGTAAGGAAACATCCTCCTGAACCTGTATATGTACTGGGGAAATGTCCATTCTTCCCACATCTGTGTCAGCAGTAGCCCAAACACACGAAGGGACAGAATCAAGATCCGAACATAAAGAGAAATTATATTGTTTAGGTAATGTCCTTTTCCGAAAAATGACACGTACTCCAGATGGGGAACAATGTATAGTAGCATGGAAATATTTCAAAAGATCAAGTCCCATCAGATTATCTGGAGCATGCGGGGGAAGTAAAAAGGGGGCTGTAGTGATGACATTCTTAACCCGCAAAGGTAGTTTTTGGGACACAGGGCTAGGAGTTGGTGTTCCATCAAATCCTATTGATGTAATTACTTGGCCAGACAAGGGTTTCCCAGGGACCAGTTTCTGAGATATCGCACTACGTGTCGCCCTTGTATCCACTAAAAATTTCTGATCCTGCCCAAGTATGGTGGCTGTTATATAGGGTCCTGACTGGTCTACAGGTATCTCAACTGGTCCTCCTTGTCCTACGCTGTCCTAGGCAAAATGTGTTCCCACAGTTTCCTCTGATTCCCAATCCTCCATAGAATATTGATTATTTCGTTGATCAAAATAATTTCCTGACCTATTTCTCTCTGGAGCTTGAACCTGCTGTGGCTGCTGTCGGGGAGCTGAAGTCCCCCGGCTACCATTCACTTGTCCTCTTCCTCTCCCACCAGCAGCTAAAACAGGACATTCTGAACGCCAAGATGCAGAAAGTACGGGATCATCAGTCATTTCGGGTGCAGTGGCCTTGGATGGAGGCGCAGTGGCCTGGGATGGAGGTGGGAAAAGATGTACCGGTACTGGTTGGAAAATAGGGAGCTGGACAACTGCAGGCAAAGGAGGTGGAGCCGGAGGTACAGGGGGAACGACATTTGGTGGTCCAGGGGGAAGGGGTGTTAAAGGGACATATGGAGGCGGGGGTCGTTCAATCAATAATCCATCAATATCTGAATCCCCTTCCTCTTGGTGGACCTGAACTGCTAATGTGGGTCAAACTATATATTCCTTAGATATTAATAATCTATGCTCTCTATCTAAACATTCCTTTTTCTCCTGAACTTCCTTATCCTTCAATTCCTTATACTTCTGATACTCTGTCTTCCTTTCCTGTTTCCTTTGTACCTTCTCTGCCTTGAGCTGCTGCTACTTTACTTCCTTCCTCCACATACGCCAACAGTCAAACATGGCTGGCCTAACTTTCTTTAAAAACCATCATTTCTCTAAATACTCGAGTTTGTGAGGGTCCATTGTTCCCTCTAATTGCCATTGCAACTGGGGATCCCCTTTTGTATATTTATTCCACAATGCATTATACATAATGGGACAAATACCATATTTGATGTACTTCTCAAAATTCGGCGTACCTTCTGGTGGCGCCGGCTGACTTGCTTCCAAAATGCTCTGCTTATCGCAGCAACAAAACTTCCGAAGAGTACTAACTACAGGCATGTTTATATATCAAAAACTTATTATCAGAGAGAAAGGGAGGAGGAAAAAAAATATCTATATAATATATATTCATTCTCACATTACCTGCAAGGAAAAAAATGTTAGTCAAAACAAATGGCAAGTTGCAAAACAAATTTCAAATTCCGAACGGATACCAAAACAAATGCCAAGCCAAGTAAATACTAAACAAATCCTAACCAAATGAACCGGTTCAATACAGATTTACCTTTTGTGTAGTCTTCGACTCCCACCTGTCTATCCTCCCTGATTCAAAAAAAAAAATGACCTTCCGAAGACCCCAGTCAAGTCCAGCAGCCGCCAGGAAGATCAGAGTCGGAGAGCTGAAAAATCACCTTGGACCACGAGAAACACTAGTCTCTTCAGGTGGGGCGCCCCTCAGCGAAGTTCGTCTTACCGACCCGATCTCCTTCCCTGGTCCGACTGCAAGCCCTTGATGGGCCCCACGTTTGGGCGCCAATTTGTGGAAGCAGATAATAATAATCCACTGGTGCAGGGTCACCACTTCGTCCACGGGTTCTTAACAAGTAAGGAGGAATCGACACTGGAGCGAAGTACAAACCATAGGTCCTTTATTAGCATTCATGAATGGGGGCCTCGTCCGACAAGCACCATAGAGATACTCGAGGAGAGAGCACACTGAACGATGGTTACATGGGTTTTTATAGCAAAAGATCACAAACAAGGGACGCCCAGAGGTAAATAGAACTTTGGAAAAAACACACAAATGAGGTACCGGTAATAATCGACAGCCGTGGTGCCTTGTGCAATTGTCGCGTCCTGAAGCTGCACAACAAGATATGCTATCTGGGTAAACTTTACTTGAGGCTTTACCATTGTCTGAAAAACCCCAAGCAGACGCCAGCTGTTCTTTTGCGCTGACTCTGCATGTATACACAGCCTACAATGCCCCAATCTAGATTCTTTACTCATGTTTATACAAATGCAGTGTCAAGGATAGAGCCAGGCTGAAAGCAGGACAGGGGTGAAAAATGGATGAGGCATAGCTTAATCAAACAACCATTGGCATAGCCCATAGGTCTCGCCTTTGGGACCTTATAAGTGTTTAGCCATGCAGCACATTTTCCTGGGTGTTGTGCAGCCAGGAATTTTGTGTTTCTGCTTTTGTACTGTTTGAAAGGTGAGCTAAAAACTACTGTGCTTCTGAAATTGCTGCTCTGAAATCTATTTTTGAAATAAAATGAATGTTTGGAAGGCCCTTGTGAGAAGTTGGCCTGGCATATGCTGTCCACTAATTATAGTGGGCACCTTGCACCAGTCCAAATCGACTCTTATGGTAGGTAGGTTAAAGACAACCTTATTGAAAGCTATCCTAGTGGTAGCTGTGGAGAGCAGCCTTCAGGCTAAGTCTTGAAGGAATGTAAAGCAGCTTGTTTTACCAGTCTATAATCTCTTGAGTGACCAAATGAAAGAGCACCACACCAGGTATATATTCAAAATATATGTATTTATTACTAAACACACCCCTCTAGTCTCTTTATGAGGCTAGAGTTCGAAGTACATAGGTTATAAGATCTTAAATCACAGTAATGGCACAAATACACGTTTGAGCCCTAGGGGCGTACCAAACCATATACCAATAAAGTGGTATGCGAACCACGACTGAACTAGACACTAGGCCTAGAGCCTCTAGAAGTGCTTGGACCACAAGGAACCACCCAAGGTAGTGACACAGGGGACCCACGGGAGACGCGTGCAGTGTAAATACACAACCGCGATACGCCGTTAACTTCTATGGAGAAAGTCGGGATCGGGAAAATAGAGGAAAGGGACACTTTAAAGAGGACTAGGACAAAACCCTTTGAGATCTAGGACTTTGAAGAGTCTCTACCCACGGGAGCACCGGAGTACTCGTGTTACCTCACCCAGGGAAGCCGGGTGCATAGGTGCCTTTCGGGGTCGGGTTTCGTCGTCGTTTCTTATGGCGATCTGCTGCAAAGTGCTGCTGGCGACCAGGAGAAAAGTGTCCGGGTGGATCCAAGAGTGGATCGGAGTTCTGAAGAACCTGAAAGCAGAGGGGACAGAGTCTGGGTCACTAGCCAGTGACCAGGAGGGCGATGGACAGATGCCCACCGATGTCGAGTGCTTCAAGTTCGTTGACAGTCGTCTTGACTCTTCAGCCACGAGGTCCGGGAGGCGTTGTCGGCGACCAGGAGCAGGATTCGGGCTGTTGCTCGATGTCTGTCGAGTGCAGAGGTGTCGGCGACCAGATTGGACCCAACAGGCCTTGGCAACGGCAAGTTTCGAGTAAGATGTAGATCGTCGATGATGCAGACCAGCAAAGTCTGGGGAACTCACCCAGCAAGGGTAAGTGAGGGCAGGCCTGGAGCAACCAGACTGCCAAGTAAAGAAAAGATTGGCCTTCGGTAAGGGCTACTAGCCAACGGGCTAGCGACCGCGAAGGAGCCTCGTGACGCCGCACGTGGAGCTGGCTTACAGGACACTCGTGGAGTGGGGGCCAGTGATCTTCGGTGCAGGTGGTGCTGGAGGCTAGGGCTACTTGGAGCCCAAAGCACGACTTCTTGGGAGACCCAGAAGATGGTGCACTTGCAAGTGTGCTCGGTGTCCAGGGGTCACGGTCTCAAGTCACCCACGATAGCCACGGGCCTCAGCTTTGCTGGGGACTCAGGGTAGCCTCGGGGAAGTCTGAGAATCCACCTCTGGTGATGCGATGACTTCGGCGTCCGACAGGAGCTTCAGTAATGCGAACCGGACAGATGCTTCTTTGGTGCCTGCCAAGCAGGGAGTCACTCCTTGACCCCAAGGAGATTCTTCAGTCCTCTAATCGTGATGTAGAGCGTCGAAGGTCCAGGATTCAGTTTCAAAGTTTAGTCCAGGGATATCTAATCTTGCTGTGGCAAGGGTTCCCCATTTTAACTAGTAAAACAGGGAGGGACTAACTCTATGACCCCACCTATGGGAGGGTCAAGGGAGGGGTGGCTACACCCACTTCCCTTTGTCCAGTTTCGCGCCAGAGCAGGGGCAGGTAGCCCCTGAGCTGGTTTGAACTGGCATATGCACAGAGGAGCCTTTTGCTCCCCAAGTGCAGGACTTCAAAGCACTCTAAGAGTGCACCCACCCAGCCCCAATACACATTATCCTGTCTGGGGAGGTGGTCACACCTCCCTGCAACAGGAAACCTATTGTCCAGGCCTCCCTGCCGGAGTTTCGTCCAGCAGCAGGAGGCCAGACTTGTGTCTGTGGCAGCAGCATCCATTTTGTGATGCCAGGGCTTCAGAAAGAAGTTACCGGGTAAGCCAGAGTTAACATGTCTTTCCCTCTAGAAGGGTGGAATGCTACCCCCGCCGCCAGGATTGGCGGGGGTAGTATTCCAAGATGTTTGACACCAAACACGACATGTTTAGGTGCAGCCATTCCAAAGTTAGCATTTTACCGCGAGGATATAATGCGCTTAAGAGTATATGGTCAGGCTGCACTACAAACAGCATCAGAGATGGTCTCCGAACGCTGCAGAGGGGCCCTGCTCATGCAGGGGCACCCTCTCACATAGGAACCATGCACTCTGCCTTTAGGATTGATAAGGCCTGCCTTAGGAGTGACTTATAGGTTTCTAGGTGTGTATGTATTTCGTGATATAGGTAACCTATATCACAGTAAGGAGTGCATGCACCACCTTACCCAGGCTGCAGTAGCAGACCTGTGGTGTCAGTTTGGATGGCCTTCCAGGGGTGGCATAATACATGCTGCAGCCCCTGGCAGGCCTCTGAGGTACCTATGCCCTTGGTACATAGTATACCATATACTAGGGACTTATAAGGGCACTCCAGATCCCAATCAGAGATGTGCCTAAGGCACATGGAATCCATTTTACAGAGAAAGCAGATAGACTGGGGCCCTGAATAGCAGGATCCCAGTCCAACTAAGTCATAAACCAGCAAAACACCATAAAAAAAGTGGGGGCAACCATATAGTCAGATTCCACCTTCCTACAGCCCTCAAGACATGGATCTACGGAACATCTGGCGAATCTTGCCTGGCTCTCATCTGATCACGAAATACCCCACGACTGATGTTCGTTATCTGATAGCGCCAGGAGGCTCCATTGGGAGTGACAGTTTGCGCTTTATAAATAACTCATTTCATTTCATTATAAAAGTTAATCCTACCTTACTACCAAGAGTGTATTTTTTAAATAAATCACCATAACCGAACAATTTTCCAATTGTATTGTAATTGCATTTATATAGCGCTTACTACATCTGTAGAGTCATTTAAGTGCTTTACTGCAGGTAGCGGGCTACTCCGTACCCAAGGTAAGTGGTTAATCCTGATTTATTTTGGTTATTAATAGTTATTGTTTATTGTTGGTTAATGGCATCAATTGTAATCTCTCACAGCAAGTAACCCCACACACTGGCCGTCGGCCTGTAACAACCTTAATGCAGCCACCGACCAGCCGGTGCAGTGAGGCGCTCTAGTCATGCAGGGGGAGGGGGTGGGTCGCTAGGCCCTCTGTTTTATTGTACCGAGCGCTCCCAGTCCAATTGTGGGGTTACGAACCGCTGTCTCTCGACTAGTAACTGTAAGGAAACACAGCTACCAACATGCTTTTGAAATTTGCTGTCCCCGTATGTGGTGTGTTAATGCGATCCATGCAGTGTTGTTCTCTGCGGTGTTTTTGTTTGCCGTGCACAAATCCCACTGTTTTTCTTTCTCACACTTCATGAGAAGCAGGGACCGTATTTCAAAATGGCGGGAAGACCATTATTTGCAATAATAGAAAGTAGAGCAAGTCCCCTGGGCGCCAAGGAGTATTACATATCCATCTGTGATCTACTGGCGTTGTAAATGTAAATATTTTTTGAAGCACATTTACAAAAATCTATTTGGGGGCAGGGGTGTTCTTGACATGCTAAGCTGTCAACAAGCATCCTGTGAGGGAAAAACAAAATGCACAGGGATACATAAGAACATGCGGCACAATCAGAAGCGTCAGCAGCAAAGAACATTATTTAAATAAAACAGTGGCGGACGGTGACATTTGAAAGTGGTGGGGCGTAAAATGATTGTCATACTGCATTCGAGCGAGCGAGCCCGAACAACCTAAAGGGGGCTCGGGGGGGTTCTCCCCCCGAGAAAATTTAGAAAAAAGAGTGGAAAAATTGTGCATTTTCAAGCAAATTTGAGAACGCAGGAAGGTTAATAAAGCAATTGTGAAAGTGCAGTTATTACATTAATAAAGAGATGTCATATAACATAGGTAGCTGCTTATTCAGAGTCTCGTCAGGCCACAACTGAAACCCAACACATCTTCCAACCAAGTGTGATTGCTGAAACCAACTCTCAACATGTAACATTTCAGACACCACCCCTCCATATATGAAACCTGACACCAACAGTCCACATGTGATTCTTAACTCTACATATGTGATGAACTTTCATTCAGGAAAGCCCTCAAGACCCGTTTATTTGTATCCTGCAAGTTCCTGCATTTGGGCACCTTAGTATGGACTCCTAGCGCCGGGACACTCCTTGGAGGAGCTGTGCGCTATACAAATTCATTCATTCATTCCTTCATTAGGGACGAACTGTAGCGGGACAGCACTCTGTTCAGTAGCTCTACGGAGCATTAAAATCTCTGTGTTTCCCTTGGTTTCTGTTTTTGTGTTCTCTCGCTCACTTTCGATCTCTCACACTTTTTCTACATTCTCTCTCTCTCTCTCTCTCTCTGGTCCTTTTCTCTGTTAACCGTTTCTTTTCTTTCGCTTTCTCTGTTATCTTTCCTTCTTTGTCTCTCACGTTTTATCATCGTCCTCTCACTAGTTTGTTCATTCTCATCTTTCTTGCTTTCTCTCTCACTTTCTCCCACTCCTCTCCAATTTTCTGTCGACCCCTTCTCTCTATTATGTTTTCAACATGCTCGGTCTCTTCTGTAACTCGTTCCAAACTCTCTATTTTCTTTCTTTCTACCTAGTGTCTTTCTCTTTGCCTCACTCATCCTCCCTGGTTGCTTATCTGACACTTCGAACCACAAATATTTTTGCACACTTAAATGATACCTAGGTGCACCAAATTGGATTTTGAGACAAACTCCACACCCTGATTCACAGACTCATGGATTTGAGGAATTTCAGATTGTAAAATTCACTTACGATTCTACAACATCTAACGTTAATGAGCGTGCACATGAAATATTTAACTGTGGGGAAAAAGTTGCATGTGTTAATACGCATTTCAGCATGATTGTTGAATGCTGATTTTCCTCTCGGGGGGGAAAGCAGCACAAAAATTTATCATAATTGAAGAATTCCTAGTGATACACGGCTGTCTGATATTTCTCGGATTTGCCCGAGATTCTCTATATGTCTCATATAAAAGCAGGGAACTGATTGTTTTGTAGAACTATTTCCGGACTCTTGTGAGGTTATTTGATCTGATTGGATTGTGTAATAAAGCAGATCGTTTTAAGACTGAAATATTGAATTGCAATGGAGCTCAGCGCAGCACTGGAAAGCGTACACACGAAAAATACACGCAAGTGTGGCTCTGAGACAGCAGTCCCAGGCAGTCAGAAGCAGTAAACCATAACTCAGGGCATAGCAGATCTGCAGGCCGGGAGTGAGGCGCATTGGCAGAGATTTTGGGGGATCTCAGCAGTGGAATAGTAGCAGATCTACAGGCCCACATAGAGGTGCATTCGCTGAGCTGCCAGGGGATCTCATCGGTGGAATAGAAGCGGATCTACAGGCCCACATAGAGGTGCATCAGCAGAGCTGCATGTGGGTCCCAGTACAACAGCAAGTGGACATGGACGCTAGAGCTTGACTGAGTTCTCTGCTACCTACACAGACGTGGAGGTGAGGAGGACTGAATTGGATTGGCCGAGATGTCAGTTTATATCCATACTTGCACAGCCGTGGATGCTGCACGGAAAGGTAGAGGTGCTCAGGTAGAGCTACAGTGGCAGCAGGCGGTGGGAAGATGGCCGAGTGGAAGGATGCCCTGCGTTTGACATCGAATGGTAGCGAACCGCAACCTCAGCACATGGGAGTTAGAACAGGGAGGGACCTGATGGACACGGGCATTTAATTGTTGCTATAAAATTAAGGCGATCAATAAAGTTAACGTTTCCCCAAACGCAGGCCATAAAGTGCAGCGTTCGTGACACACAGGGCCAGTTAGACCCTTGAAGGTCGTCATTTAAATTTCATCTAAAAATAACTTGCGTCTAGGAAGAACTGTGGAAGGAAGTCTGCCAGGGGTCTCGACCAGATTAGGGCAGCAGTCCGCCGATGGTCTGCCAAACTCTAAATGAGAGAGACTTGGGCGAAGCTCTGGGCAGCACGCGAGAATTCAGCAGCAGAGAAAGTGAAACCAACTCTGCTGCTGCTCCTGGAGAGCACCGGACAGGACTGCAGGGCGCTCTGTCAGCAGAGATGGGCTCCTGCGCCTCACATTGGAGGAGCCCCACGCCCCCACTCCAGAGGGCCTCACCTTCCATGGATCCCGTGAAAAGTTAGTTAGCCTTCTTCTAAATTATTTGTAAAGGTTATGTCTCTTTACAGAGTTTTCTTTTCTTTCTCTCTGAGTGGGGCCCCTGATCACATTGGGGCCCCCCGCACCGCGGGGGCTGCGGGTGTGTGTGTTACGCCCCTGCACAGAGCCCATTGAACGTGCCAGCCACAGCCGCGCCCTCCTATTAGCATCCGGCGATTGCCGACCTTCCTCCAACAACGCAATGTGCCACTACACATAGGGTATTTAATTTATTATTCACTCTCAAAGCTGCGATGACATAATATACCAAGCGCTGACAATGCCAGTTTTTCGGCCTGGGTATAGTGGTAACCGTTTTGTGTTATTATTTGCAGCAACAAATGTAGGCACGGAGCAAAAGGGTGAATGGGGAGCAAGACGTGTGGGGTGATGGGACTGCAGAAAAGGACAGATGGGGTAAGGGTTCGCTAAGGGAAGGGAAAATCGTGAGCAGAAGTGAGATTAACCTGGATATAACCTGTGTAGGGAGGTTGTACTGGGGGAAGGACGCTGAAGGGCTGAAATGCAAGAAGGAAAGGAGCCCCGAGGTGTGGGTGTTATGAAGTGTCACAGTCTCAGGCTTAGGGACAACATAAAACGTTTCAGGAGGGCCTTCGGTACCTACATGTCTCGGACTCGTCACGTCGCACGACACGAGCCACCCAACACGAGCAGTAGTCAAGACACCGCACGAGGTCTGTGTGTGGTGCAGTGTCGTGTGGCGGCGCAGTGACGTGACTGCTGCGCTGAGACGTACGTAGGTAGAAACGAAATGGCCATCCAATCATACTGTATGTCTTCACAATGATAGCCACAGTGATTGGCCAGACAAGTGCGGCTGCGGCAGTGCCACCACCCACGCGGGCACCCAATACTCTGTTATTCCTGCCCTCCTCAGACTAGCCTAGCTGTGTCTCAGCCAATCCTGGCGCTGCTTGCAGCGCCAGGATTGGCTAAGAGCAGGGTGAGTCACCGCCCATTATGAGACCCGGGGCTGCTGTATGAAGCACCCTTGGGTCCCTCCCTCGCCAGTCGCTCTGCGGGAAGGTGGTGTGCTGCGCATGTTCGGGCTGGTCATAAAAATGACCAGCCCAAAAACGGACATGCGCACCAGTGGCGCCGCGCTGAGTCTGTCACTCAAGCTGCCGCAACCCCACCCCCTCGGCCGTCCGCTTGCCTCGAGTCAGGCCGCGGGCGTCAATCACGAGACTTTGTTTTTAATTTATTAAGGAAGTTGGTGGTGGTGACGGTCGGTGGGGCAACGCCCCCAATGGACGCACCGCCACTGAAATAAAAGAAGCACGCACATTACAGTAAATATAATTTTTGTGGCATTTATGCAAGATTTCACAATCAAACGATTACGCAATAGCACTTCCGAAACTTCAGGAGTTGTGGGACAAAAGGGTAAAAAGGAACACCCACATTGTTACATGGTTGAATATTGAGATGGAGTTCACGGAATGTATGCAGAAAACAAGGTCACGAACTGGCACAGAGCTGCATTGCCGATTAATGAATTCTCACCACTGTGCACAGCGTTAGCTGCTGAAAGCACCACCGGAAATTGAGAAATCGAATCCCACATGACGTCCTTGGTGCAAGAGACCTGTGTTTTGAGAAAGCCAGGTGTATTATAACCAAATACTATGGTATGCTAGCAAGCAAAATACAGAGTGGGCTGCTGGTACACGTAAAGAAGGAAAGATTAAATGTGGTTCAAAAGAAAGGCTGGGGTCCCTCCGCACACCAAGGGTAAGGTTGGTATTTTTAATACCGGTCAATGTTTTACGCCGTAGAACATGTTCCACTCTGCAATCATGGACGGGTTTCTTTCCATTACCCTGGAGACTATACCGTCAAGAGCGCGCCTTATCTTCTCCGTGAAGCAGCCCAGCGGGAGATGCGGGGAGGTGGGGTTTTGGCGGGATGCTAACAAACACTTTATAGATGAATAAAGGCGCGCTTAAAGTGAATGCTGCGCCGTTCACAAATAATAAAGGTGCGCTTAAAGTGAAAGCGGTGCTGTTCATAAATAAAGGCGTGAAGGCTGCTTTGGAAGAAAGCTAACAAACATTGTAAGCACATGAGCGCAGGCAATGTAAACAAGAGCGCTTATCTTCTCTGTGATTCTGGGCAAATTACTTAACCTCTCAATCAGACATCCAACCACATGCAAATTAGGCCAACCTGCATTGCTAGATTATGCCCCCGGGAAGTCAGGCAAATCGTATTGTATCTTGGCCTTTCAGCCACTGCAGCAAACTTTGAGAGCACTGAGCAGTCACTGAATGGGGGATGCACTGTGGAGAGAGAGTGCGCCAGGATCACCATGGAGACGGCGAGTGAGGGAAAAACAGCGTCCAGGCGTTTAGTGGCGGAGAGGAGTGCAGCCAGTGAGAGGAGGAGCCCTGTGCAGAAGGTGAAAGGAGGTGCAGCGCTGAAGGGAGAGGTGTGGAGACGATCGCGATGCAAGCAAGACGCGCGGCCGCGAGACGCGCTCTGTGGTGGAGGAGGGGGAGGAGCAAGTGAGATGAAAGCCAGATGGCGCCTGGAGCAATGCGAGGAATGCGTGTTACTGTGCGCGTACCCGCACGCTTTAGGCCAGCCAAAAAGCTGTGGTCTCATTTCTAAAAGCCCACTGACTAAATGTCTCGCCCAGACCTGCGCAAGCGCTGGCTCTGGGCGAGACCTAAAAATAAGGGACTCTGACTTTACATTTTAACAGCTTCATTGTCCTTCTCATTTGCCTGCTTCTTATTAGCTAAAGTGTATGGGCTTTCTTTACTCTTCTGTTTGTCCCTCCCCTGGTGCATAGGGGCACTATGCCCTTACACTGCCTGCTTTTTCATGTGCTACTTTTTTCTTTTTGGTTTTAGCACTCAAAAGAGTATGTTTTTCAGCTATCTCTTTATTGTGCTTCTCTTCCCGTTTGTGCTGCTGTCGCCTGTGTGCTTCTCCCCTGCCCCCTCCATGATGCCCTTGCTCGCCCCAATCCACGCTGCTTTCTCGTTTGTGTGCTTCTACCACGTTCCAGCTCCAAATGCTCTCTCTGCCCTCCAAGCCCTTTTTGCTCTCCCTCGTGACTATTTTCACCCTTACCCGTGCCTTCCATGTTGCCTCTGGAACCCTCTATTGCTTCAACCCCCAACTGCCTCCAGTCCCCCCATGTTTCTTCCGCGCCCCCTGCCTGTGTTCCCTGGCTTTCGGTGATGCTCCCCCACCCTCTGTGTGGCCTCCCTCCCCACACATTCCAACAAAAAATGCTCTCACTTTTTTGTGTGGCTTATCTGGGTTGGATTGGGGGAAAAAAAGTGGCTGCATCTTTTTGTAGGTGTACGCCCCTACAAAATAACACCATGCTACACCGCATTGGGGGTGCTGTACAGCATCAGCATTGCTAAAAACCATTAACCAATCCACACGTCCAAAAGGTGGGAACTATTAGGAGGAGACAAATTTTGTCCCCCATCCCCCCACCCGTGCTGTCTTATCATTGGCTAAGGGTGTGAATTATGACTTGCGTGTCAGTTATGATTATGCGTTGTATAGAGCAGAGGAGTGAAATCAAGGCGGTGCTGATTTTCTTTTTTTAATACATTTTTAGTAGCATGTAGGTAATGAATAGTATGCAGTTTTTAGAAATTAACACATGGTCCTTAAAGAATGGAAAATTATCATGCTGGAAACTTGTAAGTAGATGGCATCTGACAGTTACCCGACATTTTCAACATATTTAATTGTTTTTTCATTCACTTCGTTCTCTAGTTGCTATAGGATGCTGTTTTATTTCACTGCCCTTCCCACATGAAAAGTCAGAATCCATCAGGGATCAAGTGACCGGATACTGCCCTGACACCTTTAGGAGGGAGCGTAGCACCCCTTCCAACCCCCTTACTCGCGCTCCTAAAAAAAGAAATAAGGTGATGTGTTCCTCCTCACGGAGAGCCTAGCAATCACTAGTGCAGTACGTGTAGATGCACACTGAACCCCAATTACGACTGTCTTTAACTACTTAATTAGAAGTTAACTGAGCATTTCCCTGAATTTGGTTATGGCTAGCTTATTTATCCCACTGTTATTGCACGCACAGCGCTTTCCTATGCTGATTTAATTACCACATGCCGCCTCAGCTGCTCATTAGCCCCTCCTTTTCCTGAAGTTTTTTTCTTCCATCATATTCTCCGTGCCTTTACTAGACAGTGCAGCTGTCTGGTTTACCAACGACATCCAGGGGACATTCAGAAACCTTCCCTGGGAATGCATTCCACCCATTGCTTACCATTGGCTTTGTAGTTTGTAACTCACATTTGCTTGCTTTCTGTTTACTGCCTTTATTTGTTTTAGGTTGTCCAGCTTGAGTTCGTCCCTTTGCCCAACTCCATTTACTGTATTATTCCACGAGTAATGGTTTTCGGTAAACAGGCCTTGAAATCTTGTTCTTATCTTGTTATTTGCTGTGTGTTCAAAGACTGGGGTCAAATGTCAGGCTGTCTTCCAGGCTGCTTGGTATTTGCTTTTCTTTCTCTGACTTCAAATTGATAGGGTTTATGTAACAATCATGCAGGCTGCTGAGGCGTTGCTTGAGGAAGGCAGACAATGTTGTTTTTTCTAGCACACAACAAAAATGTAATATCTGTAAATGAACTGGGCTGATATTTCAGACTATATCAGAATTATAAAAGCCCAAATGAAGCACATTTTTTAGCAATTCTGAAGTGTGGTGGAAACAAATTTTAATTTGTTCTAAACAAATCAATACATTAGGTGATGACATGTCCACACATTCTGTGTGCTGCATACTTCATTAGGAAAACTGTCTGTGCAAATGTAATTGTCATTTCAATTGAAGATGTCGTCTGTAATGACAGTACGCTACTCTATGCCACTACTCTGCCATTGCACTCTACCCTACTCCACTTTGAAAAAATTTACTCTACGTTGCGCCACTCTACGCCACTACTCTAAACCAGTGCACTGTACGTCAACTACTCTGCACGACTGCACTCTGCGCCGCTATACTATACTCTACTCTGCATCACTCAACACTAAGCCACTACACTCTAAGCTTCTACACTCTACTCTGTACCACTCTGCGCCATACTGTCACTGCACTCTACACCACTGCACACTACGCCAATCTACTCTGCACCACTGTACTTTACACCAATTCACTTTATGCCACTGTATGACACCACAAGATACTCCACTCTGATGCTCTACTCCATTACACACTACTCCACTCTGATGCTCTACACAACTCCCTCTATGCCACTCCATGCCACTCTACTCCACTCTACTCTGCTCCATTCCATTCCACTATACCACTCCATGCCACTCCATTCTAAAACACTCTGCCATTCCACTCTCCTACACTAGTCCACTCTACGCCAATCTACCCTACGCTACGCCAATGTGCAACACTACTCCACTCTACACAACACCCTCTGCCACTCTAATCTGCGCTACAGCACTTCACAACACTTTGACACTCTACTCCACTCTTTGCCCTTCCACTCTACGACACTGTAATCCCTCCAAGACCCTCCACAACACTATCACTCCAAGCCACCCAACTGTACGCCACTCCATAAGACTCCACGCCACTCTACTTTACCCCACTAACTTTTTGCCATGCCGAACAGCAGCCACGCTGATGAACAATAATGCTAAAACATATTGACAAAGCCAGTAGCTCTTGCATAGGCGAGACCGATTGGCTTTGCCAATGCTTGTTGTGCTAGTGGTCCACATGCTATTCTTTTTTCGCTCCCACGTGCTTTAAAGGAAAAACATTCCAAGATGGCTATTATGCACGCTGGTGTGCCATGAAGTACCAGAGGCCATTTTGGTTTTTCTACTTTACTATTCCAATAGGACAGACTACCATTTTACAGCAGAACTAAAAATAAGTGTTGGTGTAAACAAGCATTGGCAAAGCCAAAAGATCACCTCTCTCCTTGGCATGACCAATTTGCTTTGCCACTGCTTGTTCCGTAAAGTACTGCCAATTTATAGCTTATGCTTTAATTGCGCTGCAAGGGGGCATTACCTCTTAAGGATTTAAACTTGTAACATATAAATTACAGGTTTCTGAAGCAGGTGCCTAAAACGACTACTCCCTGGCCTGGTAATAGGTGACTTAAAGATAAGTCACATATCTACAGCAGATGCATTAACCTTGTAGTTGCGCAAGAAGATAGTATCTTGTGGTCTTCTGGTATCATTTGTTTAGGTGTATTAATCCACATATGTGTCTCAGTAATTTTTGAACTTGGATTATACACATTCTTTCAACGTCATACTCGGGGCCCCTGGAGTTATGCAGCAGGGGAGGGCGAAATTATGCAGCAAGTTTGAGTAAATTATGTGACGAGAAAAGGCAAATTATGCAGCGTAATGCAGCCCATTTCATATTAGTATTACTTTGTTATTTTTACGTATTTGCACTTAACACTGTCGGGGCATTAGTGCTCCTTATTAGTGCCAGTTTAACTGCCCAAATTATAAATATAAGCAACATAAAGATGACCAGTTAAGCTTTGCAAAGGGCCCTCCTCCGCGTGACAACGTGTCGCTGCTTTTGAACCGTTTGAGCTAAACTTCCCCCCCCCCCCCCAACATCTGCAGATTATGCAGTAGGTGGTGGATTATGCGTCTAACGCGACACATCTATAATTATGAGAAAAACGCCCCGGCCGCACAATCGCATTATTTCCACTGATCTGGTCACACCCTGCAAATTCCTCGTATCACCGCCCCCCCATCCCCCAGTCTCCTGCCCACCTCCGCTGAAGTGATTTTGTGTATTTGCAAAACTTTACACTACACTATAACTGAAGGAATTGTCTCTGCCAGTGCTTTTTCAGATACGTTTACATGTTTCACTGCTTTTTTTACTTCGATTACTTTTAATGTTTGGTCTTCTTATTTCAATATGGAGTGAGAAACGGCAGCGAGAATTTTAGCCTGGAATTCGCAAGTAGAGAAGATACTTGGATGTAATCCCGATGCGTGGAGGTATTTTTCATAACCACATTCCCTGGACTAGGATTTCCTGGTTTTGTTTTTGCGTAAACATCAGCATTACTAGGACACAGTGCAGTTCTGATTTGCACAGAAAGTACACTGCACAGAAAGTACACTGCTCAATGTTCTTTCCTTGTTTGAAACAACCTCTTGACAGATTGTTTTCTTCTGGCGTTGATGCTTTTATGTCCGAATGCGACCTCGGTTTACGTTTTCACTCTTCTCCCTATTTGTGTTGTGAATTAAATCTGCCTGCCCCCTTGTCAAATTTTTTGCGCTTTAATCTTGCGAAGACCCCACACACCTGACATGTCACCCTGACGCCCCACCTCCGCCCCCACACACACGTCCTACAACAACTGCCTGGATAAAAGGCTCGTCGGGAAGGTTACGGTGTTGCTTGCACTGTTTCAGTAAGATTAATGAACCATTTAATTTCAACATTTGAATTTACAATAGGTATAGGACTAAAAGGCATGCGTGTAATATTCACCGTGACCTACTTAATCCCCAGCCACCTCCCTCGGTATCCCCTGCCTGGTCATGTTTGATGGAATAGCTGCCAACTATTGTGCCGACGTCACCCGTTGACGAGCTTGGTTTCTTCTTATAAAACCCCGCAAGGCGCATTGCCTCACTCCCGTTCCTAACAAAGCCGCACACGGAGTCACCCTGCGAAACCAGATTTTAAATGCATGAACCCGTCCCGTAAAAGTTAGCAAAGCATCGTTAGCCGTTCTCTGTACTCTACAAGACTTGAGTTGGATAAAAAATAAAACTGGTACTGATGGCAGATTAAGAAGCAATTTGCCTCCCCTTGCAATATATTCAATCCGATCCTTTCCTTCACTTGTCCAGCGCTAACCGTTCTCTGTACTACTATTGCACTCGCACCCTCTCTGGGAACTTCTATCATTCACAAACTACATTCTGTAAACGGCACTCCTTTTTTGTGTGCAAGTGCACGCGTTTTAGCTTAGTTTATCCTGGCTCTTGTTGAAGAGGGGACTTTTGATTACTTGGTGTTTTCTCTACTTCAAATTATATTTAATTACAAGACTAAATAGGACTGTAGTGTCCTGGACCTGTATTATAATAAATGGTGATGTTTCTTTAGTAAAAATCTGCTAGTTTCCATTGGACAAAGGACCATTTGTTTGATCCGTCCCGTTTTCTAACTGAAATTGACAACTTTTAAAGGTACTACCTATAAGGCGAACAGGCGTTTCCTCATTTAACCTCTTGAATATATTTTTACCTAATAAAAACCAACCTTTCACCCTCTCCACCAACCACTTCCAAGTTGAGGTGTTTTTTTTCCTAAGGAGAAATCCATGTTTTTAGGAGAGTAGGCTACTTCCTAATAAAGAAAATGTCCCTGTGGGATTTTTTTCTAATGGAAAATAGTTGCTTTAATATAAATGTACTGTTTACTTTGAAGGAAACGGGCCTTGCAGTCTCTTAACATGAGGTGCCTTTCTCTTAAGGGAAGTAACTGCTTTTAGAAGAACAGTCTATCTCCTGTTAGAGAACAGTCTTTGTCGACGTCAGTGTAGTTAATTTTTCTCTGGGGAATGGTATTGGGTCTGGCTTGAGTAACAAACCAAACCTTATTAATAAAGTCCAGGTGTTTAAGTGCTGGATTCAGGACGGGAAGAACAAAATTACAAATAACAGAATGCACCAAAATACAATATGTCTAGGAAAGGAACTTTGTTATGACATCATAGCAACAGCAAGCTAAATATTTTATTGGTAAAGCATTACTATTGCCTCATTTGCTTTCATTCTGCAAAGTGCACGTCTAGTGAGGTTATATATAGAAATATTTATTGGCTGCATTTATGACGATCAGAAATGTGGACTGGATCCCGAGAAAACAAACTCCATTTCCTTCCTACGATATATGCTTTCTGGAAGTTAAAACTGAAAAGTCCAGCATTGAACCCGGCCAGAAATTGAGAAGTGGATTTTTGACAACCCACCCGCAATTATGAGCAGGACACACACTGGCAACAGCTATGGTTTTTGAGGGTTTGTACCATGGCCGCATCACCACTCTGTCCTTCTAGGCCTAGACCACAACTTTGCTTTGACAGAAATCCATTTGTGGTGTCGGGCACCTTGAAGTTATAAATTACATACCTGGGGCGCTTGAGAGTACAGTACAAGATGGCCACCATTTAAGATCACTCTTGAGATCAGAGCTACAATCAGTTTAAATGATCCTGCCCAAATGCTAAGTGGGAGCTGCTGTTTGGCGGCCCTAAGACTGAAAGGGAGGCGATGCACTGACATTGCTGCAGACTTTCTGGGCAGTGATGGCAGTGGGAGAGAGCCATATGCTTGCCTTGTGGCAGCCCCTGCTGCCCACCGGTGAGAAGCGTGGTGGCAGCTAGCACCCAGGAACTCTTCACATTGTGGATATTGACTGGATCAGACAGGACATTGGTGAGGGCTATCAAACGGGAGCCTGTCGTACGCAGTGAGAAGATGTGTCCAACCTGGGAAGACTCTGCTACCACTGCCCTCTGCTGATGTTGCCTACCACCTGCAGCAAAAGACTTGGCTATACCGGTCTGTACAGGTAGAGTGAATGTTCGAAGACCCAACCGATTTGCTGCAGCAGCGAAACAAAAGCACTCGCTGACATTTACAGGAACAGATATGTAATGGCCCGCACCAGCTGGCGGACCTTTGTGGGTCAGTGGAGATATTTGCTGTAAGCCCAAGTAGATCATTTATCTGACAGAGGGACTGGGGTCGCTCCCCTGTAAGCCTGGTGCTGGCCCTGCGGTGTCTATTGGACATTAAGAGGAGGTGGCTGGGAGAGATGACCAGATGACATGATAGAAGAGCTAGACAGGTGACACACGGTAGGCTTGATGGACCTCCGAGTTAGAAGCTGGCGCTGCAGCTCAGTCCATGCTAGAAAAAGAAGTTACTGAGACAAATGTAGAAATTCAAAGATAAAAATGATGAATTGGAGGCACGCTCTGAGAGTAGGAGGCCACCATCTTTGACTGGCAGTGTCTACTAATATTTGTCGGCCTTACAACAGCAACCCAATATGTTCTTTTCCAGTTCAACACAGTTTGCATCATACCAACCTATTCAGTTGTGTAATATGGCTAGTGGTACGTAGGAGTTTGCTTGATATATTTGGAGGCTCCCAGAGGCTGTTCAGGAGTGCATCACCACAATTGATAGGGTAGTTTCCACAGTTGAATATTGCTGTGGCTAACTTAAACGATGAGCCATGCAGATGTCTGTACGCGGAGCCAGAGACTGCAAGGAGCCCTTTTGGCAATATAATCGGGGATCTTTTGGGGGTTAGTTCATAAAGTAGTTTGCAGTCTGTGGGTGTGCTGAGGGAGGATTGTTAATGGCAACAATGTTCTGTTGGAAGTTTGAGGAAACCGACGTAAGTACACATGTATGTGTTAGTCAGTTGCATGATGACCTTGTTAATTCAGGTAGTTGGCTTATAATGATAGGCCAACTCCCACAGACGCATGTAAATTAAGGGTGTTGACGTGGAACTTGAGGGATCTGAACAATTACTGCTAGGCAGGTTATAGCCTACCTTTAGAGGCACAACATGGATACTGCGCTCATATAGGAGACTGTGCAAAAATTTGCCTTTTTAACTTCGCTAGCTGTTGGGCCGCGCATAGGTTTTCTCCTCCTATTCTATTTTCTCTAAGGTGTTGCCATCTTGATAAAGAGGTGTACAGTTCAGGCATCTAAACACTGACGTAGATAATGAGGGTTGGTATTTAATAGTGCAGGGGATTCTTGGGGTGTCTGACTTGTTACACACCCATAACCTTGCGCCTTGATATGGCAGGCACTATCTTAAGGTCCCCTTGTCAGTCCCTTCTGAAGCGTCCTACTTTCCTATCTGCCTTAAATACATCCCGTACAGACTGGCCTACTGACTTGGAGGCAGCTGACAGAGCCTTCAGGGGCTGGATTAACCCCTTCGCTGCTAGGCCTTTTCCCCTCCTGTGCTAAGCCTTTTTTTGGCTATTTGGGGTAGTTTGCGCTTAGGCCCCTGTAACCTTTTTGACCACATAAGGTATCCATGCCAAATTTGCGTCCTTTTTTTCCAACATCATGGGGATTCTAAAGGTACCCAGGGTTTGTGGATTCCCCTGGAGGGGACCCAGAAATTAGCCAAAATACAGCTAAATTTAGGTTTTTTGGGGGGGAAAAGCGAAAAAAGGGCTACAGATGAAAGCGTCTGGTTTTTTCCCTGCAAATGGCATGAAAAAAGAGGTTGTGGTGCTGAAATCACTATCTTCCCAGCTTTCAGGGACAAGCAGACTTTTGTCAGAAAACCAACATTTTGTACTCAGTTTTGGCATTTTTCTGGGACATAGCCTATTTTTGCTATTTTTTTGTGCTTTCAACCTCCTTCCAGTTAATGGTCGAAATGGGTATGAAAGCAATAATGGATCCTGGAAAGCCATACATTTATGAAAAGTAGACAAAATTCTGAATTCAGCAAGGGGTCATTTGTGTAGATCCTTCAAGTTTTCTTTATAGAAACAAACAGTTAAATATAGGAAAAATTGAAAATTAGTTGAAAAAAACAGCCATTTGTGTCAACGTTTCCACCTGTAACTTCTTCTAATTATGACAGCTATTTGAAAGCAATATACCATTACATCCGCTGGACCTTTCTGGTTGTGGTGATCTATAGGACTTGTAGGTTCACCAAGAACCTGACGAACCCAGAGCCAATAACTGAGCAGCGTCTTGCAATGGTTTTTTATTATGTCCCGGGTATATAGCAATTATTCTGGGAAAATTTATACATGGAAAAATCGGTATGAAAGACACCTATGTATTTCTGAAATGGGAACAAAATATAGAGTTTAGAAACAGTAGATATTTGCACATTTCCGAAATTGGGAATACCCATACTAGCATGAGAATTATAGGTCATTTTTCAAAATGACTTCTTTTTCACACATGGTCTTTCATTTGGAAGGCAGAAATGCATCGAAAGTCAATAGATAAGAACAGTTGCTCTACAATTTTGTGTTACCCTAAGTCTCCCGATTAAAAATGGTACCTCACTTGTGTGGGTAGGCCTAGTGCCCGCGATGGGAAACAGCGCAAAACGCAACGTGGACACACCACATTATCACAGTGAAAAATGACCCTTTTTTTGCAAAGTGCCTAGCTGTAGTTTTTGAACCCTAGCTCTGCCGGCGCCTAGGGAAACCTAGCAAACCTATACATTTTTGAAAACTAGACACCCAGGGGAATCCAGGATGGGGTGACTTGACTAGCTCTCACCAGGTTCTGTTACCCAGAATCCCTTGAAAACCTAAAAAATTGTCAAACCCACATTTTCCTCACTTTTCTGTGGTGGAAAGTTCTGGAATTTGCGTGGATCCACAAAATTCCACCCACCCCCGCGTTCCCCAAAGTCTTCCGAGAAAAATGGTACCTCACTTGTGTGGGTAGGCCTAGTGCCCGCGACAGGAAACGGCGCAAAACGCAACGTGGACACACCACATTTTCACGGTGAAAAATGACCCTTTTTTTGCAAAGTTCCTAGCTGTAGTTTTTTAACCCTAACTCTGCCGGCACCTAGGGAAACCTACCAAACCCACACATTTCTGAAAAGTAGACACCCAGGGGATTCCAGTGAGGTATGGCTTGCGTGGATCCCCCAACGTTTTCTTGACCAGAATCCCCTGCAAACCTGAAATTTTGCTGAAAAAATCACTTTTTTCACACATTTTTGTGTGGGAAAGTTGTGACATCACTGGGCTGACACAAATTTCCTACCACCCAGCGTTCCCCCAGGTCTCCCGATAAAAATGGTGCCTCACTCGGGTGGGAGGCCCAAGTACCCGCGACAGGCAAAGGCCCAAAACATTTTGTGATAGGCAATTTTGATGTCGCCTCAATACGTTTTGGGCCCTTGCCTGTCGCGGGTTCTTGGGCCTCCCACCCGAGTGAGGCACCATTTTTATCGGGAGACCTGGGGGAACGCTGGGTGGTATGAAGACAGCAGAGGGATTTCTTTATCTTCCCCAGCTCCCGAGGCTTTGGGGAAGATAAAGAAATCCCTCTGCTGTCTGCAGCAGAGGGATTTCGTGCCCCTGTGCTCATGACGGAATCGTTCCGTCATGAGCACAGGAGCACCGATGCTCATGACGGAACCATTCCGTCATGAGCATCGAAGGGGTTAACAACTCGCTTGACCATTGCATCCCGTTGAAACTGACAGTGGCTAAGCGTACGCAAACGCACGCGTGGTACAATGAGACCCTACGGGCAGAAAAGAAAAATGTAAAATTCTGGAACGGGCTTGGAGGCATACTTATGACGCTATTGCTAAAAATACTTATAGGAAGGCTATAAAAACTTACCACAAATTAGTTCAAAAGACCAAAGCCTCGTTCTATGCCAATTCGATCTCATCGAGCTCCAACCCTTCCAAAACCATTTTCTCTCTTATGAAAGATATGTTAAAATCTCTGACAGGAACCAATGACACCATATCTTCCAACACGCAATGTGATTCACTGGCAAGGTACTTCATTAATAAGGTAGAATGTATTTACAACACACTAGATATGAGGCGGAGTACCTCTGAATCCATGGTGACCCCTACCTTAAGAGTGCCCCCTTACTCCCTACAAATTCTGCCATCCATGTCTCCCGAAGACTTAGCTGCCCTAGCAGCTAAAGTCCAATCAGGCTCTCCTGATGATCCTATAAACCGGACATCTTTAGGAAATTTTATAACTGCCTTATGATTGAGGGCCGGGAATTCATCAATGGTTCGCTTCTGTCGGCAGTGATTCCTAAGTCGTGGAAGCATGCCAAAGTCGTCCCATTGCTGAAAAAGCCCACACTAGACACATCTTTGCCGGATAACTTTCGACCAATCTCTCTGCTTCCTTACCTGGCCAAGATTATGGAGTCCCATGTCAACATCACTTTGACCCAATATCTGGAGGCCAGCCAGATTCTAGACAGATCTCAGAATGGGTTCCGATCCAGACACAGCACGGAATCAGCCCCTTTGACGGTCACTGAGCAGCTGTGGGCCACGCTAGATGAGGGTAATACTTTGGCACTATTTCTACTCGATCTTAGTGCAGCCTTTGACACGGTCTCCCATAAGATTCTTCTCCAACGGCTTGAGGAGATCGGGGTCAAAGGTAGGGCGCTGGCCTGGTTTGCCTCATTTCTATCGGAGCGCTCTTTTCAGGTACATGCCCCCCTATCAGTCTAGTAACTACCCTCTTAGCTGTGGTGTTCCTCAGGGCTCTGCCTTGAGCCCCACGTTGTTCAACGTGTATGTCCGCCCTCTTGGCCAAAGAACGTAACATCAAAATGGTATCTTACGCGGACGATACCCAGTTGGTATTAACCTTTTCCAACAACCCTGCTCAGGACCAACTGAAATTTCGTGTGGATGTTCTGGCCATTTCAGATTGGATGGCAAGCAATTATTTACAGCTTAATTCTGCCAAGACGGAGGTGCTCTTGGTTGGCCGTGATACCCACATATGGGACTACCAATGGTGGCCCGTGACCTTGGGCACTCCTCCCCAACCGAAAAACGCAGTCAAAGACTTGGGGGTCTTGATTGATACCACCCTCTCTTTTGAGCCTCATGCAAAAAAAGTGGCCGGTACTTGTTTTGGCCTCCTGTGCGGTCTAAAGCCCATTTTGAGGTTCTTTGATGCTCCTACCCGCCAACTGATAGTTCAATCAGTTGTTCAATCGCGCCTAGACTACTGCAATGGTCTTCTGCTCGGCGTAAATAAAAGTCACTGCAAGACTCCAACGGGTACAGATTGCAGCAGCACATACTCTCTTTGCCCTACCACAGCAGTGCCACACCTCCAATCTCCTTCACCGTCTCCATTGGCTGCCAATTAAACAGAGTTCAGTTTAAAACCCTCTGCACCACACAAGATTGTACATGGCCAGGGCCCCCAAATCCTGCAAGGACTATGCACCCCATATGTCCCAACGCAAGCACTGCGCTCCTCTGACCACCATTTGCTGTGTGTACCACGGGTTCGCCGGTGTAGAGCTGGGGGCTGCTCTTTCAAAGCTCAGGCCCCTGCGTTATGGAATTCTATCCCACTGGCTGCCCGCAGCACCCACGATCATTGGGCATTCAGGAAACTGATTAAAACTTGACTTTTCTCCTCCATCTAGCCTCACCTCTTCTGGTCACTCCGCTAGCGCTGGGACACCCTGTTGCTGGGGCAGCCATGCGCTTTATAAATGACCCTAACATAACATAACCCAACCGTTGACAGCCCCAATTTGTAAACCTCTATAATGGAATGTGCTGGTCTTTCACTGCACATCGCTATTTGGGGAGGATACTTCAACCTCTCTCTGCATTCCTAATAGGATAGCACCGGCAGCAGGGCTAGACAAAGCCAAGCACTATAAGTTCGGCTTAACATAATGCATAAATATGAATTGGCTGATCTTTAGTGCATTAGATATCCTGCCGACTAAATCTCTGCCTGGCACAATGCTATAGTCTATAGACCATAGTGGTCTATAGACTCAGTCCTGGCACCAGTTCAAAAGTCTCTGCATTAACCATAGTCTATAGACTATAGCATTGTACCATAGTCTGCATAGTCCATTAACCTTTTTGGCACCCAGACGTAAATGGGGTAACATTCCATTAGATAAAAAAAGATCGTATTGACCTTCAATGTCTCTTTATAGAGCTGAATCCCTTAGTTTGTCACTGGGAACTCACAATCTGCATACTACAAGCAGCTTTCCGTCACAGGCACACTGACTCCTTGTGCTATTTTTCCTTGATTTGAAATCCTGAAATAAAGCGCATGCTAAACTCTACTTGGAGCTTTATCTTTCTGCCAATAGCTTTTTATTTATTAATTAATGCACTTATAGAACAGAGTTCTGGTTGAAGCGAAACATGATTAGCATGCAAGCAAAAGAACAAGGCAACCCAGAATAACTTATCACTAACTGCACCCACAGGGTTAGCAAACGCTGAAGAGAACTGGACGCTTTAATATATTTTTTTCCTACCAGTTTCCAGAAAACAGTCTAGGAATTTGCCTATGCAGGCCTTCTCCGTCACCAGCATCAGCAGGTTCTGTACTCCGGTTGCTCCTTGTTGTTTCCAAGTTTGTAATATGCTGCTGTCAATAAAGTTGCCCCCGGGAAAACAAGATCAACAGATTCCCATTCCCCTTGTCCTGCAATAAACAAATCACACAGGTGGGGCTGCCTTGCGGGTGCTACCAAGGGAAGGGGGAGAGACCACTCCCCCCCTCGCTGGAGACGTCATTTAGGAGTCGCAGCTGCTACCCTTTTCTTGGTAACCCACAAAATTGATTCTCAGATACCAGTGGTCACCACCTTCCTGGCTGCTGTAAAGACTCGATTGAATGGAAATATTTGCAGATGATTATTGAGAGAACGTGTTTAGGGAGGACCTTGTCACAGTGGGATAAACTGCTCTCTACAGACCTGAAAGCAATTGCAGAAATTAATAATCTATCCTTCTCCCCCCTTATTGATTGTCACAGGGACGTGACAAAGCTGCCCCGTGACCCCTGGTTAGTATCCTCTGGAAATTCCATCACTCTTGTGGCATTAAATGTGGAGCCTGTTGGATAGTCCTATTGATTTGTGGTTGATATTGTGATACTTCTCAAAGCCCTAGAGTGCAACTGAACCCCATAATTGGGTAAATTGTTACCTTTGGCAGGTGGTTATTGATACATTGGTCAAAGTCTGTCATGCTGCTCCAAACGAGAAACAACCCACCACTGGTCCTAAAATTTCCAATAAAATGGCAGATAGACCCAGTAAGCTACTGACAATCCAATACCACCGGGACATGGATATTATTGAGTAAAACAATGCTAAATGCATCACAACTGCAACTTCCCTTGCAGAGAGGGAGATCAGACTTTTTTTTTTTTTTTTTTATTTCTTTGTTGTACATCGTGTTTTATAGTAGTAACAGGCAATTCACAAGGCATCTACTTGGTACAATCATGGTATGTGTTCTTTTTATACATCTGCTGTGAGCGAGAGCTGAAAATCACATCATACTATTGCTGCATGGCAGTGAGGATTGAGTTGGTGTTCGAGTCTCTTTCCGTGATGACAATTTAATTCAGAGTAAATGCAGTGAACAACAACATAAATGAAACTAACTTGGTGAAACCAGCAAATGGGGGATATCTGAGTGCATGCAGTAGGTTGGTTTGCATCGTTCAGAGGGGTGGAGGCATTGCCCCTTAAGAGCAATGATGGATGTTGGTGTAGGTGCTTTGTTATTCTTGCAAGTATGAATATTGTTGGTGTAGGTGCTCGGTTATTCTTGCAAGTAAGAATATTTTTGGTTACTTGGCTATTCCTGCTCCGAAAGATCTTCAAGTTGATCCCCACCGTGTCCAGAAAGACGGTCACCCGCGCACTCATCAGCAGCAGACTCGACAGCGGCAAAGCACCCTGCACCGGCATCACCCAGAAATTCCTCAAGAAACTGCAAAGCATCCAGAACGCCTCCGCCAGACTCCTCCTCAACATCCCCTGCCGCAGCCACATCACCAGCCACCAAAGAGACCTCCAGTGGCTCCCAGTCAACAAAAGAATACCCTTCCAGCTCCTCACACCCGCCTACAAAGCCCTACACGACACAGGACCTGCATACCTCAACCACCGCGCCTCGTTCCACACAACCACCAGAGACCTACGCTGCGCCCAACTGGCCCTGGCCGCCATCCCACGTAATTCTGGAATGTGCAGAAATAGGAATTTTAGGTCAAGAAATGGCCCTGTGGTACTCTACCTTGCTAACAGAGCTCTTCAAAAGTTAGCAAGTGCCTATGCTGAAAGAGTTCGCCCATGGTTTCTTGCTCAAGGATGCGCCATTGTCTGAGGCTGGTATGGGCTGTTTCACCCACATGAAGCCGGATCAGGAGGGGAATGGCTAGTGTGTATGGGAATTGGTCAGGTCATTAAGTTAAGGGCTCTACGATAGCTCACAAGTGCCCTAGACCTTGGCCACAGCTTTCTTACAGTTGCTGTGTCCTTCAGGCAAACTCCAGAGGCCCAGCTGCCAAACCATTACAATTGCGAGACAGTGTCTCCCATGTCTAACTCTTGTCTCTGGGGCTGCCAGATGGCGACAGAAAAGACATGGCTTGCGCCTGTAGGCCTGAGGCACTGTGATTAAAAATAAATAAATAAAAAAGCGAAATAAAGAGGTTGTGTAATGCCTGCATGGTTCACCATAACGTTGTTTAGAAACTGCAACATGTCTCTAAGAGGGATGCCTCACTACTCCTTTCACCTGCGCATGTGGATGGCAAATGGTTCCATGGCCAGTGCAAAAAGTAAAGGACCGTGGGCAGCCTTGCCTCGTGCCCCTACCAGTGGGTATGAAGTCTGAGATATGGTGCATGAGAACTTACCTGAGCGGAGGAGGAGCATGTTAAGCAGTTCAATAAGCTTAAGTATGTGCCTGCCCAATCCTAGCCAGTGATGTGCCTCAAATAGGTAATTCCAGCAAAGTTAGTCCGATGCCTTCTCCAGGTCTAGTACAATTCATGCTGTTAGCGGTGGTTTCTAGGGCAAACTCCATAACTGGGAATGAACGACGAATATTTAGGGATATGCTCCTCCCTGGGACAATAGAGAAGTAGATCATACTTCTGTTGTCAGTTGTGGTTAGTGTAGCATTAATGAGAATGATATTGTTGCCCAAGCAGTTGTATTTGTTTCAAAATATCCCGATTCCCACTCTCCAGTGCCCTTGTGGACCAGCTTAGATCCCTTATGGTCAAGCTGGCATGAGTAGATTGTAAGCCTAGAATAACATGGTATAAAATGCTGCTACCAAACAAGCATGGAGGACTAGTTTCCCCACTTATTTTGAAATGTATTTAAAAGAACAAGCTCAATCATAACCAGGCAATAACCCCCTTCCAATCCCCCTTCGCCCCATCGTAAATTGGAGCTAGGGCTGGTCACACTAGAACTGCCTGACACTGAGCTGATGCCAGTGAGGCCTAGCAAAGAGACCTGTAAGGTAAAATACACAATTTGAGCATGGTCCAGCCTTGTGACACGGTCAGATGTGAAGGAGGTATATTTCCCTCAGTTCCCCTTGATTGACACCCTCTCTTGGAGGTCACTAAGGACACTGGTGTCCTTTGCAAAAACATCTAAGTACATTAGGAGACTTTTCCTTAATACAAAGTTCAAGACCCTAGTGAAAAACTTGTATTGGGCACAGTGCATATCCCTGGATGTGCTGACTTACCAGAGACGTCAGTGGACAAAGGAGGAGACGTTATATACTTCACCTGCTGACTGGAAACTAATGATTTTGCTAATTTCAAACCCCCTTCCGTACCAGGTTAATCACTAAAATGTACAACACTATAATGAAAGAGATGGGGTTCAGCAGCTTCAACCCAGAGTTAAATGGGCACAAGAACTAGGCCAGGTTTACAGGCGCCCAATGGGTGTATTGTCAACAGACAGAAGAAATATCAACTAATGGTGGGCGTAGGCTTATTAATTTCAAATACATCCATAGTCTATTACACACCAATCTGATAGACTTCTAGCTGCAGATTCCTTACCTTTGCATTTCCCAGGCGTCCGGGTGGATCCGGAAACTTTTGCTGAGCAATACCCCTTGCGCGCGACGTCGGGTGGCTCCATTCGGCTCCGCGTGTCCTCGGTTATGACGTCGCGGTGCCTACATAGGCACCACCCAGGCGAGCGGACGTCAGTTCTTTTCTTTCCGCGCCAGTTAAGTGCCGATCCGGGAAGAGCTACCCCTCTGCCGCTTTTTGGCAGGCTTTTTTCTCGACTTTTGGCAACATTTTTGACGACTTTGTGTGCGAGGGATGTCGGGTAGGAAGACCGGTTTTAAACCATGCGGGACTTGTTCCCACACAATATCTGTTACCAATCCCCACCGCGTATGTCTGTGGTGTCTTGAAAGCGACTACGATTCGAAGTCGTGTTCAGACTGCCGGGCGATGGCTCCGAAGACCTTGAGGAAGCGGACATTGAAGTTGCTCGCGGCCCGGCAGTCGACACCGTTGAGCGAGACTCCGAGGAGGTCACGATCCCGTTTGAAGATGAGGGGGTCACGGGATCGCTCTCGGAGCCCTAAGTCCTCTTCCTCCCATTCGAGTTCATCTGGACACTCGGAAGAGCCACAAGAAGAAGTCCAAGCGGACTTCAACTTCACCTCAACTGGCGTCCGTCGTTGAAAGAGGTAAGGAGCACCGACGCTCTAGGCACTTTTCTGCGGAGCCAGAGTCGACTTCGCGCCTCCCTCCATTTCCGGGAGCCGGAGCGACTGCTGCTTAAATTAAGGATTTTTACAAGGCCATGCGCCATGTATTTGAGCAGAACGACCCCGTTGGTGAGCCCTCAGGACCCCGCGGGGTCGAATGGGTCCCCATGGGGTTCGTCGGCTTCGGCCACGGCGCCAGTGGGACCTCCAGGGGTCCGATCTCTGATCCGGTTCGACGCCGGACGTACCAACGCGACCTTCCCCGGCATCGAACCCGAAGTCTGTGCCAGCGGCATCTCTATCGGTGGCGCAAGCCCCATCCTCATCCCTGACGACACTGAGCCGGAACGGCGTCGTTCTACGCCGATTCCGACAGAACCCAGGGGTTCTATGTTGTCGCCTGAGCACTTTGTGGACGTGCTAGGCTCAGGAGAGGAATGGGATGAGTCTGGAGACCCTTTAGAGAACCAGGATGTCTCTGAGGAGAGGATGGCCTGGTATGGGGAACTTGGGGGAAGCCAGTGGTCTGGATACTTCCCCAGACTCTGGCATGCTCTCTCCACCTACAGTGGCTACGGAGGAGGGGGCGTCCTATGCTATGGTGGTTAAGAGGGCAGCTGAGGTCCTTGGACTGGAACTGCCCTCAGTGCAGGTCAGGACTAATCTCCTGACCGAAGTGCTTCAACCTGGGGCTTCCACCTCTGAACCCCTTTTGCCCTTTAATGAGGCACCTACGGACGTCCTACTAGGAACTTGGTCCAAGCCTAGCACAGGGGCTCCTGTGAACAGGACGACTGCACGCTGCCATCGCCCAGCACCGGGCGACCCAAAGTTCCTCATCCAACACCCCACACCAGAAAGCTTGGTGGTGCAGGCCTCTAGTTCCCAGGGCGCATTCCCTTCCGCCCCTCCGGATAGGGAATCCAAGAGACTGAACTCCAGTGGGGAAGATGTTTTCTTCCTCCAGTCTGGCATAGCGGTCGGTGAATACCGCATGCTTATTGGGCCGTTTCTCCCACTCTCTTTTGGAGACCGTTGCGCAAGTGCTGCCACAAGTCCCGGAGGAGGCCCGGGCTGTGCTCTCCCAGGCTGTCAAGGAAGGGAGAGATGCAGCAAAATTCACCATTCGGTGTGGTTTGGATACAACCGATTCGCTGGGCAGGTCTATTTCAACGACAGTGGCCTTGAGGCGCCACGCCTGGCTTCGTACTTCTGGCTTCTCGGGGGATGTCCAAGCCAATTTGATGGACATGCCCTTTGATGGAACCCGCCTTTTTGTGGAAAAGGCTGACTCTGCCCTGGTCAGGTTCAAGGACTCTCGAGCTACGGCCAGATCCTTGGGCCTCTCCTCCACTCCTCGTGGCCAGTCTTCCTTTCGTGGCAATGGAAGGGGTTTCCAGCCGCGTCAGACCTATCCAAGCTGTGCGTGGACGCGGTACATTCCGTCCTCGGAATGGAGGTCAGAATTCGTCCGCCACACTGCCCCCAGCAGCCGCAGCCTCCAAGCACTCCTAGGCTGATTCTGCAGGACCACACTACTCCAGTGGGTGGGAGAATTCGTCATCATCTCTCCCGCTGGAGATCTATAACAGACAAGTGGGTCTTGCAGATCATCACGAGGGCTATTCTCTTCGTTTCCTTTCTTTTCCTCCTACTAATCTGCCAAGTCGGGAACGGCTGGCGGAGGGTCACTTAAAGTTGCTCCAAGAGGAAGTTATGGCTCTTTTGGCCAAAGGAGCTATAGAAAGGGTTCCAGTTTCAGAAGTAGGCAGTGGCTGTTATTCCCGCTACTTTCTGATTCCGAAGAAGAACAAGGGGCTTCGGCCCATTTTGGATCTTCAGACTGTCAATCTCTTCCTCAAAAGGAGAAATTCAAAATGCTCACTTTGGCTCAGGTCTTGTCTGCCTTAGACCAAGGAGACTGGATGGTAGCGCTGGACTTGCAGGATGCCCATTTTCACATTCCCATCCTGCCGGGCCACAGGCATTACCTGAGGTTCAAGGTACGCCACAAGCATTTTCAGTTTACCGTGCTCCCCTTCGGCCTTACCAGTGCCCCTCGGGTGTTCACCAAGGTGATGGCGGTGGTTGCAGCTCATCTGCGCAGGTTAGGGGTTTTGGTCTTCCCCCTACCTCGACGACTGGCTGTTGAAGACGTCCTCGCCCCAGGCAGTCGTCTCCCACCTTCAGACTACAGCGGACCTCCTGCATTCGCTGGGCTTCTCTATAAACGTGCCGAAGTCACACCTGACTCCTTCTCAGACGCTCCCTTTCATCTGAGCTGTTCTGGACACAGTGCATTTTCGGGCTTATCCTCCCGAGCAGCGAGTCCAGGATATTCAGGTTATGATTCCGATATTTCAGCCTCTATCCTGGATTTCGGTGAGGTTGACTCTGAGGCTGTTGGGCCTCATGGCCTCCTGTTGGTAAGACACGCGAGATGGCGTATGCGGGCTCTGCAGTGGGACTTGAAGTTCCAATGGGCACAGCATCAGGGGAATCTCACCGACATGGTTCAGATGTCGGAAGGAACTGCGAAGGATCTGCTGTGGTGGTTAACGAACAGAGATTGGGTCAAAGGCAGACCTCGCTCCCTTCCCCAACCGGATCTCACAATCGTGACGGATGCGTCACTTCTGGGATGGGGCGGCCACTTGGGAGAGATGGAGATCAGGGGTCACTGGTCTCTGGTGGAGACGGGGCTCCACATAAACGTGTTGGAGTTCCGAGCGATTCGCTTGGCATTGAAAGCATTTCTTCCCTCTGTCAAGGGGAAGTTGGTGCAGGTGTTCACGGACAACACCACCGCCATGTGGTACTGCAACAAGCAAGGCGGGGTGGGGTCATGGACCCTTTGTCGAGAGGCCCTGCGTCTCTGGACGTGGCTGGAACATCAGGGCATAACCCTGGTGGTTCATCACCTGGCAGGTTCTCTGAACGCCAGGGCAGACTATCTCAGCCGTTGATGCCTAGCGGATCACGAATGGCGTCTCCAGTCGGCGGTGGCGCAAGGTCTCTTTCAGCAGTGGGGAGAACCTTGGTTAGATTTGTTCGCCCCCAAAGAGAACGCCCAATGTCAGCAGTACTGCGAGATGGAGTTTCCAAGGCGGCTATCGCTCGGCGACGCGTTTCGTCGCGAGTGGAGCTCAGGCCTGTTGTACGCCTTTCTGCCCATATCACTCCTGCCCAGGGTTCTGAAGATCAGGAGCGACCGGGCCCAAGTCATCCTTGTGGCGCCGGACTGGGCAAGGAGAGTCTGGTATCCAGAGCTTCTGAGCATGAGTCGATCCTCCAATCAGGCTGCCCCTACGGGAGGATCTTCTGTCGCAGCAGCAGGGGAGGGTTCTCCACCCGAACCTGTCAACTCTGCGCCTCCATGCGTGGAGATTGAGCGGTGGCAGTTGATGGCTTTTGACCTTGCTCCCGAGGTCTGTAATGTTATTCTGGCGGCCTTCCACTAAGTCGGTACATGCCTGCCGTTGGCAGAAATTTGTAATATACTGTACAGAAAGGTCTATTGACCCTCTTTCTGCTCCTCTTTCTACTGTACTTTTATTCATTCTGACCCTTGCCCAGCAGGGCTCTGCTTTGGGAACTCTCAAGGGTTACCTTTCTGCTCTGTCTGCTTTTTTGCAGCTGCCAGACCAACCTTCTCTCTTTAAATCTCCTATTGTAAATAGATTTCTATAAAGGCTGGTTCACTTGTTTCCACCCACGCCCTTTATTATGCCACAATGGGACCTTAATGTGGTCCTCACCTATTTGATGTGTGCTCCTTTTGAGCCTTTGCCCAATTGTCCCCTCCAGCTGTTGACCATCAAAACAGCCTTCTTAGTGGCGATTACATCGACCCGGAGGGTGAGTGAGTTACAGGCGTTATCCAGCTCGCCTCCTTATTTTATGTCTTTTCAGGACAAGGTGGTGCTTTGCACAAGGGCATCTTTTTTTACCAAAGGTTGTGACCCCATTCCATCTGGGTCAGTCCATCACTTTGCCCACCTTCTTTGCTCCCCCACATCCCTCTAAGGAAGAGGAGCGTCTCCACCGACTGGACCCAAAAAGAGCTTTGTCGTTCTACCTTGACCGCACAAGAGAGTTCCGGGTGGATGACCAACTCTTTGTGGGGTATGTGGGAGCAAAGAAGGGAAAGGCAGTGCAGAAAAGAACCATCTCTCGCTGGGTTGTTCTCTACATTAAAATTTGTTATGCCTTGGCGAAGAAGCAGCCCCTTGAGGGATTAAGGGCCCATTCCACCAGGGGAAAGGCTGCGACTACAGCCTTGGCACGGGGTGTCCCAGTCCAAGACATCTGTCGGGCAGCGACGTGGGCATCATTGCACACGTTCGCAAAACATTATTGCCTTGATGGTCAAGTGCGCAGGGACGGGCACTCTGCCCGCTCAGTCCTGCAAGACTTTTTAGTCTAACCCATGAGTCCGCAACCCACCGCTGGGATGGTATGGCTTGGGTATCTGATTCAAAGGTAAGGAATCTGCAGCTAGAAGTCTCTATCAGATGAACAAGTTACTTACCGTCCGTAACGCATTATCTGGTAGAGAGACTATCTAGCTGCAGACTCCTTACAGCCCCACCCATGCCTCCCCGCTTTGTGGACTGATGTTGTAGGTCTAGGGTTTCTCCCCTTTCAGGGCCCCTGTTTTGCACACGTTTACGTCGGTCACTTCGTGGCTCTGCGCTTCTGGCGTGGAAAAACGAAAAGTACTGACGTCCGCGTGCCTGGGTGGCGCCTATGTAGGCACCGCAACGTCATAACCGACGTCCTCGACGACACGCGGAGCCGAATGGAGCCACTCAACGTCGCGCGCAAGGGGTATTGCTCAGCAAAAGTTTCCGGATCCAGCCTGACGCCTGGGAAATTCAAAGGTATGGAATCAGCAGCTAGATAGTCTCTACCAGATAATGCGTTACCGAAGGTAAGTAACTAGTTCGTCAGTATGATGAGGTTTGGTTTGTCTACAAGTTCGGACTGCTGGCGATGTGACTGCAAATTTTCTGCACCCAGCATTGGGTTATCCGGTGGTCCAGTCCTTCTGGCTGAAAGATATTGGGGCAGTGCAACAACGATTCAAACGTGTCCATTGCCTAATCCATTTCAATTTGAGGAATGGTTGAAAGACTTATCTATGTGCAGTGAACAATTATAAGTATATGCGTCGATGCTCCTGCGAGCTTCTTGACCAAGAGATCTTTGGGGCCCATTAAAGAGCTAATGTGCAGGGCAAACTACTTAGTGACGTGCCCGTTTTTTGGGGCTCAGCGCACTATTGAAACTATGATCTGTGTTGTTGAAAGACATGATGCTTCACATATAGATCCCTGAAACACTAGCCGTATACGTTTCATTATTGTAACTTGAATAACACATGCCTAATTCTACCAATAACTATGCACAGTCTATAATGTAAATATTGACTTATTTAACTCTGAAAATGTGAAAATAAAGTTTTAAAAAATACATCTCAGTTGCGACTGCACAGAGGTATAAACAGCAATTGTTCTTTGTTCTCCTGAGGTACTTGCTTCTGCATTTTGCCTCCATAAAACATATCTGAATGTTTACATTATGCTGTGTAAATAAGTATTCTGCTCTGTAATCTGCCGCCTTCTCAGATCAAGTTCATTTGGCAACAGGACAATAGCTGAACACTAAACCGCTTCAGCTCCCTTTCAAATGGATAAAATTACTCAAAATCTCTGATTACTTGTCCAAGTATACCCATGAATATTGTTGATTCGCAGAAAAACAATGGCATCAGCGTGTAATAAATTATTTGGGTAATGCGAATTTTCTATTTTAAAGAAGAAAAATACACCCTGAAATCTGTATTGTACCCAATACCTTTTTGGCCGTAGAAAATGCAACCCCATTCACCAATGCTTGTAATGCTATTTAATTATTCAAGGCTATGTATCACTGTATAACGACGTGCAACTGCAGGCAAGTAAAACATAAGAACAAACCACCATACCATGTGGGAAGTAGAAACCGAAATGGCAGTGTACTGCCTGGTAGTTTTTTTTTTTTTTTTTTTTTAGAAAAGGCGCAGTTTGCAAGCAGGGGACACTATACTCAAACCCATGAGAGTTGTGGTTCCATGTATGTGCTGGATGAGAAGACATGAGCAAAGAAAGTGTAGATATTAGGAAACGGAGGAGTTGGTCTTGCATTCACTAAAGTTGCTTCAGCTTCCTGAACCAGCAGAACTGCTGTCTGATGCTGTTCGCTTCAGCTGTTATGTACACAGTAGCATCTGCAGGATCACACCAGCGTCCTGCATGGAGGACTAATGAGACGTGTTAAGGATCTCTCTGTGAGGTGAAGGGTAATCCAGTTCAGGGCAGTTCCTAAATTGTCAAGTCTCTGTAACGGCGTAGGGTGTGAACTATATTGAAGGTTAAAAAAAAAAAAGAGCAAGTTGCAGTAGTTGTGGAACTGCATTTGAGGCAAAATCCATTTCAATATTATCCTATGTTTGTTGGTACTGGTTTTGTGCAGTTTCCTGAGCGGAGTCCAGTTTGGTAGTCTGAGATAATGCTATGTTTTTTTTGTTTTTCAGCGAATGCCAATATTTCACCAAGGGCAGGACTTTTGATAAGTTTACTTAAGAGTGGGACATTGTATATTGGTCAGTGAAAAGACCGCTCAGAAATGTCAAATCATTGTGCTTCTTAAAATGACATACGAAGGAGTTTTTGAGTTCACTTGGGAAGGTTCCTGCTGCCAAGAATTTTTTGATGTCTCTTTACGGGGGTGTCAAAAAATATTGAGGAGCTTGCTCTTGAATGTATAAGCTGGGCATTGGCGTGCTGCATTCCTGTTGATTTACAGGTTTTTGTAGTGTAGAAGATAATTATCCTCTGTTTTCTATGTGTTTTGTCACTCCAGGTTGAGATTGGATAGGTTAATTATCTTTCATTTTATCTGTAGTTATTTTTCTATGTAGTTTGAATTTTGCTGTGAAATGGTCTTCTGGAAAGTCATTTACTGAGTGGGAGTTATTTGGATCGATGCAATGGAATTCATTAACAATTTTGTGTTATTCACTGGATGGTTAGGTGGCTTCTGATATACATTGTGGGTAGTGTAATTATTTTTTCTTTTTTGAGGGTGGCCTTAAAAATTCTGCAATCTTGTGGGAGGATGAGTTTGTTATAAGACTTCCTTCAGTGATTTTCCAGGATCTTCATGTTTGTTCATCAGATATTTTGGTTCTTGTCAGACAGACAGTTTTCCTATAGGGCTTAGTAAACACAAGGAACCGGAGTTGGAAATAGTTGTCAAGGACAGTTATCCACCACATTTGGAACTGCTGATCTTTTGTTATCTGTTTGGTATGCAAGTAGACCAAGCTGACAGAAGATGGGGCCAGCTTTTTCTAAAATCTAATTCCTATTAGTTTGAGACCAATTGAAGACCGTTAACTGCAGGTTGAAGTAGCGGGAAAAACAGTTTTGATGTTTCAAAGTATGCAGAGATTTTAGCAAGATGAGCTCCACAGTAAAGTCCAGGAAGGTCTCCTATAATGCCAATTTCTATGGTGGAATTATGTAGATCAAGAGAAGTGCCATAGTAAAGGTTGGGAGTGGAGATACTGGAAGAGTTCAGATTCAGTGTCTGGTGCAGTATAATCTTTCATAGGCTTGTTTTTAAAGGGAGATTATTTGGGGGGGGGGGGCATAACCAGGCCTCATCCAGCCCTATTAGTTGGGTGATCTTCTAGAGTTATTTTATATTCTAGGGCTAGGACTTTGTGCAATATCTTCACTTTGCCAGCTTTCTGTGACAATTAGCAGGTTAGGGTTGGGTCTTGTTTGTTCTTACGTTTAGACGAGTACAGGATAGGAAACTACTTCATTTGATAGGTAGCAGAAAGTGTATAGTAGATCCAGTCAGACGTTCAAATGAAGGGCAGATTAAGTAGTATGATTCGAAATTTGCTCATTAGAGATAGTACAGGCTTTGGAAGAATGGTATGAACGCTGCTTGAAGAGTGGAGTCACAGGAGTTAATAGATTTGGCTAGAATGAGACGGTGGTTACAGAATAAGGGGATAGAAGGCTGAAGCAAAGAACAAATGGTTATGGAAAGAGTTTGATTGACAACTGGTTGGAGAAAAATCTTTGGAGCAAGACAAAGGTACATTTAGGGTTACTATTAGGAGGTACATGGGTTGGAGTATAGGTGACAGGAGGAAAGGTGGTATTGGAATTGAAAATGGAGGGCTTGCATGTAACAATGGAATTTAAGTGTGAGGCCAATATAGAATGGAAAGTAAGTAGTGAGGGTGTGTAGGAAATGAGTGCAGCAGAAAGTGGAGGACTGAAAAGTGAAGATGCGATTAGTGGTGTTGGGGAGGAAGGGTGGTAAAGAATGTCATTGGTAGATAAGGCTGTTGGTGCGATTATGGAAATGTAGAAAGGCTGATTGCTCTGGCTGGCGTGGTGCATGCTCTGATTGGCCGTGGTGCATGCTCTGATTGGCCGTGGCAGAGTCTGTGTGTTTGCAGCTCATCTTCGGCCCGCATAGCTCTCCGCTCAGGGCTGGGCTTAGACACTGGAGCTGACTGAGTGCGCTGGGGAAACACTGAGATGCAGAGACTGCTGTTCTTTCTGCCCTGTTTCCTGGATTCCGGCTATTCTGTCTCTGAGCAGCGGCAGGTTGCGGGACCCCCTTTAGTGGTGTTAGTGGCATCTTGCAGGAGGACGCTTTGGGCGCTTTGCTGGAGGACATTTTGGGCCAAGTGCAGGCTTCTGGAGGCACTGTGGAACTGAGCCCCACCACTAGTATATCGCAGTCTCCTTTCAAGCCTTGCAGAGGGGAACGCCGAGAAACTTGCCCATTACATAATGAGGATAAGAGGCTGGATGGCTTAATGTCAGCTCAACGTTATAATCACAATGCCATCCATTGCTATTAGCACTACAAGGCACTTTATCTGATTATCTCGCACTGCTTTTTGGCTTCATACTGCTTTATACTCCTGTTGAGCTCTGCTACGCGCCACTAGTTATTGCCACGAAGGAATCACTGCTGAATTACCGAACTAGGAGGCGCAGTTGCTGATGTTCAGTGCAGAGCCAGTAACCCAAGGAATCCTGGGATGCTATTGTCAGAGGCACGAAAACTCCTCAAACTGCAATGGCAGAGGTAGGGGACAGTAAGAAAAATCCAAGGTCCGACCAGGAGGGCTGGCAGCATCATCAGAATTTTCATGGGTTTTCCTCTCCTGGTCCCGGAGGTCTCGATATGCTTGCTGAGGGCGGTCGTAGTAATGCGGGCAATGGCCATAAGATAAACGAAGGGGGAATTCCCCCTGATAATGGAGGCGTAAATATCTGTGAGGAAGCCAAGGTGAATACCCTGTCTTCGGCTAATGTTCTTGGTGATTCCAGTCTCTGCACCAGTACCACTGTGGTGAATAATAAATGGAATCGAAGGACGGATGTGCTCAGTGAGGCCCCAATTGCTTTGTCCACCAAGGATCTCAAACCACCCCGCTCCCCCAACAATATTATCTTCATTATGTAGTCGCGAGCAAAGCCTTGGCGAGGGTTCCATTGTCTAACCGGTCAGCAAGATGCCTCCACTATCTCTGCTATGCCAAAGAATGCGGCAAATAAGGTCAAAGCGGCTGGAGTCGTATTAAAATCTCCGGAAGTAGTTTTGTCGCTAAGTAGCGAACCCTCACCTAAATTATATGTTGAAGTGTCAGCTATACAGTCCAAAATGCCACCCCAGATTCTGCCCTCTAATACTACAGGAAGAGGGGCAGAGAAGCAAATGGTGTTGTCTGGGCCAACTCACTTAAAAGCATGGGGCTCCCTCTTGTCTCGATTTAATAGAAGCGCTTAGCCCTTATTAATAAGGCGCAGCCTTCCGAACATGACCTATGCTGTCTGAGACAGAGAGCAGCTATCCAAACGCTCAAAGAGCATTGCGTATCCTGGCTAAGGCTAGTGCCCAGGAAGATGATGCTTTCAAATGTCTTTCAAGGGGAGGACCCCAAAACTCCAACCTTTTGTTAAGCTACGTTTCTTATGCATTGAGCTCAATGCTTTGAGAAAGGCCTGCCAGACAGCCAACTAATCGTAGACTCCTCTAGTAAAGCCCTGAAACAGGAAAGGAGGGAGAGCAGCTATGAACTAAGATTTGCCACTAAAATGTGTTGCGCCTCCTGATACCGTGCATACCATTCACATATTCAAAGCAGAAGAATCTGAGGAGAACTCCACACAATAGTCTACCTCAAAATCTGACAAGTCTCTGCTTAAAACTATACTGAAAGAAGTACGCTTAGTTAAAAGTAACCAAGTCTGCACAAGCCGCCAAATTTGAGAACTTGACTTTAAAAATACTCTCCATTGAGCAACAAATTATTAAATTTGTGGACTCTTGCAAAACAATTGAAACTAAGATACAGACTCTTGAGGACGTTTCATCTTGGGTGGAACAGAAACAAGAGACCATGGGAGATCAAGTCAGAACCCTCAAACATAAATGTGAGGACCTCAAACTAGATCCAACTTGTGCATTGTGGGAGTGCCAGAAGGGTCAGAGTCGGCAGGTGGTAGCGATCGTACTGAGTCGGCTAGGATTAAGTGGCTTGCCAAGCTCATTTCCACTCATGTCCTGGGCAACTCTCAGAACAGTAAACAAGATGCCATTGACCTACTGTCGATTGCATGAGCACACACTGTTCCATCGGGCCCATATAAAGCTGGAAGCAGACCTTGCACCATTAATTGTTTATTTTCAGAGCTTTAATATTAAAAAGAAAATACTCTACTGCTAGGTAACACAGGAGAGTCCCTGTACCAGAGGTCTATTTTTAAATTTTCCAGAACCTGGCTTGGGAGACTGGCAAGAGTGGATGCGAGAAATGAAGGTCCTCATCCCCAGGTTTAAACATGTGTTAATCCCAGTCTCCTCTCTTAAAATTAATTGGAAAGGATCCTTTGCAATATTTTCAGAACCTGAGAAAGCCAAACCGTTTTTACAAGATTAATGTTTGTTGCATTAGTTTTCTCTGATACTGATGTATGATCAAGGGGGGCTCCAATGAGATAAAATTGGAGGGAAGAATGGTAGCTGCACTAATTCCGGAGATGGTTTTTCAGAGTGGGAGATGATACTCCACTATTGCTTGAATGTCAGTAGTGACCTCTCAACAGCATGGGTGGTCTCCATCCCCCAGCAGTACAAGGCTTGGGGCCTACTGTAGGTGGGTGAGATGGGGAAATGAGGTTATTAGAGAGGGGGTGAAAAGTGGTTGGTTTGGGTTAAACCAAAAAAGTAAATATCTAAGCCGTGGAAATAAGGCAGCATGTGTTAAATTAGTTATGAGTAGTAAGAAAGCAGATAAGGACAATGGTTGATAATTTGTCATGCAATATTAATGGCATGAAAAGTGGCAGGAAGAAGGCAATATATTTTTTCTGAAGCGTGGCGTATTAAACTGGATTACTTGGCTTTACAGGAGACTCCTCCACCAAAACGGAGGCTGAATTTTATTTTTCCAAACACTGCAGAGGGTATACTATTTATCTGCCTGTTAGAACTGGTGACATCAACTGTATCTTGAATCCTGCGCTGGACACTACCAATACTTCCCACACAGCACGTATGAGTAGAACTAGAGCTAGTATGTTGGATATGATGCAAACCTTGAATCTAGTTGATATTTGGAGAAAGCTAAACCTGGACTTCCAGGGCTATACTTTCTTTTCAAGACCTCACAGGCAATATTCCTGGATAGATTTCTGCTTGATTAGCACTTTAATATTATCCTTCTGTACTACGGAAATTCTCCATTTCTTATATTCTGATCATTTAGCTATCTTGCTGAAATGGGAAGGTAATTGTTTCATTAATACAAACCCGCGAGGCTGTTATTTTCTAAAATATATTTTAGATCTCTTTGACTATATTCAGTATTTACGTACACTAACGCAGGAATATATATCAAGGGTCCACTCATTCCTTTGCGGTCTGGTATTCAAAGGAAACCTTTATTAGATGCATGTCTTAATCTTTTATTACCCAGATTTCAAAGGCAGATCGTGAAGAAGAGGGCTCTGCTAGGAGGCAGCGGAACAAGTTAATTCAGCTCCATATTGCACAAATCATGTCCCGCTCTGCAGCGGCACAAGAAACATACCTACAAATGATGGTCTTACGTGGCCGTATCACGGCTTTATTAACCACCCAGGTCAATAAGCAAGCTTTTTCAACCCGAGCCTTGGTCTGTTAAATAGTCTCAAAGTCCAGGAAGCTGTTGGCACGCTTAAGCACGTTAGACATGCTGAAAACTATGTTCACGTAAATGAGGGACACAGCAGGGCAGGTTTGCATTTGATGCTCTGAGATCTTATCGGGTTTTTCTGCAGATAATGCTGTACTATATCAGAAGACAGAGGGCAGTCATACAGACATTCAGGACTATCCCATACCCTTAAACTTGCCCAAACTAGATACGGGGAATAATATTATGCTTAATGCAGAGTTTTTCGTAAAAAGAGGTCATGGATATTATTTCCTACTTACTGGCGGGGAAAGATCCGGGACCAGATTATATTCCAACTGAAATCTACAAGATTCTGGTATCTATGATCACTCCATTATTCTTGCAGGTGATGAGGGAAATCCAGATTACAGGTCCTCCTGGACTGAAGCCATAATAATAGTATTTCTGAAAAAAGATAAAGGCCCTGCTGAACGCAGCTCCTATTGACCTTTCTCACTCAATGATTCTAAGATCTCTACAAAAGTATTGGCTAATTGGATTAATAGAGTTAATTCTCGGATAATATCACCTGAACAACATGACTTCATTCCCGGCAAAGACAACCGCGCATACAAACCTTATCACTACTTTGATAGACCGGGCTGAGACTGTGCAAGAACCTTTAACTCTCATCTTACTAGATGTTGAGAAAGCATTTGACTGGGTTTCTTTGCTGTTATTCTGAGAACTATTAGGGCAGTTCAATTTTAGTCCAAATTTGATCAAATTGATTTGAGCCATATATCAAGCACCTAAGGCTTGTATCAATATTCAACAGGAGCTCACTCCTTGTATTTCTATTACGTAATACGGCTGCCCGCTCTCTCCTGCCCTCTATGCTTTATATATGGAGCCCTCTATTGGGCTCTTACGAAAGAAGATTGCTACTAACCTGAATTTAGCGTTGTCTTCACGTTTTGGCTGTATGCACAGGTGTACTTGTATTTTCACATTGCACTAACCCAACGATTAATACTATTGAGCAACCTGCTTTAGAGTTTGGCGATAATTCTGGCTATAAACGTAATGCCCACAAGACGCAACTTATCCTGGCAGGTGGCGCCACCAGTACCAATCCTTGAGTGACAACCAGATCCATAATATCTTGGTATTATTATTGCTCCTACAGTCAAACTGTCTTATGAATATAATTACACTACATACTTACAACTAATCAAGGCGTTGTTGGTTAAGTGGACGCACTTGCCCATTTCTCTCATTAAGATTAAGATTCGCTCAAAAATGTAATCTTTCGTGCATTACCTCCTGTATATTTCTTGCAAATGTCAACTGGATTTGACCCTTAAATTCTTAAAACTACCTATAATTGGGCGTGGATGGGCACTTCCGGATTGGCACTCGTACTATTGGGCCAGTATGGACAGTTGCATTAGATTACTATCTGATTCTCATCCCAATAATTGACTTCATGCCATTTTCTAATATGAAAAATCCCTGCATCACTAGAAGTAAATTCAACACAGAGGTTCTTCAAGAAGATCAGACTGAAGACGACTGATGCTCTTACTAAAATGTAGAAAAAGGTTAGGATGTACTTGGGGATCCCAGTATTTCAAGCCCATACTCTGTTATTGAATAACTCCAAACTACCAGAGTGCTTTGCGTCTCTGTATTTTGGTACCTGGAGTCAGGCTGGAGTTGGGTACCTATGGGATTTGTTTGAGGACTATGGGGTGAAATAGTTTACAGATTTACAGGCGGAATTCTCGCTACATCGAAATTACTTTTTCAAATCATTAGATTGGAACCTTGGTCTGTAGAACCATTTGGTCCAGTCTGATTTTGCACAATTGACCTTTAGTAATTGTCAATCTAACATCTCGGACAGGTATAAATGCTTGCTGCAACACTGTCCAAGCGACCTAGGATTATAGGCTGACAAATGGTCTATAAGCTTAGCTGAACCCATTGCAGAGCAAGAGCTGGCTAGAAGTCTTGCTCGCTTTTGTAGGCATATTTCACCTTCCAGACTGCGAGGTCAGGTCTACCATATTCTATTTGACTTTTATATAAGCCCCTCCAACTTGGCAAGTGGTATAATTTACATCACTGCTTACGTTGCTCGAGTGCAGCTGTTGACAATATTCAAATGTTTCTTACATGTCACAAACTCCGAATTCAGGTCATCTGCTTTCCTGCAAATAGATACTATACAACAAACAGGGGCCTCATTTTCTCCCAAAATGATTGTGCTGGGTACAGATGTAACAGATTGGTTTTTTTACGTTCTAACCATTGCAAGGCTTATGATTGCTAGGAAATAGAAATCTGTTTCTGCTCCCAGTTATGAGGAATGGTGGATGAAAATTATGAAGGAATATGAATTGGAATTTCAGATAGCCAAAGTCCAAGGATTGATTGCTAGATTTTCTCTTATTTTGGGCAATATGAGGAACTATTTGATGTAATGAGCTATATGATGGAGATATTATGATTTATTGGATATGGGTATAATGAATTGATTTCTTTAATGAATTTCGGTTGCCATGATTTATTTATCTGTATGATGGTTGTTTTGATGAATTTACTTAAAAAATAAAAGGAGAAAAAATAGGTATGTCAGAAATGCAAAAAGCACCAAAAAAACAAGCAAATCACCACCCTTGAAAACAACCTGGCTTCATCTTCTGTTTTGCACACTGTGCCTAACAGTGGAACAGTCCTCTTCAACAACTGAATGGAAACTGACCTGTAAATCTGTTCCCTCATCCAACGGTCCCTCGCCCATCCCTCAAGTATCCATCTGCCCAATTCCCCTGCCAATGGCCATATCCCCCAAAACATCTTTCCGTAACATGCAGTACCTGATAGTTTGCCTACTATGGACATGGGTGATAACCCTCGGTCTATCATGTCTTACATTAAATTCAGTACATAATTCATCCATTCTCCTGCCTCAGCTCCCCTACTGTCCCTTCTGCATTTTCCTGACTTAGTTAACCCCATCCACACTTTCTGGTATGCCCGTTTCATGGATGGTGCCAACAACCCCTCCACCAGACTCCATAATCTGTGCTGCCTCCTTCGCAGAGCTCCTCTGGCCTGTTTTATTCTCCCTGGCTTCCTCCACTGCGAGCCTATGGAATCTTCACCTCTGCAAACTTGACAAAGCATCTGCAAAGTCATTGACCATCCCAGGGACGTGTCTCGCATAAAAAGTCACATTATACATCAGACACTCCAATATGAAAACTCTCAGCAACTAAATGACCTTAGGATACCTTGCTGAATTTTGATTCACAATGTCCACAACTGCCTTGTTGTTAAAGTAGACTTTCCTGTCCTAAAAATGTCTTCCCCACAGTGAAACCACCACTACCAGCAGAAAGAACTCCAGAAATGTAATGTCGCCCACCATATTTCCATACCTATGGTCATTCCTCAGCACATCTCCTTCCTTGCCGGTAAAGTCCAAAACCACTTCCATCTGCTGCATCAAAGAATACCGGAATGGACCACTCACTTTCCTCTCCGATTCCTTCCAATGGTACACCATTAAACTTGTCCAGAAACATTTTCCACTCTTAAGTCCACCTTGACACCAGCTGAGAGACCAACTCCGTGGTGCGGCAGTTGCTTACTCACCAAGGCCAAACCCAATCTTCTACAGAACGTGAGCCCTGCCTTAGTCACTTTACAAGCAATGTTTAAGTGACCTGTCAAGACTTGAATCTCTCACTGGTTCCTTTTTGTTGAGCAACATATGATCGAACAGCTGTAGTAATTTCCATTCCTTTTCTGCGAGCAACCTGGCCTAAATTACTACTGAATCAATCTCTATACACAAATTACCAGAATGTTTTTGGGTCAAATGTCTTCTCTGGTGCCAGGGAAACGCCATTATTGGCCATCACTTCCTGAAATTTGGCAAGCATATCCTGGTACTCCACAAGTAAGAAATCATCCAAGTAATGCGTAACAGCTGAGCTCCCTGAGCAGGGGCGGCTCCTCCATTAGGGCAGAGGAGCGTCGCCCCACTGCTTTCTCGCAGTGCGAGAAGTAGAAACATAAAATGGTAAAATACCATTTTATGTTTCTGCTTCTCACACTGCGAGAAAGCAGAAGGGTTTGGTTGGGGGCAGGCGGGTCTGCTCAAGGGCAGGGGAGCCGTGGCTTGCCCAATGCTGCGAGCCCAGTCATGCACTCTCCCTTTTCTCCATGTAGGCTGCATGGCCTCCCCATAGACGCATGGCTGGTCGGCGTCCCCACCAATCAAACGCTGCCATTGCAGCATTGTGATTGGCTTAGGGGAGGGAGGCTGCCTGCTTCCTGTTCCGGGACCCGGCCCGTAGCTGAGACAGAACGGGACCCGGAAAGGTAAGTTTATTTTTATTTTTTAATTACCCTCGTTCCCCACCCCCCCCTCCCTATGCTGGCCTATACTGTCCCCGAGTAATGTTCAAATGCCTATTGCAAAAAGCTACTAAACTTATCAAAAAGGGTACAGGAAACAGTAGTACCCAAAGGCAATGCTTTGTCAACAAACTGTTGTCCCTGAACTGAATTCCTAGGAACGGAAATCATCTGGTTGTACTGGCAGCCAAAAATCAGACTTGATGTCAAATTTTGCCATATAGGCTCCTCTTCTTGTCTGCTTTATTTAAAGCAACATCGGTGGATTCCTAGGACATTTTGGTGAGCTCCTAATCTATGAGATTATTGACCGAATTTATTTGAAGCCAAGATGGGTGTTGTATGAGTCTATACACACCTTTTTCTTTTTTTAGGTACCACCCCTATCTGAGAAAGTATTAAGATCTGCAGAGACCAATCTGAAAACGGATTCTCCATCCTTCCTTCACCTAACTCTTTCATCAACTTGGCCCAAATCACTTAAGGCAATGCCATCACAGATCCTCCGCCCAGCTGTCCTTTCTTGGGCCATTGTATCTTAACTTAAAACCCCCATTAACACCCATGCTATAGCCCCTCCGGCTCCTCCCTGTTCCCATGTGCTTGTAATCAAACACTCAACCTCTCCAATGTAATTGGAGTATGAGCCTTCCAAGCTCATACTCTTCTTCCTTCGACCCTTCCTTATTGCACACCTCTTTATGCAGTAGTTTAAACACGTTATATATTCGGCCACTTCCAGATCTTTTCTTTTGTGGCCATCCTCAAATGAGCTCCTAATGATACCCATATACGGGAGGTTTTTGAGAGTAACCTGTTTGTCCTGGGCCCCAGATTCCTCCTGTGATTTATCCCCAGAGTCTGTCCCCATTTCCCCAGCTCCTGTTTTGTTGTCCGACTTAGTCCACAATCACTGTTTTATGCGCCTTCTTGTCTGGGTGTGTCTCCTGATCCACTACATGCTTTCCTTTCCAGAAACGCCCATGTCCGATCCTACTGCTGTTTGTGGCATGTTTGCCTTACCTGACTGCAGGATCAGGACCCGCTCCAAAGCCATCCGCCTGGCAATGGATTTCTTCACCAAATCCATGGATGTTGTCCTAGGTATCTTGGAATCCTGCAGAACACCAACTCTCTCCCCATCTCGGGACACCATTGCCATTCTTAGTCTTGCATATTACCAAACCAACCCCCCACCCCGTCTCAATCTTCCGATAACTGGTCCTTGGCCTTTTGCCATTTCCAATACCTACATCACTCCACGCATCAAACTCATCGTCAACCGGGCGGAGAGACTTGTGCATTTGAGCTGCGCAAAGCCCACCCTGCTTCCTCACTGTGGCAAGGAAGCCATACAAGACTTTCCCGGCTCGCCATCGCTGTACGATTTAGGGCCACCTGCCCCAGCTGCTGTGCCGCCTAACTGCTGTTTAGTAAGGCCCTCTAAACTGGACAGGGATTGGGAGTGCAGAAGTCACCCACATCTCCCTTTTTTAGACCCATTGCTGTGTGCCTTAGCACTATCAATCTTACCTACTCTCTGTGATTTTGCCAAAGCCTTATTCATTCCTACCCTCTTGCTACGGCCCAACACCTGATTGCCATGTCCCACCAAAAATTTGCCCGGCTTCTCCAAAACTGGTGTCTCTTCCTTTACATTGTGTTCCCCTTCCCCCTGCAACAATTAATCTCCAGGGGAAACCACATGCTTCACGGAGCAGATGATCTCGGACCGTGCCACGTTACCCAAATCCAATGTGGGTCCTACTAAACCATACGGGGCAGATTCTGTCCAAGCTCTAGTCTGTCCGGGTGCCTGGGGTGTCCTCAGTAGAGCCTGCCGCGCTCAACACCGCACCAACACCTCTCTGCATTCAAGCGCCACCATGGCCACTAACGTCTGCCTGCCCTAGAGAGACCTCGTCCATATTCATGGGGTCAGGTAACCCATGGACTGACCCCTGGACTGAATTGCAACCCTGTGGAGCCTATACCCCACATGGGATGCTTGATACTTTTTTATTTCCTGCTTAGTCTGTGCCACCTTACTCTTGCCTCCCGCTTTTATGAGGGCAGATTCAATCGCCTTGCCTCCATACCCCCCCCAACCCCCATTCCCACCCCTCTCCCTCTGGGTGTGGGCCTTGCCAAGCGCAGGCCACGAGGAGCCCAGACCTGGTCTAACCTGCCCGGCTTGAGTAAATCAGCCCTTTCTGCTTTCGGCAGTGCCTTAATCTGCTCTAAAGCCTTGTCATTGAACAGAATGCTTGCAGCTGAGCTCTAGCCACCTCACAACTACATTTTCAAAAGGACCCGGACCACTACTATCCCAAGGCCTGCTCCAGGAGATGCCCTTTCTTGAATTTTGAAGAGATTGTATCATATTTTTACATTAGGTTTGTTGCATGATATGTATGCCAAATGTTTTCATGGCTCTGCTCATGCATGGACTCTTCTAGAGCCAAGGCTCTGGCTCGGCCTGCCCTATTAATTTGCCTGTGCACCCTCCTCTGTTTGCGTCTCAATTAGTGCATGTGACTGTCAGTCACTTGATATAATGATTTGTAAAAGACTAGAACATGGAGCCCTACCCATATGTGCTGATTTGACTCCTCTACAAACAAGGCTTCTTGTAGCAGTGATGAAGAATTCATACAGTGAAAATACATTAAAAAACAAAAGTTATCCCGTGGCAGGGACTCCAGGCTGTTGTGTTGTACGTGATGGTAGTCTTGAGTTCCTATGGAGAACTACCAGACTGAGGAGTGATGGGCAGGGGTGTAGCTTCTGTGTGGGTGCAAGGGGTGTGATACCCCTCTAGTTTATGCTTGGTTTGGTCGGGGGGAGGGGGGGCCTGAATCAGATCTGCTGTTTCTGTTTTCCTTGTGGCTCTCATTTCTTTAACAGGATATATAATATAGTGTGGGACTGCTTTACTGAAAGTAGTAAATCTGCACCTATAGAAGTACTCATTGAAAGGGTGGACATTTACTTCTTTTTGGAATTCACAAACCTTGGCAGTAGTAGACTTGGAAAGCTGCACCAGTCTCATGTTTGCCCTAAAGTATGCAAAAAAGTGTTGGCTGGAATGCTGGAATTAATCTCAGCCACTGGTAATTACTCTGGGCCGCATCCCAGTCCATCGTTATTTTGCACATCATGACATCGGTTTTAAACCAGCCACATGCAAATCAGTCTTCACCCTCTTCCAATGCCAACAGTCCAGCCCGAGTTGCCAGGCCCTCCCTGAAACCTATTACAAGCAACCCAGAACTGGTTTAGCCCTAGTTAGGGCTCATCAGCCAGGTATAGCTTTGGTCCAGTGACAGTGTGCATGGGACCCATGTCTGGACTTACCTGTCCCACTTGGGAAGATGCACAAAAGTGTACAAAAAGTGATGGATGGAATACTTGAATCATTCTAGCCACTGGTAATTCCTCTTGGTAGCCTTCCAGTTCATCATAGTTTTGCACACTATGCCACCTCGGTTAGGACCCAGGCATATGTAAATCCGTCTTGCTCCTGCTCCAATGGGAACAGTAAAGCCTGAAGTGCCCAGATGTGGGTCTCGTGCACACTGTCAGTGAAATCGAGCTATACCGGTCTGATGAGCCTTAACTAGGGTGAAACTGGTCCTTGGTTGCTTGCATTTCAGTTCAGGGATGACCTGGTCTGGCAGGTTAGGCTGGACTATTCTCATTCTAGTAGGGGCAAGACTGATTTCCAAATGGCTCGGTCCAAACTGAGGTGACATGGTGTGCAAAATAATTATGGACTGGGATGCGACCCGAGTAATTACTAGAGCCTGAGATTAATATGACCATTCCATCCATCACTTCTTGTGTACTCAAGTTTGCAGGTATAATATTGACAATCAAACACCCAAAAGGTGATGGGATAAACTTTCATATAATCTAACCAATGGAAGTTGCTCAGGGTAGCATTCCAACCTTTTGTTTTTCGGCAACTGTGCCACTCTAGACAGAGGCCCACCTAATGCAAATTAGTACTGACACTGTTCCTCCTGGAAACAGTCCATCCTGAACCTTGAGCATCTTACTTTTCCATTCTATACCTCACTGATTTGTTAGGAAATTTGAAATACACCCCTTACCCCACCCTCCCAAGTCTCAATGAGTAAGTTATGACCCTGAGAGTGCCTAGTATTGCTTGCCAGTTGTAGCTTGCAGTCTTGATAAATTGGCTAGGACTTATATACACACAGTTCCATATAACCTGCACAGCATAATTTTGCTGGTTTAAAATCTATTGTTAGAAGGTTGTTAATTTTTGGGCACTAGAACACATGGGTCTGCATCCTTTTCTATAATCAGTTACTTAAGTTCAATGGAAATAATCTAGAGCAGCTAATATTAGTGTTGTAATAGTGACCATGCCAGACAAGTTTACATTGGTAATTATAATTGTAATTTCCCGCAGACACCACTTTCCTAGAGCATACATTGATCTCCATATCTTATGAAAGTCTGAGAAAGTCTCCATGTGTCTCTTGGCAACGTTTTAAGTGATAGTGCGGTTTTGATTTTTGTTTCTCTATACCTTCCTATGAACTGCTGGACGTGACCGGTTGAAGCGATCCTTTGTTTGACCTAGATCAGATCCCAACCCAATAACTACTTGGACAAAAGAAATTAAATTGTCTGTGAAGTGAGGCTTATGCAGTTGGTCCCTCTAGAAAGCAACATAGGAGCCATCTGCTGCTTCTCATGGCAAAGCCGACACAAGGAGATGATGGACCGAGCGCTAAAACTTTTCAGACACTCACCCCCGTCACTATTAGATTTGTGTTGAATCCATCATCGTTCTTTAGCTCACTTCGCTACCCCAGTTTAGACCCAGCCATATGCAAATCAGTATTGACCCTGTTCCTCACAGTAACAGTCTAGCCCGAACTGCCAAGCCAGGTCTTCCCTGGGACCTGTTTCAGGGTAACACCCCTCATCAGCCAGGCTAGCTTGAATCCAGTGGCAACAAATTATGGATTTAGGCCCAGATCTCTGTACAGGAGGGAATGTTTGACATTGTTTAACAATCTGTCCATCAATCTTTCTTTTTGCTTCTCATGGCAAGGCAGACAATGTGTGCTAGGGCAGGCGCAAGTCTGCACACTGCAAAGGATTTTCTTGGGGCTAACCCACCATCTGGCCCCAAAGAAGCTGCCGAAACTAGAAGGAACTGTTCGCCCCTCAATCCGAATGCTGGCCCTTACTTATTATATCTCCAGGAAGTGGTAATTCCTATCTTAAGTTGGACACGTTTTAATTATCCATTTTAACACCCATACCTATCATCCCCAAACACCGACAGATGGCTAAAACATTTATATTCTTGTAAGAAATCAACTTAACTTGTCTCTAAACTAAATGTTTTCAAATACCCATAGATAATTATTTCACGTCTGATTATTTTGTTTTTCATATTTAAAGACTAAATATCACTGACGTTTGTTTTTCAGTGAACTATGAGCAAGCCTGTTTACATAACTGAAAATGTGAAGCTGGCTCGTGAATATGCCCTGCTGGGCAATTATGATTCTGCTGCTGTCTACTACCAAGGAGTTATTGAGCAGATGAACACGCACCTTTTTTCAATAAAGGAGCCTCCCCTACAGCTGAAATGGCAACAGGTAAGTTATCTTGGGGATTTCAGACCATGTTCGTTGTTGTTCATAGTGCTGATCGCTGCCTGACTAATGTGTGTTGGTCATCCTGGTCAATCAAGCCTTACTGTAGTCGTCTCCCTTGAAACTTTTCTACGGATGAGGTATTCTTTTTCTGCCAGATGTTAAATGTGTATGTGTACGTGTGACTAATCTTTAAAGGAACGTTTAGTTTCACTGTTACCTGCATGTTCCATCCTTTGTTTTTTAAAGGGTGTTTCACTAATTATTGTAAGTAGTTATTTTTTTTGCCTGTAAAACGGGAACTAATTATGCTACACATGCATTTTGTCTTCACTGTACTGGTGCTTAATGCGACAAAAACACTATTGAAGACCAAGATATTTGCTTGAAATTGGAAATTAACTTGCTCGTTCTGGCCTGCTTCTACTACCGCCTTTTTGAAACATTGACCTTTTGTAACCAGGACAAGAAATCATTTTGAAGTATCTCAGAAATCTGTGTCGATCAGCTTGCTCTTCATCATCCTATAGCCTGCACCTGTACATTCCCCACCATAGTTTATTTTTATTTTTTAGGCTATCTGAAAAGCCCTATTTTATTTCTGCAGAGCATGTACACATTATTTGACTGTGGGCTACAAAAACATTTTGGGATGCAAGCTCTGCATTCATAACTTCCCCCTTGTAAAAAGAAACCTCATGCTACTCAGTTGAGCTATCAGCAACCAGTGACATTACAGAGACTCCCCTTATTGAATTTGTGAATATTTTTACTCTTCTTGAAACTTCATAGAATTTCAGCCTTGGATTCGAGGTATGTTTCAGATGAATGAAATGTATTCTCTTTTAAGCAAGTTTTGGGATATCTTCTAATTTTATGATGAATATCCCTCACCTGCATCTTCACTGTCCTGTATTATGTATTTCGTTCTCAAATGTATTCTGGGGGTATTGGTGCAAGAACATATAAAAACGTATACTAAAGAACTCATTACCAGGTCACTGACTAATGGCTTTCAAAGGATCAAGCCTGCACGGTCATTCTCACACTGATTTACTCGTCGCTTGTGTCGAGTAAAGTGCTCAAAACTCTCAAACTTGATAAAACTTTACCATCGGTAGTCTGGGGCCCTATTTTGTTCCCTGGAACATGCATCGTTTCTTTAATGCTAAGCAACGTTTAAATAAAATAAATATGTAAAAAAAGAATGAACTTTGAAGCATTCATGTTACCAGTGTGATGCTTCAGTTCATCATTGGGCTAACCTTACACTGTTTCCACCCATTCTGCATTCATCGAAGCAAAGCCCCTTTCCCTGGAGACACATACTTGCTGTTCATGGGCATGACGCAATGCATTCTTCCTCTGTGTCCCTGGTCGTTTAAAAATGTTTCTTGTCACAGAAGAGGCGCTATTGGGGTATCCGGTTCTGGACCATTTTCATTCTGAGTAATCTTGCCTGCTCTGGGCAGCATTTTACCATTTTCAGGCTCCATTGCTCATGCAACAACTTGAGTGTTTTAGCTGTGCCTGCATTGTTTCCCCTCCAATTCCTCTTTTTAAATATATAAATAAATGTAAAAAGAAAATAGGCAGCTATTCTTAAGCTTTACTTAACAAGGAAGTATGTATTGAACTGATCAGTTTCTTACAAAGTTTTAATTCTATGCGTGTACCTCTGTTGCTAAAGAGCCGCTGTCTCCACCCCCCCTTTGTGGATTGTAACTTTGCAGTTATGTATTTAACATTCATAATCCTGCTCTCAATAGGGAGCCTAGTTTAAATGTTTTGTTCTCTAGCTATTTTAAGGGAGTCGTCCTCTGTGGCCTCCCAAAGCCCTGTGTGTTCCCCTCCACTCACAATTCTGTTAACCAGACTGAGGCAGCCATCTAGTAAGGTGAAAGGGGTAATGTTGCTGTACTAACAGGGAACACCCCCTCCTTCCCCCACAGTCCTTACTGACCCAGTCTTCAGGGTTCTTTAGAAAGGTCTCCCTCCCACCTAGGTTCCAAGATGGATTGACGGTATATGTTGAGATAATAGCCACACACGTTCCATAGCTTTGTCCAAATTACATATGGATTTCGAAGTCGGTCCTCTTTGGGAAAATTAGGTCCATTCTCTGTACATCTTGGGTGGTCCCTATGCATGGTTCAGTTCATGGTAAATGTAATTGATAACTTCTTTGGCGGGGAGAAATGTTTTTTCCTGCTCCTCTGACATAGGCACCTTACAAGGGCGAATCTACTAACCTTGGATCTATTAAGTTTGACCTCCCCCTGCCCACTTTTCTGCACTTGATGGTCTGCTTTCCGATGATTAAACCAAAAAGGGGACTCGGGCTTTTTCAAGGTCCAGCATACATGCCCAGTCAAAGGCAAACAAAAGAGTATGCAGTTCCTGGTAGGACACTGGAAGCGAGATCAGCTAAGAAGGGAAGGTTATCCCTTAGTAGTGAAAGAAAATGGGGATCCCTCCTTTCGGAATTAGGGCCCTCACACACCCAGCCAGCTGGGTGTCATGCTTCATCATAGGGCTTGCTCCTCGTCAGGTCGGTGCTGCAATACCTGATGTGCTCCCTATGAGGGGCTCTTTGGCGGAGATCTTTTATTCCTTGCCGTTTGGTGCCGTGGGTGTGAGGGACCTAAAGGTGTAGATCTGTTAAGTGAAGGTCAATGGACCGTGTAAGGGTTAAAACAGGAAGTGGAAGTCCAAACAGGATAATTTTAATGAATATGGCTTCCAACCTGGCTAAAAAGTAAAAAGTGGCGCCCTCCTGATATAATGCGTCAGGATATCGCGCTCAACTTCATGTGGTCGACATGTTTCTTGCCTATGTGTCAGATTGATCTAGCGGCAATTCATCAGGACCTAAAAGGACTGTCTATCTACACTAATCGTGTTGTTCTGATTGATTAACCGTGATAGACCACACAAAGCACCTCAAAATGTGGTACCTGTAAATGCGATGACCAACCCCAGATCGATTTGATGGTTGGCACCATCAACTCCCGGCAGGTAAAAGACACCTGGTAATTCCAATGTCGAGGCGTCAACTGCGAGGTCATAAGTAGTACCCGTTTTCCTTCACTACTAAGGGATAACCTTCCCTTCTTAGCTGACCTCGCTCCCCGTGTCCTACCAGGAACTGCATACTCTTTTGTTGGTCTGCTTTCCGGTGACTCTGAATGCTCTTGCACCATCATAGACTTCAAAGTCCTGGCAACTCTGCGCTAGATTTTAGGATTGGGTCTTAGAGTGTGACCCTGATCATAAAAAGGGCTGGGATAAAGGCCACAGTCCACACACATTATTGGATGTTGCTTGTCTCTTTCCCAAAGCAGCAGACATAAGTTTTACCCTAATCTTCAAATGAAATTCCATTAACTCTTGCATCTTCTCATTAAGAAGGGTTCTCGGCATAAGGGAAATATACCCTATTTGGAAGGTTTAGAAAACATTTTTGGTTCTTTCTGACCGTGGTTTTCAAGTGCTATGGCTTCTAAGAGATTCCTTGTCCTTTGGCCCCTTTTTTACAGATTTTTGAGTTCTGATTGTTCCAGTTTCCTAAGACCTTGGGCTGCTGGACCTTTTCGATCTCCTTGACCGCACTTCTTCTGGTGGGCCCTCAATTATATCTTACCTCTACCCCTCTAAAGGTAGGAGGCATTCTGCCTCCTTTATACCACAAGGTGGTCCCATGTTACCTTAGACCACTGAGTTCTCCAGTTCTCCACTGGCTAAAGTAGAGTGCTTTCAGGCTGTCCCATTCAGCTCTTTCCCCCTTCGATCTCTCTGCACTAGAACTTTTGGTATATCTGAGGTTGCAAGGTCTAGTTTTCAAGGGAACCGTAATCAAGACACCCCTATATTCTCCTAGCTTGATCAGGCTTGTTTACAGGAACCACAACTTAATTTCTCCTGGGTCTGCTTTTCATCTTCTGAGGATTTCCTAGCCATCTGTTTCTCTGATTGGCCCATCCTTACCTTAATGTTTATATCCTCCTCCTTTATGGCCTACTTGTTTTAGTAAGTGTTACAGTTCGCTGTGTCAGCGTTCAAGAAATAGTTTATACTGTTAGCCTCTGTCTTTCATAAAATGATTTCCTAACCATGACTGGTAAAAAAAAAAACATCATTGTACTTTGAAGCAAAAAGTCTCCTTTTAGCTATGCATCTTGCCATAGTAGGTGTAACATAGTTCATATCAGCAAACACAGGATCTGAACTATTTGTAGGTTAGCTAAGTCAGTCCCTGCTTTTGAAGGGATGGTTCTTGTTTCTAGACCCACCCAAATTTAGGTGATGTCAGCTGCTCAAAGAAGAGTCTTGACTGTCTGTGCTGACATCACCTGCTTTGCAGCTCAAACACAGCAGAACAGGAAGGAGTTTATAAAATTCAGTGTTCAAAATCAACTCCAGTACTTTCAGAAATTGCAAGGCGAGTAACCTACTATAGTAAATTACGGTTAAATGTGCATAATGCCTTGCAGAGAAAGGTGGATATTGCAATTGTTTCATAGTTTATGAAAAATCCTCCATTATCAGGGAGCATGAGTATTTCAGAGCCAATAATTAAAATCCCCAACTATCTGAATTCTATTTTGGTAGTGGTTTAGTAAGATGTGTTTGTTTGTTGCTTTCTTGATATTTTTCAATAGTCTTTAATTTTGACTATTGTTTGTCAGTTTGCATGGTTAGCTTTTCTTATTTGTTTACAGGTCAAACATGAAATAACGACGGAAGCTAACCATGTGAAGACGATCATGTCAACATTGGAAAGTCTTAAAGTTGCCTCCTCTCCAGTGAGGTCACAGCAAGAGATTCCTGATGCAGAAGTGTGGTCTTTGCCTGTACCAGGTGAACGTAGGTACGTGAAGGAGATATAGGCTTGTGCTAGTCAATAAGTAGGACTTCGAAAGTTCAAAACATGCACCAGTCCACTTCATCTGAAACAGGAGACTAGCGTTAATTTTTGCTTCTGCAAAAAGTGTGTTGATTCTACCGCTTTATTATGAGTAGGCTTATAGCAGCCATATAAAAATCTACAATTGAGGGGTGAGGGGGAATGAGTTGCTCTTTACTGATACTGTGGTGAAAATGTATTCTTTGGCTACTGATTAAAGCCAGCTCTCTTCCCCCCCTAAAAACTGAATCTCCTAATTGCCCTTCTTGATTGATCTTCATCTTTGCTCACACTTTTCTAGACTTTCTGAGCATGGACAACACATGCAAAACCTCAACAGATAACGTTAGGAAGAATGTATCTGCCATGAGGCCCATATGAGTAGTGTTTTGATGTGGATGAAGTTGAGAGTATTAAGTACGTTTGTTGCTTGGCCTCAATATGGAGCTTGGGTGAAAAGAAGCTCGAACTAGGGCTCTTATGCATTAGAGCAGATGTTGGGAAGCCCAACCCATGTCGCCAAATGCTTGAGGTTGTGCAAATGTTTAGGAAACCTGTAAAAATGCAAGCAGTCATGCAAGCAAGCAGATACACTCCATCTTAGAGTGCTTTGTAGCATACAGTTTCTACCACTTAGAGGTGGTAGTACCCTTATTGGTTGTTGAGATGGAGAAAGGTCCCCTGCATGGTTCTGGAGAGTATGTGCCCATGCTTTGATGTCTCCATAACAAACTGTAGTGTTGTGATCTCTGCCTGAGCACACATGACTATCATACATGTGTTCAGAAGCATTTTCTTTATATGGAATGAGACCCATAGTGGTTCTGTATAATTGGGAGAGCCCAGCGAGTCCCCCACCTAGTCCTTGGAAAGTGACTACTGCTATTTCCACAGACTGTAGCAAATGGACCTTGATGGCATTGAAATTATTATAGTTTAACATAGACTTGTTTTCTCCTGTTGCCTGCTTTTGTAGAGCAACCTCCAACATTTGAACTTATTACACCAGTCCCCTATAACTGAATTCTTCACCCATCCATTAGAAGAATTAATATTGTGAGTTTGTCGAGACTTCCACTGAAGTATCCTCGCTTGGCGGGCTCACACCATTGGAGCAGGGCGGCCTCGCTGACAGCTGTGCACACTGGCATTGCATGTGAAAGGATGTCACATACTTCACCATCGGGATCTCTTTCCAGGCAACTTAATGTTTTCCCCACACAGGTCCAGTGTGCTACAACAAGAGACTGTCCAATAACATACCCAGGGTACTGCTTTTATTAGTGCACATTCAACTGGTCAATGCTACTTTGTGTAATGGATCCTTTTTCCTTGTGTGTGGAGAGAAAAAAAAATAAGTAGTAGCTCAATAGTTTTTTTTATCTTTTTCTCCTTTGCTTGTAACCCTATGACAGAGTGCTGAATATGTAAACCCAACATCTCCTTCCTGGGTAAGCGTCTGACTTCCCTACTTTGCTACACTGAAAGTAAAGTGCTAATTTGGTGTACTTGGTAATCAGTTTGGTCCAACATTAAGGTGAAGCCTCTGGACACCAGTGGTATAACTGCTCTGGTTGATGCAGTTGAAGCCCAAGGACCCCTGAAAACGTTCCCATAGTGAAGCATGCTTCCATTGAAGCATGTAAAATAAACTCTGGAATCCACATGGGAGAGGCAGAGGTGCAACCAGTGAGAATGGGCGTATACACAACTAGCGACAGCAAATGTTTGTGGGTGGAATTGTTACCCAGGATAAACAGAGGAGCAACTGTTGGGAGTGGAATATGCTGTGAGGAGTCCATACAGGTGTGGCATATAAGCAGTGGGACAATGAGGTCAACCCTTGTGCACATTTGGGGACAGCCCAGGATAAAGTGGACACCATGGTAGAGTGGTTGTGAGCTCTGCTGAGGAGCAAATTAGGGCGTACCTTGGTACATATTTGGTAGAGCCTGCAGTAGTGGGCTTCTGAGACCAACCCAGATGCAAGATGGGTTGTGGCCTCTGGAAATTTATATACAGTCCAGTGCAGTGGGCCTAAAGGGGCAGCCCAGGTGCAGATTAAGCGGCAGTCCTGGGAGGTTAATATTTGCCTCAGTTGTAAGAGTCCATGGGTTGGTCGAGGGACATCTCTGAGGAACTGATACACTTTTGTGGATAAGGAGCCTATGAATTAAGGAAACGGACTGTTTATTCAACCCTGAAAAATCTTTGGTAGTTTAGGTTCGGGTTTACCTTTTTAAAGTGCCCCTCACCATTGATTAGAGCCTCTAATGTATTGGTTGGATTTGTACGTACCTCTGGATCAGAGCTGTCTCGTTAGCAGGTACCAAAATAAGACGGCAGCTGGCGGCTGGACTTTATCTGTTTTAAACGTAATGGTCAGAAAAGTATAATTAAGCAAAGGCATAACCTATTTATGAAGGAATTATTGGGTTGTAAAGGGCAGGTGAAAGGCAAAGGTACGAGGGCAGGAGAGCAGCAGCAGCTCCTCCGCTATGGTGCAGGAATGTCGCCGCCGCCGCCTCAAAATGGCAGGAAAGGTTAAATAAAACTATAATAAACATGCTTTATTATTGTTTTTAATTTTCCTTTCCTGTTGAGTCTCTGGGTGGGGCCGGGGTGATGACCATAGCCTCCCCCCCACCCTGCCACTCCTACACAACTCCGGCCACTACTCCAGGAGAGGCTATGCTAAGCCTTTTCTAAACTTTAAAAAAAAAAAACATTATATCGAATGTTTATGCTGAATTTGAGACCTGATTTGGATAGCTGCTCTCACATAGGGATGACTTGTGTATATTTGAAAGTGTTTTTATAGTGATTTTGCATGTAGTTTACGAATGGTATGGTCGGTTTTTTTAAAATGATGGTACATGTTCTTTGATAAGCACATTGTTGGATTTTGGGGAGGTAGTTCTATTTTAACCTTGTTTTTAAACTGGGAGAGGCAAGGTAAAATAACCCTTCCCTCTGAATTTTTCTTTTTGTGGAACCGTTGAGTAGATTGCGTTGGTCCATTTCTGGCATCTTTACTCTCTGAGTGGAACACTGTGTGCGCCTTCTTGTTTTGACGTTCTAGTTGTTAATCTGCTCTGCTACTTTAATGTACATACAGATTGGGGGGGTTATAATAAGCACACCCGATGCTGCGTAGGTGCGCACGACCGGCATACCAAAGGCAAACCCGTCCGTGCTCTGCCTGTGGTCACTGCCAGCAGTACTACCCATTTGTTACCCAAATAGCCACTCAATCGAAGGTTAGTTATTCAGTTATTCTAGAGAGGCGCTATTGACTATTGGGAAGAGGCAGGCTGGGAAAGTTACTTCGGGTCAACTCCTACATTTGTTCCTCTCACCCCGGTAATGTCGGTTGGATTGAGGACTTGCTCAATTCATCTTTGTGCGTCTTAAAGGGAAGGTCCCATGGTGATTACCGTACTTTGCCACCACCTGTTTTGGAAGTAGATGCAGCATATCAAGAAGTGATGCTTCTTGCTAACAGCTCCTCCTATGCGGCGTCATCAAGAAAGGCCATTTAAAAAAAAACAATAGAATAAGAGTTGTCCTGAGAAACTCACTCAGCAGTCAAACACATAGTTTTTCAAGCTATTAAACTTGTGAGTTTGAAATGCTATTTTTGACATAGACTTGGTTCTCTGATTTGTCCACTCCTGACTTAGCTGCCCCCTGTCCATCGGGTTTCCAGATTCTCAATCACGCCCACTCCTCTTTCAGGTGGAGGGGTGATGGCCATTATAGTCGGCTCTAACTAGTCTGTTAAAGAATTCTATCTCGTTAGGATTCTCTATCCTTTCCTCCTCCTGCCATTTTCAATGGGCTAGTATGCTATCATCCTCCGTAGCCAGCTGAGGCTTTTGTTAGCTCTGACTACAACCTCTGGCCTGCTCCCACTCTAACTTGCGCATGGTGGGGGATTTTCACATATGGACTGTGGCATCCCCTCACTTTCAAATCATCTGACTATCGATGGTATGGAGTCTGAGTTATAGCAGAAATTGTCTGACCCTACACATCTTAAAGGCCATATCTTGGATTTGATTTTTGGACCTACCGAGTTGGTTGAATGGGTTGAAACTATTCCGCCTGTTTGGACAGACCATAACCTTGTCAAATTCATACTAAAGCCTGAACTGAGGAATCCTCCTGGGCAACATAGCTTCAGGATACCCAACCTCAAGCAGACCCTGCTAGGTAGGTCGCTCCCCCTCCGCACAGCACCGCCTGTGTGTCCTTGCCCCAGCTGCCGCTGCTGAGGAAGTTAGAGGCCCTCCTCCACCCGCAGGCTACCACCTGCGCCTCATCCCTGGTGGCCAGTGGTAGGCCGTAGGTTTGTATCATCATCTGTATCTTTATTGTATTGCCTTTATTGTTATTTTGGTGTCTGTGACTGCTGTTGTCTGTTTTCCCCCGGTGCCTGTATTGGTCTGTGCCCTCTTTTTCTTCTGTTCCCCTCGCTGCCCCGTGTTTCTCTGCCCGTTTTTGCCTTCTGTTCCCTTTGTTGCCCCCGTAATTCTGTGCCTGTTTTTGCCTTCTGTTCCCCTGTTGCCCCTGTAATTCTGTGCCCGTTTTTGCCTTCTGTTCCCTTGTTGCCCCCGTAATTCGGTGCCCTTTTGCCTTCTGCTCCCTTCGTCGCCCCTCACCTCTCCCGCTCCAGCCGCTGCATCCCCGCCCCCTGACCGCCCATTCGCTGCCCCTGCCCTGCCTCCCAGCTGCTCCTCCCTCCTCCCCATATATGGCGGCTGCTGCGCGGCCGCGCGCGCGCCTAAGGCAAGCCCGTCTGTGCCTGGACCGCGCCCAGCGCCAGTACCCCTGGTCCCCACACCCGCCACGACGACCGCCGCCGCTACGATGCCAGCACACTCCACGCCCTCAACTCTGGACGGACCCACACCTGCTTCAAAGCCGCCCCGAAACGCACACAGGGTCCCTTCACCTGCCGGAACTGCAGCTACACCAGCCTCAGAGCCGCCGAACCACCCGCCAAGAAAGGCCACAATCACCTCCGATGCATCCTACTGAACACCCGCTCCGCACGCAAACATGCCGTCGAGCTCTGGGACCTGCTCGACACTTCATCCCCGGACGTCACCTTCCTGACAGAGACCTGGATGAACAACTCCTCCGCACCTGACATTGCCATCCCAGACGGCTACAAGATCACCCGCAGAGACCGCACCAACGGAGTCGGAGGAGGAATCGCCATCGTCCACAAGAACAGCATCAGGGTCTCGACCAGCACCGACGACACTCTCAGCACCGCCGAACACATGCATTTCCAGATCCACACAGACCCCAACTCCACCCTCAGAGGCACCCTCGTCTACAGACCCCCCGGACCCCGACCCCAGTTCAGCGACTCCATAGCCGACTTCATCAGCACGCACTGACCTCCACCGACTACATCCTCCTCGGAGACCTGAACTTTCACCTTGAGAACAACAACGACAGCAACTCCACCACCCTGATCGATAACCTCGCCAACCTCGGACTGAGGCAACTCGTCACAACGCCTACCCACTCCGCCGGCCACACGCTTGACCCCGTCTTCTCCTCAACCTCCCACGTCTCCTTCAGCCACACCACCGAACTCCTCTGGACCGACCACTGCTGCATCCACTTCACCTTCCAGAAACCCACCACACACCACCGCACCCAACAGATCCCCCGCTGCTGCTGGAGCAAAATCACCGAAGACCAACTACACGCAAACCTCGCTCTCAGCCCACCCACCGAACCCTCCAACACCGACGACACTGCCCACAGCCTCAGACGCTGGATCGACGACTGTGCCAACACCCTCGCCCCGCTGAAGAAACCCTCCTACAGAGACACCAGCAAGAGGGCCAGCTGGTTCACCCCAGAACTCCTAGCCTCCAAGCGAGCCTGCCGGAAACTAAAGAAGAAATGGCACAGTGAGCAGACTACGGACAGCCACGCAGCCCACAAGGACGCCATCCGCAACCACCATCACCTCATCAGGACTGCCAAGAGGACCTCCTTCAAAGACCGCCTCGATAACAACGCACACAATAGCAAGGAGCTCTTCAACATCGTGAAGGAGCTCTCCAACCCCAGCTCCAACACCGACATCCCGCCGTCGCAAGCCCTGTGCGACTCCCTCGCCACTTTTTTTCACCGCAAGATAGCAGACATCCACGACCGCTTCAACACCCAGACAGCCCCAACAGACATCAACACAACAGACTCTCCGCACACCATCGACCACGACTCCCTGCTAGTCTGGGCCAACGTGAGCATCGATGACACCATCAAGACCATGAGCACAATCCACTCCGGCTCCCCGTCAGACCCATCCCCGCACCACATCTTCAACAAAGCCAGCAGCTCCATCTCACCCCATCTGCGCAACGTCATCAATCTCTCCCTCGAGACCGCGACCTTCCCAGAGAGCTGGAAACACGCAGAGATCAACGCCCTACTCAAAAAACCCAAGGCGGACCCAAGAGCCCTCAAAACACAAGACCGGCCCAGCCTACCTCAACAGACGACTTTCCTTCTACATCCCCAACCGCCAGCTCCGCTCCTCCGGCCTCGCACTCGCCACCGTCCCTCGCATCCGAAGAACCACCACCGGCGGGAGATCCTTCTCCCACCTCGCCGCCAAGACCTGGAACACCCTCCCACTGAGCGTACGACAGACCCAAGACCTGCTGACCTTCAGGAGGCTACTCAAGACCTGGCTGTTTGACCAGTAGCGCCCCCCCCCCCCCCTCCCAGCGCCTTGAGACCCTAGCGGGTATGTAGTGCGCTCTACAAATGTCTGATTGATTGAGTAAATGCTCTTTTCTTTATCTCAGTCAGTAGGATGAGGGTGAGAGACCCTCAAACGACTATTCTTTAGAAAATATTTATAAGAGCAATGAGTAGAAAGTGCATTGGGTGTTGTTTCCACCCCCACCAAAAGTTTTTATTTTTTTTATTTTCTTATTAAAGAAATTCCAAAACCTACTAGGCCTTCCACCCCTTGGTACATTATGGCCTTATCTGAGACAAAAAAAGGTTGCAAGAGACTTGAAAGAGTTAGGCATAGTGCATAACTCCGCGGCCAGACTGCTCTGCCATGTACCTAAAAAGGCCTCCATCTCAGGTTCTCTCCGTGACCTTCATTGGCTTAAGATAGAGAATCGTACCAAATTCAAGGCCCTCTGCTATATGCATAAGATCAAATCGGGCACAGCGCCTCAGTATTTGAGTGCCTTAGCCCATCCTAATCTTCTTACACGCCTTCTTCGATCCTCTTCTCATGCCAAATTTCTAGTCCCCAGGATCAAACGGACGCGTTTGGGTGGCCGATCTTTTGCTTACCTGGCCCCGCTACTATGGAATTCGCTCCCCACGCCTCTCCGGCACGAACCCAGCTATAGCATCTTTCGCAAAGGCCTAAAAACTTGGCTATTTAACCAGTAGATGTCCTCCTTTTCTCTCGCGTTCTGTCTGTTGGCGCCGGGAAACCTCCGGGTAGCTGTGCGCCTTATAAAATTAATAATAGGCATACTGATTACTCTATAAAAGCAAAATTAGAATTAAAGCAAACATTGTCCAACTATAAGAAATTGATGGCCTCGGCTAAAACTGAATTTTACTGTAAACTAATACTATGCTTTACAGAACAAGGGTCCCACACAATTTGGAATGCAGAATAACAATTTCACAGTTTTATAATAAAAATTGGATATAACAAATGTTTTAATATACAGATAGGTATTTTAATGCGAGAATCTATAAAACAAGGAATAACACGCGAAAAAATAGGGTGAGCAACCGTGGCAAGGCAGAGGGAAATCAGCCGATTTCCTTACCCCAGGCAAGTGACTTAAAAAGTGACTTTTCAGTATATGTGAATATAAATAAACAAAAGTCACAATTGGGGTTACATCTCATACTCTACAATAGAATATAAATAGCGGTATAGAGTTGAGAATGTATGTGTCGACGACGTTTCAATCCCGGAGGGAGTATCGGGATCTCATCAGGACTAACAGATAGAACAGGTGCCTGAGAAGTTGCCTGGATAAGTATGAGGGGAAGGGAGAGAAAGGAAGCAATTTAGGAATAAATTAAAACCATAGAAAAGGAAATGGAGAGGTTGAGGAAATAAGGTATGGCAGTAGGGTGGATAAGTGAGTGTGTCGGGGGGGGGGGGAAGAATAGGGGGAGTGTTGGAGAAATATCAGGGAATGTGAAGGGAAAGAGAAGAAGAAGTAATTAAAGAATGAGATTAACCCATGGTGAATGAGAGGTGGAGAGAAGAGTGGAGGATACGGTGTGCGACACCCAACGCACCTCTTGTTGAACATTTTGCCGCATTGAACCACACGGAGGACCAAATAAGGTGGCAAGTCATCGCAGCGATCTTACAACCACCAAGAAATACAAACATTGCAGGCATCCTCAACAAGTAGGAATTAAAATGGATTATACGTACGGACAGTCTCCACACAGGACTGAATCGCCTGGAGGACTGGTCAAACTTGTTGTAATCATACTTGGCACCTTGGGAACAATGGTTCTTCTGTCAATACTGTATTGCTAACTGTAATCCCGTCTCTCTCACACTGTATCTCGCTCTGACCTCCTATCCTAGTCTCTTACCCCCATCCCCCACCCCTTCAACTCCCCACGTCTCCATGTATTAACCCCTTGATACTCTCCCTAACTCCCCCTCTTTTCCTACTCCCTCTTCCTCTCCCCCTGTTGTCCCTTGTATCCTTCCTCTGTCATTTTTCCTATACCAATTGGCAGACACCGATTTTAGCTTCTGCACCTTCATCCTCCAGTGCATCACTTCCATCGCTCCCCCACCCCTTGTCTTGGTTGGCTCTCTTTCCCCCCCCACCCCCCTTTCTCGCTACCATGCCTTGACTCTCACCCCTCTCCAACATGGCCGCCACCCATACGTCGAGCCGGTATACTCGTGGCTGCCTACCACGTCATTTCCGGTGCTCGGAGACAACGTAGGTTATCCTGGCCTCATACAGCCTCACTCAGCCTGCCCGCCTTGATCGCCACTGCACGGTGCACCCCTGATCCCAGGGCCGTCCGCTGTCTTTCCCACATCAGGTAAGCCTGGCCCAGCGGCATGACTTACCCCGGCGATTCTGCTTTATTCTGGCCCTTATTGTTCCCTCGCACCTATTCCGGCCCCAACAATTCCCGTTTTTCCTTCCTTTCCCCGCAGACATCGAGCCGTCGCTCGGTTCCATTTCCTTATTCCTGATTCCGGGGTTGCTGTTGACCTTATTGCACACAGCGGCCTGCTGTCCGGCACGCCCATCCACATTGCAGTCTCCCGGCTGGGAGCTGCTACCTGTTGGAAGATTCTAATCTAAATTCCCAGGTTGGATGGCCATGATCCACACGGTAAGATTCCCACCACGTGTGCCTCCTCCCCCCTCTACATACGGTGCCTTTTACCTTACCATCTCCCCTTCCAGACCCCCGCATACAAAATTGTCTCCGGACTGCTCTTGGTGAAAACTACTGCCAGCATCCCGCACTGGCCCCCCGCATCGCGGTTTCCCCCTTGCAGCTCTATTGGTTAGTCCTTCTATTATTGGTCTACCTCTTATACTCTCTCTCGCCCCGTTACTCCGTTTCTTCCTCCCCTCACCCCTACACCTTCACTTATCCTTCTCAGTGCCAATCCTCCACTCTTCTCTCCACCTCTCATTCTCCATGGGTTAATCTCATTCTTTAATTACTTCTTCTTCTCTTTCCCTTCACATTCCCTTCCCTGATATTTCTCCAACACTCCCCCTACTCTTTTTTTTTTTTTCCCCTCCCCCCCCCCCGACACACTCACTTATCCACCCTACTGCCATACCTTATTTCCTCAACCTCTCCATTTCCTTTTCTATGGTTTTAATTTATTCCTAAATTGCTTCCTTTCTCTCCCTTCCCTTTCCCTTCCCTCATACTTATCCAGGCAACTTCTCAGGCACCTGTTCTATCTGTTAGTCCTGATGAGATCCCGATACTCCGTCCGGGATTGAAACGTCGTCGACACATACATTCTCAACTCTATACCGCTATTTATATTCTATTGTGGAGTATGAGATGTAACCCCAATTGTGACTTTTGTTTATTTATATTCACATATACTGAAAAGTCACTTTTTAAGTCACTTGCCTGGGGTAAGGAAATCGGCTGATTTCCCTCTGCCTTGCCACGGTTGCTCACTCTATTTTTTCACGTGTTATCAATCCTTGTTTTATAGATTCTCGCATTAAAATACCTATCTGTATATTAAAACATTTGTTATATCCAATTTTTATTATAAAACTGTGAAATTGTTATTCTGCATTCCAAATTGTGTGATACCCTTGTTCTGTAAAGCATAATTCCACCCTTGGTCCCCGCTGACTTCCAGGGTCTCCTTGTTCTTCTTGTAAACTAATACTAGCCACTAAACTCCTGTAAGGACGTTTTTAAATTAGTGGGGTCACTCACTTCACCTAGTTGCGTGTCCCCTACTATTGAGCATTCACAAGAGCTTGCAGATCAGCTCTCTTTATTTTGAGGATAAAGTAAGGTCTATCTGTGCCTCGTTTGGCTCCTCTGAAGAGGTACCTGTATCCAACCTGGAGGTGATGCCCATCGCTTCGTGAAGTAGGTTGGGGGTTCCTGGCACTTATGCTGGCATGGAGGAGTCTACTATGTTTCCTCGAATGGATCATTTTGAAACATTCTCTGGAACAACTCACTTCCATTACAGCAACCATCAATACAGGCTCTCCCCTGGACCCCATTCCTCTTAGATTTTGAAAGAGGTGAGGTTGGCTCTTGCACAGCCTCTCTTGGCATTTGTAATAGTTTTTTAATCAATGCTTGGATACAGACAGAGGAAAAACTTCGATTAATTGTCCCTCTTTTGAAAAAGCTATAAACAGATCAATCTGTTCTTGCTACTTTTTTGTCCCATCTCGCTTCTTCCTTTTGTGCCAAAATCTTCGAGAAGTATGTCCACTCGTTGCTTTCAGATTTTCTGGAACACCATATATCCTTGAGCCGGTACAATCTTTTTTTAATTTTTTTTTATTATTAATCTTTTATTATAACTGAGCAGTAAAAGCTTCTGTACATTAGTTTCTAAAACATCACAAGCATTATTACATTACGTTACAGTATTAGTAATCTAGGGGCTGCCCCACCTTTCCCACACATTTTAATGTTATCTTCAGCTGTTCTCCGACTGTATTAGGGATAGTATTGTTTCACCCACCGGAGGTGTACGTGGGTTCCCTCTCTATCGACTTACTCCAATTTTTTCCCCATTTCTTTGGGCACCCTCTTTTCGCTTAGACTGATTTCTCTGCCATCATACACCAGTCCATATCTCTTTTCTAGTCCAGGAGCATTGGTGGGAGTATGGCCCCCCCCCCCGTGACGAGCTATGTTGCGTTTTACCAACATGAGACCAGAGTTACCCAGGTTTGATCTGTCCGTCCCAGGTTTGTATCTTCCCACACATTTGAGACGCCACTTAGAAGATAATGCAAGTTCCTCACTCACCGCCCCAGACATACATGAGATTGTAGCCTGCCAGTAGTTTTGAGTCACCTGACATGTCCATATTATATGATAAAAGGATCCCACCCCTCCAGACTTCCTATTGCAGGTTGTGTCTGTTCTACGACCCATCTTCACCAGTGTGGTGCAGGAAATGTACACTATTTGTAGTATTTTGAGTTGGACTAGTCTGAAAGAGACCCTGATGGCTATCTCTCGTGGGGAAGCTAAAGCGTCTGGCCATTCTTCTTGCAAGTCAGGTATGTCTTGAGCCCAACAATCTTTCAGGATTGTAAGAGTGGCTGGTAGATTGTTTGAGTTTCTGGTAGGTGAGCGAGACTTTCGTAGCAAGTGCTCCTCAAGGAGTCTGCACTCCCAACGGGTATGACTCCGGGAGCGTCGACCCCCCGGGGCACTGCCTTCTGTAGAACGTGTCAGATCTGCTGGTAGTGGAAACAGTCCGAATGGGCCAGTTTGTGCGTTTTTTGTAGTTCAAGTGAGACCATCTCTACCCCTGTGTGGAGGTCCCATAGCCTGGAAATTCCTATTAAGTCCCACTTACTGAACCCCCCACTAATTCCAGAAGCACCCAATTGTTGAGATTACCAGAGTGGTGTCCCTTGGTAAGTTTATTTTTCCATCCTAGTTTGGACAGAGTCGAGTGCCACTGGCAAAAACCGTATGAGCCGTGGGGCCCTCCAGCTGGAGTCGTCGTGGATCATTGTGAGAAGTTGGCCTGGTATATGCTGTCCACCAATTAAAGTGGGCACCTTGCACCAGTCCAAACAACCCATATGGTGATTTAGGAGGTCTAAGATAACCTTAGAAAATTATCCAAGTGGTAGCTGTGGAGAGCAGCCTTCAGGCTTAGTCTTGAAGGAATGTTAAGCAGCTTGTTTTATCAGAATGCAACCTTATAGTATTGGTTAAATGAAAGGAGAAATACACAGTAGTTACAAAAATATGTATTTATTGATATAACACTCTAGTACGACACAGTATCTCGTACACAGAGATCAACACAAAGCACACAATACTGTAGCACAGAAATGAAAGTAAATAGCACTAATACACAGTGGGCCCCAGGGGGGGACCAAACCATATACTAAAATAGTGGTATAAGAACCACAACTCGAGTCAAGACAGTGTCTAGAGGTTGTAGAATCGCTGGGACCCCAAGAAACCACCCAAGGTGAGTAAGTAGGGACCCCACGGAGGACGGGTGCAGTGTGGGAACACAACCTCGTGCTCCGTACAATTCTATGTGAAAGTCGCGTTTGAAGTTTTAGAGTTTAAGGACCCTTTTCAGTGGACTTTGAAGAAACCCAGTGGAAGTTAGGAGGTTGGAGCGCCACCCCACCCGTGGATACCGGAGTACCAGAGTTACCTATCCCAGGGAAGCCGGGTGCCTAGGTCTGAAGTGGCGTCGGAAACCGCCGTTCTCAATGGAGGACTTCGAAGAAGAGCTGCTGTTGGAAGGAAGGAAAGTGTCCGTTGGAATCCAAAGGTAGATTCTTGTTGAAGAGTACCTGAAAGCAGAGGCGACAGAGTCTGGGTCACTCAGAAGTGACCAGGGGCTCGGTAGACAAATGCCCACCAATGTCGGGTGCTTCAGGTGCGTTGATGTAGATCTCGACTCTGCAGCCACGGGGACCAGGAGACGTCGAGGACGACCAGGAGCCGGATACGAGCTGTCCCACGAAGGATGTAGAGTAGTGAGGGGTTGGTGTCCGGCAGGAGCACCAACAAGCCTTGGCAATGGCAACCCACGCAAAAGGTCAAGGATGGTTACCGTTTGGACCAGCAAGGTCCAGGAGACTCACCAAACACAGGGGCGTCGGGACAGGCCTGGAGCAACCAGGGGAGCCCAAGAAAAGCAAAGTTGACCCTCGAGTGGACCCACAGGCCGGAGGCACAGGAGTCGCGAGGGGACCTCGAGCGGTTTCACAAAGCAGCAGCCCATGGAGCACTCTGTGCGAGGAGGCTGGAGTTCTTTGTAGGAAATGATGCCAGAGGTTAGGGCTACTTGGAGCCCAGTGCACTTGTTCGGGAAACGTAAACCAGCATATGCACTTGTAAATGAACACAGTGCACATGGGTACAGTTATTGCAGCCCCCACAAGGGATTCTGGCCTCAAACTTGGTAAGAGGGCAGCTCTGACCTCGAGGGACGTAGGAACCCACCCCCTGTGTTGCTGAAGCCTTCGGAGTCTGTAGGAGCTCAGGAGCAGCAGACCGGTCAGTCATGATTTGGTGCCTGGGGATGCAGGGGAGTGACTCCTTCACTCCAAGGGAGATATCTTCGGTTGTCCTTGATGCTCCACAGGTCCTACACGGATCCTGTTAGGTGCACTGGCACAGACGATGCTTCTGATTGAGAGGCAGACAAAGTCGGGCCCAAACGAAGTCCAGAGTGTCCAGACGGTCGAAGTTCAGTGGTTTCTGGTTCAGAATCTTGTCCACGTCGAATCTAGGGTCCTACAGCCAGGTAAGCCCTTTTGTACCCACGGGAGAGGGATGGACAGATTCAGGGGACCCTCCCATAGGGGAGTCTGGACAGTGGGGAGGTTGCTCCCATATCCTTTGCCCAGTTTCGCGCCAGAGCAGGAGCCAACGGCTCCCAGGACTGGTTTAAACTGGACTATGCACAGGGACACCAAATGTGCCCCTCATGCAGACTTTCGGTCGCTGGCAAGTGTACCCACCCAGCCCTAATGCACTAAATCCTGTCTGGGAGGTGGTCACACCTCCCTGTGACAGGATGCCTATTCTGCCTTCCCCTGCTCGAGCTTGGCTCAGCAGCAGGAGGGCAGAAATGTGTCTCTGGTCGGCAGCAACCATTTTATGCTGCCCGCGACTAGAAGGCTGGTACCGGGAACACCAGGGACCCAACGAAGCTCCCTTCTGATGTTTGACACCAAACACGATGGGGTTACTTTCGGCCGTTTTAGAGTTGGTCATTACGAGGTCGCATAATGCCACTTACTATGTTGTAAATGGCTGATGCACTGACAACCCGGGAGAATGGACTCCGTAGGCTGCAGGGGTGTCCTGCTCATGCAGTGGCACCCTCTCACTTATTACCACGCCCCCTGCCTTCAGGATTGTTAAGGCCTGCTATTGGAGTGACTTATGGGTTTTAAGTGCAGTGACCCTTGGATATAGTAAACCTATATCTTAAGTAAGTGGTGCATGCACCAACTTACACAGGCTGCAATTGCAGGCCTGTAGGTTCCATTTTGCATGGCTTCTCATGGGTGGCATAATACATGCTTCAGCCCATAGGAGGCCTCTGGGGTACCTATGCCATGGGTACCATATACTAGGGACTGACGAGGGTACCCCAGTATCCAATCTGGAGTGTGCCAAAGTACATAACATAACAGTTTAGGGAGAAAGCAGATAGACTGGGGTCCTGATTAGCAGCATCCTAGTCAGACTAGTCAAAAACAGTATCCCATTCAGCAAAAAGTGGGGTAACCACAAGAAGCAGATCCTACTTTCCTACACAACCCCCCCCAACCCCCCAACGTAAGGAGATGAGACTAAACTTGCCCCGTTGTGACTTCATTTTCGAAGTGGAAATATCTGGAGAGTCCATCTGCATTGGCATGGTTACTCCCAGGTCTGTTCCTCTGTATAGTCCATCCCCTGTAGGGAAATGGACCACCTCAAAAGTTTGGGGTTTTCACCCTTCATCTGTTTTAGTCATAGGAGGAGCTTATGGTCTGTCTGAAAAATGAAGTGAGTGCCAAACGGGTATGTCCCCAACTTCTTCAGGGCCCAGACCATAGCAAAGGCTTCCCTCTCTTAGCTGACCAACGTTTCTCTCTGGGGGTCAACCTTCTGCTGATAAAAACTACTGGTTGATCCTGACCCTCTGCATTAAGTTGTGACAACACAGCCCCTAACCCCAACTCAGATTCATCTGTTTGGACAATAAATTGCTTGGAGTAGTCAGGACTCTGCAGAATGGGAGCAGTGCACATGGCCTGCTTGAGATCATCAAATGCCTTCTGACAGCAAACTGTCCACTGAACCTTCTTGGACATTCTTTTTGATGTAAGATCATTCAAGGGAGTCACTATAGACCCATATCCTTTCACAAATCTTCTGTAGTACCCAGTCAGCCCAAGAAAGCTCTGACCGGAGCCTGGGTAGTTGGAGTAACCCAGTCTATTATGGTCTGGGTATTGCTCTGTAATGGTTGAACCTGGCCTCCACCCACAAGGTGGCCCAGGTACACAACCTTGCTCTGCCCTATCTGGCACTTCGTAGCCTTGATAGTGAGGTCTGTTTTCTGCAGAGCCTCAAACATTCTTCAGGTGGACCAGGTGATCCTCCCAGGTGGATCTAAAGACAGCAATATCATCAAGATATGCTGCACTATAGGCTTCCAGACCTGTAACCAGCCTTTGGAATGTGTCAGGTGCATTCTTCAATCCAAAGGGCATCACAAATTGATAATGCCCACTAGGGGTTAAAAATGCTGTTTTTTGTTTGCCATCCTCAGCTAGTCTGATTTGCCAATAGCCAGCAGTTAGGTCAAATGTGCTTAGATACTTCGCTGAGGCCAGAGTATCAATAAGCTCATCTGCCCTAGGAATTGGGTGAGCATCAGTCCTAGTGACTGCATCGATTCCCCTGTAGTCCACACACAACCTCATCTCTCTTACCACCTTGGGTGTGAGGTTTAGGTACCAGGACGAGTGGGCTAGCCCAAGGGCTATCTGCGGGCTCAATCACTCCCAGTTCCAGCATCTTTTTGACCTCTGTCCTGATGCAATCTCTGACCTGGTCAGGCTGCCTGTAGATTTTATTCTTGACAGGTAGACTCTCACCTGTGTCCACTTCATGGGTACACCAGGTGGTTTGACTGGGTGTCAGAGAAAACAAATGCCTGTATTGATTGAGGACCTTCCTACAATCAATCTGCTGTTGACCAGTGAGGCTGTATGCCAAGACTACACCAACTGATCCATCATCAGGAGGCCTCTGGGGAACCTATGCCCTGGTTACATGGGTACCATATACTAGGGACTGACATGGGTGCCCCAGTATCCAATCTGGAGTGTACCCAAGTACATAACAGTTTAGGGAGAAAGCAGATATACTGGGGTCCAGATTAGCCGGATCCCAGTCAGACTAGTCAAAAACAGTATCCCATTCAGCAAAAAGTGGGGGTAACCATAAGAAGCAGATCCTACTTTCCTATAATCATTATAAAGTGCGTGGAGATACCCTCTTGGCTGCAATACCAGCCGATCCATTTTGTATGCCGGTTCTGTTAGTGGTTGGTGGACCCATTGGTTAACGGTTGCCAGTTGGCCTGCCTTGTATGTTTGAATGTGTGGCAGTGCGATTCCTCCATCATACCAAGCTTTCAAGCTTGGAAATGTGCCTGATCCCACCCGTTACAAAGATGCCCAGATATCGAAATCCCTCTGAGACCACCTTTGCCTCACAGTTCATCTGTAAATTCGGTCTTCGTCCACTGAGAACAAACACTAATGACTTTGCCCAGTTGATGGTATACCCTGAGTATCGTCCAAACGTGGCAAAGATATTTAATATTCTTGCTATAGAGGAGCGGGGAGGCGCCACATATAAAAGGATATCGTCCGCATAGAGCGAGATCCTGTCCTCCCACTCATCTGTCCAACGTAGGCAGCGTATTATTGGATCTCTATGGATCCATGCTGCCACTGGCTCTAACATTAATGCGAAGATCAGGGGGACAAAGGGCATCCCAGTCGTGTGCCTCGCTGTAAAGGAAATATGCGAGATTTTTCCCCCTTTACTACTACCTGTGCCTGAGGTGCAGTATATAGGAGGTTTAGCCAGGATAGAAACTGTGGTCCAAACCCCATACGTTTGAGTACCGCTATCATGTATGGCCACTCCACTGTGTTGAAGGCCATTCGCGCGTCCAGAGAGGACCGCCGCGTCCTCCCTGATCCTGTGGGCACGTCCCATGACTCCATGAAGGTGCTTGAGATTCAGGGTGGTGCTACGCTCTAACATAAATCCAGATTGATCCGGGTGGACCAAAGCGGGGAGTAGGGGTAGAAGTCGCCCAGCCAATAGTTTCGCAAGAATTTTTGCTTCAGCGTTTAGCAACGAAATTGGTCGATATGACGTACATTGGTCCCTTGGCTTTCTTTATGCACTACGACTATTGTTCCCAATCTCTGATCTAATGGGAGTGTACCCATAGTTGTACTTTCACCAAATATTGTCAAAAAGTTGGGTGCAATTATCTGTGCTGTGAGTTTGTATAGTTCTTTTGGGATGTCATTTGGTCCCAGTACCTTACCCGATCTCAGGGCTCCAATGGCTTGTGGTATTTCAGCTACTGTCCGGTCTTCCTCCAGCGGTTGACGTTCTTCTGTCAAAACCGGGAGTTGGATGTCTTCCAGGAACTCTAGAGATTCCCGTCCTGAATATTTTCCACTTACGGAGTATATCTCCATGTGGTGGTCTGCAAACGTCTCAGCAATGCCCAACGGATCTCTAATCTCGTCCCTGGATTTGGAGATCATGGAAGGGACTCACCTATTTGCTCTGTGGCGCTGATCCAACCAGGCCACTAATTTGCCCGCCTTATCACCCGCTTCATATATTCGGTGCTGTGTATCGTTAATTTTATTTCTGGCCTCTTCTGTGACGCAGTCTTTATAATCTTGTTTCAGTTTTAACGTGTGTTGTAAAGTGTCATCATATTTCCCTGCTATTTGAAGTTCTAAGTCAAGGATTTCCTGTTCGAGCTTTGTAACTGTCGCTCTTTTCTCTTTTTTTTTATGCCCTGAAATCAGTGAGCGGGCCTGACCTCTAACCACCGTCTTATATGCTTCCCATAATATCTGTGGCGATGCGACTGTGCCCACTTTATCTTGAAAATAAAGAACCCTAGTCTCGGCCTGACCCTTTTCTATCATTGGCACCTTAATATACCAGGGGTTTATGGCTACTGGGCCCAGGTGCTGCACCCCACTCGCCTATCTCGCCACAGGGGAGAGTGGTCCGAGATGCCCCTCGCTAAGTGTCTGACGTCAGTAAAGTAGGGGAGGAGCACGGGGAGGGAAATCAGGAAGTCCATTCGCGATCCACTACCATGAGCTCCTGAATGAAACGTAAACTCTGGGGTAGTGAGATTGAGGGTTCTCCAAATATCTGAGGCCCGTTGCTGCTAGAAATTCTGCCAATCGTGTCTGTGTGGGGGCTTATAGCCCGGGGGGAGGGGGTCAGTCAAGAAAGTCATAGCTTGTCATGTTAAAGTCTCCTCCCATATATAAGCAACCCACTGGGAGGTCGAGTACTAGGTCACCCAGGTCCATCAAAGTCTAGTCTCTCAACATGGGGGGGGACATATACTGACAGGATATTTATTACTTCTCTTGCCCATGTCCCCGAGAGGGCGACAAACCTGCCCAGTCTGCCTGTCCATGTTTTATCTAGTATGAGGGGCAGTCCCTTCTTGAATCTACTTTGTTATTAGCAGTTCTAGTTGACCTGAGGCTGTCAGCTGCTAAGGCGGGGGGGAGGGAGGAAAGATTGGAGAGGAGGGACATAAGAAATTAAAAGTGGAGACAAAAAAATTAAAAGGAGAGAAGCGATGTCTAAGGCAAAGGAGAGAAAAGAGGAGTGAATGGAGGAAAAACGGGGCAAAGACAAGCAAAAAGAGTAACAGAAGAGAGGGAGAAAGTAGGAAAAAGGCAAGAGGAAATATTCACGGAGAAAATGAGGGGAGCGACGCAGATAAGCGCAGAGGGGTGTACAATTTTAACAATAGTTTATGGCCAAGATCAGGCAGCGCTACTGTACTTTTAAAAATGGAGATCCGCAGCCAAATTCCCCAACTGCACCAAATTGCCAGACAAAGATGGCCCATTTGAGCGGTGTTCAGAAGAGGTCCGCAATGGAGGACGCGTTGAGTGGTCCTGGAATGGAAAAGCAGGCTACAGGAATTACAAGCGCTATTTAGTTCAGGCCAAGGATCAGGTCTTAGTGCAACTAACAAATTAACTAAACAAGCTTTAACAAAGCCAGTAGTTCATGGCTTTTGGATGGTGTCCATTAACACCCGCCTCCGCGCACTACATCTTAGCATACATAGCAGGATTCCATGCTTCCCTCACAGTAGATAGACTAGGCTGCAGTGATACTAACAAACTAACAGAGCTCATCCTCCATGGGTGGGAAGTTATGTTCTAAACCAGGGCCGGTGCTAGGCATGGGCATTGTGGACAGCTGCCCAGGGTCTTGCACTCGGCCTACCAGCATGGGGCCCCGCACCGATCGTGTGTCCTGTTGTTTACCTGCCGATCCAACTAAAAGAAAGGTGTCTCCTTGCATTTGGGGTCCATGGGAGGGGCCCCCTCCCCGGGCCTCTCGGGGATGGTGTCTGGAGGCCTAGGGGAGGGAGAGGCTTCCTTGTGTCCCAATTGCAAGGAGACCATTCAGAGACACTGCGGGACGCCTATTGTCCAGCATTTTAGCGCCCCCACTGTTCACTTTTAGCCCACAAGCAATTCTCACACCTATCCGGCTGAAGGTGTGAGAATTGCTTGTGGGCTGAAAGTTAAAACTGTGGGGGCGCTAAAATGCTGGACAAGGGGCCTCCCGCAGTCTCTCTGAATGGTCTCCTTGCAAGGGGTCACTTCTGTAAATTAGAGGGGCCTCGCACATTCCCTTTTGGCCCAGGGCCCCACAAATCCTAGAACCGGCCCTGTTCTAAACCATACAAGCTCAGCTTGAGCGGAATGACTGAAACTCACACAAGTCCACAGCTTTCCTCAGTAGTGCAAACATTCCTCAGACACAGGTACCTCAAGGGCATCAGCATTGTAAGTTTCCCTCGAAATCAAAACCTTTTACAACCATGAACCTTTGATTCGGCACTAGCCGACCCAAGTAGTTTGCCTTCACTCCACACATTGTATGCTGCCTGGCGTTTTGTAGTGGCAAAAATGCACTCGTCTACTTTGGCCGACATATTACCTCAACATCCATAAAAAGTATGTTGGAGAAGCAGTTGAATAGTAACATAACCATGAAATTGGAGTAAAACCCCATTGTTACTGAAAACACATTCACCTAAACAAAGAACTAAGATTGTTAAAATATTTGTAAATGTGCTTGTTATGACAATGCTGCCTGCTCAGTGTTCTTAAGAACTGCGCCGACTCGATCTGTAGTGTCAATAATGGCTCATGCAGTCTTCCTCCAGTGCGTGCTTCACTGCGTTTTATGATCATATATGGTAGTTTTTTGAATTTCCATGTCTGGTTGTGCCAGGCTGTGATCGAGAAGAGAGGCATATGTAGGAAGCAAAACTCGAAATCGTTTTAGGCCTCATGAGATTACACTGTAAACTGAATTCTTTTGTAACATAAAAATGTGAGAGAAAGCAAGTATAGGCTGTGACGTGGCTCCCTATAAAGATTCAGTAAAGCCATGCTGTAATTGCTTTTACAACGAGGCGTGTTTCTTTACACTGGACAATATTTCCGAGAAGAAACAGCAGTGTTTACTTTATCGCTTTAGGACATGGAGCACTCCCTATTGCAGCAGGTTGCATAAAACACGGGAAGAAAGCTGCAGTGGGAAAGTGTTAAATATTTCGGGTACTTTTTCCATAAAGCAGTTCTGCTGTAACTAAAAAAAAAAAAAAAAAATCCCACTCCACAAGATGGAAATAAGCGTGGCATGCTGCAGCGTATATGCTACCACCACCATGTCGCTTTTGGGGAGATGCTGGTGTGCTGGGATCCTTCATCTACACTTAAAAAAAAAAAAAATCCAGCTGCTTATAATCGTGCCTTCGTCCTATTTTTGTTTATTCTTTTGCAACCACGTCTAGTGAAAAGCATCAAACCTACCTGTGGGCATGGCCATAGCTCTTCCTGATGTCCGTATTGAGCGGATCCGAGATTAAATAGAGGAGCCAAAGATCTGGTAATGTAATACTGCCTTCCTAGCTCGAAGCCTGCCAGACACTGCAGCTGTCAGGTTTGCTTGCATCATCTTGGGAACATTCAGAGAGCTTCCCTGGGAATGCATTCTGCCCATTGCTTACCATTTGACTTTGTGGTTTAGTACTCGCATTTGCTTGCTTTCTATTTGCTGGTTTTATTTGTTTTATGCTGTCCAAATTGTGTTTGTCCCTTCCTTGCTCAAAGTCTATTTAGTGTATTCTTCCCCCAATACCGAATTTCTGTAAGGAAGCCTTTAAATCTTGTTCTTATCCGGTCACATTTGCTGTGCATTTAAAAACGGAGGTCAAATGTCAGGCTCTGTCTTCCATAGAGCTTGCTGTTGATTTTTCTTTCTCGGACTTCAAAGTGAGGGGATTTCAAGTCAAAATAGTTTATTGTATATGATTACTTAAAATCATTACAATTTACACTTAAAAAATGTATTAAACTTAATTTTCCATTAAATGCCACTTATCAGCAATGAGCTTGGCAATATTTAAAATCTGAATCACATTAATAAAGCTCATAAAATGTTGGCTAACCGGTTAAACAATCTGCAAGAGTTCTATTATTCACAACTTTCAAAAGAGCTCAAGTGACCAAAATTATCCAAAGGTTAAATTGTTTAAGATAAAATGCCAAACTTTCCTATAAGGTTTAGTCAGCTACCGTTTTTCTGTGGTGTTCCTGTTATCTTGTGGAATAGGATCGCGGTCCTTTAGCTACTTGGGCTGGTGAAGGGGAGCCATGTTTGAAGCCCCTGCCGTCCTTGTTCATACTCTATCAATATCCTCTAAATCGGCTTGCCTTAGAAGTTCCCTTACTTTTGCCAGATATTTTACCCCCCGGCAGGCCAAGATTATAGAGGAACCTTCCAACCAACGTATCATGGCTTGCCTGCACGTGCGAATGTTCAATTCATTAAAAATTGGTTTTAAAAGCCCCCTCCTTATTTCCTTAACTGCGGGGCAAGCACACAGCAGGTGAGTTAACGTTTCATTACAAAAACCGCATAATCGACAGTGTGCTACTTGTTGGTTGCTTTTCCAGGACGGTTGTAGATCTTTTGAGTCATGCATGCCCAAACGGTAATTGGTGAAACTCTTTTTTAACTCCACACTAAAATGAGTTACTAAGTAGGCCTGAGGCTTTGTTGATATATAGGAGTTAATCACGGTCCACCCATGCCTACGTTTTGAGGTTATTTTATCTTCTAAGAAGGACTTCTTCTTTGCAGTCTTATTTGCCAATTTGCCAAAAACTGCCCGGTCTATCTGGCTGTCCCATGTCGTTTGTATGTCAAGTTCCGCCAATGATTTTCTCAGATAGGCTCCCCATGAGTGTGGAATGTCCTGATCCATCTGAATTTTGATTTCTTTCCAGCATAGATTGTTCAATGACCCCAGTTCAGATGCACGGAATTTGTGGCATAGTTTCACGAAGCCGCTCATGCTCCGGAATTTCTGATTTTGAAGGCCGAATTCCAGCCGGACCTGAGCTGGGGCAGCGGACCTTGGTAAATTAAAAACCGCTTTATAAACCTTCGTCTGAAGTCCGTTTAGCAGTTCCACCTCTTTGCCACACCAAACTACTAGGGCATATGACAATGTCGGTACTATTTGTGCTGCCATCACTTTTAAAAGATGTGCATGGTTCGGGCAACCCAGTTTTTTATTCAATAATCGGTACGCAAAAATTATCGTTTGAGATTTTGCTTTTAGGTCCATTTTGTGTTGCTTATGTGTTGAGCCTCTCCCCATTTTTAAGCCAAGGTATTTGTAGGCCGCTTGTTCTTCAATTATAGTCCCTTTTACGAACCATTTGAACTGGGTTTTTTTAGGGTCCACAAGACGTACAACCTTGGTTTTGTCTTTATTTAATTCCAAGCTGTCTCCATCCAGATAGGTGACTAGGTTGTTTATCGCTCTTTGTAGCCCGATGGGGCTTTGGCTCAGCACCACTATATCGTCTGCGTACTGTAAGAAGGGTATTGGCTCTTTTACTAAGTTTGGCGGATGGCAATCGGCTGCTTGCATGTGTTTACTGATATCTGCCATAAATAAATTAAATAAGCTCGGGGCTAGGACGCAGCCTTGTTTTAGGCCTTGCTGTGTGTAAATACTGGTGGTGGTGATAAGTTCATCGCCTAGTTTCACTCTTGCCCAGGTGTTACTGTGCAGGGCTATTATTGCATCCAGTAGTTTGCTCGGTAGCCCCCATGCTCTTAATTTTTCCCAGAGGCGATTTCTGCTTACTTTGTCGAATGCGGCTTTCAAGTCGACAAAACATGCAAACAACCGTGATTTCCTTTTTCTTGCTTTTTCGATTAAGAGTGCCAACATGGCCAGATTTGTTAAAGTGCCCATCCCTGGTCTGAAGCCGGTTTGAAACATAGGGATTATATTTCTCATCCATCCAATCTTGCAGGTGGAGAAGTAAGCATGATCCGTATAGTTTGGCCTCAACATCCATCAATGATATCAATCTGTAGTTTTCTGGATTATTGTGGTCTCCCTGTTTGAATATTGGATGAATAATGTTCCCTTTCCAAGATTTGGGGATGTTGATCTGTCTGTAGATCTGATTAAAAAAAGGCACAAGGTAGTCCGCCCAAAAGTCCGGAGCGTGTTTAAATAGTGCATTGGGCAGTCCATTCGGGCCTGCCGCCCCCTCCGTTTTTAATCTTTTTATTATTCCTCTCAATTGCTTTATATCGATCAGGTCATTTGAATCGTTACAGCTTACTGCTTGACAGGTATTTTCTTCTCCTTCAGGTCTTGGATCTTTTGAGGATTTTGAGGCGTCTATTGCCGTTGCATGCTTATCATTCCTCGCATTGCTGTACCTATTATGTACATGCTGTATCCAGAATTTTTCGCCAATTCCCGCTTCTTGTTGTAATTTTTTTCCCTTTGTCATATTATTTATGATGCCCCAGAATTCCCTACTATTTGGCAATGTGCTTGCCCACAATAGTTTTGTCCAGATTTTTTCTTTATATTCTGTCTTTGCTTCCCTCAGCATCTTCTTATATTTCTTCTGTAGATCCTTTAGTTTATCCTTATCTGTAGTTTTACCCATTTTGTCCGCCATGGCGTGGGTTCTCGCCTCTTTTACCATCCTTCTCTTTTCATCTCGAAGAGCAAGGTTAAACCATGGATCCTTTCTGATGTCTATCCTTTTTGTGTTTCTATTGGTAGCTGGAAAGTTCCGGGTAAGGAAAAGAGACAGATCTTCCCAGATTTTTATTTGATTTTCTTCTGTCGGGGGGCCTGTTTGACTCGTGTATTCTTTGAGAGTGTCCATTATGGTCGTCCTGTTTAGTCCTCGCCATCTTAATTTCCTCAGGTTAAACTTTTCTGCGTATTGTCCCAGCTTGTTTATTTTTTGCACCCGGGCCAAGTTTATATTAAGGTTTGTGATGTGCGGATGGTGGTCACTTTCTATGCGTGGGCAGACTTCGAATGGGTCTATTCTTGGGACTAGATTGCTGCTAATGATGGTAAAATCTATTGTAGATCGACTTTTTCCATTTGAGTACATTGTTATGGCTGGCCTATCCCCTATAGTGTTACCATTCAGGATTGACAGGCCGTACTTTTCTAACTTTTACGTTATTATTTGGTATCCCCAATCCTCCTGCCTCTTTTTTTTTTTTTTTTTTTTTAGTCTGTTTTATTAGGTTTCTATTGAAGTCTCCTGAAATAATCAAAGGGCAGAATTCGTGTGATTTTTGCAGTGCACTGATCAGATTCATTAGTATTGTGAGTTTTTCCTTCTGATTTTTTTTGTTTTTGCAGGGTGAACATATACGTTGACTAATAATTGCCAGTCTAGTTTGTTCGAATTTCGCTTTCCGGTAAGTTTTGTTACTTGCAACCAGTTTACCCCGGCTTCTAACTCTTCTATTTGCCAACCATGATTTTGTAATATATATGTTGATAAACCTCCCCTTGGGTGACCAAATCTTGCGAATTTTTCTGCTAGAATGTGATGTTCTATGTAACCTGATATTGCTGTTGGGTTCATGTTCCAGGTTTCTTGAAATAGTATTATATCTTGTTGTTCGAGGAAGGACAGAGTTTCTTGGTCATGCCCCATATTTTTAAATCCGTGGACGTTCCATGAACAAATCTTTATCATGTTCTGCCTTCTATCCCTCAACATGTGGGCTTACCTCGGGGATTCTATTGAATCCTGCTCATTAGCTTGAACTATCTGCCCCCACCTTTTGGCAGTCGTAAGTGAGTTTGACTGTTCGTTAGGTACGCGTGTTACTAAGTACTTTTGGCACCCAAGACCAGTCTGTACTGTCATCTGTAGACTGTTCAAGGTTTGATTCCCTCGCTATTTCCTTGTCCTCTTTTGAATTTGTTGGCCCCGGTGGCGTGGTGGATCGGGTGCCGTGTAAGCATGTTATTTGCTTTTTCGCAGATGCGTACTTCTGATTTATTAGGAAGGGGTAAGGGTACTGTGGGTGTTTATAAGGCCTCAGTATGATTCCCCAGAATTCAAATGTTAATCTGGTTGCATATATCATGTCCACTAGTTCCTTTGAGGACCAGGTAGTCAAAGTCTCTTCAATGTCCGGGGTTTCCGGTGAATGCTTAAATTCCACGGCTAACAGATCATGCGACGGTATTCCTTTTAGTTCTGGGATTTCTTTAAACAACCTTAAAAGGTTCCCTCTATTTAGTATGTCTTGCCTTCCTTTTGTGCAATATTCTGGCACAAACGTCAATTTCGATGTATTCTCCCATAAGTTATTTTCAGAGCAAATGGCACTTCCCGAACTTTCCTCCTTTTTCTACCGGAGTATTTATGGTGTTCGTGATTTCATTATCAATATGTCTGTCTTGACTCCTTTGTTCTTTACTGATCTTTTCTTGTAGAATATCCGGCTTTTTTACTTCCTTTGACTCTTGCTCTAATTTTACTGCCTCTATATGTATTACTGGCCCTTTTTGCTCGCTTTGCTGGTCGATAGAGGGCATCCTACATGCTCTGCCTTTTCTATTTATTGTAACTTTTATTGAATTTTGGCTACTATGTTCATTGTTGTCTGTTTTCTCGTACGCCTTATTACCTGGTGTTATTTCCCTTCTTTCTGGCTTTTCTCGTTTTATATCCCCCTTTCCCCTCATAACTGTTTGCCATCCGTTATCTGGACTGGTACCTCTTTCGTCTTCGGATGTGATCCTTACGTGGGCCAGCGATATTTTTTCGGCCCCTTCTCTCTTTTTAGTATGTTGTATTTTTAATTGCCTTAATTTGCCCTCCTTTTCCCTGCTGGGTACTTGGACTCCGTATTCTGGACTGGAACCTCTATCCTCTTTGGGTATAGCTCTTGTTTGGACCTGAAATGTTTTTTCTGCCCCTTCTCCCTTATCAATATGTTGGGTTTGTTCTAATTGCCTTTTTAAAATTCCGGCGGTTGGCACGGAATCTCCGATTGACCGATGGATAGGTATTGTAAGAAGCATCTGATTCATATTCTCTTTGTTAGTAATAGCCAGAGTACTTGGTGCATTTTGCTTTGTATTAAAACTGTTAGAATCCGTTGTATGATTTGATTGATCTGGGCCTGTTATTGGATCCTCCACTGTACCTATTGTCAATGCTTTATTTTCTTTCCTTTGTGTGTTTTGATTTGTAAAAATGGGGAAAATGTTCTCTAATTTTGTAGTTGGTTGAATATTGTATTTTGCCCTACACTTTCTAGCACGTTTTCTTTGTCTTTTTGTAGGTTTTGCAGTTTTTGAAGTGTCAATAGTGCTCTGTGTAACTTCGATTTGATCCCTTGTTTTAGGACATGGATCCTCTATTTCCTCTTGTTCGGCTTCTCCCTTGTCAATAACATGTGTCCCTTTACATGTATTTTTATCTTTGACTGGCTCCTTTTCCTCTGTGACCTTTTGGGTTTCCCTTTTATGTTTGGATTTTGTTGTTAGTTGCACTACCCCTAGGATATCACTTAATATTTCGGGCAGATTTGCCAATTTATCTATTATTTTGCCACATCCACAATTGAGCTGCAGGTGGGGATTGTTTATTTGTGATTCAGGAGTTCCCCTACGCATTACAAAGGAGGTGATTGAGTCCAGCTTGGTATTTATACCTGCAATAGGACCAGCAATTAGATTTATAAGGTCAATCTGGACTTCCATTTTATCTCATTGTAAGTTCAGTGCCCTGATTGCTTGTTCCAGTGCACTTAATAGAGTATTACTCCATGGTGCCATGTGCAGTTCATCAAGGGAGTTTCCAGTATCCCTAGACTCGTGGTCAATCCTACTTACCGATGAAATTGTTATCGGAGATGACCAGTTTAATTGATTTATTTTCGTCGAGAAGCTTCCTTCCTCCTGTGCGTTCACCTGTTTGTCAATCCTGCTGACCGATGAAATTGTTATTGGTGATGACAAATTTAATTAATCTTTCTCCATTGGCAGTCTTCCTTCCTCCTGTGCGTTTGTCTGTTGGTCTGTTCTTTGACCATGATTTGAAGGGGTAGATACCACCATTCCTGCTCTTCCCGATGCTCCATTCCCAGTAGGCAGTGTCGCGATAGACAGTGTCGCGATATTCCCTTCGATTACATCGTTTATTTCCTGAGTTTGGGTATTGGTATCTAGTATTTGCAACATGTTGGCATCATTTGATAGTGAGAATGAGCTTGACCAGGCGTTGTCCAGACGCATTTCCTGATCATCCAGTTTGGTTTTTTTTTCCTCCTAGTGCTCGTTTTTATTGTCCTCATTTGCGCTTCTTCCCAATGCATGGTTTATTGGAGGGGTGATCTGGTGTATCTGAGCTATTGCTGTTACCAATCTACTTACTTGCGTTTCCATGATTGGTTTTTGTAGGTCTGGATTTATTTTTTGTGTATTGGAGATATTTGTCTGTTGCTGTACGAAAGGGGAACTTATTTTACTGAAAGTGAATGCGCGCTTTTGCTGTTGCTCAGTCGTTCCCGATTTATCATGACTTTTGTTCGCCCTTGTTACTGGTGCTATGGGACTCGGCAACCGGGCTGTCTCTACAGTTGGTGCGTAAATGGCAGCCATTGGGTCCTTTAAAAAGAAGAATTTTTGGATCCCGGTATTTTTACCAGGGCTAAGGGATGTTATGTCCGGTGTTGGTGCTGAGACTAGCCTCTCTCTCTCTGGGGGGCCTTTCTTTTTTGGCTTATTTCTGGCCCTTCCTTTGTGACGTTTTTTTTTTTTTTTTTTTTGCCTATATTCACCTGCCGAACTTTCCCAGATCTCCTATTTCTCTGTTGCAGTTTTGGCTTGTATCCCCTTGGGAACACCACTGGTGAACTTACTCAATTGCAGAAGGAGATGGGGTTGATGTTGATGTGACACTGCGTTGCTAGTACTGCTAGTGCTGCGGCCTAAGCAGCCCAATCAACCCTAAAAGGTTTTGCGGCTCTTGTACCTCCTTGAGGGAGCCTTGAGAGTCCTGCCTCGTTTTAAGTTCGCCTGCGGCTCCTGCTGTGATTAACAGCCTTTCCAATATGCTGTTCCTGTCTTCTTGATCCAACTTTCGCGGATTCCACCGCATCAGGTAGAATTACTTCGGCACAGGCAACCCTTTGGTGTATGGTCCCATCAACGTTAGGCAAGCCTCCTGCTTCGTTTAGCAAACTTTTCGCTGCTCCTGCTGCGTAGCCCTCCCCGCCGGGCAGCACCCCCAACGGCTCCTGCCGCAGTGATTAAGCTCTTGTTAAGCTTGCTTACGCTTACTTACGCTCTTGTGCCCACCGCAGTATATCGCGGCTCCGGATGCCTCCCCCCCCTGGCGATAAAAGGCCGATCGCCTCACCTCTGGTGAAGGGGGGGGCCAGGCTGGGGGCCCGATTCACTGACTGCGGGGCTCAATCCAGGGCTCAGTCCGCTGTTAGGCGTTTGCAGCGGTTCTTGCTGTGCTCTCTCCGCGTTCTGCTCACGGCTCACTCTACTCTGCTCCTCTCCTCTCCTTGGTACCTCTCCTCGGTACCCTTGCACCAGAGCTCTCCCGCAGCCTCCAGGGCCTCCCGCGGCACCGAACGCACAAACGCTGCTTCATGGCTTCGCTGCTTTTTGGACCGTTTTCGCCTCTCTGGTCCCATACTGCTGCTCTCCTATTCTCCCGCTCTCACTCTCGCTGCGGGTTTCACGCAAAACCAGGACTGGAACTCTGGTTTCTGGGATTTATGTGGCAATCATGCTGGCTATTACGAGGGTGCGTAGGGCAGCCTGTACACTGTTTTTTGTCTAGCACACAGCAAAATTTCAATGTCTGCAAATAAACTGTGCAGATATTTCAGAATTAGAGAAGCACAAATGAAGCACATTTTTGGGAAATTCTGAAGTGTGGTGGAAACAAATATTTTAATACGATCAAAACAAATCAATACAATAGTATTTCCACACATTATCATTTGGGCGCTGTATGCTTTTATCGTTAAAACTGTCTTGTGCAAATGTAATGGACATTAGGTCCATTGATATTTTACCTAGACGGTCTGCTAATATATGTTGTATCGAGTAGGAGTCTAACTTTTGTAATACGTGCTAGTCATTAATATTAATCATTTTTGTGTTTTCCCACATTAGCCACTATTGGTTATAACAGGCTGTGAGTGCTACTCATGAGGTTGTTTGCAATCACAGTATCTTTAGGCTCGAATATTCTGCTATATTTATATATTTCTTTGGTTGCACCCCTAGTTATAAGTATTGGTCTATTATCTCCCTTTCTAGTTTGACCGACCGCTTACTGGATTTTCCTTGTTGCATGTTCCTTTACTCTGCATTATTTTCATTATGACACACACAAGAATTAGAATAACTGCTGTTTACTCGTGTACACGACTGTTTATTCCTCTTATTCTAAAATACAGTTGTTTTGCTTTATTTACATAGGGAACATATATGACTACCGGTTATATGGTTTTCTCTACGTACCAGGTTATTATCGATACTTTACTTCTTACTTTTTTCTTAACAATTAGCATCTCACGTGTTAGGAGGTCGGGCACCTGGGCACAATGTTCTTGCATGCTGAACAGTATGGTTCTTTTCTTTGTCACTATTTTCGTGATGAGTACATACTTTCAGACATCTGTTAACATATGCCTAACGTTTATTATTAGTTGTGCTGTTTTGCAGCTATATGATTATTTTGTTAATGATGACTAATTCAGACGGAGGCAACTTATGTGTTGTTCTCTGGTGTTTTGTCCAACGAGCCTTGGTGTTTACCTACTGTCACATCTTGTGTTCATTTCTTTTCCTTTTTGTTTGACACCTATGGTGGGTGATGGTATTTGCCAGTTATTTTTATGCGTGGTCTGTTTTTGATATTCCTTATTTAAATGTTTACAGCCCTGAAGAAGTCGAGGTGTCGCATGCCTATCGACGAAACCAGTGTTGGCTGAACTGTCTTATATTGGCTGTGTAAATCCTACTATGGTTGGACTATTCCCTTAGTGGCTGTGTGAATTTTCTACTGATTTCATGTGAAGATTTATGGATCTCACCTCCTTTGGCTCGAACTGACGAATTGGATTAAAGTGGACTTGACAGTATCAACTCTTGGATGGAATATCTGACTTTTTTCAACTCTTGAGTACTCTGATTTGTAGAATAGTTTCCCCTTTTTTGAGGGTCATATTAGCGTTGTTTTGGTAGCCGACCCTTTTCCTTTGAGTACCATTCAGTGACATTGTGGCTTTACTCTCCCCTTGTGTAGAGCAGAGTGCCTGTTGCTTTTTGGCCTGGTTACCAAAGTGTGTGTTAGTGGACATTTCGTTTGTGTTGTCTCTAATGGCAGTGTGCTACCACACCATGCATATTCCACTCTACGCCTCTCCACACTGCGTCACTGCTCTCTACTCTGCACCGCTCCACACTAAGCCATTTCACTCTATGCCTCTCTACTTTACACTCAACTCTATGCTAATTCACTCTACCCCACACTGCTGCACCCTGCGCCACTGTACTCTGCGCAACTGCACTCTGCCACTCACACCATTGCGCTCTGTCACTAATCTACTCTGTGCCGCTGACCTGGACTGTGCGCCTCTCTACTTCACTATGCGCCACTACACCATTGCGCTCTACGTTACTGCATTCTACGCCACTCTGTTCTGCGGCACTGCAATCTACTGTTTCTCTAAGCAACTGCACTCTACTCTGCACCACTGCCTTCTTTGCCACTCTACTTTGCACCACTGCACTCTACGCCACTCTACATCATTGTGCTCTAAGTCACTGCATTCTGCTGCACTCCGTTTTACTCTGCGCCATACTCTGCACCACTCTGCATCTTTCCACTTCACTCTACGTCTTGCACTCTAATCTGAAACAATTTATTCTACGTCACTACACTCTATTGTGCACCACTACTCTGCGTCACTGCACTCTTTGCCACTCTTCTGTACGTCTCTGCCCCGCGGCCCTCTACTCTGCAGCCTATAACACCCCACTCTAACCCCCCCCCCGCTCCTTTACCTCATTAACTTTTAGCCACGCTGAGGCGCAGCAATAGCTCTTGCATAGGTAAGACCTATTGGCTTTGCCAATGGTTGTTTATTGATCTTACTATTTTGATAGCGCACACGATTGTAAACCTTATGGCTCCACCTCACCATTGACTGCCATCCTCGTATATTGCATTTTCAGAAAGATTAACCATATAATAGTTCACAGAAAGGAACACAGTGCCTGTGATTCAAGCCAGAATTCTTTTTAAAGGCTTGTGTGACCCTCAAATCCATATGCCAGAAATGAATGGTAGTGGTCATGCCCTGGGGATATGCTTGAGAATGTTCACCAGGAAGTCTTTTTGGTTTTCTAACAATCTGCATATTGGGCTGCTGTTAATTTTTCATTTTCAAAATGTTTTAGTTTAGACTGCGTTGAAGACCATTTTCCCCCTTCCTGGTCACCTAGATGTTGTCATCTACACACACTACATTCTCAACTCTCTCATCCTCCCTCATCTTGGATATACTTTTTCATGTGTGGTTTTAAAAGTAGGTTATGCACTGAGTGTCTGTTAAATGTAAGTTCTAAATATCAAAGGTTTGAATTTAATAAAAACTAATTGAAAGAATAGATTTCTATATGTTATGTTAAACAGAAATCTATTTCTCAACTGTTAATTTAGTGGATTAAGTATAAGAAAAGCCCAATTCAGTTTAAATGTGTTTTGCTAAAATCTTTCTAGAATTACTTGGGAACAACCTTTGGCCATCCTAGATGGTCAGAGCTCTGATCGTATCATCCGAAGTCCTTAATCCCTAGGATCCCCATTAACCTTATTTTCCCGCTACCCACATGGAATGAAGAGTAACTGGAATAGACTAATCCTTTTCAACAGAACCAGGCAATCTCATCTCATCTCGTCAAGTGGATCATTGCTCGGCGAGGTTTACCTTACCTGCTAGGTAGACCACAGAATATCTTCAAAATGACACATCCCCATTCACTGTTTGCCTTCAGTAAGAAATCTTTAGCTGCCCTTCCTCTTAATAATGCCTTGTAAGGTCAAAGGGACGTACAGCACAGGTCTGATCTCTGTGATCCCTACTGCCATTCGTCCTACCCAAAGATATTTTTTATTTTCGATAGAAGCTGATTATATGAAGCCTCAAAGGCAGAGTCCTTTGCTCACCTCTTGTTCTTTAAGAATAAACCGACCAAATCTACACAAAATTAGGCCTTTTTGGAAAGTATGCAAGATTGACATTTCAAACAAATGCCCATATATCTATCCTATGGCGACTAATCAGCTGACTCGATAGTGTGTCTTCATCTTAAGCAATGAGCTGTTTCACAAGCATATCCTATTAAGGTGTACACGTAGTTTATTCATGCTACTGTTACCCAAATCACCAATACTCATTTTATCACACTTGGAAGCATGAAAACCTAGGTGGGTCCTGTAAAGTAGTCAAACCTGTGCCCTGTAGGCCATTTACAGATGTCCGCTGCAAATGCTAGGCTCACTGAGCGTTCTAACTAGGTTGCTAAAGTTCTTTATTATATACTTGTGTGAGAGACCCTGGTGTTTTATGCTGACACCCTATAGAAAACACGTAATGCACATGACGTATGTACTCTGCTTGCTGCTGGCCCTGATACTGTAAATGGATTGGGGGGGGGGGGGGGGCTTATGTAATCGCTTGTCAGTTTATCATATATATTATGTTCCCCTGCACATCTGGTCTGTTAGAGGTACCTGCCTGCTAGGACTGCAGGAAGCCCTAGAATTGCTTTCTTGACCTCTGGCACTGACCGTATTATGCTAGCTCTTTATTTTTGTTTCGTTTTCTCCATTGTGTAGCTTTCCCCTGTATGCATTGAGTCAGAAAAGGAATGAACAGTAATTTCTTGTTTGCACTTCACACCTAGGCTGCTTAACTGATAACAGAATATTAATTTGGTTTTAGAAAAGGGGCCAATAGCTCGTGGACACTCGGTGGAACAGTTTAGTGGGACGACTTCCTTTATCACCAAGCTTGCACTTCTAACCTCTACCAACTAACATTTCTCCAGCCTTGTCCATTTCAAAGGCATCCTATGCGTTTCTGAGCTGTACTATACCATTACTTCTCACCTGCTCGAATGATAGTTATTTCCACGCTTCCAAATTCCCAAGTTGGCTTCTTCAGCTCTCCTGTGGTTCTTCTTTTCTCCTTATGTCCAGTTTTTGGGTCCTCTGTAGGGTTCTGCTATCCAAAGTGTCAGATCTGTGTACATCTAAGAACTGTCACGTCTTTGCTTGTTGTAGGCTATTACAGTTTGGTGCACATGTGTTTTTTTTGTGTAAATTCAGCCGTGTAGTTGTGAAAAAGTTTACACTTGCAAATTCAGCTTGGAGAGAACGAGGTAATGAGGCAGTAATGCCAGTTTCGCCATTTTTTTGATGGTGTATAGTTTCAACAACATCCAAGCTACAAATATCTCGTGTTCATTCCGCTAAAGCTAACTCTGCATAGGTGACCTAGATTAAGGCTCATCACTGCTTTTTTTTTTTTTTTTAAGACAGCTCTATACTACTACACATGCTGTTTGTAAGCGCTCACCGAAATCGGTTGGGGGATGTGGGGGGTTGTGAAGCATTCTTAATGGCAGAAGATAGTTTCAACCCTTTTGCTTCAAGCTTGGTTAGCAATTGCAGTCTAATTTTCCCACTGTTCGCTGGGAAGCCTCTCCCAACCAAATGAGAAGGAGCGAAAATGGGACGATGTAGTATGAAAATGACCACCTTCGTGATTCATATTCTTAGTCCTAATTTTCACGTTTTCAGAAAGTGGCAACAGATTTGGGTATAATTGTGATCCTGCTTGGCATTCTGAACCAGTGTGGAGGCAGGAGTGCTTGCACTTAGCTTTGTAATCCCTGTTAGTGTCATTTTCTTATGTATCCACCTATGTTTCCATGAACTGTTTTTCTCAGCTTCCTTCAGCTGTTTCTTTTTGTTCTTCTTATTTTAACACATGCACTCAATGCTCCTGTGAATATTTGACCATTATCAACTGGTTAGTTAAGCATAATTGCGAACTGCAGTCCAACTACATTTTAGCTTTATCTCTGGTCTACTATTTGTATTAGAAGTTTCAAAAGCAAGTATGAGTAGCCTTTCAAACCCATTTTTTTTCTTAATTAAAAAACTGTGGATTACCGGATCTAGTTGAAATGAGGGGCGTGAGGGGTGCTGTGATGTCTGTTATAGATGGATAATGGGGACCCATAGCTGTACATGTTCCTTTGAAGTATCTACATCATGGCATTGTGGATCACTCTTTACTGCTGTACAGGTAGAAGTAACCTTTCTTTCCCAACACAGTTATCCAGCTCTGGCATATCTTTCAGTATAAATATTGACCAAGTGTTAATTGCTTTCAATCCTATTTGAATGACATTAAACTTTATGAAAAAATTGGATTTCTGTGGGTGGTGCAAAAGTTGCTCCAACTAGGTCGACTAGTAGCTCATGGTAAGTGACCTTCAATTTAATGCTTTAAAAATGGAACATGTAGTCTTCAGATTTGAGGAAGCAACTCATGTTGAGATCGAAATTTCACCCATGCAGCATTTGTTAATTTCATCCAAGAAAGTACACCATCTCAGGTTTATTATAGATTCTGATGACATTCCATCTTTTGGTGCCTGAGGCCAAGCATATGTTTTCAGTGCCTGAAAATTAGCAATATGAGAGTGAGGTCGGTGCAGTGATTAATTCACAGATTGACTGCTGTAAAGTTATCTCCTCGGGGTCTATGGGGGCTTAATAGCTCACCGAAACATGGCCCAAAGTGCAGCCATATGGAGACTGCCAATTGAAAAGACCTGATCATGTCTCCTTGATACACAGGAACTTTCGTTGTCTCCCAGTTGCCTGGAGAATTTTGTTTAAAACAGTTCTCTTATTTAAGTGACCCCCGCTCTTGACGAGCAAGTTGGTTTTCCATATTCTATCCTAGATCAAAGGTGCACTCTTTGCATAATACTAAGGTCTGTCCTAAGGTCAGACAGTCTGTTTTAATGAGAAAATGTTGACTTCCGTTTTTTTTCATTATTTGTTCTCCACAAGAAATGTTTTTCAGATGAAGAAATCTCTTCTCGTTGCACTCCTTGAAGAAATCAACCTAGCTGGAACACGTTCACACTATTTAGGTGCACAGTTCAGTGTTTTTTTTGGTTTCTTTATCTGCCCGAATATTGTTGGAAGTGCCTTTTGGGAATGGTTGTAGATGCACACAAAGGACAGATTATGAAGGTGTTTTTCAAACATTCCCATTGGCCACCTGTGACCCTAAGATGGGAATATCGAATTACCCGGCCTTGTACTAAAGAACTCTCTTCCTCTTAAACTAAGGCAGCAACAAGGTCTCCTCTAATTTCCCTAAAAAGCTAAGATATGGTTATTCATCTAACTATATTCAGAATATCCCTATCCCTTTTTAGGTCTTGCCTAAGACGACCCATGTGCTCTCTCATTCAAGACCTTTTGTTTGCTAACCGTGTTCTTAGAGACTGCCCAATGCTTACCATTAGTTGGCTTCATTGTCACTCTGATTGGCTTGTTTCTTATTGGCCAGCTCCACTGGAGGCACATTACTTTTGTCCTTCCACTGCTCATTTTTATAGGTGCTATTTTTATTTATTGATGTTTTAACAGTCTAAGAGTGTATGCGTTTCAGCTGTCTCCCTCATGTACTTCTGCCCTCCAAACCTCTGCCCTCTGCTTGCCCCCAGCCCCTCCCACTGTTATCCGTCAGTTTGTGCCAGCCCCTGCCTCCCACTCTGTCTGTTTGCCCTCCGCACCTCCCTTCCTCCCTCTGTTCTATCTACTTGCGCCAAGCTTCTAACTCGCACCCTACATTGCCCAGCTGGTTGCTTCCATTGCCACCCTCAGTTGTCCCTCTGCTTACTCTCAGCTTCTCCCACCTTCTGTAGTCCGTCTGCTTGCTTCCCATTCTGTCCCTCCCTCTGTTGTCCATCTGCTTGCCTCAATCCCTCCCTGTGTTGGCCCTCCCCATCTTCCCTCCCTGTGTTGAGTGCTGAGCCCTCCATTGTCAGTCATAGCGCTTTGTTTTCATTTTAATTCAGCCTTGCTGTAAAACACGGGCAAAAAAACGTTAAGCATTGACCAAGCCAATCCCTCTTGTTGGCAAGACCTATTGGCTTTGCCAGTGCTGGTTTTCTTATCCTACTTCTGCCAAGATACCCTGGTCCACTTGATTTCGTATTTGACTGTTTCCAGTGGAATTAAGGTGCAGGTTGAACACAGTCTAAACATGTTATCAGTTTGATTTTAGATTGTTTGCCACTTATCAAATGTTCGATCATGATTTTATCTTGAGCGTGTTGCATGTGGCACACACTCGAACACAATTTAGGTATGATCTTTGCTAGCTATGGAAAATCAGCACCTCTGATAGACTTTCATTAGGCCAAGTGCAATTTAATGTAACAATGTTCATTAAATCTTGATCCCATGGATCAGGTTTTGGAAATTCCACCTGCAAATTACAATTTTACTTGGCACAGGTGCTGCCTAACTGTTGAGAGAAGTGTTGTAAATCGGATGCCCTTGTTTCGTGTTTTTGTTCTTTTCTTTTTCCTATGACCTGTACATGACTCCAAATCTCTCTGGCTTCCGTTTTAATTCCAAATCAGCTTCTCCTTTAAAATGGTCAAAGGAAACAGTTTGTGCACTGAACAAGAACTAGTTTAAACTTTGAAAAATTGAGGAGATGATAGCCAGATATTTTTGGTGAATAGTGCACAACAAAACTTTTGCACCAATAGTAGCAAACCCAAAGCGCTAAGCAGACTAAGTGTAGCATGAGCAAGCATGCGTACAATAAAGTCTGTGCGCTTGCATTTTTTTTCATGTTTATGACTTGGTTGGGAGTGTCGCATAGTTTTACACTATTGAAAATGGCATCCTAGACTCTTGTTTAGTTTTTTCAATATTCCTAAAAAAAACTCCATGACTAAGGTTTATTTTTATACTTGTTTATTTTTAAGACCATCTCCAGGACCCAGAAAACGCCAGTCCGCACTATGCAATGACCCACGACCCCAAAATAACCGGATAAACTCTGTTGCTAGACCTTTGAACCGCCCATCATCGAGAAATGCAAATAACGATAGGATCAAACCAATCCGTGTCAAGGATAAGAAGGAGCCACTGAGTAAAAGCAAGGACGAAAAGGTAATTTCTTTTTGGTTTAAAGATCAAGAAGGTGAAATGGTGTTATTTTGCAAAATTGATCAGGGATAAATAGGGATAAATATGGAGAAGATATTAATGATCTGCTAAATTGATCAGGGATCTGTTTTAACCCAGCCATAATTGTAGAGTCCAACTACTCTCTCACAGCAGTTTCAGATATTGGTAAAGTTAAAACATTTGCAGTGTAACCCCGAGATTTGATCTGAGTTTTTTTTTTTTTTTTTTTTAAATCGCGTTGTAGATATGTCCATCTCTTATGCTATTGTATGCTCATAAAGGGCTCCATCATTTGCAAGTCTGTGTACCGGTTTCGGGCAAAACTGAGGTATAACTAACAAACCTTAAATAACTAGCGTGCTCATACTACACTTTTATGTAGTTTTCAGGACTTGCAATGTCCATTTATGCCTTACGGTTTAAGAAACTGAACCTTGATGTAGGCAACACAAAGTTCCCCTTTGTAGTGCTTCCTTTTAGTTTAAGGCACATTATGCATCTGGGAAAGGGAAGATCTTGTGTCAGAACATTTTTCTGCACTACTCAGGAAAATGACCCTTTTAGGCAAAAAACAAAGGGCCTAACTGCTTTGAATTACTGTGACTGGATGAAATACTTAAAAACCAAAAAGATATGCAAAAAGAAATTGGAAGGCTACAAAATGGAAAGAAAAAAAGCATTGGCAAAGTAAAATATTTTCGCACAAGCCTCGTCACTAAAGTGCACTTCTTTTACTCTGATGTACACCAGTAGTTATTGGCATTGTCAGGCAGGGTGCCAGTTGTCCCTAAAGGAAACACGAAGCTCTGCATCACTCATTAAACAGACTTTATGAAAAGGAAGCCCATTAGGAGAAAAGTAGTGCAGAGGCTTGAAGATACCGAGTAAGTTGCCTTTATGCTGAGCAGGTGAACGATTCCTGTCACCTAAGGATCACAGGCAAAGCTGGCGATGTCCTTGCCAGCAGTGGAAGAAAGTCTGAGGCTACTGTCTGGCAGAAGTATAACAAGTGCTTATTGAGGAAGGCAACGGAAGATGCTCATTGCAAAGGCATTGGTAACCGCAAGCACAGCCTGGGGTCCATATGTTCAAACCCACCCCAAGCAACACGCTATTGATCAGATGCCACTCTACCACCCTACTGTAGTACTCGGCACTGTGGAACCACAACTAAATGTTTTAGTGACCTCTAACCATTCAAGTAAATCTTAGTCTAGGCAGGAAAATGAAACCTGATGTACCAATTTCTCTAACTCCTTACAACTTCCCGCTATCAAACAGGAAACAGAGGTCCCAGTCGCAATCCCAAAATCGGGATACTCCTTAACTAGTACACAGCCTAGTGGCTTCCATCCTAGTGCAAAAAGGTCCAAACTGTAGTTATAGATGCTTCAGGACATTAAAAACATGTCTTGTCAGAATCTCCCATTACACTTGGTCAAGTGAAAGACCATGGTAAATCCCTTTCTTCCCATGCATTTTCCATACTAAATTAAAAGCTTTAAGTATCAAAACGCACTGCAAGAATTCTTCCCCTGCTGAGATAGCCGCATCCGATAACAGACATGACAATTAAGTGACCGAGAAAAGCAAGCGAAATAAATATCAGATGTTTTAAACTACATAATTACGCACTGCATGCAGAGATTTTAAATGCTAACAAGGAAATATGCCAGTCCATTGGATTTCTCAGTCCTACCACGAACAGCAGATCAGTGCATTGCGTGCTCTTCTGCTTATGAGGTCGGTCCCTGTGTACTCTAATGTATCATGGTGTAAAGAAAGCCTGAAATTGAATGTGCTCCTAATGGAAAAGTCTTTAAGTTAAGAGTATCTCTAAATGCAACACTACACCTTGAAATTCAAAAATGTATGCTTTATAACGTTTACATAAATTTGAATCCACAAAATACATTTTAAAGTGTAAAATTTGCTTTTGAAAAATGTCTCTCAAATCTTAAAAGCTCTGCCTGAATGTATTAAATAATCATCAAGGCGATTTAAAAAAAAAAAAAAAAAAGCTAAGGTGTCATTGTCTTGTCATAGAACATGTGAGATTACGCCAGCCCTCTTGGATTGGGTGGCTTTAGGTAAATGGGAATAGGCGTTGAGGCGCCGTTTTTCTTCCAACACAGAACTCCACGTTATGCTTTGTGTTCTAATTTGTGCTCCTGCATTCTCCTCCCTCCCAACTGTGATGCATCACACAAGTGTAAGAGAAAACACATACGCCTTGTCTAAACAAATCAGCACAATAGGCAGGAAGGGAAGCGAGCAACCCGGTAGCAGTGTGTCTAGAGCTGCCAGGGATGTCCAAAAAAAACATTGGTAACCCCAAACAAAGATTTGGCAGCTTAAAGCATATATATGTTTGGGTCTTAAGCAAACATTGAAATAGTAGCACCCAGCACTGGAGGGAACTGTGTGCGGATTTTCATTCTGTTAAAGGGTAGAATTTCGTCACTCTCACAGTGAAGTTAGCTAGTCGCTGAAGTAAGCTTACTAATTGTCCTAAGTAAGCTTACTAATTGTCCGGCACTATATATTGTAGTGGGTGGTATTAAAATGTGAAGGATGCAATAGCAGACCAATGGATAAAGAGGGCTGGGCCAAAACCTGTATAAGTAAGTATATTCAATATATAATTTTAGTAAAATCAGAAGGTCTTGGCTAACTCCAGACCTAAGAACGGGCATATTGCCGGATTGTACTAGACGCGTTCAAGCCTTAAAGTTTGTTTAGTAGGATGGTACGATAATTAAGATTGGAGTGTCTTCAAGGAATTAGCAGTTTCCTGTGAGAAGTTGGCCTGGTATATGCTGTTCACTAATTAAAGTGGACACCTTGCACCAGGGCAAATCGACTCTTATGGTAGATAGGTTAAAGACAACCTTATTGAAAGCTATCCTAGTGGTAGCTATGGAGAGCAGCCTTCAGGCTAAGTCTTGAAGGAATGTAAAGCAGCTTGTTTTACCAGTCTATAATCTCTTGAGTGACCAAATGAAAGAGCACCACACCAGGTATATATTCAAAATATATGTATTTATTGCTAAACACACCCCTCTAGTCTCTTTATGAGGCTAGAGTTCGAAGTACATAAGTTATAAGGTCTTAAATCACAGTAATAGCACAAATACACGTTTGGGCCCTAGGGGCGTACCAAACCATATACCAATAAAGTGGTATGCGAACCACGACTGAACTAGACACTAGGCCTAGAGCCTCTAGAAGTGCTTGGACCACAAGGAACCACCCAAGGTAGTGACACAGGGGACCCACGGGAGACGCGTGCAGTGTAAATACACAACCGCGATACGCCGTTAACTTCTATGGAGAAAGTCGGGATCGGGAAAATAGAGGAAAGGGACACTTAAAAGAGGACTAGGACAAAACCCTTTGAGATCTAGGACTTTGAAGAGTCTCTACCCACGGAGCACCGGAGTACTCTTGTTACCTCACCCAGGGAAGCCTGGTGCATAGGTGCCTTTCGGGGTCGGGTTTCGTCGTCGATTCGAATGGCGATCTGCTGCAAAGTGCTGCTGGCGGCCAAGAGAAAAGTGTCCGGGTGGATCCAAGAGTGGATCGGAGTTCTGGTGAACCTGAAAGCAGAGGGGACAGAGTCTGGGTCACTAGCCAGTGACCAGGAAGGCGATGGACAGATGCCCACCGATGTCGAGTGCTTCAGGTGTGTTGACGGTCGTCTTGACTCTTCAGCCACGAGGTCCGGGAGGCGTTGTCGGCGACCAGGAGCAGGATTCGGGCTGGTGCTCGATGTCTGTCGAGTGCAGAGGTGTCGGCGACCGGATTGGACCCAACAAGCCTTGGCAACGGCAAGTCTCGAGTAAGATGTAGATCGTCGATGGTGCAGACCAGCAAGGTCTGTGGAACTCACCCAGCGAGGGTAAGTGAGGGCAGGCCTGGAGCAACCAGGATGCCAAGTAAGGAAAACATTGGCCTTCGTTAAGGGCTACTAGCCAACGGGCTAGCGACCGCGAAGGAGCCTCGTGACGCCGCACGTGGAGCTGGCTTACAGGACACTCGTGGAGTGGGGGCCAGTGATCTTCGGTGCAGGTGGTGCTGGAGGCTAGGGCTACTCGGAGCCCAAAGCACGACTTCTTGGGAGACCCAGAAGATGATGCACTTGCAAGTGTGCTCGGTGTCCAGGGGTCACGGTCTCAAGTCACCCACGATAGCCACGGGCCTCATCTTTGCTGGGGACTCAGGGTAGCCTCGGGGAAGTCTGAGAATCTACCTCTGGTGATGTGATGACTTCGGCGTCCGACGGGAGCTTCAGAAATGCGAACCGGACAGATGCTTCTTTGGTGCCTGCCAAGCAGGGGAGTCACTCCTTGACCCCAAGGGAGATTCTTCAGTCCTCTAATCTTGTCGTAGAGCGTCGAAGGTCCAGGATTCAGTTTCAGAGTTTCGTCCAGGTGTAATCTAATCTTGCTGTGGCAAGGGTTCCCCATTTTAACCAGTAAAACAGGGAGGGACTAACTCTATGACCCCACCTATGGGAGGGTCAAGGGAGGGGTGGCTACACCCACTTCCCTTTGTCCAGTTTCGCGCCAGAGCAGGGGCAGGTAGCCCCTGAGCTGGTTTGAACTGGCATATGCACAGAGGAGCCTTTGCTCCCCCAGTGCAGGACTTCAAAGCACTGTAAGAGTGCACCCACCCAGCCCCAATACACATTATCCTGTCTGGGGAGGTGGTCACACCTCCCTGCAACAGGAAACCTATTGTCCAGGCCTCCCCTGCTGGAGTTTCGTCCAGCAGCAGGAGGCCAGACTTGTGTCTGTGGCAGCAGCATCCATTTTGTGATGCCAGGGCTTCAGAAAAGTTACAGGGTAAGCCAGAGTTAACATGCCTTTCCCTCTAGAAGGGTGGAATGCTACCCCCGCCGCCAGGATTGGCGGGGGGGTAGTATTCCAAGATGTTTGACACCAAACACGACATGTTTAGGTGCAGCCATTCCAAAGTTAGCATTTTACCGCGAGGATATAATGCGCTTAAGAGTATATGGTCAGGCTGCACTACAAACAGCATCAGAGATGGTCTCCGAACGCTGCAGAGGGGCCCTGCTCATGCAGGGGCACCCTCTCACATAGGAACCATGCACTCTGCCTTTAGGATTGATAAGGCCTGCCTTAGGAGTGACTTATAGGTTTATATGTGTGTATGTATTTAGTGATATAGGTAACCTATATCACAGTAAGGGGTGCATGCACCACCTTACCCAGGCTGCAGTAGCAGACCTGTGGTGTCAGTTTGGATGGCCTTCCAGGGGTGGCACAATACGTGCTGCAGCCCCTGGTAGGCCTCTGAGGTACCTATGCCCTTGGTACATAGTATACCATATACTAGGGACTTATAAGGGCACTCCAGATTCCAATCAGAGATGTGCCTAAGGCACATGGAAACCATTTTACAGAGAAAGCAGATAGACTGGGGCCCTGGATAGCAGGATCCCAGTCCAACTAAGTCATAAACCAGCAAAACACCATAAAAAAAAGTGGGGGCAACCATATAGTCAGATTCCACCTTCCTACATTTCCTGTTCTGGAAATTAAACGCCACTGTCCTTGGTACTTCGGTAGAATGGAGTTTGAGTACAGTGTGTTATCACAGACAAAGTTCCACTCTTCGGAGGCGTGTAAGATTCTGGATAGGGAGGGAGAGTTCGTAGGGATTCCTTGATTACACAATGTTAAATTTTTGCTGTTATGCGGACGTGGTTTGTGTACCGTTCTCTTGAATTCTTCTAACCATCTCCTGTATGTGTAGAATTTTGATTCAAGTTGAAAGCAATTTGATTAGAAACTCCTTATGTGGCTAGACAGAACAAAAATGTGATCTACTCCTTGGAAACACTACTTGGGATAAGTGCTATTGCATTTTTTTGGTTTGAACAATATAGCATCATGAAGATCATTTAAAAAAAAAAAAAAAAAAAAAAAAAAGTTATTTTTTGGACAGAAGTCTCCTGCATGGTGATGGATGTGCACCCCTGCCTTCAGTGCCCCAACTGCAACTATATCTGGATCCTTGGTACTGATTTTTGCTCATGGGTGAACACGGAGGATGCATGTGTGCCATGACCTAGGCCTGTCTCACTGTAATACAGTCTGCTTGGACTGGGAGAGACGCACTAACCATGTAAAGGTCGAGGGCTACTGCCATTACCTGGAGTTAAGTGACATGAGGATGGTGGTGGCGGCAGCATACCTGTTTTTGTGTTCATTAAAATCAGTAACCGGGCCGGACTGGCCGTAGCGGGCCCCCCCCCTCACGCCCCCAATCTCATTGTCGGGGACGTGGTGGGACTTGTAGTAAGGTTGGCACTACCAGAGAGTCTAATAGTGAGGAAGGCTTAGTCCTTTGAGCCTTTATTGGACATATTTCAGCGGAGCCGGATGTGAACACCAGGTACTCCCTCGGCCTGTGTTGTGAAGCACTCTGAATTGGAGAGACTACCGCTGTGACAGATTGTCCCTTTGACAAAGGGAAGTGCAGAGGTGAGAGCAGTTCAAAGGAGCAGACGCCCCCATACCCCTCGTGTCACCAGGTGTGCGCACAGGCACACAACGTGGAGGCCTGTGGGTGTATGTTCTGTGCATCTCTCTGGTCTCTCCCTCTCCCTCTCTCTCTCTCTCTCTGGTCTCTCCCTCTCTCTCTCTGGTCTCTCCCTCTCTCTCTCTCTGGTCTCTCCCTCTCTCTCTCTCTGGTCTCTCCCTCTCTCTCTGGTCTCTCCCTCTCTCTCTCTGGTCTCTCCCTCTCTCTCTCTGGTCTCTCCCTCTCTCTCTCTGGTCTCTCCCTCTCTCTGGTCTCTCCCTCTCTCTCTCTGGTCTCTCCCTCTCTCTCTCTGGTCTCTCCCTCTCTCTCTCTGGTCTCTCCCTCTCTCTCTCTCTGGTCTCTCCCTCTCTCTCTCTCTGGTCTCTCCCTCTCTCTCTGGTCTCTCTCTGGTCTCTCCCTCTCTCTCTCTGGTCTCTGGTCTCTCCCTCTCTCTCTGGTCTCTCTCTGGTCTCTCTCTGGTCTCTCCCTCTCTCTCTCTGGTCTCTCCCTCTCTCTCTCTGGTCTCTCCCTCTCTCTCTCTGGTCTCTCCCTCTCTCTCTCTCTGGTCTCTCCCTCTCTCTCTCTCTGGTCTCTCCCTCTCTCTCTCTGGTCTCTCTCTGGTCTCTCTCTGGTCTCTCCCTCTCTCTCTCTGGTCTCTCCCTCTCTCTCTCTGGTCTCTGGTCTCTCCCTCTCTCTCTGGTCTCTCCCTCTCTCTCTCTCTGGTCTCTCCCTCTCTCTCTGGTCTCTCCCTCTCTCTCTGGTCTCTCCCTCTCTCTCTGGTCTCTCCCTCTCTCTCTGGTCTCTCCCTCTCTCTCTGGTCTCTCCCTCTCTCTGGTCTCTCTCTCGGGTCGGTCTCTCCCTCTCTCTCGGGTCGGTCTCTCCCTCTCTCTCTCTCGGGTCAGTCTCTCCCTCTCTCTCTCTCGGGTCGGTCTCTCCCTCTCTCTCTCTCGGGCCGGTCTCTCTCTCTCGGGCCGGTCTCTCTCTCTCTCTCTCGGGCCGGTCTCTCTCTCTCTCTCTCTCTCGGGCCGGTCTCTCTCTCTCTCTCTCTCTCTCTCTCTCTCTCTCTCTCTCTCTCTCTCTCTCGGTCTCTCGGTCTCTCGGTCTCTCTCGGTCTCTCGGTCTCTCGGTCTCTCGGTCTCTCGGTCTCTCTCGGTCTCTCGGTCTCTCGGTCTCTCTCTCGGTCTCTCTCTCGGTCTCTCTCTCGGTCTCTCTCTCGGTCTCTCTCTCTCTCGGTCTCTCTCTCTCTCGGTCTCTCTCTCTCTCGGTCTCTCTCTCTCTCGGTCTCTCTCTCTCTCGGTCTCTCTCTCTCTCGGTCTCTCTCTCTCTCGGTCTCTCTCTCTCTCGGTCTCTCTCTCTCTCGGTCTCTCTCTCTCTCGGTCTCTCTCTCTCTCGGTCTCTCTCTCTCTCTCGGTCTCTCTCTCTCTCGGTCTCTCTCTCTCTCTCTCTCTCTCTCTCGGTCTCTCTCTCTCTCTCTCTCTCTCTCTCTCTCTCTCTCTCTCTCTCTCTCTCTCTCTCTCTCTCTCTCTCTCTCTCTCTCTCTCTCTCTCTCTCTCTCTCTCTCTCTCTCTCTCTCTCTCTCTCTCTCTCTCTCTCTCTCTCTCTCTCTCTCTCTCTCTCTCTCTCTCTCTCTCTCTCTCTCTCTCTCGGGTCGGTCTCTCTCTCTCCACTGGACTGGACTCCCGCCCTCTGAGATTGACTGCTCGACCACTGCTTCTTCAGAGTCAAGTGCTGGACAGCATAGACTTAGCCTAGTTTCTCAGGACCCATTATAGCTTGGGCACCAGGAATTAAAAGCCTCAACCAACCACAGTTTGGCCCAGTAGCTCTTGCTTACCCTGTGGCCCGCAGAAAGGAGTTTTGACGGTTACCAGTTTATTATAGGATCTTAAATCTGAGCCTTTATCGTGATATGTAACAATGTATTTCTTTTTGCAGTGCACATGTTTATTGTTGCTGAAGGAAGACAGTTGAACAATGCTGTTAATAAAACCAACATATTAAGCTGAAAAACAGTTTCACCATACATCAAAGAGCCAATCACAGTATTTTTTTCTCTCTCAGAACAAACCAACTCCTGAAGTTCCAGAATGTGAGCTGAAGAAATTTGATGGCACTGGCTGTGATAAAGACTTGGTGGAGGCTTTGGAAAGGGATATCATTTCGCAAAATCCGAATGTTCGATGGTGAGTTCAGTTAAATATGAAATGAAGCCCATTCTGAGAGTTGCGTACTCTAATGTTGCTACCAGGTGGTGGTAAGTAGAAATATGCACATCTTGCTCTTCGAGCTATGTGCAAAGTAGCATGTGTGTGATTTAGCCACCCTTCCAGAATATATAATAATGCACACTATTATATGGTTTGATTCTGGTCAGAACCTTGAGCACAGTAGCCACTTTTCTTTTTTCTAGCAGGGTTCGGAGCTGCGCCTCTCCCCTATTGTTTTAGTTGCCAACCTGTTGTGCTTTAGGGTTTTGTGGCCAGCAGCATAGCTTCTAGAATGCATTACATATTGCAGTGCTGTTCAGAGGGACCTTGACAGAGAAATGGCTCTTAACAGTTTCCTTCCTTGCTCCATGCAAATGAGCTCCGTTATTTTATTGCACTGCGTGAGGTTATTGCTATGGCATGGTCATGCTAAATATGCAAGAAAATAACAGCATCACTTTTAAATTCTTAGGATCTTTATATGAAAGCCGGCACTTTTGAATGGGTTTTTGTGTGATCTCTCTACCTGCCCCTTACGCTGTTGTTGGGGTGCACAGATTAGAAAGGATGTTGAGGACTCCGGCCAAAGGGTGCAACCTTTACAGGCTAGACTGTAACTAAGGCTCTGGTGGCTGTTGAGAGGGACTGATAAGGTGTTCTTATGGCTATGCTTATGAGCCAGGTGAGGTTCCACATCACAATAGGCATGCCTGCAGACTGCTCCGTGGCTGGTGGTTGGATCCCAGCCACACAGTGCCAGCACCCATGATCGAATCCTCATTATCCTGGGCAAAGTAATATTTAAAACATCTTCCCACCAGCCCCTACCCCCAGCCCTGCAGGTCATCACTCCCACTACATCTGCCCTGCGAACACCCCCAAGATGGTGAATTCCTTTAGAAAATTATTTTTATTTGCTTTTCCAGCACTGGAACCATTAACTTAGCAACTTTTGTGCTAGTGATACTAATCAAGCACTAGGTTATGTCTTGGTCCCTTGACTGGGCTTGCAATCAACCTTTAGGTCTTTGCTGTGCTGGAGATTACAGTCCACTAACCTGGATATCCCTGTGACCTTTAAACATTTGAGGGAGGTGGTCAAGGACTAGTAGTATAAAAGTCACTATGGTAAGTATTAGATTTTAACAAGTGTACCCTTATTTTTAACCCACTGTCTTGTCCGTGACAAATATCATTTGTTTTCAGGGATGACATTGCGGATCTAGAAGATGCCAAAAAACTGTTAAAAGAAGCTGTTGTTTTACCCATGTGGATGCCAGAGTTTTTTAAGGGCATAAGGAGGCCTTGGAAGGTAAGATGATTTGGATTTGATTACTAGTATGTCATGAGCCCCAGAACAGTAGCTAGCTCTTAACATATGTTATGTATGTCTACATAGTACAGGGAATACTCCTGCAGTGTGTACAGAGGAGTTTGTTGATGGTTATCTATCGATGGGTCTCTATCCGTTTATGATTTCAATTCACTGTCCCTGTTGCTTTAACTGTGACTCTGACATAGTTCTGCTACATTTTCTTTCCCACCCCTAAGTGATCCAAGTGAACTTAGTTTAATGCAAAAACTCTGAATGTGAAAGACAGGTTATTGTAGTCCTGCAGAACTAGGGCCAGACTGGGAACCCAAAGCAGCCCAGGCAATTTTTGTCAGACCAGCACCCATTCGGTGCATAGCAAGTGAGCTTGACCACCACAGGATATGGCAATCTTTAAAGGGGCTCTTCAATGATTCCCTCACTATCACCCTCCAGCAGTGTCGCTCATCTCTCCATAGGTCCTCTCTCACGTATTTCATTTGTTTTATAGCGCCTCTCATACCAGTGTAAGATGTCGAAGCACTTTGCATCACACACACACACACACACACACATACAGAGACAATGAATCGTACGTGTAAATCAGTGCATTGAAAATATTACATAAGCCAAAGGGGTCTACAACATGCTTGGTCTGGGGAAGAACTAACACCGGTTTCAGAACGCAACACTGGTTAGGGTTGACTTTACTAATAAGAATTTATTTTTACCCAAACAAACCCTTTTTATAGCAGAATTAAGATAATGAAAGACTGGGAAGAAACTGAACTTTCGAACCTAGCTTACGATTGTAACTTATGAACTGCACAGTAGCAAAAGGATCTCTGTGGAAAAAAAGTGGTAAACCACTGAGCTATGCACATAAAATACTGTTGTGTGATCTGTGTAGTACACGCTCTTTGCAGCAGGCATATTAACCTTCTGTACTACCTTAGATGAGCCCAACTACCACTAGGCAAAACTCTGATGTCCCTCCAGCTGATACATTAATCACCAGTTATCTTGGCACTTTCATTAGTGCCTGAGAATTATTGGACATACAAGGAACTCTACAGTGCTTTTAAACTGCTTCATTGCTACAAAACTGACCGCCAGCAACAAAAACGCCCCCCCCCCCCCCTCCCCACCCTTCCAGCCTCCCGGAGAAAAGCCAGATACCTGGCATGGCCAGTCCGGCCTTGAGCAGAACCGGCATCGGGGACACTATGCCAACAGTAAACCCATTTTGCTCTTCACAGTATCTCACACACCGTACTAAGAAGAACAAACGCTTTAAACTAAAAGTATTTACTTCAACCGGGCGAACTTGTTTCTTATTACAATATAAAATAATCACAAATGATGTCATAAAAACAGCAAAAAGGAACATTGTAAATAACGAGAATCAAATGAACATTTCTAACATAGTAAAAATGTCATCTACTGACTTCAGTACACTGACCCCAAGTTTTCTCAAATTGGGACTCTTTGCATTCCAAGGTTGCTGAGAGCTTTTCGATCCCCAAGAGCTCCCAGAGTCTGAGGTACCCAGGAAATATTATATGGATTTGATTCTATGCCCCATAAAGCTGTAATTGCTAGGTTAACGGCACTAAGGGCCCATGTCATTGCTCTACCCCACCTTCAAATCGGGGGGTATACATTGCTTCCCTTTAATGAGGCCCTCACTGATTCCTTAATGGGCACGTGGCCAAAGCCTTAATCTTGCCCACCCATGAATAGGCAGGTGGCCAGAAGTTACGGATTGGTGCCTGGTGACCCTTATTTCCTCACAAATCAGTCTACTCCTAAAAGCTGCGTGTTTCAGGCTTTCATTAGAAAGGTGAACCCCCAACTCATTTCCTATGACTCTTCCGGATAGAGCCTCTAACAGGATTGAGGCATTCAGAAAACAAATACTCTCTTCAGCTATGCTAGCATTGAAGTCAGTTAATGCGGCTTCTTTGCACTGATATACACACACCCTTTCGGATATGGACAGCCAGGTCTTACTGGAGATCCTGAAAGACCATAGGGCATCACTGGCTCAAACCATTCAGGATGGTCTGGGATTTGGCAAATGCGATCCATTCTGGCCTTGATACTGTTGATTGTTTGAGAATGGCGGGTGTCACTAATGTGGCGCTCCGCCGCAATGCGCGCATGCTCTCCATGGGATTTTCTGGAGATATAAAGACCTCTCATGGATAGGCCTTTCAATGGCTCATGTCTCCCATTTGGTCAAAATGCTGATTAGACTTTGAAATGTTTCAAGGGGAGGAGGGCCACTGCACGTTCACTGGGTCTTTTGGCCCTTACAAACTGTTTCCATGCCAGTTTTGGAAATTCAGAGCATGTTATTGATGGCTGAAGTATCGCTCTTCCCCCAGCCTCCGCTACAGTCCCTCTAGTCCTTTCAAAGCAAGGGACGTGCATCGGGTAGACCAGTGCAGACTACCAAGGACGCAGCTCTTACCAGTTTACTTTCCCTGTGGCAACAGCCACCAAGCCACTTTAGCTTGCCATGAGTGGTGCACAACCACTCTGTGGAAGGCAGAATCCAGTACTTTCTCCCAGGGTGGAGATCCATCATGTTTGACAGTTGGGTCCTCCAAGTTGTTCAGTTTAGCTATGCACTACCCGTTTTCCACCTCACCAAATTTACCCCACCCCAAAAACATCAGAGTGATTCTCTGGGGAACATCTGTCCATCCTGCTGCAAGTTTTTGTCTCCAAAGGAGCAATTGACACGTTCTGGACTCTAAAATGGGGGAAGGCTGGTACTCTTGATATTTCCTTGTACTGAAGGATTGGAGCCTTCGACCCACATTAGATCTTCTTCCTCTGAATCCCTTCCTGAAGGAAAAATTCAAAATGCTTGCGCTTGACCAGATTCTAACTGCCCTGAATCCAAGGGACTGGATGGTATCCTTGGACTTGCAGGATTCGCTTTTTCTTACTCCCGTTCTGGAGTAGCATAGATGTTACCTGTCATTCAAGGTAGGCCAGGAGCATTTTCAGTTTGCTGTTCTCCCTTTGTCCTCAACAGTGCCATTCATATGTTTATAGAAGTGATGGCCGCAGGGGTGCTGCCTATCTTCAGAGGTCGATGATATCCGTTTTCTCCTACTTCAATGATTGGCTGATGAAGGCAGTCTAAGGCTAACCTCCTGACATCGTTGGGGGTTCATGATTAATGAGCTGATGTCACACCTAACTCCTTAGCAGAGGCTTCTGTTCATTGGCGCTATCCTGGATACAGTACAGTTCAGGGTTTCCCTCCTTGCAACAAGTCCAGGACATTCAGGCTATTATCCAGATGTTTCAACCTCCCTCTCGGATCTCAATGATAGTAGCTCCAAGTTTTCTTGGCCTTTTTAGTATTCTGCATTCTTCTTGTCGACCACACCTGGTGGTATATGCTGTCTCTGCATTGGAATCTGAAGTTCATATTGGGCCCAGCACAAAGGAAACCTGTCAAATGCCATTCAGATTTTGGTGGAGAGTGCACACAATCTGCAATGGTGGCTGTTCGATCGCAGTTGGACCAGCGGCAGAATTTCCTCTCTTCCTCATCCAGAGGTGACTGATAAGTCACTGCTGTGGTGGGGAGGTCATCTGGGAGAGGTGGAGATGAGAGTACTCTGGTAGAAACTAGACTCCATATCAATCTGCTGGAGCTGCAAGCTTGTCGTCCTGTTCTGAAGGCCTTGTTCCATCCATCAAGGGGAGCTTGGTGCAGGTTCTCAGACTACACCACAGTCATGTGGTACAAGCTGGGTGGAGTAGGGTCATGGATACTATTCCAAGAGGCTCTGCACCTCTGGAGTTGACTGGAGCATCAAGCATTTCCAGGATAGTAAACAATCTGAGGGGTTGGGGGGGAGGGGGCAATATCCTTGAATGCTGGGGCAGGCGCGTTCAGCTTACGGTACCTGGTAGATTATAAATAGCACCTCAGGGTGGACAAAGGCATCTTCCTGCAGCGGGGAGAACCCTGGCTAGATCGTTTTGTCACTGTCAAGAATGTGCAGAGTCAAAGGTTTGGAGTTTCCCCAAGAACATTAGGAGATGCATTCCGGCAAAATGAAATTCAAGTCTCCTAGGTATTCTAGCCCTTCCCAGCTCTGAGTTCTGAAAAAGATTTTTTTTTAAAACAGCCGGGCCCAAGTCGTCCTAGCGACTCCCAATTGGACCATGAGAATGTGGTACCCAGAAATTCTGTGCATGGCCATCTACTCTCCAATCAGACTTCTACTTCAAGAGGATCTCCTGTCAGAGCAGCAGGACAAGGGCCTTCACTGGAGCCTACGCAATTTACACATCCATGTGTGGAGATTAAGTGGCGGCAGTTAACTGCATTTGAGCTGCCTCTTAAACTGTTGGATGTCATTCTTTCTTCCAGGTGTCCTTCCACGAAGATCATTTATACTGGGTGCTTGGACACATTTTTGGCCTTGTGTGCAGTCTGGAAGACAGACCCTTTACAGGTTAAACTGTTGGATGACCTGTTTGTTGTATCTTATTCCCTGCAATCCCTTGTTTTGACACAATTTGACCCTTTCAACATTTTTCATTTTACCTGAACATCCGTCCTTCTTTAAAACTCCTGTTGTGATGCGGTTTGACACATTTCCTTCTAAATTGTTAGTGATGCCACAGTGGGACCTTAACTTGATCTTGACACTTGTGTGCGCCCTTGAAGCCAATGTACAGCTGCTTTGTACATCTTCTGCCTTAGAAACTGTCTTCCTCATAACCATAATTTCAGCTCGCCACAGTAGTTCACTTCAGACACTGGTGATGCAAACGCCCTATCCCAACTTTTTGTCCAGTTAAACTGGTGCTGTGGCGTTCTTGCCTAAATTCATGACTCCTTTCCACAGTGGGTAATCCGTCACTCTCCCAGCATTTTTTTCCTCTTCTCAACTCTAGAAAGACTAGGAGACCAGGGACCATCGGGTGGACTATCAGCCCTTTGTGGGGTTTTCAGGAGCGATGAAAAGGAACATTGTGCATTAAGATGTGCTACGCACTGGTCAAAAATCAGCTCCTTAAAGGACTGAGGGCTCATTCCACCAGGGCTAAGGTAGTTTCCACTGCGTGGGCATGTGGAGTGTCTATTTTTGACATCTGTTAGGCTGCGACTTGAGCATTGGTGCACAATTTCATGAAGTACTACTGCCTTGACAGCCAGCTTCAACAGGAAGGCCATTTTTCTCATTCGGTCCTGAAGGACCTTTTGGTCTGAGTCCAATCCACAGACCCTACGCTTTTGGGAGGTATTACTTTATTATCTTTTCTAATGGCGAGGAATCTTCAGCTATAAGCACCCATCTGGAAAACAAGGTACTTACCATGGCTAGTTCTCCTTCTGGTGTATCTTAATGCCCTCCCAGTTCTATGGAGTGGCCTCTTTTCCATCTAAAACAATCCCAGTTTAGTGGTTTGCTCACTGGCATGAATAGTTAGCTGTGGGCTCCGCGTCAGACGGTGTGGACATTGTCCAGAAAGAAAAAGATATCTGCATGCTGGGGAGGTGCCTTTATGCGCCTCCAGCCTTTGCTTTCTGGGCGCAGTGCAGCCACAGAGTGCTATCTACTTTAACATCTAAAAAGGTTCCATGTTAAGAATCTGCAAACTGGTACTGATGGCTGTGTCAAGCTCCACACCAGAGGGTGAGAAACAGTATGTCTGCATGCAAAAGTGGTGCTTATATACGGCTTTGTTCAGAAGTGGCGGCTGGTAGGAACAGGAGTGGCAGGGGGGGGTTTAAAACAACCCCCCAAAAAAATTTCAAACCACTTACCTCTTCCGCCATCTCTCCACTATCTTCTCACCGCATCTCTTGCTGACTCAGAGTCTGGAAGCAGGAAGCACACAGGCTCCCCTAAGCCAATCACAATGTTGCTGTCACCATGACAACAGCATGGTGATTGGTCTGAGCACAGTGGTTCAGCACTCTGTCTGGGACTATGAGCCTTTGCCTGTTTCCAACCAGGCTGTGCATTGCACTTAGTGTGTCCACCAGTACTCCCCCTGCGACCCCCAGCTCCGCCCGCCCTAACCTAGCCCCGTAGCTACGAAAAATAAAATAACGTTATCCTTTTATTTTTTACTTTTACACTGCTCTGAGAGCAGTGGGGCAACGCTCCTCTGCCTTAGCGGAGGAGCCTCCCCTGCTGTTTAGTCATTTCCAGCCTGGGTCCATGCAGTGCACAGGAAAATTTCTGAAAAGTTTCCAGCTCCAGTCTGACGCCTGTAGAATATTCTAAAGATTAATTATCTGAAATTAGATTATCTACCAGAAAGAGCCCTACGGAAGGGTACTAATCATTTGGCACACTGCTTTGTCACGGTGCAATTTACCAGCCCACTCCTGTGAAGAGGCAGTGTCTACTATGACAAGCTGTTAGCCTTGGTGACCATTGTGTGACACCGGTGCGGTGTTCCCAGGCAGAGCCGCTTTCTGAAGGATGAAGGAAAAATGGCAGTCAAGTTATGGAGACCTTAACTGGAGCTCTGTTTCCAGCTCTCGAAGCCTAACTTGGAGAGCTGTGCCCTGTTCTGGAGACCGAAGCTGCAGCAGTGTTATCAATCTGCAGTTAGTGCACAGAGTTTGCTTACAGATACAGGAAATGTGAACTGTACAAATGCAATATGGCCTTACCTCAGCTGTACAGTCCTGTTTTGATTATTTTGTATTGCTTATAACAGTCTGTTTGCCATAGCATAGTGTCCCCTAATTTTCCAGATACCTTACTACTGATGCTTGAGGAGAAAAGAGCTTATAGCAATTGCTGATTGTAAGACATCAAAAACAGGAGCTAGCGATAGCCCAACAAAAACCTGCACGGGCCAAAGCCGGTTCTTTTGGGCAGCCCCCATGCACAGCACAGCATGCGCATTTTTATCTAGCTTAATGCCTACTTTGTTGCAGAAGCATTGAGTATGTTGACCCGGTCTGCCTATAGGTGCGAAAGACCTGCATGGCCCCAAAACAGAGGTGACTAAAGCAAAAGATTTTGAACCAATTTTTGGAAATGGACTTCTACATTTGTAGAATTGCTTATACTGCACATTGCAGGAATGCTATATGCTAGACGTGATGAGGTACATTAAATTCAAACACAAAACACAGTGAAGATGCATGTAAGATGCCACAGCCACTTTCAAGAGCCCGCTCCCTTTTTCTTCAGTGGGACATTGACAGACCATGCACAGTGCCACAGTACTACTTAAAAATAATTCGGACAGAAAGAAATGCATTTGAACGACCGGCATGTGGCAACCAGTGCTGTAATTCACACAACTCTTCACATTGTGTCGACTGTGACATTTAACCAGTGCTGCATACTTAGAAAAAAGCCATTCAGCCCTAACACATGGATGGACATAAAACTGCATGACTCATCGCTGGCACTAAAAAAACATCAAAACATCAAAATATCATAATCTAGTCATTGCAGCAGAGGGCATGCCAATACACAATGTTGCAATAGCACTATTCAACCAGAGATTGTCTGTACCAAGGGAAGGATATGTGATGTTTGTTACTTCTGTTCTTAAGATCCCAGTCTAAGGCAAATATTTGCTGCTTGTACCACACAGTAATAAAATTGGTCACATTGTATGTCACTGCATTTCCCACTCACTAAAATGTTTTGAACAGGGAGTGTTGATGGTCGGCCCACCTGGAACTGGAAAGACCCTTCTAGCAAAAGCTGTTGCTACAGAATGCAAGACTACATTTTTCAACATCTCGTCATCAACACTGACTTCCAAGTACCGAGGCGAGTCTGAAAAACTTGTTCGTCTGTTATTTGAAATGGTAAATATGTGTATACATTTTATTTTTCTTGTGAGCTGTTTGGAGCAATTGCATGAAGTTATGATTTGTAGAGGATTCGTGAAAGGCGTGAGGGTTACAGTAGTTTCGGCTGGTCCACTACCAAGTGACGGCAAGGCATTTGAATAGTTCACTGAACATCAATTTTCTCTAAGAGAACACAGACATAAAATGCACCCCGTGTGCATTACCTAACACAGTACACATTAAAGGAATAAACTAACCACAGAACTTCAACCAGTAGGCCTCCCCTATAAGTAGTAGAAACATACACATGCGGAAAACATACAAACGCACTTACTTCTTGGCTGACCTTATGACATTTATATACAACAAGAGCAGCCAAGAGTTCTTGTCCAAATGTGAGCCTTTGTGTTGTGTTGTGGGTTTTTTAGGTCGAGCCTGGGCAGGGCAGGGCATGCGCTGGTCTGCGAGCCATGCTGTATTGGAGTATATACTTTAAGTCCCGCCCACTCTCCACCCCTATTTGTCATTGGCTTGTCATTGTCCTCCGTAAATGCTGGCTACCAATTCGTTAATAGGCTTGTTAGTCCCTCCTTAGTACCACCTTGTCTTCATTTGTAACCTCCCATGAGGACTGGGCCTTTTACTTCGGTTGGTACACGGTATGTCTCATTTTAGTCTGTAAGCACTTTCTTTAATGAGTTTCTCCTACTGCAGGCACTACATGCTTTTCCTGCAATATTCAGCGCACCATGCACGCTTTCACGGGGCGCTTTTACCAAAAAAAAGCATTTGTTTGTCAACTTGTCAAGCAAATGCTTTTTATGGTAAAAGCGCCCCATACCGCGCTTTCACTTTAATAGCTCCTGGACCTGACCCGGCTCTTCTAAAGAAAGGGACGTGGCCTCTATTAACGTGAAAGCGCAGCATGGGGCGCTTGTAAACAACAAGCATTTGCAATGCAGTAGGTCTCGCATTTTACAAACTTTGACCTATTGGTATGGTAAATGACACTGCTGCTCATTATTGCAGGTTTTTTAAACACATAAATAAAAGGCATTGTCATTTACAATGCCAATAGCTCAAAATCTCGCAATTGTGAGACCTATTGCATTGCAATTTTTTTTTTTTTTTCTTGTTGGTCTCATTTGGGGACAGACTTCCTCCTTGAGGCTGGAGAAGACAATACTTGTTCTAATCAAGTGACTCTGTGCTCACTTTTGGGCTGCCTCCTTAATGTGTGTGACCTGACTAGTGAAGTCGCACACAACGGGTGGGCCTCGGACGGATTCCCAAGGGGGGGGGGGTGCTGGGGGACGCTTACCGAGGAGTGGCAGGCCGGGGGGGGCTGGGGGACGCTTACCGAGGGAGTGGCAGGCCAGGACTCAGGAGGCGGGAGGCCAGCCTGTAAACAAGAATTGGCGTGGCTCACAAGTGTCAGTGAGATAGTGACAGACTCAGCACTTAATTTAGTGCAAATTAGATTAACATTTAAGTGCTGCTTAGCGCGATCAGCTGCCTGCCGGTCAGTGTAGTTTTGCTCTTGTCACTGAGCACACAGGACCTGGGGGTTTGGCGCTGCAGTTCTTCTCTTCCAACAGATCTCAAGTTGAGTTAAATGGTACTGCTTTGTTAAAACCACCCTCCCCATGCTCGGTGACACTCCTCGGGGCATAACCAGATCCCAAACTCATACATGCCAACATTTCAGAAGAGCAAAGTGGGGGATTAAAACAAAAAAATCGGGAGAATGGGGCCTTGAATCGAGTTACTGTCAAGTATGGGCTCCCCCCCTCTTGTGTGGTAGCCCAGGCTGAGACAGCTTCCTGGGCACACACACAGCCGCACCCGCACCGAGTACTTCACAGGTCTTTAAAAGGCCATTTGCATGTTAATGAGGCTTTGTTGTTTTTTCACGTTACACAATACCAAGCCCTGTCAGCTGAAACCCCAGAGGAATCGGGTTTCTGCTTGCGGGAGGCGGAAGACTAGCCTTGAAATCGGTAGTCTCCCGCCTGAATCGGGAGGGTTGGCATGTATGCAAACTATTTCGTACCTACACAGAGCTGCAGTGCTGGATGACCAGGACGTCAGGGATGAGGCCTGTCTCTACAACACCTTTGAGGACACCCAGCCTTTGTATCAATCTCTGCCTAAGTGACTGCCACGAAAACAAAGAGGGCTGAAGATCTTTTCATCTGTTAAAAGTTCTAAAACGGAGCATCTAAAATTATGATTTTTGTTTCTGACAAGTCCGGTTTATTCTTTGTCTTTTTTCGTTACATGTTTTTTTTTTTTTTTTTAGCTCTGAGCGCGTGGGCCCCTATAGTATTTGTTTGAAAAATGCTTGTAATGATTTTCCCGGCTGAAGAGGCGGCATTTAAGAGATTCCGATTTTGGCTGTTTGTGTTTATGCAGCATAGGGACTTGTGTATACTTGCACTCGAATGCCCGGACTTCTGGCGGTGCAAGGGCCCTCACAGATGAAGTGGAGGACTGTAAGGTTGCGGGAACATATCCTTTCAAGTACCACCCTCACGCACAATAACATTCATACTGCGCCTACAACCTCGAGCGGGCAGATTCGAAGCCGAATTTCAGGAGGCATTGCTGTTGGCAGCTTCAAGTGACAGCGACACCAGATCGGTAAATCTGTAGATTTACAAATAATGCAGTGCTAACTGCTTCGGGTTTAATGTTTCAAAGTACTGTAAAAAGGCAGGTGTTATTTTTACTTTATACATTAACAAAACAGTGACTTGAGAATATGAGTACATAGCCAGCCCTGGTAAAACCATAATGTAATGGATATATTGAGTGTACTGTCTGTGGCTTGCACCTTTCACATGCAATAAATAACAGTTGTCGTTCGTATTATTTTATCACATGGGTAACACAGAATCCCTAATAGCATATTTAATTATTGTTTGGTGCCTCTGGCATGTAGCTTCTAAGCGCTTTGTGTATCACTATCAGCATTCTCCTATCGATCTATGCATTATGATAGCTGCAGAGTGTGCACTCTGTTGCTAAGAACTGCAAGTATGCACTCTGTCTCGGTTAGTGCTCTTCCATTTTTTGCAGCAGTTTTAAGACCTTGGACTTTTCCGTTGCTCAAATGCATGCAATTTCAGATATTTATGTGTTTCCCTCGTCTTTATTGCTTGATTTTGCTCGTGAGAAAGTGTCACTTCTAGTTGTTGAAATGTCACTCATAATTACATTGAAGTTATGAAAATGTCACACATAGCAATCTGAAACCTTGGCAGCTATGGAAATGCAGCAAGTCCAAAAGCACGACGTGTAAAGCACATGTTGTGCTTTTGGACTTGATGCATGTATTTTCTCAATAGAGAGGCATCGGGCTGATTGTGGGCATTTGTGAAAGTATTCCTGTTAATTGCAGCGCATAGCAGGCGCTGTGATTAACAGGAATACTTTCACAAATGCCCACAATCAGCCCGCTATCTCTCTATTGAGAAAAGACACGCAGCAAAGACAATGCAAAAGATAGCTATAAGCCATTCTTGAACAAAAGGTAAAGATTTTTGGAAAGCAGGGGAAGGAATTCCATTTGTAGGGTTTAACTTCAAGAAGAATGTGCCCCACGGGCACCATTCTGCAAGGAGGTAAGAACTCCTGGAACCGTCATCTGGTAGTAAAGGAGAGATGGCTGTGGGCCCCTCATGCCCCTGGGCTTAGGGGCCACTAACTTTAAACCTTTCCCTAGACAGGCCTTTCCAGGTCTCGCCTATAGACAGCCTTTAGCTGTTGTCGAAGACGTATTGTGGACACAGGGGTAGCCAACAAGCAAACAAATACCCCCTCCCCCCCATTCGATTGGTACCTCGAATGTATGAGAGTGAAGCTAGTAAGGCCTGTCCTCCCTAGAAGAGGTCCTTTCATCCCTCCTATCTATTAATCTCTCCAATCTTTAAGCCTTTCATCCAGCGTCCATTTCACCTGTCTATTCATGCTCCCATCCGTCTGTCTTTTCATCTAATCCATCCTTCCTTTACCATTCCATCCATCTATCCACCCATCCATCGATCCATTCATCCATTATTTTACCCACCCTTTATCAATCACCCATCCTTTCACCCTTCCATCCAGGTTTCCATCCATCTATTCAAACATTCATCCTTCAATCCATTCTTGCGTGCACCCACCAATGCAAATATAACTTTACTCTTCCATCTCTCAAACCTTTCACCTTTGTATCCATCCTTTTATTGACCTCTCCTTGTCGCGGTTTCTTCCTTCTTTTCATATTTCCTATATTTAATTCTTCCTTTCTGCCCTCCCTTTCTCTTTCCCTCTATTTTCCTCATTCTTTCTCCATCTGTTATGGTTTCTACCCCGCATTTAGAAAAGAAATGCAGCAAGTTTTTATATAGTGCGAACTCAACCCAAAAGTATTGGAGCGCTTTACACGATTTATTATTATATATTTTTTTTGTACGCCTGGGGAGATTAATTGATTTGCCCAGAATCGCAGTATGTTAAGCTGACCCGAGACTCAAAACCCATCTCCTAAGTCGACAGCTCGAGCATTAAGCCACAACCTCAACCACAAGAGTGGAAGCATTTTCAATATTATATACAACTTGATGCAAAAAACAACCATTGACAAAGCCAATAGTCTTGGCTTCTTGTAGGTGTAATGTTACTTGTATTATATATCTGGATGCAATGACAGAAGCAGCAAAATATCAGTCGGGTGGCACACTATGCGATGCACATATTTTTAGCTTAATTGCTTTTAAGCCACACCCTTAATTGCATCGGTTACGCCCCTTTGAAAGATCCCCGAGTTTTTTCATCCCACTCAAAGCCCTGGTCTACACGCGCGGTCAGGTTCTTGGTGCACATGGCCTTGGCTGCAGCGCACAGAGACCTTACTCTGCCGCACACAGAGGAAAATAATTAGAGGGAACATTGGTTACAAGGCCCTTTTTTCTGTTGGTAGAAGGGTGGAAGAAGAGGCATGAGGAGCAGTACAGCTCCTGCCACCCTACCTCCCACCAACCGAAGAAACGAACCCAGAGGTGGGCATTGGAAGGGGAAGAGCTAGGATTGTTCCTCATCCATCCCTCCTTCCAATTCCCCACTTCTTGATTCAGTGTCCTCCTTCTCCTTCATCTTCTAGTGCTTTTCTGTCTAGGTGAAGCACAGAGAGAAAGGAGCTTGTGTGTCTGGGCCCCAGCAAGAACCCAGATGGTGTTTGGATTTTCTTTAGGCTAAGACAAATATTAAAATGTCAGACTCCTTTTTAGAGGGCAGACAGTTTTGTGCTCTAGCAAATATTCAGTTGTTTGGATTAATATTCTAATTAACAATCGAATCAGTGCCTAGCTTGTACACAAATGTTTGGAAGCCAGCAAGGAGCCCCAGACACCACTCGGTTATTTTATTGGGCTCCTTGCTGGGGGGCGCGCGCACACACACATACACCATGCGCACACCACAACACACCCCTGCGCCCCAGCAAGGAGCACGAGTGGGTTTGGATTTTTTTCTTGGCTTTGGAAAAAACGTTACTGAAAGGAACAGTACTTATCTGTGACCGTATGAAGTCAGTGGGGTCATGAAATGGTCACAGTTTTGGCATATTCCTGTCCCGTGCAGAAGGCCTTCCCAGACAAATGAGACCTTTTATCAAGAGAAGTGTGGTAACACTGGGTTGTAGGACTTTGATTGCCTGAACGTCTAGAGTTTTCTGTAGCAGAAAAGATTTCCTTTTTTATTTGTTTATTGATCTTGCTCTGTTACTTTGACGTTTGCAAGGGATTCTGCATGATGAAGCATATTGGATTCACACAAGCCAAATCAACCTGGATTTCCCAGAGACTCCAGTTTTGATAAGCCTGTGGTTGGTAGGGTCCCTGGGGTGCCAGTTGATCCTGTGCCCAAGTACTGTAGACATTCCCGGTGGAATCTTCCTGGAGTCTATAGTTTGGATTCCTACTCAACTCGGGGGAAAAAAACTCATCCTTGTCTGATAACCTCACACTCCAGACCTACAGAAGTATAGCTTTTGGTCAGACTTTGTGAGGGATATGTTCCTGTATCAGCAAGACTGAATGAAACTACTAAGTTTTGGGGGGAAACTATGTCAAAAATCTGACAAGTGTTCAGTGCATTGTCCCGGTCAGCCAGTCTGGGAGAGTGAGGTCTGGCACTCCGTGATTAAAACTTTGCGATGTGGGAATATTAAAAATAAATGGTTGCTAGCAGCTAGTCGGAACAACTGAGGTCTGGCTTGCACCAATAAATTCCCTAGGTAGTTTAAAATTAGAAAATTACTTTTTATTCTCTATATATAAATCTGAGTTTGATATGCCAGTGGTTAACCTTGGAACTTTTGTGGACCCCCCCCCCCCCCACGTAATCACTACTGGAATCCAGGGACACCTGCTAAATTACTTTTGCAATCTAGGGACCCGATACTGAGTCATTATTGGAATCTGGCGACTCGGGCATAAGTAATTTTGAAGATTAGCCTGGCAAAACAATACACCATTACGGGCATAGGCATTCATCAAACAAATACCCAAATGATGAAATATTTTATTTAATTCACAACCAGATATTAAAAAAAACAACTATTTTAATGGGCAGTTTGGGGCTTTTCTAAATTTAATAGAGGCCACCCATTATCCATACTTTATCCTGTTTGATACATTTGCACTGTTATCATGACTCGGAGGAACTTAACATTTAGCCTCAAATTTCAAATTCTTTCACAATTACAGAACGCTTACAAATGTTTTTTTACACTTTGCTCATTTATATACACTTTATTAATCTGTTAATATTTTATTTGCTAAGCAGTCGCGGGCCCCTAGATTCTGCGTTGCATAGCCCCCCACCCTCCCAGGGGTCCCAGACTACAGGTTTAGAACCACTGGAATATGTCATCAAATGAACATTGCACCATAAACAGTGGTTCCCGCAAAATTTCATGATCTGCACACGCATTACATAATTCACTGTGCAGACTAGGTTCCCTCAAACAACCCACATGTTTAGTATTGCTGAATTCCGGAAATTCAGGGCAACATTTCTTTAGTTAGCTTTCCGAAATGTGTTTGTTAGAGAAATGCAGCAAAATATTGAGCAGATTTGTTAAAAAGGGAGGGCAGGGAGACGCGTTTATTATTGCATACATATTCCTCATTTAATAAGGAAAATAATCAGCCTGTTGCATCCATAATTTGTAAAGGGCACCCTTGCTTGCTGTTTGGAATATTCAATAACTGGAAAGTAAACAATTACTCTTATTATGAGACGTTCGAGAAATTAGCCAGCATCTGATGTTGAGTTCAGTAACTGTTCTACAGAACTATCCGTCGGACTCGCCACAACTGTGTAGTTACAATGAATACACCAGATACCACTGGTAAAATGTCTTTAAATGGTTACTGATATAACCACTCTTTTTAGGACTAAGGCCAAATGTAAATCACTTATACTGCATCCAGCTTGCACCTATCTGAGCCACATCTTCAGATTGACAAAAGGTATACAATCCACACAGTTTTGGCAATGTGTTTTTGTCCACGAGATGAGCCGAAAAGAATACTTCTTTGAGAAAAGATTAAATCCGCTTCTCAATGTGTCCGCTTCTGGGTGTAGGCTGCACTAGATTTCTTTTGGGCAAGTACACGCCAATCCTTTTGATTAATACATAGAAATAGAAAAGGTGCACATTCAATAAAACTGCAGGAGATGAGAAATTTAAAATAATCCTACACTGGCATTAATTTTCAATCTATCAATTCAGGACAGGGCTGTTAGTATTGCCACACTGGAATTTTTCCTGTGATCTACAGGATTCGAAGCGGTTTTCAGAGCTGGCTGGGCTGTTGATGCACAACCACACCCCTATAGCTCATTTTTAGTCCTGGCTTCCTACATTATAGAATAGGTTTGAACATGTTTTGCAAGTGCTGATTTTAGTTTCCAATCCGACCCTCTACGTATTATAGATGGACAAACCAATGTGATGTGCTCTGGACCATCCAAGTAAGTGAAAGACTACTGAACTCCCCAGTTGGCAGTGTTCAACATGTAGATCAGTCTGGGCTTAATTTGTAAGAAATAATACGGTTATTCCCACCTGTAGGTATTGGAGAAATGTGTATTATAATTAATCATTTCAAGTCCTTATTTGAGATTTTTGCTTGAGTGAGGGTATTGCCTTAGGAATAGAAATTTGCCTAGCTACGTAACGGTAAGTTTCAATTCTATTAAGGACACGAGGGCGAGGATTATGCTTATTCTCTCTTCGCTTTATTCCTTAACACACTTCATAGCAGCCAAAAGAGAACATTTTGAAACAAAAACAACTCCCATGAACCATAGGGAGATTCCATGTAATAGTCCTTTAACAGTGTCCAGTAACAGCACATAGTCCTTCCATTATGCCAACTCCTCCTCTTTCTTCGCGCAAAGTACGCCACGATCATCATCATCACTGGTCCTGTTTAGAACCGTCATTTCCTAGCAAAAATTAAACACAGCGTAAGGCACCGAAAAGAACTCTATGTAGCCATATCAAACAGTTTATCTCCAACAAACGATCATTAAAACTCGTGAACAATTTACTTACCACCATACGGAGAGGGTGTGCACCAAAGGTGTCCCGGGTGGGATAATCCTCACCTCCATGTCCTTAATAGAATTGAAACTTACCGTTGCGTAGCTAGGCAAATTTCTATTCTATGTCGGGACCGGAGGCTTCGGATTATGCTAGTTTAAAGCTTACCTACCACCAACTGAGCGACCTCCACTACTGGTTTGAAATAAAACCTCTTGAAGGTCGAGTCTGAGGACCAATCCGCTGCCCGCATCAAGTCCTCCAGACGAGCCCCCATGAGAAAGCCTTCGAGGTCATGGCCCTGCGTGCCCAGTGGGCTCCAAACTGCTTTTTTGTAAATGCCTGCCTCTTGCATGACCCACCGCACCCACCTGGCTATTGTGGGGGAGGAGACAGCCCTATGAGGCTTCCTTTTGGCAATAAGTAACTGACGTTCGCCCGGAAGACGAAACTCGAGTCAAGTCTTCATACGCCTTGAGACAATGCACAACACACAACTTGGGGGTGTCTGGAAACGCCGGATAAGAGACTGTGCGGGAAAGCGACTTGGTGCGGCGCCCTACCGTGAAGGTAACCCCATCCGGGGAAAAAACTCTTGCAGAAATGTCTAAGGCTCTGACATCCGAAACTCTCCTACAGGAGATCAGACACAATAGCATAGCCAGTTTGGCTGAGAGTTCCTTCAACGACAGATATTTATTCGGTTGCCAGGAAAGCAAGAAATTCAAGACCAGATTGACATCCCATATAGTAGAATACAGCGGCTCTGGGGGCAAAGAGGCGGATGCCTCGCAGAAATCTGCAAACGAAGGGGTGTTCCCCCACCGGCGCCCCATCCACCGGGGCATGGCCTGCAGAAATCGCTGATCTCATGGCATAAATAGAACGGTACGCCAAGCCTTCTGTAGCCAGATCAGCCAAGAAATTCAAGATCTGAACAACGTCTGCTGCCATGGGATCCAAGTGCCTTCGAAGACACCAACGAAACCATCTCGTCCAAGCGGACCGGTAACGTTTAGTGGTACTGTCAGCCCACGCCTTGGACAAAAGGTGTTCAGCTGGTCGCGATAGGCCTGGGAGCGACCAGCGTTGCCTGAAAGTCGCCAGGCCATCAACTGCAGGGAACCCTGCACCGTGAGGAAGTGCGGCATCCAATCCGGGTTCAGAAGATGAGGAAACCGGGGGAGTCGGATTGGAAAATCCCAAGAAAGTTCCAGTAGATCCGGAAACTAGACTTGAGATCACCATCACCACCTCCTGTCGACAGATCTGGGCCGCCGCCCTCGTGATCATCGAGAACGGGGGGAAAGCATAACCGTTCTCCAGACTCCAATCCTGGAGGAAAGCATCCGCGGCCAGCGGATCCGGCCTCCAGCTGAAGAAGCGCGGCACTTGATGGTCGAGGTGCGACGCAAAGGTCTGTCGCAAAAGGACCCCAGAGGTCCGCCAGCAATTGGAAAACTTGTGGATCTAACTTCCAGAGGCTGGAATTGTGCAGATGTCTCGAGTTCCAATCCGCCACCTGGTTGGCCTGGCCCGGGAGATACTCCGCTGTCACTGAGACCTGATTGGCCAGGCAAAAATCCCAGAAATTCTTCGCCAGGTTCGCTAGAGCTCTGGATCGAGGACCCCCCAGGTGGTTGACATATCGGACCGCGGAGATGTTGTCCATCTTGAGGAGCACACCAGATTGAACCTTGTCCTTGGTCCAACAGCGGACAGCGAAAGACCCTGCTAGGAGCTCCAGGCAATTGATATGCAGGGCTTGCTCGTCTAATGACCAAACTCCGCCGGTGGAGAATTCCCCACACCAAACGCCCCAGCCCGATCTGCTGGCGTCCGACTCTATGATGAGGTCTGGAATGGAGCCGAAAATCGCCCGCCCGTTCCAAGCCTCCATGTGACTCAGCCACCACGCTATTTCCTCCCTCGCTTCCGAGGTGTGCGTGACTGCCTGTGCATAAGTTCGCCCTTGACGCAAATGATAAGCCTTTAGACACTGCAACGCCCGACAATGCAGGGGGCTCGGGAAGATTGCTTGGATGGAGGACAGGAGCCCCACCAGCCGGGCAATCTGCCTGAGGGACGTGCGCGACCTGGCCATAGTCTGATGTAACTCGTGACGGATTTTGGCCATCTTCCGGGATGGAAGGCTTAACCCCTTAAGTGCTTCTGTCGGCCAACGGCCGTCGCGAGCACTACCTCGGTAGTGCTGCGCACGTCCGTTGGCCGACGCGGCCCCGCCCGCTTAATAGAGCGTTCCGCACTGGCGCGGAACGTTCGAAGCAGTTAAGTAGTTAAAGAGGCCTGGACTGAGTCCACCACAAAGCCCAGAAAAACCACTTTTTGAGAGGGGATGAGGACCGACTTTGGCTCGTTGATAACAAAACCCAGGTCCTGGAAAAGATTCACCGTCTGGTGAAGCTTGGAGCTCAAGGTTCTGGGACATTGAGCCATGAGGAGAATGTCGTCCAAGTAAACGATCATTCGAATGCCCTGTCCTCGGAGGAATTCCACCGCCAGATGGAGCACCTTGGTAAAGCACCACGGTGCTGAGGATAGACCGAACGGAAGGGAGGTGAATGCGTAGACCAAAGACCTCCAACGGAACTGCAGAAATCGCCTATGGGGAGGATGATTTGGGACTACCAGATGAGCGTCCTTCAAATCCAGACAAACCATCCAGTCCGATGGAAGAAGGACGTCCCGAAGGAGATGAATCCCCTCCATTTTGAAGTGGCGGTAAACCACCCATCTATTGAAATCCCGAAGGTTGATGACTGGGCGTCGGGCTTGTCTACAAGAAATATGTTGCTCAGGAAACTGTTGCGATGCAGAACTGACGGCAGATGGCTCCTTTGTGCAGAAGCGCTGCGACCTCCTCGTCAATCAGTTATGCATCGCGAGCTGTGAAGCAAATGGGACGAGGATGGGCCTCTTGTCGAGGTTGGTTGCAAAACTCGATATGGAAACATTGCACGGTTTGAAGAACCCAGGCGTCCGAGGTTATGGCCCACCAAGCGTCCAGGAAGCCTGCCAACCGACCCCCAATGCGGACCAAAGAAGACGGTATAACACTTACCGGTTGAATTTCCGCCTCCGGAATTATTCTTGAAGCCTCCTCAGCCTCTGAAACGCTGACCCCGGGTGGGATATAAGTTGTTATAGTTGGCGCTGGTATTGTATTGACCACCTGGAGCCTTGTCCTTTGGGATGGTTCTGCAGGAAGCCACGGCCGGGCAAGCAGCCCCTGCCTCGACCGGCCCCTTGGAAAACCCACTGGTTAAACACCCGCTTAATGTTTGACTGCGCCTTATCCAGCGAGGTAAAGGTCGCTACAAACTTACCGAGCTCCTTAACAAAAGGATCCCCAAAAAGACCCCCTTGGGCCACTGCACCCGCCTCCGAGGAGGCCAAGTCCCCGAGCTTTGGGTCAAGCTTGATCAACAAAGAGCAGCGCCGCTCCGTTGACAGCGCGCAATTCGCGTTGCCCATGAAAATTAAGGCCTGCTGGGCCCAGTTAGACAACACCTCGGGAGAAATAACCGAGCCAGACACTTTGGCCTCCTCAGCCATGTCTAAAATCTTTGTCATCAGGCCAATGGCATCAAGCAGTTTATCTTGACCAGAACGCCACGATCTATCGATGCCTTTGCGTGGGTCCTTCATATATTTCGCCAAAAATGTGGCCATCTTAGAATCTAGCTCTGGTGTACAAGCCACCTTGTAGTCTAAGGTGGACCTCGGGCACTCCGCCCTGAGGCAGCCCTTGGCCTCCTTCTCAAGAGGTTTGCGGAGACGGCCCGCAACAAACTTCGCCACCTTCTCCCCTGGGGTCAAAGCAGCGGACCGAGGATGCACAATCTCATCCGGGTCCAACATGCCGGAGTCCTCCCCAGCTGTCGAGGGGGAGGTAACTACAGGTCGCCAAGGCCGTGAAGGCCCTGCATCATCCTCCGAATCATCCGGAGACTCTACGTTAGGATCGGGAGACACAGGGTCAGGAGTCCCGGGAGCCTGCGGGGGAGGAGTCCCTTGCGCCAGAAACGCAGACTTCAGACGCACAAAAGCGTCCTGGTCAACCATCTGTGCGCTTCTTCTTAGGTGGCGGGGCTTCTTCGCCCGCAGGGGGAGGTGCAGGGGGAGCAGGAGGGCCAGTGTGTGCCTGAGCCAACCTCGCACACTCCTGAACAATTCTATCTGACAGGCGCTGCTCCATGGGACCAACCACCTCATGGACCACCCTATATATGGAAGAAGCCACTGCCTCAAAGAAATCATCGTCCCACTGCAAATAAGATTGGGACTCTTCTTCTTCATACACACTCTTGTGCCTCCATTCTGCTAGGCAATGCAGAACCAGCGACCAACTATAGAACACACAGAACTATTGTTGTCCCACCAAAAGGGGTTAAAGTATTCAAGCGTATCTACGCTGCAAATGATTAAAATGAAACGTCTGGGGGTTTCAGAAACAATAATTTGGGCAGACCCAAGGACTGCAGTGGGGCTTGCACCACCCCGGAGAACAGAAAGCATATAAAATATATATTAACTCAGCCCTCAGGAAACCTGACCAGGCTCCGCTGTCCCACTGTGCGCAACAACAGGCAAAAACCGCCACTTAATGAGCGCGCTCGGCGCCAAGAAAATCCCAAGCAGTAGTGTGCAATTAATACGCCCGCAGGCGTCCACGCGGCAACCGCCGCAATACAGACCCCTGCCGGGGCGTGAATAACCAGCAATGTGGGAGGTACAGACCCGCTAAACGGGCGTTTGGGCACAGCGGTGGACAAGGCTCCGTCAGCGCGAACTCCCACAGCGCGGTCTCGTTTTGAAGACACGCGCTGTGGGAGCAGCGAGACGGAACAGTCCGCCTAGCGGGCTATTTCGAGCACCGCAACTTCAAAGGCACGGCCGCGTAAGGAACGGTGACACGTTCCCGTGGCCTGGGATCTGAAAAGAAAACAATTGAAAAGCAATTAAGAGCAATTATCAGCACTCCCCGGAGGGCACCTCTAACAACGCGCCTCCGGGAAAGATGAAAACACAGCAATTAATCATACAATAGATCAAAGCAGTAATCTCATCAGGAGAAACATGAAAAGTACACTTAACTGGCTGCGAAGCAGCGAAGAAAGAGGAGGAGTTTGCATAATGGAAGGACTATGTGCTGTTACTGGACACTGTGAAAGGACTATTACATGGCATCTCTCTATGGTTCATGGGAGTTGTTGATTTTGTTTCAAAATGTTCTCTTTTGGCTGGTATGAAGTGTTAAGGAATAAAGCGAAGAGAGAATAAGCATAATCCGTAGCCTCCGGTCCTGACATAGAATCTGGATATTGCACCACTGTTCTCCAAGCAACCAGTTCCAAGAGCAGCAGCTGTAAAGAACGAATTCCTGCATCAGGGCTAACAAATCCTGTTCTCTGATCTGAATCTAATTACTTTTGCCAAGGGGCAGAGAATGCAACGCATGTGGTTGCTGTGCAGAGGTGCAAAAAGCCTCTGTCTTGTTTTTGCTGAGCTTCATGTGATAGTGGCTGTCAACCCATTTGCCTTCTGCCAGGTGGATACTGCCCAGATATTTGTGGGCAGTGTAGACTAAGGTATCTGGAGATTGGAAATAGCCTGATGTCATTTGTTAAGGTTTGCAGAGTAGCAATATTTTTACACTCCCTGGGTGCCTGTACTGCAGGAACCCAGCATTAACACAACATCTGATGGATGTTGCTCTGTCTCCTTTTTTTAAACCTTTGATAGAGGTGTTCACAAAGTTTTATTGAGTTTGGCCAAGGAATGTGATGGGGAGGTAATTCCCCTGTGTATTAGGTGAATGGCCAATTTCCTTTTTCCCATTTTTTTCTAACTGTGGGCCTGTAGGGTCACTATGCCATTTTGTAAGCTACCTTCACCGATAAGATGGTTTCCTGTTCATTTGTCCAGCCCTTCCTTTTCATTTGAGCGCCTCTTCAGAAACCCTAGAACCCCCACATATTCTTGGCATGATGCTGAAGCTTCTGTCGTTTAGGATGGATTAACTGTTTGGAGAGACAGATTTGCTGTTCATCTTCTAATCTTATTCCAAAATGGGTCCGCTAAATGATTATAGGAGAGTACCAAAATAACTGTAAAACATCTGTCAGGCTCGTTTTGGCATAACAGATAGTAATGCTCCTTTTCTGAGGTTTTAATATTATGAGCTGTATAGGGCGGAAATGAAGATCAAGTTGGTTTTTTTTTTTTAAATGCAAGTGGTCTTGATATCCTGGGGTGAATTAGGCATCAATCAATTGATTGGTCCTCTCCTTCCAGAGTATTAATACAGTAGGGAAATGTGAGCTGTTACCAGCATCTGTCATTATGTAGTGCAACTCCTTAATGTCACCTAAACTGTGACTGTCTTAAACTCTTACCCAGTATGCTTTCAGAACAGTTTCATAACATTTTCTTCACTCCCCCTTCCTCTGTCCTATCTGCAGCATAAGAAGGCTACCAGAATTACAAATACATGTCCAAACTCTGCAAACCACTGTATTCTTTGGCACAATCTCCTTTTAGCAAGGACAAGTGGGGCTGGACGCCAAGCCTCTTGGTTTCATGTTACATTTGTTTAGATACCATAGAACCCACTATCATTCTGAAAAGGACTCCCCAGACCTCCATTTAGAAGTTTAAATGGTGCAGTCTAGGCTGGGAAAACCCTGTCTAGATCTAACAATTTGTGAGACATTAAGAAAAAAAAAAAAATGGTAAGATTTGGAGTACTGCATTTATCTATGGTATTTACAATGATTTAAAAAAAAAAAATTTTTAAAGGAAACAAAGTAATCCATGAGGTGTCCTTTCTGAGAAGCTTTTAGTAGTTGTGACTCAGTTGCTTTGCTCGCTGAATGAAAGGCCTTGTCTATCTCCAACAGTTTTGGAAGTCCATCTTGACTAAACCCACTCCAAAGTCTGTTTCTCGGTCAACTAAGCCAAATCTATGTTTAAGTTCATTGGATCTATTCTACATAGTGAAATTTTTCCTCACCTTGTTATGTGCATACCCTTAATGTAGGCACTTTACAAGTCACTTCTTTGGTGGCCAAGAGGTTTTTAAGCTGTCAGACATAACATAAGAATTTCTACATTGAATCAGAAGTAAGGCCTTATGAGAAGACTTTCCCATCCACCCAGTATTAAAGCCGTTTGTGTCTTGTGTGCTTTGAATGCCAGTATCTTGTTTCGTAACCCAGAAGCTTATACCTCAATCAGTGCAGTGTTCCTGGAGTTCCATGGTTCAAGGTTACGTGTTGCAAAATGTGTACTTGTATATAAATCTTAATGCTCAAAGCCTTATTTCTAATTTGTCCTGCTGTACACTAAAAACAAGCTGCAAATTCCTCTATAAAAGCAGAACTCCAACTGTAAATCCCTTCCCTTGTCTGGTTTGTTAAGTCTTTGGTTTACAAGATTTGTGGTTTATTCTGTGCAAGCTCCTTAGCAAATATAGGGGTTGCTAAAGGTATATTCCACTATTAAATCCAACTTTGAGACTTTCTTTTTCTTAGTGTAGACCTACTTTCTGAGAGGGATCTGAATATTGTCTGTGCAATGTTGAAGATTCTCTTTAAGCCATTGGGATTCAGTGGCTTGACACTTTAGATTGGATGGTATCCTTTCTTGTTAATGTCATTTCAGTCCTATGACTTGCTGAGTTCAGTCACTGATCCCTAGTGAAATATGCATATTTTTAACACACTAGCTGGTATTTCACCTGTCTGCTTCACAATGCTTTTTTTTCAAATTTCCACATTAACCAAAAACTGTTCATTTAAAACGTACATTCTGACAGCTGTGGAGTGCAGACCACTAATCTACTGTTTTTCATTCTTTGTTGCAAACCCATCAGTACTGGCTCAGCTGTTGGGTACTCATGATGCTGTTGAAGAGTTTTCCTACCATTTATGGAAAACTACCTGTTCATGACATGTGAAGTTGTAGATGGACACGCTGTGCATACTCCTGACATCTAGTGTTGGGCTCGGATGTGTCCAACTTGTTTTTCTTTGACAGTCTTCAAATCGCAAGGTATGGTCACTCCACCTGATACTAGTAATGCGCATGGGCATCAGCTCCATTGTTGGATTGTTTCTTTCTGCCGTCCGGTTTGTACATGCATCTTAAGAGCTCCGGGTCGGCGCCCTTTGCTTTTCGGCACTGGTACCACTCTCTTGTTCCGCCCAGATCCGCATAAACCATCTTCTTCTGCTTCGACAGAGTCCGAGCCCACAATCTATGCTGAAACAGCCGCTCTAGACACAGCCATCGGTACCCACAACTCCTCCGAAGCCGGCACCGAAACCTGCCTTGGCATCCAAGAATTCTTTGCCTCTGCAAAAGCCATATGGTGCATGACGTGCAAAAACCTACGTCTGCGTCGAAGCGTTCTGCGCCCAAAGCCCTGTCATCGACTGGATCAGCGGACCAAGAACAACCCATCCTGCTTTAACTCCAGGAGGAGTTGGATGCCAGACAGCGATGCCTCGCCATACGCTCTCAGACAGGGAGAATTATAACCAAGCCACCTCCGAAGGAGCAAGACTTTCTGTCCTGCAAACAAACTTAATTTTGTGGAGGAGCTTGCTCAGGAACGGTCTCCTCCACCCAAGTTGAGAAAATATTGTGACTGGGGCACTAATCTAGCACCACCTCTGCACCCTGCACCGCTTCCTTCGCCGCCACCACCACCTCCTCCGCCACCACCACCACCTCCTGCACCTCCTCCTCCTCCTCCACCACTCCTCCCTTAAACACACCAGAGGGATCACCACGCTCCTCTTATGGGGGAGGGAGCACTGTGTACCCTGTTGATCCATATGAGACCCCATTCGACCCGAGGGATTGGAAACGACCCATAGAACGATTACACCATCAACCCATCTGTAGACACAGACCCAGATCTCTACACCGCTAAGCTATATCCTTCCGACGATACCCCCCCCCCCCCCTCATATCATGAGATTATAAGCAGGGCCACAACCCTCCACAAGGTAGAGCCACCCAAGTATCAGGAGGACGAGGACTTCCTCATGGAGACGCTCTCCTCCACCTAAACGGTGATGCAATATTTGCCAGCACTTAAGGCATGCTAAAAACTGTGCCTGAAACCTTTAAATATCCTGTAAAGGTAGGGTAGTAACCCCCAGGGTGGATTAAAAAAGAAGTACAAGGCATCACACTCTGACCCACCATACATTAGGGGCCAACTAACACCTGACTCCCTGATTGAACATACAGCATGAAAGCACGCTAAAGCTCAGGGCACTGGCGATGCTCCTCCGCCAGTTAAGGAGAGTAGAAAAATATATGCGACGGGCAAACGCAAAGCTGCTCAATCTGCAAACCAATGGAAAATTGCAAACTCCATCGGGCTACTCTCACATTGACTGTGCTCACAGCGATGAGGATGAGATGGAAGAGCTCCTCCAGCATCTCCCAGATAAGAACAAAAATCGGGAACAGAAGCTTGTTTCGGAAAAGAAGCTCATTTCTAACACCGCCGTCTGCCGTACCCTGGACACAGCTGATGCCACAGTGCAGGGCATAATCGCTAGTGTTCTGATTTGACAGCACACCTGGCTGTCTCTCTGGTTTTAAACCAGAAGCACAATTTCATCTCCTCAACCTGCCATCCGACAGGGAGCACCTCTTCATACCGCAGGTTGAAATGCTGGACAAAATTAGAAAAGACAAGGACATCACAAATGCGATGGGAGCCCTCCAAACCCCTTCTCCACTGGGTTCCTTTTGAAGGCCAATAGAGGGGTTGTAAAACCACTTCACCCAAGGCATCTGCCTCCTACCAGGGGCAGCAGCACCAACACACACCATCATGGTGCTACTCCAGGGGAGTTTTCAAAGGCAGTAATTCCAGAGGCAGAGGTGTTGTGACTAAGTCGGTCACCATCACTAAGCAGTGACTCGCTATCACCCCAATCACACTACACCGGTCAGGGCAAGACTACGGGGATTTCTCATCCATTGGCGGGGGCTCACCTATCAGTAGGCACTGTCCATCCTCGAGCATGGAACTCACCTCAACTCCACCAAACATCCCTACCAGCAGACGAACCCTCTCCCAGGAACACAAACACCTTCTTAGGAGGAATTGGAGGCACTCCTTCACAGAGGGGCCATAGAACCAGTGCCACTCCACCACCGCAGCAAGGGAGTATACGTCTTGTGCTTTCTCATCCCCAAAAAGGACTTGTCCCTCAGACCAATACTCGACCACAGGCCTCTCAACAAATACATTGTCAGAGCAATCCCACATGGTGACACTCCAGGATGCCATCCCTCTACTGCAGCAAGGGGGCTTCATGACCGCCCTCGAACTGAAGGACACCTACTGCCACAGCAGATCTACTCTGCACATGGCCGGTGCCTCCAGTTTGTGGTAAGTGGTCGGCATTACAAGTGTAAAGTGCTGTCCTTAGGGGTAACCAACGACCCAGGGTGTCTACAGTGTCTTGTCATATGCACTGATCACCTCCAGAGAAACTGCGTCCACATCTTCACTTACTTGGATTACTCTGTGATCAAGAGTACAACCCAACAGCAGTGTCTGGCACATAATCAATTCACCATCAACCTTTTACACTATCTGGGTTTTATCATCAACATAGGCAAGTCCCACCTCCAGCCCCTCCAGATCCAGCCCTTCTAGGGAGCAGTTCTCCGTTCAGTCACCGGGAAAGCCTAGCCTATCCCAGCCCAGCATGCGTCCAAGCTTTGTGACCTTTTTTCAGCCACCTCGATAACTAACAGGATGAACGATCATGTTTCCTTGTTATGATGGTCTCCTGCATTGCCATAGTTCCCTATACCAGGTTACACATGTGCCTGTTGTAGGAATGCTTAGCTGCACAGTAGTCGCAAGTAGAGGGTTGCTGGTAAGATCTAGTGTTGATCTGGGGCCGCTCCATGCAGTGGCGGGACAGCATCAATCTGTTGTAAGGCAGGCCTTTTCTCGACCCAGTCCCGCAGTGACCATCACAACGGGCGTTCCACTCACTGAGTGGAAAGCACATTTAAAAAACTTGACTGCGCAAGGCACCCCTTCAACAGGGTCTGTACATCAACTACCTGGAGCGGCTGACCGTCCAGCCAGCACTCAAATTGTTCCTTACTCCTATTCCGCAGAAGGTAGTTCTCATTCTCACAGACCTGACTGTCATGCCTGCCATGTGCTACCTACAGAAGCAGGGAGGCACACACACTCCACAGCTGTCTGCATTGGCACAGGACATTTGGCGGAGGGCAAATCATCTCAAAGTCCATCTACTAGCAGAATATCTTCCAGGAGTGGACAACAACCAAGCAGACTCGCTCAGCAGTATGTAGCAACTAGTCATCGGTGGTGATTCCCGGACATAGACCTCTTTACTACTGTTGAAAAGGCGAAATGCCCAAGCTTCGCCCCCAGATATCCACACCCACAGTATTTGCCTATATTTTTCCACCTCTCATTTCTTCTGTCCGTGGCTCAGAGGCTTTCGCAAACATCCCTCACTCTCCTCCTAGGAGCACCCACTTGGCCCAAACAGCCCTGGTTTACCACTCTCCTCACCTTTCTCCGGTGCTGCCTGAAAAGCTGCCCAACCGGCCAGATCTTCTCACACAGAACCAGGGCACACCCAGGAACCCGAACCCCAAGCTGCTAAATCTTGCGACTTGGCTCCTGAGGTCTTAGAATCAGGACACCTCAACTTACCTCCATAATGTATGATCTTCCTCAAGGAAACACACAGGCCTACAACAAGAGTCTGCTATGCAGCTCAATGGAAATGCTTTGTACATTACTGCACTCCCAGGCACGTTGACCCTCTCAGGGCAGCAGTCCAAGATCTGGTTTGTTATCTGCTTCATCTGCAAAAGTTAGACCTTACTTATACCTCCATTAGACATCTCTTGGCTGCTGTTGCTGCCTTCCTTTAGAACATAGAGCATTCGTCACTCTTTAGAGTCCTGTCATTAAGGTCTTCATGGAGGGACTCAAAAGAGTAATTCCACCCAGGTTGCCACCTGTGTTCGTGTGGAATCTCAGCACAGTTCTCACTGGACTTAAGGGCCCTTCTCTTGAACCACTTTACTTATGCCATTTGCAGTATCTTTCCTGGAAGTTAGCCTTTCTAGTGGCCATCACCTCCCTCAAGCGTGTCGGTGAACTTCAGGCCCTAACCCTTCAAGAACCCTTCTTCCGAGTTAATACAGATAGGGTAGTCCTTAAGACAAACCCCACTATTCTCCCCAAGGTTCTCTTCCTTCCACCTCAATCAAACTATAGAACTCCCAGTGTTCTAACCTCATCCAGAGTTGGTGGTAGAGAGGGCTCTTCACATTTTGGGTGTCAAAATGGCCCTCATGTATCACATTGACAAAACAAATCCTTCCATAAGACAACTTTTCGTCTATTTTTGCAAGCCACAAAAAGACCATGCTCACTCTAAAGCCGGAGTAGCACGATAGTTTGTGAAGTCGATCCAGACCTATTATGCAAAAGCCAAACTTTCTTTGCCTATCCATCCCGTACCCGACTCTTCTCGGAAAAGTTGAGTCTCTTTGGCTTTGTTAGGCAACATACCTATAGCTGACATCTGCAAAGCAGCTACCTAGTCCACTCCACACACTTTCACCAAACATTACTGTGTGAACGTCTTAGCACACCAACAAGCTTATATTGGCCAAGCTGTACCCCGTGCACTCTCAGTCCTCTGTACCGTCCTCTGGCTAGCCACCGCTTACAGAAAACTGATTTACAGTCTATGCACAGCATATGCATCTACAGCTACATATGCCACGAACGAAAATGTCACTTACCCTATAAGTATCTGTTAGTGACATGTAGTGCTGTAGACTCGCATGCACCCACCCTCCTACCCGAAAGCCTTTGGCCATTGCAGAGGCTCTTCTTTCTTTACTCATTGCATTGTAATCTAATTCTGTAACTACTCCCATCCTATCCTCACCCTCTGTGCAGTGAAACAATCTAAGAATGGATCAGAAACCCATGCGAGTTACCAGTAATAGATGGAGTCCCCATACCACGTGACTCCGACTCCTTAGAAGAAAAACAAGTTGCACTTGTCCAAACCCAACACTAGATGGTAGGAGTATGCACAGCATGTGAATCTACAGCACTACTTGCCAAAAACAGATGCTTACAGGGTAAGTAACTTCTTCCATTTCAGTTCTAAATCTATTTTTGTGTCCTGTTGTACTTGCCAGTTGTAAAGTATCTCAGGGCTTCTGCCTGGATCATTTGAAGTCTATCCACTCAAGCTCTGGTACTAAATCAGCGCTTTGGGAAGCCTTCTACTAGCAATATTATATAAATCTGCCATGTGGGTTCACATATTTGATTTTGGTACGTTCTTTGAACTGGGTACACAAGTTTGATTCCAGTTACTGATACTAAATTGAAGCAAGCCAGTGTCAAAATATTTTTTATTTCAAGTTTCCTCTGTATTTGGTTCTGTTTGTTTTTTGTTATACTGAAAGCCCTTTCAAAACCTGCTGAATATATTTTAGAAGAAGTGGTACTTCTACAAAGTTCTAAAATATTTAATGGTATCTTTAATATTATTTTTTTAGGCACGATTTTATGCTCCAACAACAATATTTATTGATGAAATTGACTCCATTTGCAGCCGCAGAGGTACATCAGAGGAGCATGAAGCTAGCAGAAGGGTTAAAGCAGAGCTGCTTATTCAAATGGATGGTAAGTACACAAAGGGATCTATCAAGTAAGATTAGAAACTATGTTGTAAATCAATGCTCCTGTTCTCTATGTAGAGGCGGTCTTTATTTTCTTGAGCTGGGTAGGTCATAAGAAATCAGTATTTTGTGATGTTTTGGGTAAGTGATATGCTTGCAGCCTTTTTAGTGTTCATGATTCCTCCCAGTTTCTCGAAGAGAGAGCGAGAGTCTCCTTTTCCTCTCGTTATCCAAAATGTGTCTGTCATGCTGATTACAGGGATTATGGACTATGTTGCCCAATATGGCAGCTCCTCAAGTTCTTGTGCTGTTAATAGTCTCTGTAGTCGGGCAGTTTTCACTTCTATAATGAAACTGACCTATCCAAGCCGTTACACCAAGTTCTCCACCCGCTTCCACTCTGAGATCCTCTGTGACCTACTGGCATCCTGCAATACTAAGAGTTCCTAAAGTATGTGAATCTGTCCAACTGTCCCACATCTGACTCTTCGCCATTCCTGTTTCGCTTCTGAAGGATGTTAAAGTAAATATTTACTTTTTATTAGAGAATGTCATTCCTAGCTCTCAGTGCATACATCAATATGGTGCCTATATGCAGCCTTTGGACATTGCAGTCTCTTCTCCTTATTCTTTGTGACAAATTTTGTGGGCTTTGGAAATGTGCCCTGATGAGACCAACATCCCCAGCCAAGAGTTGCTGCATTTTGGTCATATGTCTTAAGATTTCTCCTTCCTTAAGTGCTCTTCACTTCTCACAATCTAGATCAGTCAACTTATAGACCACTCTACATTTCTCACAGGCTTCATGGATTAGTCCTCCCATTCCTCTTGAATAAGTCTATCCCATCACGCCCAATGTCCTCTTGAAATTACTCTTCCTAGCTTTCACATTTTCAAAAGACCAGCAGATGAGTCTATGGGAGCCCCTCTCTGAGCTAGACTCATCTTTCTGGTACGCCATAGCAAACCACTGCGCCTGACAATGAATTGCAGTAAAGCAAATCAAAGCATGACTTGTCTGCCTAACATCTATTGGTTTTTCCTGGCCCAGCAGAAGAGCCCTGGGGCATACTGCCAGTTTATAAATTGTGTTGCACAGAATAACTAATTTAGTTTTGCTTAAATTAAAGATTGATGGCAATCCTTTACTATAGGCCCATCTTTAAACAGCCTTTTATCCCCACTCACTGAAGAATGTTTGCCGCTTACTTTAACTAAAAATGTGTGTTTCTCAGGTTTAAAATTTTCAACATATCCTTGGCTGTTCTAGTTTGCAGACATGTTTTTGCTAACCCCTTATCAAATTCCTACGTTTCCGTTGAGTCTTTTGATTATTTCTCTTGCCCCTGGTGCTTTTATTTTGTGTTTAAATTTGTTTTTGATGTGTTAACTTGTATGAATGGGTGTAATGGATGCTTTTGCCCCAAGTCCGCATGTTTTGAAATAGCCCCCAGGTGTCGGATGGTGCCCTTGCAGACTTTTCCTTTCCACATATGGCCCCAACTGACACAAGTGGATTCAGCCGCAGTGAGGCACTGACCTCATTACCTGATGTAATGTCTGACCCTACAGTGCTGCCATGCATTCATGACTTTCATTTTCTGCACAACAGGCACATTGATCTTTACCTTACCCTTTGAAATTTCCTATGCTTTTGTAGTCTTCCTCCGTGACCATGATGGGAATATGTTGAGATCCTACTAGGTATTGCCTTAAGGGTACGACCGGGAGTCTGTGCCTTTATAATTCATAATCCGCCTTTTTATTTTATAATCGGCTTAGGGGGATGTGCTATTTATTAGGGAGTTTTATGATTTCATGGGTGGCAATGTGATTTTTTTTTTTTTTTTTTTTTTTTTTTTTACTGCATTGAATTTGAATCTGAAATGCCAAACGGGAAATAATCGCATTGAATTGGTGTTAGTCATTGTGCAAAGGGTGATTATTCCTGGAGGCTAAACTGGTGCAGGCTCTCTAGGGGGCAATTTTAATGAGTTTGACTGAATTAGAAGACACTTACCTGGTCGGAGGTCTGAGTGTAGTACTCCGGCTGGCAAGGAGGCTGTGTGGAACACGGAGCGTCGCCATCTTGGGGCAGGCGCGGTCTAGTGTTGCACAGTTCGGGGAGGAGGAGGGTTCCTATATAATCATGGCCGAAGCGCTGACACGTCTATACTAGACATTGCCTAAATGGTACGACCGGGAGTCGGTGCCTTTTTAATTCCTAATCTGCCTTTTTATTTTATAATCGGTTTGGGAGGGTGCTATTTATTAGGGAGTTTTATGATTTCATGGGGGCAATGTATTTTTTTTTAACTGCATTGAATTTGAATCTGAAATGGCAAACGGAAAATGCTTACATTGAATTGGCGTTAGTCAACATGCAAAGGGTGATTATTCCCTGAGGCTAAACTTGTGCGGGCTCTCTAGGAGGCAATTTTAAAGAGTTTGACTGAATTAGACTCTTACCTGGTCGAGGGTCTGAGTGCAGTACTCCAGCCGGGAAGAAGGCTGGTAAGAAGGCTGTGTGGAACACGGAGCAACGCCATCTTGGGGCAGGTGTGGTCTAGTGTTGCACAGTTTGGGAAGGAGGAGGGTTCCTATATAATCATGGCCACAGTGCGGACGCCGTGCCAAAGTCAAGCCTGTCTGCGCCCGTCCGCGTCCCAAATGCGGCCTGCCACTATGCCGGTTGCATAGTGGAGGACTGGCGTGACTGGACTTGAGCAGCAAGGGAGCTTGCCGGTATGAAAGGGGGGTGGGGCTCAGCAGGGTTGTGTGTCGGTGGATGTGAGGGGGCCGGTCTCATGTGGGAACTGTGGGTTTGTCCTCTCCCGCCTGAACCAGCTGGTTTCTAACTGCGGAGCCCCTAGTAGGGAGCTAAGAGAAGTTAAGGCAACATTAATAAATGTCTACTCCCTGCATAAACATGCCTTGGAAGTGTATGATTTGTTAAGGGAGGAAACGCTGAAAATACTTATTATGCCAGAAACCTTAATGAAGGAGGATGCGTGTCCTGATCTGCACTTGGCTATACCTGAGGCCTATGTCTGTGTGCATTCAGATAGGGTTGGGGAGGTAGAGGAGGGGGGTGGCGACAGCTTTTAAAAGAACATACAAATGCAAGAGTTTTGAGCCTGATGGGATTACAGGAGCTGAATCCTTGGGCTTTAGCTTTTCCATTGACGGACAGCATCGCCTGTCTGGGATTTTAGTCTATCGCCCCCCAGGATATGCAGGAGACTTTCTCTTCCCTGGATCAAGTACTAGACCCTAAATGCATTTCATAAGCCAATTTTACTTTGCTTGGAGACTTTAACATCCACTTAGATTAGGTAGAGGACCCATTACCGAAGCGTTTAATGGAATCTCTAACCTCTTTCAATTTAGTGCAAACTATTGCAAGGCATACCCAGACTGCTGGTCATACGAATGACTGTATATTTTCAAACACCACTCTAAAAGGGGGATCCCCTCGGCCAGTACCTTGGTCAGACCACTTCCTTTTACCTTTTGCTTGGAAACTGGATGGATTAAAAGAGCCCAGCCCTACACTGCCGCATTATCAAAATAGATGCTGGAGCAGGGTCACCCTGGATGAGTTAAGGAGTACTCTTGTGGACTCTAAACCTGGGATCCCGTATCCTGTTAAAGGGGGACAGCTATCCGCTCTTGGCTCAGAGGGGTGGTAGATCTTGTAGCACCCACTTCGTTCTCTAGAAAGAAGACAAAGACGCTTTCAGCTCGCTGGTTCACAAAGGAACTCACTCTGGAAAGAGCAGCATGTAAGAAACTAGAAAGAGTGGAGGCGTGCATATTTGGACTCTGACAAAGCCATTTATAAACAGTCCCTGAAATCCTATCATAAACATTTCAAGAGTACTTGTGGCATATTCTACTCACATTGCATTAGAGGCCAATAATGATGGGAGGGAGATCCTCAAAATCGAATCTAATTTTACTGACTCTAAAGATACGTTTCCCCCCGTTGGAATCCAGCCAGCACTTTGCTCTCGTCAGTGTGACTTTTTTGAGGAGAAAATACTAAGAATCCAGCGGTAGAAGAACCAGAGGAGCAATTACAGCATCCCCCACTGGTTACTTTTTTGGTGCCATCAGTAGAGGAGGTAACAGCTGCATCTCTCTTCTCTTTCTCTCCCCCCCCTCCCCACCCCCCCCCCATATATTTTGAAGTCCATCTCAGACATTATTGATCCAGTGTATCCGAAGCTATTTGCTAGTTCCCTCGACTCTGACATAGTGCCTGATGGCTGTAAAAATGCCTGAGTGGTTCCGTTATTAAAAAAGGGCAATGCTGACCCTGATTGTTTAGCAAATTTCAAGCCAGTCTCGCTGCTACCAGCAGCTTCTAAGGTGTTGGAAAAGGTAGTAAACCGGCAACATACTACCTTCTTAGCAGATAACCACTTGCTCCACCCCTCTCAATCAGGGTTCAGAGCCGGCCACAGCATCGGGACCACACTGTAGGAGGTCTGAGTCCATCAAGTTCAATCTGGACTCTGGCCGCAATGTGGCTCTGGTGCTGCTGGACTTGTCAGCAGCTTTTGATAAGTTGGATCACCATATTCTGCTGCACAGGTTAAAACATCTGGGAGTAGTGGGCTCTGCGTTGAGTTGGCTGGGCTCTTTCCTTAATGGCCGCGAACAGGTGGTTTGGATAAAACCATATTCCTCGGGAGGTAGAGTTGAAATGGGGCATGCCACAAGGCTCCTTGCTCAGTCCTACACTCTTTAATATTCGTCTCCCTTGGCTCATCAGGTGGAATCCTATAATATGATCATCTCTTATGCGGATGATACTCTACTTCTGCTCACGTATGATGGGGAGCCTGAGAGGGCGAAGGTTGCCTTTGCTAACTGTATGGTGGCATTGTTAGACTGGTTGAGGGCTTTCAGTTTGCAGTGCAACCCGAATAAGACGAAAGTCTTAATATTTGGACGGGATCCCCTCCCTGGCTGGGTCGTGCCTGGCCTGAAAGTGTTCCCCCACCGCCCCCACCAACGGCGGTGGCAAGAAATGTGGGTGTACTGTTCGATACCCAGCTTGCATTTGGAGCACAGATGTCAGCTGTGGTGAACTCCTGTTTTGGGATTTTCTGCATGTTGAAGTTTCTCTATTTGCGTCCTCATGAGGCCCAAATCGCAGTGGTTGGATCACTAATTCTATCCAGATTAGACTGTGCTAATGTCCTGTATCCTGGTCTCCCGGAATACCTGATCCAGCGCCTACAGGTCATGCAGAATAAGGCAGTCCGTTTATTATAGCTCTGACCCTAACTCATCAAGCCCTCCACAATAAGGGACCTAGGTATTTAAAGGATCGCATTCAGGATTACTGCCCAGGAAGATTGCTGCGGTCAAGCTCAGCTGGTTTTATTGTCTCCCTGCACTTTTTGAAACAGCGGAGAGGAGGTGCTTCCTTCACGGTTATAGCAGAAAATCTGTGGAATAAACTCCCAGATTACCTCAGACGGATACCCGAAGAAGCAAAATTTAAAAGGGAACTGAAGACATTTCTGTTTAGGTGTTAGCAGGGAAATATTGGCTTCTATCCCAGGCTCGCTCTCCTTTGGGCAGACTGAATAGCGCCGGGACACTCTTTGTGAGTAGCTGTATGCTTTAGATATGTGTAATTTATTCATTCATCCATCCTCCATAACAACTAGATTTGTTGCAAGGGGGCAGATCATAGAGAGATGTACCATTTTGGTGAGTGAATGAACTTACCATTATTGGGGGAAAGGGGGGGGGGGCGTTGTAATTTTTTGCCTTGCCCCATGGCAGACGGTATGGCTACATGTTGCCCTTCAGGGCTGGCTAGAGAAGCATAAGAAGAGATCTCCTGACAAAGGGCCTCCCACAATTCACCATCTTCTAAAGCTTCCCTTTCCTCAAGACGTGGGACTTTGGATTGCATCAGCATGAATAATCATTATTGGTTTCCTTGCCTCTTGCTGCCTTTTCTGGAGAAAGCTTCTGATGTTCAAGGTCATGCCACCAGTACCCTGGTGGTGTCTAGTATACTCCTACGGGGACACACCCCTGTGACATATAATCAAGTGCTGGTTGCTCAGACCTCTAATTTTCAAGCAAAGCATAGGATAATGTTTTTGGAACTGACCACAGTATCAACTGTCTTGAGCATCTCTCCAGCCTCTGCCCGACTGTGGCACTGTTTTTGTGTGCAACTCCTCGTCATTCCAAACTTCAGAGCGGGTCTACCGCATCCTAGCTGACTTGGCAGTGTAGCACGAATCCTTTCTACACACACTATCCAGAGAGAGCACTTGCATTTTATGAAGATGTTTCAGAATGATGATGACTATTACTTTCAATTCAATCACTCAAGTGTGTACATTTGACTAGTAATTGACCCTCCCATACCATTTAGTGAAGTTGTGAAAGGCAAGAAGCATTGTTATCCCTTATGTGTACTCCCCCATGCTGCACCTTTGAAGGAATCTTGATTTGATGAAGTAATTTAGACTAGATGGCCATCAAATCTTTCTGTCTGCCTCAGATGTCAAACAGATGGACTGGAATACTGCAAGGGGAGCAATCGGTTTGAACTCATACTTCTATGTAACAAAGCATTAATGGGGCTCATGGTATGAGAAAAAACTTCCTCCGCCTCAGAGATAAGAAACTGTCAGCACTGAAATACAACCTGGCACCCAATGAATACATTCTTGATTGCCTATCTGAACACCTGGAGTAAGGTGGCCAAGACTTTTTGTTTTGCAAAGTATGCATCCCACTCTGTTCCTCGTGACACAGAATCCAAGATATTTGATGCTATTGGTCAGAATTTATTTTTATTCTAATAACTGTGGTTTCAAATTTTCCAATGCAGAATGTCTTCTGGCAGGATAGAGCCATGACCTGTAACAGATTGCCAGGCTGGCTACACCACATCTGGTGTTGCGTAAACCGAGTCTCTGGCTCGGCTCTACAAGGTTTGTTTTCACACCCACAGGTGACGCAAGTAAACTTAATCCTATGCAGCAGCTCGGGCACCAGTGCTGAATGTTAAAGACTGGTTATTGGAGCCCAGCAGAACCCCACCCAATACATAAATGAGGAAGTGTAATTGCTTTTGGGATATTAACAGGGGAGCAGTGTTAATCTAAACTATCGTTCATTAATGATTTACTCACTATCACTGGAAACGGAATATGTATTTAAACATTTAGTTTAGCATAGTTTATTTTAAAATACAGGGATCTAGTGCACATATAATTGGTAACATCACAGTTAATGAAAAGCATCTAAGCTTTTCAATAACCGTGAAAACAGGGAAAAATCGTAGCATCACAATTTATAGCCTTTAAATCCTCACTGTGCTATCTCTAAGCGCTATGCTAGCTCTAGTAGATGAATGAATAATAAGCCCGAGTTTCGGAGGTGGTGCGCATACTTTGACAAAGGGGTTTGTTGTCTGTTTGGAATAGCTTGTCCTGCAGTTTTCAAGCACAAGGCTAAGAGCTAAGAGATTGTGTCTGAGAGAACGCCATCTTGGTACCAGTTCATGAAGGCAGAATGGAATGCTTCAGAGTCTTGCTGGATGCTTTTTCAGTCGAGATGGAGTCTAGTGCCGTGCTCCTCTGGATCGGTCTGTGACCTGGGTGAAGTTTCTCTACTGCCTAAGTGGTCATGTGGTAGTCCTTACATATTGTATCTTATCTAAGATGGAATTTGCAGTGGTACCTTATGAATGTTTTAACATAATCATGTACTTCAGTGGATGTACTAATAAGGTAAAGATGTGTTAATCTAGACTACATTATTGGGATTGTGGCTGTTATATGACTTTGAAAAAGGCACCTGTTCGAGAATGATGTCCCACTGGGGGTTTTGTTGACTTCTACCTCTCAATGACTGGACACCTTCACAGTTCTTAGAAAGATAGGCACACATGATATCCGTATCAAAGGCAGACATGTTGATTCTGCATAATTTGAGGAAAAATAGCAGCCTCCATTGTCAAAGATGGTAGCTCCATGGTCTAAGATGGCAACCTCCACTACCTAGGATGGATTTGGGGCCAAATTAATCAAGCTGGACAGGCTACCTAAAATGAAGACTATAGCTAAAATGGAACCTGTCCTGTATGTGTTTAAGAACCTAAAACTAAAAGAAAAAAGGCTTTAAAGCAAGTGATTAGAAATGGATAAAATAGAATTATGGAGGGAAACATTCATAAGTTTTGACATTCCTATAATTTATAAGCTAAATGGTCACTACATTATCACTGAATGTATTTTGGATTGATCTTGCTTATCAGACATATTCATCATACATTTGCAGAAACCAGGATTTGATGAAATGTCAATTCATCACTTCTTGCATGTTCAATAGCATGTCTTCAAACTGAAATAAAGGGGTCTCTGCACTGGTAGACATGTTCCTTACAACACTGGCAGAGCACATGCATGGTCATTTCAACTGAATGCTAGGGTAAGTAATCCGCATAGTCTGTTCTGATGCATCACCAAATTTTACTGGCACAGGGGATTTCTGAGATGACCTGCGTGGATGTGCTCTGTGCTGTTGAGGACCTGAGAGATGGGGTTCAGTGTTGAACACCTTTTCAGAAACCATGTACATACATTCATGCTGTTTCAAAGCGACGTGAATTAGTCTTGCCTTTCTGTTCCTTCCATCAGCAATACAGTAAATGTAACTGCTATAATCACCCCTTTTGCCAAGGCAGAATTCCACCCACTTCAGCAATTGATTCTTCTGCCTAACAGGAGCATGAACTACTTTCTCTGGTACCCTTGTGCCCACAGATACCAAACCACTTCCATGGGGTGGGTTTCTATTGATAGAGATAAGCCCCAACTGGGTATATCTGGTAGGACTTAATGTTCTTTATGGCAGCATGGGTGAGATTACCTTGTAGCCCATTGGGTAACAACAGACTACAATTCTGTTACCACCTCCCATTATGAGAGCACCCATAGTTAAAACTCTCCCAGTTGCTTCCAATCCAAATCCCCTGAAGGATGAAGTGGGGTTATTTTCATTATAAGAATACTAGCTTCTGTGTGTGGTCAAGGTTGGGTCTTATGGTGATGGCCCACATAATTTTTTTTTTTTTTACTGAAGTAGAGTGAGGGAGGCCTTCATTCTACCTTGACTGGATGAAAATGTGAAATGGTGACTAGCACAAGTGTGCCAGGGTTTGGTGCAAGGGTATGGACTAAACTGCCTAGACTTCAGTATGCATATTCGTAAGTGTACCATTAGTGCTTCCAGTGGTGATTGTGAGAAGTTGGCCTGGCATATGCTGTCCACTAATTATAGTGGGCACCTTGCACCAGTCCAAACAACCCCTTATTGGAGATAGGTTAAAGACAACCTTATTGAAAGCTATCCTAGTGGTAGCTATGGAGAGCAGCCTTCAGGCTAAGTCTTGAAGGAATGTAAAGCAGCTTGTTTTACCAGTCTATAATCTCTTGAGTGACCAAATGAAAGAGCACCACACCAGGTATATATTCAAAATATATTTATTTATTGCTAAACACACCCCTCTAGTCTCTTTATGAGGCTAGAGTTCGAAGTACACAAGTTATAAGTTATTTAAACACAGTAATAGCACAAATACACGTTTGGGCCCTAGGGGCGTACCAAACCATATACCAATAAAGTGGTATAAGAACCACGACTGAACTAGACACTAGGCCTAGAGCCTCTAGAAGTGCTTGGACCACAAGGAACCACCCAAGGTAGTGACACAGGGGACCCACGGGGACGCGTGCAGTGTAAATACACAACCGCGATACGCCGTTAACTTCTATGGAGAAAGTCGCGATCAGGAAATTAAAGAAAAGGGACACTTAAAGGAGGACTTGGAGCAAACCCTTTGAGAACTAGGTCGTTCTAGAGTCTCTACCCACGGGAGCACCGGAGTACTCGGGTTACCTCACCCAGGGAAGCCGGGTGCATAGGTGCCTTTCGGGGTCGGGTTTCGTCGTCGATTTGAATGGCGATCTGCTGCAAAGTGCTGCAGTTGACCAAGTGGAAAGTGTCCGGGTGGATCCAAGAGTGGATCGGAGATCTGAAGAACCTGAAAGCAGAGGGGACAGAGTCTGGGTCACTAGCCAGTGACCAGGAAGGCGATGGACAGATGCCCACCGATGTCGAGTGCTTCAGGTGCGTTGACGGTCGTCTTGACTCTTCAGCCACGAGGTCCAGGAGGCGTTGTCGGCGACCAGGAGCAGGATTCGGGCTGGTACACGATGTCTGTCGAGTGCTGAGGTGTCGGCGACCGGATTGGACCCAACAAGCCTTGGCAACGGCAAGTCTCGAAGATGAAGATCGTCGTTGGTGCAGACCAGCAAGGTCTGGGGAACTCACCCAGCGAGGGTAAGTGAGGGCAGGCCTGGAGCAACCAGGATGCCCAAGAAGAAAAAGATTGGCCTTCGTGAAGGGCTACTAGCCAACGGGCTAGCGACCGCGAAGGAGCCTCGAGACGTCGCAGGTGGATCTGGCTCACAGGACACTCGTGGAGTGGAGGCCAGTGATCTTCGGTGCAGTTGGTGCTGGAGGCTAGGGCTACTCGGAGCCCAAAGCACGACTTAGTGGGAGACCCAGAAGAGGATGCACTTGCAAATGTGCTCGGTGTCCAGGGGTCACGGTCTCGCGTTACCCACGATAGCTACGGGCCTCAGCTTTGCTGGGGACTCAGGGTAGCCTCGGGAAGTCTGAGAATCCACCTCTGGTGATGCGAAGACTTCGGCGTCCGACGGGAGCTTCAGAAATGCAGACCGGACAGATGCGTCTTTGGTGCCTGCCAAGCAGGGAGTCACTCCTTGACCCCAAGGGAGATTCTTCTGTCCTCTAGTCTTGAGTAGAGCGTAGAAGGTCCAGGATTCTGTTTCAGAGTTTCGTCCAGGGATAATCTAAAGTCCTAAGGACTGGGTTCCTATACTTCTACCAAGTTTAGGGGTTGGACTACTCTGTGGCCCCACCTATGGGTGGGTCAGGGCAGAGGGGTGGCTACACCCCTTTCCCTTTGTCCAGTTCGCGCCAAAGCAGGGGCTGCAAGCCCTGATCCGGTTTGAACAGGGGTATGCACAGGGACACCAAGTGTGCCCCCAGTGCAGGACTTCAAAGCACCCGAAAGTGCTCCCGCCCAGCCCCAATACACATTATCCTGTCTGGGGAGGTGGTCACACCTCCCTGGGACAGGAAACCTATTGTCCAGGCCTCCCCTGCCGGAGTTTCGTCCAGCAGCAGGAGGCCAGACTTGTGTCTGTGGCAGCAGCATCCATTTTGTGATGCCAGGGCTTTAGAAAGAAGTTACCGGCCAAGCCAGGGTTAACATGTCTCTCCCTCTAGAAGGGTGGAATGCTGCACCCGCCGCCAGAATTGGCGGGGGGTAGTATTCCAAGATGTTTGACACCAAACACGACATGTTTCAGTGCAGCCATTCCAAAGTTAGCATTTAACGCGAGGTTATAATGCGCTTAAGAGTATATGGTCAGGCTGCACTACAAACTGCATCAGAGAAGGGTCTCCGAACGCTGCAGAGGGGCCCTGCTCATGCAGGGGCACCCTCTCACATAGGAACCACGCACTCTGCCTTCAGGATTGATAAGGCCTGCCATAGGAGTGACTTATAGGTTTATATGTGTGTATGTATTTAGTGATATAGGTAACCTATATCACAGTAAGGGGTGCATGCACCACCTTACCCAGGCTGCAGTAGCAGATCTGTGGTGTCAGTTTGGATGGCCCTCCAGGGGTGGCATAATGCATGCTGCAGCCCCTGGTAGGCCTCTGAGGTACCTATGCCCTTGGTACATAGTATACCATATACTAGGGACTTATAAGGGCACTCCAGATTCCAATCAGAGATGTGCCTAAGGCACATGGAAACCTTTTTACAGAGAAAGCAGATAGACTGGGGCCCTGAATAGCAGGATCCCAGTCCAACTAAGTCATAAACCAGCAAAACACCATAAAAAAAAGTGGGGGCAACCATATAGTCAGATTCCACCTTCCTACAGTGATTCTCCACCATTCCCTATGAGGGCAGTCTTACATTGGCACAGATGTCCCTTCACTAGCGTTGCTCATTCATAATGGGATATGGTAATGGCTGTTAACTACTGGGACACGGTGACTCATATAAACACACCTTCAGCTGCTTTGTCACACCTTCAACTTGCTTTGGACTTCCACCAAACTTTAGTTTACAAATTTGTTAGGTTTAATAAAGATATCACTTTTTGGACACCCTGCAATATTTTGACAGCCGGATATGATGAAAAGATTGGGGGGATAGGAGTAATCCCATGGCCCATGAACTGGAAATGGCGAACACTCAGACCCCAGCATTCGAAGTGTTCAAAATCTCATAATAAAGGCTAAATTATTTTCTTTGGACATTAAATTGACTTGCAGACCATTAGCCTCTCAGGCCTTAAGGTGCTATCCATAATTTTTTCCCTCTTTTATTTTGTGCCCGGTGAGGTTCAAAGAAGCTCTTTGATATGATTGTGTGATATTAGGATATCCAGAGCCTAGAATACTAATGGACATTCTGGACCCATAAGTCTTGAATATTTAATGCTGTCCTTGATAATATCGATATGTGAAAATATTTGAAATATGGGTGTTGGAGATGATCCGTGGGGAGCCATGGACTCATGAAATAGAGGGATGACCACATCACACCCTTGTCTGCTAAATGATCACTGGATGGTCCAAGGGGGTATAGTGTGTGGGAAGAACTCTGCACCACACATCTGGGTGCAGAAATAAAAAATGTTCCCTGTTAATATTGTTCGGGCCCAATTGCGGTCAGTTTTTTGGTATTTATGGAGCCAGCAGAATGCTAGCACTAGTTTGACCATACCCTAACCATCTGTCCATCCTTCACAGGAAGTGGATTTCCTGAATTATTTGAAACACTATTTGTACCCCAGACCTCATTGATCCTCCCGCATCAAAACTAACATGTTTAAAATTCTTACACTGAATGCCAGGGACCTGAACTCTCCAAATAGGAGATCTCTAGTCTGGAGTTATGTTCAGCATGAGAAATTTGATATTGTAGTTAACAAAGAAATCCACCATAAAAAAAAAAAAAAGCAGACGATAGGCGATTCCAGAATAAATGATTTCCTAATACCTTTTACTCATCTCCCACCTCCAGACCTAACTTAGTGGCACTGCATATACACTGCTCCTTCCCTTGAAAATTAATTTATTCTGAGAAAGAAAAGGAAGTGTGAGTACTTATGATTAAGGGCAGCGTGGATGGTAAGAAACTCGTATTAGCAGTAAATCTACGCGCCAAACTCAGGCATGACTCCTTTCTCTGCAATTTCCTAACCCATTCGTCAGGGTTTGCGGTGGGAGATCATAAGGGGACCCTTCAATGCACTTTGGAATTCACAGCTGGATAGGTCCGGAGCGGCTGTTGCACAAGTTGAAGCCTTCTCTAAAGCTCTGAAATACACTGTGGCATGAATGAGTTCATGTCCATGGAACATATTCCAGAATCTTTTGTGTACTAGTAAGTAACACCCTGTTCCAGTAAGATGCAGCTAATCAAGCTTTCAGACTATGCACCCATTTCTATTGAGTTAAATTTACATAGCAGATTTAGGGAGGCAGGGAGATGGCAACACCCATCCCCTTTTTTTTTTTTTTTTCTTTTTTTACGTGATCCAATCCTGAAGAAAGATGCGGACACAAATCTGTACTTACTTCCAGGAAAACGATGACTGGGAGGTATCCAGGTTGACCCTGTGGAATGCCTTTAAGTCAGTCCTCCACGGTCACTGTATTTGACTAATGGTAAATGTACGGATGATGCTGCACCTCTGTAAAGATCAGTTGGAGCAGGACTTGAAGGCAACAGAAGTGAACAATATGGCGGCCTCCTTCCCTGGGTGGTAACAGCACTTGGGATGAATTGAGGACCTTAGAAATAAACATGGCGTAATTGTATCTCGTAAGATTAAACAAAACATGCAATGAGTGCAGGACAATAAAGTGGGAGTATATTGGACATGACCATACCGACAAAAACAAGAGAGGCTATGTTAAAGAATTTGGCACGAGTCCACTGATACTGATAATAAGCTATCATCATTTTACAAATTCTAAACCACTTTGTATAAAGCTGAAATGCTATTCGCTAGCACATAAAATGAACATTTCGAGAGCAATCAGTCTCCATAGCTGACAGACCAGAGGGAATCTCTTCAATCCCCCATAACAGAAGAGGTTAAGATTTCCATTAAGTTCCTGGACCTGGTGGGTTTACAAGGGGATTTTACAAAACTTTATCTCCTCTACTACTCCTGCACCTCATTGAACTATTTAATACTTTTTTTTTTGTTGAGGGTTCAGGAGTCCTACCTATTATGTCAGAGGGGATTGTCTCCCTCGTCTACAAACAAGGAAAAGACAGCGTACTTTGAGCCTGCTATAACCCTCATCGCACTTATCAATTTGGATGTTAAAATCTATTCTAAAATTCTAGCCACATGCTTTAAAGATATTCATCCATACTTGATAAACCCTGATCCGTTGGGGTTCATCTAAAATCGCCATCAGACACATAACTTGCGTAGAGTGGTCCACCTGGTCAAAACGTTACAAAAAAAGCTATACAATCAGTTCTGGTGACGTTAGATGCAGAGAAAGCCTTCAACCAGATGAAGTGAAGTTTTATGGTCCAAACAATAGAAAAATCTGAATTTGTGCTGAAATTCACTGCAATGATTCTGGATAGATACCAAAAGGCAACACCCAGAATAGCCTTAAATGGAGAGCTGTCCTGCCCCGTACCCTTGAAGAGAGCCATTCGTATTCCCTTTGTGTGCTTACGGTAGAACAGCTGGCAAGGTGCTTTTGTGAGGATGGGGAAATACAGGGGTTACAGTTTGGCCGGGACCTACATAAGGTGATGCTATTTGCAGACTTTATTCTGTTAATGCTTTCCAGGCCCGTCTCGCGTCTGCAAGAGCAGTTACAGGAATATGAAGCAGTCTCCAAATGTAAACTAAATTGATCTAAATCCAAGATATTAAACCTCATCCTTCCCCAAACTGAGGTAGAAGCGCTGAGCGGATTAACCTAGTTGCATATGGCCTCAAAGTCAATTAAATACTTGGTGTTAAGATTACCCCCGACCTTGGAGATTTATATAGTGCCAAGTTGCTTCCTCTGTTGTCTGCATTTAAGGTAGATGTACATATATGCAAGACATTCCCCATTTCCTGGTTAGGCAGAGTAAACTCTAGTGAAATGACTTTACTTCCAAAAGTGCTGTATCTTTTTCAGGCGCCTTTAATTAACATCCATGTGACCTTTTTTACATGTTCCAAAAGCGCATTGATTAAATTCATATGAGGTGGGGAGCAGGAGTTGGATTTCCTATAAAATGACATGCCGACCTAGAGATAGGGACAGCCTAGTATTACCTCACCTGAAGTCCTGTTTTTGGGCTGCACAGTTAACGTTTGGGTTGCAGAGTGGAGTATTGGGGTGTCGGAATATCTGGGTGCACATGGACTGGGTAGTGGTGGGGTCCTTTTTGTGGCACCTTATAAGGAAAACAATAAAAGGTATGTCGCTCCCTAAAGGCATACAGGCCTTGCAACCAGGCCTCTTCTCAACCTGGCAGGATGTGGACTGCATTATATAGGACCTGTTTCATAGTGGTGTAATTAAACCCTTTGGGGAGTGTAGTAGGGACTTTAACCTAGCGGAAAGGGAAAAATTCCAGTACACACAGTTGCGTCACTGAGTGTTAGAACAAGGCTGGAATGATGCCGCTACTAGATATTTCACTCCCTTTGAGAAGTTTGTGCGACAGTCCCAGGGTTCAAAGGGAGTGAATTCGCAGTTACACTTTCTTGATGGAGGCAAATTCACAGAGCCATAAACCCTATGGACTAAGGTGGCAGGTTAGAGCGGACATGACTATTTAGAATACCCAGTGATTGACCATATGGAAAACTTGCATCAAAATGTACAGTGTATTGGGGAAGGCAGCACATTATACATTTCTATTGGACTGGTATCTGTACCCGGTTACATTGCACAAGTTCTAGCCCATTGTGCTGAAGGAGATGTTTCTAAGGTTGAATACAAAACACATTTGGTGGGACTGCCTCAGGGTCATCCTTTTTTGACAAATTCTGAAAGCAGTTCAGAGCATCCTGGGGTAGCCCACCCTACAAGACCTCTCCAAAGTTGTTGGGTATATGTCCACAGGCTTTATGGTATCAGTCCAGGCAGATAATGATTTTGTTGAACTGTCTGGGTGGATCTAAAATTAAGTGTCTTACTGGAAGAGGGTGTACCCTCCTGTTAGTTTGTGATATGCACATTTATGGACTCTTGGCAATGGAGAAACTAGCCAATACTATGATGGCAAAGCGTGCTTTCTTAGGTCTATGAGGGGCGTCGCTTCTGCAGTGTGTCCACCCACATTTAATGTATTGAATCTCTTTATGCTCCGATATAAAATGTGGGGGAGAACTAGATGCTTTGGCTGAATCATACAGTTGTTGCTTTGTCAAATCGTTGTGGGAAGGACTCTCATACAGATGGAATTTTCAATGTTTGGATGGTCTGGCTGAATCAGAATACCAGTTGGTTTCTCCAGTCTAGCGGAGGTTTTATGCTCTTCATTTTGCCCAGATTTAACTGGTACGAAGACTGGTAATAAGAGCAAGGAACTATGATTTGCAGGGCTGAGGGTGTGATGGAGAGGGGTCCTTTTTTTTTTTTTTTTTGTTTTTTTGTATGCTGTATTATGTTAAGTTTCACACTAGGGAACGATGTAAAGGAATGTGTTTGACTGGATTTAGCTATTAGAGCGCTGGCAATAAGTCGACTTGGATATGCTTATATTTCTATCCTGTTGTGATTTGGATTGATAATTGAAAATTCAATAAAATTGTCCGTATTTAAAATAAAAAAACACAGGAAAACCTCAAGTCTGCAACTTATTCCATCATTATTACATCTACCTTGCATACTCTAGCTCAGATCGATTTTTAGAATTCAGAGAGTCAAATTAGAAAAAGTAAACACTTCAATTATATGGACATACAACTTGATGAGAACTTGTCTTGCTTGTTACAGGTTTCCCAGCATAAGTTCCTGATGAGATGAAGTTCGGGTACAATAATCTGTTTGGCTCGGGACCTTGTTTGCATGTCATCAGTGCCTATAAAGCAAACGTCCTGACGCTTGCTACCTATGGTGCTGAATTACTGAGAAATGAGACCTGCAGCACATTAAAAACCTGCCAAAAATATACATTGGAGCCCTCAGACTTTTTGGAAAACAGAGGCCGAACGAAGCTGCCGTGGCCTGATCATATTGCTGCTATTTTAAATAATATAGAAATGCTTGGATATTGGACTGATCCCAACTCAGTGTCTTGGGACAGTGCTAAAATTTTTAATAAGTCACACTTGGTCTACACCAAGGCATAATGGTCCTTGAAGGGTAGCCAATTTATGAAAGCGTATTTGGACCTCAAGCCGTGAATTACTTATGAACTGTACCCAAGCGCTTAGATTCCAGCTAAGAGATGAGCCTTGTAACTGAAATTTCGACTAGGTATTTTGCCAGTCTTGGCTTATTCCAGCAAATGGTCAAAAGTCTTATCGGGCACAGACCCGTGTACGTGCAAGCTAGGAGGCCAAGAGACTGTGCTTCACGTCATGCTTTTTTATGCACCCACGTCCTGAAATTAAGAAGGCTGTTCCCTCAATCGTTGTTCTTGACTTATAACACAAGGGAGTGTAGTGAGGCTTTGTCACTCTGTCTCCGAACTGACATCAGTCTTTTGCCTAGGAGGGTGGTTCTCTAGATCTCCTGTGCAAGAGCACCAACTAGATCCAACCTGGCCTCTTAAGACCACATCCTCGCTAGAGCCTTGCAGACGTTATATATATATATATATATATATATATATATATATATATATATATATATATATATATATATCCTGCAAACTCGTCTCCAATTTCCAATCATAGAAAAGACGAAGCGAACCCAAGAATGCAGTGCTCTTTTCTTTATTGTACGCCCAGCACCGCCGCCATTACGCGTTTCGATCCTCGTGGGACCTTGATCACATGACATATATATATACGCTCACAATTCTTTCCTCTTCGAATTGAAAATAAGCACTCACGGGGGTATCAATCTCGCATCATTCGATTTTAATTCATATAGCCAACATGACGCGTTTCGGCTTACGCCTTAGTCTGATGGTTTTTTAAAATCTCGCGCCATAATGCGGTAATTTTTTTATATACGTTAAAAAAAACACACATTGTCAATCAAGTCACATGATACGTTGCATCATCACTGTCCACAACGAAGGACTACCAATTTACATGCATACAAAGGCGCCATCTTTCAACATGTCCTTTGTTAGTATAGATCTATGCATGAGCGAAACTCATTCATTGTAATGCATCGTTGTATAATGAAAAACGGATACTTAGACATATTATCAAGCCGTATATCGGCAAAAACCTCCACTTCATCAAACCGTAAATCGGCCAAAAGTGTACATTAATGTTCTCTCCCTTTACCATTTTGCAATTATGCCGTGAATCGGCTAAAAGGTAAACAGAACATTCCTCATAAAGCCGTGTATCGGCTATCTGCATATCCGTAAGTTTAAACAAAAGAAAATATCTTATTTGCAACCGTGACTTCCCTAATTTCTTACAAGTACACAGCTATAACATTTACTTCATATCATTTCTTCCCACAACAGCAGTTTCATAGAAATACATTTCCTCCATTATCGTTTAGTCACCGAGATGTACAGCTAATTCCTCCCCTAAATTCATTCCTTTTGGGGCCTTAGTTTCTAAATCAATTATGTATCTCGATTCTAATCTACGTAACCTCTTGATCCTATCTCCTCCCCGTACAGTGTTAGAAGCCTGATCTAATCCAAAGTACCGTAACCGCTCCCTGTTACTCTGATGTTTTTCAAGACAATGCCTTGCGACAGGGTACGTTGGGTCATTCTTTGCAATTGCCCTCATATGTTCCAGGACTCTCACTTTTATAGGATGAATCGTACTCCCTACGTACCTCAATCCTCAAGGACATTCCAGACAATACACCACATATGTGGTATTGCATGTTATGAACTTACTAATGGATCTTAACTATTTAAGGCCTGGTACTTTATACTTAAGTGTTCTTCTGCTGCCTACACAAGCCTTGCATTTCCCGCAAGGAAAAAAGCCCCTCAGCTCCCTAAGGGTCCTTGCTGTGGTAGGTTTCGTATCAAGATGACTATGTACTAAGTTGTCCTTTAGTGATCTGGCTTTCTTAAAAGTAATAAGGGGGGAAGCTGGAATGTCCGAACCAATAATACTGTCTGTCTTCAGAATGTGCCAACTCTTTCTCAAGATGTTCCTTATGAGATTTGCATCATCCGAAAAGGTTGTTATCATTCTGAACTTAATATTGCTTCCTAATGTGTGATCCTTCCTCTTCTCTTTCAGGAGTGTTTCCCTAGGAATATTTTTCACCCTATTCAGGGTGGCATCTAGGAGACCCTCATTATAACCCCTATTGATAAACCTTTTACAACTCGCTTCTACTGCTAGATTAAAATCTTCCTCTCGTGTGCTGTTCCGTTTTAATCTTAAAAACTCCCCATAGGGGATACTCTTTATTAATCTTGAGGGATATTACTTGCAGCATGTAAAATTGAATTACCAGCTGTAGGTTTACGATACAACGATACACTGGGCTTGTTTTCAACAATGATCACTTTAAGGTCTAAAAAATTCACAGTTTCAGAACTAATTTCCCCACTGAACTCTAAATTAATCTTGTTGCTATTCAGGAAATTAATAAATTCCATAGCTGATTCAGTGGTTCCGTTCCACACAATACACAGGTCATCTATGTACCTATACCATGATATTACCTTGGACATCCAAATCACATTTTCCGGCGATTTCGACACCTGCTCCTCTCACTAGCCCACAAATAAATTTGCGTAGCTGTGGGCGAAGCAGGTGCCCATCGCCGTACCGGAGACTTGTTGGTAAAAGTCTTCACCAAATACAAAGATATTATTCAATAGACAGAATTCTGTGAATTGTATAATCATTTTGTTATGCTCTGTAAATTTTAAAGATTTTTTACGCAAAAAATGCGATACCGCTTGGAGTCCATGTTCGTGTTGAATACACGTATACAACGAAGTGATGTCTAAAACCACGAGTTTGTATTCTGAACTCCATTGGAGTGTCTCCATGCGGCAAAGAAAATCCAGTGAATCCTTAATGTAGGTGGGTAGTTTTTTCACAAAAGGAAAAAGAAAGGAATCAACAAATATAGACAAATGTTCAGTAAGTCCTCCCTGTGACGAGACTATTGGTCTCCCAGGCGGACTCTCAATGTTTTTGTGAATTTTAGGAATGTGGTAGAATGTCGGCACCATTGGATTCGAACAACTAAGAAAAAGATACTCTTCCATATCAAGCATCGATCTATCCAGCCACAACTTTATCAGTTCATGATAACTCTGTACACTTTTTAGATAGACGTCCTTGGTAATCCTCTTATAGTTCTTAGCATCTGATAATTGTCTCAACGCCTCCTTGCAATATTGTTCCTGTGTTTGAAGAACAATGTTCCCCCTTTATCCGAGGGTTTGCAAATTATCGTGGTATCTTGCCGTAAATTAACAATTGCTTCTTGTTGTTCTTTGGTTAAATTGTAATTTCCTTTCCTATAGCCTTTCCTTCTCAATGTTAGGAGATCTTTATTTACGGCTTCAGCAAATGTATCAATGGCGTCTAATGGAAGTTGAGGTAAAAACTGGGAAGTTGGTTTGAACGAGCTCTCATCCCTTTCCTGCTCGAATCCCAGTTGTACAGTTCTTTGTATTACATCAGTATCCATGCTGTTATCTTCTTCATTATCAGTTCTTAATGATTCTAGAGTCTCTAAAGCAGCTAGATCTTCTCCTGTAAGGACATCCATAATTTTAGAAGTGTCCGATTTCTTTAGAGTTTTCTTGAAATTAGGCTTGTTTTTGAAATCTTTGTGTAATTTCAATTTTCGTGTCAGTTTGAAAAGGTCGATGCGTGTCTGTGCATATTCCATTTTGCCTGATGGACAGAAGGTGAGTCCTAATTTTAGGACCTCTTGTTCCGCTGATGTTAAAAATTTTCTGCGTCAAATTGATAATAGTCAAATTATCTAATTCCATTTCTTGCCCCTCTTGTTGCGAGTTACTCTTGACGGCACAGTTGGCCCTTCTACTCCAGCCGCCCCTCCTGGTTTTCCTTTTTCTACCTCCGGAGGTCGGCTTTTTCCACCTCTGAGCCACGTTTGCCTCATAATACGAAATTCCTCTTGAAAAGGGGTTTTCAATGATGCTGATGTACTTGCACCATCTTCACCAGATGATTCATCTCCTGTAACCTCCGATTCTGAGGTCTCAATTCTCACCGTTTCCGGCATATTGGCTTGTGCCTTGAGTTCCTTGCGTAATCCATCAAACTTTTTTGCAAATGTTAAAACTCTGCCTTGAGCATAATCACGCTCGTCCCTTTCAAATTTTTCTTGCTTTTGTGGTTTCATTTTCATTTCATACTTGATAAGTCTTTTTTTCATCTGTTCCCTTAGTTCTTCAATTCTAGTTTTATCTTCCTCATTGGATATTTCAGCTTCCATTTTTTCTATCTCCAGTAATGCCTTATCTCTATCACTCCATGCGAATTTCACAAGTATGGCAAGCATTCCTTTGCTAGATTGCGCTGTGTGTGCTGCCCATTCCTCGAGTAATAGAGGATCCGGATTCTCATAAGCCGGAATAGTATATATACGTAAACCTCTTGGCACACGATCAACTTCAATGTAGCTTTGAAGTGAAGTCGCCTCCCACCACTTTCTTAATTCGCGCTCGTACATTCTTTCCAGGGCATTGATTTTAGAGGTTAAGTTGGTAGTTGCATTTGAATTTCTACTGTTCCGTTGTTGGGAGTTATCCTGTGTACTCTTTTTGAAAATATCTTGTGCCGCCTCATGGCGCGCCGAGACATTGAACATGTTCGCTGGCTTTTCGTTTTGCAATTATGAAATAGACCCCCTCGTCCTGCCGTGTATTTTGATTCGCCACAGACAGCAGGTTAGTAAATACAGTCCTGCTTACCCGCCTCGCTCCTCTCCGGGCGTCATCCGACACTCTGAATGCATCTTCTGGTTCGGGCGTCTTTTCAGGCGGTGCCACCGGTAATTCCAATACTCACTCCACTGCACCTAAACCGGTGCACTCACGGACGGGTGCTTTAAATGCGGAGGTGCTTCCGCGTTATTATAAACGCTCACAATTCTTTCCTCTTCGGAATGAAAATAAGCACTCACGGGGGTATCCATCTCGCATCATTCGATTTTAATTCATATAGCCAACATGACGCTTTTCGGCTTACGCCTTAGTCTGATGTTTTTTAAAATCTCGCGCCATAATGCGGTCATTTTTTTATATACGTTAAAAAAACACACATTGTCAATCAAGTCACATGATACGTTGCATCATCACTGTCCACAACGAAGGACTACCAATTTACATGCATACAAAGGCGCCATCTTTAAACATGTCCTTTGTTAGTATATATCTATGCATGAGCGAAACTCATTCATTGTAATGCATCGTTGTATAATGAAAAACGGATACTTAGACATATTATATAGTCCTTCGTTGTGTACAGTGATGATGCAACGTATCATGTGACTTGATTGACAATGTGTGTTTTTTTTAACATATATAAAACAAGCATTGGCATAGCCAATAGGTCTCGCCTTTGGGACCTTGTAAGTATTTAGTTATACAGCACAATATCCTCAGTGAAACAACATTAACTGTTGCATGGCTAAACAGTTATAAGGTCCCAAAGGCGAGACCTATTGGCTATGCCAATGCTTGTTTTTATTTTTTACCCTCCGTGGGAGTGCGTGTCATTAAAAGGCGCGCGGCCTGCAAATAAAAAAAATTGCATCAACTCCGAAAGCACACACCTACCTCCTCTCCAAAACGGAAACTAAATTGCAGTAATCTTACCGCCAAGTCTATCGAACGTCCAGGGGTCTGAAAACAGCAGCAAGTCAGCGAACTTAGTGCAGGGCAAATTTAAATCTGCAGCACGCTGCATATAACTGCTCACTGTTGAGTTAACAGACCTGCACACACTGCCGCCGGCCGAAGTAAGCCGAGGCAGGCAACCGGTGGGCACTGGTGGTAGGGGTATCCGCAGTGCAAGGTCTCAGCGTTCGCTCTCCGCCGTGCACTGAGAAACCCACAGCTGCATTTCTGTTCGGAGGGTGGGGGAGGGCTCCTAATGCGAGGAGGGAGCGGGAAAGCCAAAAACATAAAGAGGCAAAGACGGAAGGGAAAGATGAGGCGGGCGTAATATAAATGCCATGAATGCCGTCCAAAACATGGCGAAAAGCAGGTAGAGGAAAGTCTCTTTGAGGCAGTGCGCATTCTCTACAACTCCGGAGAATGGAAAAGTTTACATGTATGGGGCAAGCAAAGGGAAGAGAAAAAGAGCTGGCGCCACCCCACCTCACTTCTAAACCCAAGGCTGCACGTTCGCATAGAAAAATGTCTGAAGACATTTGCAGCCAAAGTGTTGACTTTGGATCCATTTCACATGGGATCTAATCGAGGAACAAGATCAAACAAGCGCGCGTGCGCGCGCTGAAGGAAAAAAAACGCAAGCATTCGTGAGGAAGCGGGTGGAAGTGCAAACAGTGGCTTTTGCTGGCGACCAGCTTGCGTTCACGCGAGCGTCCAGATGGCGAGGGAAGCCATATGGCGCCTGATCGCGCGTGCACGCTCGCGTGAACGCAGGCTAGTCCGCAGCAAAAGCCACTGTTTGCACTTCCAAAACCCGCTTACTAAAAGTCTCGCCAGAGCAGCGCATGCGCGCTGGCTCAGGCGAGACCTAAAAATGACCGCATTATGGCACGAGATTTTAAAAAACATCAGACTAAGGCGTAAGCCGAAACGCGTCATGTTGGCTATATGAATTAAAATCGAATGATGTGAGATTGATACCTCCGTGAGTGCTTATTTTCAATCCGAAGAGGAAAGAATTGTAAGCGTTTATAATAACGCGGAAGCACCTCCTCGTTTAAAGCACCTGTCCGTGAGTGCACTGGTTTAGGAGCAGTGGAGCGAGTGTGTGTGTATATGTATGTATGTATGTATATATATATATATAATCTAAAATAAACGCGTTTGGTGATTATGGCAGTATTTCAAGACTGAATCAGCGATGTTATTTGCCCAGCAGTGCATGCAAATAAAGGGATTTAAGCACGTCGTGTGTGGCGCCTTCAAGTGTGGAGCACTGTTCGATTGGTGTGTGTATATATATATATATATATATATATATATATATATATATATATATATATATATATATATATATAATCTAAAATAAAAGCTTTTGTTTTAACTTGTTTTCATAATTTGTATTAATTAACATAATGCTTTTAGGTTTGCTTTTGTATATTGTATGGTCCTAGGCCTGAAACAATAAATTGAGTGATATACTCTATCTCCATACAAAGGTGAACAATGTCAAGAGATGCATTACTTACTTGGAGACCGTTTGGGAGTGAACCTCATAGCCAACCAGGGATTGGGGAAAGTATCAAGGCTCACCAACTTCTGTAGGGCGAGAGAAACCTTCATCCAGTTCATCTGCCTTGGGTGTGACAAGGTCTCCCAGACCTTCCCTCACATCACCAAGGCTTCTACTTCCCATTGACATCTAGGCATTCTATGTCCAGACATTTGATGTTGACCCGCTCAACATCAAGATTATCATGGGTCTCCCACTACTCAATGTTTAAGTTATCATGAGTCTCTCGCTTGATGTTGAGGAACACTTCATTGTTTGCATCCATTTCAACATTGAGAACTTCAGCTTCTTCAGGAGTGCCACCTTTAGAAGCTTCTGATGCGAGGAGGTGATACTCCAATGTCTATTTGGGTCAGGGCTGCCAAGAGGGTGCAAAATCTGATCTTTCATGTAGCTTTTAAACATTGCCTGTTTGCTGGAGACCACAGAATCCTCATCCAAGGAGTGTCAATGGCAGAAGATGTCTGTTTGCTTTTAACTCATCCAGAGAGTCCAACCACTCCACGAGCGGCACAACCTCCTACTGACATGCCTTGCCTTCCGGTAGTAGTTTCTCTACCTGTTGCAAGAATGATGACTAAGGAGGGCAGACAGAAGAGGCGTCAAAGTTCAAGCACAAGTGAACCTCCAAGGAAAAAGGCTTAAAGGTACTTCACACCTGCCACAGAGGATGGGTGAGACTTTCCCTTCTCTGTAGTGAAGCAGTTGGCCTCAAATCCTGGTGTTTACATAGTGTTCTGATTTCTACACTTCGTCTACCAATGTGTAGGCGCACAAACAGGCTGTACGCAGAATTTCAAGAGTGCTAGTTTCCCAGTGATAGACTTCTTTGCCATAAGGAATAATGCAATCCTTACTGTGTCAGTATTTCCGCTGAGTTGGTACAGCCTTTTACTTTATGCCTTTCCACTGTTGCCAGACTTTCCTTAAGTGATGAGGAAAATGAGTCCATGGAGCCCGAGCAAATCAGATGGCCCACCCCTTGACAATGAAATGTTGCAGTTGATGAACACTCTGGAAATGTTCCTCTGGCAAAGACCTTTTTTGCTCCTCAACATGCAGAAATCTCATCTACTACACTGGAAAGGGACAGCAGTCAGTATAACCCAGTTACATGTGGCTCTCCATTCATAGTGTATCTTGTACATGAAATGGTCCCTTCATACAGTCACAATAGAACGTGAAGAAGTTCACCTGGAAGCAATCGTACATGTGTGTGGCACATTTGTGGTTTTTGAGACCTTTCTCCCAAAGTTCAAGCTAGACCTGTGGTGCCTTTGTGCTGATGATTTTTGCAACCCTTCATAAACTAGTGGGGAGGTGCATGGAGAAATGCAGAAGTTATATGGAAGTTGAAATACTTTGGATAAATGTAAAGATCTTCCAATAGCGTAAAATGAACATTACAAAGAGGTGTTTAATAAGGAATGATCAACTCTGATCAAACAATCAGTGCAGCAAAATAGTGTTGAGACGTGGAAGCACAATGAATCTGTTCACGGTCCTTTAAAGAGACTTGCAGTGACTCTCTTCCTCACATTGCTATTCCTACAGACACGAAAAAGATCACAGATATGCCTTTTTCTGGTTCCCAACTTTTTTAGTTACTTTGCAGATGAAGATCTTCATTAAATTATAAATGAGACTACCTGTAATCTGCTGACCTGGAAAAGAGAAGAGCTAACTAAAGTCAGTTTAAATGTTACCGAGCGGGCAGGAGCCCTCATCTCTTAAAGGAAAAGATAAATTCAGCACCCAGAAAAAACAGCAACAACTTCCTCAGAGCTTCTAGCAGGAGACTGCACTCATACTTAAACATAGAAGAACAAGGGTGTTTACTCTTGCTAGGTATAAGTAGACATAAATAGCCAAACCAAGACTTTTGACAAATTTTAGACGTCAAATTTGATAACTGATGTGACTGGAGGGAAGAATGCAGAATGCGAGCCCTGCACCAAATCTTCCCATATCTCCACCAAGGAGATACGTGAAAATTTACAGAATGTCTGTATTCACATTACAATATGCAAGCATCACAGAAGGTGATTTGATTGTTAAATGTTTTCTAGTTTTAACCATGTACTTTTTGTATTGTTAGTGTATGATGTCACTCCATATTCTACAGATGTATGTCCTTACAATCCAATAAAATTGGGAAAACCAAAGTCCTCTTGGAAAACCTGCACAGAGATATATTCTGTTTATGAATTTAGAGTGCGCATGGTAGAGAACTAGGGTTAACTGTACGTAACTTTTCCTTGCTATCCATCTCACATTTCACAGGTCCACCGAAGGGGATTTTAAAATTGTTGTGGTTTTGTTTGTGCTTTTTTTGTTTTTTAAGCTGCCCTGGTGTTTCCTTTAAAAACCTTTCTGGAATTCTCTTGCCCCAAATCACTTTGGTTCGCTTTTATGGGATTTGAATGGCCACCATGTTCAGTCTGTTCCAAACTGGACCACAACTTCACCCTGAATAAATATATTTTTTTTTTGTGAAGATCAATAAGGGTCCATGTGTGCGCTTTGCTTGTACACTGTTTCTTGCTTGATTCTAGTTCTGTAAAAGTCCGCAGAACGCTGTGATGGAGACTGCCTTAACGTGTATTCTTGTGGAGGTGACACATGTTGTTGTTTGAATGCTTGTCTTTAACAAATAACAGCATCACACACATACCTCGGAGAAGTTGCCACAATACAGAAAATTGTGCGTAGTCTAGTAAATAATCGGGGAGAAGCCCTTGCTAAATCCTTTCACTTTGGTTTTTTTTTCTCATAAATGGGAGTACCCTTGAGTACATCAAGCAGTGCCTTTTAGGTTCCATACCCCTCCTGAAACTCCGATCGTTTCTGTCGCACCAGTGTGACCATTTTGGTTGTCCCTCAGAGACTGACTTCTCTGTAGTTCCTCTGAACCTGCAGTTCTTCAGATATTGGTCGACCCCGACTCTGTGTGTAACATTCTGTAAGATGTGCTGGCCCCTGGGGTTCCGATAGTGGGTTAATCCCGTGGCTTCTGTTTACTAGCCGTCTCTGGGCTTTTATACCTTTTTTGGCCCTGCTACACAGGGCTTATCTCAGATTGCTTATGCAAATATTTGTATATTTTACTTGTTTATTCATTTTTTATTTGAGCTAATCTAACACCTAGGGTTACCTCCCCAGAATTTTTATGGGAGCATCCTTTGTGGCTTTTTCTTATTGACCGTCATGGCTAATGCAGGTCCTCTTGAAGTTTTTCTTTTTAGTGTTAGAAAAACATCCTTTATGTGATTAGCTGAAATTCTACCCCCAAACCGAGGAGCACTCTTCTCTCCTGTCTAGTTGACTAGTGTGTGTCCCTTTGCACAAGACTGCCTTCACAAGTGATCTCATTCTCTTATCCTTTCAAGTACATTAGCAAACCTAAAACTGTTTGCTACTAATTAAAAATGCAAAGCTAAGTCAGTACACATTTCTGTGCGGCTAGCTAGCATTCAGAAAGTCTTCTTTGCATTTGGGCAGTCAGCAATCCACTTGGTCTCTTCTCTCTTCGCTGACGTAAGAACTATTTGCATTTCAGCTTTGCTTTTGGTCTTCGCCTCTCCACACATGAAGTTATTTGCATGCAGCAGCTCTACCTGCACCTGCAATCTCAAAATATCCAGAGCAACTGACTGACCTTTTCTCTCGGTTTATGTCCCAATCCCTTCTGGGGTGGCACTCGTATATGTCTGTAAAAGTTTTACTTTCCAGTCCATATAGTCCCCCCTCGGCTCTGATAGGACCAAATCTTCTAGCCTTTCAGGCATATTTTGCCATTCACTGTCATGGTTTTTTGATTGGCTATCTTTGGCTAGGATATTTGTGTGCTTCTGTTTACCAGTCTCTGAACAATGATAAATGAAGACTACAACAAATGGTACCAAAGTTGTTCCTTCTCCGAGAACCTGCTGGTTCACCTCAAGTAGTGTTGCAGTGTTTCCCTTCTCAGTAAAAATATTAGTTTAATTGCTGTGTGTTCTCAGTTATGATGAGAGAAACTCTGCCTACCAGAAGTCCGGTGCATGCTTAAGCAGAAAATACAGTATGTATGCATGCGATATTTGTGGATCACAGACTTAGACGAAAGGCAGCAGAGTGCTGTACAGGACTAGCGGCAAATGCACAGTCAAGTGATTTGAGTTAGCTGAGCTCTGAGTGGGAATGGACTTTTACTGAGTTGTTCCATAGTGTGATTCGAATAGGTGTGACTTCAGCTCTTTCATAAATTGGAGCATGGTTGAGCAGTCTTAATGGACACAGGGAGATCGTTCCAGATTGTGGGTGCATGAAAGGGTGAAGGCAGTTTGCCTTGTTTTTTCTTTTTTTGAGTCTGAAGATGACCTGACTGCAGGTATTCTGAGAGCCTATGAAGATAGTACGCATGTCACTCAGATAGGCATGGATACCGGTTATATTGGCTTTTTCGACGATGCTGCTATTTTTAAAGATGTTCGCAGCTGAAACAGGAAGCAAGTGGAGTTCCATTAGGATGGGGTTGATGTGGTTAGATTCCTTCAAATGGTTGATTAGGCTTTCTGTGGGTGGTGTGTATTGCTTCCTTAAGTAGGGTGGTGCAATATGGAGCCTAGGAGGCTGTGGACAAGGGCTTGCACCCGCCCAAAAGCAAGACCTTCAATAGCCGTTCTGAACCAGCTTCCTCTGTGGAACTCTTTCAGTTTAGTAAAAAGTATTGGCACCAGGCCATCATTTCTTTTGCCAATGTGCATTTTAAAGCTGGTTGTTCAGGTTTTTGTGTTTCTGATGAACAGGATATTCCAGAGTGAGTTGCTCTGTGTAACACGGTATACAGTTATAGCCCTTGCTGCACTGTAAATTCTCATTACAACCTTGGTTTTCCTTTCCAAGCTTTGCTTATTCCTAGTATTGCTATAACCACACTAATAATGTCTGATTTATGGGTTTACAAGGCTCATTCAAAAACAAGTTTTCTATGAAAAGTATGCCTTACTCCTCTTGCCAGCCCCCATTTGTCACAAGGTCGAGACTGGGCCATGTACACCTGGTACGCTGTTTCTTGATGTAATCATCGTTCTATTTTTCTGCCAAGATTTCTGACTGATGCCCTGGAGGCTGGAGTCCTGCCAGCAGCAGCACACTTTTGGTCCTGCTTTCGAGGTCTCGATTACCTCTTCTCCTCAGATTGCAAGTGCTCCCTGTGAACTACATTTTTTTGCAGTCCACAGTCCCTGAAAGTGGAGCAGTCTGCTTCAGGTTGGTAATGACGAGGCTGCCTGACCACTCCATGTTTGTTGGACACCATATATACAGTTATGGGCTTTCAAATGACCAGTTCTTGGTTCCAATGGTTAGCTTGAAGCAAATTGTAACAGTTTCTGAAATGCATTGCTTTGTTAAATGAAACATGGTGATCAGCCTACAGAGATATGGCTTCTTTAATAGAATACACAGCCCTCTTTATATGCTGGTGCAGGAGTTGAGCATGAAACCTCTCTGCGCATTGTAGTCCTTTTTACCAGCCTCTTGCCCAGTGGGGACTAAATTGGAAGAGCCTTATTGATGTTTTGTCGTAGGGAATGAAATTCCATATTGCAGTCTGCCTCCCAGGTTGATGGACAAATTCCGTAACTGTCAGGTGGCTGTCACGGTATGCTTTTCAAGAAAATCAGTCTGGAGGTCTGTCTCATTCGGGTCTAAAGTATGCCAGCAAATGAGTCAAGAGGTAGAAGTTAGTGTAGGCTGTCCCTTCATTAAATCTTACTTCAACTTGACCCGGGAGATTAAATTGTCAGTACACCTACTAGGGTCTTCCATATAGAAAACATAAAGGTGCTTTATTTGATTTTTAGTGGACAACACTCCATTATCGTAGTCTCCAATTTAGTCGGAAGTTGAAACAGATTGCTTTCCAAATGCATGGCAATAGTATTGGCAATGCTATGAAAATGGGTATTTTCCTGTCCTTACTTGGATGACTGGTTGGTGAAAGCAAATTCACCATTGTAACTCTAACAGGACATGATGTATGTCTGCAGGGCATCTCCGAAAAGTCAACCCTACTCCTGATGCATAGAATACACTCCTTTGGAGCCACAGTAGATACTCCAAGCAAAAGTGTCTCCTTCAGAGGGAAGACTGACCTCTATACATTTGAAGATTATTTCTCCGAAGACAACCATAGCCCCATCAGTCAGACAAATCTCATTCCTCCTGGGGAGCATGTCATTGTGCATCTCATCTGCCACTGCAAGAATGTCTGGAATGCCAGAGATGCCTGAAGACTGGTGACTGAAAAGAGAAGATAAGACAGACCAACTGTGCCACTCAGTCTCTCATATGGTGGAGTAATAATGAACATTTTTTAGGAGTTCTGTTACAGAAAGGCCCACTACCTTCCCAAGTGTCAATTGAAGTTGACGAGCCTCGTAGACCTTTCTGTTTTGGCATATGGTCACCAATAGTGACGCAGTTTCATATCAATATGCTATTATTGAGGGTTAATGACTTGGCTCTGAATCCTTCCTTCTGTCTATTTCTACAACCGTGCTGCTTCAAACAGGAAAAAACTACAACCATGTACTATACATCAATAAAACGGGACTCCCAAATATGCATGAAAACATACATTCATACATACATGCACAGAATCAAACATCAAAAAACCTAAAACTTACCTACACATCAGCTCTCCAGGAGGGAAGCCTCCGAGGTCCCAGGAGGGTTAGGACTGCTGCCTCTTCTCATTGGCGGATCTGGTGTCTGCCAATGAGAAGATGCAGCAGTTCCTCGCTCATCCCAGAGTGAGATGGGTCAGTGATGCTGCTGACCCACCCCACTTTGTGACGGTGTCACTGATTGACACTCTGCCGTGGGCACTTCAGGGCTTAAAACTAAAAGATCCCAGGTCCAAGCCAATAATAAACGCTCTCTCTTCACTTGGTGGGGGTCTGGACCTGGAGGCACTTTTTCCAGGCTGAGACTGTCACACCCACAGGACTGTAAAAATCCTCAGCCTGACAAAGTCCTGCTCAGGCAGCCATGCACCTGTGCATTTAGCGCATGTCTTGCTTCTGGCTGCTTGACCCGAACAAGAAGAGTGTGTCCGGCTGATCTTTGCTCAGCCTGACACACTCTTCTTGTTGGGGTTGCGGCTACGACCCATATACTTTCTGAATTTACCACATGATTGAATGAAAATCCTGAAAGAAGCTAAGATGCTCTCTACTTGCTTTAAATATGCTGTCCAGTATAAGCGGATCTGTGCATAACGTCCCCAGAAATAAGCTGACCTGAGGGATTTCCAATGAGAGAGATGGTACTGCTTGTCTTTTGATAGCACAATATGACCTTCAGTTCTCTGAAACAAAAGTGCATTTTTGCTGCTATCGCTGCTTATAAGAAGAGTCCTTCACAGACATTATTTTTCACCAGGCCATTGGAATGAGAGCCTAAGGGCAGCTTTTTCCTTCAGTCAGGTCTCCCACCTTGGGAGCTTAGCATTGTCCTTTCCAAATTAAGAGGCCTTCCATTTGAACACATACACCAGTCTAATATGAAACATTTTTCATGGAAAGACTTTTTTCTTGTAGCTGGAACATTGGCCAGTACAGTGAGTGAGTTTCAAGCTCTGTGTTGGAGGGTACCTTACTTGGTTTTCCACTGTATCAAGGTTTCCTTAAAAACACATCTCTTCTGCCCAAAGTCATTATGGATGTTCACATTAAAGTAGCTTCCTTTCCAACTTTTTCCAGGCCATTCATCTCCAGAAACATCACTCCATACCCTGGATTTGAAAACAGTTCTGAAATATTTCTTAATAAAACCAAAGGTATTGGACAATCGAAACAACAGTTTGTCAATTATGGAGTAGTCTGCACCAGATTTGCTTCTGTAAACAAACCATAGCTAAATGGATAGTTTCCTGCATAACCACTTGCTACCAAAAAGTCAACCTATCCCTTCCACTTAAGCCTAAGGCCAATTCTACTAGGAGGAAAGCGACTTTTGCTGCCCTGATACCAGCCATTTGCAGAGCTGCTATCTGGAGATTTGTTCATGCTAAACATTACTGTATTGACTCTGACTCCAGAACAGAACCTGGTATATCAGGTTTCCTCACATAACATAGTTGATTAGTCACTAATTGGTCCCTTACCGGTGGAAACCTCCACAGATGAGAATAATTGCTCCTGCTGTTCTCTTCCACTGTTCGTGGTTGTTGGAGAGAATCCCATGATGAAGGAAGTTTGCTTTTTTTTCTCTGACATGGACATTCTCTCTGAATCCATAAACGACCCTCCTACTTCTCCGTTTTCCAAATGCATTGGCAAAAAAAAGATGCAACTGTAGTGATACTGCATTTCCTTCAAACTTGAATGTCTTCTTGATCTTGCACTTCATGATGGAAAAGGCTGGCAGTTTCAGGGGTGTCATTTAGGATTGTGTGTGCTCTCCCTATTAGAGGCTCTATTTTTCCTCCCTTCGAAAGGCAAGCCAGCAGAGCTTTGAACACTGGTGGAAATTATTCACTCTTGGAAATTCAATAATTGATTTTTCTTTTACGGAGGGTAATATAGGGCTCAACAGAAAGATGGAGAGGTGTAATGGACCAGCTTTGCGTGCCAAGCAAGAACATCAAACCTACAAACCCTGCACTCACTCTAGCCCAAACCCCCACTCTCATCACTACATTATTCTTAGTAATATAAAATCAACAGAAAATTGGGTTGTTCTGTTTTCCCACAGATTAAACATTTGTGTGTTTAGGAAATGAGTACCTAGTACCTTATGGAATTAAAAATATTATGTGCATTTTTGTTGCGTGGACCCCCCCTCATCTCAAAACACTTATTGGGGAGAAAGTGCTTGGTCCTCCTGGTGGACTTTCTTTCATTTTTGTTATTTTTTTGTTACATTTATTCCGTTTTTACATTGTCAAGTGGACTCTTTTGTGGCAGTGTGAGTTATGGGTTTGACTCTTTCATATCGACATATTTTTACATTGAAAATATTGTACAAGGTAAACAGAGGAGCTAGACTGATGAATGGAAATGGAGAAAACTGAGGCTCTGCTTGACACATGACTGACTGCCCCAGTAGTTCCTGCCCATCGGTCTACATTTGTAAGAGTTTTTTTTCTCTCTAATGTTTTCTCCTTTGCCATTAACAAATATTAATTAACAGAATTGGTAGTAAAAATAGAAACCATAGCAATGAAGTGCATCATTTTTTTAAATTTATAGTACAGAGACTTTTACTTCATAAGTTTTTAACACCTTAATTTCTTGCCATCTTGTCCCAAAATTGAGGAAAACCTTTCACACCAGTCTAATTGAACTGGTTAGACGATGACTTTCAACAAATGGTTTTCTAAACATGTGTTAAGCTGCGTTCAGGCAGTCACAGGATGAAAGTTGAGGGAAAATTCATAAAAAGCATGCCTTTTTTTCATGTTTTTGTGTCTACAAACAAACATCACTTGTACCTTCAAGAAATTCATGTCATACTAGTATCAAGTAAAATAAAAATCTAAAATTATCATTTTCATTTTTCTGGCGTATTGGTCATAGAACCAGTGGGCTTCTGGTGCCAAACGGGTGACCCCTAGGCACTGTATATTGAGAAACTGAAAGGTGCAGCCCGTTCAACTGAATGAAAAATAGTTATAGTATGTAAAATAGGGTTCCTGAAAGTGCGTTCTGCAGTTTGCAAACCCAATGCTTAATGAAATCTGGGAATCAAGGCCATTATCTTTTGAATATATCCTTTCTCACTGTATGGTTGATGGTCGTTATACTACTACTATAAAGTCAATGAAAGGATTACAATCACAGTAAACTGCCAGTAGTAGAGGACCTCCTCATCTTGAAGTAGCAGCTCACTGAGTGTGTGGTTGTAATGCTGTAAAATCTATAACCCAAATTGCTAAATCAGTGTATTGTTTGTCTCCTTTTAGGTGTAGGAGGAGCTTCAGAAAATGAGGATCCCTCAAGAATGGTAATGGTGCTTGCAGCAACTAACTTTCCCTGGGATATCGATGAGGCTCTTAGACGGAGACTCGAAAAAAGAATTTACATTCCTTTACCATCAGGTAATCTAAATTAGAATGTTTGTATCTTTCTTGTAAACGCTTTTTTGCAGCATACATCAGTGGCAATTGAGCCCTCTGTCTTTTTTTCCACTTCATGGTGAAAATTCCATAACACTGACCTCTGCCTTTTCATTTTTTTGAATCAAATGATATACATTTTTGCTTTATTGAACTTTCTGCCTGTCTTTTATTTTGAAGATGCATCTTTTCCTACACACCAAACCACTCCTCATTAAAGGCTTGAATGCAGTCTAAATTGCTCAACTTTGGGGTAATTTCCTATCATAATGATCCTCTCAGGCTTGGAGCATACTAGGAACAATTTATTTTTGGTGTTTTCCCGTAGGATGGGTATATTCTTTGGGATGGGAAAATATTCGGAGGGCAATAGTATGTTCAGCTATTGTTGGTCTCTACGTTCCTTTTTTCATGGGACATTGTGGATCCACTGGGGGTTAACACACCAAGCAACTGAGGTGTGATCTTTCCCCTGCATCAATCCTTGTTACCCCCTCCTTGACACGCGTTCTGGGCCATCAGGGGCAAAGGTGCAATTTTTCATACTCCTATCTGCAGTTATTGAGTCCTTATCCATTAAGGTTGCCTCAGCATCAAGATGTCAAAACCCTCCCAATGATTACTCCTGACAGATTTCGGTCAGTACATGTTTGGACATAGTTATCTAGTGCTGAAATCTTAGTTGGTCTGTGACCTTCGGTTTTTGAGTTATCCCTTTTAAGATGGAGTGTATGCCACATCTGCACCAGATTCCTGTCCCTGAAAATTTTCTTTACAAGGTGGGCCAAAGGGCAACAATGACTCCACTCATGTGAATGTACGCCTTTGGCGGTGTTAAGACCGCAATGATGCAACTGCAGATTGCTCCTCATCATCCTTGTGAATCCAGATTGTCATCTCCCCTGTGGACCCTTGGTGGATAAGGAGACTACAGCCAGGCATTAAAGGTGGTCTTCACTCCTGCAGTTTGTCTATTCTGTATACACTGCTCACTTTAGAGCAGCTCTTACAAAATAGAATAGTTGTATGCAAAACTTTCCATACCCAGGCTTCAATGGACGCTATATTTAAAAAGACGGTCGTTGAGAGGTGAAACTTATCCAACAGAAAGGTTTCCAAAGAGAAGTAGTTTTAGATATGTAATGGATACATAAAAAGCATTTTACTTCATAAGTGTTAAATGCTTTGATTTTTGTCACAGGGTCTTCACTAATCACGTCTTATACTGTTTTGTGTTTTCTCACTTGGCTAGGTCTATTCTTCAGGAATACTCTCTAATTCTGATTAAGAGCAATAACCGCATTTACTAGAAGAACCTTTGAAGAGTTATTTAACCACACAGCACTAATTTAAGTAAAGATTTTCTGTTAGTTTGTGTATTTGTTTCTGCGGTACAGGATGCCACTCCCTGGTTGTGGTATAAATAGTTATTTCTTAATTATTGATTGCAAGCCATTTGAAACTGTGGCTACCAGTGTCTTTTAACTGGAGAACATGGAAACCGTTTTCCTTGTTGCTGTTACCACCACTTGTTGAATTAGTGGATTATATAATCTTTCGGCCTGCAAACCCAGCAGGTTTTTCATAAAAGCTATGTGGGGTCAAGGCGAGGCACTTGTTACAGTATGTCCTAGTTCCACCACAACCTCCCCTTCCCCCCATTCTCTGACCTCTTGTATATGAACTTGCCAACTTCCTTTCCTCATTTCTTTGCCACCGTTGACCGCTTTCAAGGGAGTTTGTCTGTTAAGGTCCCCTCTCCTAACCTCCTTCACATTTGCTATTCTTTTAATTCCTCTGTTCCAGGCACCACTGCATTGAATGCCCTCTGCAGTGCTATGTTCAACTGGGCACTGTTGAACAACTGTCTTTTCCAGTGGCCTTACATTTCCAGGATTAGTCCCCATAGAACTACTGTGAGTTTCTAGTTCATATTCAGTATAGGTTACCAGGATGCAGGAAACTACGCACCGTAAATGATATGCAGTCCTGGGCAGATACTTGGCTCTGCCTGGGGATGGGGGCATATTCAGACTCTGGTTAGACCTGACGGACTTCGAATGGAAATTCTGCTTATTAATGGTTAAAAGTATCTACAGGGGCAGACCCCAATGATCTCAACCACCTCAGACCTATCTCCAACCTCCCGTTCCTAGACAAAACTATGGAGAAGTTTGTCCTACAACAACTTAACCAACATATAGATGAATTCAACCTCCATGACACCTTCCAATCAGGATTCAGGCAAGGATGTAGCACAGAAACTGCCATTCTTAATATCTCAGATGACATCACAGATCCTTAGACGACATATCAGCGGCTTTTGATACGGTAGATCACCCAGCATTACTTGAGCCTCTCAAGATATGCTCTGGTATCAATGGCACAGTCCTAAGATGGTTCACATCTTACCTGCAACACTGCTCGCAACAAATTAAAATTAACACCGGTCTCTCTAAACCTACACCAGATACTCTTGGTGTGCCCCAAGGCTCAATTCTCTCCCCTTGCCTTTTCAATCTCTTCATGGAACCCCTTACAATCATCCTGAAGCAAGCAGGGGTCAAATATCACCTTTATGCTGATGACTCAACCCTACAACGGAATCAAATCTCCCAGTGACATCCTACATCTCAACTCCACACTAATCTTACAAACTTGGCTTAATTCCAAACACTTAAAGTTTAACCCCACCACAACTACTACTGTTCTCCCCTAAAAATAGCCCTCTACCAATCCAATACTGGCTCAAGAACCTGGGTGCCCTAAATTGCTCTCACTCTGTCCAACTCCGTTAAGTCCTTAGGCATCACCCTGGACAAAAACAGGTCAATGAAGGGTCACATCAAAAACTCAGCCAAAGGAGCGCTTTACACACTAAAACACCTCAAGAAAATCAAACCCTTCATTGTCCCAGATGATTTTAGGATGGTGGTACAATCTCTAGTCCTCTTTCAACTAGACTATGAGAATGCCGTTTTCACAGGGACACCGAAAATTCATCTCACCCCCCTAAGATCAGTTCTCAACATGGCGGCCCGCCTCATAACACGTTTTAAACGGTTTGAACACATCACACTGGCCCTCAAGATCCTCAACTGGCTTCCCATCGAAGGAAGATGTATTTACAAGACTGCTTGCATCCCCCACAAAGCCCTTCACACTCACCCCCCCCCCCAACTTTCTATACAACAAACGTATGAAAGCTGGAAGAACCAGAACTCTGACAAGCTCCAACTCACTTCTTCTCATACCTCCCAGACTGAAAAAAGAAATCCACCCAGACTCGCCCCCTTTTTCTGGTAATGCATCCAGGATATGGAACTCACTCCCTAGAGATGTCTGATGCAACCCCTCCTTCTGCTTCAAAAGGGACCTAAAACTCCTTCTCTTCAACAAATACTTTAACACGCATGCTTACAGAACTGTGTTCCAATAGCTCACTCTCTCTCTGACTAGTCTTTTTGAGACAGTCGGTTGTTTGATTCAGCTGTCTAATATGTCATTTACTCTTTTAACTCATGCTGTTATTGTCCCCTCACTGTAACCACCCTAACTGCCTACCAATTCTCTTTGTATCTATTTATGCAAGTACTTGAATCTAAGGGTCTCGCATTATATATAAAGCTAGTGCTATATAAAACCTATTGTGGAAATCTGAAATAATTTCTGTTAGCATAGGCTGAAGCCATCTTGTTTGTGGCATCCATTTTGTTAGCTATGTAATTCTTCCGTCTTCACTGTTGCTTTCCCTTCTATTCTGCTTGTCATCAACTCTAGTTAACTCCTTCTGTACTGAGCTAAAAGCAATGTGCTGAGCAAAGGCCTGTAGTGCTAGAATGCACCTGGTTAAAGATATAACTGTCAACTGTTTTCTACTGTTGTAAGCAGTTCTGTTCCCCCTCCCACTCTGCTGACTAAGTGATCTCCCATCTGCCCATGTTTGTAGGTAGTTATTCCTGTGTATGCTTGTACCTTCTATTTGTAACTACATGCTTACTCTGCAACAAACTCTGTATATAAGCGCCATGGTCTGTGACTTCGGTGTACTACCTCAGGCAGCACTTGAGAGTGCTGTGTGGACGTAGTCCCACTCATGAGTGATTAATAAACTTATTTGGATTCCAGCTTCAGTGCCAATCTCTATTTTGTTGGTCTATGGACCCGTGGACAAGCGAAGGGTGACCCCTGCACCGGTATGCTCATCAAAAAGCACATTTCCACAGTTGGCGCCCGATACGTGGGGCCTCATCGAGGATGCGGCCGTCTGAAGGAGTGGTCTTGACGGAAGAGTGGAATATTACTGCGGAGACGTCCTGCATGAGGAGACCCTTGTCTTTGCAGCCAAAGTGACTTTTCCGGTTTTTCGATTTGAACCTCCAGGTGGCGGCCGGTCCTGACTGAGGTATCCTTTGGCGTTATTTTTGCAGTGACCATTAGGTCGATCAAGAGATTGGAGGTTGGAGACTTTTGTTTGGTAAGGTCGCTGGAGCGGCACTCTTGTTTGCTTGGCCAAGATTCTGGATTTGTTTGATTTATTTTTTACAGAAAATAAAGGCAGGTAATGTGGAGATTTTTCTCTACTTTTGAACAATTTGGAAACGTAATATTTTACAAAAACTTGGTAGCATGCCTGTTTCCAGCACACTCTGTAGGTTGTGTTGCTGTCTTGGTGGTACCAAAATGGATTTAGAAAGAAGTCAGTCGGCTCCCTTAGAGGGAACACCTAATAGACATATGTATATTAAATACGGTATTTCTTCCATAATGTATAGTACACTGTGGAACAAATATACAAAGAAGGATCCTGATCTCCAATGGCCTGTGAATGGGTCATTTGACTTTAAAAAGATTCAATATGTAGAACAGTGTTTAACAAAAAAAGTCGACAAGATATGTTTGATTGTGTACGAATGTGGGAGAAAAGTGAATGAAAGAGCAAAGAGAAGCGGCTATAGCAGAGAAAGAACAACGAAAAACGATATATCAAAAAGCGCTAGAATTAAAAAATGAGATGACGGAAAAAGAGAGGGAGCATCGTTTAGAGGTAACTGGCCAGTACCCTATTAGGCGCCCTCTTTATCCCATGCTTAATAAACCTCAAGATGATTCTCTTATTAGATCGACCTACGCCCCCGTATAAATTTCCCTCTGCCCCTGAGGAGGATCCTTCCGATAAAGACCATCATTCTTCCGACGGTAAAGATATAGATAAGCAAGATGGGCGACACTCGCTCTACTTTAACTACTGATGAAAAAGCCACCATTAGATCCACTGTTCGTTCAGAAGCCCGTAAGAAAACTCTTCCTTCAGATCTTGTATCAATGGTTCAGCAGTGGAAAGATTTAGAGCAGTTATATTTTGCAGAAAAGTTTGCTTGTGAAGTTATACTTAATTTTAGAGACCTTTCTAAAAACTTAGAGCCCACTGATCTAAATTCTGATTATAAACAATCGAGTGATGGAACTTTCCTTTGTTCAAACATACCTGATTTAATTAGGCGAGTGGTTAAATTACGAGATGAAACCTTTCGCTTAAAAGCGGAGAAAAAAGAAGCTAGTAAAACTAAAACTGTACAAGTAGCCCAAACCCCAGCGCAGGTAGTAGAAACTTCAGAGACAAATAATGGATCTGGTAGTGCTGAAGTTGGTATACGACCAATGCGCGAAGCTGCGCCTTTGTATGTTCCTCCAAAGGGTACGGGAAAAGATGGAGATAAGAATTCAGATGATGCAAAAGGCTATTTTATTTATAATTGGGTTTATACCCCTTGGAGTAGAGCAGATGTTATGGCTCTTAAAGCCGCTATGCCCGATCCGCGGAAAAATCCTGCCGCTTTCTATGAGGAAGTAGAAGGAGCCATTAGCTCCTGTACTATGACTCTGCCAGATATTGATATGTTTTTTGGACTTATTTTGCCCCCTGATATGTGGAGAACAATTCGGAAAATAGATGATAATGTAGCATATGGTGATACTTGGGTGCATTTAGAAGAAATAGATGCGGCTAGAGAGCCTGCGCAGAAACCACAACAGGAGATATTAGATCTTCCTAAAGCTATTGTGACTAAGTTGAAAACTTTTATACCCCCTCAGAAAATAGATTGGACTACGTTAGCGTCTTGTAAACAGAAAGCGGATGAGTCAGTTTCTGGTTTCTTTACACGATTTGGAGAGACGTTCCATGACTTTAGTGGGCAGTGCTTGACAGATGACACGGGTAAGCATCTGTTCGTCGACAAATTTGTTGCCAACATGTTGCCAGAAATAGCTAGTCGCCTTAAGGCCAGCGAGACTTCGTGGACTACGTCTTCCCCAGTCTCCCTTTTTTACTATGGCCCAGTATTATGAGCGTCGGGAATTGGAAGCAAAAGGCAAGGAGGATAAGAAGGTTAAGGACCTAAAGACAAAAGTTATGTTGGCTCAAGTATATGGTCCACCATTCAGAGGTAGTGGTAGAGGTGGACGTGCAGTATATACACCTGGTGTACCCCCTTTCTCTCGATCAACTTTGTCTTCTGATCAGTGTGCTTATTGTAAAGAGATTGGACATTGGCGTTCTGAGTGCCCCCTTTTGCGAGGTCAGCAGTATCAACGGGGTAGAGGAAGTATGAGAGGACGCCCAGGAATTCAGGAAATAGGGGAGGAATAGGAACCCGTCCCAGGTTTGAGGCAGTTGAACACGGACCAAATTATTCTAATACCTTTGATAGACGAAATCAATATCAAATGTCTGATTATTCGGCTGATGATCTTGCGGATTCTGATTATGCATAGGAATGCCTAGGATGGGGTAAGGAACCGGTTGAGGTCCCAGTAGATCAGAAGGGTCCTTATGTTGCTGCTAATGTCTTGGGTTCTACTGATCGGTTCCTGGTTGATACAGGAGCTACTCGTAGTGCTTTGTCTAAAAAATTGGTTCCTAGGTCTTCCCTGTCTGGCGCAATGGTAACATCGATAGGATTCGATGGGACACCTAGCCCACTGACACAGCCACTTGCATTTAGTCTTGATAAATTTACTGCAGCATGTCCATTTCTGCTTTCCCCTAACACGCCGGATAATATTGTGGGCATTGATATGCTTAAACATTTTCGCGCTACATTACGTTGTTCCCCAGAAAGTGTGCGTGTTATCTTAAATGATAACTATCCAATGGTTGAGAGGTCTTGTCTCATCAAAGAAGATATCGCTTTGGCATCTTTACCTAGTACTCTGTGGGCTACATCAGATACCGATGTGGGACACATGGTTATTCCACCAGTGCATATTCAAGTGAAGGAAGGTGCTTCATTGCCTCGATTGCCCCAATATAAAATATCTCGGGAAGGCGAAGAAGCATTAACACTCATTGTTCGGGATTTGATCAAGGTGGGGGTTGTGGAAGAAGTCCCTTATAACATTTGTAATAGTCCTATCCTTCCTATTTTGAAAAAAGACACTGATACTAAAATTTACAGATTTATTATAGATTTACTAGAGGTTAATAAAAACGTGGTGCCCCAATACCCGGTAGTTTCTGATATCACGACACTTCTCACCATGGTTCCTCCTACTGCCACTACATTTAGTGTAATTGATTTAAAGAATGCATTTTTCTCAATATCTATTCACCCTGACAGCAGTTATTTGTTTGGCTTCACTTTGAATAATAGATCATTCAGGTTCTGTAGAGCTCCACAAGGGTATACAGAGAGTCCTAGCATTTATAGTCTGGCGTTGAAAAGGCAGCTTGATTCTTTTCCTGTACCGAAAGGGGTGGCTCTTATTCAATCTGTCGACGACATCTTGTTGGCTGCTGATACCCCTGAACAGTGTAAAGAAGGAACACTGTCATTATTATTTCTTGCCTCTCATCAGCACAAAGTCTCTAGGAAGAAACTGTAATTTTGTAGACAGCAGGTTACCTATTTAGGTCTAAACCAAAGTGGTATGCAGTTCCTATTGAGAGTTGCAGGTCGTTATGTTTGTTTGAAAGTACACAAAATAGTGTTCAATCAAAGAGCAGGAGGATGATTTCCTCCTTTCGGAAAAGACCCTCACACACCCAGCCAGCTAGGTGTCTTGCTTCATCATCGGGTCTGCTCCTTATCGGGTCGGCAGTGCAATACCCGATCGGCACCCGAGATGGGGCCTTCTTGGCGGAGATCTTTATTCCTTTGCGCCGTTGGGTGTAGTGCATGTGAGGGCCCTATATCAGTGTAGGTGTTGTGTTAAGGGATGTGAAGTAAAACAGGAAATAGTGGTCCACTCAAGATAATTTTAATGACAATGTGGCCACTAACCTGGTTAAAAGAGGGAAGTGCGCAAGCCCGCTCTAAGGTTGCAGGATTATGCGCTAGTGGTTCGGGTCAACATGTTTCTTGCCTGTTATCAATTTGATGGCAATTCCTCAGGACCTAAGTGAGATCTACCTACACTTTTTGGTGGTGGTCCGAGCTACGTGTCAAAGAAGTCGTGACCACCCATACAGCACCCTAAACCCCTACCCCTCACTCTGCCGGCCCGTCTATCCACTGGAATTCTCGCTGACACTACAACTTTAGTGTCTACACCTGCCGGTACACGATGCCGTGCTTAGTGACCCAAATAGGGCTATGTTGTAGATCTACAGGTACCACTTTTTAGGGTGCTGTATGGGTGGTCACGACTTCTTTGACACGTAGCTCGGACCACCACCAAAAAGTGTAGGTAGATCTCACTTAGGTCCTGAGGAATTGCCATCAAATTGATAACAGGCAAGAAACATGTTGACCCGAACCACTAGCGCATAATCCCGCAACCTTAGAGCGGGCTTGCGCACTTCCTCTTTTTAACCAGGTTAGTGGCCACATTGTCATTAAAATTATCTTGAGTGGACCACTATTTCCTGTTTTACTTCACATCCCTTAACACAACACCTACACTGATATAGGGCCCTCACATGCACTACACCCAACGGCGCAAAGGAATAAAGATCTCCGCCAAGAAGGCCCCATCTCGGGTGCCGATCGGGTATTGCACTGCCGACCCGATAAAGAGCAGACCCGATGATGAAGCAAGACACCTAGCTGGCTGGGTGTGTGAGGGTCTTTTTCCGAAAGGAGGAAATCATCCTCCTGCTCTTTGATTGAACACTATTTTGTGTACTTTCAAACAAACATAACGACCTGCAACTCTCAATAGGAACTGCATACCACTTTGGTTTAAACTTAGTTACGGGCCTGTATGCTGGACCTAGATAAAGGCCCTAGGTTCCCCCTCTTTGGTAACACTACCTATTTAGGTCGCCTCCTGTCTAAGGAGGGACGTGCATTCACACCAGATCGCATTCAAACTGTTTTAGACACTCCTGTGCCCCGTACTCCGAAGGATGTCCGTGCACTTATTGGCCTTACTATTTTTTGTAGGCAGTGGATCCCTAGCTTTTCTCACATTATTAAACCCTTGTTGGCCCTTTTGACTAAAGACACTCCAATGCCTCTCCCATGGACTACTGAGTGCCAGGATGCCTTCCAACAGTTACGTCAAGCTCTTTGTTCTGCACCAGTATTAGGAACTCCAGACTACACGAAGACCTTCACACTCTATGTACATGAGAGGGAAGGTTGCGCTCTCTCAGTTTTAACACAAACACACGGTGATAAACAATGTCCTTGTGCATATTTCTCAGCTGTCCTTGATCCAGTTGTCCGCGCGCTGCCTGGTTGTTTTCGAGCAGTGGCGGCAACGGCTGTGTCCATACGTCAGAGCGAGGGAATAGTCTTGTCACATAGATTGCTTGCGTTAGTATCCCATTCAGTTGATGCCTTGTTAAATCAAACAAAAACACAGCATCTGACTAGTGCTCGCTTGACAGGATATGAATTGACACTTTTGGCCCCTCATATCACGTTAAAAAGATGTTTGACTCTGAACCCTGCTACATTATTGCCATTTCCAGCTACTCGGTCTCAGTCACAAGAGTTACATGATTGTATATCCCTTACTGAAGAACACACAAAGGGTCGTGTTGACCTACAAGATGCACCTCTTTCTAGTGTTGATGGGGAATTGTGGGTTGATGGATCCTGCCTGAAATTGCCTGATGACACTACATCTGCTGCTTATGCAATTACAACACTTCAGACAGTAGTTGAGACGGCTCGTATCCCACAGAAGTCAGCTCAAGCAGCCGAGTTGATAGCACTGACAAGAGCATGTGAGCTTAGTACAGAGTTGCTTGTTAACATTTACACTGATAGCCAATACGCCTTCGGCATGGCTCATAACTTCGGGCAACTTTGGAAAGAAAGAGGCTTTCTCACTTCACATGGGACACAAATAGTGCACGGGGAATTAGTACATAATCTCCTTACTGCCTTGACCTAGCCTAAGAAAGCGGCAATTGTTAAATGTAGTGCACACAAGAAAGTGAATGATAAAATAGGAGCAGGCAATGCCTTTGCGGATTGCACAGCTCGTGAGACTGCAATGCAGCGAAGTACCACATCTATGTATGTAGTTAAGTCACAGGCTGAACGTTGGCATGATGCCAGGCAAGAGGTGCTGGACATGCAGCAATCTGCTTCTGTTGATTAATTAGACCAATGGTCCAAGGAGGGAACATTGGATGACGAAGGCTGTTGGAGGAATAAAGAAATGACAAAATGGAAGTTACCCGCAGCCTTTTTACATCCTATGATTCACATGGCACATGGGCCGGCACATGTTGGAGCATCCTCAATAGCAAAGCAACTTGTGCAAGTTTGGGATCATCCAGATATTGCCGGTACGGCTAAGAAAATAGTCCAGTCCTGTCTGATCTGTCTCCAGTATAATCCTGGAAAGGGAACACTAACTCCAACAGGAGGGTTTGCAATACCAACTGCACCTTTTGAGGTCCTGCAAATGGATTACATCCAGCTTGAGTGCTGTAACAACCTAAAGTATGTCTTAGTAGTGGTTTGCGCCTTCAGTAAATGGGTGGAAGCATACGCTACGAAGGATAATACAGCTCTTACGACAGCAAAGGTGCTCCTAAAGGAGTTCTTTCCCCTATTCGGCATTTGCCGAGTTTTGTAGAGTGACAACGGACCCCATTTTATTCAGCAAGTTGAGTATCTCATGAAAGGGTTGGGAATTAAGCAGAAGTTTCATGCTGCTTTTCACCCACAATCAGCAGGACTAGTGGAACGTTACAATTCTACCCTGAAACTGAAATTGGCTAAGATAAAGGCTTTCACATCTTTGAAATGGCCTGATGCATTGCCCTTAGCATTGCTATCCTTTAGATTGATACCACATACACGATCTGGCCTCACACCGTATGAGGTGGTTTTTGGAAGGCCAATGAATATTTGGTGGATTCCTAAGCCACGCCCTATACATGATGTATCCTATGTATTGATGAATGACTATTTGTCTCAGTTGACTGACAGTTTGTCTTCTATTTATCAACGGGTTCGGGAGACTTTTCCAGACAGGTCGCAAGGTGAGGGCCATTGTTTACGGCCTGGTGACTTTGTGGTCGTAAAGTCATTCTAGAGAACCAGCTCCCTAGCACAGAGGTGGCGAGGACCGGAGCAGGTATTACTGGCTACCAGGACTGCAGTTCGAGTGACGAACCGGAAAAACTGGGTCCACGCGACACTGCTGAAAAGTGTTGCAAGACCTAGTGAGCCCAGCTGTGTTGGCAGATCACCGCGATATCCTGGTCACCGAGAAAGGACAAGCTGTGTCACCTGAAGGACCTGAGGAAGTCTTCCCGGACCACACGATTCCTGGTACATCTCGATATCTGCTTCGACACAGGAAGAAAGACATTTCATTGAAAGACTGTTTGAGCCACTGTCCTGGGTAGTTAAAGCCTAACTACAAAGGGGGGTAGTCTTTTAGTGACTACTCGTCTCAACGTTAGGGAAGAAATCAACGCCTGCCCAGGACCTTGGGGCACCATCTGCTTTGCTGTTTGTTGACGTAATGAGTATGTCTAAGGAGAAGAAACCAACTGCTGCAAGAGTTTGTAGCAAAAGAACAATAATTGCTACTGGATTTACTTTGACTATTGTTGTTGTTGCTATAATAACATGGATTGTAGAGGAAGTAGCTCCTGTCCGAAATCTGACTACTACTACTCCTGTCCCAATTGAACATCATTATTTTACTCTACCGTATCATGAGAAAAAGCATAGAATGTCCTACCTCAATAACACTTTCATTCAAATGTTGCATCATACCCACAATGCCACGAACTTTACCTATTGCTGGATATGTGGAATGATGCCAGCTCATCAGAAAAAGGGAGGAACGCCTTTTATTCCCTTGCCGTTTTCACATAATGGCTCCTGCAGAGCCTGGTTTGCATTGTTGTGGGCTTCTGAAGTTGCTAATATTACTTATGCTGATGTAGGTGGACTAAACGCTCAGTTGAATAAAGTTTGTTACCCCGATGAGGAAGGAGATCCACAAGCTAAAGGAACTGTGTGGGAAATGGAGGAGTATCGCCGAGGAAATTCCTCCATACAATGTTTTCCCTAACATTCGAACAACTAAGGGGAATGGGCCTCCTGTTATTGCTGTTACTAGAGCTCGAGCGGATCTATGTGTGAGCAGTATTGGCAGTATTCCTGTGGGAAAAAGTGACTGTACTTTACTGTTGAACATTACTGGAATGAACAATAGCAGCTTTTTGTCCTCACACAACACCTATTTTATTTGCGGAAGTAAAGGTTATTACCATCTACCTATTGGTTGGTCGGGAAGCTGCTACGTGTCCTTTTTGCTTCCACCTGTGTTTTTGGCACCTGCATCCTACCATAAAGACTTTAAACTGTATAATGACATTTCCAAGAACAGATTCAAAAGGACAATAAACAATGATCAGGTGGATCAAGCTGATACTGCACTACAGCAGTATATTGACTTTAATTTGGGACTATTCTTCTTTGTTGGTGCGGCCTTAAACAGTAGAAAAATAAAGCGCTTGACATGTGTTGTAGAGGCTGTAACCAATCAGACAGCAATGGCGCTTGGAAATATCACAGAAGAACTACAAATTGCGAGAATTGTGGCGCTCCAAAATAGGATGGTCCTTGATGTCATCCTGGCCGACCGTGGTGGAGCATGTCGCATCATCGGGAGTAGCTGCTGTGTCTATATCCCTGATCACGCCCCTTCTGTTTTTGACGCAATTTTCAAGTTGCACAAAATAGCCACTGAAATCCATCAGGATTCAGGAACTTGGACTTTGACTGGATGGCTATGGACCATGTTTACTGTATGGGGCTGGAAGCTATTGTCAGCCTTCTGTATATTTCTTGCTATTCTTTTCACTTGTTGCCTATGTATTCAATGCGGCCCAATGCTTTGTTCCCTTTGTGTTTCTACTTGCATCTCATGTATACCGGCTAAACATGTTAAGAATGTAAATGCCCGAATAGCAAGTGATCAAGAAATTAATGAATTAATGCAGATAGATGTACATGATATTTTCTGTACTCCTTATAAGGCCTAGAAGATGTCTTCAGCATATGCTAAAAGGGTCATCTGTGGAAATCTGAAATAATTTCTGTTAGCATAGGCTGAAGCCATCTTGTTTGTGGCATCCATTTTGTTAGCTATGTAATTCTTCCGTCTTCACTGTTGCTTGCCCTTCTATTCTGCTTGTGTCATCAACTCTAGTTAACTCCTTCTGTACTGAGCTAAAAGCAATGTGCTGAGCAAAGGCCTGTAGCTGCTAGAATGCACCTGGCTAAAGATAACTGTCAACTGTTTTCTACTGTTGTAAGCAGTTCTGTTCCCGCTCTGCTGACTAAGTGATCTCCCATCTGCCCGTGTTTGTAGGTAGTTATTCCTGTGTATGCTTGTACCTTCTATTTGTAACTACATGCTTACTCTGCAACAAACTCTGTATATAAGCGCCATGTTCTGTGACTTCAGTGTACTACCTCAGGCAGCACTTGAGAGTGCTGTGTGGACGTAGTCCCACTCATGAGTGATTAATAAACTTGTTATTTGAATTCCAGCTTCAGTGCCAATCTCTATTTTGTTGGTCAATGGACCCGTGAACAAGAGAAGGGTGACCCCTGCACCGGTGTGCTCATCAAAAAGCACATTTCCACACTATAAATTAAAAAAAATGTACCCAGTTTAATTATTTACACTGCACACATCTAACTCCTGCCCGGCTCACCCGTATGTACCCTTATGTCCCTCTGAGGTGCCCAACTAGATGCCGATTTTTACCACAATAAGTTGTACTTACAGTATGGTGCATATATGATGTATGGGACAATACTGTAAGAAGCTGTTTAAAATCAATTCAGAACCACTGTGGAATAAGACTGTATAGGCAACAATGGTCTCTGGCGGGGTCCCTTGAGAGAGACGACTTCCTTAACATGGTCTTCTGACAGTAGTGGAATGGTTACCACAGATCATAAACTAGCAAATGCTACTGGCATTTAGGGCACTAGATTGCACTCTGGGGTGCTTGTTCATCATTAAATGTGCCCTTAAAGGCTGATGTTTTCGGTCTGCTTTCAAAATGCTGTCTCTGCCCACTTTGAATACAATTCTTTGTTCAGAGGCTCCTTTAAGTGCTCGATCCACTGGTACAGCTGATTAGTGTGCCAAGGTTTCTCTGTGGCCTAAGTAGGTGGGCACAAATTTATGAACTGAAATACTCGAAAGGCTTCCTTCCATTTGGATGACTTTTTTAAATCTCAATCTCTTTGTCTCAGAATGTGACTAAGGATGATCTAGCCAGTACAAACGTGGTCAAAAGTTGCCACCTCATTTCACGGTATGCATCAAACTTGCGGGAGAAAGGAGTCTGGTGTTTTGTCTGTGCTGCTTTGGACCAAAGGGAGTGGACATTAGTAAGCTGGATGCTATGAGGCCCACAGCTGAGGTTTCTAGAGTTTTGCCCCTCATGATTCTCTTCCAATAGACCTGCCTATCTCCGAGGTGGTATCTTCCCTTACTCTTGCTTACAAATCCAACCCTCTTTGGTTCGTTCTTCCATGATGGGATTCCCTAGCATAACCTATCAATCCTGCCAAACTATGGGACTCCAGGTTCCTGACCTGGCCTCTGTAAGTCTCTGGTCAGCAGAATACAAGGATTTTGGATGGGTGAATGATGTGCACCATTGCAATAGCTATAATCTCAAGTCCACTGGAGGGCTATTTAAGGTCCTTCTGCAATATGCTCAATAATTTCCTAGCTGCAATCCGATGCAGTTTGTCAGAACTGCTGCTGCACTTTCATTAGCTGAAGTGTTTTCTCCTTCTAGAATATCCACTCCCACTTCGATCTCCCTGCCTCAGAGATCCTGATATAAATCTCGATGAGAAGAGCCAGGATATGAAGGAGATATTGAAGACTAGTTTATTCCACACCATTCTCTTGGACATGATTTGTTTGACGTTGATGATAAGTTCTCTTCCTCATGGATGAGGACATGAGATGTAACGTGATGTTTCACCCATTCCTTAAAAAAATCTCTGCAGTTACCACCCAAGAAGGCCATTACCTGTGGTCAATGGGTTGTTTATCGCTGAGGCTTCACACTTTTTGGTTCCTCCTGCCACTGTGCTAATCCTATGCTTAAAAACTGTGCTAGAAAAGCAGACATTTAAGGTGAGCAGATTCAGAGTGTCACTGGTGTTGTAGGGTGCTCTATACAGGTGCTGCTCTCCAACTAAACTTGGGAACCACCCAGTCTCTCTGCTTCTTTTTTGTATAATGTATGCAGCACTCTTAGCCTAAAAGGGCATTGTTTACTTGTGTGTATATATGTACATGTAAATTGTTTTTATTCTTTTTTTTTTTTTTTTTTTTTTTGCAGTTTTATATAGCACAATCTTGAACTGGAGCGCTTTACATATGAATATTATAAACCGTGAATATGCTTCTTCCATAGTGTAGCCTTGGCACAAGAATTTACTGAGTTTCATGGCCAGAGAGTAAACTACCAGTTACAACAGCTAGAAATGCACCTCCCCTGTTTAAAATGTTTGAGGACTCCTCTTCCTATGCAGTGGCCTTCCGCTCATCCTGCTCCTGTTGTTCCATCTCTGCTTCTCTGTGAATGAGAGAGTCCTATCTCATCCTGGTGTAGAGGCTGTCCTTTTTAGAAGCAGTTCTGTGAGCCCAGGAGGGAATGCCACAATCGTCTGCTGATCACACCGTTACACTATTTTTTTTTTTTATTTTTTTTTTTAAACAGGAATCTGCCCCTCTACCATGCATGGTAGCTTTTCAGCACCAAATTGTCAGTCACTGCATTGTAGCTGCAATGGGCCTTTGATCAGATGGTCTTCTGGGCTCAGTGTTGTCCTTTAGCCCACTTGAATATACCCAGATTTAGGATGCATCTTGGGCCTTGCTGTAATCCGATGGTAGATTGCCAACTCTTGGTGGCCCATGTCATGTCACGTCAACCAGAACGGTGGGTCTGGCCATTCTCCTAGTTAAATAGTCAGGTCTTCAGCTTGTTGAGGAGTGGAGTAGCAATTCTGATGTGTTGAAGTTTTTTCCAGTTTTGGGGGGCAATGAATGAAAAGGCGTTCCCTCCTGTCTTGCTTCTGCAGATGTGCAGGATTCGGGAGAGAGGAGTGTAGTTGCCTGTAGGGATGGTAGAGTTTGAGTTGGTCATTTAGTATGCTGGTCCTGTGTAGTGAAGGGCCTTTTAGCTGTGTATGAGCAGCTTGAACTTGTAACGTTGTTGGATGGGTAGCCAGTGAAGTTTAGTGAGGTAGGGAGTAATCTGGGCGTTTCTGGGGATGTCTAGGATGAGTCTGGTGGCGGGCTTTTGGATGGTGTGGAGACTTTGAGTGAATTGGTTGGAGATGTAGAGTGCGTTGACGTAGTAGTCTGATGGTAATGAGGTCTTGGGTGACTTTGCATCTTGTATGCATGGTTAGCCATTTGAAGATCTTGCAGAGCAGTCTAAAGATCTGGCAGCAGGATGCGATCATGGCGTTGACCTGTTTGTTCATTGTGAGTTTGTCATCCAGGATGATGCCGAGGTTTCTGGCATGGTCTATGGGGGTGGGGAGTGAGACCCAGGTCGGGTGTTCACCAGGAGGAGTCCCAGGGGTAGTTCTTATTCCGAAGTTCAGGATCTCCGTTGTGTTCATGGTGAGTTTGAGGCAGTTCTCTTCCTTCCATTTGGCCACGTTGGACATGCAGGCAGTGAAGTTGGTCCTGGTGGTGGTGTTAGTGTTGGTAAGGGAGAGGATGAGCTGAGTGTCGTAGGTGTAGGAGACCATGTTGATGCCATGGGTTCTTACAATGTGGGCGAGCGGTGCCATGTATACGTTGAACAGGGTTGGGCTGAGGGATGAACACTGGTGGACCCCGCAAACATTATTGTTTTCGGTGGTGAAAGTGGAGAGCCTGACTTGTGTCCTGTTGGAGAGGGAGGAGGCAATCCAGCTCACTGCGGGCCCTTGGATCCTTGGTCCTGGAGTCTGGCGAGGAGGGTGCCATGGGAGATGGTGTTGAACGCCACCGAGAAGTCGAGCAGGATGAGGGTGGCAGCTTCTCCTCTGTCCATATTGGACCGGTTGTTGTCTGTTGCTGCCAGGAAGGCAGTTTCTGTGCTATGGTCGCTGTAGAACCATAACTGGGTGGCATCCAGGAGGTGCTGTTCTAGATGGGCAGAGTTACTTGTTGGTCTTTCTCCAGAACTTTGGCCAGGAACCGCAGAAGCGTGATGGGCCTGACGTTGCTGATGTCATTCGGGCTGGCCGTGGCTTTCTTCAGGTGAGCTAGGACTTCTGCCTGTTTCCAGCAGTCTGGAAGTTTCGTCTGAGGATGGAGGAGCTGATGAGTGTTGAGGCTGACTCTGATCAGTGTCCTTCCCAGTTTGTACATGTGGTGTAGACAGAGGTCTGTAGGGGACCCTGAGTGGATGGTCTGCATGGTTCTAGTAGTGTCATCTGTGGTGAGAGGGGTTCCAGTTTGTTAGGAGGTGGGAGCTCCTGGAGGTGGTTGCTCCTGGAGGTGGTTGCGTGATGATGCTCTCTACACTGTGTTTGGGTCAAAGTTGGTGTAGATCTTGAGCATTTTATTGTGGTAAAAGTCAGAAAGGTCGTCACAGAGGATCTGTGAAGAGATGATGGTATTTGAGACTGAATTGTTGACTGTTAAAGAGTTCTTTGCCGAAGTTGGAGCAGGATTCCAGTATGAGCACGAGAACTGCTTTTCTGGCTTCTTTAAGCTGAGTGCGATACCTTCGGAGTGTGGATTTATAGGTGTCTCTGGAGGAGCCGTCACAGCTACCTCCATCTTATTTCTAGTTTGCAATAATGCTTGGAGTCTCTTAAGTCTTGAGTGTGAGTTCTAGTATAGTTCATCTTCTTCAAGGGGGCTAGGGTGTTGGCGCAGTTGAGAGCCTATCACTTCATTCCTCATGGTCCACAGGTTAGACGCTACCATTCTGCCAGAAGTGGATTGTGGTTCGGTCATCAGTTCTCTTCACTCTTGTGACCCCTTTTTACTATGTATATTTCTACTCTTTATTAGTATTGTAATTGCACATCATTCAAATCACTCTGCCATTTTCACCCCTGAAACTGATGTTACATCAAACAAACAGTACATGAGTAAACCCGTTTTAAGTTCAGTGACCTTTCAGTAGCATCAGCATTGCCCTATTTGAGATCATGTGAGATAAGGTCCCTCATATCCTTTTACGTAGTCTGTGCCATATTCATAACCAAGCCAATGTTCAGGAATCTTGAGACAGTAAATCCACAGCTGGCTCTGTCTTCTATCTCCGCTAACCTCCCACTCATACACTTTCAAAGGTATTGTCCTAACCTTTTTTTAAATATATCAGTCATGATACATAGCTGGCCCTTGAAACCAGCATAGTTTATTGTTCATTTGTTCATGGCCTATTATGTTAGTACCTCCACCTTTTAGCTTTGTTAGGAGAGGTTGTATAGCGATAGCTGCCCCAGCCACGGGGCTTCCCAGCACTGAACCTGTAACTGAGGTACATCAACTACATACACCAAAATGAAAAGGGTAAGGAGGAAAGCTAGTTGGGAAAGAGCCAGGTCTTGAGCATTTTTCTAAAGTGCAGATGATTCTGGGTTTTCCGGAGCGAAAGAGGTAGTTTAGCCTTGGGAAACTTGCCATTGTGTTATAATTTAAACAATAGTTCATACATCCATGTGGCAGTGATCTAGACTCGTGTGGTGTCAGCTTATATGAGCGATTTGATGATCCTAATGGTCTATCGGTAGGGGCTGACTGAACAGAGCTCCATGACCCACCCCCTAGCTGCATGTTCAAATTAAAAAAATTTCACCCAACACTTCCTCAAATTGTGCTAATTGGTCATTTCGTTTGCAAATTAGTTTCTCATATGGCTATATTGTATGTCATCAAGCCAATTTTCATAGGTCTGTAGGGTTGCTGTTTTCCAGTAGCGTAAAATGCCTCCTTTTGCTACTGCTAATTCTGTGGATTGCCATTTCCTAACCTGTTCAGGTGTGGTTGGGAGGTCTGTGGTATCCAATATGAACACTATTTTAGCAGTCAGGGATTCATTGGTGGTCTGTTTTCATTTCACTCCATATTGTCTACCAGTAATTCTCTAGTAGTGGGCATTCTCATTAGATGTGAATTTTGTGACACACTGGAAATTTGCATTTCTAGCACTTAAAGTCTGGACACATGTTCGTCCTTTGTAATCTGACCGGTAACCAGTGCCATTGCTGAGGGATCTTGAAATAGCTAAATTTTAAGAGTGCATCTCTAAGGTTGTCATGATTCTGTAGAAGTCGAAGTCTTCTGAATTGGAACTCGCTTGACTTCTGATACCTAGAGAACTTTCTTCCTCATGTCAGTGTAGTGGGGTTAATGGTTGTTTTGATGGTCCTTAAAGCTGTGGACCCTCCCTGCATTATAAGTGAGTGTAGATACTCACAGAAAACAACTGTTTTATATCAATAGTCGGAGGCGCTTGCTGGTGTTAGCTCGGTCACCTGGTGACAATCTTTGAAGCTTGACTCTTCACAACAACTTTGTGTACTTGTCAAGACAACACCATATTCTCTGCATGAATGACGTATGAACATTTCTATACTTCTCTCCTCTTCAGGTCAGACACTGCATTAAATCTGAATAAATACACACCCAGCTTTGAGTTTGCTCTTTTTGTCTTTTAGGTATGTGTACTCTGTGACGTCTGACATTTCGCTACCTGCGCTGCACCACAGCAACAAATAGTGCTACAGCTGCATATGAGGAAATGCCGGAGTAGAGAGTCAGAGCACTGAAGGGGGATAAGACCCCCACCCACTTAGCTTCCCTTTAAAAAAAAAAAAAAAAAAAAAAAGTGTCTGGGCTCAGCCGCATAACTAACACTTGTAATAAAAAAACAAATTAAAAATGGATGTGCTACAGAAGCACTTCATGGTTTCAAATTAAGTTTGGGCATGCCCCTAATGCTTCAGAAAATAAGTTTAAAAAAAGAAAAGCAAGAACTTGTTTGTCTCCAAGGATACCTCAGCAATCAATATTATGATCTTGCTAGGAACCTACTCACCATGAAGAAATAGCCAATATCATGGATACTTCATAATCTGGTGTATTGAAGACAACAGTCTGCATGTCTGATGAATCTATTCACTGTGAACGTTTGCTGTATGATCCCTCCATCTGAGAGCAAACTTGTTGGGTTGAGAAAAACCCTAGAAGTGTCACTGGCCTGTTAAGAATTAAACTTCAAAAAAGCAGTGGCCCAACATTTCATTTACTGTGGGCCCAGCAAAGGAAAAACAGTTTTTGGATTGATTATCTAAATTATGTAAAAGCAACAGCCTGCCTTCTCATGGAGTACGATTTAAAAAGTTGCATCATCAGCCAGCTATCTTCGGGAAACATAGAGGGATGAGGACAAAGTATGAAAGGTCCCTGTTATTGGAGAAAAATCCTTTAAAGACCCTCTGAGTCCACAAGTCAAGTGATATTCTGTACTTATGATATGAGACAAAAGCAAACTACCTAGGTCCTGGTGAGAAGTTACATTTTGCAATGAAATGGTGTCGTGTAGTTCCTAAAAATACATAGGATCTGCTTGTATGTTGGACAACAAACCGAGGGATTGGTGTCTAGACCGATTCCGGACACCCCCACAGGATATGTCTGCCTATAGACCAGCTAGCTCACAGTGCTACCAATAAGCCCCCGAACCTTACCAAGGAGCGAATAGTTTCTGGCAACCATTGAACTTGACAACCCTTGACCCTTCAGGGATCGTGGATACAGTACTTTTTGCTCAATCAATCGTGCTCACTTAGTCTCAGAGAGATGCACAGAATAAACGTTGGGGACCTTTTCAATAAGCATTTATTGAACCAGCGTCATTCTAGTATAAAACATGTTTGCTGTGACGATCAATAGAAGCAAAGGTAAGGGATTACAAGCACCAATAGAGTAAACAGAAGGGAGAATTCTACCATAGTGCTAAAACAGTGACTATATGTAGGCATATAAACATGACAGTAATCAAGTGTACTCCTACTGTGCGTACCCTACCGAAGTGTACCTAGCATGTATGTAGGTGTAAAGCCAAGAATCCCCTAAGAAAGAGTCAAACCCGTTAACTGATGGGAGAGAATGAAGGACCCCGTCGTGATCACGAGTTGGACACCCCGCAAGGGATGTCAGACCGCTGCGTGTTGAAGCCTCAGCATGTAGGGTATCTCCGTGTCAGTGTCAGCATAAAAGCGTCTCCTCCGTCTACCTAGTGAAGGAGCGGTTCTTTTATACCAAAAAGGTAGCCTCAGGGGTTCTACCACAATCAATATTTTGTGAGTACGATTATGTAGATGAGCCTAAAACAATAATTGTAATTATGCAAAGTAGTCCTGTCGCCCGAGGATGAAGATAGCGATGACTTTTGTACAGAGTATGTTAATCCTGTTATGTACGTCATGTGCAGAGAATTAGGATATGATGCTAAGAATCCTCATGCATAATGAATGAGGCTAGTTTCAAGGAACCCAATCGACATTTATTCAGGACATAACTGGGTAAAAGGTCATTGCTAGAACCGTTATGCAGAGCAAGCTAGGACAAATAAAGGTAAAAGGTCATTTTGCTGCAGTGTGCCCATGATGGTGAATGGGCACATTAGGAGGTTGGTGGACTGACCCGTCGTTAGCCACCTGACCCACGGAGCAGGTAGGAACCATGTCCGTGGTCACGCAGAGGATGGAAAACGTGTGCATCACGGTGGCTGGGTGGGTAAAGAAACTGTTGTATGCCCCTTCAGTGGCAACGAAAGGAGCAAAAGACGGATTGAGGTTGACAAGGGGCCATATAAAGGTCCAAGTACCGGGCCATAGTCCTGCTGTCCTTAAAGCGCTCCATTGTCGAATCCGCCAGGTCTCTGAAGAGTTGGAAGCCATCAAAAGGCATGTCCATGAGAGAACACTGGACATCCCCAGAAAAGCCAGTTATTCTCAACCAGGCATGGCGTTGAGGGGCCACTGCAGACTAAACCGCTCTGCCTAGTGAGTCGCTGGCTGTCCGTAACATCAGACTGGTGGGTTTTGCAGATTGTCTGGAGGGGCTACTCCCTCTCCTTCGAGACTACTACTTCCTCCATGCAATCTACTTATGACAGGCTGACTGAGGACCACCTACCTCTTCTCTGCCAGGGAGTGATTGCTCTTTTGGCCAAAGTGCAGACGGCAGAAGTAGGTCATGGTTGCTATTCCTGCTACTTTCTTGTGCCCAAGAAGAACAGAGGCCTTTGTCCTATCCTCAACCTGCGCTCGGTTAGCTCCTCAAGAAGGAGAAATTGAAGACGCTCCTTGCTCAGGTTCTTTGTCCTGGACCCTGGAGACTGAATGGTGGTGTTGGACTTGCAGGATGCATACTTCCACATTCCCTTCCTGCCTGCCCACAGGAGTTGCCGGCAGTTCACTGTAGGCCATAAGCATTTTCAGTCGCTGTGCTCCCTTTTGGCCTCACCAGCGCCCCTCAGGTGTTCACCAAGGTGATGGTGGTGGTTGCAGTTCATCTGCGTAGATCAGGGGGGCCAGTCTTCCCCTGTCTCGATGACTGGCTGTTGAAGGTGGGCTTGCCCAAGGCTGTCGTCTCCCACCTCCGGACTACGGCAGACATCTTGCATTCGCTAGCGTTCACTATCAACATGCCGAAATCACACCTAACTCCCTCTGACGCTCCTTTTCAACTGAGCTGTTCTGGACATGGTGCAGTTCCGGGCCTATCCTCCCAAATGGGGAGTCTAGAATATCCAAGCTATAATGCAGATGTTTCAGCCTCTATCCTGGATTTCGGTGAGACTTGCTGAGCCTCATGGCCTCCTGCATCCTGCTTTTGACACATGCCCATTGGCATATGCTGGCTCTGCAGTGAGATCTGAAGTTCCAGTGGGCGCAGCATCAGGGGAATCTCTCCGACATGGTCCAGATCTTGAAGGGAACTGCAAAGGACCTGCAGTGGTGGCTTACGAACTGCGTTTGGGCCGGCGACAGACCCCTCTCCCTTCCCAACCATTTTTGACAGTAGTGACAAATGTCACTCCTGGGATCTGACGGCCATGTGGGAGAGGTGGAGATGAGAGGAACTGGACTTAGACAGAATCCGGACTCCACATCAACATGTTGGAGCTCCGAATTATCCAATTGGCTTTGAAAGGCTTTCTACCCTCCATCCAGAAAAGGCTAGTGCCATTTTTCACTGACAATATCACCACTGTGTGGTACTGCAACAAGCGACAAAGGGTCGACAACCCCACCCCAAGAGACCCTATGTCTCTGGACATGGCTGGAACAGCAGGGCATATCCCTGGTGGTTCAACATCTGGCATGTTCTCTGAATTCCAAAGTGGACAAACTGAACCAAAGATACCTAGGGCTTCAAAAATGGTGTCTCCATCCGGAAGAGGTGCAAAGTCTTTCAGCAGTGGGGAGAGCCTTGGTTAGATCTGTTCACCACCGACCAGAACGTGCAATGTCAGCAGTTCTGCATGCTGGAGTTACCAAGGCAGTTCTTGCTCGGAAACGCTTTTCATCTACATTGGAGCTCAGGCCTCCTGTACGCCTTTCCACCCATACCATTCCTGCCCAGAGTTCTCAAGAAGATCAGCAATGACCGGACTCGAGTAATCCTTGTGGCTCCAGATTGGGCACGGAGAGTCTGGTATCCCGAGCTATTGAGCATGGCCATCTGTTCTCTGATCAGGCTGCCCCTTTGGCAGGATCTTCTGTCGCAGCAGCAGGGGTGGGTTCTCCACCCGAACCTGTCAATGCTCCGCAATCTTGCATGGACTTTGAGCGTCAACAGTTTTCAACCTTCCACCCAAAGTCTGTAACGTTATCTTGGCACCCAGGCGTCCCTCTGCCAAGTGGGTTTACCCCTGTCGTTGGGCAAACTTTGTGTCCTGGTGTTCAGAAAGACTCGTTGATCCCCTTTCTGACCCCCCTATCTCAGATCTCCTGTTCATTCTTTCCCTTGCCCAGCAGGGCTCTGTTCTGGGCACTATTAAGGGATATCTCTCTGTAATCTATGCTTTTCTTAGGTTGCCTGACCAACCTTCCCTTTTCCAGTCTCCTGTTGTACATAGGTTCTAGAAGTGTTTGCAACATATGTTTCCTCCCACTCCTTTCGTAATGCTCCAGCCGAACCTCAGTTTCGTCCTCCCTTTCCTTATGTGCACTCTTTGAGCCTCTGCATAATTGTCCACTCAGGCTCATTACCATCAAGTCAGCCTTTCTCATGGCTATAACTTCTGCCCAAAGGGTCAGTGAACTTCAAGCCTTGACACCCAAGCCTCCTTATCTTAATATATACCCAAACTGGTGCTTCGTACGAGAGCTTCCTTTCTTCTGAAAATGGTCACTCAATTCTATATAGGCCACACCATCACTCTGCCTACTTTTTAAGCTCTGCCTCATCCCTCCAAGGAAGAGGATCAACTTCGTCTGGACCCAAAAACAGTGTTCTACCTTGACAGCACACGATAGGTCCTGGTGGACAACCAACTCTGTGGGGTATGTCGCAGTGAAGAAGGGAAAAGCAGTGCAGAAGCAGACCATCTCCTGATGGATCATGCTCTGCATTAAAATCTGCTATGCAATGGCCAAGAAGCAACCCCTTGAGGGTTTGTGTGCTCATTCCACCAGAGCTAAAGCTGTCACCAATGCGTTGGCTCGCAGAGTTACGGTCCTGGACATCAGGCAGGCAGCAACATTGGTTTCCCTGCAAACGTTTACCAAGCACTACTGCTTGGACAGTCTGGTCCGTAGGGATGGGTACTTTGCCTGTTCAGTCCTGCAGGGTTGCCTCATCTGAAATTGGTCCACAGGCCCACCTTCTGGAGGTATTCCTTGGGTATCTATTCTGAGGTAAGGAATCTGTGGCTAGAAGTCTCTTATCAGATGAACAAGTTACTTACCTTTGGTAATGCCTTACTTGGTAGAGCGACTATCTAGCCTCAGATTTCTTGCCGACCTACCCATCTCCCTGCTCTGCGAACGTATTTTTGGGGACAGAGCTTTCCCCTTTTGGGGTCCAAGTTTTCCACACCAATGGTCGGTGTACTTCCTGGCTCCATGCTTCTGACGTTGAAAGTCACGAAAAGTAATGGCGTCAGCGTGTCTGGGTGGCACCTATGTGGGCACTGCAAACGTCATTTCTGGCATGTACGAAGCCACGCAGAGCCGACTGACGCAACTACCAGCGCGCAGAGGTACTGCTCGAGAGCAAATTTCTGGGTCCAGTCTGACACCTGGGGATAATTCTAGGGTAAGGAATCTGCAGCTAGTCTGTATCAGGTAAGGCATTACTGAAGGTAAGTAACTAACTCGCCTGTGCCACTGTTGACAAGTTTATCTGCAGTGAAGGTACAGCTGTGTCTTTTTCTCAGTGGGGTGGGGAGTATGTAAAGTTTGGATAGATTATAAATGTGATCATTTTCTTCTGCTAAAGTATCTTTAATACAAATAATTAAGATATACCCGTTCCTAATACAGCAGCAACTTCTACTGAAGGATATGACTTAAGCATGTTTTTGTATTTTCAGCGAAAGGTAGGGAAGAACTTCTGAGAATAAGTCTAAAAGAGCTGGAGCTGGCCGATAATGTTGACCTTGAATTCATAGCAGAAAACATGGAAGGGTATTCTGGTGCAGATATTACAAATGTATGCAGGTATGTCCTTAATCCTTTGTGTGCACTAGATGGTATTTTATAGTATTTAAAATGAACTGTACAGTTTGTATACTTGCTCTTGGGCTGTGGGATCACTTGTAATACTGTTAATTTATTTTACCCTATCTTAGATAGAGCTTCTCAGCACTCTGTGAAGCACTGTAAAACTGCATGGCATCCATCTGTCTAATGTTAAAGTAGGTCTAAAGTTCTATCATTTAGCTGATGGGCAGTGTCAATCTGTTTCAAACATTCCATCTCTTGTCTTTCCCCACAGAGCCAAAGTGACTCTGCACTTTTTCCAGTAGTTTGGACTTTTAAAGTGTCACCAGCTTGAGGGCCTCTTAATAATCGAATAATCCAAAAACAAATATAGCATATTTGCAAAGTGTTCCCCATCTGATGAGCTGACCTTGATGGGCAGTGGCTTCAGTCCAATTTTGTGCTTTACAGTAGTTTCGCTTTTACTTTACTTTGTGGTCAATAGTACCCTGGGTTGTGATACATTTTTGTGAACTCATTGTGCAGACTCCTGTCAATGATCTAACAATGTCATTTGACTGTCTTGGCATTCGTGAATTACGTTTGATAATGTAACTTTCTGATTGCTAATAACTTGGAGAGGCAAAGGTTGAAATTTCCAAGTTGATTGAAGTAAGGGTTGATTATTATTAAACAATTGCTTCTCCAAAAGCCCATTAATCAGTGCGGACCTGTTCTAAAGTCACATACTGTGCCTTGTCCTACCATACAGTGGATGGGCTCATTATGGCTTATGATGGGGCCAGCCCTATACCCACAGTGCCACCACACGGAGCGGCAGATTGGTTTTTTTTGTTTGGTTTTTATTCATCGTTGAGTTTAGTAGCATATGCACGGTCTGGACTAAGTATAAGGAACCATAATTTGTTTGGGATCTGCGTTCATTCAGCAAAGGGTCATTTTGGACTTCAAAACACAGTGGTTTATTTTGCCCTAAAGAATTTAGCTCAAGTTTGGACAACAGGATTTTTTACTTTTCCATCTTCTCAAGGTCGGACTTGGAAATCCTGCCATTTGAGCCTTTGCCAGAGGTGTTCCATTTGGAACCCATAGGTTGATCAGCAGAAGATGTGTAATTTGTCTTCCACCGGCGAGCTATTACTTCTGGTCTCATACTTATAATTCCTGTTCGAGAACTTGATAGGGAACAGCAAGAAAATGATGGTTATTTCATGCAATGGTGTCTGGAGTGGTGTTGCAGTCTGATCTCTAAAGCTGAACAACATGTTCTAGTCTCTGCTCCAAGCTGGTACTTCAGACATTGAGGAAGTAGTCATGGTCCAGTCATGAGCTTGTCTTTCTCTGGAGCAGCCTGAAACTGCTTGAAAGGCAATAAACTTACAAAGGGTCCTGACGCCATTCAACCATCTGTACTGACAGGCCATCAGTACACTGCTGGGCCTGGCCTTTTCTGTAGGGGCACCCCCAGATTTTTGCCTTCTGTTGTCAAACCCCTTTTTGTTGTCATTGGAACTCAGTGCTTGTGCTCTTTTAAACATGGTAAAATTGCCTTCTACCCCATTGGCACATTTAATTTACTTGTAAGTCCCTAGTAAATGGTACTAGATGTACCCAGGGCCTGGAAATTAAATGTTACTAGTGGGCCTGCATCACTTTGTGCCCCACCACTATCCCTTTTTAAAAACAACCTCTTACTAACTTTTGATTGGGAACTGGTAGAAATGTCCTGTTTCTTCTCAAAAGAATTGTTTAAAATTCACTTTAATGATAATGTTGGATTTGAAGTCACAATTAAGCAAATGCCACTTTAGAAAGTTGCCATTTTCTTGTCTCAACCGTCTGTGCCTTTGCCAGTGTCCTGGATCACATGACTGTGAATGGCCTTGCTGTTGGGTTCATATATTGCTTCCAGAGAGTAACACAGAGGGGGCTTGGGTGTGGACAGGATGGACCATCTTAGCAGGACGACTGGGGAGGGGTTATACTCGGGCGCACTTACACTTTAAAGGGCTTTGCCTCCTAAACACACAAAGGAGCCAGGCTTGTGTCACCCCAGACATTTTGGAGCCTTAACAGGGGAAAGGGAAAAACATTTGAGCCAGATTATTGGGGGGGGGGGGGTGAGGTGTATGACTGGGAGTCTCTTATCCATTTCCCCACCCCCCTCCCCGACTCATCAGAACACTCCTGGACCTGTGAAAGTTAAAGGAGGACTGTCCTGCTGCTTGAAGGACTGCCTTGCTGTCTGAGAAGGAAGACTGGGCTGGTTTAACTTTATCCTAGGCTTCCAAGATTAGCTGTTGGCTGACCTCCTGTGAGCTACAAGGACACAGCAAGCTTTAAAGGCCTCCCTGTAACTGTCCAGCTCATCTTCAGCAACTGGAGCTGCCGGAGACCTGCTGCTGGGTTCTGCTTGAGTGAGTCCTAATCCCCAAGTGGTGCCTCCAAGGTACTTGACCCTTGATTGGCATCAGTGGAAGCGCATCCTGCTTGAAAAGGTGAAAATCCTGAAGTTTGGTCTCCTCACAAATGGGCTCATTCGCACCTAGATTCTGCTGTCCGAGACGACCGCCAATGTGAAGCTCTGGAGAAACTGTCTCTTCGCACCAACAGCGACTGTCGGCGGCAACCAGCAGCGCGAGACATGCACTTTGCACTACAGCAGCACAAGTCCGTGGTGACTGCCAACGAGAAACTACAGCAACGACTGCCCGACACTCGACTGGCTCTTTGCTCTACTGCGACAACCAACCTCCTTCTGTGCAAACAGATCTCTTTAAGCTGGACTTAAGAAGGTAACTCTTCAGCAGGACTAACCTGTTCTTTGTCCGACCCACGCTCCTTCGATGTCAGCTTGAACTTTTGACTTTCCCTGGTTTCGCAAGACCAGGTAATCGCGGGTCGCGCTTTGTGCCTTTAGGCACTGTACTTTAACTGAACCCTTTAAAATTGCATATCTCCGGTTTTACTTATTCGATTTTTGTCATTGTGGTGTCACATAATCTATTAAAACTTACTCTTGTTCTAAATTGGGTTGGGATTTTTCTTCTGTAATGTTTTCCCTTGATTACGGTCTGTGGTCTTCATAAATACTTTACACAATGCCTTTAAGCCTGCCTGCTTTTGTGCCAAGTTACCAGAGGGTTAAATGCAAGTTAATTTAGTGACACTTGTGGCCAGAGTGGGGGCTTTCATCGCCCTCAACCAATAACCCAATTTCTTAGAGTTCCTGAATAAGCTGCTTGAAAATTGTACCACTATCGCTACAATATACACAAACTATGGAGCCAGACACTAGTTCACATTTATTAACCGTTTTATTTTTTATTATCCCAACACTCAACAGGTTCAAAATAGGACATTGACACAAACAGAAAATGCAGACAAAAATATGTTGCTTTGCAGCTGATAAACGTGCATTCTTGAACATAAACTCTGAATGCCAGGGATAAAAATCCATCAATTTGACGATGAAGCATCTTGTGAACGGATTCCAAAACATGATCTGTCAGGCGCTGAAAAAGAAAAGCTTTTGCGCAAAATGTTAGTGGTCCTGCAGTCTTTTGCGATTTAAAGAATATTGATCTTTCAGCCCCAAAAAGAAGTGGGTGCCAAAAGAGACTAAACTATCCTTTGAAGAGGCCATGGACTGTTATACTAACCAAAGAATTGCCCTCGTCCTCGACTGCAGGAAGGTGAATCACAATATGATCAGGACTCTACCCTGTTTTAGTAGCATTCACAACTGAATTAGGCTCCAATCATCTTGCAATACAAAGTCTTGCTAAAATTATTTTACAAATTACTCGGCCTGCAGCTTTTGCAGGTGCCAACACCGAACTACCCAATATCATTAACTGCGGGGCACATATTATATTATTTTCGAAACTACTTCAAATACAGGTGTCCAAAAATTGCCGACACCACTACAAAGCACAGAAATACGAAATGTAGACGCTATACACTCCTCATCGAAAGCATGCCGAGTCATTGCCACAGCCCCACTTATGTAATCTATTTGATAGCTTAATATAAATCCTTTAACATTATAGTGATGCATCTTTAATCTGGAGATGTTCATACATTGATGATTGAGATCGATTGATTCCTCAACGTATGGTTTATGAATCACTTTTGCTAGACCATATTTGTGCCAAAATGGGTTTGTCATCTGATTGAGAAATTATATAGATTGTTTACCCAAAATCAATTATTCCCTTCTACTAATTACTTAAGAGCAATTCCATACCCTGCATTTTGAACAGCTTTTTCAGTTATTTTTTCCCCAGAAAATAATGCATCTGTATGTTTTTAAATATACCCAAAGTTGATAAGTTGATATATCATACAAGGCAATTAATTCAGTAAATGGCTGGAATTGATACCCCTCAAACAGCTGTCCAGCAATGTGGATACCAGATTCATGCCATTTGTCAGAGGGCTGAATAAAATAGAAGGCAGGAAAGTGTGGATTATTTCATAGATGTTTTGCGTGTTATTGGTGGGATCGCTATTTTGCTCTTTATATTATGTTCATGTATTCACAAACACTAACCACCTCTTTAAATGTGCCCAAAAGCCCAGTGATCCCAGCTCTGTATAGAATGGTTGAAGATACCATGTATTGGAATACCTGTCATGGTGAGAAGATGACAGCAGGCTGAGCGCTCTGTGACTGCATGCTGAGAGCTGCTATTTCTAAGGCATTAAGTAATGTATCGGGAAAATGCTACTTTAACACTAGCATTACAAGAAAGAATCTAGATGCTGTAACCCCTGCTGAACCTTTGCTGCACTCCAATGACGCTCAAGAGTATGGTACTGGATTCGCCGTGGCTTGAGCACCCTGGCTCCAAACAAAACAATAAGCGTTAACGTTTGATTGGTAACACGTAAGAAAGTGATGTTTGCCATTTAAGAGGATTTTACATTACAATTCCCTAGATACCAAAGTTCAAGTCACAATTTAGAAAGTGCCACTTTTAGAAAGTTAGCATTTTACTGTCCTAACTATTTGGTGCCTTCAGTCTGTTCCTAGGTCACATGACTAGGTGCAGTTGATCTAGGTGTATTCCTCCTAGACAGTGTCACAAAGGAGGGTCTCGGTGTTGGCAGGATGGGCCAGTTCTGACTTGATAGGGGGGCAAGGCCTAATGTGCCCCCAGACTGCACTAGGGTAGGGAAGCGGGACATTCCAGACACCTTTGTATGGGGAAACTTGAGAAACGTCTCCCACTTCAAAACAGGCACAAGGTATAAATATTGGACCCTCAGAGCTCTTCAGATCACTTCTGGACCTGTGGACTCTGCCAGGAAAGACTGCCCAGCTATGAATGCTGCTCTGCTGACCAAGGACTGCTTTGCTATCCAAGGCCTTCTGTTGCTAGCCTGCCTGTGTGGAAACAGAACTCCAGGAAATCTCGAAGGGATAGTCAGCTGCTGGCCCTGTGTTCAAGCCACGGGGACATAACAGGCTTCTTCAATGTCGACGCAACTTCACACAGCTCGACTCTGGCCCAGCTCGACGGATTTAGTCTTCGGTGCTTACACATCGCAGCACAAGTCCTCGCAAGCCCAGGCGGTTTCCTTGACTCTGACTCAGATTGGCGCTGGCACAGTGCGACTCATCGTGGCACAAGTCTTTGCAGCCTCAGAAGCTTCCTTGACGATGACCCAGGACCTACGCATCGCAAGCTCATGTCGATGACTTCATTGGCTGCACTGTTGCACAACACATCTCAACGCCAGACTTCGCATCGCAGCTCCTCTATGCCAGCCATTGCAGCTCAATGGAAGGACTTTGCATCTTGATGTCCAGGCCACACAATACTTTGCCAGCAGACTGAACTCCGTTCTGCACCTTCTGAATCCATGACCGTCTGACACAGTATCAGTGCCTCCTTTTTGGCTTTTCCTTCTGATGAGTGATCTCAGTCTTTTTAGCATTAAAGCCTTATACTGACTTTCAGATAGCATTTTAATTATACTGATTCATTTTTATATCAACTGTTCATTTTATATCAATGAAAAAATGAACTTGCCTTACTATTCCTTTTTACTAATGCTTTAAAACCCTTACGGAAACAATCCTTCTTAACATTGATGCTTAAAACGCCTTTGAAGTTGCCACCCAATGTAAAAGTCTATTTTCCCCACACTTAAACCAGCATCACCAACAATAAGGATTTCTTGACAGCCCATTGTTAGATGACTGGTTGTGATTTTGGGCAGTGTATCCAGCAATTAAATATGTAGGGTAGATGTGCCTATGCAGAAACAAAGCCTAAAGAATCTATTTTTAGGTGAGCTAAGCTTTGTGGCGCTCACTTGTTCAATCCATAGAATTGGTATTGTTTTGTTTCTACTTTTTGCACCATTAGTGCTGTGAAATATATGGTTTTCTAACTGCTTGTTACAGAGAAAGGTTTGTTGTCTACATTGGCACTTCCACTTTATTTCTCGAAGCATTATTGTAGGGTAATTCACCCAGGAAAGTTGTGGCCAGGAATTTGTTCTCCGCTTGAATGTGTGTTCCTCAACGCAACATGCCTGAAATGGGAGAGAAGCAGATTTAACAGTCCATAAAGCAGCAGCCTATCCTATAACCCATTCATTTTATGCTCGTCTTTGACACTGTATATCACTCATCCCCCTTTTTGACTAGATTTGCACTATAGAAATATCACGCACATGCCTTCTAATACGTTAGTTCTTAAGCTCTAGCTCCAATTACTGACACAACCACAATATTCCCCCCATCAGTCTGCATGCTGCTAGCTTCTATAAAGAATTTAAACCAGTATCTTTTTTTATTTACATTTATTTTAAACTTTATCATTTTAGTATAACAGTTTATTTGCTTTGCGTAATGGGCACAAATAGCTGGTGGCACACTATTGAGACAGTTTGATACATGAGAAGGAGGTACAGACAGCGGGAGGTCGAGCGGGGTATGGGTGCAGACCACTTCAAAGTCTCACAGTTGCATAATCACAAGGCTCATTCAAGACTCGCATAGACCATACTAATGATCAAGAATCCTGTTTTGCAGATTCCAGTGTCTGCAGGTAGTCCTGGAGAGGCTGCCAAATATCCTTTGGTCTCGAGGTCAGGGGTTGGAGGGTGGCATATAATTCACTAGTTGTATTGCAGTACATTAGGCTGTTCAACCAGGCTTTGGCAGTGGGCGGGTGTCTGTTCCTCCAATGAAGAGCAATTTTTCCTCTTAGCCAGAAGCAATGCGAGTGCAGTTAATAGTCAGACACTCTCCGGTATGTCCAGAACATATCCCAGCAAGGCTATTAGTGGGTCTGAAGCAATCTCCATGTGTATCATCTGGGCTAGGCGAGAGTGGATATCGCAGCAAGAGGATGCAATATGACTGCACTTCCATGTCATGTGCTCAAAATCTGCCCTATCTGTGTGGCATTTAGGACAGCTAGAGGACCTTGCGGGATCCAGGCGAGCCAGGGTGATAGGTGTGACAAAGGCTCTATGTAGGAATTTGTAATGGATTCACTTGTGACGGTGGTTGGGTGAAATGAGGTGTGTTTGGGCACAGCATGCTTGCCAAATTTTCTCAGTTAAGGGGCGCCCTATATCAGCCGTCCAAGTGTCCCTGCGTTTCCCATCGCTTGGATATAGGAGGGCAATGGTACAGCTTGGAAACGAGCCTACAACCACTAGTGTCACAAGGGCGAATTCCTCTGGGGCCAACGGTTAAGTTGGTAGCAGTGCTCGGAGGGCACTATGGAGGCGTTGTAAAACTAAGTGGTCCGTATAGGTGGCATTGGCGAAACGCACATCATCCTCTTGGGAGAAGACTTGACCGTCTGGGAAGAAGTCACCAAAAGTGTGTATATCGTGCAGTGTTGCCATATGCTGGACTAATTTCTCCTGCATTATAGGAAGCCATTGATTGTCCGCCAGAGGCAGCGCAGGAGAGTACAAGAGCCCTCCCCCTAATAACCAGAGAAGTTTCTCCAGGCCCAGCTGGTGGAGAGTTTGGATATTCATGGGATCCAAAAGGAGCCCTGCAGGCAATATAGAGCACAGGGGGCTCGGCGTGATCTTGTTCGGGTTTAGAATAGGGTAGACTTGCATCATGATGGTGCCATTAATTGGTGTATTGACACTTCCGCTAAATAATAAAAATGGAAATGTGGAACACCAAACCCACTCCACTCTTACAGAAGACCTAGAGTGTCCCAGCCTGTGTGTCGGTGCTGGCCCGCCCAGATCAATCTCAGTAGTATGCCTTGAGGAGAAAAATGAATTGGTGAAAGGGATGGGTATATTTATAAATAGATATAAAAAAACAGGGGAAAACCACAATTTTTATGATCACGATACGATGCGCCATTGAGAGGGGAAGGCAGAGCCACCATTCCACCTGAGACGTCAGTTTCTCTATGGCAGGGCCATAATTTAGTCAAATGACTTGCTCTTTGTCGTGATGTAGGTAAATGCCCAGGTGTATAACCGGTCCGTCACACCATGTCCGAGGGAATTCACATAGCACGGCCGTGGTGGCTTATGTGAAGGGGAATAACTCGGATTTGGTCCAGTTAATGTGGAGGCTGGAGAGGCCTCCAAATCGAACTATCTTGAGGAGTATCGGAGGTAAGTTATCAGCAGGGTGACGTACATATAACAAAATATCGTCAGCGTAGAGTGAAAGTAGCGGTGGCTAGGCTTAAACTGCAAACCGCAATGCAGATGCTTCTCCTGGAGAGATGTCTCACCAGTGGGTCCATAGCGATAAGAAAAAGCAGTGGAACAGGGGGCAACCCTGCCATGTCCCTCTAGTGAGGGCGAAAGGAGACTTGGGCAAGCCATTGGCCCGAATCCGTGCCACCGGTTGGGAATTTAAAAGCGTGATCAATGAAAAAACTACACAGTATACCCAGTTTGACTAGTGTTGCTTGCAAGAAAGTCCACTCCAGGGAATCAAAGTCCTTTTCCGTGTCCAAGAGGGCCATGGCAGCTGGGACCTCTGGGGAAATTCTGTTAAGTACCGAAAAGACCATACACAGGTTCAAGGATGTGGAGCGTTGGAGGATGAAATAAGATTGAATTGGGGAAATAATCTGATCCAACAGAAGTGTGAGGCGAGTGGCAAGGAACTCTGCCAATATTTTATTAAATTTGAGGAGCGGCAAGGGTCTATACGAACCACTGTGCCACGAGTCCTTGCCAGGTTTCAGAAGTAGTAATTACTGCTTCCCGGTATGTTGGGGGGAGTACCCCCACCTCGAGAGATGCTGCATACATGGCAAGTAAGTGGGGAGCTAAAAGGTGCCTAAGTTTTTATAAAAGACCCCTGTAAGTCCATCCAGTCCCGGAGCCTTGGACCTGTCAAGTGAATCAACTGCATGCACCATCTCCTCACATGGAATCAGCTCACTGAGAAACTGTTTCTGGGCATTCCTGAGTCAAACCATAGCTACCGCAGCAAGATATGATGATAGGTTAGTGGTGTTCTGTTGGAACTGGCACTCTGGTTGGCTGAGCCCTAGCCGGGCTAAACCTACCACTCCCGTCAGGAGTAGGTGATTACACTCACTGTGTAACGTGTGCTCACCCTTGGGTAGCTTGGCACTGAGCAGCCAGGCTTATTAAAGAGGCAATGTGTAAAGCATTAGCACAGCACATGGTGAATGTAAATAAAGATTGTATTCAACATACACATTAACACAACATGAACATCATGTATTTCTGTGCATAAATCACATTTTGAAATATTACTAGCGGTACTAGGCCCAACGGTGTTAAATTGACATCAGTAGTATGCACTCTTGCGAAAGATCCTACTTTACCCCACAGCACCCTTATGTGGTGCGAAGCGTTGTTAGAATTAGGCCCACCCTGCCAATTATTACAATTCAATACCACACAGTTATAGGGTGCACCCCAGATCACAATATCATCAGAAATGTGTACACATAGATAATTGCCACACTTTTAAACAGCACCGTGGGCCAAGGCTGCACAGGTAAAAACCAATGTCAAACTTAGTCTTCTTTTGGCAAGGACTCTCTGTTCACCTACGGTAAACAGAGCAGAAGCGGGCTGAGGGTGATAGTCGTTTAAAGGATTCCACAATTTGCCTTCCAGCCCAGTTCTGCGAAACACGGGTTGGGGGGGTGCGGTGGGGGGTCGTCACGCAGTCTCTTGACCCACTTCCGATCGCTCTCAGAAGCGTTCCTTAGCCCAGTCAATTACTCTCAGCACCCAGGCCCGATCCGGGCAATACTACTTTAAAAAAAACAAAAAACATCAGCCACAGTCATGAATCCTACGCATTTTCAATCCATTACATAGGACATGTCATTAGCAATCTGCTAACCTTTTCTGCTAGACACTGCCAATTTTACCATCCTGGGAGATTTAAACATTCATTTTAATGACCCTGCATGTTCTATTAGTACTGCCTTGATAGCCGATCTGGAAGCTATGAATGTTTTACTTTGCAACTCAGGCCCCACCCATAGGGCAGGTTATTTGTTAGATCCTATCTTCTCGAACTTACCCAACATCTCATGCCAGACAGCCCTTCCTATACTTTGGTCGGACCATTTTTTGGTCGGTTTCAAGGTGGGGCTTGATCTGCGGTGGGATAATACACTCACTTCAACTACCAGACCAAAGTTTAGAAATTGGAAGAATCTAGATATAGACTTTCAATCAACATCTTGCAAACAATATTCCTGCCATTTCTTCCATTAAGACATCGGATTCAGATACCATCCATACTTGGATCATGACATCCGTCAATACATGCCTTCCAACGTCGATCGAATAACCATCGTCCCCCGGCCCCTTGGTTCTCGGAAAAGTTGAAAAAAACCAAATGTAAAGCATTGGAAAGACGTTGGAGGAAGGACTATGCGCCAGAATCCAGGCATATTTACAAATTTGCCAAAAGGGACTATCATTCCCTGTGCAATGCTGCTCGTGCAGAATATGTTAATAACACTATTACATCGGCACATAATTCCAAAGTTCTGTTTAAAATAGTAAAGGAACTTTCAAGAGCAACTTGCCAACCGACGCCACCCGTGCTCGATGAAGTTCAATGTGAGGACTTGGCAAAGTAGAGACGATCTACTCAGAACTAAATGCAGTAACAACTAATGCGGAGCAGCAAACGAAGAGCGCTTCCTCCACATTAGGTTGTGCTACTCCACAAGGGACCCATAGCACGGTGCCAACCAACACGATAAACAATTGGATGCCGCTGAACATCCCGTCCTTCAGTCTCATCTTAAATAGCCTTAAATCTGGTTCACCTAACGATCCTCTTCCCATCCCCATTCTCCCAAAAACTAGAGCCTACTTCACTGAAACTCATCATGGAGTTACTCAATGCGTCATTGAGGGAAGCAATCTTGCCATCCGCGTGGAAACATGCCATGGTCCTTCCCCTTCTGAAAAAACCCAATGCGGACCTGGCTAAACCCTCGAATTTCCGGCCAATTTCATTACTTCCTGCTTTTTCAAAAATTTTGGAAAAGCACGTTGATCAACAACTTACACAGTTTGTGGAATCTCAAAAAATCTTACATGCGTCACAATCGGGCTTTAGAGCAGGCTACTCTACAGAAACCACGCTCCTGGGAGTTACTGAAGCACTGCGCCAACATCTTGACAGGGGTGAAACGGTGGCACTCATTTTGCTTGATTTGAGTGCCGCTTTTGACACTGTCACACACTGCCCTATTAAAAGTACTTCAATCTCTGGGCATAGTCGGTTCAGCGTTTAAATGGATTAAGGATTTTTTGACTGGTCGGACTTTTCAGGTTTTTTCGCCGTCTTCTAGCTCTAAGACCCACGCTTCTCCTTATGGAGTACCGCAGGGCTCGATCCTTAGTCCATTGTTGTTTAATCTCTGTTAGCCCTCTAGCTACAATAGCGGAAGAGGCTGGGCTGTCTATCTTTTCATATGCTGATGACACCCAGCTAATCTTCTCCTTATCCTCCAACGAGACTTCCATGGTGTCATCTCTCCAGGTAGGGCTGCAAAAGATAGCTAGCTGGATGCACACTAATTGGTTAAAATTAAACGGTGGAAAGACTGAGGTTCTGATCCTGGGGAAAAACAAAGATCTCTGAGGCCCCCGTCATTGGCCTCCCCAAATGGGCGATCTGCCTCAACCGGTGCAAACAGCACGCAATCTAGGCGTAGTCATAGATGATCAGCGATCTATGAGGCAGCAAGCAGTCAAGGTCGCCTCGACCTGTTTCACCATCCTAAAATGGCTCCGAAAAGTACTCTGGATGCTGCCTAGTCCCACACAAAGAACTGTGATCCAGGCCTTGATTATGTCCAGGCTGGACTATGGCAACGTCCTGTACGTAGGAGCAAATAAGGAGGTGGTTCGAAAATTGCAAGTAGTTCAGAACTCTGCGGCTAGACTGCTCTGCCATGTGCCGAAAAAGTCCTCCATCTCAGGTTCTCTCCGTGACCTCCATTGGCTTAGGATAGAGACTCGTACTAAGTTTAAGGCCCTATGTTATATGCATAAGATCAAGCTGGGCACTGCACCTCCATATTTGAGTTCCTTAGCCCATTCATATCTTCCAACACGCCTGCTTCGATCCTCTTCTCAGGCCAAATTTCTAGTTCCCAGGTTTAACTGACACGTATGGGTGGCCGGTCCTGCTCTTATCTGGCCCCTTCATTGTGTAATTCGCTACCCGAGTCGCTCCGGCACGAAACCAGCTATAAAAAATTTCGTAAGGGCCTAAAAACTTGCCTATTTAACCAGTAGATGTTATTTCTTTCGGTCGCACTGTGTTCGATGGCGCCGGGAAACCTCCGGGTAGCTGTGCGCCTTATACATTTAATTTAATAATAATCTCGGTGATCCGGGCAATACTACTTGGCAACACACAGTCATAAAGGCCAGTTGAGTAGAGGGCAGTTGATCCACCGCACTGAGGGCACAAAAGGAACAATCGAATGGGTACCGGGGTGATGCAGGGGAGCCTCTCAGAAGAAGGAAGCACCCAGCCAAACGCACGTTAAAATTGCACACAGGCTATCCTGGTACAACTGAACAAATCTGATCCTCCGCACCTCCCTGGAAATGAGGCTCAATGTCTAGTGCGCATTGATTCGGATCATGCCTGACAATACCGGTCACACAACAAAGAGTTGCAAATTCCATATCTCCCTGAAAATGAGGCACAACGCCTGGTACGCTTTGATACTGGTTGCACCAGACAATTACGGTCACACACAGGCCCAAGTTTAGCAGTGCCGCATGAGGTAGAATGGGGTACTGCTACAGAGTCGCCCTTTCTCCGAGGGTCTCAGCATGTGAGTCAGACACTGCATGCAATGAGCATGCAGTCGGCGTGTTGTACGAAGGAGATGCAGCACGATCGACTCAACCGGCCACACTGGGTCCCGCAACCAATGAATCCGCTCACCACCAACAAGACGCTTATGCTTGTTGAGGTGCCCACAATGCAGGGGCACCCTCCTTAGATGCAGGAAATACTTTTGAGGCTCCGCACAAGGCAATCTGGTCTGCAGACACAATACTTAGTTTCACGCTCACGCCCCACTACCAGTTGGGATCCAGCAGACGATGTGGGCACTTAAGAGGGCACCTCTCTCCAGGTGTCACTTGTAGATAGTGTGGGTCCCTTGCGGCAGGTCTTTGATGTCCCTGAGACCTCCACAAGAGAATGGTGGGCAAGCCAACAAGCCCTTGGAGAGCACACTTCAGGGTGGCACACAGCAGCAGGTAGTCCGCCCAGGCCAGCCGCTAGTCAGGAAGAGTTCACGGTCCCTTCCAATGGCAGTAATCCTCCTGGTGCACAACACATTTATCTGGCAGTGTGCACCATTCAGTTCAGAATGTCCGGTCTCATGTCCCCATAAGTGTATCCCTTCCATGCTGAAGTATGGCACCAGTAGTTATACTGAAGTGTGCCTTTGAAGTAGGGGGTGGATCAGAGGGCTCCCTTTTAGCCACACACGTCTCCCCTAAATTTCAGTCCTGTCTGCCATGTGGCCATGGAATGCAGATCTTAATCTTTAGTGGGGCCATGATCTGGCATCCCAGAGGCCAAGTGTCAAAACCTCTCCCTCCAATCTATCCATCCAGGCCCTCAAATGGCAGAGGTCTGTCATTCCAATTTCATGCCCAATGTTTAACTGTTGCTGGGGAATGCACAGATGTGCTCCCCCAGACTTTAGTCTAGAAGTGGCATTTCTAAGCTATTAATGGCATCCACCTTTCCCACAGGAGAGGGTTTGTCATTGTGAATCCAATGATAGGAAACATTGAGACTGCTTCACTGCAAGCCACTATTGCAGCTTAAAGTGATTTCAACCATTGCCCAATGTTAACCTATGGGAAGAGAAAGCCTCTTAGGTAGTGAAAACACATGGGTGTTCTTCACTACCTGGGCAGGGAACACATGTGTACCTGCCCTGCCTTTCACCTACCACTTGCTTCACCCCTCAAGACCTACCCTAGGAGTGCTCTAGAGGTAGTGAAAGGACCCCACAGGAGTAGCCAGATGTTTAGAAAGGCCAACCTGGGCATAAGTGCGCACGCACAGGCCTGCAATGGCAGGCTTGACACCTGTTTAAAAGCATCTACATCAGGTAAGCACCACTTCTTAACGTGTAAGAAGGGCACGTGCACCTTCGTACTGCTTTTACATTGGGAAAGTGCCCAGAGCACTAAGGCCAATAAAAGAGAATCATCAAAACCCTGGTGTTGTCCCTTGGGAAGAGCCAGCCTCCTAGGTATGGAAAACCGACATGGGGGTTCTTCACTACCTGGGCATGGAACACCCATGTGTACCTGCCCTGCTGTTCGCCTACCACTTTCTCCGCCCCTCAGGGCTTACCCTAGGGGTGCTGTAGTGGAAGGCCCACTCAGGTTTGGCTAATGAGTTAGAAATGCCAACCTGAGCATAATCGCAACTGCGCACCCACAAGCCTGCAATAGCAGGTATGATAAATGTTTTGACAGGCTATTCTGGTGGGTGGCCCATTCAGTGCTGCGTCCCACTATTAGCCAGTGCTGTACCTAACCTGAGTATGTGGTGTACCTTTTACAGACAACACACAGGTACAACACTTAAACCAATAAAGTAAGCACCACTTCCTAGCATGTGTATGAAGTGCATACCTGCTTTCACTCAGCATTACAGTGGGAAAGTGTCCAGAGTCCTAAGGCCATGAAAAGAGAATCTGCAAAAACCAGGAGGAAGAAAAGCATAAAGTTTTAGGGAAATGAGCCCATAATCAATACGGGTCCACATATTGTGGGGTGCAGAATAAAGAATATATGCAGGGGTAAAAAAGTGGAGCAGATGCCAGGGATCACTTAGCATGTAAGCGTTGCAGAGGTCACAAAGGATGCGCAGTGAGCAGTGCTTACTCGCTATGTTAGGGGTGTAAATGTTAATTAGCAGTACGCGCAACCCTGCCAGGATGCTAGCTACTATGACACATCTACCGTTCTCATCGAGGAAGTTTTCCTGTGGAGTGAAATGGGAGGCTTTTATGTATTAATGTGCATGCTCCATGCCAGTATGTGCTATAGCCCAAAAAGTATCGGTGTGGGCCCCATGAGGAGACAAAGGAGTGGGAGGTCCCTGTGGGGGAGATGCGTCTCCTGTAAGAAAGCTAGCTGTGTGCTATAGCGGGTCAGGTACTGCAACACTTGTTTCGCCTTGCCGGGATTGTTGAGGCCCCTATTCCACAAAAGGAACAAGATGTCCACTATGGTCCTCCCAATATTACACGTCCCCACCTCGTGGCTGTGACCTTAGCTTGTAGCCGCAGTTTGATGACAAAGTGTCCTAAAAGGCTAAAACAACCAACCCAGGCCCCACTTGTCATATGAGTTAGTAGGAGCGGAAATAGAGAAGGGTCAAACAGTCTTATAACCTACACCCACAAGCAGGCTGGATAGAGCTTTCCAAAGTGTAGGCCCAGCTTCCTCAGTGCTGATTTAGCATCAACAGATTTACAGTGCGTCTCCTGCACTGCCATTGTAAAGTTGGGGAAAAAAGGAGACCACAGACCCCTGGTTCTGAAGTGGACCCTGTTCACGTGCAAGTCTCAGGGTGGAGTCGAGGTCCCGGAAATTCAGAAGTCTAGCTAGTATTTGCTATGGTGGTGTGCCAGGGGAATGGTGCTGGCCGATAGATCTTTGGGCTCTTTCGACTACAGAGGTAGAGGTGAAAGCCTGTTGACCAGAGTTCTGAGAGCAAGCATTTCACAAACTGGTCTAAACGGCCAGTGTCTGTCAATTCCGCAATATCCAGAGATAATTGCTGCGCCTTCGGGCCTCGAGATCTTTATTCTTTATTGGCTACTGTCTTAAGGTGGAGTTCAAACTTCTCTAGCCTCTTAGCTGCCCCATCCTCTAGGCCAGAAATGCGCTTTTCCACACCGTACAAGCGAGTGGTTTGTCTGAACGTTCCCCCATGCGATCCAGGCAGTCTGCGAGGGTGTTGAACCTGGCATCTATAGCACGGAATCCAGCCCAGAGTACCGCCATATCTGAAAGAGACACGTTAGTGACAGATTCCTTACCTTAGAATATCCCCAGGCGTCAGGCTGGATCCGGAAAGTTTTGCGTAGCAGTACCCTTGCGCGTCGGTAGGCGGCGTCGTGCGGCTCCGCGTTCGGCGTCGAGATCGCCGGGATGACATCGCGGCCAGTACTTAGATGCCGCCCATGCGCGCTGACGTCAGTTCTTTCTTTTTCCGCGCCAGTAAGCGCAGATCCGGAGAGAGCAGTGCCCCAGTCATTTTTGACTGAACTTTTTGTGATTTTTTTGTCACTGTTTTTCTCGAGTCGTTCGACTCCAACGGTGTCAGTAGGGATGCCCGGCTTCAAGCCATGCGACGCCTGTGGTCGGATGATGTTGATCACGGACCCGCATCGAGACTGTCTCTACTGCCTCGGGCGCGACCACGACTCCAAGTCGTTCCCTGACCGTCGGGCCTTGCATCCGAAGGCTTTGCGAGAGCGGTCTCGAAAGCTCCTCGAGGTCCGGCAGTCGGCTCCGCGCCAATCCAAGCCCCGGTCACGAGAGAGGTCGAGGGGCCGGTCGCGGAGTCCTCATCGTTCTTCGGGGTCAAAGTCTTTGCACTCCTCCGGTAAGTCGAAGCACAAGAAGTCAAAGAAGCGTCATCGCTCGACGACTTCCCCTCGTCGGTCGCGCGACTCAGCTGAGGGTCCCGACGGCACCGTCCCCGCGGCTCCGGGAGTGCCTGTGGAGCCGCCGCATTACCCGCCTTTCCCGGGTTCGGCGGCGACTCCGGCCGAAATACAGGAGTTCCTGTCGGCCATGGCCCGCCTCTTCGGGCCTAAAGGTCCCCCCGGTGCGCCTTCGGGCCCCGCGGGCCCTAGTGGGGTTCCTCCTGTGGCGCTGCCGGCGACTCCGGTCCCGGCGCCGCCAGCAACACCAGCCCCGGCCTCGGCCCCGGCTCCGGTGCTGCCACAACCCCCGTCGACGCCCGTTGACCTAACGACACCTCCACCGGCGTCGCTTTCACTGGTGCGGGCGGCGTCGTCCCCAGGTTCTCTCCGGATCAGACTCGGCGCCGGACCGACGTCGATCGGCTCCGGCGCCGATGAGACCTTGGGTCCCACATGTCCCTCCTCCTTACATTGACCCTGATTTGGAGGACGAAGAGAACTGGGAGGGGTCTGAGGACCCTCTCACTGCCCAATGTGAGTATGATCAGGACTGGGCTGAGGAACTTGGGGATGCCAGTGGTCTGGACACCTCTCCTGACATTGGCATGCTGTCTCCTCCTTCCGTGGCAACGGAGTAGGGAGCAAACTTTGCTACCGTGTTGCGTAGGGCAGCTGAGGTCCTGCACCTCCAGTTACCTACAGTGGCTGTCAGGACTAACATCCCGACGGAAGTGCTTCAGCCTGCGGCTACCTCCTCGGAGCCACTGCTGCCGTTCAACGATGCACTTTCGGACGTTCTTTTAGGCATCTGGTCCAAGCCCACCACAGGGGCTCCTGTGGATAGGAACGTAGCCCAACGCCATCGCCCTGCTCCGGGCGACCCCCTGTTCCTTTCCCAACATTCCACCCCTGAGAGCTTGGTTGTCCAAGCCTCTGCCTCTCAAAGCGCCTTCCCTACCGCTCCCCCGGATAGGGAATCCAAAAAACTGGATCAATTTGGGAAGAAGGTTTTTTCTTCCACCAGTGCTGTCTTGAGGTCTGTCAACACCACTTGCCTTTTGGGCCGATATACCCACTTCTTGTGGGATTCGGTGGCGCAGGTCCTGCCCCAGTGTCCTGAGGAGACCCAGGCACTGCTTTCCCGCGCCATTGCGGAAGGAAGAGATGCGGCGAAGTATACGATCCGATGTGGCCTTGATACCGCCGACTCGCTAGGCAGATCGCTTGCGGCGACAGTGGCGCTGCGCCGTCACGCCTTGCTGAGGACCACTGGTTTCTCGGGCGATGTCCAAAACACACTTTTGGACATGCCCTTTGATGGTGTCGGCCTTTTCGGCAACAAAGCAGACCACGCGCTGGAGCGCTTTAAGGACTTGCGGGCTACAGCCAAGTCCCTGGGCCTTTCTGCTGTGCGCCCTCCGCAACAGTCTGCTTTTCGCCACTTTCGTGGCCATGGAAGGGGCGCCCAGTAACGTCCGCTGCCCAGCCACCGGCCCGCGCAGCAAGCGTCTTCGCGTGGCCGAGGACGTGGCTCCCGCCGAGGCGGGTCGGGTAACCAGCGTGCGGGTCAGGCCACCACCTCCGCCCGTCCGCGGCCTCCAAGCCCTCCTAGTCCATCCTTTCAGGTCCACAGCACGCCAGTGGGGGCAGGGTCCGCCATCACCTTCACCACTGGCGTGCCATCACATCGGACAAGTGGGTCTTGGACATTGTCCGAAGGGGCTACTCCTCCCCTTCGAGACTACCCCCAGCCATGCCACCTCAATGCCACCGCATGTCGGGGGATCATTTGGTGCTTCTTCAAAAGGAAGTTGCGGCCCTCTTGGCCAAGGGGGTCATCGAGCGCGTTTCGACTCCAGAAGTAGGGCGTGGTTGTTACTCCCACTACTTTCTGGTGCCCAAAAAGGACAAGGAGGACATGCGTCCTATCTTGGACCTCCGGAACGTCAATCGCTTCCTCCGGAAGGAGAAGTTCAAGATGCTCACCCTAGCTCAGGTCTTGACTGCCCTCGACCCTGGAGACTGGATGGTAGCGTTGGACTTGCAGGACGCATATTTTCACGTCCCCGTCCTGCCGGCCCACCGGCGTTACCTGCGGTTCATGGTAGGCCTCGAGCATTTTCAGTTCACCGTGCTCCCCTTTGGCCTTACCAGCGCCCCTCGGGTGTTCACGAAAGTGATGGCGGTGGTCGCAGCTCATCTGCGCCGGGCAGGGGTTCCAGTCTTCCCCTACCTCGACGACTGGTTGCTGAAGGCGGGCTCGTCCCAGGCAGTCGTCTCCCACCTCCAGAATACGGCTGAACTCCTGCACTCGCTGGGGTTCTCTATCAACGTGCCGAAGTCGCACCAGATTCCTTCACAGCTCCTTTTCATCGGAGCAGTTCTGGACACGACGCAGTTTCGGGCCTATCCTCCCGAACGGCGAGTCCAGGATATTCAGGCTATGATTCCGATCTTTCAGCCTCTATCCTGGGTTTCGTGCACGGATGACCCTGAGGCTGCTGGGCTTCATGGCCTCCCTGCATCCTGCTGGTCGATCATGCCAGATGGCATATGCGGGCTCTGCAGTGGGACCTGAAGTTCCAGTGGGCGCAGCATCAGGGGAACCTGTCCGATTACGTCCAGATCTCGGAGGGGACTGCAAGACAGTTGCAGTGGTGGCTCTCGAACCGGCAATGGGTCATGGGCAGATCCCACTCCCTTCCCCAACCAGAGCACACAGTTGTGACGGACGCGTCCCTTCTGGGATGGGGCGGTCACATGGGAGAGGTGGAGATCAGAGGCCTCTGGTCTCCGGCGGAGTCCCGGCTCCATATCAACCTTCTGGAGCTCCGGGCGATCCGACTTGCACTCAAGGCATTCCTTCCCTCTGTCAAAGGGAAGGTAGTGCAGGTGTTCACAGACCACACCACCGCCATGTGGTACTGAAACAAACCAGGCGGGGTGGGGTCGTGGACCCTATGTCGGGAGGCTCTGCGTCTCTGGACATGGCTGGAACATCAGGGCATATTCCTGATGGTTCAACACCTGGCAGGTTCCCTGAACGCCAGGGCGGATGAACTCAGCCGCAGGTGCATGATGGATCACGAATGGCGTCTTCACTCGGAGGTGGCGCAAGGACTCTTTCTACAGTGGGGAGAGCCTTGGTTAGATCTATTCGCCACCGAAGAGAACGCGCAATGTCATCAGTTCTGCGCGTTGGAATTTCCAAGGCGGCACTCGCTCTGCGACGATTTTCGTCGCGAGTGGAGTTGCGGTCTGTTGTACGCCTTTTCGCCTATACCACTTCTACCCAGAGTGTTGAAGATTCGGCGTGACCGGGCCCAAGTCATTCTTGTGGCTCCGGACTGGGCTCGAAGAGTTTGGTATCCCGAGCTACTCGGTATGAGCGTCGATCCCCCGATCCGTCTGCCTCTTCGGGAGGATCTTCTGTCGCAGCAGCAGGGGACGGTCCTCCACCCCAACCTGTCCAGTCTCCACCTCCTTGCGTGGAGATTGAGCGGCGGCAGTTGATTCCTTTCGACTTGCCTCCCAAAGTTTGTGATGTGATTCTGGCAGCCAGGCGTCCCTCCACTAAGGTGGTATACGCCTGCAGGTGGAACAAGTTTGTGGCATGGTGCACAGCAAAGGCTGTGAATCCCCTTTCTGCCCCTCTTTCTGAGGTCCTTTTGTTCCTTCTTTCTCTGGCCCAACAGGGTTCTGCCCTGGGTACCATCAAGGGCTATCTTTGTGCAATCTCGGCCTTCCTCAGGCTTCTTGATCAGCCCTCCCTTTTCAAGTCCCCTGTTGTTAACAGGTTTCTTAAAGGCATTATACACCTCTTCCCTCCTGTTCCGTTTGTAATGCCTCAGTGGGACTTGAACTTGGTTCTTACCTTATTAATGTGCGCTCCCTTTGAGCCTCTACATAACTGTCCTCTTCGTCTTCTCACTCTGAAGACAGCCTTTCTGGTGGCCATCACCTCCGCTCGGCGGGTGAGTGAGCTCCAGGCTCTTTCATGCAAACCCCCCTTTCTGTTTGTCCATCCAGACAAGGTTGTTCTTAGGACGCGTCCGTCCTTCTTGCCAAAGGTGGTTACTGCCTTCCACATTGGGCAGACCATCACTTTGCCCACCTTCTTTCCGCCTCCGCATCCTTCCAGAGAGGAAGAGAGGCTCCACCGTCTGGACCCAAAACGTGCGCTTTCCTTTTACCTCAACCGCACACAACAGTTCCGGGTGGATGACCAGCTCTTTGTTGGCTACGTGGGCGCCAAAAGGTCGGGCGGTACACAAGAGGACCATCTCCCGCTGGGTAATCTTGTGTATCAAAGCCTGCTATTCTTTGGCTAAGAAGGAGCCCCCTGTTGGGCTACGTGCCCATTCTACCAGGGCAACAGCTGCTACCACGGCTTTAGGCCGTGGTGTTCCGCTACAGGATATATGTCAGGCAGCTACGTGGGCCTCGCTGCACACGTTTACCAAGCATTACTGCCTTGACAGCCAGGTCCGGAGGGACGGCTTCTTTGGCCGCTCTGTCCTCCGGGACTTCCTTGTCTGAATCTGTTCGCAGACCCACCACCGGGGTTGGTATTGCTGGGGTATCTATTCTAAGGTAAGGAATCTGTCACTAACGTGTCTCTTTCAGATGCACAAGTTACTAACTTGTGTAACGATATATCTGTAAGAGACAGTAGTTAGTTACAGATTCCTTACCGCCCACCCATCCTCCCCGTTCTGCGAACTGATTTCTAGGGTTAAGGACATCCCTTTCAGGGCCCTAGTATTTTTTCTGACACCACTGTCAGCTTCTTGCATGGCTCTGCGTTCCTGGCGCGGAAAGTCGTGTACAGAACTGACGTCAGCGCGCATGGGCGGCGTCTAAGTACTGGCCGCGATGTCATCCCGGCGATCTCGACGACGGACGCGGAGCCGCACGACGCCGCCTACCGACGCGCAAGGGTACTGCTACGCAAAACTTTCCGGATCCAGCCTGACGCCTGGGGATATTCTAAGGTAAGGAATCTGTCACTAACTACTGTCTCTTACAGATATATCGTTACACAAGTTAGTAACTTGTGCAATAGTGTTGGTGCCAAACAGTTGCCTGGTGTTGGGACCCCCAGCCGCACTCTCCTCCATATCAGGCACGGACTCGGGCGCTTCAGTTATTTTGGACTTATCAAATGGCAATTACCACTGTTTTGGGTCACCGTGCACTATGTCTAATGTAGCTCCTATGTGTGATGGCACTGTAGCCAGGCAGTCAGACGAGGCGGTTGGGGCAATGTCAGTGTCCAGGGAAGCTCCACTTATTATGCCAGGTATGCTGTGGATCAAGGATTGGCGAACACTCTGAGGCAGTGGCCACAGTATGGGGGCGCAGGAGAGAACCGCGTCTGGTGTACAGCCCAAGGTACATCTGCTCAAATGGTACTGTAGCCCAGTACACAACAGGAGTGGCTGAGGTTTACGTCCTACTGCTTGGGAGCAGGCATAGGTCCTCAAAGTGCTCCGAGTCCCAGCAGACAAACGAGGATGTGGGGGGGCTCGCTATTCTCAGTATGCGGCCTGGGCATTTATTATGGCTCCCCCAGGCCCAGCAGGATGATCGCGCAGTTCCCTGCCCAGCCCCCGATATGGGACCCCAGAGCCAGTAGCGAGTCAGAAGAGCAGGTCCAGCAGCATTAATAGAAGTGGCCTACCGGAGGAGTACTGGTGTAGGCTGACGTGCCGCTCAGATGGTTCTTTAGACGGGTGGGCCAGAGCAGCATCTGTAGGCAGTGACCTGCAGGCTGAGCCCCAGCTGTGGTTTTCTCGAGTGTAGCCACATGTTCGGGTGGCAGCATATCGCGATTCCGGGATTGCAGCAGGCAGAAGGAGGGTGGGCGCTGATGCGCTGTACAGGAGAGAACGAGCCGCTTTAGTAACCCGACAAGGCCCAGCAGCCTCGTGCCTCAGGCTCACACTCTGCTCCTGTCGCTGCGGGGCCTCCAAGGTAGGCCAGGCCACTTGGCGCTCACAGCTTACGGGCGTCCTGGGGTATCAGCCGCCTCGCATTCGCCGCTCACTTGTCCAACAGCCTCGGGGTACATATCGGATGATTTGATTGTTCAGGGAAAGTGGAAACGGCCCATCTCTGCATGGTACGGGGCCAAGTATGCCAGGGCTTCAGTGCCATGAGGCCATCTTGGTTGCTGCTGTGGCAACACCCCTTTTGTTAAACCAGTATCTAAACAGCCGTTTTGTTCCTACCACTAAGTATTGAAATCTCCCACCTACATCAGCTTGTGGGATGCAGTATAAGAACTAAGAGCATTAGATTAGTCACTGCATACTACTGAAAGCACAGTGAAAATTATGATTGCCTTTAATGCATGGCTTATGAGCCCTAACTAGGGCCCAACCATACCTGAGTTGCTTTTGTTCTGGTTCAGGGAGGACCTGTCGAGGCAGTTCTGGATAGACTGTTTCCATAGGAGCAAGGTAAAGATTGATTTGCATTTGGCTGGGTCCAAACTGATGTGGCAAGGTGTGCAAAATAACGGTGGACTTTGATGTGGCTCAAGTAATTACCAGTGGTTGAGATTAATTCAAGCATTCTATCCATCACTTTTTTGTATACTTTACTATATATGTAATCATGCATACCTATTGGAACCTGTGCTAACACTACCTACAAAGAGACTCCGATGGTTAGAAATTGTTAACTTGTAGGTTTCATTGAGTTAATGTTGGATGAGTTTGTGTAGACCTGCCTATAAAAGTCAGGAATGAAACTCGCAATTTGGCTAATGTAATGCTCGTGCATACTATGTTATAAAATAATAAAAATGTTTACACACAAAATACATTGCACATTTGATTCCCCCTTGAAGGAAAAAATGTGTAACTATAAAAAAGGTTTGATTGCTTTTATCTTTCCATTTAGGGATGCATCTTTGATGGCAATGAGACGACGTATTGAAGGTTTAACACCAGAAGAAATTAGAAACCTTTCAAGAGATGACATGCACATGCCTACCACCATGGACGACTTTGGAGTGGCTTTAACTAAAGTTTCTAAATCTGTAGCTGTCCTAGATATTGAGAAGTATGAAAGATGGATTAATGAATTTGGATCATTTTAGATGATGATCAACATAAGACTTTAATCCTGAAAATCCATCTTGTCTTAACATGTTTCACATGTCATGAATAGAACAGATACAGAGCACCATGTGCCTTATTTTTTTACCTGTTTGTAATTACATCCATAAAGGTAGATTTTTTTATACCTTTTATCTATTCCTGCTTACGCTTGAAATCTGGAGCTAACCACTAGATTAATTCACACATTGGTATGCTGCTAGCTGTTTAAAATCTTAAAAGAATCTTTTAGCTTCAATGTTTTAGTATAGTGCCAAGTACAATATTTATTCATGTTAGTGACCTTGACAACTTGAGATTTTTAAAGCTTCACCTTTATTTAATGTATCTTTTTTTCAGAACAAATGAAAGGTGTTTTTGGTCAAGTAAAACTAAGGATTGTAATATTTGGATAACTGACAGCCAATTTAGTGATGTCCTCTTACGATATAAATAGCCCTTTTTCTTATATTGTTCAGAATTATGGCTGCTAGGCCAGACTTCCCAGTTCTGGTCCAAAACTGTTACTACAGTTATCCTGAAAGCACTGGAACGAATCTTTCCTGTTTTTTAAGGAAGCCAAATGTGCCAAGTAAGAATGACTGAAAAGTTTCAATCTTAAATTATAGTCTTATTATATAAAAAAAATGTTGCTTAAATAGACTTAAGAAGACTAGAAAACCTTACATAAAACTTCCCTGAGATGTTCAGAATTCTTTTCTTTGGTGCTACTGAGAAGAAATATTGATACAAAATTGCTTACAAATTCTACCTGTAATGGACCGTGCAAGCTGCTCAGATGGCTCACTTGCAGTTTGTTAGATGTCTTGGTATAAGGAAGCCAATAATTGCTTAAAGGAAAGGCAGTGGTCGACAAGGGAGTAATGATCTATAGAAGCTATCCTCACCTATGTCTACTGCTGATGTCCTCAGAGCTGGTCTTCCCTTCAGCCTGATATCTTTCAGTATGGAAAAGGTTCTGTTAGAAGTGGACTACTTAAGTTCACTGCCATGGACGCCATGTTCACTGCCAGTTTTGAATTTTCTCCTCACAAAAACTGGCACAGTAATTAAAGTGATTTTTTTTTTCTTGCATGTGTTTCCTTTTAGTAGTTCATTTCGATTTCATGTCTTATAAAACAATTCCAAGCCAACACTAGTTGAAAGCATCACTTGATATACTGAAATGGTTTCCTTGTTTTGTCAGGCCATCATTTTTAAAATGTACAATAAATGATTTTTCTTTGTTGGAATGTACATTATTCTACAGTAAAAGGTTGATTAAATTATATTTTCCTGATTTTCATGGTGTTTCTTAAAGCAAATTTGATCACGCCAATGACAACACACTATCTAGGATAGTAAAACTTTTGCAGCAGGAATCTTTTCTGAATTCACATGATGTGCATTATTCTGCCATGTAGCGGTTGGACTCTAAAAGTCTACTTCTGGACGTCCCTCGCACCCCGCTTCTGCGCCGTTTGGTATCGACCACTAGCTAGGCCTACCCATCCCCTAGGATGTCGGATGCACCCGTGAAGCCCCTGTGCATGCACGCCATATTAAGATTCTTTTTCCACCTCTAATTTCGGAAGCAAGGTCCACATCTCTGGGTCAAGAGCACCAGTGCTTTTGAGGAAATTCCTGAAAATCGAGTTAAGTAAAGAAAGAACACCATAGTCCTTAACAAACAAGAACTCTGATGGGGGGGTAAGTCGATGATTTTTTTTTTTGAACTCTTAAAACCTTTTTTTAAAATATTTTGTATAACGAGGTCAGAGAATTGATTCTAGCGGGGTGCTGTGAGTAGTGGGAACGCCATTCAGTCCTCAAAGGTTTGGAAAACACCCCTTTTTAGCTTTTGCCCCAAAGCCCCTACGTGGTCACGCAGAAAGACAAACCTAAGGTGTGCAATGTGTACCTACATCAGATGAATGGGTGTCGATTGTGTGTAGTTCCTTAATTAAGGAAGAAACAAAGGTGGGTGTATAATGCCGCAGCACAATCAAGACAGTCTCTCAAAGACTTTGGAATCTCCAGCAACAAAGAAATTGCCAAAAAGACTGTTTTCCCAGGGAGATCAGGGTCAGACGTTGAAGAATCAACGCACACAGTCGCAGGCAAGGACACACAGAAGGGCACACGAGGGAGCAAGAACATTACAAAAAACACCACCACAAGATCGCAGCAGTATTTAATTCAGATCTTCGGCATCGAAGTCCCTGAAAACCACTTTGAGGCTTAAACAAAAGGTAGTTGGAGGCAGCGTCAAAACGAAGGAACGCCACAGGTCCAAAACAAAGGCCAGCACTTTCTCAACCTGGTTTGTTGCTGAAAGGCGATTGTGACTGGCCAAAGAAGAATCAGAAAAGGCACTACAAACTCCAAAAATGCTGAACAGACCTGATCGGTATCTCTAAACTGGGAGATAGTTTGGGCCCGCAGGGCCTGCTCCCCTTTCGTGACCTGCATACCCACTACAAGCTAACTGCTTCACAACATTATCGGCACATACAGGTTAGGCATGCCCTTAACCTTAAGGAACATGGGGACATAATGCATGAAGTCCCTGATGCGTCACCACTGGAATATCGACTTCTGCTTTCACCTTTCCACACCCACGTGATCTCCCTTACATATAGGACATTGCCAGCCAACTGCCAGCTCCCTTTTGACAGGTTGCGGGAGCAGTGGGAGAAATACAGGCGCTCCAGTGGATGAGGCAGGAGTCTAGACCTGCCTGCATCCTCGAGAGGTAGCTATTAAAGCTGGATATAAGCTAATACAATTGAAGATCCTGCACTGTGCATATATTGCCAGTACCAGACTTTATCGGATGGGCAGGGTAGATCCTGATACATGTCTGCGGGGATGTGGCCAATGGAGTAAAATGGTCCATACGTTGTGGGACTGCCCTCTTATACAGCCATTCTGGAAGGTGGTAGAAAGCGGTCTGTCTGAGGTGTTGGGGACCCCAATTCAAATAACTAGACCACTGGCCACCCTGGTATTTTTCGGGGGTTGTGTGTGCAGACCCTATCCAGGGCCACACTGCTTTTCTGTAATATATTATTGATCACAGCACGCTGAGATATTGCTAGGGCTTGGGGCAGTTGGGACACACCCTCCCGGTCCCAATGAGAGAGGGGAATAGACTGGTGCATACAAGTCAAGTGGAACGTATGGTTTGAGGGCAGGGGATTCTCCCAGGAAATTTGCCAAACTATTGGGGGGGGGGGGGGTCATGGGAAGAATACAGGTGTCTGGGTGGCTGCCCCACAGCACATGGTACAGAGTCTGAACCCACAGCCTATATTGTACCTAATTTTTGCAAGTGTCTGACGTTAATGTCTTATGTTTTTTTTAAAGTCAAACAAATCGAACTCTACCTCAAAAATTAATTGGGTAGAGTTGAAGCTGAAATGAGAGAGAAAAGAAAGCACTTCGAGGAATCCTTCAAGGGATTCTGCTTTACTTTACTTTATTGCATGATTTGTTAAAACCCTTGCAATGGTCTGCAATAGCAGAAATTCATTGCAATATATAAAACAAATGATTAATAAAAGAGACCTTGCAATTCTATTAAAAAAACAGAAGTCATTATGACATGTAAAACATTATTGCGATGCACTAACAGTGACATGCAGTAATTTGTGTCAATTAAAAAAGAAAACAGCAATCGCAAATAGGCAGTGTGGTTCAAGTCCTAGGCAGACTAGCCTATCGGAATCTCACATACTCTAACTTTTTTAGGAAGTGATCCATAAACCTGATCAAGGCACAATTGAGTGCAGTGTTCAAAGGGTCGAAGCAGGCCAGCACTGCTCCTCTGCAGGATCTAACGTCCTTTTCAATGCAACCCCTTCGCAATAAAGTTCTTCTATCTTCTAAAAGATTTGGGCACAAGCATAGGACATGAATTATGTCTTCCCTATGATGGCCACAGAGCCGACACGTTTCCTCAACCCCCTCTCTTTTCCATTTTGGGAGATTGCAGGTCATAGAAAACACACCCATTTTCAGCCTCAGGAACTGGAGCTTAATACGTGAATTGAAAGTGGTCGTTAAATAGCTCTGAGGTTTCAGCTGTGAATAGGTTCGTAGGGTCATCCATCCGTGGCTCCGTGCCGAGAGGCTGGCCCTGTCTTATGCTTAAGAGGCGTTTCGCGCTGAGTTTTGCTAGCCTCTTGAATTCATTTAGGCTTACATTTAGGACCCAGATGTTGCTCAGACCTAGAGAGCTAAGGCCGCAGGACAGGTAGTGGTGCCTCGCCGGCCATCGACTTGTATTCAGCTGGGTCCATAGATAGTGGGCCAGACTGCCTTCCTTAGCCGCCCTGAGCTTATGGCAGCTTATTAAAAAAGTCGCCATACGGCCCAATGACTGCCTGCAGATGCCAAATTCCAGCCTGATTTGTGCCGGTGACGTGTAGGAGGGTAGCTGGAAGATTGTTCTATAGATTTTTGTGACTGATTTATCCAGTTGCCCGCTATCACGCCCTTTCAGAACCTCGCACCCATAAGTGAGGGTAGGGATGACCTTTGCCTGGGCCGCCTGGAGGGTTGAGGCGAATGTAGGCCCATTTAATTTTTTCTGGATGGAGCGAAGTGCGAAAGACAACGCAATTCCTTTCTTTTTTAGCTCTCCCAGCTGGTTCGCGTATCTGACGTTATTAAAGAAGACACCCAGATACTTGTGGCATCTGATTGCTTCAATTCTTTCCTGATTTAAGAACCATGCCGGATTTTTGGGTCCAGATGAACGGACCGCAAGGATTTTGGTTTTCTTGTTTATCTGTAGCCCATTCCTGTAAGAATATATGGCAGTCGAGTCCAGAAGGCGTTGTAAGCCTATCTTAGTATGACTAAGAAGGACCAAGTCATCGGCATACAGTAGATTGGATAGGCGGAGGCTGCCCAGTTTAGGTGGATGCGAATTGACTAGATCGAGGGCTGCTGAAAGATCAGACAGGAATAGATTGAAAAGCGTAGGAGCAAGACCACACCCCTGCTTAAGGCCTTGCGTTGTTGGAATTGGTCGTGATAGTCGTGAGCCGTCACCAATTTTAATCCTGACCCATGTATCGTAGTGCAGGAGCTGCAGAGCCCTAAGTAGGCTGTTTGGAATGTTCAATAGGACAGTTTCTGCCACAGCTTCTTCCTGTTGACCTTGTCAAAGGCCGATTTATAGTCGATGAACCCCATATATATGGGGCTATGACTGGATTCCGCTGATCAATCAAGAAAGAGAGTGTGATAAGATTGACTGTTGTCCCGGTATTACTTATGAATCCAGTATGATTTGGTGGAATAATTGAACTTGCATCAGCCCATGTTCGTAGGGAGTTCAGTTAAGGCGACCAAGCGGTAACACCCTGGAGATTTTTTATCGCCGCCTTTGAAAATCGGAGCGAGGATCGATCCTCGCCATGAAGCCGGGATGGTGCATTTTTCTAGGATGGAAAGGTAAAGCGTGGCTAGCTGAGTGGCCCCAAAGGCTGGATCCTCCTTGAAGAGGGCTGGTGGGATGCCGGGGGCCCCGTCCTTGCGCCCCTTTTCAATCTGCTTTTGTATTGTCGCTGTGAAGGAGGGCCTGAGATCTGACTTGTCGTAGGGCGTAAGTTGAGCCTCCAGGACCATGCTGCCCTCGATGTCCTTAGTCTGTTTATAATTCAGATCAGACTGTGGGGGATCATTAAAATGATTATGTAAGAAGAGGTACCACTATGACTCTAGGATGTTAGACGAAGCAACTTTGGGGGCCCTGCCCCTAGGCTATTTATGGTGCACCAGAACCTCGCAGAATTACTGGACCTTAAATCAAATTGTAATTTGGCCCAGAAGATATTCCAGGAGTTCCTTCGATCTTCTCGTTTGGCCACCTTCAGATGTCTATGTGCCTCTCTTAGTTTAGTTATGATAGTTGGATCCATTGGCTTCGTTTTCAATTTCCGCCACAGCCGATTTATGCTTCGTTTAGCGACCCGTATTGCAGGAGGTGTCAGTTGCTTAGACCCATTCACCTGTGCACACTGTATCGGTTTTGCAAACCTGACTGCTAGAATATCCGCAAACATAGGCCAGTTTGCAATTGGGTCATCCCTTGACTCTGGGATGTTCACAATTATTTGCTTTGCTTCTGTCGCCAGGCGCTGAAGATTATTGGCTGAACACTTAATACGTTTTAGGTTAATGGTGAAGGTTTCGAGACCTCGGTCCACTGCCTGATCATGTTGCAGCAGCCTAATGTTTAAGGAGAGCTCTTGGGGCCGATGATCACTGTCCATTTTGTTACCAAAGCCAAAAGAGGAGACTTGATTCAGTAGAGGGAGGCTGACCAAGGAGTAGTCGATCAAAGAAGCCCCGGTTTTGGATAAGAATGAGACCGGGCGGCTTGTCGGGATGGAAACGGCCATTAAGAGCTCTAAGACCGAGATGTTCCAAGTAGCCCTGGAGGGCTCGTCCCTTTGGATCCACTTTGCCCCACTCGGGGCGGTCCTGTGGTGGAATACCCCAATCGCCTTCCTGCGGCTTTGTTACCTCATTCAGTTGGGAGTTGGACATCAGCCACATGTTAAAGTCTCCAGAAACTAGGATGTCTGCGTTAGGGCTTCCAGTTCTCACGTTTAGTACAGTGGACGTCAGCTCGTCTGTTAGTGCTATCCTGGAAGCCGAATATGGACGGATGTAAACATTCATCAAGATTAGAGTCCTCAATTTGCTACTGGGGGTTCTGAATGAAGTGCCTACTGTCTGAAGCCCCTGAGTATTCCTTGCTAGGTCCCAGGAACTAATTGCACTGGTGGCCGATATATAGATTGCTAAGCCACCGCTGCAGCGGCCAGGGGACTTTGATTTAATTGCAGGGATATGATGGATTTTGAACCCTTCGAGATGCTGCAGTTTCAAAAGCCATGACTCTTGCAGTAGGATAATGTCGAAGGAGCGTAGATAGGACACTGTGGCCAGGACCCCCAGTTTATTTGCTAGGCCATTTATATTCCAAGAGCATTTCTTTAGTGGGCTGCCACCATGATCATTGTAGCCGTTTTTTTGTCACCGCAGCAGTCTGGTTGAATTTAATGACCCTGACAGCCATGACCAAGTGTCAGCTCGTGCCGCTCCCACGGTTTTGGCAGTCTGCCCACCACTCGGATTCTTTAGGCTGGAGGTAGGGGTTTTACTTGGGGCACTCAAGACCGAATAGACCGGTCTTGGTTGCGCGCTTAGACACGCCACGTCCAATGCGTTGTCAAGGATATGTGGGTAGGCTGGCTCCTTTCCAGGGGTAAGTGAAATGTCCCACTGCTTGAAAGTTTCCATATGCCTCAAAATTTTATTTGCTACCTCCGCAGATCGCCAGGTGACTTTGGTGGATTCATTTGACTGACCCAGACCTGGTGCGATAAACTCTATAGAGAGTATCTCATGTGATGTGACTTCTTTCATCAGGCGGATTGCTTGTATCAGCTTCAAGATATTCCCACGATTTAAAATGTCAAAGCTACCCTTTGACTTATACTCTGGATAGAATAAAGTGTATGCTGGTGTTGCTTGAGCTGTCTTGGTTTTCAGGTGCCCGTCAGGTTTATTTCCAGATGGATTGTTCCCCGAGTTGCTATTGGTATGACTCATTTGGCTGGGTTCCATAGGGGGTTCGCCCCGCCCCGGAGGCTACCCCGGGGAGCCCAGAGGGTGGCCCCGCCCCGTTCCTATAGAACATAAAAGGGTTTCCCACAGCTGTATTGGAGACTAAAGCCGAGTTTACAATTGGAAAGGGTGGAGAGAGTACCACACTAAGTTTACTTGGGCTCCTTGAGGCTGTGCCAGAACTGGAAGCTATGCCAGAACTGGAGTACAGCCCGCTGGCTTGGAGGGGGATCTTGTGAGTTAGGGCTGCCTGATGGAGCTATTTGCCGGGGTCGCTTTGGCCCCTCTGCTAGGCTCAGGGGTATAGAATCTGAGGCTTGTCCTTGTGTATTGACTGAATCCCCAGGTGTACTTCTTGCTGTGGCAACAGGATCTTTCTCGACTGCTCCAACCTTCGCCACGATAGAAGGTAGAGGAACTGACTGTTTTTTGGCCTCATTGGGTATGGGAGATGGATTGAGCTCTTGCTTCGCTGGCCCGTGCACCCGGTTTGGATCCTTGTGACTATTCGAATCTGCTCGTGTGCGGGGTTTAAAAAGTGGATAAAGGACCGAGACTTGTGTTTTGCAGCGGATCTTGTTGCGGCCCTTTCTCCTTTTAGCTCGTTTCCCCTTGCGGTCGACTTCCTCCATGTCCTGTTCGAGCGAGGGTATGGAGGTGGACCCTGCGTTATTATCGACTGGGGGCGCATGTGAGTTGTTGCCACCGCAATTGTCGAATGCGCCCATGTGCAGTGGTGTGGCAGAAGGCTGGCTCCCCATTACCCCTGGATATGACTCCTCTTGCACGTTGATTTGGTTTTCACACATGGCACTAACTCTTTCGCTTGAGGTGGTGGACTGTGTATTCGTAAGTTCCTTTAGGTCTACCAAAAGCTTCGACATCACCTCCGGAAGTGCACTTAGTTTGCCTATTCTCGGTGAGCAGCCGCAGCTTTGGTGCGGGTGATCAGCAGCCGCCTGGGCCCGTCTAATCAAATTATTTAAATTTGTGATTTTGTCGTCTATATTGGCGACATATACGGCCAAAGTATTTAGTAAGCTTATTTGTATGTCCATTTTATTGGCTTGGAATGTCATAGCGTCAACTGACTTCTATAAGATATCCAGCGTAGTGGCCCAGACCGACTTGTTTAGATTCCTCCTTTCCCTCATTGAAACCGGTGGGGGAGCAGGGTGGTGGGCGGCGTCTTTCCCATATGATGAGAGCATGATTTCCCACTCCTTGGATTGAATATAGGAGAGGTCCTTTTCCGGGTCAAAGGCGTCCATCATAGGGAGACAGCAAAATCTGTCCCTGCTCTTGGGGAGTTTTTAGGTCTGGCTCCTTCGCCCCATCGCGGAGTTGTGGTGGATTCGCTGATAGTTCATGGGAAGGCTTAAATGGTGTTTCCAAGCTTGCCAAGCTTTCCTTGGTGCGAAGCATGGGATGCTTCACTACCACGGCCGCCGCATCTCCCTCTTTGTCTAAGCTGAGGGAGCCGAGGTAGATTTTGCCTCCTTCCTGCGTTGAATTGAGTAAGGGCTGAATAACATTCCTTATTGGCGAGACAGTGGGAATATACTTGCCGTCTAGACTGGCCGAAGGTATGACTAAAAGTGTATTGTCAAAAAACGTGTATTCACTTCCTGCGATAGGCCTGCAGTGTTCTCAATTATGGGATACTCTTCTCGTAGCGGAGCCACAAACCTGCCCAACGGAGTATGAGGCAGGCCCCTGTGATGCGCAGCAGGCTCAACAAGGTTGCTTATAGCTAGATGATTTACTGAATTACAAAGGTGAAGGTTCACATCGGTGCTCCCCTTACTGACAATCACAGTTCGACTCAGGGGAATTGGTAAGCCCTTGATGCTCATGTTGCTGGAGAAAAAGCAGAGCCCGCGTCTTTCAGGAAGGCGAATTTGGATGTAATTTTGGGTTGCAGATAGGCTTCGGGCCTACGAGACCTGCAGGTCTGGCTTCCGAGGTTTGAGGGTGGGGGGTATTTGCTATGTTGCTTGTTTGTGAGTTTGATGTCGGATCAAGTATCTGATCAGGAGCCGCTATGACTTTCCCATGGACTGCCTTCTGCTTCCTTTTCTTGGGTGGAGCTGCCGAGCCCCTCTGCTTCCCAGATCGCATGCTGTAATTTAGCTGGATGAATTGCTGAGGCTTGTTATAGATCTTCCCGGCGGTCCGGTTCGTGGAGTCCTAAGTTAGATGACAGTCTTTAGAGCTAACTGTGCCCCCACTCCTTTCAGCGCCTTCCCAAGTGCTCTTTCCTTATAAGATGTCCACCCAGGTGTGGCGTTCGTGCAGTAGCTTCCTATAACTTGTGCCTTTGTGGACCAGCGAGCTATGGGACCTGCAAGGCCAATTTGTTTATCAAGTGCGAGGGAGAAGGCTTATAAGGGCTAATGAGGGCGGAGAGGAGAAAGCGGAAAAGAATAAAGGGCGCAAGAGAACAGGAAGCAGAGAGCAGGGCACACTTGTGGGCCCCAAGCTGCACCCAACCTAGATGGCCCCCTTCCGCGGTCTCACTGGGCTCACACTCCGAGGCCACCGCTAATGGCGGCCACGCTCTCTTGCTCTCCTGCTTGCTCTTACCCGTTGCTAATTGCTGCTGCTTGCTGCTGCTTTCCCTCAAGTTTCCACGGAAATCCGGTATCAGCCACGCCGAGGCCTGAGCTGTCAAGCGCCCTGGGACTGAGCAGCGAAAGAACGGTTACTTCCGCGCTCCTGGCCAGGCCGGACCGGGCTCCTGAACCACACCCAGACCCCCCTGCGCGGCAGCCGCTGTTTAGAATGCTAAGCGCCTGTTCCCGCCCCCTCAGGCTGCTCGAGCTATAATTGTGGTTCTGGTGCTGGTGCTCCAGTTAGTGGCGAAGGGCCAATGTGAGGAAGGGGCAAGAGATGAGCTCTACAGAAAGGACTTTCTGCTTATGTCCGTGGCTGCAAACAACAAGAGGCACAGGAATGCCTTCCTTGATAAAACAGGTTGGTTTCAATCCACAACTTATGGTCAGTAGGTATTTCCATATTGACACTAATCCTCATGACCTGTGGCGATAGGTTCAAATCCACAATACTGCAAGGCAATGTTATTCCACAGTCAGCCCAGCACTCTACTGTGCAGATATAGAGATCTGTACACTGTTGGATGAAAAGGGGCTACACACAACAAATATAAAAAGATATCAGGCTTTACACGACACCCTTAGATCAGATAGATGACATGCAAGGCCCCAAGTTTTTAGCCACCGCGGACTTGCACCTCCTCTTCGCTCCTGGGCCTGCAGAATGCGAGCCAAAAATGCACATCAACAAGATTGAGGAGGGACATATAAAATCTGTAACCCAGCAGTTAATACCTCACATATTTTCCGGATACTGGCGAAGGGCCAGTGTGAGGAAGGGGCAAGCGGGGCACACAAGGCGGAGTCGCAGGCTGCACCTGGTCTATTACCAGGCCGCATCCGCAATACCGCCAAGGGCTCTCACTCGCTGCGGCCGCCGGCTAAAGGGCAGCCGCGCTTACAGCACTGCTCTCCTTTGACCTTGGTGCGGCGGTCGGGCCGGTAGGTGAAAAATGAAGGACGAAAACCGGATTAAAAACTGCCGCCGGGTGCTGCTGAATGCCGCCGCACTAACGAGGTGGGGCTGCGGGCTCGGGCTCCTCAGCTCGCCTCTCACTTCGCCACTGCTCACTGCCGCTCTCCAAAGGATTCAGAATCTCACAAAGCCAGCAAGGGAAAACTCACAGGAACAGCTTAAACCTCCTTGAGCACCTGAACCCCAAGAGGAGGAAAAGAGTTCTACAAGGTAGTGGTACTTGTTGAGGGAACTATGGCTGACTCTGGACAGGAGCTAGAGACATGGGAGGATCTAGACAGACTTCAGACAAACTTTCCATGTACAATGCCATGAACAGACTAAGCAGCCTAGGAAACTCTTGACACTAGTGTGAGCTCGTGCAAGACCTAGTCCACCACATTTTCCAAGAATGGAGCACTCCACTTACAGACTTTTTTTGCCAAATACAAAATGCCCAGACTTTGTCTCCAGGAATCCACACCATCAGTCTTTGAGGAATGCCCTGTTGATAGATTGGTCAATAACCTTGGCACATTTTTTTTTTATATAATACCTCTAATCAAACGGAAACCATGACGGTGATACTTGGATATATAGCCATCCGTTTTTTCAAAAGATTCCAAATGATCTTAAAACACTTCTTAATTGCTGGCCAGTTCGATCCCTGGGCATCAACCTACAGCTAATGGAAGAGTGCTCATTGCGCTTCTTATGGAATTGGATTGTAAGGCCACAGTTCCCTTGTTTGAGGTATCAGTCTCCACAATGAAGGTTTTATTCAGCATGTCAAAGGTCAGCTTATACTCTTTGATCAATGAACTTCTTGGGTAGTTTCTGGGAAGCAAGCACCACAAGAAGTGCTATGGAGTCACAATGGTCTGCAAAGTATTGATAGGTTCCAAAGAATCTCAATACCTACATATATGGATGTTGTTAGCAGTTGCCTCCCAATCTCTAATTCCCTGAATATTGGCCTTGAGAGGCTGCACCTTGCCTCCACTTCCCAGTGTCCAGGGTGGACCACAGGAGCTCTGCCACTTGGTTGCCTCTTATTGTTGATTTTGCTTGTTTCAGTGTCTGCAACACCTTTCTGATTGGAACCAGGGGATGAGCTCAAGTGTTGCTGAACACCACTGTCTTATCAGGATAGATGACAGAAGTTCATGATGCAATTGACCAACCTTAGAAGGTGCAGGCCTTCGTGGTTGAATGCATTTTTCCCTTTCGCAAAAGGGATTAAGACAATTTGCCAGTTATCTAGTATTAAAACTGAACATGCTCTGAAAGTGAGCTCGTCTTCTGTGGGGATGGTGAGAGTTTAAGTGTCTGTCACTGATTCCTTAATAACCAACCAGACGCAAAGGTCTGTCGATCACAGCTTAACTGATGGGAAATCCCCATGGGTCTAAAAAGGGTCCGTAATCCCAAGGTGAGGAATCATTACGTCTACCTTCTTTAATGCACTTGCGGCCTTGATATGCAATCTGTAAGGTCTTTGGTTTGTTTCACTGGTCCCATTGTTGATGTAATGGGTGCATAAAGGCACCAATCCATATGTTAAAAAAAAGCAGTTCTGGAGAAGGGGCTAATTTTTCCCCTTGTTCAAGGCCACAAGCCATTCGGAAATCTTCAAATGCCTTTATCTTGACTGAGCCAGTTGACATGAATGTCCAGAAAGGGGTTTCGGGGTAAGGAAGTTCCTGTGTCGTCATTGTTCTTTTATAATTTTGTACTTTTACTGGAAGGTAAATTTAAATCACGTTTAAGCGATAGTATACCTTGGGGCGTTAGCATTGAAGATTTTAGTAATACAAGGTGGTAGATGTGGTTAGCTTCACACTAAGGGGAGCATATTATCTGAGTGATTTGTATATGGAATGTCATGACCTTAGCCTATTGATTGTTCATTGCCTCCTTATCCAATCTGTACCTCACAAGTTGTGCTCACTTCTTGAGACAGGCTCTCCATTGCTCTTGAGACAGGCTCCCCATTGCCGATCAATAACCCGTAAAAACAACCCCCTCTTGTCGCCGCACTTCCTGCAGGAAAGGACCTCTCATAGTTTTAGGTGTCAATTACAGACTTCTGTTTTCTTTCTGTTGTAGAAAGAAGTCTTGTGGGCCATATCGAAAACATACAGTGGGCCTTGAGCCAGTCTATTTTCTAACTTTCTTGTCACTGTAATTTGCTGGCTTCTTATTTGATGACTTCCAACCGGTTGTATGATGGTACAACGCATGCCTGTACCACGCGATCTCTACCACAACCGCATCTTTAGCACACATGCCTTTACCACGCATTCCTTTACCATGCAATTTCGTGGTAAAGACATGATGGGTAAAGGGGCATGCGGGCTAAAGATCATACCCCTGCCCTGTTAATTGTCCCTTTTCCCCCTGCCCCCTAAAAATGAAACACACCCCAAAAACTACCCCAGCCCTGAGCCCTAAACTGTCCCCTACATCCCTAAACTACCCCGACCCTGCTCTGTAAACCTGTCCCTTCTCCCCCTGCCATGAGCCCTAAAAATTAAGCCCACGCCCCAAAAACGAACCCTGCCCTGAGCCCTAAAAAACTGTTCCCTACCTCCGTGAAGTACCCCAGCCCCCCACCCGCCCTGAGGCCTAAAACTGTCCCATGCCCTGACCCCTAAAACCTATCCCCTACATCCCTAAACTACCCCGTCCCTGACCCCTGCCCTGTAAAGTGTTCCTTCTCCCCCTGCCCTGAGCCCTAAAAATTAAGCCCATGCCCCAAAAACTACCCCTGCCCTGAGCCCTAAATCTATCCCCTACATCCCTAAACTACCCTGCCCTGTAAACTGTCCCTTTTCCCCCCACCGTTAGCCCTAAAAACTGTGCCCCACCCTAAAAACTACCCGACCCCCCCCTTCTGAGTCCTAAAACCTACCCCCACTCTGAAAAACTAGCCCCCCAAGACCAAGCCCATGCCCACTTACCTCACTGTCTCAGATTCCGGATAGCCCTTCCATTTCTTGTCGTCCCCTTCCTGTGCCTCCGTTCGAGAACTAGACAGCCCCAGACATCGCGACCTTTATCTGCGCCCTACTGCCGCGCTACACTCACAATTGCTGGATCATGCCGGCCAGGACCTGAACGGCGTCACGCCGCCGAATAACCCCCGTCACCGATGGTACTCGGACTACCCATCTGTCTTGATCGTCTATACCACCGAAGGCTGCCCTTTAAGATGGTGACGATCCGCCAATCTCAAAATGGCGACTTGCTGACAGCTTTCACTCTGCAAGATGGTGAACGCCGTGGCCCTACAGGGAGACCAGGGTGAGTGACCTCTCTCCCCGCCCATCTGTCCTCCCCTACAACTAACCCGATTCTACCACGAAGCACCACAATGAGCTGGTGATGAATCAGACCCCCCCAGAGGGCCTCCCTTCATGTTTGTTTTGACCCCTGAACAGCCCCGAACACCGATGATACGCGGGCTTCCTCTCCTGTCCTGATCGCCAGCCTCACCAAAGTGCTGTTCCTGAAGTTGCGACGATCCGCCAGTTATTTCACTCCTCAAGATGGCGATCGCCAGTGTCTCTCCACTGAGGCCAGGGTTTGCAAGTTTCTGGATTAGCTTCAGACACAGAGAATGGGCTCTGGTTTCAGGGATCCCAGCGCTGCTTCCCTGGTCTTCTTATCCAGACTGGTTACAGCTATGGAGTACGGGCGTTGGTTTCAGGGATCCCTGTGCTGTTTTCCCAGGTCAGCTCTTTGTGCGAATTCTTCAGACCTTGGAACTGTCCCTTCCTCCTCTCCACCCACCACTTGTGTCCTGGGGGTAAGCTGAAAGACGAGGCGGACGGCACTCCCCAGGAATACCGGGACCGGTGCTTTTTGATGGAGGTATGACGATGCCCCCTGGTCTGATTCCAAAACTGTTTTGTACCTACTGCGGAGCCCGAGCAACCTTGGCTGATGCCCGGTGGAGCTGTTCTTTGCAGCTATAGAGGAGTCTGGCTCTGGTTCACCCCCTTGGCCATCACCTACCCAGCCGGACATCTGACATTGTTTTCCTCGTCCCCCCGCTGTTTTTCCTCCCCCCTCCCCCTCCGTTATTCGTTGATCTAATTGATGTAACTATGTAACCTGTAACTCGCTGATCCTGTAACTATGTAACCTGTAACGCACTGATCCTTATGTAAAGCGCTCGGATACCTCCGGGTCTAGCCAGCGCTATATAAAACTTTATAAATAAATAAAAAAATAAAAAATAAAGACAGCGCATTGCCTTAACCATGCATACGTGTTGTTAAGGCACATGCGTGGTTAATGTAATCGTGGTACGGCTTGTGGGGAAACGGCATGCATGCTCAGCCCGCGTTGTTAAGGCCGTTTCCTGTTCCAACCCCCTTCATGTTTGTCCATCCACTGGAGCACAGCTTCTTTACCATCTATCTGATTGGAAGACTTGTATCCTTTCATTGCATGCATTCATGGAACTACCAATTTGTTTTTCATTCTGCATTCCATGGGAGAGCTTGTGTTTTCTTGCACTTTCTGTTGCATGTTGCTTCCGAACTGAAATCCCTATCCCACACTATGTTGCTACCCCCAGCTCATTCATTACTTCCCCTACCACGCCCATCATGCTTTTTTTGTATGTATTTTTTTTAATGTATGCAACCCATTCTAGCTAGCTCCTCCACCCTTGCTCTGCTGCTGCGCCTCAGCCAGCCCAATGCTTACTAATGTTTAGCGCCTTCAATGCTTGTCGAAGTCGAGTGACTGGCTGGGAGATGTCTCAATTGCTTTCTCCAGCCCTCATTCCCTTCTGCATATTGCAGGCATCTTGTGCACTTCATAGTGCTGGGAAAGCTCTCGTGCTTAGAGGATGGTGGACTCTTGCTGGCTCCAGGTGCATACGCATGGCCGCGTGCATACACTTTTTCTGATGGATACATCTAATTGCAGATTCCACACCTTTTGAGTATACCCATGCGCCAGCTCTGGTAATCCCTGCTGCGTTGTTTCCTCAACCCCAGGATGATCACACATACCCTACTTTGCCAAATCCGGACACAGACCGAGCCATTTTCCGAACACCATGTTCGGCATATTTAATAGGACTATTATCCCATCTGGTGTGCTTGTAGGCCACCCCCATGTGTCCACTGGCCTACTCCTTGGGAGGTGTTCCAGCACATTATCAGCAGGCACCCTTCCTGCCATTCATGCTGATGGCTCATTTTGACTGCTAGAATTAGGCTCGCCGACTTCCCTGCATCAAAAATTGCTCCTCAGTTGGTTCTTCGATCATCGCCAGACAGGGAGTTCTCACCCGCGCCACAACAGATGCAATCAGCACTGCAGCATTTTCCACCAACGGCCGCTTTTGACCCCACCAGTGCCCCAACCTCCGCACAAAATGTCCTTCCCAAATTGCTAACAGACGCATAAGCTCACTTCACTGAGCTATGTAATGAGGATTAACCCTTTCGCTGCCAGGCCCTCTACCCCCGTGCCATGCCCTTTTTTGATTATTTGGGGTAGTTCTCGCTTAGGCCCCCCCTTAACGTTTTGTCTGCATAAGGTATCCACGCCAAATTTGCGTCCTTTTCTTCTAACATCCTGAGGATTCTAAAGGTACCAGTGGGTTGTGGATTCCCCTGGAGGGGACCGATAAATTAGACAAAATACAGCAACATGTGGGTTTTCTGGGGGGGCGGGGAAATGGGATAAATGTGCTGCAGAAGAAAGCGTCTGGTTTCTTCCCTGCAAATGGTATCAACGAGAGGTTTGTGGTGCTAAAATCACCAGCTTTCAGGAACAGGCAGACTTTTGTCAGAAAACCAAGGTTTTCTACACAGTGTTGGCATTTTACTGGGACATAGCCTATTTTTCTCTTTTTTTTTTTTTTGTGTGCTTTCAACCATCCAGTTAGTGGTAGAAATGGGTGTGAAGCCAATAATGGCCCCCCAAAAAGCTATACTTTTCTTAAAAGTAGACACAATTTTGAATTCAGCAAGGGGTCATTTGTGTAGATCCTTCAAGGCTTTCCTTTGGAAAGTAACAGTTGAAATAAAAAAATATTGAAACTGAGTTTGAAAAAGACAGCCATTTGTTCCTACATTTTCACCTGTAACTTCTAACTAGGGTAAACTTTGAAAGCTATATACAGTTACGTCCGCAGGACCCTTCTAGTTGCAGGGTTATATGAGCCTTGTAGCTTCACCAAGAACCTGAGGAACCCAGAGCCAATACGGAGTTGCACCTTGCAATGGTTTTTCATTGTGTACCGGGTATACAGTAATTTATTTGGTAAATCTGTATCAAGGAAACCTATGTATTTCTGAAATGGGAACAAAATATGGAGTTTAAAAGCAGTGGTTATTTGTGCATCTCTGAATTTGTGGGTACCCATATTAGCATGTGAATTAGAGGGTATTGTTCAAAATGACTTATTTTTTACACACTGTCTTACACTTGGAAGGCAGAAGTGCATAGAAAGACAAATGGTAAGAACACTTGTTCTACTACTGTGTTCCCCTAAGTCTCCCGATGAAAATGGTACCTCACTTGTGTGTGTAGGCCTAGTGTCTGCCACAGGAAACGGCCCAAAACACAACATGGTCGCATCACATTTTTCCAATGAAAACTGCCCCTTTTTTTTCAATGGGCCTAGGCGTGGTTTTGGGCCCTAGCTCAGCCAGCACCTAGTGAAACCTAGCAAACCTGTACATTTTTGAAAACTAAACACCCAGGGAATCCAGGTTGGGGAGGCTTGTGTGGCTCTCACCAGGTTCCGTTACCCAGAATCCCTTGCAAACCTCAAACTTTGTCCAAAAAATCAAATTTTCCTCAGATTTCTGTGATTGAAAGTTCTGGAATTTGCAGGGAGCCACAAACTTCCACCCACCCAGCATTCCCCCAAGTCTGACAATAAAAATGGTACCTCACTTGTGTGGGTAGGCCTAGTGCCTGAAACAGGAAATGGCCCAAAACCTATTGTGGAGACATCAAAGTTATTTATCATGAAACAAACTGGTTTTGCAAGGGAGTCACTCACGTTTTTGGTCCCGAGCTCGACGGCCATATAGGGAAACCTACCAAACCCAGACTTTTCTGAAAACTAGACACCCGGGGGAGTCCAGGGAGGATCCCCCAATGTTTTCTTACCTAGAATCCCCTGCAAACCTCAAAATTAGCTTTAAAAATCCCATTTTCCTCACATTTCTGTGTGGGAAGTTTGTGGGATCACTGCGCCGGCACAAATTTCCTACTACCCAGCATTCCCTCAGGTCTCCCGATAAAAAATGGATTTGCCATTTGTTGAGTCTCGCCTCTTTGGAGTCACCATAGACTTAGAGCTGTGCCTCTAGCTTATGCGGTTGGAAAGCTGTGTGCCAGTTACTATGTCTAACATCTAGCATCCTCTTGAAAGATTTTTAGTGATCCCCAGTTGGAATCCTGAACAGGGCAATGCGATATATGAATGTTCCTGAGGTAGGTAACCCATAGTCACCATGTATGGAAAGAATAGCAGATTTCCAATCAAGCAGTATCTGCTTCACTTCACACAAGGTCTTGTGCATGCTCAATGCAAGTCAGTAATAGGGGGATTGTTGAAACCAGGGGGCCTATATAACTGTTGGAAAGTCTAGTGAAATGACTTAATTGAAACTTTTTGAAAGTCATTCCGCCACACTGTCCCAGAAGGGTTTAAGAAGTCTACAGCCAAAGAACATATGGGCGAAGTCCCCTGGTTCTTCGCTAAAGTTCCAACATAATTCAGAGTCGGATAATTTGAGTTTGGCTAGTCTGCCATGTGACAAGTATGCTAAATGAAACGTGAATAACTTGGGTTGTGTGAGAGAAGGTATAAGTTTGTGGTGTAGTGCAGTATTGGAAATGTTCCCTATTAACCATTTTAAAATATTTGTCCAGGTTGGCAGGGAAAGGTGAGCAAGGTGTTTACATTTTTTTTATATTTTAGAGGCGGTGTGGCCTAAAACCCATTTTACTAACAGTTTTTCTATGTCAAGATCTCTGAGCGGACCACTCTTTGTTACCTTGACCTTTACTTTAAGGAAAGTATAGAAGTGTATATTGGGCAGATGTTTAGGAAGTTAAAGTTCTGCAAATAATGGTCTTGGGCCATACTATAGATCTGAGGGAGGAGATAACTTTTTCTGCTCAAAGTACCCATTATTGTGTTTCGGCTCATTTTACAGTTTTTTGGCAGTTCGATAGAAATAACAGGGTGGAGTTAGATATGCGGGTCTCCATTTCCTTTTCTAGCAGGAGAATTGCTTTGATTTCTTTAAGAATTTGCTGGGAATGTAGGGAGGCATTGTAAAAATGGTGGGGGTAACTAATTCTCTTTCCACCAGTACCAAGATGATTGGGAATCATTATCTATAATCAATCTTGCTCCCTGTGTGGCAAGGTCGTTTGGTGGTGGTAAACAATGGGGGAGGTTCCAACCACAATTTCTGTGGTGTAGATGTAGATTTTTTAAGGCAATTGTGGCCTTTTTATATTTCCAAAGAAAAGAGGAAGTGATTTTGTTTACCGCAGAGACAAAATGTTCCGACAAGTGTACAGGTAACATACTAGAAATGAAATGGGGTAATCATAATTGTTATGGATTCAAGTCTGCCCCACCATGAGATGTGTTTAGGAGACCAGGTCTCTATTAAGTCCCTAACTTTGTCAAAGGTTTTTGCTTCATTATATCTTACTGAAGATAGGAGGTCATTGGAAAACCACAACTCAAGATTTTTAATACAATTGGGTTGTCGATGTAATCTGGAGTCACCCAAGCATGAAAGGGGACAGTGTACATTTAGTGGGAGGACTGCAGTTTTATTCCTATAAATGCAATAGCCTGAAATTGCTGAGAAACCTTGATCATATCCAAAAATGCCGGGATGGCTGCATCAGCTTACTTAGAAAAGACCAAAATATTGTCCTCGTGCGCAGCCGTTTTGAGTTGGAATGATTTGAAGCCAACACCCTTAATGGCTTCAGAACACTTAATCAATTGTAGAATAGATCAATTACTAACATAAATAATAATAATGGGGAGAGAAGACAACCTTGTCAGGTGCCTTAATGAAGGGGAAAGAAGTCCAAAAAGCAGCCATTGACTAGGACTTTAGCTATCCGGGCATGACCGTGTGCCCAAAGCCAGGGCCCAAGTTTTGGTGATGCAGAATCACCTCCAAGTTAGGGTTGAATTACCCTTTCAAGGGCTTTCCCTGCGTCTAGGGCCATGGCCGCCATGGGAGAGATTGGTTCTTTCAGTAATGGGGCTAAAGGTTCATGTATTGTCAATTGCCATTCTACCCTTCAGAAACCCTGATTGCCATTTATGAATCAATTATGGAATACAAGCCTCTTTTGAAATTGCTACAATTTTTGCTTCTGCCCCAGACCTGAGACCATCCCTGTTAGTGTAAAGTGGCTAAGAGTGGCTTCAAGGGGTGTTGGAATTGTCTCTAGCATGGACTTATAAAAAGCTACCCGGACCTGGAGCCTTCTCACTAGGAATTGATTTGATGGCCTTCGTAATTACCTCTTGCGATATGGGTTTATTTAGTCTGGCTTTATCATTATCCAGAATAGAACTGGGGTGCAGCTTATCCTTGGGAAATTTTATACAGGTGTCTGTTAGTAAGAGTCGTTGGCTTGTGAAGAGAAGCATGAAAATCTTTTTTTTTTTTTTTTTTTTTTTTTAATCGCCTGTTTCTTTAGTCTTGGTTCTAATGGAGCCATTCAATCCCCTGATACCAGTAATTAGTGATTTGTTTGTTGATATTTTAGATAAACAGCTAGTGGCATGCTCGCTTTAAGGTACAGGCACTTTCTTGCTTTCTGTGCATGGATTGAGAGATGTGACCTTTTGATGTTTTCGTTATATTCAAACTTCAAACGTTTGGTTTTCTAGGGCACATGAATTTTTAGTTTAGGTTGCATTTTAGTTCTCTTGATTTAATCATTGAAGGCATATAGTATACACTTGATCTCTTTATTTCTCCTGGAGATTGGTCACCCGAGAAGAGACAGTTTGTGTTCCCTTTAAGGAATGGCTCATTCTTTTTAAAAAGTTTAAGCCTCATTGACATACTCTAATAATTCAGTATTGAGATGCCAGTAGGTGGGTTTACCTAGGTTACTTGTGTTTAAAAGGGTTAGGGTCACAGTAGCATGGCCAGATATAATGATGGGTTCTATCGTCGCATCAGCAACTGATTGTAAAAGTGTTGAGTCTGTGAGGAGATCATCAATGTATGAGTAAGTTAAGTGGAGCAGAGAGAAATAAGTGAAATCTTTAGCGACTGGGTTAAGGAGTCACCATCCATCATTGAGTTTACGGCTAGTACAGAAAATTTGCATGGCTTTGTGTGATTTAGGTGGCCTAAATTGAGAGGCATAGTGTCTATCCAGGATCGGGTCCATGGGAAGATTGATATCAGCCTCTCGTAAGATGGGTACATCAAGTGGTAAAAGCGATAGTGTGGCATTAAAGGAATCTCAGAATTAGAAATTGTCTATGTTGGGAGCATAAGTGTTCAACGTATACAGCCTGCTTTCACCATTCTTTAGTCATGATAGAAGCCAGCGACCCTCATTATCCTGTTCATTTGAAATAAATTCTAAACCTGAGTTTTTAGATAAAAGCGTAATAACCCCATATTTTATTTTTCAGTGCACCTGAGCAAGCCAAATCTTCCACCCAGCCTGTCCTCATTCTCTATGTAATTTTAATTTCCTAAACAAATACTATATCCCCTTTTAATTTGTTACAATAATCACTAAATTTCTTTCTCTTAACTGGATGATTTAGGCCTTTGGTATTGAGGGAGGCAATCTTAACTGTGAAAACGAGAGACAGCAGAAGCATAAAAAAAGTAGATAGAGGAGAAAAGGACAAACGTAAGAAAAGCTAACCCATTAATCTCCCCAACCCTCGATGGTAGTCCCAAGAGATGAGGCTTACCAGATGGAGCGTTAGTAGGAGTCTCCCCCAGGTGGAAGGGGACCCCTCTTCTCCAAGGAAATAAGACATGGTAATTGGAAACCTTAAGGAACAATTAACAAGAACATTGTGTACAGACAACACATAACTCATAATAGAAACATGGCATGGTTACAAACCGAAGCAAACCTTTGTTGATAAGCACTGGCTAGAAGAAACCTATATTAAAAAGAGGAACATGTGTGCCCATAGTGGCCCTAGTACTAGTATGTGCCCTCATACAAAAAGTGTTGTGGCATAGAAGACTGTGTGGGCAACAATGTGAGAGCGGACCAACAAGTTGGAAGACCATTGATGTCAAAAACATCTACTGATTTGCCTTTCCTATTGACAGGGATGAAAATTCGAACCATTAACTCGAAGGCTAAGAATAAAATGTGATTTATAATATTAGCTACATGTTAAACTTGGGAGCTAACAGAAGTGGAGAACAACGCTTCATTTAAAAGGGGAAAGGCAGCTACATTAGAGGGGGTCACTAAATGGGAACAGCAACCTACAAGGCAGAACAGTGGGATCTCAGTTGTACTATGCATACCGCATCAGGAGATTCTTATCCAAGTCTGGCAATACCATAGGGCTGCCACCATGGATGGCCTACTGTGCAAACAGAATATAGTGTATGAAGCTTTGGGAAGGTCTGGTCCAGAATGCTTGATTAGACTGTAAACCAGGGCAGGTTGAATTGTCTGGGTAGTCCGAAGTGTATGTGCCTAGGTAAATGATAGGTGTAGGTACCATAAATGTATGTTACTACCTGGTAGCAGGACACCACAAAAAGGTCTTCAAGTATCCATTCGGGATTCAGACTTGTTGTGTAGAAAGGAAGCAAGATCAGAAGGTTCAGTAAACACTAATTGTTGACCTTTAGAGACCATTCTGAATTTAGACAGACCAATAAAGGAGTGCTAAATGGACATTTCATATAGTTTTGTACAAAGAGCAAGAAAACCATCCCACTGTTCACTGCGTCTCTAGCGAAGTATTGTGAGATTGAGATCTTGGCCCCATTCCATAGTATTGCTTTGTTTTTTCCTCATGCGAGTGAGAATAACTGAGTGTTGGTGTCCGAGGGGCTCAAAGAACAAAGGCCTCGGAGGTACCACTCTTAGTCTTGAAGGCTAGAAAACGTGGACTTGCTCTATCTCGAACTCTCTGGAAGGAAATCCCTAGCATTTTTTTAATTCAAGAAACTCGATCACTGAGTGAGCTGAGTCTTCCACCCCTTCAGAAGGATATATATATTTATATATATTTTATATATATATATATATATATATATATATATATATATATATATATATATAATCTACTGGCGGTCGCCAGTAGATAGTTATAGTTGGGACCTATTTTCCATAGGAAATCCGCGACATTCTATTTGAAATAACTCTTGCGTCGGTTGACGAATCTTCGCGAATTTTTCAAACTTTATGGCCCGCTCAGGTCCGCTCCTACCCTGCAAGTTTCGGGGTGATTCGTCAAGCGGGGGCCGAGAAAAAAGGGGGGTCCCAAAACGTGTTTTCCCCATTCATTTTCCCATAGGAAACTTTAGCCACGGCTGCAGCCCGAACTGCTGAACGGAATTGCACCAAATTTGGCAAAGAGGTAGTTCTTGGTTCAGAAAGAACCCTTTTTGTTAAATGGTGTAAATCCGTTCAGTAGTTCCTGAGAAAATCAAAAGGAAAATCACATATATATCTATGGCCGCGTCGGATTCGCGCACCCTGCGTGCACCGTCCCGATCACGAGCTGCATGCTAATTGGCTGTCAACACTCCAAATCAGGAAGTGTTGGCAGCCATTTTATGCCTCGGTAGAACTGAGGCACAGAAACAAGTGCGCAAAACGCACAAAGGGGGCAGGGTAGAAACACCCTGACCCCCTAGGTCTGCTCAGGGGTGCCACAAGGACCCCCTGGGCAGAAAAGCTTTTTTTTTTTTAAATTTAAAAAAAAAAACCATTGTGCCACAGGCCCCGCCCCTTCCTTTACCACTCTGCAAACGCGCCCTGGCGCGTTTGCAGAGGGGAACAATTCCCCTTGAATACTGGGGGTCCCTGGGGCCAACTAGCCCACCAGGAACCTCCAGTGTGCGCCAGGGGGCTGCGTTGCAGAGAGGTGTACAGAGGCCACGCCCCTTTTTACACCTCTGCAACGCAGCTCTGTGGCGCTTTTTGGAGGTACATGGTGGGCTAGTTGGACTCCAGGGACCCTCAGGATTCAAGGGGACTTAATTCCCCAACTTAAAACGCGCCACGGGCGCGTTTGCGCAGTGGTGAAGGGAGGGGCGGGGCTTCAGGTGACATGTGTGCAAACAGGCCCCGTTGCGCGTTTTAAGATGGGGAATTAAATCCCCTTCAATCCTGAGGGTCCCTGTGGGCCAACTAGCCCACCAGGTACATCCAGAAAGCGCCACAGAGCTGCGTTGCAGAGAGTTGCAAAAAGGGGCGTGGCCTCTGAACACCTCTCTGCAACGCAGCTCTCTGGCGCATACTGGAGGTATCTGGTGGGCTACTTGGCCCCTCGGGACCCTCTGGATTGAGGAGGATTTAATTCCCCATCTTAAAACGCGCCACGGGGCCTGTTTGCAGACATGTCACCTGAAGCCCCGCCCCTCCCTTCACCACTGTGCAAATATTCCTCTAAAATCAGCCGAACTACGAATTCCGATTTACTCACCTGTTATCAGGAGAGACCTCAGTGCTGCACCTTTGAGCCCAGTACTGATCCTGAAAAATAATTTTAACCGTACTTACCAGTAACTTGAATTTCCTTCCATAGGCTAACATTGACTGGTTTCACTTGGAAATTCTTCTAAGTGTGGAGTTTTGGAACTTTATAATATTCCTCTAAAATCAGCCGAACTACGAATTCCGATTTACTCACCTGTTATCAGGAGAGAACCCAGTGCTGCATCTTTTAGCCCAGCACTGACCCTGAAAAGTAATTCTAACCGTATTTACCAGTAACTTGTATTTCCTTCCATAGGAATCCATTGTCTGGTTTTCAGCAGAAAAGTTTCAAAGTGTCGATTTTCACAAACTACAAATATTTCTTAAAAATCGCCTGTATGACTTAAACGCATTCTTTCAACTGTTTACAGGAGATGCACCAGTGCTGGATCCAGGATCCACCACTGAGTAAGAAAAAGTAACGATAACACTACTTACCTGCTAAGTGAATTTCCTCCCATAGGATAACATTGGTGATTCTATGTGAAAAAGTTTGTCAACTTTTAAAATACAATAATATTCCTTAAAAATCACTACTGTAACCAAAACGCTTTTACTCAACTGTTTACAGGAGATGTCCCAGGACTGAATCTAGGATCCAGTCCTGTGGTTAGAAAAGTAATCCATAAAGTAACTAATTGCATTTAACTAGAAATTCACATTGAGTTCAATGTTGCATTGTGTTTGAAATTGTGTTGCCCATTGCAACAACTGTAACTACTGTACTTAAAAGTCTATTCCCTATTTGCAAAGTATTTAAACTAAAGTAATTCATTCTGAGAAAGTATATTTTGTAATGTATAATGTAATTATAATGTAATTTAAAAAATAAAATATCTAAAAATAAATAGTTTTAAAAAATGTAGTAAATCCGTATCAAAAAATAGGTTTCAGACATGTTATAGTTAGGAATTAGCATTTAAAAAACCTTACAAATTCACTGAAAAAACCATAGGTTTTAGGGACAGTTATAGTTAGTTGGACATTGCACTCGTACAAAACCCGTGAAATTCCCCGTTATAGTTAGTTCAGGTAACTATAACTCGCGCCCCGCAATGCACTGCTGATGACGTCACATATTACATCACTCATGACATGGTCAGTGACATCACTGATGACATCACTGATGACATCTCAAATGACATCACTGATGACATCATCCATGTGATAATTTGATGCATCTTCTCACACCCTAATATAACTTACGATACACCCACTGTAAATTACAGACTGCCATTGTCAAAACCATAGACACTCCAACACCAATTACTATATACACACTCACTGATTCTTAGGTCTACATACACACATCTACTCACTCACCCGTACAGTCACTCATACTTATAGTCACTCAGTACAGGACTATTATATGCACTCATACACCTATATAAACACTCACACACCGCCACTCATCCATAGAGGTACTCGCACACCTAGTCAGTCATGCAAAAATTAAGCACACACCCATTTACTCACCTATACAGTTATACACACACCAGCTCACTTACTCATACAAATACTAGCACATTCTTACGCTCTTATACAATCTCTGATACAAGCACACACTAATCCATACAGTCACAATCACACACTCTGCTTATAGCTATTTATATACTCCAACACACATATATACTGCCTTTCACATATGTAGTTACTCACACATGTACCACTGGGACATACATTCACTCACTAACACACTCTTACACACACTTACCCACCCATACAGTCTATCACAGATGCACTCTTGAAACCATCCCCCCAGTGAATCACCCACTCACACATCTATGCACAGAGGCGCACACACCCCACCCACACAAACACTCAGGCACCCATACAGATACTCAGACAACCAATCAATAACTCATATAGACACTCATGTAGCTATTCACAAACCCATGCAGCCACTTACACAGCAACAGACAGACTGATACAGACATTCACCCAGTTTAGTCACTAACCCATGCATTCAGTAAGATACGTTTAATCTCTCACTTATAGAGTTAGTCACGCACCTACTAAATCATCCATTCAGACACTTATACACCCACTCATTCTTCACTACGCCTTTCCCTATATATATTAAACATATTTAAACTTTACAGAAACAGTCACTGGATGATGTCATCAGTGATGTCATTTGAGATGTCATCAGTGATGTCACTGACCATGTCATGAGTGATGTAATATGTGACGTCATCAGCAGTGCATTATGGGGCGTGAGTTATAGTTACCTGAACTAACTATAACGGGGGAATTTCACGGGTTTTGTACGAGTGCAATGTCCAACTAACTATAACTGTCCCTAAAACCTATGGTTTTTTCAGTGAATATATATATATATATACACACACACACACTGAGGTTACTTCTAATATGATCCGCTAAATTGGTGATTTCCCGTTTTAGGGTCATGATCAGCTTGTCTGAACTATGAATTTGTTTGCTCTAGCGATTACTGCTGTCCTACAGAGTGCTGAGCCTGTTTTCTGCATTTGTAAGTCTCCGGTTTAAATCTTTTAAATCTTTTTTGATTCCAGCTTCTTCGAGCTATAGAAAATCTGTACTGGTTTTGGTACTGTATGCGATATAATGTACCACATTGAGTTTCTTTAGGGTGTTATCAAGTGTAGTCATATTGACTGCCTTATCTATGGTGGTGCACCCTGAATTAGAGGGTTTTCCTTTGACCTCTCTAGGTTGGCTTAATGGTCCTTTTTTTTTTTGTGTGTTTTTTCGCATCAGGCGTCTTGGAGGTGTAACTGGGAATGAACTCTGTTGTAGAAGTGAGTCCAATGATTAACTTAACACCCCAACAGATCAAAGGAGAATAAGAAGCTGATCATGTGTGTGGCGCTTTAAGATGCGGCATGAATAATCTATACCAGTGCCACCTAGTACATCTCCACGCAGTTGGAATGGGTGTTGATGTACAGGTATACACTTTATAGCAGTGCCATTTAGTAAATCGCCTCAGTTGGGATGGGTATGGATGTTGGTAATCCACGTTGAACATTAGTACACCCGATGGAGAAACTAGTTTACACAAAGGAAAAAGCTGAAAACTGGAACTCTAGCACCCGGCACAGGGGTGAGGGTAAAGGAAGGATTGTATGCTAGTAAACCCGTCACACAAGAGCACATCCAAGGAAGCTGTGTGAGAACAGTGAAAATACTAGCAAAGTTGAAGGAGACAGTCTGTGCTGTGCGCATTTAAACAAGAAGGCCAAGCATCCTCATCCTGATCCTCAAGTTGGTTACACTGGATAATTGCTAGTTAATTGCTACCACGGCCCTTCAACTCGAAGAGCACGTGGATTGGCAGGCGTCCCAAAAAGCTGGTGTTGGGGGCGCTACATACCGCATGCCCTCAGGGAAGAAGTTGTACAGGGCCAGGAAGCACACTGAGATGGCTGTTCATGGTGCACCTCCCAACATTCAGCGCTCTGCTCACAATACAGCACATAATTTGAAAGTATAAAGGCAGCACACAATTTCCTTGGATATACATGTGACATACTACTAATTTTGAAATGCATGAGCAACATGCTACCTCCTTTTATTTTTGATTAATTTTATTGATTTTATGAAAAGACAATAATAAAACCAGAGTATAAACAGCACAGCATTTTCAGCAGCATAATTGCAGATGACATTAGGCGAGTAAAACATTATTATGTTGGCATACGCTGTCGTATCTCCGCCCTCCGAATGATACATAAGAATGGACCCAGAGAAGACTGGGTAAGGGATTAACCCACCATTCCCAACCATTTGCCCCAAATTTTCCGATGTTTGGCCGGGCATCCCCTGGCCTCGTGGCAGTTCTTGTGTGGCGCACCAGTCTACTCCTTTGCGCCATTTGGCTGTATTAGGCATGACCGGATTCTTCCATGCCATTGCAATGTCTCGCTTGGCCACCACAAGGACGGTGCCTAGGAATAATTTGTCTGCTCTAGATCCGTCCAGCCCATCTGTGACACCTAGTAGTATGTCCAAGGGGTTGAGGTACTGCCCATCCCAGCACCTCCGTAAACTCAGTTTCCAGTGACTCCCAATAGGAAGCTATGAGGGGGCAAGACCATACCATATGGAAAAAATCTGCAGGCTCAGCCCCACATCATGCACAAGATGGGTGTGGCATTAGTCCTGCCCTGTGTAAGCGGACAGGGGTGAGATAGGGGGCATGTAGGTAGTATAATTGGACCAAGCGGAGTCTGGTGGAGACAATGATGGTCTTGGGGGGCCATCAAGGCATCCAGTCATCGTCTTCCAGAGCACCTAGCCAGGCCTCCCATCTAGTTCTAAATGGGTCAAGGGAGGTGGGACCATTGTTAGTTAAGGAGCAATAAATGCGAAACAGAGAAGAAGGTTTATAAAAATAGCCTTCTGAGCTATAAACCACTCCTGTTTACCACCAAACAAAAGTTCTACGCTAACCAAATTGATTCGACAAAAAACTCGGCAAAAGAACTTTTTAGAACCGTCTCTTGCTTGGCATCGCCACACCCAGCTAAAGTTCAGTCGATTCAGGAACTTTGCGAAGATATCGCCAAATTCTTCCTGAATAAAGTGGAGGGCATTTTTTCGGCGTTCAATGGTCCAAGCATAGCTGGGAGGGCCACGGTAAAAGAGGAACATAAGCTCTTTAAAGCGTCCCCCCATATCCTAGACAAGTTTGAGCCATTAACTATGGACAATACTCATAGCATGCTCGTGGCAGCAAGTTCAGGGTCACCTTATGACCCATGCCCGGTTGCAGTGGCCAAACTAGCCGTGGAACCAGTTACCCTCGCACTTACGCCCATTTTTAATGCTATGATTGAAACAGGACATTTTCCCAAACTCTGGAAGGTGGCTTCGATTTTATCCCTTCTAAAAAAGCCCAGCCTGGACCCCAAGGACCCAAACAGCTTTCGTCCAATTTCGCGGCTCCCATTACCAGCAAAAATGATAGAAAAAGCTATAAATGTACAACTTAGTGCCTTTCTCCGAGAGACCCAAGCCTTGGATCCCACCCAATATGGCTTTAGAGAGCGACATAGTACGGAGTCAGCTCTCATCAAGGCCACTGATGAGATTAGGAAAGCTGTGGATCAAGGTGGCAAGGCCGCCTTGATCCTACTGGATCTCTCCGTGGCCTTTGATACGGTCCATCACGATCTTTTGATGGACCGTTTAAGGGCATGTGGGATCCAGGATAAAGCATGGAAATTCCTACAATCTTTCTTAACAGAGTACAAATTGTATCTCTGGGTGACCACCATTCAAAACCTTTTGCTTTGCCTTGTGGAGTCCCGCAAGGGTCATCGTTGAGCCCCACATTGTTCAATGTATATGTTGCATCCTTGGCCCCAATCATTAGTGCCTTTGGCTTTGGTCTCACCTCCTATGCGGATGGCACCCAAATTGTGGTGTCTGCTTCCAGGACAGGAGGTGGGCATGGATAAACGTTTCCAGGATTGTATGGAATCAGTTGGCAGCTGGATGGCGGAAAATTGCCTAAAGCTTAATTCAGGCAAGACGGAAGTTATACTATTTGGGAATGACGGCAATTTCTGGAATCCAAACTGGTGGCCGTCCTCCATGGGCTCTCTTCCTATACCCATGAAAAAAGTGAAAAACCTAGGAGTAATTGTAGATGACAGACTTAATTTCGGTGACCAAGTAAATGCAGTATCTTCTTCAACTGCGTATGTTCTTAAAACAGTGAAAAAAATATTGCCGTTTTTACCAGCGGACAGTCGGCAAACGGTGGTCACCGCACTAGTCCTATCAAGGCTGGATTATTGCAACAGTCTCTATTTAAATATTCAAGAACGTTTTATGAACAAACTCCAAAGGCTGCAAAACGCGGCTGCCAGGCTACTTATGGGTACGCCCAAGTTTGACTCAATCTCCAAAGGAATCAAAAAATTACATTGTCTCCTGGTGAGGAATCGAGTGCGCTTCAAATCTCTTTGCACCGTACTTAAAGCACTTCAAGGAATAGGACCCGATTATCTACAAAAACAGTTTAAATGGTACATACCCAAAAGAAATCTTCGTTCGCTAGGAGCCAAGTTGGTTACAGTTACAGCTACAAAAAAAAGCAACGTGGGGAGGCCGAAGCTTTGTCTTCGGGGCAGCTAAAGCCTGGAATGACCTTCCTGTCCACCTTAGAAATGCCACAGATCTTTTAGCCTTCAGGAGGGGTTTGAAAACATGGCTTTTTGATAAGTAACTCTGCCTTTGCTGCTTTAGTTGAATGGATAGGTAACAAGTGGCAGGACACCCTTGGGTAACCGTTGCGCTCTAGAAATATCCGTAACATAACATTTGCTGGGTCAGCCTATTCCCCCATTGGGTATGATGCAGGGAGGCACGCCAGGCTAGCAGAACTGCGCGGGTTATGTGGATAAGGTCTTGGGGATGGTTCCCCGTACATCATAATCTGGACCTGAGAAAGTCCCAGATCCCTCAACTCGGTCCAAAAGGCAGGGTCGGACCGGCCCCCATTGAACCAATCGTGCAGTGCTAGGAGGCGGGTTGCTAGATAATATAGATACAAGTTTGTCATACCCATGCCTCCATCGAAGGGTGGAATTAGGCAGCGAGAGAGGGCCATGCGTGGCCGCGAACCACTCCAGAAGAACCTCGCGATCAAACTGTCCAACCCCCTGAACCAGGCCTGGGGAATATGGAATGGGGTGTTTTGAATGACGTAGAGAAATCAGGTAAGAATCGTCATTTTAAAAAGTGCTACTCTACCTAATAGGTTGAGCGGCAGGGTTTGCCACTTCTGGAGGTCCTTTTTGGCTTTTGTGACTAGTGGGGTGATATTAAGCGCCCAGGCCAGCTCAGGGAGCAGAGCGACCCAGATTCCCAAATATTTAAACGATTGTCGTCTGAGGATGGTAGACTGCCAATCAAAGCACTCTCTAGATAGATGCAGGGGCACTAGGGTTGATTTTTGCGGAGTTCAAGCGTAGGCCGGAGGCTCGTTCGAAGATACTGAGTATCTGTAGGCATCTGGGGCCAGATTGGGCTGGCTCTGCGAGGAAGAGCAGGACATCGTCTGCGTATAAGGCGATTTTTGTCCTCATGGGAGCCTTTCCACTTCCAGCCCTGGACCCGGTCGTCCGCACGAATGAGGCTGGCCAGGGGCTCCATTGCCAGGGCAAAAAGGCGGGGTGAGAGGGGACATCCCTCTCTCGTCCCTCTCCTGATTGGGAACGTGTCTGAGAGCACTCCATTGACAAGAACCCTTGCGGTCGGTTTGGAGTACAGGATTTGAACCAGACGGTGGAAGTCGGGGCCCATGCCCCTAGCGGCCAGGACATCGTCCAGGTATCCCCAGTCGACCGAGTCAAAAGCTTTCTCGAAGTCGACTAGGAGAAGTGCCAAATAGGGGGGTTAGTGACTGTCGGTTGGCCAAGGATAGGTGGAGGCGCCTAAGACAGTGCCTGGTACTTCGTGCCAGCATGAAGCTACACTGGTCGGGTGGACCAGCTTGCTGAGGTATGGCCTGAGACGCTGGGCCAGGACTGTGACGTAAATTTTGACCTCTGTATTAGGGATATGGGGTGGTAGTCGGTGCAGGCTGGTGAGGGCGGCTGTGTTTTGGGAATAATGACCATCGTGGCCGTGTCGGTCTCTAAAGGGAATGAGCCCCTTTCTATGGCTTCTGCATAGAGGGCTGCAAGGTGTGGGATAAGTATGTCACAGTAGGCGGAGTAGTGCTCCTGTGGGTAGCCGTCAGGGCCAGGAGTTGTCCCGGCTGCGACCTGCGAGAGGGCGTCTTGTATTTCTTCGTGTGTGATGGGGCTATCCATTCCGGCTGATTCGGCTGCATTAAGTTTAGGAAGATGCAGGTTTTCTAGGGTGACCAGGTCTGATAGCGAGAGTTCAGGCCTCTGGGCCGAGTAAAGATCAGAATAATAGCAAAGGTTTGGGCCATCGCTCTGGGCGAACGGTGGGTAATCCCTTCGGAGTCTCGGATTTCTGGAATTATCCGGTTCGCCAAGGGGTATGACACTAACCTATGCAGTATTCTCCCATTTTTATCACCCCATCCATATATGCGAGCGATAGAGGACCTCCATAGGAGCTTTGCCGAATCCAGTGAGATCTGTTTAATTTCATCTCTCACTAGTGCCAGCTGGCACAACTGGGACTAGTTTGTTGCTCCGGATGAGCTCCTTTCGAGTCAGGTCGCTTGGGCCTCAAGGAGGGCGAGCCTGCTATCCTGGGCTGCTCGTTGAGTTTTAAGGTGGCCTTTGGTGAATCCACGGATAGTGGCCTTACCCGCCTTCCACAGGGTACCCGGAGAGGAGACCAAGTCTTGATTAGTGAGAAAGTACTGCTTAAGTTCCGCTCCGATTGCTTCTTTGAATTTCCCGTCTTGGAGAAACCAAGCATTCATCCTCCACAATGGGCGGAGTGTATCATGGGGGTCACCTAGGGTTAGGAGTGATCCGAGATGCCTCGGGTAGGATACGTATTTCCCTGACCGTGCGACATTCGGGGGGCCGGCATAAACACCATGTTGATGCGGGCCTGAGTGTGGTGCGCTGCTGAGGTGTGGGTGTACTGGGTTTCTTGTGGGTTCCACGACCTCAATACATCACAGATACCCATGGTTTCGGTCCAGCTTGCCAATTGCTTGGCGTGTAGGACGCGTGAGGCAGAGGGGGTCCCTGTGGTATCAAGTCTGTTCAACATGACGGCATTGAAGTCTCCTCCCACCACCGATGTTCCCAGCGGTAAGGAACTAATCACCTCCCCAATGCGGCCTAAAGTCTGTGTATGCATGGCACCGGGAATATATGTGGAGAGGACGTTGAGGGCGTTGTCGCCCATTGTTCCGGAGAGGGCAACAAAGTGACCGTGGGGATCCCTGGTGATTTGAGTAAGTACGAAGGGCAAGTTACACCTCAGGAGGATCGCCACCCCGAGTGCCAGGATCTGTCAAACCCGTATCTTGCGAGGAAGGGACAGAGATTACCCTTGAGGTGGGTTTCCTGGAGCAGGAGTATGTCGGGGGTGTATCTTTGGGCATGCTGCAGAACAGCGATTTGCTTGATTCTGCCCAGCAGGCCGTTGACATTCCAAGACATTACCCGGAGAGAGTCTCCTCTATGTATCGCCTGTGTCATGGTTGGTGTGAGAAGCCCACGGAATCACAGGAACCCGCCATGTGGTGGGAGTGTTTGGGTGATGGTTAGTGTTGGCTGGAGGCCTCGCCTGTTGGTTTGTACTTGGAGTGTAAGGCTGTGCTGGTGCAAGGCTGAAGTGCTGCGAATTTTGAACTACTGAACTTGGTGTGAATCTGGGACAATGGTCCCAACCCCCCCCCCCCCCCACCCCACCTCCCCACCCTGTACTTCGAGAACAGAAGCATCTGTCACCCAATAACTGTAGAAGGAAAAGGCTAAACTATAACGTTTAGAGTCAGGGTAGCGTGAAGGACCCCTCTCGTTACAGGATAAGACTGCACATCGGCAGAATTATCTGATTGACATGGTGTATTGTGTCAATATACAAAGAGATCCCCTGGCCCACAGGGCGCAGACCGTGAATCCCCACGGGGTCCGTCAGCCGAGAAGTGCCGGGCTGCTGGAAAGGTCAGTCAGTGGAGTCAATGCCCAAAGTCTTAGGGGAGATGCTTCGTGCGGGTGAGTGGTCTTGAGAGCTGGACTGCGGTGGAGGGCAGGATCCAGAAGACAGTTCTCAGCGTTGGGGGAGGGAGGGGGGCCCCAGCTGTCGGCGAGCCCAATCTGGCTCTGTGTGTTTTTCGACCCTTGTGGGAATGTGCTCACCTCCCTCTTGGAGTAGGGTTGGTAGTGGAGGCAGCTCGGACTTTTAAGGGCAGGGTTGTGGTTTTCAGTCGAAGAGGGCGGTCTTCAGTCAGCCAGGTCCAAGCTGATTCTGGGTTGTCAAAGAAATATGTTTTATCCCTGAAGACCACACGTAGCCGAGCTGGGAAGAGCAGTCTATATTGCAGGTTAAGGGTGCGCAGTTTTTGCTTGACTTACGTGTATGAATGTCTCTGGGTCTGGACTTCCCGTGTGTAGTCCGGGGATATCATAATAGTGTGGTTTTGGTAGGATAGGGTTTTCTGAATGCGGGCTGCTGTAGGATCAAGTCTCTGTCTCTGAAATTGAGGATCCTAGCAATAATGGGTCTGTGTGGGGCACCTGGGGGGGGGGGGGTTTGAGTGCCAGAGAGTGGTGGGCCTGCTCCACTGCGAACCAAGCGGATAATGCATCCTTGGGCATCCATGAGGTGATTGAGCGTTCAATAAAGGACTCCATCGGGCCCTGCTCTGAGCCCTCCGGAAATCCTATCAGGTGCAGATTATTGCGTCTAGATCTGTTCTTGGCATCTTCAGCCCTTTTGTGTAGATCCTTGGCTTGGGATTGCAGATGGGTCATTTGTTCTTTCAATCTCAGGACGTCCTCTTCAACCGAGGAGGTGCGGGACTCAGTTTCAGCAATGCGAGCTGATGCATTGCGGAGATCCGGTCGAAGCAGGGCCATATCGACCCGGACCTCCCCGATCTTGTTTTCAACCGAGGCCTGTGAGGCGCTGATGGCTTGCAGGATCGTATTAAGGTCTCATCCCACCGGAGCAGGTCCCCCGGCTGTCCCGGACAGGGCCCCAGCATCGCTGATGGTGCACTGATCGATTTTGGTCTGCGTTACAGGCGGTTTCGGACCTTGGTCCTTTCCCATGGTTGGCGGAGACGAAGGGTAGGCAGTGGATGTTGGTGGCGCTGTTGAGTGCCAGGCAGCTTTACCGTAATTCCTGTGGTCGGTTTTGTCCAGACGTCCTGCAGGTTCACATGGGTCTTTGCTGATCCCCCGGGGGTGTGGGGGGGGGAAGTCTCTGTATCCTTCCGGCCAGGTCACTTGGTTGTGTCGAGGCAGGTCTTGACTTCAGGCAGAGCAGGGTTCCACCATCGATGTGTCAGAGCCACAATAGGGACGAGGGTAGGCAAGTCCCTGGGACACAGCCACTGCAGCCCGAAGTTCGTTCGACTCCCCGATATGTCATGTGCAGGGCAGATCGGGTTGGTAGGGGAGTAGGGCTAAGTCAGGTGATCACCCTCTAGCCCGTTTTGCTTGGTGGTTGCTGCCCGTAGGGTGGAAGGGGTAAGGACCACTGCCTGTGCGGCGCAGAAGGGATGCACTTGGTCTCTCTCTGGCGTCCAGAGGCCAGTGGGGTTTTCCGGTGGAGTAATTGGGTGGGATAGCGAGTGCACCCCGCAGCTCAGTGAGGAGGCCAGAGCGCGGAATCTTGGGAGCCCAGCGGGGAAGGGAGGGGGGACAAACCCACCGCTGCGCGAATTCACAGCCGATCTCCCTACCTGTAGGCGCTCAGGTGTTGTCCCACGTTGCTGCGCAGTAGGATAGCGAATATTGGCTCCCTTCCTTAGGTGGAGTCAAAGCTCAACTCTCCCCTCCTAGGTCTCTCCAGGCCCAGGGTGAGCGCCCCTGCACCCGGGGCTCCCGCGATCCAGGAAGCTGGGCCCCCACCAGGCTCCGAACCCCCACCTGGAGCAGGGGGCAGCAGCAGGGGAGTCCCAAGGAGGCTCAACAGTCAGCGGGGGAGGGAGGGGGTTGAGGCCTTTAGTGGGTGTGGGATAGGCACGCCCGAGACACTCTCCTTCAGGGTCAGCCCCAGTGCTCGAACAGGCATCCAAGGTCCAGATGTAGGCTGGTCCACACAGGCCTTCGGTTGTGCTCGCCTCAGACGCAGGAGAGGCTGTGCCAGTCGGGGCAGAGAACGGGTCTAGGGCCCATCGTCTCATTTTTGTGCTGGTGGAACCATAGGGGCCTCCGATTGTCGCTGCAATCCGTCGCAGGTTTCACATGAATTTGAAGAGCCACTGCCACGTTATGAGGCAGAGGGGTGAGATCGGGCCCCTATGCTCCGGTGTGCCGAGTGTGGGCCGCCATTTTGTCTGAGGTGCAGTCGGGAGGCCTAGGCTCACTGGGGAAGGGAGGGGGGACCGAGGCCCGCCGCTGTGCGAATTCGCAGCCGATCTCCCCACCTGAGGTCGGTCGGGTGCCCACTGAGTCGCAGGTCCGCAGGACCACCAAGACTGCTCCTCTCCCTCGGCGGTGTCTGAGCTCCTGCTCCCCCTCCCAAGACTCTCCAGTCCACCAGGTCCAAGGCAGGCACCCCCACACCAAAGGCTCCCGCGGTCCCGAGAAGTCTCTCCCAGGATCTGAGCCCCCTCGGAGCAGGAGGGGGCTGGTGAAGAGTCTCGCGGAGACTTAACAATCAGGAGAGACGAGAGGGGGGAGAATTCCACCGGAGGCCCCTGCTGTGCGACCACCACAGCCGATTCCCCCCGGTATGGGTCTTGGCTGTCGGGGGCGGGATGGGCACGTCTTCGGTCCCACCCTCTCTCAGGGACAGCTCCGGTGCCAGAGTCAACACCCGGGGCTCAGATGCCATCCAGCCCACGTGGATCTACAGCTGTGTTCAGTCCAAGCCCGGGAGGCTCTGGCCGGAGGGCCCCCCCCCCCCCTTCCGGGGCATGCACAAGTCCCAGTCACTCACCGGTCTGCAAGGGAGACGGCGCCAGGCGGATGCCCCCGCGCCACACCAGATCGGGACCAGGACACCGGGTACGTCTGGAGGCCGGAGAGCGGTTTCAGGGCCAGTCGCCGTGTCTTTAAGTCTGTTCTTCCTGGGGCCTCTGATTGTCTGTCTTACTTGATGCAAGGGCCCCAGGAATGCAGCGGGCCGCCTTTACACCCTTACAAGGCAGGAGGATGATCTCTGGCCCTTATGCTGTTTTGCGGCGAGTGGGGGGCCACCATTTTGTCTCAGATGCAGTTGGGAGGCCCGGAGCGGATCTGACCGCTGCACTTCGCGCCTCGTGGTTCTGCTCCATGCCAATGTCCGCTCCTGGCTGCAGTTGGGTGGTTGTCACTGCTGGAGGGGAAGGATAGCTGCCGATGGTGGCGGATATTCGGAGCGGGTGACGGAGGGGTCCGGAGCACTCTGAGTGCGACCGCCATCTTGATGCTCCAAGCCACGCCCCCATGCTACCTCCTTTTAATGTAAGCATATAGCACACAGTTGCCTTCACTGTACACTGACTGCACACTTTCTCCTTTAATGCATACATGTATTGTATTCCAACATTTATATAGTGCTTTCTACCCCTATATGGTGCACTGAAGGTCTTGCCTACATGGGTAGCACGCTCCACCGTATAGGTTGTGTAATTGGAAGTATGTTGCCTTTGTTTTGAATCAATGAGGGAAGCGTGTCCAGGTTCTGTTTGATGACCATGAGGTGCGGTTATCGTGTTCTGGGACACAGTGCTTAGCAATGTGATAAAAGAAGTGTCAGACATTGCGTGCAGTTTGTAGTTTTTCAGTAAGCTGGTACCTTTGAGCAGTTCTACAGGCCCCTTAATGCTATTTTTTGTGATCATAGTCCACTTAGCTGGTTACTTCACTGGTTATCCATTCTGAGATATTTTGTTTAAGGTTTATGGTCTTGAGCAGGCATAGGCTGGAGGGAAAAAAGGTTTATAGATCTGCTGAGAGAGGCTTTGTTTATATACCATGTATGGTTGTCATTGTAAGATATCAAGAAGCGGTCCTAGTATATAGCTTGTCAGAAATTGAAGCGGTGGACGAAGGTCCTCCTTTGGCTTGGGGAATATGGCAGATCTTTTTAATTTTATTACACAATTGGAGGTTCCTATTATGCTTTCTTTTCTTGCATTTATTTTAACAGCAGCCAAGATAAGCTACATCTCCTAGCATGCCTAAACAACAGAACTACAGCATGCCTCCATAAAGAGAAAACAAGGAACCACAAAAAGACCAACTTATAAATCTCTTGACTGGGAGCAAGAAGTTCTCTTTTCTTGCTGCTCGCAATCAAGATAAGTATCTTTCAACAAATGTTAAATTATTAATCTGGAATTGTGATCTTTCCGTTTATTGAATGATTAGTTGAGATTTATATTGATATTTCCTTTTAATTATTAGTAACGCCTTATTTACCTCATCCCCCCCTCCCCCCTTTCCTTTGTTTGGCCCAATGTCGCTTTCCCTGCGCTCGGGAGGAGTTCATTCTCCTCAGGAGCCTTGGAGAGCAGAGACGCTTCCACTTCGCCCACTGCGCCCTTTCTGAATAGTCTGTTCCTTGTCGGAAGCTGCACCTCAAGGGCATTTTCCTTTCCTCATTGCCGCCCACAATTCGGAATCAGGCCATGGTGGTCCGTTGCTCTAGGCTGTCTTGCCTGCCATAGGCTCCCCTTCTTATCGGACCGACACACCCAAAGGCCTGCTGACAGTCTGTTCATTCCCCTTAGACTCCAGTTTTCTCGCAGGCCAAACTCAGTTTTTTTTAGTTAGACCTTCAATTTTTACACAAATTGCATAACTAATTTTATATTTATATATAATTTTGTATACTTCCCACATTTGTAACTTGCGCCTTCAGTTTTAATTAGTCTCTTGATAATGGAGATTTTTACTGAAGAAGAGGAGGCTCAAATGTTCGAAGATTATTTTAATTCTTTTATCAAAAACTGTGCAACAAGCTATATCTGATTCCATGTCAAACATTTCAAAGACACTTGAAGCCTCCATGCAAAAAATATTAGCGAGCGATTCAAATTTGAAAGACAATTAATTAATAAAAGGCCAAGAAACGTCTTTCAGACAATATGGATAAATCCTAAGACTCCATTATCACAGCCTGTCTTAGGTGGGTAATGTCTCAAAAAACATTAAATTGCCTATTCATATGGTACAGCTATGTGACACTGATGAGGATATGGGTGACACAGATGATGATGTTGATTCAGACATAATAATCTTGTCTGGGTCTGTGGAGAAGAGGCGAAAAACTTTTCTAAACCGATTGGGAGAGTCATCAAATTCTAATTTCAACACCCTCCTAGATTTTTCAGGTCAACCGATGTTTGATCCTTCACTTATCAGTCACCCAAATTCAGCAGAATGGTCTCCTTATGGGCACGTATCTCAATATGTCCCAAATTGAGGCAACATTTGGGAAAATTGTCTTGTAACACTCTATTCTGAATGTCCCAGTCATAAACTGCTACTCCTGCTATAGATCCAAATGTGCTTCTATTTTTCCACAAAGTTTGGAAAGGATCCTAAAAAAATGAGTAGATGGAGCGTGGACTAATTGTCTGGATGGGCTTCTGGATCTTACTGGTCTTCTTACTAGAATTTTGGACTGGGGTAGGAAGCAAGAATTGAGGGTACTCAGGTCGATCTTGTAACACTGACTAATTGGGCACAGAGAGCAATTTATCTTTTAAGAAATGCTAATTCGGTTATGTCCCAACAAAGATGCAAGAACTTACTTTTAAAAATTGATCCCAAACTGAACAGTTTAGTATCCAAAGAAGCGGGTCAAGATGCAAATGGTTTACTCTTTGGCAATACCTTTATCAAAAAACTAAGCAAATATGTAGCTACTTTTGCGTCAATAGTCAAGGTGCAGTGTTTTTTCTTTTCTTTTCAAAGAATCTTTACCCATCGGGTTTTTGGCAGGGCCGGCAAAGGCAGGAGCCGCTTTGTCGGCTGTTATACCTCAAAGGGTGCATTCAACCAAACCAGAGGCTCTTTCAGATGGCAGCAAAACGACAAACTAAAGTTTGACTCTCAGAAGAATAGACTTCAGACAATGTGCTTTCGAAGGCAGAGGATCCCAGAACTCAGGTAAGTGTTCAATTTTCTGGCAATTCTGTGGTAAGAGGTCGCACAAGTTTTTCTCCCTGCTTGGAGTATAATAACTTCAGACACATGGGTTCTACAAACGGTACAGGGCTTTTGTATAGATCTTTATGCCACACCACTTCAAAATACAATTCCACATCCCTTTCTTTTTCCAAAGAACAGGCAATTCTAATGACTCAAGAATTTTAATCCCTTCTTCACTAGCAAGAGGTGTTTCTCCTGGATCCAACAGGGTTTGTAAGCATAATATTTTTGGTTCAGAAGAAAAACAAAAATGGGTCTGCCAAGACCCACTAGTAAGGGGCATAATAGAGGAAGGCTGGGAAGAGCAAATCTCCTTGTATGCAGAGGAGATACTGCTGTATGCCACACAGCACAGACAGACGGTTGACAGGCTGTTACACATTTTTCATCTTTTTGGTAGTTACTCTGGATAGCAAATTAACTGGGACAAGTTCTTAATTTTTCCCCTTGGGGTAGATACCCCTCATCTGTCATTCAGGTGTGCAGCCCTGACAGTGAGAGACTGGTTTACTACTTGGGTATTAATATCACAAGGACGGCGGATGAATTTTTGGCTAAAAATGTACTTCCACAGTTAGAAAAACTGCAGAATGATGTGACGCACTGGAGGGGACTCCTGATGTCCCTTATGGGTAGGGTTGTCCTCTTTAAGATGATGGCTCTGCAGCGTTTGCTATGTTATGTAGAACACCCCATGTAAGACACAGCTAGACTTCTTTCATGCAATTGACAGTGAACTGCAGAAGCTCCTGTGGGCTGGGGGTAGTTCCTGGAAAGCTTCAGAGGGGAGTATTTGAAGGGGGCCTGGCAATCCCGGATATTTGGAAATACTATTGGGCAGCCCACTTGATAACAATCAATGACTGGCTGTTCACAGATAGAGATGAACCAGCCTATCAGGTGGATCGTCAAGCGATGGGACAACAGGACTGTCCAGCAGTGTTGTACTGCAAAAGGCAGGAAGGTCAGCAGCCAATCCACACGCAAGCAGATTCCTGGGCTGGGAGGGCAGACTTACGGAGCCGAGACTGCTCTGGGAAAGCGATTTGTTGAGAGAAGTGGGAGATCTACAGGGATTCCACAAGTGGGGACTCATGGCTATTAACCACCTCTGGAGAGGTCGGGCAATCATATTGAAGGCAGAGTGCCACATGACTGACAATGAAAAGTTTCGCTACCTACAATTGGGACATGCGCTGCGGCGCTACATTCTCGAGGGGGAGCAATTGCCCGGGTACACGCTCCTGGAAGACCGGCTACTGCTTGACCCAATGACAGACCAGGCCATCTCCCTAACCTACAGGAAACTTAGAAAAACTTGCCAGCCCCGCTGTGCACCTTAAGAGAGGCGTGGGAGGCAGATTAAAGGCTATTGGAGGATGATGACTGGATAGAGGCAATTCAAAGCCCAGAGAGCAAGCTATACAGGCCTGATTTCGGCTGATAGATCCTACTCATTTAGATCACTGATGTATAGGCTGGGAAGAAGTGACACAGAATTATGTTCTAGAGGTTACGGGGCTGTGGGTCCTTTTTCCACATTCTATGGGCCTGTCCCAAAATCCAGCAGTACTGGAGGGAGATAACGCGGGTCATGACCAGAGCCACAGGTCTATATGACCCAATGGAAGTGAGGTGGCAAGTTTTATGTGTTACCGGGGAGGAGGTTTGGCTTGAATCTCCTAAAATATGGCTGATATTGGCCACCGGTGTGGCAAAACGGAATTTAGAGAGGGTGTGGGGTACGGTCCACCCTCCTCAAGTGGCAGATTGGGAGGCAGACCTGTATTGGGGTCAGCAGGCCGAAAAGGTAATCTATCAGAGCTGAGGACGCCCAAGAAAGTGGGGAAAGGTGTGGGGCCCACGGGGCGAGTATAGGAGCTAATTAGGGGATGACCTGGAGGGGTTACAAGCATGTTAGCCACTTATTTTAATGAGATCCGATTGTATAGGATTTGAACAGATATTGCAGAGGTGGTGTGTTGCTCTTTCTCTGTTACTAATCATGATTTCCATGTATGCTGAGCAATTGTTTAATAAAAAGATGTTTTTGGGAAAAAAAGACCAGTAATCAATCAATCAAACACTTTATTCAGTTTCTGCATAAAACCATGAAAGTATTCTAAAAACCATACATAGTATAAAAAGTGAACTGATACAATGTGTTTGTACAAGAATCGCATAAATAAATCTTACCTAAAAATCTCATGCAATGCGTGAAAACATATAAAATGCATATACAGTAAATCCTTGGAAGTAAAGAGCAAAAATTAAAAGAAAATGAACCCAAGGTCCATAACTAGACTGTGTGTCTCTCCGGGATACCCAATAGGGGACTATGCCATCATTTAAAAACCACTATCAATTAATCGCAACAGGTTCTGAGCTTCACCGCTGATTTCAGAAAATTAAGAACAAATAAAATAGTGTCACTAGACAGCCATTGTAATTAAATAAAAGCTGGTTGCACCTGCTTAAACTCCAACCTCTTTAAAATAGGGATGATAAAAGTTTTCCGAGGAGTCACATAATACTTACAAAATATTTTTAAAAATGAAACATCAGAAACGCCAGCGATCTCGTTGTGGCACGCCCGTTTATGGAGGATCCTCTCCATGGAACGCTTGGCGGACATCTTTAGGGATAACTATGAGGGCTTCAAACACAAGTGGGGCACACTGGTCACCTTCCTATCCCAGGGTCTGCCCTCTGCAGTATGTCCACCCTCCGTACGGGCTATGCACCTTTTTCAAGTCTAAGATGACCTCGGTCCGACCAGTAGTAGATTGGCCCCTAATGCACGAATGGAGGAGGCCCCACGCTGCATATTTTAAACCATGGCAACACTCATGCTTCTCAGGTTTATACGGCACACCTTCTTCACCACCGGGACCGGAGGGGGGGTATGTTTTAGGGGGGGGGGGCAAGGGGTATTTTGAGGGTAGGTTCTAGTTTGGAGACCTTCCTCAGGGGTTTGTCTTTTCGAAAAATTAGCATCAGTTATCTTGCCGGGGGGCTTGACATGGCCTAGGGTTATTCGAATCTGAGACTCAAAATGGCTGAATGTTCTGCAACCCCGGGGCCTGCGCGCCCCTCTGTGGTTATGCTGTCATTGTGACTTTTTCTTGATGCTTAATAAAAAAATGAGATTATAAAAAAAATGAAGCATGTCCTGTGGAGACTCACTGTCGCAGCCACAGGACTCTAGGATCTGGCCCCTGCTACACCCCCGTGGCTGTGCCAACAGGAGGTGGAAGAGATCAAAACAAAACCTGGTCAATAAAAAAACGTTCATAGGTGCTAAAGGGCCCTAGGAGATATGGCTCTATCACTTGCGTGGTTTTCAGAATTGTGAATTTATGGACACTAGGTTTCCTCAATTCACGCTCTTCCCTCTCTAGTCTACTCCGACTATAGAAAGACTCCTGCACTCAGCCCAGGTCTCTCTTGGTCACTAAGTCTGGGTTGGTGAATAATTCAACTCTTCCCAATCTTTCAAAACTACTCTTTATATAGTTAAGCCACGGAATGTGATGAGCATAATCCAGAGCCATACACTCTTTCAAGATCAATTCAGTTAAGGATGATCCTTCGTTCAGCCAGGTCTTCAACAAAAATATTAAAGGACGAAGAGCCAACCTATCAGAACGATAGGGCACTCCCAGTTCTTCATGTGCCACCATATTAGGCATTCCCTGGGGTACAACTAAAAGACGTTTCAAGAAGATATTCTCAGCCACTTGTAACTCATCCATATTAACACAGCCCCATATTTCGCTACTATAGGAAGCTTTAGTAACACATTTAGCCTGATATAGCTTCAAGAGTGCCGCAATCGGTCTCCTACCTAATCTGGAGGCAAAATTAAAAACAGCCGTATTTGCGCGCACTAAGGCTCCACTCTTTGTTTTAGTGGTCCCCATTTCATCTTGTCATCTATTAGGACCCCTAGATAGGAAAAAGCGTCTGTGCGGGGAACCTGAGCAGATCCAACCATAAATCGATAAAGCTTTCTAGGGCAAGGTCCCACTTGCATCACGTAGGATTTGGAATCATTTATTGACTGTTCCAAATCCACCATAAAAGCGGAAAAGGAATTGAGCAATAAATGCAAACCTCTTGCGGTCCTAGACATAAGGACTGCGTCATCCGCATATAAAACTGGGGGTAATCTACCTTGGACTCCAATAAAACTTTTTCCAGATTATTAATATACAAATTGAACAGTAAAGGGGCTAAAATACACCCTTGACGTACTCCTCTTTTTATTAAAAAATGGTGGGGAACCCTAAGGTCTTGGGGAAAATCTGACCGGAGCCTTTGTTGTTTTGTGGAGGTCTTCCAGGAAGTGAACAATATTGCAATCCACCCCGATGGTCTGCCAGACTTGTGCTCTATTCACGCGATCAAATGCGGATGACAGATCCATGAAGGCCAGATAGATGGTACCGGGGTGGGCAACTGTGTATTTATTGAGAATCATGAATAGGTTGAGGCACTGGGCTATGGTGGACCGCCCAGGATGGACCCCGTACTGGACGTCCGTTAAAATATCGTGGTCCTCTGCCCAGCTAGTCAGCCTATCTAGAAGAACTCGACCACCACCTTAACCACAGAATCCAGCAATGATATTGGTCTATAGCAATGAGTGCTATCTTGGTTACCCTTTTTAAAAACTGGCACTATGGTGGGAGTGGCCCATGATTCGGAGGGGACCTGTTTTTGACGCTGCATTCATAACTGCTGTGAGGACTGGTGCCTAAAAATTTGGGTCGGATTTATAAAGATCCGACGGGATACTCTCGGGACCCGGAGCTTTATTGCTTGACAACCTGACGATACCCTTCTTAACCTCTTCTACCTTGAAAACCAGTCCAGGAAACCCTGCCTCACGTCCAGAGGAACTATTTAAATCAGGTGGGCACTGGAACATAGCTTTGAAATGAAGCTCCCAGTCCTCCTCTGTAATATGGGCACCCAGCGCATTTCCTACCTCTTCGTTCAGAAAGGGGCTGTTTATTGTACTCCAAAACCTAGAACTATTCCTCAAAGTGCTAACCTCTATTAACTCCCTCCAGACTTCCTCCTTTAGCATTGCCCTATGTCTGGCCAATTCTGGCTTATACTCCCTTTGACAGGCTCTAACCAGTGTGAAATTTCTTGGGCTCTTAATTAGTGCTTCCTTCAGCTTCCTGGCCACCAAAGAACAATGAGAATCAAACCATCTAGGAACCTGAATAGAGGGTCGCTGTGCGTGGGCGCTGAGGAGATCTTTTATTTTGGTGGAAATAATCTTAAAGTCTTTGACATCCTCTCCCGGGCTGTTAGTGGTGTTATACATAATGCTAACTCGTTAGCGCACGTGATGGTTCATGATTAAAAAAAGCCTCTGAGGGTATCTGGGCCCATTTTAAACTTCTTCCACCATCCGTTAGTCTCACTACCCCACTCTGCCCTGCCCCCCCCCCCCTCTATGAGCCAGTAAGGGCCCACTTAGATAAACACACAAAGGGTTATGATCACTATGTATACTAGCCAAGATGGTAAATCCTGTGGTTAATTCAAGAAGAGGCGTTAATACCAAGAAAAAAATCGATAAATGAACCACCTCCCCACCCATCAAAAGACGGTGTGAGGGCCTTGCTGCGGGGACCTATTGTGCACATAGGCGAAACTAAATCAAATTTGTGTAAAAAACCGTTAAGTAAATCGCTTTGTGCAGTGTGTTCAAAATGGATCCGCCTCGCACGTGGGCAGCCCAGATCAATCAGACTTGTGGTCCTTGAATCTCCACATTAGTGAGTATTAAAATCCCCAGCAGTCAACATTTTTAAAAACTACATTAAGATGTTTCCTTAAAAAGGAACCCAACATGGAAATGTTACACACGCCCTTAGCACAAGACATTGCGTTTTGAAAATTCAAGAGACCTAGTTTACAGGACCCCTTACACAACAGCAAAGACTGTATACACGGACTCTGTCTGCAACATGGATATCTTACACTCTGTTGCCAAGGAAACATAAGTTACAAGACCAGCTCTCGATCTTCCTGAAGATGAAGGAGTAGCCGGAACAAAGAAAGACTTCAAGCCCTCCAGGGGAAAACTATTCCCGGTCACCCACGTTTCTTGCAAGCAGATCAAACAACCCTTTGGAACACCAGGGTGACTGCAGAGCAGTTGGACTGGTATGTGGAACTTGGGGAAGCCAGTGGACTGGACACTTCTCCAGATACTGGCATGCTCTCTCCGCCAACTGTGGCTACGGAGGAGGGAGCATCTTTTGTCATGGTGGTTAAAAGGGCAGCCGAGGTCCTCGGACTAGAGCTGCCTTCCGTGAAGGTCAGGACTAATCTGACCGAAGTGCTTCAGCCTGGAGCTTCCACCTCTGAACCCCTTTTGCCCTTTAATGAAGCACTAACTGATGTCCTTCTAGGCACGTGGTCCAAGGCTAGCACAGGGGCTACTGTGAATAGGACAATTGCAAGCCGCCATTGCCCAGCTCCGGGCGACCCAAAGTTCCTCGGCCAACACCCCACCCCTGAAAGTTTGGTGGTGCAGGCCTCTACATCCCAGGGCGCGTTCCTTTCTGCCCCTCCAGATAGGGAATCCAAGAGGCTGGATTCACTTGGTAAGAAGATGTTTTCTTCCTCCAGCCTGGCATTGCGGTCGGTGAATACTGCATGCTTATTGGGCCATTTCTCCCACTCCCTTTGGGAGACTGTTGCGCAAGTGCTGCCACAAGTCCCGGAGGAGGCCCGGGCTGTGCTCTCTCAGGCCGTTAAGGATGAGAGAGATGCTGCAAAATTCGCCAGAAGGTGTGGCCTTGATATGACGGATTCGCAGGGCAGATAGATTTCCATGACAGTGGCCTTGAGGTGCCACGCCTGACTTAGGACAACTGGCTTCTGGGGAGATATCCAGGCAAATTTGATGGACATGCCTTTTTGGGGAGAAGGCAGATTCGGCCCTAGCGAGGTTCAAGGACTCGAGAGCTACAGCGAGATCCTTGGGCCTCTCCTACACCTCGTGGCCAGTCTAGCTTTCGCCCCTTTCGTGGCAATGGAAGGAGTTTCCAGCCAGCCCTATCCCAGCCAAACCAGTGGGTGTACATTCTTTGATCTGTTGTCTATTAAAGGGAGCAAGATTTTCAAAACCTCTCTACCAAAAATATCTCAATGTAGGATGTTAATGTGGTCCTAGAATTTTTCCTCAATTGACCGGACAATTCTTTGTCTCCTAAATTTCTATCTGCAAACTTAACTGTCCTATGTCTAGTTTCTTTAAAGTGTCTTTTTGATAATAAAATACTAGATGTTTCTTCTGTTAAGTTTACTCCATCGGGTGTATAGTTCCAAGTTCATAGAAGAACTAAAATAAACTTTGTCTGTGTTCTATCTTTATTTTTCTCTTCAACCTACACTATGTGTAGGAACTTGTTTGAGAGAATATATTGCAAAAACAAAGGATTTGAGAACGTCATCGTCACCTCAACTTCTAATTTCCTTTTAGAGCTCACCACAATCCTGTTTCTTCTCTTACCTTGGATCATTGGGTTAAATGGATAATGAGTTTGGCGGGCATTGACACCTCAGTTTTTGGAGCCTATTCTACCAGAGGTGCTATTGCATGAAAAGCCTTTTGGTCTGTAGCAGGTCTGAATGGCATTCTCAAATCTGCTGATTGGTCAAATGTTTCCACTTTTAAAACTTTCTATTTTAAGCCTGTTACTCATGCTAATACAATAGTTGCTGTGCTTTAAACTAGCATAAGAGGAGGCAAGCATTATCCCTCCGCAATTGCATTCTAACCCGCCCTTTTAATTTTTCTATAATGCCAATTTCAACCACTAACCAGACATCTTAAAAAGGAATTTCAACTCCAACATATACTTGGACTACCCCATTATTCAACATTTAACTGTTTTTCCACTAAGAGAAAATTCAGATTTTTTTTTAATGACTTTAATTCTCAACATCCACATTTTCTTTTTTATATGGACTGTATTAAAAACTTCTTTCCTCTTCTTATGGCTTTATCAGTAGTTAATTTACTGTTCCCATGTTTCAACTCCTTAAACTGCTTCTGCAAAAAAAGGGAACTTGTTGCTCCCAGTCAAGCGATTTATAGGTTTTGTCTTTGTGATTGGTAGTTTTCTCTTTACAACTGCATGCTGTAGTTCTGTTATCTATACATGCTGGGAAATGTAGTTTATATTGGCTGCTGTTAAAATAAATGCTAGAAAAGAAAGCATAATACTCGCCTCCGTGTCTTTAATAAAATCAAGACTTTCTGTTGATGATGCTAAGAAAATCTCTATTATTCCATGCCTGTTCAGTTGGTGATGGGTGGTTTATTGCTGTGGAGTGGTGCACTATTGGGTGCTGGAAATAACCTGTAGAAGTTTCCTTATCCGAGTGTAAAAATGTCAAACATTATAAGGGAATTGGTATGTGGCCTGTACAAACTACAATCAACTGCCTGATTGTTTAGTGTTTTTGTAGGCCAGGATGGCTATATGTAATTTCATTTATATAGTTAGAACATTCATTAAGATACGAAGGTTATTGGTTACCCCAGTATTTGTTGGGGTTATTCTTGTGCACTTAAGAAAAATGTTACATGCTTTTACTCCAGTTTCTTTGTGGTTGTGTTAATTAACAGAAGTTAAGTGTGAAAATTAGTGCAGGGGTTCATGCATATGGTTGGTGCATGCATATGATTGGTGGGATTAACAGATACGATGGGGGAGATTTGGGTGTTAGGTTTCAGGTATGACTTTTAAAGAAGAGGTTGTGATTTTTTGAAATTTTGGAAAGAAATTAGGGCAGTTGATTTACTGGCCAACAGAGTTAGTCCCCCCCACCTAATCCCAAAAGCACGGTAAAAAGTCTTGGGGTCCAAATTGGTGCAGACTTATCCATGAAACCCCAGATAAGCATGGTAACGTCCTCTTGCTTTCTTCACCTTAGGAAGTTCAGAAAAATGTGAAGATTCTTCACTAGAGGCCAGCATTTTAATCATTATTGCTTTGATTTTGTCCAGAATTGATTACGCCACTGCCCTCTACTTGGGTCTACCTATTAACTAAAATCATAGACTTCAGCTGGTACAAAATCAAGTGGCAAGAATCATCTTCCAACAATCAACATACTGCCACACAAAGCCTCTGAGGACGGAGCTTCATTGGCTCCCAGTGTTTAAAACAGGGTGCATTATTTTCAAAGCGATCCACAGCAATGGTCCCATAAACGTATCCACAAGGATCCACAGATACTCCCCGAAACTTAATCTCAGATCTGCTCAAATGAATTTACTGGTGGTCCTGAGATTTAAATGCAAAAAGATGGGAGGGACACGGTTCTCCACGTTAGGCCCCCAACTGTGGAACTCTCTGCCCATTGCAAACAGACAAGCAACAAACTACATGTGCTTTAGAAAGATGCTGAAAACATGGCTATTTACTCAAGCCTATAGCTATGTGTGTGTTCAGATGACGGTTAGTTAACTAACTCGGCGCCGAGAGACCTGTTGGTGTACGTGCGCTCTATAAATTTCCCTTAAAATAACACAATAGTAAAGATTAAGGCAAATATGCATGTTACTTAAACTAGGCTGTGGTCAAAAACAGGAGGCATACATAGGTTGGAAACAAAGGATGAAGTCACTTGTAAGAAAGGGAAAGGAGAGCTTTCCATATAGGGTTTTGGGAACACAGAGGAGGCTCATTTGTGATCGCATGCAATCTGAAGATGCAAAACTGTAGAAGAAAACATTATTTGCATGTGATAGTGCTGTAATAGATACTTTGATAGGCACTATCAGAAGCCATAGGTATTTTGTATGTTAAAAGTAGGCAGGGAGGTATTTTCTCATGAGGTGGACACTCTTCATAACAAAGTAAGGACCGGGCTGTAAAATAAAGAAAAATCACTAGTAACTTGGGTCTTAGCCACTGAAGCTGTATCTAGTAGACAACAGTATCAGGATAGGTTGATTATATAAGCAAGTTCAAACATATAAAGGACAAGCATTTGCAAAGCAATCTGTCTTGCATTTGTGAAACTTGGAGCTATTGTCGTTGTAAATGACAATGATTTTTACATATGTTGTCCAGTGTTACCTTTCTTCCTCAAATTAACACATTAAATGTGTTTGCATATGTGCTAACATTTAATTAGCACCAAAACGCCATCAGAAATGCTGTGAAGGGCGTCTGGGAGGCCTTGACACCAGATGGAAACTAAACACAAACATACTACAACCGGGCAGAGGCCAGGATGTTGAGATGGGTGTAGAAAACTGAAATGCAGAAAGACGCATGCATTTAAAAGAAATTCTAACCATCGCAGCAGTGACAGCAAAACGGCAGTAGCGGGTGTAAGGAACGGAGTGGTTAGAATGCCGGGGGAGGAGAGGAGATGGCCTGCAGATGCACTGTTATGGAGTGCTAGAACGGAAGTGAAGCAAAATCAAGCACACTGCCAAGTAACCACTGGAAGTCCCAGGAATGAAAAAATGGCCTGAAGTATCGCATGGCCTGTATGTACCCCACCTTCTGGATTATATGAATCGTGCTATATAGTCAGCCTCTGCTGCACTCTGACCTGTAAGTACAACACTTGGTGCATAAGAGCAGGGGCACTGTAATTATGTGCAATGGGAGGACCAAATAATGCAGTACTGTTGACGAAATTATACGGCAAGGGCCTTCCACTGCGCAACATGTCACTGCATGTTTATTTTCTTTTAATCTGTATGAGCAAGAAAGATTTTTTTTCCAAATCTGCAGATTATGCAACAGATGATGGATAATGTGGCAAATCCATAATTATGACTAAAACATTGCGGCTGCAGAATCTCATTAATTCCAGTGGCCCTGCGTAGGAGTCGCACTGTCCATAAAGCACTCTAACACGTCGATCATGGCTGTAGTTGACACAGTTTCAATGCAGCACTTGCCTCCTGTGTTGATGTGGTTGGTTAAGACTGGTATCCCATAGGCCATTGTGTTCAAGAAGTATTGCAGATGGACCTTGGGCGAGTAAAAAGTGATGGGTGTGGAATTATTTGATGTGGTTCTGACTGCTCTCATTAATAAGGTGTGCTTTGTGCAAGACTAAATGTTCGAAACCCTTATGAACAGTAAATCTCTTCTGCACTGTGCCTAGAGATGGAAAGATACAAAAAAAAAATGCTTCCAAACGGTGCAGATGGAGGCTGGCTTCCTCTGCGTCGGCTTACCAGCAGTGTCCTTGCCAGTGGGGGCCACGCAGAGGGGAGTTCTTGATTGGCGGCCGCTGGAATACAACCCTCTGCTTCTATGACGGTGGTCTTGTGTCTCTTATAGGAAGGAGGGGGAGGCCCAGCAGGAGATTCCTTTGTCTGCAAGCATCTGTTCCACAAAGTTAGGAACGGAGACTCCAACCAGCTGACCACGCACAAATTAGTAGTTTAAAAAAAAACAAAAAAACTCTTGCAAACCGAGAGGAAAAAATAGTCCTGGCATGGAAGGAGTCAAACAAGCAGTCAAACTTGGCTGTGACAACTTATGTGAACTGACCCCCAGAGCATTTAGGGTTAGAGCGAATGAGTCTGCGCAGAATGAGATGCTTGTAATGCTCGAGACCTCGGGAAATGGTTTATTCTGTGAACAGCCACTCGGAAGCACACTGTGAGAAAGGGCAAAGCCCCACTGAGATGGAGCGCGAGGTGCTGTTATCGCCTCCCCTCTCATTTACTCTGGAGAAGAGATAAGCCTTACGATCACCAGGGGGAAAAGGGGCACCTAGCACAGCATCGCACTTACTTCCAGGGCTGGCAGTACAGATTTGGGCTGGCTTCATCTGCGTCGTGTACAGTGGGGGCCGCTCCGAGGGTGGTTCTCAAGTGGCAGCCACTGGAATACAACCCACGGCTTTCTTGCCGGTGGTCGCGTGTCCCATTTAGGAAGGAGGGGAAGGACCCACGGGAGGTTCCTTTGTCTGCAAGCGCTGGTTCTGCAGACTTAGGAATGGAGACTCGACCGGCTGACCACGCACAAATTTGTAGGGACTGGGGAACGGGCGCCGCGAATGCATTACGGTTGGTGAAGTGAGAAAAACAAATGAACTGAAGCACTTGTAACAAATTTTAGCTCCTGTGCAGCGTGATGGTGCAGTTAGACCCCAGGGCGGGTTGCTCGAGAGCGTGTCGTGCCTGCAACACCAGCTACGAAAAAGTCTGTGACAAAATAGTGTTCACAAACTGTAAATAAAACATACAGAGTAAGAACACATCTAACGGGAGCAGTCCTTATGGGAGGTTACAACAGGAAAAATGGAGGTACTGAGGAGGCACTACCAAACAAATGGAAAAAAAAGCATTTTCAAAAGACAGTCAAAGGAGCCAATTAAATACATGGGCTGCAGATGGGCGGAGCTCAAAGCCCATATTCTGAATACAGCATGTATCGAAGAGACCGCGCATGCACTGCCTACGCAAGACCTAAACAAAGGCAGACAATGTAACTCCTTAATATTTCTAAAGGGCAAAAGAATAATTTCATCTTGCAGAAAGAGCCTGCTGAAACAAGACGGTTAAGTAACTGGCAAGAACGCTCAAGTAAAAGACCAAAGTGAGCATGAGCTAAAGATTAAAGGCCTATTCACAGACATTTTGGTGTACTTGGAGTAGTACTCTTGGAGTACTCCTTTACATACTTTTACCCCAAAACATTTAACAGAGAAATATACAGGGAATATTCATATACAATAGTACAAAGAAAGGGCTGTGTCCTCTTTGCACTTTTATTAACAGGGATTTGGATGTTTCAGGGGATGATTCACAATGGCATGTGAAAGTACATAAAGGAGTAGTACTGCTTCCTATAATTATAAATGCTTTTGTGAATCGGCCCCAATGAGGACCGATCATATGGGATTGGGTGGGTGGAGAAGGGAGATCACACGGTCTAAGATTTCCTATAAGAACGATATGAGTTTTAATGCCAACATCCACATTTTCTCTGCACAGTTCCCAGATGTGATGTTCCATAAAAGTAAGCACAGTCATTGAAGCTAGTCACTAGTGAAGTTGTACATCATAAATGGGAATTCGCATAATCGCAGTGAATGTTCAAATGGAGAAAACACTGTGCTCGGGTGTGAGAGACTCCCAAGTGATACAAAGTGCCAGATGGAGAACCAGGAAGTGCACAATAAAGGTCAGTTTTATTATATACAGCATCCTAATGCAGATGACAGCACAAAGAAGTATTTGAACAACACCAAGATACATTTTATTTATTTGTAAAGCACAACATTCATATAGTTATTTGAGAAGCTCACAATGTATTTGTAAAGCACAAACCAGCTGATTTAATAAATATCATCACATAGCTATAATAGTTTGAAGTATAAAGGCAACCATCAATTCTCCCAAAAATGCCACAACAAGATTTTGCAGAGTCCAAGTAAGAGGTATCCCTATCAGGAAGCACAGAACACGTTAGCAAGGGGAAAATAATGATCAGATGCACTCTAGATGTTCACAGCATATGAACATAGCTTAGGCAAGGGGCAAAAGACTTATAATTAAGTCTGGAGTAGAAGACCTTGCCTGCAAGGTACAGTAACCTAAATGCAAATGTATACAATGAATGGGGGAGGAGAGAGTTCTTGCCAACAAAGTAACATTCTGATAGCAAGGAGGGTAAAGGAGACAATGGTGGGTGAAGCATGTTTACATTGTGGTCTTTAAAAGATTATGGGTCAGGAGGCTCAGGCTATGCCTATGAAGGCTCTGTAGACCAGAGTGGTAAATAGGTTTGTAGACATCTGCCCATAAAAGTAATGGTGGGCAGAAGAAGGTAAATAGATGCTACCCTTCAAGGCATTCTCCAAAGAGAACGTGGGTAGCAGGAAATGGGCATTTGTAGTCAAAACGGATGACCTTTTTAAAAGTGTCAACCTGGAGTAACATGATGGGGAGGGAAAGCAGTAGAGACAAACATGAAGACTGCTGCAAAACTGTCATGGAAATGTTATGACTGTATGGGAACAAAAGCTTTGTTAAGAAAACTGAGTTCAATACACCTCCAATAGTAACACAGTATCAGTGAATGATCTGAGAAGATGTGCAAGCTGCTTCAAGGAAGGACCAAATGAACAGCGTGCAGATTCTGTGCCTAAACTAATGTGGATCACCCTATTTAATCAATCCGGGTTTGTAAAGCGCAACTACTCACCCGCAAGGGTCTCAAAGCGCTGGAGGGGGGAGGCACAGGTCCGTTGAGTGATGGGATCATCCGAAGAGCCAGGTCTTGAGGTCCTTTCTGAACTGGGGCAGTGTGGGATTTAGGTGGAGGGGGAGGTCATTCCAGGCCTTGGCTGCGAGGTAGAAGAAGGACTTTCCTCCCGTTCTGGTCTTGTAGATATGCGGGATGGTGGCCAGAGACTCGTCCGCTAATCAGAGGTGTCTCTTGGGTGTGTGGAAGGAGAGGCGGTCGTTTAGGTATGCTGGCCCGATGTTGTATAGGGCCTTGTAGGCATGAGTGAGGAGCTTGAAGGTTATTCTTCTTTGAATGGGGAGCCAGTGGAGATCGCAGAGGTTCTGGGTGATGTGGCGGGGGATGTTCAGTATCAGTCTGGCTGTGCCGTTCTGGATGGTCTGGAGCTTGCAAAGTAGTTTCTTGATTCCGGTGTAGAGTGTTGCCGTAGTCCAGTGTGCTGCTGATGATGGCGTGCGTTACCGTTTTTCTGGATTCGGGTGGGATCCATCCGAGTGTTTTTCGGAGTATGCGGAGGGTGTTGAAGCAGGCTGAGGATATGGCGTTGATCTGGCAGTTTATCGTGAGCGATGAGTCTAGTATGATGCTGAGGTTTTGTGCCTGGTCTGTCGGGGTGGGGAGTTTTCTTTGGGCGCTGGGCCAACAGTTGTCCTCCCAGGCGGATGGGGTGGAGCCAAGGATGAGGACTTCTGTTTTCTCTGAGTTGATTTTCAGGCAGCTCTTCTTCATCCAGGTGGCGACGGCTTTTATCCCTTCTTGGAAATTGTGCCTGGTGATGTTGGGTGCTTTGGTGAGGGAGAGGATGAGCTGGGTGTCGTCGGCGTAGAAGACTATGTTGGGCCTGTGGTTTCTGACGATGGGGGCTATGTAAATGCTGAAGAGGGTGGGGCTGAGGGAGGATCCCTGGGGCACTCCATATCTGGTCTCTGTTGTTTCCGAGAGGAAGGGTGGGAGTCTGACTCGCTGAGTTCTGCCTGTGAGAAATGAGCATATCCAGTCAAGGACCTTTCTGTGGATGCTGGCGTCGTGTAGTCTGGTGGCTAGTATGCGGTGGGAGATGGAGTTCAAGGCCGCTGAGAGGTCCAGGAGGATGAGGGCTGCCGTTTGGCCCTGGTCGAGGAGGGAGCGGATGTCGGTGGTGGCGAGTAGGGCAGTCTTGGTGCTGTGGTTGCTGCGGAATCTGGATTGGGAGATGTCCAGGACATTGCTGGCTTCAGTTTGCTAGCTGGGTGTTGACGACCTTTTCAATGACTTTGGCTGCGAACGGAAGCAGGGAGATGGGCCTGAAGTTCTTGAGATGCGTCGGGTCTGCCGAGGGCTTCTTCAGGAGGGGGTTGACTTCGGCGTGTTTCCAGTCGTCTGGGTATGTGGCGGTTTTGAGGGAGCAGTTGATTGTCCGGCGTAGTTCGGGTGCGATGGCTGTGGTGGCTGTGTGGAAGAAGTGGGGTGAGCAGGGGTCTGAGGGTGCTCCAGAGTGGATGCTCTTCATGGCCTTTAAGGTGTCTTCTGTTGTGAGCGGGGTCCAGGTGAGCAAGGTCTGTTGGGTGGCATCGTTGGGGGTGGGAGCTGGAGTGGTGCAGAGGTTTTGGTTGTCGTAGATCATCTTACTCTTGAGGTGAAAAAGGTGCCGAGTCGGTTGCAGAGGTCTTGGGAGGTTGGGATGTCTGTTTCGCTGCCGGTGAATTCCTTGATGATGGAGAAGAGTTCCTTGGAGTTGTGGGCATTGGTGAGGATTCTGTCTTGGAGGAAGTTCTTTTTTGTGGATTTGATGAGGTGGCAATGTGCTGTGGTGGCTGCTGTGTAGGCGGTGCGTGTTTCTGGGGATTTGTTCCTCCATTTCATTTTGAGTCATTGGCAGGAGCGCTTGGATTCTTGGAGTACAGGGGTGAACCAGATTGCTTTCTTGCTGTGTCGCCCTGTGGCTTACTTGAGGGGAGCGAGTGATTCGGCGCAGTTTGTAATCCAGTGGTGGAGGTTGCATGCCACGGTGTTGGCATCTGGCGCTGTCGGTGGAGGGGTGCTGGTGAGGATGGAGGTGAGCTGGTCTTCGGTGACTTTGTTCGGGCAGGGGTGGGCGTGCTTATGTATGGTGGGTTTTCTGAAAGAGAAGTGGATGCAGTGGTGGTCTGTCCTGAGGAGTTCTGTGGTGTGGCTGTAGGAGATGCTGTTTCCTTCTGCGAAGACAGGGCTGAGTATGTGTCCCGCTGTGTGTGTGGGGGCGGTGACAAGTTGCTTCAGTTCTATGTTGGCGAGGTTCTCTAGGAGGGCGGTGGTGTTTGGGTCATCATGGTTGTCCAGGTGGAAGTTTAGGTCTCAGAGTAGGATGTAGCCTGTGGAGGCGAGGGCGTGGGGTGTGATGAGATCGGCAATGGTGTCGGTGAAAGGAGCACAGGGTCCGGGCGGCCTGTAGATGAGGGTTCCACAGAGAGTCGTTTTAGGGTTGGTCTTGATCTGAAAGTGGAGATGCTCCATGAAGGTAGTAGTGTCGTTCGGGCCAGTGGTTGTCATGCGGAGGGAGCTTTTGTATACTATGGTGATGCCTCCTCCTGGGAGGAAGGGACGGTCTTTTCGCAGGATCTTGTATCCGTCAGGAATGGCGGTGGCGATGTCGGACACGGAGTTGGCGTTGGTCCACGTTTCTGTGAGGAAGGCAACGTTGGGCGTGTGGTTGTTTAGGAGGTCCCACATTTCAATGGCGTGCCTGTGTGGGGAACGCACGAGGATGCAGTTCAGTGGTTTGTGAGTGATGTCCGGTAGGCTGCTGCTGGGGTCCGCAGGTGGGTGAAGGTGCAGTGGCAGTGTCGGCAGGAGATCGGGCCTTGGGTGTTGGTTGGTGTTGAGAGCTGGCAGTTGTTGCTGCGTCCAGTGTTGAGAGCGTGGAGGGTGCTGGAGTCGTAGCGGAGGTGGGTCGGAGGACCAGGGTCCCTGGCACTGGTCACGGTCAGGTCGCGGATGGGCGCAGACGGGCTTGCCTTTGGCACACCAGCAGCGTGACCTCCATTAAGTAGAGGTCGGGGGAGGGCGAGCAGCTGGGAGGTGGTAGCGGGAAAGGACACACTGGAGGAGGGGGGGTCTGCCGGGGCAGCAGCGGCAGGGAGCACGAGGGAGACAAAAGAGCGAAAAAAGGGAAAAAGAGCAATATAGAAAAGAGCAGAGGAGCACAAAAAGAGGAAAGTTGGCACAGAAAAGAGCCAAGAGAGGTGGAACAGCAGAAGAGTAGAGTTTTCTCCCACTGGACCATCCGGGATGAGGCGCAGGCAGGAGCCCGCGGGTGGAGGAGGGCCTCGAACACCTGTCCGATGGAGAGCTCAGAGGGCAGCACTTACTGGTTGAGCTGCACAGGGGGAGAGCAGTCATACTGACCAGGTTGAGAGGAGTAGGCCAGGTCTGAGCATAACCAGGTTAGGTGGTAGTGTAGCTATGGTGCAGAGGGTCGTAATGCAAGTAGAGAAAATGGGCCCTAATGGTACTAAATATTAGGCCATATATGGGATGCTTTTTGGCGTTCCCACCCCTTGATCATAGTGCCACTGCACCGCCACAATGGCTAGACTACAGTACAACACACAAGTGGGGTAGGGTGAAAGGGAAAGTAATGGGAGGACAGAGTTGCAAGGCATATGGATTTTACTGAGGTGGAAGAACGAGGGAGAATAACCTTGAACTGTCCGTATATGGAATTTCTGTAAGAGGAAGGTTTTTTTTTTTTTTTTGCTCTTTCCGGATGTGGAGAAACGAAGGACCACAGTGCAACTGAGAGGGACATTTCTCTGGAGAAACAGAGGGTCAGTTGCTTCTTCACAAGAGATATTTCTAAGTTTTTTTTGTGTCTCTTTTTGGAACACGAGAAAGTCTGATTTGCTGAAGAACAGATGATATGTATCGTAAGGACAGGCACACTCAAAGGTGGCCTTTATACAGAGAGCACCCTGGATGAAACCAATGTAGCCCCACACCTGTTGTCAGTGTCTTGAAAAAATGGTAGGGGGAAGGTGAGGGGAATAACAGAAAGGAGGGCCATGAGAAGAAAAACGAACACTGGCACCCCTATTCACATTTTGTTTAACACAATTCTTTACAACCAGGTCCAAGGGAGACTTTTGCAGGCAACTCCTGTGTAATGGGCACACTTGGGGCATATTTGAGTGGAGTTGCGTCACGCTTGCCCCATGCAACGTGCAGCATACATGACACAAGCCCAAAATGCGATTTATTAGGCCACGCAAGGCCACCTTGTGTGGCCCTGAGTGGCTTCATAAATCCAGAGTAACGCAGTGCAAATCGCTGCATTGCGTTACTCTGCGGCAGGGAGGCATTACATGGGTGTTGCGTGGGTGTTCCCACGCAACAGCCATGGATTTTGGCACATTCTCATATTTACCAAAAGTGGTATACCTGGGAATGAGCCAAAATGCTACGCCTTCTCAAGTGAGGCGCAAAAAGGAGAAATATTTTGGTTTTTCCTCTTTCAATCTGTGCTGCATTCTGCAGTAAAGACAGAAAGAGGAAAATACCTCTGAGATTGTTTTTGTGCAGGAAGGTGTCCCTCCCTGAGCAAAAACAATCCTCTTTACAACGCAGGCACTTATGCACCATGGTGCAAGGGTGCCTGCATTGGTGCTAGGCAGAAAAAACGGTACCAGTACAGGGACAAAGACAGGAATGCACCGTATTCATTTAATTACAGCAGATTCCTGCCCTTTCCCTGCCATGCAAGGTGACCTGCTGCGCTTGGTGACTTTGCCATAAATATGGCCATGGCTGCGTGCCACATATGTAGTGATGCAAACTCATTGCAAAGGTGTCCCATGGACTAGAGCAGAAAATGAAAAGTGAAAGGCACCTTTAATTTGCTTGCTTATCACCTGATGTCATAGGAAGTGACATCACTTGACCATAAATAATGTTCATCACCATTAATGTGACTTTACAAGACAATTCTGGATGGTAAATATAACCCCTTCAGTTCACAGGTTAGTTCCTAGAGGGCCCTACTCAGTTTTCATTTCTGCAGCTGTTAGCAGACCTTACAAGAAAAAGAGCATTATGAAGCCCCACCGAGAAAGGAGCTTTGATTCCACTCAAATGTTGATTACCTTGAGTACAGATTTTGATTGGGCAGAAGTTGTTTGCTCTTGTGAAAAGAGTGCTAGTATTGCACTTTTTGCCTTATGAGGAAAGCTTATGCTCATCACAGCAGGAGTGAGTTGGTTATGGTTAAAAGTCATCCCTCAGGGTGATAAAGCAGAATATCGTTCTTCAAATAAAGTAGCCAGTCATGGGAGATCTTCAGTATTAATTTATTATCTTGCTAAAGTTAAGCTTTCTGAGCTTACAAACTACTCAGTTTATATACTTTTATAACCCCATAAGAAATCATGGAAAACCATGATCTCAACACAATTATCAAAAGATCAAAGGTAATTGAAAATGTGCAGCAGTAGCAGAAAGGTTCTCAGACAAGTTTGATGCTTACTGTTGCCGCAATTGATTAATTTTCTTCCTTACTCATGTCTCTGGAATCACTTCATACAATTTTTTATCACCAGCCTTGAGAACAGAACTCAGAGCTAAAATAACCGTGTTTAGTCATGTGTGAACAGCTCAACAACATCTAGTTTGTCAACGGTTCTCTATGAACCTTGATAAGAATGTACAGAGCTAAGTAACATATAAGCATTTCCTTAGTGATCCCTGAATCATGGAAAGAACATTCTGTAATGAAAGCATTTATCTGTGCATGTACTCCGGCTAATGTTTCCATGACCCCAAGCATGCTCGAATAACTGGCAAACATGTTTTTCTTTACATGAGAGAGCATATCTGAAAGTAAAATGGCCTCCTCAGTTCCTACTTTTGAATGCCCTGTTAACACGGGCATTCACTCTAGTTCTATTTTCATCATTTGTATAAGTTCAAACTGGTCTGAGTTTGTCTGAGATACCATAGTTTACCTGAGCCGTAGAAATACAGGCTGAAATACAGGAAGGTATAGCTTGAATCAAAATGCACCAGAAAATCAACACTACTATCGGAAGATATCGGAGAACATGCCGCTAGCTAGGGTGGTGGTCACGGGTCGGCTCGTGATGGAAGGTTATGGTAGAAACAGGAGTAAGCGCACATGGCAGTTGCACTTGCCTCCAGGCAAGCTGGATATTGAGGTGTATGGTCTCTCAGATTGTTTTGCAATGCCGGCCCGGGGGAAGTAGGGTCGACAGACCAGTCTTCCCCCGGGGTGTTTCGCACAAGGAGGGAGGACCAGGTGTCTTGGGGTCAGGGGGTGGGGTTAGGGGTGGGGTTAGGGCGGAGGTCTTATAGGGTGCAGGGGAGGAGGTTTCTTCCTCTTCCTGCACCCAGCGGGAAAGGGTCTTGAGTTTGTGTTTCGCGTAGTCTGGGAGGCGGGGGAGTTGGTAGTGCAGGTAGGCCCCAATCGGACGATTGGAGGGGCAGATAGTGGCGGTAGTTTTCTTGGTTTTTAGGTAGCAGGCAGAGCCAATTACACCCCCCCCCCCCCTCTCACCGCTGCCTGGGCCGGGATGTCTGCGCTGGATGCGGAGGCCGTTCGGGCTGCCTTGAGGGTGCTGGGCCAGGCGGGCAGGGCAGACCTCTGCTGCGGCCTGGTGTGCTCGACGAGGCCTGGGTCGGGATGGCCCGCACCCCGAGGTCGGCGTCAGCGGGGGTCGCCGCTGCGGTGGTGGCATGCTTGGAGGGCCACCACCGTTGAAAAAAGGTACGTCCAGCAGGGGGCGGGACGCGACCAAGAATGAGCCAGGGAAGCGCGGGGCCGGCGTAGGAGCCAGCCCGCGCGCGTGCTGGAGGACGTGGCTGTGCGCGTCGCAAGCCTGAGGGGGGAGGGGCAGGACGGGGGAGTGCAGCCGCTGCAGAGCGAGGTGGCAGAGGACGCGCCTGAGGGCAGTTCACTGCAGGTGAAGGGGCAGGTCCTGGGGGAGCAGGCATTGGCATCGGCCGGGCCTGTCGAGAGCTGGGTAGTTAGTGAGGCAGGGGGGGAGGGAGTGGACTTGGGTGAGCTAGACAGGGATGACTTTGCCCTGTACCTGTCTGGCAGTGAGGGCCATGACAGAGAGGAGGGGCACTGGGATGAGGCCCCCATGGACCTCACGAGCAGGGCAGCATCTGCGCCTGTGCCACGGGCCGGGGGGTGTGCGTGCACCCACGAGGCACATACCCAGTCTAGCAGAGGGGTTGGACTGGGGACAGTGTGCCAAGACTAGGCCGGCCTGGGACCTGGCCGTTATGGGCCAGAGCCCCCCGTCCGCAGCGCGCGGATGGGGAGGTTTGCTCCTTGTAGAGAAGATTCGGGAACAGTGCTGGCTCATGCAAGAGGCTGAACAGAGGTGGCAGGGCTTGTGTGCGGCTAGGGAGGGGGGGTTGCATTGCCAAGGGAGGTGGAGGGGCCCCCCACGTCGGAGGAGGAGGCCTGGGTAGACCAGGAGTCCAGGGCGTTGGGGCCTGCGGGCAAGTGGGTTTGGGTGGAGGATGGCAGGCACCCCAGGACGGGGTTAGGGACAGCCGAGACGGCGCAGAGACCCGATGGTGCTGGGGCCTCAGGTTGGAGCAGCCTGGGGGGGGAGGGGCACAAACCAGCGGTAAAGGCTGGTAGAAATGTGGGTGGGCCGGCAGGGCGCAAAACGGCTCCGAGACGCTGGCCGGAAGCAGTAGGGGGGTCCGCGGCGGCCATCCCTCCACCGAGGGAGCGGGCACCGACAGCGGCGGTGGCGGAGGGTAGTGGTATGACTGGAACGAAAGGAAAAGGACAGAAGAGAGCGGTGCATGAGGTGTTGTGGGCGCCTGCTGAGTTTGAGTCAGAGGTGCAGTTAGATTATGATGAAGGGAGAAACGAGTTGGAGGAGGGTGAAGTGCGAGACGATGAAGGTTGGACACGGGAGAGTGCGGGACCGTCTGGGGTGGCAACAGGGAAGCTTGGTGTTTTCCAGGTACCAGCAGCGGGAAAAGCAAGATGAGGGCAGCGTGCCAGAAGAAGGTGGGCGCCAAGGTAAGAGCCGGGAGGTGAGGGTGAATGGTGGGCCGCATGGGACAATGGCCTCAAAGGGGGGAGGAAGAAAGCATGCCGGTCGGTGGGTGTGGGGGAGGGGTCCGTGAGGGACACGGGGGCGCCAGCTAGCGCACCAACGGCACCTGCGGTGGGGGGAAAAGGAGCCCGGGACAAACCAGTTGGTGGGGGCGAGTGTCCAGACGGACAAAATAGAAGGGGAGGAAGACAAAGGGGAGGACAAGCATCATAACAAACTGCCGTACATGGGGTTGGCCATGCCATTGGGGTCTCACTTGTCAGAAAAAACTAGGAATAGGATTTGGAAACACTAATATGTAGACGTATTTAAGCTGTTACACCGAGAGATTCAAGCAAAAGAGGGGTCGAAGGAGGAAGAGTGGGAACGGATGAGGAGGCCCAGGGTGCCAGTTAGTATGGGAAATTGGACCTCCGCCTTCCTTATTTATGCTAGCATCTATTGTGCAAAGGGCGCCTACCCCAGTTAGGATTGAGGCCATGGGCCCGTGGCTCTCGAGGTACCCGGATAGAGAGGCCGCGTTGCGGATTCACTGGGGTGTTAGTGAAGGTTTTCGGGTGGGTTACCAAGGCCCTCGGGATAGGAGGTTGGCCGACAATTTGAGTCAGCAAAGGAATTGCCAGATTTGGTGGCGAGGAAATTGAAAAAGGAGGTGGAGGAAGGCAGGATAGCGGGCCCGTTTGAGAACTGGCCCATGGCAGATCTGATCATATCACCCCTAGGGGTGGTCCCTAAGAAGGAGCCGGGGGAGTACAGGCCGATTCATCATCTCTCTTGGCCCGAAGGCAGGTCCATTAATGACTTTATTGCAGAAGAGGATTCGAGGGTGCTGTATGCATCAGTGGATGATGCAATTCGCCTGGTGCGGATGTGTGGGCGAGGGGCGGAGCTGGCAAAATGTGATGTGAAGTCGGCTTTTCGCCTCTTACCCATGCACTCTGCGGATTTCTCGTTGCTGGGGATGCAGTTTGAGGGGGCCATCTTTGTGGACAAGGTCTTGCCCATGGGCTGCGCGATCTCTTGTGCGCTGTTTGAGGCGTTCAGCACTTTCCTGCAGTGGGCATTCACGAAGAGTAGCAGTCATCGGGAGGTGTCCCACTACCTGGACGATTTTTTTATTTGTCAGGAAAGGACAGTCCGGTGAGCGTGGGAGGGCGCTGGGTCAGTTCCAGGCTTTGACGCAGGAGTTTGGGATCCCACTTGCCCCCGAAAAAACAGCTGGGCCCAGCTGCAGTTTGACGTTCTTGGGCATTGAGTTGGACTCCGTCCAGTGGGCTGCCAGGCTGCCCGAGGGAAAGGTGACAGACATGCAAGCTTTCCTGCTGCACGTGATCGGGGAGAAAAAGATTGACTTGCGGAAGGTGCAACAACTCATGGGTTTTCTGAACTTTGCTTGTCGGGTGGTGAGAGCTGGGAGAACATTCTGCCGACGCCTAGGCATGGCCATGTCTGGGGCAACACTACCGCACCATAGAGTCAGGATTTCCATGGGAGTCAGGGCGGACCTGAGGGTGTGGCAGCTGTTTCTGACGGACTTTAATGGGGTGCCTTTGGACTTTGTGGATGACAGGACGATCTGGCAGGTGCAGATTTTCTCTGACGCGGCGGGAGCTTCGGGTTTCGGGGTTTTCTGGGACGGGAGGTGGTGTGCGGAGCACTGGCCAGGGCATTGGTTGCAGCAAGGGAGGAGCATAGCCTTCTTGGAGTTCTATCCTTTGTTGGTGGCACTGGCAGTATGGGGCCCTGAATTTCGCAACAGGTCAGTGCTGTTTCACATGGACAACATGACGGTGGTGGAACTAGCAAATAACCAGAAAGCGAGAGATTTGAGGGTCTTGCGTTTGCTGCGACATTTTATGCTGCAATGCCTGCGTCTAAATGTAATATTTCGTGCGAAACACGTGCCAGGCACAAGCAATGAAATTGCGGATGCATTGTCTCGTTCGCAGTGGCAACGTTTCAGACGTTTGGACCCAGGAGCGGAGGATTGCAAGACAGAACTACCGGACGGCATCTGGGCCTGGGGGGGAGTGAGAGTGTTAGGCCTGGTCGAGAAGTCAATAGCATAGTCTACAAGGCGCAGCTACAGGCTGCCGTGGGCAGAGTTCGGAGCATTTATGGGATGGCCCATGGAGTCTGGGACCATGTCGCATCAGGAGTCTGAACAGGGAGTTATGCGCTTTGTTTTGAGTTGCGTGGATAAAGGTTGGTCTCCAACAACGATCGCGGGTAAACTGGCAGGGATTTCTTTTTACAGAAAATTGTACATGGGTTTTGATCCTACCAAAGAGGAGTTGTTGAGTAAGATGTTGAAAGGTTGGGGGCGGGAGCGGGGGGAGGGGGTGAGTGGGGCCCCTAGGGAGGCGATTACCTTTGATTTGTTGCAAAGTTTGTTGGCGGAGTTGCCATATTGTTGTTACGACGCATATGAGGTTTCGGTATTTCGTTTATGCATGGTGTGGATGTATTTCGGGTCTCGGAATTGTTGGGCATAAAAGGGGGGGCCGGGAGGACATATGAGGAGATACGAGTGGATGGAGCCCATCTGGGTATCTGGCTGGGACGATAAAAAACTGATCAGGCAGGGAGAGGTAAATGGGTATGGTTGAGTGAAAGTGGCTGTCTGGGGGTGTGCCCGGTGCAGGAGTGGCGTGTTTTCTTGCGTCGGACCTGGGGCGCATCAGGTGAGATATTTTGTCATGCATCAAAGGGGAGGTTGAAGGCGTGTCAGTTGTTGGCAGTATTGAGGATGGCTTTGAGGCGAGTAGGTAAGGATCCTGCGAGATATGGAACGCATTCCTTTCGCATTGGCGCAGCGACGGCTGCGTCTGGGGTGGTCCTGGGACAGGATACGGCAGATCGGGCGGTGGCGGTCCAGGTGTTGTGAGCGTTATGTGCGAAAATAATTCAGGGCTGGCCGCGTCGGTGTGGGGGGACTGGGGGTACAGGTGGGGAGCAGAGATGTTGCAGGCACTAACATATGTTTTCTTATCGCAGGTTACGTGGGAGGTCCAGGAACCAAGACGGTTACCTGGATCGTTGGACACTCCTTTGTGCACTGGGCAGCCAAGTATGCAGATCAGCAGGTCTACGGCCGTAACCTGGGTCTGAGGAGCAGCAGTCATGAAGTGCATTGGTGGGGTATAGGGGGGATGCGCTGGGGAGCATTGCTGCCCTGGCTGATGAAAATGGTGTCTCAAAGAAAATGTCCGGACATGCTGGTTTTGCACTTGGGGGGGGGAATGACTTGATCAAGTTGTAGGGTTTGGCGCTTCTACAACAAATGCAAAGGGACTTGGAAGTCATGAAGGCCAACTTGTCGGGCACATGCCTTGTTTGGACTGAATTCGTACTGCGTAAAGTTTGGAGAGGGGCTTTGAAGCCGGCTGCTGTCGAGAAAGCTCATAGGAAGCTAAACAGGTCAATGAGAGTTTTTTGCAGCAAGGGGGGCATCTCAGTGATTGCACATGCGGGGTTACGGCTGGAAGAGCCATTGCTGTTTAGGGATGATGGGGTGCACCTTTCGCGGCTGGGCAATGCTTACTATATGATGGAGATGAGGGATGTCATTAGTAAACTGTGGAACGAATCTATTTGGTGTTGACGGGAGGACAGGGAGTAGGGGGCGAAAGGTGCACTATGAAAAAGGGGGGGCAGGTAACCGCCCTGCGGGGGTTCCCTGGTTGGCAGTACTTTGGAGGGGTAGGGAGTCAATGATGGGCATACCCACCCTTCGGGGAGGGGATACAGGTGCATGATGGGGGTGTGGGATGCAAGAGTGCTACGGCTGGAGATACTGGAGAGGATGTTGGAAGATAAGTGAGGAAGTGAATGGAAAGATGGAGGAGGTCGCAGAGTGAAACGGGAAGTGAGTAACAGGAGTGTGGAAAATGGATGGTGGATGAATAGGTTTGAAGTTGGGGATTGTTATAGGTTTAATGATGTTTTGGTTGAATTATTCTGTGTTTGACAACCTGGTCTTAATAAAATGGCCTTTTACGCTTCAAGCACAGTGTGGAGTGTATTTATTGCGCAATGCCGGCCGCCGGGGGAAGTAGGGTCGACAGACCAGTCTTCCCCCGGGGTGTTTCGCGCAAGGAGGAAGGACCAGGTGTCTTGGGGTCAGGGGGTGGGGTTAGGGGTGGAGTTAGGGCGGAGTGCTTATAGGGTGCAGGGGAGGAGGTTTCTTCCTCTTCCTGCACCCAGCACCAGCGGGGAAGGGTCTTGAGTTTGTGTTGACCCACCATACAAATTTTGGGGTCAAGGGATGGGTTGTAGCGTGCCAGTTTAGGACAGGTTGTTAAGGTTCGGGTTTGGAAGTACTTTGGAGGGGTGGGGAGTCAATGACGGGCATACCCACCCTTCCGGGGAGGGGGATACAGGTGCATGATGGGGGTGCGGGATGCAAGAGTGCGACGGCTGGAGATACTGGAGAGGATGTTGGAAGATAAGTGAGGAAGTGAATGGAAAGATGTAGGAGGTCGTAGAGTGAAACGGGAAGTAACAGGAGTGTGGAAAATGGATGGTGGATGAATAGGTTTGAAGTTGGGGATTGTTATAGGTTTAATGATGTTTTGGTTGAATTATTCTGTGTTTGACAACCTGGTCCTAATAAAATGGCCTTTTACGCTTCAAGCACAGTGTGGAGTGTATTTATTGCGCGAGTTTAGGTGGCAGCGGCGATAATCAAAACGGCAAGACCAGCAGAGTAAAGTTGGCTGCGTGTAGCCCAGAAGTCAGAAAGAGCCGTTGCACTGCAGCGCGGATCCCTCTTCGGGTGAAGAGAGCCAGAGGCAGCACTGGAGGGTGGAGTGCAAGTTCCAGGACGCCGGGATTGGGAATCCCCCGAGAGCCCACAAGAGCATTTCCAAAAGGGAAGAGGGGGAGTCAGACAAAGAGGCAGATACTCATTGAGAAGCGCTTCTAAGTTGTGCATTTTCCAGTCCCCCAGTAGGGAGGGGGAAGAAGGAGTGAAGATAATTAAAGTGGTACCAAGGAGAAAAACGAGGGAGTGGATGAGCTAGTGTAATACCAAGCCCCACTTGGAGGGCAAGCGTGCAGATAAGGCAGCATACCCTGGATTGAGCGCAAAGGGCAGCGCACAAAAGAAGCCCTCATTGAAAGTAACCCCCTCCCTGAGGACTTTTTTTAAACAGCCAAAAGATGGGGAGAGAGCAAGTGGGCTGGGTACCTTAGTCCTAAAGTGGGGGAGCTGGGGAGTTCTGGTAAACAAACAGCTCTCAAAATTAGATCTACCACCCCTCCCCTCCCTCAGAAGTTAGTAGTGGGGGATTACAGGACACTTCATTAGCTTGGATGGAAAATGTAATTCATATGAATAGGTTTCAAACCCTGTCTAATGTAGGGGAGAACCTAACGGAAGGAACAGAATAGGTTGGAGTTGGTGAGGAGCAAGTGGAGGAGGAACAGAGACCTGTCCGAAAAGAACCTTGGCCTTGGAGAGTGCGGTTGCAGCGCTAAAAGTAGCCTTCACCAAAGATAGAGAGGAGATTAAGGAACTGAAGCTCAGGGAGAGCGAAATTCAGGATAAGCTTGATTTTCCAGAAAACAGTGCAGAAAGGAACAATATATGGGTCCTAAATGTCCCAGAGGGGGCGGAAGGTGAGTATATTAAGGGGTTCTTTGTTTCCTTAATTAAAGCAGCCGGATTTCCATCAATTCCAGAGGCTGACCTCGAAAGAGACAGTCAAAGGATACATGGGGATCAATTCAGGAGGCACCCGGGCAAGTCTAAACCTAGGGGGATATTGGTAAACATTCTGACTTGCGCTATAAAAGAGGAAATTTTGGCGAGTGCACTAAAACAGAAATATTTGAAAAGCACTGATTTCTCCTTTGAGATCAGGTCAGCTCTCTTGTGCTACTTTAAACCAACAGTGGGAACTAGGGAAGAAAATGAATGAAGGAGTTTAAAGCCCTTGGAGCTACCGCTCAACTAATATTTCCTGCTATGTTGAAAGTTATGTATAAAAACAAAATGCATAACCTAAGGGACCACAAGAGGTTGTAGTTGGCGAGAGGCAAATGGAAAAGGAATGGAGACCAGTAGGCGACCCCTCAGTTGTACTCACTGATGAAGAACAGCGATCCCAGAAAGAGACAGTGGAGAAAATGCTTCAAGCTCTGACTATAGAATTGAGGAACGGTTTTGCCACCTCACTTGCAAACCAAAAAGAAATCCGAGGGATGTGAGAAAATCTGTCAGAAAAGTTGGGCTCGCTGTCCGACAGAACCTTGGCCTTGGAGAGTACGGTTGCAGAGCTAAAAGTAGCCTCCACCAAAGATAGAGAGGAGATTAAGGAATTGAACCTCAGGGAGAAGGAGATTCAGGTTAAGCTTGAATCTCTAGAAAACAGTGCCAGAAGGAAAGAGAAGGGCCCTAATATCAAAGAGGGGGCAGAAGGTGACGATATAAAGGGGTTCTTTGTTTCCTTAATTAGTGCAGCCGGATTATCATCGATTCCAGAGGATGACCTGGAAAGAGACATTCAAAGGATACATAAGGATCCATTCAGGAGGCACCTAGGCAAGTCTAAACCTAGGGGGATATTGGTAAACCTTCTGACTAACGCTATAAAAGAGCAGATTTTGGCGAGTGCAGTAAAACAGAAATTTTTGAAAGGCAATGATTTCTGCTTTGAGATCAGGTCAGATCTCTCTCAGGCCACTTTAAACAAACAGTGGCAACTAGGGAAGTGAATGGAGGAGTTTAAGGCCCTTGGAACTACTGCTCAACTGATGTTTTCTGCTATGTTGAAAGTCATGTATAAAAACAAAATGCATAACCTAAGGGACTACAATGAAGCTGATAGATTACTCCCTATAATCAAGGGGGGGGGGGGAGGGGGGGGAAACATGGAATAGTGAGCCTGGAATAGGATGGATTGGGAACTAGAGGTAGTGTGCATGTCTCTCCCAGGACTGAGTAGATGGAAGTAAGGGTTCAAATTCTTTCATGGAATGTTAACAGACTCAGAACGGCTTGGCGACGCAGTAAGTTGCTACAATATTTGAGGGATTCAGCCACTAATATCATAATGTTGCAGGAGACCCATTTTACCAAAGGGGAATGTTTAGACCTTTTTCACAAACAAAAATGGGTCTTGGATATTATTTGCACAGATCAGACCTGTACGTGAGGGTGGGGGTAGCAATATTGATAAAACAGAAATTTGAGGCAACAATAATTGGGAGTGTAGCGTGGCTATGCCCCGGATAGCTGAATTTTGGGACAAGGTGTTTTGTACGATAAACAAGATCGCTGGCCTCTCGCTGGCCCCGGATCTGCTGCTTGCCCTACTGGGCTACAGCAAAAACATATGTAAACAGGCCAGACGACTGGTGGAAATGGGACTGCTTCTCGCTAAGCGTAGGGTGTCCATGCACTGGGCAACGGGTCCGATCCCAAAAACAGCTGGATGGGATATGCTATATTGTAACACGCAATCAGACACCTATAGTGAACTCCTTCCCCCGCAGAGCCGGCCTGCAGGCTTTTGGGGCCTATACCAGCAATACCTTGTGGGGAAAGAAACTGGCGAGCCTGAGGGAAGTTAGGTCTATTAAGAGCTGATTTATGACCTTGCCAGCTACATACCGACATGTATTGTAGCTAATCTGGAGAGTTGCTTGTGCTGACTTGATGCGACTAAATGCGTTTGGGATGTGCATAACAATCCTTGTTTTTTTAATATGACCCCTGGAAATGTAATTTGCTCTGTATGGCATATATAAATGTATGGTATAAGATTACTGCTGATTTGTCTTCTGCTTAGCCAATGCAATTATGTACTGTATTTGGTTTCTGTACTGTTCTGTAAAAGTTCATAAATAAAGCAATAAAAAAAAATATATATAATCTACTGGCGACCGCCAGTTTATAGTTATTTCCTATTTTCCATAGGAAATCCGCAACATTCTATTTGAAATAACGTTGGCGCCGGTTGACGAATCTTCGCGAAATTTTCCAACTTGTTGGGGCGCTCCGGTCCGCTCCTATCCTGAAAGTCTCGGGGTGATTCGTCAAGCGGGGGCCGAGAAAAAAGGGGGGTCCCAAAACGTGTTTTCCCCATTCATTTTTCCATAGGAACCTTTAGTCGCAGCTACAGCCCGAACTGCTGAACGGAATTACACCAAATTTGGCAAAAAGGTAGCCCTTGGTTCAGTCGTGCCTTTTGTTTAAATGGTGTAAATCCGTTCAGTAGTTCCTGAGAAAATCAAAAATAAAATCACATATATATCTATGGCCGCGTAGGGTTCGCGTACCCTCCCGATCATGAGCTGTATGGTAATTGGCTGTCAACACTCCAAACCAGGAAGTGTTGGCAGCCATCTTGTTCCTCGGTAGAACCGAGGCACAAGAAAAGACAAAAACAAGGGCGCAAAACGCAAAAAGGGGGCAGGGTAGAAACACCCTGACCCCCTAGGCCTGCTCAGGGGGTCCTACAAGGACTCTGTGCAAAGATGTGTGAGTGGGTGATTCACTGGGTGGATGGTTTCAAGAGTGCATCTGTGATGGACTGAATGGGTGGGTGAGTGTGTGTCTGGGTGTGTTAGTGAGTGAATGTATATCTCAGTGGTACAAGTGTGAGTAACTACATATGTGAAAGGCAGTATATATGTGTGTTGGAGTATATAAATGGCTATAAGCGAGTGTGTGTGATTGTGTTAGTGACTGTATGGATGAGTGTGTGCTTGTATCAGTGATTGTATAAGAGCGTAAGAATGTGCTAGTATTTGTATGAGTAAGTGAGCTGGTGTGTGTATAACTGTATAGGTGAGTAAATGGCAGTGTGTTTAATTATTTGCATGACTGACTAGGTGTGTGAGTACCTCTATGGATGAGTGGCGGTGTTTGAGTGTCTATATAGGAGTATGAGTGCATATGATAGTCCTGTACTGAGTGACCGCAAGTATGAGTGACTGTACGGGTGAGTGAGTGGATGTGTGTGTAGACCTAAGAATCGGTGAGTCGGTATGTAGTTATTGGTGTTGGAGTGTCTATGGTTTTGCGAATGGCAGTCTGTAATTTAGAGTGGGTGTTTCAAAGGTTATATTAGGGTGTGAGGAGGTGCATCAGATTATCACGTGGATGATGTCATCAGTGATGTCATCAGTGATGTCCCTGACCATGTCATGAGTGATGTAATATGTGACGTCATCAGCAGTGCATTGCGGGGGTGCGAGTTATAGTTAGCTGAACTAACTATAACGGGGGAATTTCACGGGTTTTGTACGAGTGAAATGTCCAACTACCTATAACTGTCCCTAAAACCTATGGTTTTTTCAGCAAATTTGTAAGGTTTTTTTAAATGCTAATTTCTAACTATAACGTGCCAGAAACCTATGGTTTTTCAGTGAATATATATATATATATATATATATATATATATATATATATATATATATATATATTATCTACTGGCGGTCGCCAGTAGATAGTTATAGTTACAACCTATTATCCATAGGAAATCCGCGACATTCTATTTGAAATAACTCTCTTGCCGGTTGACGTATCTTCGCGAAATTTTCAAACTTCGTGGGGCGCTCCCGGTCCGCTCCTACCCTGAAAGTCTCGGGGTGATACGTCAAGCGGGGCCGAGAAAAAGGGGGGTCCCAAAACACGTTTTCCCCATGCATTTTCCCATAGGAAACTTTAGACACGGCTACAGCCTGAACTGCTGAACGGAATTACACCAAATTTGGCAAAGAGGTAGTTCTTGGTTCAGAAAGAACCCTTTTTGTTAAATGGTGTAAATCCGTTCAGTAGTTGCTGAGAAAATGAAAAGTAAAAAGTTAGTGATATCTATGGCCGAGTAGGGTCCGCGTACCCTCCCGATCACGAGCTGCATGTTAATTGGCTGTCAGCTGGCTGTCAACATTCCGATTCAGGAAATGTTGGCAGTCATTTTGTCCTCGGTAGAACCGAGGATAGAAACAAGTGCGCAAAGCGCACAAAGGGGGCAGGGTAGAAACACCTGACCCCCTAGGGTTTGCTCAGGGGTCCCACAAGGACCCCTGGGCAAAAAAATTTTTTTTTTTAAATCGGCAGGATGCGCTCAGGGTGCGCGAATCCTGCCGAGAAAAATCAAGCGCGGTCTCCGCGCTCGATGTTAATTGGCCCCTGGGTGGCCCAAGTCCCGGGGGCATGGTGGGGGATAATTTAACGTGTGGGGGCCTCAAAGGGCCTCTAAGCCCCGGGGACCGCCACCCCCGGGGCTTTTTAAAAATGGTGCGGGAGGGCTCTGAGCCTCCGCAGCCCCGAGGACCACCACCTCCCGGGGCTTTTAAAATACATTATTAAACCTGTGTGGGGGGCTCCAGCCCCCACACGCCCGGGGACCACCACCTCCCCGGGGCACTAAACATTTTAATATGGGGGTCCGTTACGGACCCCAGAGCCCCGGGGACCACCACCTCCCCGGGGCTGTGTACTGAATGGGAGGGGGCCGCGCGCCCCCTCCTGGAGCCCTTGATGGCCCTGGGGACCACCACCCCCCAGGGTCGGCTCCTGCAGTGTCCTGGGGTGCCTACCCCGGGACACTGTAGTTTGCTATGGCAGGACGGGAGCCTCGTGGCTCCGTCCTGCCATAGCAAACTGCTTGGATATTGGAAGAGAGAGCAGGAAACCTGCTCTCTTCCAATATCCAAAGCGATTGCTTTTCCACATGGGGAGCAGCATGTCAGCTGCTCCCCATGTGGAACAGCAATGCCGGCTCCCAAGGGACGTGGGGAGCCGGCGGGACTGTGGGGGATTGGGACCCCCACAGTCCCCAACGGAGAAGGGCCAGCCCCGGGGGATGGGGTCCCCGGGGCAAGTAGTGGCCCGGGAGGGGGCCACGCGGCCCCCTCCCCAAAAAAAGAGGAAAATAAAAAAATAAAAAAATGGAAAGGCCGGCCCCGGGAGATGGGGTCCCCGGGGCCTTAAAATGGCCAGAGGAGGGGGCCACGCTGCCCCCCTCAAAAAAAAAAAAAATATAGAGGCCATGCCCCGGGGATGGGGTCCCGGGGCCAATACAGGCCCAGGGAAGGGGGCCACGCGGCCCTCTTCCCGTTTTTTTTTTTTAAAGGTAATTTAAAAAGGTGTAAGGCCCTGGGGGATGGGGTCCCCAGGGCCCAAAAAGAAAAAAGGAAGGAGGCACACAGCCCCCTTCAGGAGAGAAAAAAACGATCGGGCCCGCAGGCCCCGCCCCTTCCTTCACCACTCTGCAAACGCGCCCCTGGCGCGTTTGCAGAGGGAACGAATTCCCCTTGAATACTGGGGGTCCCTGTGGGCCAACTAGCCCACCAGGTACCTCCAGTATGCGCTAGGGGCTGCCTTGCAGAGAGGTGTACAGAGGCCACGCCCCTTTTATACCTCTCTGCAACGCAGCTCTGTGGCACTTTTGGAGGTATATGGTGGGCTAGTTGGACTCCGGGGACCCTCAGGATTCAAGGGGACTTAATCCCCCAACTTAAAACGCGCCACGGGGCGCGTTTCACAGTGGTGAAGGGAGGGGCGGGGCTTCAGGTGACATGTGTGCAAACAGGCCCCGTGGCGCGTTTTAAGATGGGGAATTAAGTCTCCTTCAATCCTGAGGGTCCCTGGGGGCCAACTAGCCCAACAGGTACATCCAGAATGCCACAGAGCTGCGTTGCAGAGAGGTGTAAAGGGGTGTGGCCTCTCTACACGTCTCTGCAACGCAGCCCCTGGCGCATATTGGAGGTTCCTGGTGGTCTAGTTGGCCCCTAGGGACCCTCAGGATTCAAGGGGACTTAATCCCCCAACTTAAAACGCGCCACGGGCGCGCTTGCAAAGATGTCACCTCAGGCCCCGCCCCTCCTTCACCATTGTGCAAATATTCCTCTAAAATCAGCCGAAATAGGAATTCGATTTACTCACCTGTTATCAGGAGAGACCTCAGTGCTGCATCTTTCAGCCCAGTACTGGTCCTGAAAAGTAATTTTAACCGTACTTACCGGTAACTTGAATTTCCTTCATAGGCTAACATTGACTGGTTTCACTTGGAAATTCTTCTAAGTGTGGAGTTTTGGAACTTTAAAATATTCCTCTAAAATCAGCCGAAATACGAATTCCGATTTACTCACCTGTTATCAGGAGAGACCTCAGTGCTGCATCTTTCAGCCCAGTACTGATCCTGAAAAGTAATTTTAACCGTACTTACCGGTAACTTGAATTTCCTTCATAGGCTAACATTGACTGGTTTCACTTGGAAATTCTTCTGTGTTGATTTTTGAAACATACAAATATTCCTCTAAAATCAGCCGAACTACGAATTCCGATTTACTCACCTGTTATCAGGAGAGACCTCAGTGCTGCATCTTTAAGCCCAGTACTGATCCTGAAAAGTAATTTTAACCATACTTACCGGTAACTTGAATTTCCTTCATAGGCTAACATTGACTGGTTTCACTTGGAAATTCTTCTAAGTGTTGATTTTTGAAACATACAAATATTCCTCTAAAATCAGCCGAAATACGAATTCCGATTTACTCACCTGTTATCAGGGAGACACCTCAGTGCTGCATGTTTCAGCCCAGTACTGATCCTCAAAAGTAATTTTAACCGTACTTACCGGTAACTTGAATTTCCTTCATAGGATAACATTGACTGGTTTTCAGCAAAAAGTTTCAAAGTGTTGATTTTCACAAACTACAAATATTCCTTAAAAATCGACAGTATGACTTAAACGCATTCTTTCAACTGTTTACAGGAGATGCACCAGTGCTGGGTCCAGGATCCAACACTGAGTAAGAAAAAGTAACGATAACAGTTTTTACCTGCTAAGTGAATTTCCTTCCATAGGATAACATTGGTGATTCTATGAGAAAAAGTTTGTGTCAACTTTTAAAATACAATAATATTCCTTAAAAATCACGACTGTAACCAAAACGCTTTTACTCAACTGTTTACAGGAGATGTACCAGGACTGAATCTAGGATCCAGTCCTGTGGTTACAAAAGTAATCCATAAAGTAACTAATTGCATTTAACTAGAAATTCACATTGAGCTGAATGTTGCATTGTTTGAAAATGTGTTGCCCATTGCAACAACTGTAACTACTGTACTTAAAAGTCTATTGCCTATCTGCAAAGTATTTAAACTAAAGTAATTCATTCTGATAAAGTATTTTTGTAATGTAATGTATAATGTAATTACAATGTAATTTAAAAAATAAAATATGTAAAAAAAAATTGTTTCTAAAAATGTAGTAAATCAGTATGAAAAAAATTAATATAACAATACATTTAAAAATTGTCATTTACAAAACCTTTGAAATTCACTGAAAAAACCGTAGGTTTCAGGCACGTTATAGTTAGAAATTAGCATTTAAAAACCTTTGAAATTCACTGAAAAACCATAGGTTTCAGACACGTTATAGTTACAAATTAGCATTTAAAAACCTTTGAAATTCACTGAAAAAACCATAGGTTTCAGACACGTTATAGTTACAAATTAGCATTTAAAAAACCTTTGAAATTCACTGAAAAAACCATAGGTTTTAGGGACAGTTATAGTTACTTGGACATTGCACTCGTACAAAACCCGTGAAATTCCCCCGTTATAGTTAGTTCAGCTAACTATAACTCGCGCCCGCAATGCACTGGCTGATGACGTCACATATTACATCACTCATGACATGGTCAGTGACATCACTGATGACATCACTGATGACATCTCAAATGACATCACTGATGACATCATCCACGTGATAATCTGATGCACCTCCTCACACCCTAATATAACCTTTGATACACCCACTCTAAATTACAGACTGCCATTCGCAAAACCATAGACACTCCAACACCAATAACTACATACCCACTCACTGATTCTTAGGTCTACACACACACATCCACTCACTCACCCGTACAGTCACTCATACTTACGGTCACTCAGTACAGGACTATCATATGCACTCTTACTCCTATATAGACACTCAAACAACGCCACTCATCCATAGAGATACTCGCACACCTAGTCAGTCATGCAAATAATTGAACACACTGCCATTTACTCACCTATACAGTTATACACACACCAGCTCACTTACTCATACAAATAGTAGCACATTGTTACGCTCTTATACAATCACAGATACAAGCACACACTCATCCATACAGCCACTATCACAATCACTCACTCTTGCTTATAGCTATTTATATACTCCAACACACATATATACTGCCTTTCACATATGTAGTTACTCACACATGTACCACTGGGACATACATTCACTCACTAACACACTCTTACACACACTTACCCACCCATACAGTCTATCACAGATGCACTCTTGAAACCATCCACCCAGTGAATCACCCACTCACACATCTATGCACAGAGTTGCACACACCCCTCCCACACAAACACTCAGGCACCCATACAGATACTCAGACAAGCATTCAATAACTCATATAGACACTCATTTAGCTATTCACAAACACATGCAGCCACTTACACAGCAACATACAGACGGATACAGACATACACCCAGTTTAGTCACTAACCCATGCATTCAGTAAGATACGTTAAATCACTCACTTATAGAGTCAGTCACGCACCTACTAAATCATCCATACAGACACTTACACACCCACTCATTCTTCAATACGTCTTTTCCTATATATTTTAAAAATATTTAAACTTTACAGAAACACAGTCACTGGATGATGTCATCAGTGATGTCATTTGAGATGTCATCAGTGATGTCATCAGTGATGTCACTGACCATGTCATGAGTGATGTAATATGTGACGTCATCAGCAGTGCATTGCGGGGCGCGAGTTATAGTTAGCTGAACTAACTATAACGGGGAATTTCACGGGTTTTGTACGAGTGCAATGTCCAAGTAACTATAACTGTCCCTAAAACCTATGGTTTTTTCAGTGAATTTCAAAGGTTTTTTAAATGCTAATTTGTAACTATAACGTGTCTGAAACCTATGGTTTTTTCAGTGAATATATATATATATATATATATATATATATATATATATATATAATTGGGAGTGAAGTGGATGGGCTATTGCCAACTTCCAAGCCCATGGTTAAAGACTTACGTTGGTGGGTTAATATGGTCCTAACATGGAAGACATTGGTCCTTTAAATGCTATGTTTCAGAAACTATTATCCTTCTCCTACCCAGTCATCATGGCTGGAGATTTTAATACAATTATGGATTATAGTATGGACAGGTCCGACAACAGTAAAGCTAGAGCATATCCAAAAATGCAGACATACCTAAAAATATGATGAAGCAGATGGGTCTATGCAATATATGAAGGTTGAGAACAGGGAGACAATGAGGACATACCTTCCATAATATGTAAATTTTTCAATAATAGATTTTTTTTCTGGTGGATATGGCCATTTGGGAGGATATTAGTATGATTAAGCATGTTACAGCACACTTGTCCGACTTGCTCTAGATTTGGTACGTGCTATAGAACAGAAACCTAAACGACGGACTCTGGATAGGGCACTGTTGTTGGATCCAGAGGTTTTGGACCAAATAAAATGGAGGCTAATGAATTCCTGAGATTGAATGTTGGTTCCGCTCCGACACCAATAGTTTGGGATGCCTTTAAGCCTTTTATGAAGGGAAGGCTGATCAGTGTTTCTGCCCGGAAAGTCAGGCAGTATAGAAGAGAGGTCGAGTCAGCAGAGGAAGCTTTGGGCCAGCTGTTAAGTTATTTTCTGGAACAGAAGTTGTCAGAGGAGGAGAGGGGGGCTGTGGAGAAAGAAATGCTAATATTGGGAACAACTTTCGTTAGTTGAGGCCCGCGCTAAGGCTAGGTGGGAGGCAACCGAATCCGAAAAAGAGGTGGACAAATAGTTAGCAGGGGACTTAATAAATTGTGGAGTGATCAGAGAGCCCAGTTAGATCATGATATAGAAATGGAAGAGGCGAGGAAGGGAGTCAAATTGAGGAAGAGAGGGAAAGCCACGGGCCCGGACGGCTTCCCAATTGAGTCTTATTTTGCAGAAGGGGAGGTGATAGTCCTTTTCTTGACCCAACTATTTGGTGAAATATTAGGAAGTGGGGTATCCCTCCCACCTTCATGGGGAGAGGTGGTGGTCACCTTAATCTTGAAACCAGAGAAAAACCCTAAATTGTGTGAGTCATATCGACCTATTTCACTTTTAAACAATGATTAAAAGCTGGTTAGTCAATTCAATTCATGATCTTTATTCGGATAGACAGTATATCCATGAAAGTACAACCATAAAAAGACTGTTAAAATTATAAGACATAATGACACATGTTAGAATATAATAAATAAAATGCATTATTTACAGCGTAACCAATCACAGTTATGAATTCAAGAGTCTAACATGGACTTACGTGCCCGAATAGCAGCTCTCAGAAAAGTACTTAAGCCGAAAGACAAGCTCCTCATCAATCAAAGCAAGCATGCTTGTATAAGCCAAATCCAGGCTAACAGGTTTCCTCTTTTAAAATAGGGATAAAGTGTCCCCTTGCTATATTTCATATAGTATTTACAGAAGAATAAAAAGTGCAGAGTTGTCTGTCCGCTAATTCCGTCACATGGGCAGGGTACCAAATCAATTTTGGGATGGTAACCGAGGGGAAAACATAATGCAAACTTGAGTGTCCCTGCTCTGAGACGGAATAACAGACTTCTTTCCCAATGACTCATAGGTAAGGTGAGGTAGTTTGGTAGGGGATAACAATATCGGACTAGTGACATAACTAGAGACAAGGGTTTTCTGTGATTCCTGAGCTATACGCTCGGTACTGTAGGATAAATAGAGTGCATTTCTAAGATCTTTTTTTCCGTAGCGTTTCAGCTTTACAGGGGTTTCTAAAATGCAACCCTGATTAATACTGCATAAGCTCTGGTAAACTCCGGATAGCCAGGGGATATCCATCCCTTTTTCACACTTCAAACAATCCATGATGATATCTCTAGTCAGAATAGCTTCCTCATTCTTCCAGACAGACAACCAAAAGAGAGCCGGACGAGCACGTATAAAATCAGTCACATAATTTAAGTTTAATTCTTTATGGCAAACATAGTGAGATGTCGAGATTGGGGTGCCCAACAGTTTCCTGCAAAATCTGTTTTCTTCCCGCTGAATGCAGGAGCTGTTTATGGTGCCCCAAATCTCCGCTCCATAAGTGGCTACTGGGACGCATTGCAATTTAAAAAAATTTAAGATGGCTAAAATAACGCCAATATTCTTAGGACGGGGAAAGCTAAAAATTGAGTTAATGGTCTTTGAGAACTTGCTCCTGGAGTGAGAAAGATGCTCAGTCCAGGAGCCGTTCGCAGCAAAGACCACACCAAGGTAGGGGAATTTACCAGTGCACATTAATTTTTGGCTGCCAACGGTGATAGAGGTAAGAGTGTTTTCGTGGGCCACAAGACATTAAAAATGATTTTTTAAAATTGGCTCTTAAGTCCAGACTGTCCATATGTTTAACAAACGACTGTACTAAGATGCGCAGTGAGTTTGGGGTGCAGCCTATGAGCACCGCATCATCAGCATAAAGTAGCACCGGCAAAGGTTTGCCGTTAATCATAGGGACGTCTTTGGTTGCAGCTATCAATGATTTGTTCAGGCCATTAATATAAATAATAAAAAGAAGGGGGGCCAGAACGCATCCCTGCCTGACCCCCTTCCTACCTTGATGGGCCCTGAGACCTCACCACCTCTGCCAATTCTCACTTGTGCCTGAAGGTCCTTATGGAGATAAGCCAGGAAATGAACCAGGGGAGCGTCTAAACCATGGCCCAACAGGATAGCCCACAGCTTTGACCTGTTGACAAAATCAAAAGCTGAGGACAAATCCATGAAGGCCAGGTAGACAGGGGTTTTGCGGGCGATGGTATATGTCCCAATTACAAGGCTAAGATTGAGACATTGCTCGATGGTACCAACCTTCCTACGAAAGCCTAACTGGCAGCGCTCTAAAATGCCATGTTCCTCTGACCATTCCAGGATCTTGTTATATAGGACTCTACCCAATATTTTGACAGTGTTATCAATCAACGATATTGGTCTATAATTAATGGGCTGTGACCGGTCCCCCTTTTAAATATTGGGACTATGATACTTTTTGCCCAAGTATCAGGGAGCGGGCCCGACATACAGTGATTGAAAACATTCAGGAGAAGGGGAGCCCAGAAGTCCGGGATCCATTTAATGAGATCAATCGGTAGACCGTCCGGGCCAGGGGCTTTATTCCCGATAGACTGATGGATGGCCTCTTCTATTTCAGGGAGTGTAATTTCAACAGTATTCCGGAGACTATACTCCAACTGTTCAGTCTCTCCCTGCGGGGTGGCATAAATATTTGAGAAATGATTTTCCCAGGACTGACTCGAGATTGTAAAGCTAATTGATGTTAATAGCTGTCCCGTGGATCTAAGATCCCTTACAGCAGTCCAAAATAGGTTGCCTCTTTTTAGGTCTCGCGGCTAGCGTTGCAGTGCGTAGCACTGCTCGCGCAGCGCGAGACCTCTAGAAAGGGCTTCTGAAAGCTACCCACACGCTCGTGCGTGTGGTTTTGCTTTCCGAAGCCCACATTGGCTGTAGCGTGTTTTTTCGGAAAACGGCCCGCGATTGGGCAAAGGCTGGCGCATGTCCCGCCTTTGCCGCACCCATTCCCGACGGTGGCCAGCACGCGCAGCAGCGCGCGTTCGCCTCGCTGCCACGCTCCCTCCCCCCGCTCCTCTGTGGTGCGCGCGCACCACTGTTTAGTTTCATGTTTTTAGGTCTCGCGCCTAGTTTGTTTTTTAATAGCGATCGCTTTCAGTTTCGCGATCGCTTTCACTGCCGCTTGTTTATTTTGAAGTAACGGTGAACATTGAAAAAGAATGTTTCCGAAATTTTGGAGCGCTCCGAGGTCATCTCCTAGCGCTAGTTCTTGTCGCCACAATGAGAGGCCCTACCTAGGAAGCGGCCCGGAGAGAGTTTTATCAGTGTGTGCCTGGGGATTCTTATGTAGTTTAAACTACCCTAAAAATGAATTCAAGACTACAGACTCTTCAAAGGAAGGGCGCTCTGTCGGGTACGGGCAAGGGCTTGCACAGTACATTTGCCTGTATCCACCTGGCAGAGTGCGCCCTGATACCCGCAGGGCCCACCTGCCCGCTCCTTTACAAAGGCACAGCCACACGTCTCTCTCCCGAGGTGCCCGCAGAGTGTGACAGGCTTTTTCCAGAAGGGCTCGATGTCCTCGGTGGCTGGTGCCCCACACCAGGGTCAGCTGTGGGGCCCCACCCAGAGTCTGCTCGGAGCCTATTAACCCTCAGGCAGGGTCTCTGGAGGACCCTGCTTCCGTCCGTTTCATCCTTCTTTTTAAAACTCACAAACCCCGAATTTTAGCCTGTGGAAAGCAGATCACAGAGGAAGGTGCAGTGGCGCCGAGATTTACAGCTGCAGTTTTAACAGCGCAGCTCCCACTTAAAGCCCTCTCCTCGGCGCAGCGCACAGTACGTTTAAAGTGCGCCTCCTTTTATTGTACAGTCACATCTGGGCCAACCGCATTAAGGCGCGTGGTCTTCAATTGTAAACAACGCGACATAAGTTCACGAGGAAGTTATTCGGGGAACTGAACAGGACGCGGGGTCTCGCGTGCACCAGACCCCAGTCCAGGGGGCACGACCCATGCCTGTGTAGTCCTTATGTTTCACACGGTGCCCCACTGCAGATGAGAAGTTCAGACACCCCAGTGCACAGCATATCCACACTGTATAACATGTGGCGTATCCACGCAGGGTCTGCACACTGGTGCTGTGCTCTCACAGGCTTAAATAAGTTATCCTAAATCACTGTCACATTTGCCACAAGTTGCGCTACGCCTGCGCCCGTGCAAAAGTCTAGTAGCTATTACGGCCCCAGGCGTATCTGCGAAAAGGTAGTCTAAAACCAGCATACGACACTTTGGATTAAGTCTTTATGAATTATCGTTATTTTTATACATGTTGTAAGAAAAGAAGTATTTGGTATACGCTTTACGGCCTCCCGCAAATCAACGACTAAGTTCTAGGTATCACTTTCATTGAGTTTAACGCGCTTTGTGACTTCGGAACGCGCAAACTGCGATTCACGGGTGTTCATTCATGTTACTCTTGTTTCAAATCATTTTTTAAATCATTTTATAAGCCCTATGGCTAGGAAAAGAAACAATACACGAGCCCAATCAAAAGTAAAATTTAAATCAGTTTGGAATAATTTAAATCAACACAAAAAACCCCACAAAATACTTGTTTTTAAATGATTTAATAATTTAAGAAAATACATTTACCATAGAAGTAACGAACCAACTATGTTTAGTCACACTTTTAAACAGAGGCAGGCTTGGGCTATTTTGATCTCAGGAAACGCCGTCGAGTAAGCAACAAGAGAAACATTAATGTGTGGTGAGTACTATATGTAGGGTTATTGTTGTATTTATTATGAGCATTATTATGGCTATTATTATTCTCACTGTTTTATTCATTTGACTATAATGATTATGAAAGTTGTATCTGTACCATTAACGATATAATAATAACAACCAGAATAATTACAACAGCAATATTATTATTAACAATGATAATACTACTTCTAATAATATTAATAATACTATTACTAACTCGTCTAATTTGTGTTGCTTTTATCATTCTTCTGGATATTGCAAGTGACGAAGGGTCTCTCTGACGCGGTGCCATACCCCTTTCTCTGCTTGTGTAAAAGCACACAAATTTCTGAGTTACCGTCCCTGTCCTGACCGTGTGTAGGCTTGGGGGTGTTTTATTTCACATAATGCACGATTCGCCACCCAGGCCAACATCTATCATCTAGCCATTGCCACCTGAATGTATAACTAGTTTATATTTCACACTAGGAGTGTGTGTTTTGGATTTGGGCTCGTAAATTCATTTCCAATTCTAGGTCTTGATATCGCAGGATTATATGTTATTCTTGATTTTAATGAGTACACAATAAGTGGCCATGCACACAAAATACTGTGCCATGGCTGTGACTAGTTAAAACATAACTAGTAGACGCTACTTACCCGTGAACATCATGCTTGGGCCATAGGTGAGCAAGATGGCCGTGGTGTGTCACGCGCAGCGGCTCGAGCTCCATCCCTAGTGGGGCCACCACATTCGCCCCGGACTAAGCATGCGCATCACGACAAAGTGGACCTGGTGAGCGAGAACTTCAACTGCGTTCTACAGAAACACGCTCCTATACGTTCTTATCCAAACCACAAGGTGTACGTTTATATTCATATATTTTTATTTAGGTGTTTTATGCAGCGCTACCTGTCACGTTCTGGCACCTTGGCGGTCTTTTGCAGTAGAGCGACATAAAGTTGGAAGGTCTGATGGGGGCGGAGGCGCTACTCTCTGGGTATAGTTTTTTTATTTTATTTTTTATCTAGAACGCATAATGAGTATCAGAGACAATCTTCATCACTGGCGGGTGGTGACGCCTTTTTTCCAGGCAGCTCACGCTTAGAGAGAAATAAAGACCGAGCCCCTATCGAGATATTGGAGTATCCATCGGACTACAGCGGGATTGGAATTGGATGAGTCTATAAGCCTGGAGAAGTTCTGAGATATGATTTTCTTTTTTGGTTTGAAACGTGCTTATAAACTCAAAGACCGTTTTTACATGCTTGTTATAAGAACGTTTGTGCTAAAGCCCCGTGAAGACCTCCTTACTCATGTAAACATCGGACTGCATTTAAGGTGCATTCATTTAGCAAATAATCACGAGTTTGTAATGCGCGGCGCGCGCTCAAACATGTACACATTCGTTCTTTAGCATTGCCCGGCTTGTGAGAAGCTGTTAAGTACACATAGTCCGCGATTGGCATGACACGATGTTAAGCGCTTTGAGCCTCTTAAGAGGTAAGGAAGCGCTACATCATTACCAGTAAACAGTAAAATCTCTTTTTTCACTGAGACAAAAGCACACCTAAATTCTCCACATTTGCCAAAGTGCTCCTACTTGAAAACTTTCTTCCTTTAGATATATATATATATATATATATATATATATATATATATATATATATATCTATCCATCCAAAACACCTCCAGCGAACAGAAGGAAGGGGCCACACAGGGAAAACAGGAACCAGTCTTTAATTGGACAGCAGTATAGGCATAATATATTTCGGCACAATTGCCTTCCTCAGATGCCGCTGCTACTCTGAAAACAGCAACACGCCTCAGCTTTAAATAGTTCTGCAGTCCTCCTGAAATTGAAAGGACACACCTCCCCTGTCATGTAATCGCTCACCTGCTGTAGGTCGGCAAGTCCTACAGCTCCCAGAATCCATCATCCCTGGGCAGGTGGTGCGTGGGGAAACTTGTGAAATGGAGTGCTCACTCGATGCTTCTGAGCACATTGTTTTTCATGGAATCACGGCCGCTCATGCCGTGGAGAAGAGCACCACTCGCAAACATGGGAGGCTGTGGGATGGAATTACTCCGCACCCGTGCAGCATGGCGCCTTACTGCTACAGAGCTCCCTTTCACAATTCCCTTCCTACCAAAGGTATTTCAATGACTGTGAAAACTGGCAACATTGCACTGAACCTACAATAGGATATTAATTTGGACACCTCCATATGTACTACATCTCCCAGCACACTGTTGTGCTGACGAATTTGGCCACGCCCACTGAGGGATGTATATTAAATAAAGGTTGGCTAAGATGGAGGTGGCTGATCAGTGGTTGTTTGCCAGCCTGTGATGAAGAGGCGTATTGGCCTCGAAACGCGTCGGCAGAGGCAGATTTGAATTTTGGGAATATGCAAAGGGAGCTGCAGCGAGGCTTTACAACTGGATGGTGAAGGCGCCATGGAGTGCTCACTCGATGCTTCTGAGCACATTGTTTTTTATATATATATATATATATATATATATATATATATATATATTTACAAAAGTGTATAGAATTCCAAGTATATTGTTTGCATTGTTTATATAGCCTTTGCCGTCATCGGTCACGAATAGAAAGTTCTCTTAAAATGATAGTCATCAGACTGAGCGTCTACAACGGGGTACCAGATGCTGTGACACTCTAAACATCAAATGTTGTCATTCCACCACAAGAATTAATTCGAACATTCCTTACAACTTTATGTTACGGGTTCGCATTGGGACGAGCAGCCGACAGCCAGGGGGGACCTGGAAATGGGAGGGTGAGATACAAGCAGACAGGGCACAAAGTGTGGGACTTGGTAAGCGGGCAGTACTTTTGGTGTGAAACACCGAATAACTCACACGCAGTATACACGTAACACGGTGCATGCTGAAAGCCAAACTTAAATCCATTTATTTGTTTACTTATTTGAACTTCTGGACTTCCAGCACGTGAGATATTCACAACATTAAAAAAAACAAGCATTTGCAATGCAATAGGTCTCGCATTTATGCGAAGTTTAAGCTATTGCCATTGTAAATGACAATATCTTTTATTTTTTTATAATGGCAGCACTCAGCGCTTCGCTGTAAACATCTTGAGCTAAGCGCGAGTGCCGTGATTGCTTCAAAAGTAAAGAAATAGAAAAAATGTTTGTTTCTATTTCTTTACTTTTGAAGCAATCGCGGCACCCGCGCTTTAGGTTAAGATATTTATAGCTAAATCGCGAGTGCCGTGATTTAATGCCAGTGCGAAAGTTCTCGCATTACTAAAAGTTTGAGCTATTGACGTTGCATTAATATTAGCAACGCCAATAGCTCAAACTTTCAGTAATGCGAGACCTGTTGCATTGCAAATGCTTGTTTCCGTAGCAGCCTCCGATAGGGCTTCCCAGCGATCCCTTAAAAGTGCCTCTTTCCGGTTACTAATAGCTAATTTATACATCTGTCTGGCCTGTTTTAAGTCATAGGAGCACCTGGGGTCAGCTGACAAAACCATACGCAGGTTCCTGTTGGCAACAGCATGCCGAATCAAACCATCTAGGGCCCGATTTCCTCACGGAGGCGGGCTTTGACAGGAGGGTTTTAACTGCCTGACAGAGTTTAGAAAAACCACCAACTACCTCCTGATGAGGGGCTTCAGATGACAAGCAGGAAGTGATATGGGGTAAATTGTCCTTCACTAGTAATTTAAACAGATCCCCATTATCAATGCCCCTCCAAGACAGTGTTAGGTTGTCAGTAGATGGAATTAGATCTTTAGCCCCACATTCAATTGGGAACATGAGTCGGGTGCTAATCTGAAAGCGGTTCCTGATGGGGTTGTGATCCCCCTGAATGGTGGCAACAACCTCTGCAGTAATTAAGTAATCCGTGAGTAAAGAAGAGATGAAAACAAAGTCTATTACGGACGAATATCCCCTACCTCTGAAGGTCGGGAGATGGTTGTTAGTCGCATGAGGTGTGCCCAACTGCTCCATGACATTAACTAAGTTAAGCGAGCTCAGTAGAGCTGCCAATTCCACTCCCTGCGAAAAGAAGGGCCCATAGTGTATGGTTCCATGACACAATGCCTGTCATAAAATTTTGCATTAAAATCCCCGCCTAAAATAATCCCAATGGTATTCCATCCGGATGCCTGGTAGTCTAGATTGGAAATGAAATCAAAAGCTCAATAAAATTCTTATTGGGAACTGATGCGAAATCATTATTATAAAAGTTTACCAAATAAAGAGAAACTCTTCTCTTAAAGAGTATTACTTGGAAGTTAGGGCTGTTTGTTGGGAATATCTTGTAACTACCACCAGTCGCTACATTAAGACCAATAAGAAGGCCCCAAGATGGTCGACCTGTATTGTGGCTGGAGGCCGGGACGCAAGTACAATGAAACCCTTCAATATGTGAATCGTGTGTGGCCCAGGTCTCTTGGAACATGACAATATCTTGCTCTTGAACCAGGCGCAACCAATCCTGGTCATCGAGCTTGGAGTGCAGTCCTGCTACATTCCAGCTGAGGATGTTCAAATCAGCTCCATTATTAATACTAGTGGGTGGGCTTTCGCCATTGTCGGTAATGGTTGTAACTGTACTAGCAGGGGCTGCTCCAGAAGGGACTGGTGGGAAGGCTGAGCGTCCATAGTTAATAATTGGCAGTCCTGTGTATCTAGGTTGGATAGCGAGTTAAACCTATTTGTTATCAAAGGCAAGACAGGGGAATCCCTAAAAGGATTAGTGAGTGGCTTGTAAAAATACCTCAAGGGGAGCGCACTAATGTGAGTGTTTTGAGTGGTGGGTTGTTCAAAAATATTCAATAGATGGCGAACAATCTTGGGTCTGCGAAAATTAAGAACGATGCAGTCGCCATTTATGTTTTTGACAGAATGGCCAACCCACCCAACTCTTCTAACCATGATAATATCATTCATTTTGGAAGGGTGGAACCCCTTATGTTTACAGAGCCATTCTACAGCCTTATTGCGCAGATCTGCCCAAGATTCCCTTTGCTCCCCAGATAGGGTAAGGGACCCCAGCCAGGACTAACACATATGGGCATGAGGCTGGGGGTAAGTCGAGTACATCTGGATTAGATCTCAAGGAGCCATTCCTAGAACGATTAGGGATATCCCTAGCTAGTCTAACATCACATGTGGATATACTGCGACGTTGATCTATAGGGCAGCTGCTTCCTGATACAGAATTCAAGTTATCTATGTGTCTTGGTGAGATAGCCCCTCTGTCCCCTTGCTTACTATGTGCATTTATCTTGTGAATAGTATTTACATGACTGCAGTTAAGGCGCGGGGTAGCAGTGATGGGACCTTTTTGAATAGCAGGACCAGGATGAGACTCTAACCCAGGTGTGTTACTCATTTGACTAATTAGTGAGGGCAATAAACTTCTGACATCATTATTGGGTACTACATTACAGGTCATAGTCCTATCTGCTACATTGATCAGTGCAGATTTTAAACATTCAAACTCCGCCTTCATTAAATTAAAGATCTTATCAAGTGCAGTATTAATGTCGCCCAAAGTGGTATCAATATACCTTGTAACCGAAGGAGAAACGGCGATGCCTCCCTCAACGCCTGTATTGGCGACTAGATTAATGTCATTACAGGCGGAGTCGGAAACGGGATCAGTCTGTGTCCCCACTGGGACTGTGCAAATAGCTCCCGGATTATTGGCTTTGTCATGATCGGTTTTTAGAGTTTTTAGGCTTTGCCTTGGGCTTAGGCAACCCATCACTCCCGGTGTTCCTCTTACGTTTAGGTAGCTGTGTTTTCAGTTTGGCGGGCTTATGGGAGTATGCCGCTCATGCTCTGGTATTAATACCTGATGTGACCTGACTCACGGCTCCCGGGCATGACATTAAAGATGATGAATCTAACAGGGCGGGTGATACGGCGCAAATTTCCAAAGATGGTAACCTACGAGGAGATGCGCATGACGTATTCACAGTTTTGGGCCGCCCTGTGACAAACTGGAGAACAGTGTGGCAGGGTCCATAGACAATCGACGCTCCGTAATTTCAATTTCATGGGTCAGGAGAGACTCTGCCCTCACAATGAAGGCATCCAAAGTCCCGACTACCCCTTTCCGGTTAGACATTTCTGGGGGTCAGTTCGTTCCACCTGTGTTATGGCTCGGTAACACACAGTCTAGCATGTGGGGCAATAAAGTTCACTTTACCTTCAGTCGTGCCGTGGGGAGCCCTGAGTTAACAGCACGGAGGATGGCCCAGTCCAGTCTCAGCCAGGCTCGGACGGGCACAAATGGGCCCGGGCTTCGCCCGCGCGCGTCCCGCGCTGCGGGAGATGAGGCAGGATTTTAAAGTGCCGGGTGTCGCGAAATGTCAACGCGGCCCCTGCCGCGAAGCAGCCTGGTCCTGGGAGTCTCTCCCCTGCAGCAGAGCCAAACATGGGCAGCGGCGGTGATCAAAGCAGCAAAGAAGGTTAGTAATATTATGGGCAAAAGATTAAGCGTGGTCGCGGGGACTTTGATTCAAAAGGATCAGAAGAGCGTTATGAAGGGTAGATACCTTCATGAGCTCACGCATGAGCTAATTTGTGCTATTGACCTCGCCACTACCTTCAGGATACCCTTTGCAGTTGTCACTTTACATGCAACGAAGGCTTTCCGCAGAGTAAATTGGTCATAATTGAATGCCATCTTAAAACTTAATAACATAGGGGAGAAATTTAGAAGTGTGATCCAAAGAATTTACTCCACTCCCTCTGCCAAAATTCTTATTAATGGTGGTACGACAGCTAAGTCTAAGATCTTGAGGGGGACAAGACAGGGTTGCCCGCTTTCCCCCCTGCATTTTAATCTATACATTGAACCACTGGCAGGGAAACTCTGAGAGGAAAAGGAAATTGTCCCATTTAGTTGCGAGAGGTGGGTAAAAAAGTTTGCCCTTTATGCTGACGACTTGATATATACAGCTAATTTAAGAGTCATTACCAGTAGTAGAACAATTGGTGCAGGACTTTGGGAAGGTATCCGGTTACACTGTTAACACTTTCAGCACCGAGATAATGGGTTGGAAATGAGGGAGCCTCTGCCTGGAATAAAAATGGAGATGAGATATCTGGGTATTAAAATTGAACAGGAAATGGATAAAAGAGCAGAGCTTAATTTTAAGAACATTATGAAGAAGGTACTGGTCTCATCTACCTCTAACGATCTTTGGTAGGGTTAACTTAATAAAAAATGACTAACCTGCCGAAATGCACCTTCCTGTTTATTACAATCCCCTAAGTTTTAAAGAAAAAATGGTTAGGGAAGCTTCAGGGCAGCATTAGTTAATTCATATGTGCATCCAAGGGCCCGCCCATTTCATGGAAGAAACTGAAAAGGAGACGAGAGAAGGGAGGGATTGCGTTCCCGGATTTCCAGTTATATGCTTATGCCTTCCAACTGAAAAACTGCAAATGCCTACTAAAAGAATCTGTAGCAAGTGGAAGCCCATATGAGGCGATGCTGAAAGACGTCAAGGGGGGGGCAAATATCATTTTTTGTAAAAAAAATTGTAGGACACACAATTTTACAAAAAAGTGAGGCTGAAAGTGCTTCAAGCTATGGCTTGTGTTTGGGCACAGATTCAAAGAGCTACTAAATTGACATATGACAGCAAACAAGCACCAATCTGGGGTTCCCCGGGAATGCCACATTGTCTGATGGATAAGTTAGCAATTCTTATCAAGGACGCAGGATTAGAGAGGTGGGGCAGTTGATGCAGGATGGAAAGCTAATATTAGACAAAGACTCTCTAAGCGGTTCCAGGAGGGATATCTCAGCCTTTAAGAACTAGCAGATTAAGGGGTGGGCCCCCAACCAGAGACAGGATATCGGGATCTCAACTGAGCTGGAAGAGCAGCTCTGTTTAGGGTGAGAGATTAAGAGGGAGGTTTCCTGCTGGTACTGGCTGATCTTGGATAAGATGGACAGGGGCTTCGACCTTCCGGAGGAGTTGTGGGGAAGATGCGTGCCACAGCTGCTGATGCAGGATTTATGGCAAGTATATATGCGTTTGCTTTATGCCACAGTCAAACCAGCATATCAGAGGAGTAATCACATGTTTTCGCCATAGAGCGCTTTTTAGTCCCCAGACAAGCTGTCAAAACTGGGAAAGTCAAGCCCAGTATGCTGTAAGACGTGTGGCATGGAAACGGCTGATGTCCATCTATTTATGGAATGCCCACAGATTTGTCTGTTCTGGGAGGATGTATGCAAGGTAATCTGCCAGATATTTCACGCAGAACTCAAGATAAGCCTTGGATTAATTATTTTTGATAAAGTGGGCCCCCCGATGAAACTTAATAAAAAGTGCCATGTTGATGTTCTACTTGATGCTGCTGGCAAGGAAGGAGATATGCCAGAAGTGGGAGTTAAAGGATCCTCTCACCTTTGCCGACTGGTTGAGTTCAGTGAAACAGTTTTGGAGCATGGACACCTCCCCGAGGTCTCTAAGAAGGACAACATTTTGGTGGCCATTTATTGCCTGGTTGGAAGGGACCCCTTTTATACTGCAAAATATCAATGTCCTATGATTACACCAAACCTCGAACTATGGACTAGCTTGAAAGTAGGTTTGACATCTGTTTTTCACAGGCCTGTAAATTTATAAGCTCTCTTGAGACAGTATCTACGGCAGTAAATGAGGCTGACAGTTTTGAGGGTGGAGGTAAAGAAAAGAAAGGTGAATGAGGACAAAAAAACACTACAAACAGAAGAATCAGGTCCTTGATTACCCAACCCCAGCTGCCAAACGGCAGGTCCCAATCCCAATTTCTACTCACTAGACCCTTAAGATTGCTCGTTATTTCCTCAATCTGGACAGTACCATTTCCTTCTTTATTATGAATTCCCATAATGCACTTATCTTTCACTATCACACAAATTCCACCTTCCTGAGTCAGTATAAAATGTAATGCATACCTATTTTGTTCCGCGTATGTTCACATACTTTCTAATTTTAAAATGATAGCTCTTTGAAGCTGAAATGGTAGAGTTGGACAGGATCTGAAGTTTGCACCCAAAATATTCTATAGCTCCTTCCACTCTTGCCCCTGCCACACCTCCTAGAAAGAATATTGATGCCATTATGTAACCAAATGTTTTCCTGTTACTGTAATTATTAATTTCATGATCTGTCACTCCATCACAATTCTTTAGTTAATGTTCTATACCATCGCTCTCGAGGTCTAATATCGGTGCATGGCACACCAATGGGCAAGTCCAGTCCTAACAGCACATCTTCGGTGCCATTTTAAATATTGGAGTAAGTTCCATTAGAAAGAAAAAAGAAACTGGGGGGGGGGCATATAAAGGTCTCGTAAGAATATTATCTATAGAATAGCGGGTACTACATCTAATAGTCTGCGGGTCACTTTTCTTATATAATAACAAGATTGGTTTGCACTTCAGTTTACCTGAACAGTTTAACCTCAAATAAGTATTGTTCATAGCAATTATGTTACAAAATGCAGCATAATAGCCAGCATCCTTGGTCACGGTTACTTGCTCATGGGAAAACCCTGTAAGAGTCACATTCTCCTCATTAAAGTATAATGTGTCACAATATGTGTTATTGTCGCACCCAAGATACCCTTTATCTTGGTGTACCCAATTATATAAGCAGGGTCTGGGATAGGCAAATCCTAATTGGACATGTACCTCCTTGAAGTGGGGTGGTCTTGTGGATGTCCAGTTAATTAGGGAAGTGGGGTAAGCTGTCCACAAAGCAGAAGTCAAATGGCTGGGATAACATGCTATCCCCTTCCCAAAATAGTTGTCGTGCTATTACAAAAATGTTAGCTTGAACATAAGTCATAAAAGTTAATACTATACATAGTGTAATAGATATTTTGCTCATTGTTGACTTATGCTGGTTAATCTTAAGCGCTAGATCCTTACTGATTGTAACTGTTCTAGCTTCTTGAATACTTTACGCAGATAATATTGAGACTGTACTTCTAGATTTTCAGCCACACAAGGCTAAGAGAGGTTTCTAGCATGTCAGAGCTCAGGGTGGTGTAGACAAACTATCGTTGGTTGGACCCAGAAGGTTGTCTTGGTCTCAAATTGTATCGCGACTTATCAGTATGCAATGGCTGTAGGATGTCTGCAGTTGCAGTCTGTGGTAGCTGAGGATTATCTGCGGATACAGGTGGAGACTCTCTTTTCACATGGTTAGCATGTATCTAATTTTTATACCCCTGGCATTTCACTGCCATGTTAGTAATTAACAGTACTTGGGAGGGGCATGTCCACCTCTTTTGAAGGCAGTTGTTGCTTTGAAAGTTCTTAGTGAACAACCAGTCTGCGGGCTAAAGACCGTGTCCTTCAGTAGTAGATGATGCAGGCTGGGCATCTTTCACCTGATTGTACAATAGATTCAGTCTTTTAGTTAAGGCAATGCAATAATCCCTCAGCGTTGCATCACCAATATTTATAGCAACATTTCGTTGAGGAGCCCTCATATTGCCATCAATCTGTCAGTCACTATCCCATGAGGGCTCAATTTAGTAGTGGCATTTGGTATGCTATGCATGCTTAGAAGTCATGTCAACTCAGTCTCTGCACATATCTTAGCAATCTTTGCCTTCAAAATGCCATTTCTGTTCTCCACTGCTCCTGTTGCCTGAGGTTGATAAATACAATGGAACTTTTGTTTTATCGCCAGACCTGAAAGTAAAATGGCTTCCTTGATTCTCCCCTTTGCATATCCATTCCACCACCCTATTCACGAAATGTGGACTGTTATCCGGTGGAATTCTGCATGGGACCCCAAACCTCAGAATCAGTTCCTTTAGCAAGCATTTAGCCACTGTCTGTGCATCATTCTCCTTTGTAGCATAAGCCTCCACCCAGCTACTGAAAATGCAGACCACTACCAATGCATACCGAAACATATGCATGGGCGGGAACTCCACAAAATCAATTTGCGAATGTTCAAAAGGTACTTCTTGAGTTGGGGAATGTCCTGATATGGTAGGCATTCCCTTACCACTATTAAACAGTCCACATGTGATACTGTTTTTGTAAATGGCCTCTGCATTTTTCCGAAAGTTCTTATTATACCAGAATTGTGAAAACCAACTGCACATTGCATCGCGTCCCGAATGCGTAGGGCCATGAGTAACAAGGGCCAAATTATACACCATGGCATCAGGTAATCTAAACATTCCATTTGGCCCTACCTAGATCCCATCAACCTCGGTACCCTCCATTTGTCATTCGACCTTTTCTTCCTCAACTATATTTTTTTGCAATAAACCGGGATCCATGTTTACATTGCAATCTGTTTGTGGGGTTTGTTCAGAGTGCTTTTTACAGCTACAGCAGTGGTTTTAGCAGTCTGATCAGCAAAATGGTTTCTCTTGCTATTATCAACAATCAGTTTCTGATGAGAAGCACATTTCATTATTGCTAAAGATTTAGGCAACAGCAATGCATTGAGGCGCACAATCAAGGTACAGTTTTTTATTTTTGCACCAGTGGAAGTTAAAAATCCCCCCTCTTCCCAGAGCCTACAGAAATCATATGTAACCCCAAAAGCATACTTGCTATCAGTATAAATATTCACTGTCAAATCCGCACTCTATTCACATGCTCAGGTGAGAGCTATTACTTCTGCTGCTTGGACCAACAATTGTGATATTCGTCTCGTCTCCACTACAGTTTGTAAGGTGGTTATGGCATAAGCTGCTCTAGTCTCTACTGTTGGTAATTTAAAACATGGTCCATCCACCCATAGATTGGCATCCTTTTCTGCAAAAGCTTTATTGGACATATCAAGTCTGCCTTTAGTCTGTTGTTCTGTTACTGAAATACAATCATTCAATTCTGTTATTTGATCTTCACCTGGCAGAGGCAAGAGCGTGGCTGCTTTCAAAGAGGTGCAGTTATCTGCTGATAATAAAATCAGTTTGTACATAGTCAGTCTAGCATTGGTCAAATATTGTTTGCAAGTTTTGTTTAAATAGATATCAACAGAATGGATAATGTATACATTCAATGTGTTCCCTAAAAACCATGCTCCCCCTTTGTTCCACTGAGACTGCTGCTGCGTTCAGGCATTTGGGAAGTGCTCTAGCTATTAGATCTAATATTCCAGAAACATATGCATAGGATCTCTTGAATCCCTCATGTTCCTGTGTAAGGACAGCAAGAGCACATCTCTCTTGCTCATGTGTAAAAAGGTGAAACTCGCTAGCACAGGTGTCCCCAACCAGTCGATCGCTAACTATCAATAGCTCGCAGACACCTTCAAAGTAGCTTTCAGCCTTGAGTTCATTTTTAAATGAGCACAGTGTCATATTTTCCTTTCAAAGTTAAGGGAAGAAGGCTTTGTTTACCTCACATTATTATCATCAGGCTGCAGATAGCAGAGCATGATAATGAGCGTTGCTAGACACAGATTTATGACACAGTCTGGTTCACAGAGGTGAAGAACTGAAGCAGTGAGGTATTTAACTCTTAAATAAAAGTCCTTGTCAGGTCAATATTGGAGCCTTAGAACAAAATTATGTTTCTGAATGCTTTTAAATGGTAGAAAATTAAAATGAAAAGTTACCTTAATGATTAACTTTTCATTTTAATTTTCTCTCATTTCAAAGTGTCGCATTTACACGCAGCAGGCCTTTTGCTCCCGTTTGTCAGTAGACACTGTGTCAATTTTATAACTGAAAAATAGCCATTTTTTCAAATGGGAGGAATTTAAAATGAGTAAAACTTTTTCTATGAAACATTAAGGGCCTTATTATGATGGCGGTCAGACGTGCGTCTGAGTGCCATCATTGCGTAATGGACACCGTCCGACATGTAGTCGGCGGTTCCACCTGCCAAATTATGATCCGACCCCCATGCAGGTGGTCAGGAAACATGCCGTTTTCTATTGCCGCTTGTGTAGCAGCACATAAAAGACCCACAGCACAAGCCACAATAGAAATAGGGATGTTTGAAACATCCATGTGCCAAGCACCATCAGGTGCCTGGCACAGGGTCCGTGGATGTTTTGGGGAGGGGGGCACCACATGTGGCCCCAAACCACATAGTGGACCCCAACAGGGAACGGGGGCCCCCAAGGTCCCTTTCAGTCTGCCTGTACATGGTGGTCAGACCGCCATGTACAGGCCGAGGGAAACGGGCATCGTAATCCCTACGGTGGTTCTTGAGCAGGCACCGCCCCTATTGTAAGCATTATGGTCCCACCGCTGCCCCGATGGGCTCCTTGAGCCTGTCGGAAAGCAGCGGTCGGCCCCTACGACTGATGCCTCTGACTGCCGGCTCATAAGCCGGCGGTTGGACCGCTTTTATAAATGTCGGTGTGCCCATCACCGACGGCCTGTCTGGGGCTGGCCCACCGACATCAGAATGAGGTCCTAAGTATTAATGTCTTTCTCCACTTTCAATTGAACCAAATATGTCAATGTTTTATGAAGCATGTTTATTCACTTAAGATTCCTCCCATTTGGAGAAATTGAGATGCAGAAAATATTTCCATATTCTGAAAATTTTTGCTGAACATTTTTCAGCACTTTAAATTTTTCCCATTTCTGTTAAACATGTAAGGTGCCACATATGGCAAACGGTATGTTCTGTGCCACAAGTACATATGACAGTCTCTCGTCACCTGCACACGCATATATTCCACTCATACGCTCACAAATTCATACATACAAGACCACACTCTCACTGGCCCTGTCATAGTACCCCCTAGTTGAAGTATTTTGTTTAAACCATAGCATCTGGCTCTATGGCCATTAGGCTTAAAGTCAATTAAGCTGGGCATGGTGCATCTGGTAGCAATGCATGAGTTGCTTATCCTTCAGTCGCTCATGATTATTTTCACTGATCAGAAGCTGCTCTCACTGCAGATAAGGTTGGAGACCCTTGCTTTAACATAACCAGGAATCCCCAATTCTGGAGACTCGCACATAATGGTCTTAATGGTTTGGAAACTTTCATTGTGCATCTGCATCCAGGGGACAGGACCAGTAACATCCATGTGTCAGATCTTGTAACGGTTTGGAAATTAGGGAAGTATTTGGTTTCCATTGTCTGCAATACCTTGCCATGCCTAAAAATGAACATACTTCATGCTGTGTTGTGGCAAGCGGATGTTGCATTATTGCATGAATGTGTTTGGGTGATATTCTCCTCTTCCCTTTAGAAATCAGGTGGCAGAAGTACAACACCTGTTTTGTACAAAACTCCAATTTCTTTATGGATCTTCGTGACCATGGGATGCTAAGAAATTAAGCAAGTTTATAGTAGCCCGTATGCACTGTTTTTCTGCTATGAGATCGTTGACATATTGTATTAATGCCACCCCAGGTTCCAAAACATGTTAGTCAAGAATGCTTTTGATATTTGGTAATACATTGAGGGTGATTCTGTATACGCTTAGGGGAGTCGTGTTCACAAAAAACTGCTCTGGCTGAATGCAAATGAAAACAAATACTGACTGTCTGGGTACAGGGGAATGGAGAAGAATGCATTTGTCAGATCTATAACTGAAAAGTAAGTAGCTGAATGAGGTATAGTGGTTAGAATGGTAGTGGAGTTTAGCACTAGAGGAAATCTGAGCTGTTCTATCATGTTAATCTGGCACAACTCTTGTAAGAGACGCCATTCATCAGGTTTTGAGGAGTCCTTACTTTTGCGTATTGGGAGAATCGAGGAATTACATACTACCCTTTGTTTCTATCAGTTCTCACTCCTTACAAGTGCTGGTCTTATTTCCTGCAAGCCCCACTCCCCTTCTTGTGATATATGGTACTCTGGAACTTGAGGCATTAAAACGTTATCCTTCAGAACAACATGAATAGCTTCAATGTTCTGCCCACATCAGATTTGTTAAAAGCTCAAACATCAACTGTTACATTGTTCCGCCCAATGTCAGGCAAACAATCCAAAACATCAGAATTGATTTCAGTACGGTGTACATACATTTGAGAGGTAAATGGATATTCGTCACTATATTCAAAGAAAACACCATCTGGTGTACATTTAATGATAGCATTCATCTTTTTCAATAAATCAAGACCCAACAAATTGAAAACACTTTGATCAGAAACCACAAAGGAATGCTTATCTGTAATTGGACCAATAGTAAACGTAACAGGTTTACTGATAGGATTTGTGATGGCAACATTTGAAATCCCCACAGAAGTATTTGCCATTCCAAAGGGGACAGTGGAGAACAGTATTAGGTGATACTGTGGAATACGTGGCACCAGTGTCTATGAGTAACTTATCATGACCGTTAACCTCTCCTTGCACATAGGAACCCCTCTGGTCAACTGACAACACAGGTGCCACTACTCCAATTTCTCCTCTGAGGCACCCTACACTTTGTAATAATCCTTACTGTAAATGTCTTGTGCCATCATTTGATGTGAGGGTTGCTGTTGTCTTTGATCATAATAATTCCTGTTTATCTGACCCAATGAAGGGCCAGGAGGAAGACAGGGAAATAATTAGGTTGGTGTTGCATTGGTGGGTTCATATTAGATTGGGAATGATTAGGATTATTGGGCCATTCATTCTTTCAATGATCACTAGCACGACAAATAAGACATCCTTGATCTGACTGCGGGAGGGGAGTCCAACCTCTACACTGCCCTTGTCCCTTAAAACCTCCACCTCTCTGGGTCTGAATATTGCCACGAAATCCCGTTCCCCGCTCCCTATTACTCGGTATTAAACTGCTACAATTGTTGGACCATTAACCTGGTTTTAGAGTCCTTTAGTTGCTTCTCTTGCCAGTATCCTTGATGTTGTTGAAACTCAAAACAATATTGAGCATTGGCCAATATCTTATCAAGTGGTTCCAGTGACCAGCAAAGGATCACTGTCTTTAGGTGTTTCTTAACAGCTGGCTGTAATCCTTGTACAAATGCATCCACTGAAGCCAAAACGGATCTAGAGTTTTCGATGTCCATCCCACTATGGGCTTTTAAAGCCTGCCTCATCCTTTCATTATAACAGTGAACAGTATTATCCTTCTTCTGGGCTATCTCATAAATCTTGTTCCAATCAATACATTTTCGTGACACCAATTCATTGAAACACTCTAGAATCTTTTTGGCAGACCAAAGTGTCATCGGAGAGGGAACCATTGTTCGTGTTCTCTCTCTCTCTCTCTCTCTCTCTCTCTCTCTCTCTCTCTCTCTCTCTCTCTCTCTCTCTCTCTCTCTCTCTCTCTCTCTCTCTCTCTCTCTCTCTCTCTCTCTCTCTCTCTCTCTCTCTCTCTCTCTCTCTCTCTCTCTCTCTTTCTTTCTCTTTTTCTCTCTTTTTCTCTTTCTCTTCTCTTACTGGACCATTGCACCTTTGGATCAAGTTCAACCTTAGCCCATAATTCTGAAGTTATAATTATGGAAAATATAGTATATAGGTCAGTTTGCCTAATTTCAATACCTGTTCTACCTTTGCATACCATGCATTAGGGCTTTCTCATAAATTAGGAAACTCTTTAGTAACGGTGAAAAGTTCCATCTTGGTCCAAGGGGTGTAAACATTTTGGAATTTTGCAGCTGTCGTTCCTGGGACTTATCTCATAGGGAAAGCAGGAGAGGAATCTTTATTTGGGGGAAGTGTTTTGGTTATTCTACTTGATAACTTCCTCTGACCCTCCATCACCTTCCTTAGTCTCACTGTAGGGAGGAAACCCTCTATCCATATGTCCCTCTATTATTGGATCTGCCTCCTCCGGTAGTGCTAAAGGCCTCTCCACAAAAGCCTTACTTCCTTTTAAAGTGTCCTCACACCAATACTGCTTACCTTGCTGCACACTTTTGGCCTTTCTGAATTCCTGTAACTCTTATTTCAATGTATTGCGTACTATTCCTTTCACCTGTGGGGTTCTACATGGAGAATAGACAAAACCATCAAGAGCAAAAAATGTATATGACACAGAGAACTAGTGCATTAACATTCGCCTTTAGGACCGTGGCAAAAAAATTGAAGGGCCCGTCATATAAACCTTTGCTCGCAGTGATGTCGGACAAAATGCTCCCAACAATAACGTATGCCAGCATCGCATTAAATGGCAAGGATTCTGATCTTTTAAATAAATTATTGGTCTCAACATACAAAAAGGTCTACCAAATACACCAGTCAGCCTCCCTAGCCCAGGTACGGCTCGAATTCGGCCTTTTAAATGAAACGGTAGGGAGAATATATACCACAATAAAGCTATGGTATCAGCTGAAACAGAACACGGCAAACTCAACTTAACAAGGCCCTCTGGTCACAAATGGCAAAGGATAAAAAATCACGATTAAATCAATACCTTTATAATGCTCTAAGAATTACTCGCACGACCAAGCTGTGGAACAAGAACTTGTCCTTTCTGTCCTTTAAGCAAGTGATAAATAAATCAGCCAAATTTCATTCTCTACTACTTGACAAAAACGCGTTCAACTCGAGGTCACACGCCATGATGGTGATAAACCGCTATAAAACACTGGCCCCGGCACCTTATTTAAACATTACATTTCTGATTCACCGAAAAAGACAACTGATGTCCTTACGGGTTGGTAAACTACCGACAATTGCGGACCAGCCAACCTGGATACATAACTAACCCAAAACATGCCGACTCTGCAGAAGCAACAAAGAGGACTTTATTCATATAATTTGCATATGCCCAAATTACACACCGCACGAATTACATTGCTAAGGAAAGCCTTGAATTTCAGAGGAATAAGGACATGTAGAGCGGCTATAATAACAGGGCTAGATACCGCAGACCCTCAAATGAACCGTAAACTGATAAACTTTTTGCACATTTATGATCAGGCCCTGAAAATTGAAATCTCATCGTCGAAGCAGAATGAGAAAACTACGAACTCTTGGTATTTTATCACATAGAACTTGTGAGTTACTAAAATCTGCTAATTGTAACAAAAGGCTCAGGAATCAAATCAGTATTTATGAATTACAGAACGTAGAAATTTATAATTTAGTAATAATTTCTCAGTATAGGCTACGAATTTTATTGAAGTAACAAAATTATCAATTTAAGAATGTACTGCTAATAATGCTAACAACTTGACAATGTAAAACCCACAAAGTTTTAATTCATGTAGAGATTTTATTGTTCCTGTTTATATGAAATATTGTTCAGGTTTTAATTAACTAAAGAATAAACATTTACTTACTTACTTTCACTTGTTGCGCACAATTTAACTGCCTAGCTTATGACTCCCATTCATTCAAGCAATCAAACTGTGCCAGTCTAATCTTTTTTCTTTTTATTATCATGCAGTATCTCAAATACTGCAATTTTACTAAGTCAAATGTTCCATCCATGGGAAACTTCAGATAAATATTATCTTTGGTATAGTCATACCATTGATTCAAGAATAAACCTGTCAACATTGAAACCTTGGTCATTATTTCATGAGCTGGAGACCCTTTGGGTGGCAAAGGCTGACTCTGGTTTAACCAGTTATATTTGCTAAGCGATTAACCCATTGTTAAAGTTATCCTTAGGCACTCCAAAAATTCTAACAAACCAATCCCTATTGTTCCCTTTTTTCTGTCTGCCACCCTTACTCATTGACAGGCTTCTCAATAGTTCTTTAGGATGAAGCATGAATCACCCACAGTTGTGTGAATGTCACACAGCAAGTCCCCCTCAGATGCCGACTCAGGAAACCAGTCCCGTTATTGAGGTGCACACTTTGGGATATGTAGGGGGTCTATGCTGCTGTCAGGGTACAGAGAAAATGAGCTAAGGCGCTCCAATGCTCCTCCGTATCTGCTTATGAGCCGGTTTTAAAAAGATCACCCGCTCGTAAATGGTTGCAGGAGATCGTTGCTCGCAACCGGGCATTTTCCCCAGTACTTCCAACAGGGAGAACTGCAGTGGCAGTAGCCGGTCTAGTCTTGCGCACCTGGACACGGGCGCGAGGTCTAGACCAGCTGTGAAGTGCGTCGGTTGATTTCCGAACTGCGCACTTCACCAACGCAATTTCAGGGAGAAGTCGCTTTTTGACAGGAATCCAGTTAGATAGCAATAGAGTAGTTTTTGGTGCCAGGCTTAGGCGTAGGTTAGAGCGCTTCGGTGCGTCGGATAGTTAATTAGGATTTAGGACTTAGGGAAATTCTCAGTCTTAGAATAAATAGGAAATAGTTATAAAGAAAACCTAAATACTCACCTTCCGTTACCTCAGTTCCGGATTTCCTTTGTTGTCCTGTTGACGGCGTTAGCTCCTGAAGATAACCTACGGAAGAAATAAAAGATGAATTCAGAAGATGAGAAAGTAAGGCAGAGAGTGAGTGAGTGGGTGAATGAATGAATGCGTGCAAAAAGAACAAGAAAGGCTACAGTGATTAAGAGTACTAAAGTATTGTTTGTAATACAGGACTAAGATGAAATAAAAACTCACATAGAAGAATAGAAGAGGAGCAAAAGCCATAGGCACTCTGGGTAAGAGAGAGAGAGAGAGAGAGTGAATAAAGGAGTTGGAGGGAGAGAAGAGGGGAATTTAAGAGGATTAGTAATGGTGTGCTTTCTGTTACAGTGATTTCCACATATGCTAAGAAGATAGAGAGAGAGTAAGAAAAGAAAACAGAATACTGCAGAAAGAGGGAAGCTGAGTGGAAAAGGCCAGAAAGCCAGGCAGTCTCTTCTCTGTCCCAGTCCCCTTTCCCCCGGCGGGGTTTGCACGGCTGCCAGTTTATCTTGAGTTTGTGGCTGTGGGAAAACCAGTGGTGGAATCTGGAAAATGTCATCATTCTGCTCCTGGGAGTGTCGGCATAGTGAGTAACCACGAACCTTGACAGAGTGAAGTGCCCACCTCAATACTCACCCGAGCAGAATGGCTGAAGGGTTCGATTAAAAAAATTTAGGAAATGTTCTTAAGGAAATTCAACAAGTTAATGGCAGTTAGGGAGGAAAATAAGGTAATCAAATTTGAGATGGAGGCCACTAGACGTGAGACCAAAGAAATGGCAGCCCAGTTGAAGAGTGAAGAGTTAGGGAATAGGTTCCACTCTTCCCCTTCGGGGACCAGTATGTTCAATCAGAGTTCAGCGACTAGTGTGGGGTCTACCACGCAGGTTATTCATTCCTTGGCACCAGTAATTCCATTGGCCCCGCCAGAGCGCTTCAGTGGGGATCCCCAAAAGGCCCAAATTTTCTTGACTCTGTGCTCTTTGCATTTCATGTGTCGGCCAACTGTCTTCCCTGATGCACAATCTCGAATAGCTGTCATCTTGTCCTACCTCAATGGAGACGCAGCTTCGTGGTCTGCCATTGGTCACTCAAGATTCACCAATTTTATATAACTTCGAGGAATTCAAGAAAGTTTCTGCGCATTTTTGACCGTCGGAAGGTGGCACAGGCTACGGATAATGAATTGCTGGAGTTGAGGCAAGGGAATCGAGAACTAGTCACCTACTTTGCCCAATTTAACAAACTTGTCGTAGAAACAGATTGGCCGGAGGCCAAAAGGGCAGCCTTGTTCTATCGGGGCTTGAAAGATGACTTAAAGGACGCCTTGTCACAGATCCCAAATCGCCCTACAGAAGTTTCAGCTTTGATTGATCTAGTGTTAGAGATAGACTATCGACAAACGTAAAGAAGGGGTGAAAGACGACGTGAATTTCGACCCAGTGTACCTCGTTTTGATCAGGTCAGATCAGACGTTGTTAAATCTGGAGATAGAGAGCATGGTGTCGAACCCATGCAAATTGGAACAATTAGAGGTCCCCTTTCCAAAGAAGAGAAAGAAAAGCGTCGACAGAATAATCTATGCCTTTATTGTGGAATCAGTGGACATTTTGTAAAGGATTATCCCAAGAAGCCAAAAACCTTCAAGAAGGAAAACTCTCTGCACCACCAGTAGAAGGAGTTGGGCTGGTGGTTGCTAACAAGGAAACAACTCCAATTTCTCACCAGGTGGCTAATACACTACAATCGTCTGCGCCACACCTCATTCTGACGATGACCCTAAGGTTTCGAGATTGAGTTCTTTCAGGAGTGGTCGTGATGCTAGACTCAGGAGCTACGGGGAACTTTTGTGACCTCAAATATGCCTCGAGAATTGGTTTGAAGGTTTTACCTAAAGAGAGAAGCGAAGCAGTCAGAGCCGTTGATGGAACAAATTTATCTTCCGGTCCCATAACCAGTCATACGGAAGTTGTGGAGCTTGTCTCTGTCGAAGGTCATAAGGAAGAGATTCAATTCAACTTAATCGATGCCCCGCAGTTCAGAATCATCTTGGGTTTGCCTTGGTTAACTGAACACAACCCAACGATTAACTGGAGCGATCGAACTGTGAAGTTTAACTCAAACTATTGTTTGGAACATTGCTTCGGTGAAGTGCGGAAAGAACAAGATGGAAACCCAGCAGCCTTATTATGCGAACGAAGGATGATGGTGTGTGGTGCAAACTGTGAGTCTACCGGTAGAATACCAGGAGTTTGCTGAAGTTTTTAGTGAATCGGAATCGAAGAAGTTGCCCCCACATCGATCATATGACTGCAAAATCGACTTGGAACCTGGATCCAACCTTCCTTGTAGTCGAATTTATGCACTTACCGAAGCTGAGAACCGTCATCTAAAGGATTACATTCAGAAATATTTGGAAAACGGGTTCATACGACCATCACAGATCCCAATCTCATCACCGATATTTTTCGTTCCGAAACGTGACGGAAATTTGAGAACGTGTATAGATTATCGCGCCTTGAACAAGATTACAATTAAGAATCGTTATCCTCTCCCCCTGATTTCATTTCTTCTAGACCAACTAAAAGATGCCAAAATCTTCACGAAGTTAGATTTGCAGGGGGCATACCATTTAATTCGAGTGAGAAGTGGAGACAAATGGAAAACTGCATTTAGAACGAAATATGGATTGTATGAGTACCAAGTCATGCCCTACGGTTTAAGCAACGCCCCTGCAGCCTTCCAGTACTTCATTAATGATGTCCTGAAGGAGTTCATTGATCAATGCGCTATCGTCTACATCGACGATATTTTGATTTACTCATCCGAAGAAGAACACCAGCAACAGGTCAAAAGAGTTTTGCGTTGTCTGAAGGAAAACGAGCTTTACGTAAAACTAGAAAAATGTGCTTTTGGAGTGAAATCTGTGGACTTCTTGGGATTTGTGATTGCTCCGGAAGGTCTAACCATGGATGTTAAAAAGATTGAGGCAGTTTTAAATTGGCCTCCACCAACCACAGTGAAAGAAATACAGAGCTTCATCAGGTTTGCAAATTTCTATCGCAGATTCATTCGAGATTTTTCCCTGAAGGTAGCACCTATTACTAGGTTGTTACGAAAAGGAGTACCTTTTCAATGGTCTTCTGAGGCTGAATATGCTTTCCAGTTCTTGAAGAAGAGCTTTACCTCTGCGCCCATTCTGCTGCATGCGGATCCTACTCAACCGTTTTACCTGGAGACGGATGCCTCCAAGCAGGCTGCCTCCGAGCAGGCCATCGGAGGGGTGCTTTCATAAAGACACAAAGAAACAGGACAGTTGCATCCGGTGGCATACCACTCCAGAAAACTACAACCGGCAGAAATAAATTATACTATTTCTGATAAAGAACTCCTCGCTATCAAAGACGCTTTCCAAGAGTGGCAACATTACCTTCTCGGAGCTAGACATGTGGTGACTGTATTCACCGATCACCGGAACCTCCAGTTTCTGAAGTCAGTCAGAACGCTCACGCCACGTCAACTCAGGTGGTCCCTGTATTTCGCCGATTATGACTTCGTAATAACTTATCGGCCGGGGAAAAATCACGGAAAGGCAGATGCCTTGTCTCGAATTGACACCGATGGAAAGAAGAATCTCATTTGTGAACAAAAAATAATTCCAGAAACTAAGATCATTGGGGCCATAAGTGAAAAAACTCTCGTAGACCAGGTCAAGGAAGCCTTAACTTCTGAAGAAATGTGGAGTTGGGCTCAGAAGGATCCAACTCGAGAAATTATTGATGAATTACCGTTTCATTCCAAGGCCTTGTATTTACCAACTCAAGAACTTCAACAACAAGCGTTGATCAACTGCCATGACAGTCCGTTGGCTGGTCATCCTGGAATCCATCGGACGGAGGAGTTATTAAAGAGACAATTTTGGTGGCCAGGGTTATCCAGAGACGTTCGAGTTCATGTGGAAGGCTGCGGGATTTGTGCAATGGGGAAGACAGATAAGCGGGCTCCTCAGGGTTTATTGAGACCTTTGCCTACCCCTCCATATCCCTGGCATATAGTAACTATGGACTTGATAGTTGAATTGCCCTCTAGTCAGGGATTCAGTTCAGTATTAGTCATGGTTGACGCCTTTTCAAAAATGGCGCATTTTGTTGCCCTGAAAGGAAATTCATCTGCAAAACAAATTGCCACACAATTCAATCAAAGTGTGATTAAGATACATGGCATCCCAAAGGTTTTGATCACTGATCGTGGGTCTCAATTTCTATCCCATTTTTGGAAGGCTTACACTAGGGGTTTGGGAATTGAGACACGTTATTCAACGAGTTTTCATCCACAAACAGATGGTCAAACAGAAAGGGCCAATCAAGAGTTAGAAAAGTATCTTAGACTGTTTCTCTTGGATCAAGAGGGTGAGTGGCCCGATCTTCTTTGGACCGCAGAGTTTGCGCATAACAATACAAAGAATGCCTCTACTGGTTTTTCCCCTTTTTACTTGAATTACGGAAGGCATCCAAATTCTGTGGTTTCCTCTCAAGAAGTGTCGGTGCCTGCGGCACAAGAGTTTGTACAACATCTTAGTGAGGTACACGAGTCTGCCACCAAGAACTTAATGAAAGCAAAAGAACGCTATAAGCACAGTGCTGACAAAAAGAGAAGGCCAGAACCAGATTTGCGTGCAGGGGACAGGGTTTGGTTAAATACTAGAAATCTAAAACTCAAAGGAAATCGAAAATTCCAACCCCGTTTTGTAGGTCCATTTTCTGTGGAACAAGTAGTGAATCCAGTGACTTTCAAACTAAAACTACCTCCACAGCTGAAGATACACCCTGTGTTTCATGTTTCCCTTCTTAAAAAGGTCTCACCCCATTTGAAAGAATTGAGGAACAGGGAACCCCTTTTAGTAGAAGGACAAGAGGAATTTGAAGTTAAAAGAATCTTAGACTCAAAGTCCGTTCGAGGTAAAATTTTCTATCTTGTAGACTGGAAGGGTTTTGGCCCAGAGGATAGGTCCTGGGTGGAACAATCAGATGTTCATGCTCCCCGATTAACCTAAATTTTTCACTTGCAGTATCCTCACAAGCCTCAGCCCGGAGGCTTAACCTTGCGGTGGGTACTGTCAGGGTACAGAGAAAAGGAGCTAAGGCGCTCCAATGCTCCTCCGTATCTGCTTATGAGCCGGTTTTAAAAAGATCACCCGCTCGTAAATGGTTGCGGGTGATCGTTGCTCGCAACCGGGCATTTTCCCCAGTACTTCCAACAGGGAGAACTGCAGTGGCAGTAGCCGGTCTAGTCTTGTGCACCTGGACACGGGCGCGAGGTCTAGACCAGCTGTGAAGTGCGTCGGTTGATTTCCGAACCGCGCACTTCACCAACGGAATTTCAGGGAGAAGTCGCTTTTTGACAGGAATCCAGTTAGATAGCAATAGAGTAGTTTTTGGTGCCAGGCTTAGGCGTAGGTTAGAGCGCTTCGGTGCGTCGGATAGTTAGTTAGGATTTAGGACTTAGGGAAATTCTCAGTCTTAGAATAAATAGGAAATAGTTATAAAGAAAACCTAAATACTCACCTTCCGGTACCTCAGTTCCTGATTTCCTTTGTTGTCCTGTTGACGGCGTTGGCTCCTGAAGATAACCTACGGAAGAAATAAAAGATGAATTCAGAAGATGAGAAAGTAAGGCAGAGAGTGAGTGAGTGGGTGAATGAATGAATGCGTGCAAAAAGAACAAGAAAGGCTACAGTGATTAAGAGTACTAAAGTATTGTTTGTAATACAGGACTAAGATGAAATAAAAACTCACATAGAAGAATAGAAGAGGAGCAAAAGCCATAGGCACTCTGGGTGAGAGAGAGAGAGAGTGAATAAAGGAGTTGGAGGGAGAGAAGAGGGGAATTTAAGAGGATTAGTAATGGTGTGCTTTCTGTTACAGTGATTTCCACATATGCTAAGAAGATAGAGAGAGAGTAAGAAAAGAAAACAGAATACTGCGGAAAGCAGGAAGCTGAGTGGAAAAGGCCAGAAAGCCAGGCAGTCTCTTCTCTGTCCCAGTCCCCTTTCCCCCGGCGGGGTTCGGACAGCCGCCAGTTTATCTTGAGTTGGTGGCTGTGGGAAAACCAGTGGTGGAATCTGGAAAATCTAATCGTTCTGCTCCTGGGGGTGTCGGCATAGTGAGTAACCACGAACCTTGACATCTGGCCCCTTCACTGCCGTGCTGAGACCCGACTGGAGTGATTCATGTCCGTCCAGAGTTTAAGCACCAGTTGACAAGGCAGAATGTTATTCTTCAAATAAAGGAGGAGTCAGTCATGGGAGATCTTCAGCATTCATTTATTATCTAGCTGCAGCAAAGATCTCTGAATCGCTAGCTCAGAGAGTCTCCGAGTCAGCTTATAGACTTATCAGTTTATATACTGTCATATAACCACATGAGAAATAATGGAAAACAATGATTCCAACAAAATTATCAAAGGTCATTGAAAATGAGCAGCTGTAGCAGGACAGTTCTCAGACAGACAAGTTTGCCACTTACTGTTGCCAAGAATTGATTCATTTTTTTCCTTACTCATGCCTCTGGAAACACTTCATACAATGCTTTATTACCAGAACACAGAGCTAACATAACTGCATTTAGTCTTGTGTGAACAGCTGCACAACATCGACTTTGTAAATGGTTCTCTGTGAACCTTGATAAGAATGCACAGAGCTAAGCAACAGATAAGCATTTCCTTAGTGATCCCTGAACTATGGAAAGAACATTCTGTAATGAAAGCATTCATTTGTGCCTGTACTCTGACTAACATTTCCATGACCCCAAGCATCCTGGAATAACTGTTGAACATGTTTTTCTTTACACCAGAGAGCAGAACTGAAAGTAAAATGGCTTCCTCAAGGTCTATACACTTGATCTATTTATTATGAAAAGCTACAACAAAGGGAGTAGTAGGCCTGACTTATTTATTTTGAAAGAGCATATGTTAATGACAAGCCTTTAAGGGTGGGCTGTTATTACAATGTATTAAATCTTGTAGCTGAGAGCACAATTTTTCTATTAATAAAAATAACACACTATATTTGAGCTACTCCCAATATTGAATTATGTTGACATAGTCTTCCATCTTCTTTAAACATTCTCCTATGCCACATATTATTGTTCATTCCGCTTCTAAAAAAAAAACCTCTAATAGTTTCACTCAAGTCAGCAGAAAAAGTTCTCTTGAATGTACTAAGTCAAGGAATAATTTTGCTCAACCTAGTTCTGTTAACATTGTATCATTTAAACTGCATAAACAAGACTGAGAATTATTGAATCATATTACATTTGTGGTGGGAAAATCTATGAATGTATTATACGTACAAATGTGGTGTAGGGCAGTTGCACCGAAATTGCATGCAATTCATTTGTTCAGATTGTTCGAAGCTTGAAAAGATATGGAGTCGTCTCTCCACTGGAGACCAGAAGCCTCTGATCTCCACCTCTCCCAGTTGCTCCCCCACCCCCAGCAGTGAGATATCTGTTACAAATGTAAAGTCTGGGTGGGGAAAGGAAAGTGGTCTGCTGCTGGTCAGGTTAGCTGATTATCTACCACCACAGAATATCCTGAGCTGTCTCCTGTGAGATCTGGATGGAGTCAGACAGGCAGTCCTTATGCTGAAGTCGGAGGTTCTACTGCAGTGCCCACTTATGCCTTCTAGCTTTCTCAACGAGGAAGATGTGCGAGGCTAGGAGTCCAAGAAGCCTTATAGCCATCCTCACCAAGATCCACAAAAATGACTCTGAAACACTGGGATGATATTACAATTGTCCCAGATTCTGTGCAGCAATGGAAAGGCCTTGAATGGCACCATATCCTGGATAGCCTCATTGAAGGTAATCCTCTATGTAGGGCCCAGGTGGAACTTTTGCTCATTGACGGGAAAGCCAAAAGATGTCAGGATTGTGTCTGTCTTCCACAGGTGTTCTATGACTGATTGCTTTAAACCCCCTTGAACAGCCAGTTGTCGAGGTATGGGAATACATGTAACCCTGGCCTTTGAAGGTGGGCAGTGACCACCGCCAACACTTTTGTGAACAGTGGGCTGAGGCATGGCTGAAGGGGACTATAGTAAATTTAAAGTGTTCCAATCACTCCATGAACCACAGATAATGCATGTGGGACTGCAGGCAGGTATGTAAAAATATGCGTCCAGCAAATCCAGGGAAAACATCTGGTATCCTGGGTTTAAACCAGAAAGAATCTGAGACTAGGCGAATATTTTCTTTTGCTCAGCATCTGTTTTATTGAGTTTTGACATTACAACATTCCATCAATCCAATGCAAAATACAAGAGCAGAAGCAGAGGCGACTTTGTCATAAGCAATACAATCAATAGTACTACAGAACCACATCAGAGGGCCAGCTAAACAAGCAAGTGAGTGCTACTGAAGCCAGAGTGTGACCCCAAGAGGCCTGTGGTGTAGCAGTGTGAGAAGCAAGCACGTACTCACCCAACAAAGCTCCCACCACGTGAGAGCGAGGTTAGGGGCCCTTGTGTTCCAGTCTGTGTCTGGGCGTGAAGTGAGGAAACCCCAGGGAGGGGATGTAGCGCTTCGCGCCACTATGCCTCTGTGCCTGAACAAAAAGTTCAACAAGTTAACAGGAGAACTTAGAAAGAGAGGGGAATGGGGAAGAACTGAATATGAGCAACAAGTCGCCAGCCACATATCTGGAATGGCAGAAAAGGGGAGGAATGGGGGGTTGTCCCAGAGTGAGGTGTCCCCACTGGTGTGGCCTAATGGTTTGTCATACACCTTCATATTGTTATTTTTCAGTTGATTCACGCCGGACAGTTCATACAGCAACTCCATTTGTAGAGTGTGCATCTGGGATTTAGGAGCTATGACCTTCTCTTTCTTTCTTTTCACTTAGTGTTTGTTAATCTCCCCCCCCCTTGCCTCACATACTCTTTTTATTTTCTGGACGGTATTTTCACGACAGAAGTTTAGTACATAAGCACGGTTACTATGATAACAATCAAACTTTGAGTTTGTTGACAGTTCTTTGCACATTGTACTTGATTGTAACAAAACTCTTTTCGTTATTCTCAGATATAAGCCCCTGAAGAAGGGCCAGGCGGCCCGAAATGCTTTGGGCATGATTGTAGAATTGGAATATGTTCAACACCATCTGAATGACAAGAATTTTCTGTGAACCCAACAGAATTAAAGATGTCATGTTGAATTAATAATTTTTTTCTCATGAATATTGTTTTTGTTTAAGGTATAACATTGAAGTTGTATACTGTGTCAATACAAAAGGTTATTGGAAACTGATTTAAATTTGTGCGTATGGTTAATATTTTGCAACAGCACTCGGCTACAGTGCACAGTGGCCAAGTTTGATAACTTGAATTAAGTTGTTTTTTATGCAGGCATGTCAAGACAGCATAACCAACACTGTGGCACGCTAATTCATTAAGAGTGATTAAAGTAAGTAGAGTGAAGAGAGTAAAAGGTATAAATAAGGAGTGCTCCACCCTTCACATATAGTTAGTATCTTTGGGCCCGATTCACAGAACTAACTTAAGACAAAATCCTAAACTTACTACCATTTTGGTATTCACAGAAGGCACTTACTCATTTTGGTATTCACAGAAGGCACTTACTCATTTCGGTATTCACAGAAGTTAGGACTCCTAACTTTAGGACTCCTAAATGCCTTCTGTGAATACCGAAAGTCTTAAAGTTAGGATTTTTCTCAGTTTAGGAGTAGTAAAGTTAGGAGTCCTAACTTTACTACTCCTAAACTGAGAAAATCCTAACTTTAAGACTTTCGGTATTCACAGAAGGCATTTAGGAGTCCTAAAGTTAGGAGTCCTAACTTTACTACTCCTAAACTGAGAAAAATCCTAACTTTAAGACTTTCGGTATTCACAGAAGGCATTTAGGAGTCCTAAAGTTAGGACTACTAACTTCTGTGCATACCGAAATGAGTAAGTGCCTTCTGTGAATACCAAAATGAGTAAGTGCCTTCTGTGAATACCAAAATGAGTAAGTGCCTTCTGTGAATACCAAAATGGTAGTAAGTTTAGGATTTTGTCTTAAGTTAGTTCTGTGAATCGGGCCCTTTGTCTTTTAAGTGGAAGCACCCACCATGTCATTTGATGCCATATCCAGCATCACGGATAATAGGGCCAATATTTTGGCTTATACAGCAGAACAAGCTACAGAAATATATTCATTAATACAAGAAGTCAAATCATTCAATGTGCAAGGGAGCTCTGTGTCACAACAATTAAAACAATTCGAATACTTAACTAGGAGAGAACTAAATCAGCATCTCCATGCATCCACATTGGTACAATATCATAGAGCCAAACGGATCCCACGTGGACTTAGATTATCAATCAAACCCATGTTATTTCGTTTTCATTTAAACAAGGAGTTTATGGAGAGATGGTATTCAATCCTTAATAAATGTTCTCTGGACCTTATTCTGTTGCTCATAGAGGAATTATCAAAGGCAATACTAGAAATCTCCAATGAGATCTTGGAGATCAAACGAGACCTAGAGACAAGAATGGAGCCAGATATTTGGAACAAAACACTGGATGAAATGAACCAAAAACTAGATAAATATACCAAGAAATTACAAGAAGGTAAACTTCGCAAATACAAACGCGATACATTGGACTATAAACTAAATGAGGTCTATACCTGGGCAGAAGTGTATGCCCAAAGACGAATGTATTTCAAGAAAAACACCACCACATCATCGGAGGAAAGGGTAGCTACAGAAGGAGACACTAACATCAACCGCGCACCAGCGCATCTTGAAATAACCAGTGGACAGACACAAGTTGTACAAACCAGTGATGCCACAGCACACTCTTCAACATCTAAGTCTTTTTTTTTTTTTTTCTTTCCCCAGGCAGCGGACTCCAGCCAACCACCAAGGTCACAAAGTGCAAAAACCGGAGGAAAACAAGAAGCCAAAGAAAAAGCGTGCACAAACTTACGGAGTCAGAAAACAACCTAATTGTGAATATCTCTTCCACTGAGCTAACATCACATCAATTGAGAGTTCTGAACAAAGGACTGGGATTTGTGCCTACATATAACACTAACACTTTGGAATGCGAGATTGCTCTGTTCAAATTCATGAGGACCTTACCTTTGAGGCAGTTTTTCACGAATATACTTCAACCCAGAGTTGATAGTCCTGAGGCTGAATTCCTGGAATTTAAACCTAAATCCAAATTTCAAGCGCCAGTTTCACATAAGACTTTAGACTCATTTGAAAATCTAGTTAGAAAAGACTTACAAAAAATGAATATAAAGAATCCAAGAAAGGGCAACTTCACCATGCAAGATAGGAACATATTGAAGTCTCTTTATAATAATTCTGAGATTCACATCCAAAAAGCTGATAAGGGAGGAGCAATTGTAGTCATGGACAAATCGTTTTACACACATAGTAAATGAACATGTTGCCGATGCAGCCGCTTACCTTCCCATGAGTGAAGATCCAACGATCAAATTGATTGACACATTGGAAGTTATACTTAAGAATGCAATGGAAATGGGGTGGATAACGTCCACCACAAAATCTTATCTCACAGTGACCAACCCAAGAAGACCTCGGTTGTACATTCTTCCGAAAATCCATAAGGACCTCCAAAATCCACCTTTCAGACCCATCGTCACTGGATGCGGAACGATTTTTGAACCATTGGGTCAATATATAGACCACTTTTTGCAATCATTCGTGCAAAAATGGACATCTTACGTCATGGACACCACGGATTTTCTTCTAAAATTAAATTCAGTTACACCCAATAAAACGATTGTGCTTTGCACTATTGATGTCAAATCTCTCTACACTTCGATTCCCCATTCAGGAGGTATGGAGGCTGTAGAATGGGCTCTCCTGCAACAATCTGGTGTTAAGGCTGGTAAAGTTTTCCTACTTGAACTTTTACATTTTTGCCTGAATCACAGTTACTTTCAATGGGAAGATCGGTTCTACCTACAGTTAACAGAGACATCCATGGGCTTTGCAGGGGCGCCTGCGTATGCCAACACTTACATGGCCAAATTTGAGGAGGACTTTGTATATAAGGATTATGAATGGACAGAAAATCTCCTACTGTATTGCAGATATATTGACAACATTTTTATTATGTGGACAAGCAGTCAAGAGATTCTAGAACGTAAAATCACTCAACTGAACACATACGACGACTACATACAGTTTACACATAACATCAGTGTAACGTCTATTGCATTCCTTGATGTTCTTATCACCATTGATGACCTTGGGATCCACACAGAAGTCTATCAAAAAGAGACTGATAAAAATAGTGCGCTGTTGTTTAACAGTTTCCATCCCCAGAACTTAATTCAGAATTTACCGTATTCCCAGTTTCTACGAGTTTAAAGGATTTGTTCCCAAACCACTACCCTCAAAGAAAACATACAAATTCAAAAACAGAAATATATTGCTTGGGGATACCCAGAAAACATCTTGGATGAAGCCATCGAACGCATGGATAAAAAAGATCGCAACACACTACTGATTAATCAACCCAAAAGAGTTTGCAACGACAGGTGTTTGTGTCTAAATATTCCACAAGTTCTAAGAAAATCAAAAGCATCATTAACAACAGATGGGAATTATTGCAGAATTAAATGGATTTCAAAGACCAGTTCAAAGAAAAACCATTGCACGCCTATAGTAGGTCTAAGAATCTCAAAGAACTGCTGATGACCATACCACAAAAGAAAACCACTGAATTTCATGGTACCAAGAAATGCTATAATTGCGTGCACTGCAATAATGTAATTACTGGTAATAAGATACATCATCCACAGACAGGACAAACCATCTTGTTGAAACACAACTCAGATTGCAACTCAAAAAATTTAATTTATGGCATCAAATGTCCATGCAGACTACTTTATATCGGTAAAACGGAGAGAAAAATCAAAACACGGATTTCCAAACATAAAAGTACTATCAGAACACAAAATAAAACTAGTAGCCTAGCACTGCACTGGTTAGAAGCTCGACATACAATTGCCCAGATTAAATTTCAGGTGATTGAAACAGTAGTTCCTACCCCAGGGAAAGATCTCACTAGATCTTTATTACAAAGAGAGATATTCTGGATTAGGAAATTGGGGATACAAGATCCCAAGGGACTCAATGAAAAAAATTGATCTGGGTTGTTTTTTATAAACATGTATCATAATGTAAGACTGTGTGTTATGCATTTGTGATTACTTGACTGTAAATACTTGACATGACAGATCTTCTCTGTTCACTCCTTGTCTTTTGTTATTTCTGTATTATGGTCCAATTCATTTCTGTTTGTAGCAGGATTCTCAGCTCTTCACATTCGAAACATTTTGGTGAACGGTGTTTCCGTTTGGTTTATTACCCTGGGAGAGCAGATGTAAGCTGAGGTTTTGTCCACTTCACCGCTTTCCTTTCCCCTGTTTTTGACATATGAGCAATGGCACTTAATTTCCAGTACGGTATTGTTGTTCACGGATGGGGTTACATCCGGCCAACATGGTGACTAAGACTGATATCCTGAAGTGTTCCGTATGCGGCTGAGTCAGTTATTCATTACCATCACGTTGTTCGCGAATGGAGTTACCTCTGGCCAATATGGCAACTAAAATTGACGTCCTAGAGTGATCTGTGTGCGGCGGTGACCGTCATTTATTGCTAATACGTCTTTTTTACGTAGCATGTGATCAGCGGTTTTGAATCTGATACTCGAGCGCGGTGAGGGAACGAGCAGTTCAAGTGGGTTTTCGCGTGCAGAAGAGGTGAGGAGATAAAGTGTGAGCATGGCAATCCTAATTGAAGGTTACAATGGAGTAAGTGTGGGACTTGGCAGTTCAGTTGCTATAAGCGGAGGTGTACTATGTTTTCCAGAATCAAGTTTGGGACTAGCGTTGAGCCATTTCCACCTCGATTTGGTTTATGAGATGTAGTACCTCCCCAATCGAAAAAGGTTAGTGACAATGAGGTGGTTTTTGAGCCTGTTATCAGTAGAAGCATTTGAGTTCATCTTACACCTTCATATTGTTATTTTTCAGTTGATTGACGCCGGACAGTTCAAACAGTAAGTTGGTACCCTGATTTTAATGGCATGATCACTATTTTATTCAGGAATGAAGCATGAGACACCACTTTGGATTCAACTCCATTTGTAGAGTGTGCATCTGGGATTTAGGAGCTATGACCTTCTCTTTCTTTCTTTTCACTTAGTGTTTGTTAATCTTCCCCCCTTGCCTCACATACTCTTTTTATTTTCTGGACGGTATTTTCACGACAGAAGTTTAGTACATAAGCACGGTTACTATGATAACAATCAAACTTTATGAGTTTGTTGACAGTTCTTTGCACATTGTACTTGATTGTAACAGTCTATGTTTTCGTTATTCTCAGATATAAGCCACTGAAGAAGGGCCAGGCGGCCCGAAATGCATTGGGCATGATTGTAGAATTGGAATATGTTCAACACCATCTGAATGACAAGAATTTTCTGTGAACCCAACAGAATTAAAGATGTCATGTTGAATTAATAATTTTTTTCTCATGAATATTGTTTTTGTTTAAGGTACAACATTGAAGTTGTATACTGTGTCAATACAAAAGGTTATTGTAAACGGATTTAAATTTGTGTGTATGGTTAATATTTTGCAACAGCACTCAGCTACAGTGCACAGTGGCCAAGTTTGATAACTTGAATTAAGTTAATAGGTGGACATCCCCAGCATATGTGATGGAAGTCGCCTAACTGCGCTATACATTTCCAGCACGAGGCTGGGGTTGCAGAGCAGATGGAGTGCAAGTGGGCAGGAGTATAATACCATTGTATCATTATCTTGTACGCCGTTTCTTGTTGAGGGATACTTCTGTGTGTTTTGGCGATTTCACGCCAGAGCGAGTCCCATGGCTTCTGTGAGATATCCAGGGTGTTCTCGGGGGCACATATCCACTGGTATGGATGGCAGGATTGTTGTAGTACATTGTATGTCTTGGAGACAAGGCCCCGTCAAGGTTGTGGACCAGCGTTTCAAAAAGTGTGAGGAGGCGAGTGGGTGCCAGGGTATGTGATGCCCAATGACGCAATTAAAAATATTGACGGCGGGCTGCGTTGGGATGGCAAAATTCAGCTTTGTATTGGTCGAATGATTTGGTAGCCTGTCGCTGAAAGAGGTCTTGTACGATTCTGCATTCAACACTGACCCAGTCTGGAAAGAAGCCCCGGGAAGAGCAGGTGTGAAATCAGTTTCGTGAATTTGGGGTATTTGGCTAGGGAAATCTATTCAGTGGCTAATTAGTCCTATATTTTTTTTTTCTTTTAAAACAGATTTTATTGGCATTTGATTTATATGCATTTCCAATATTACAATATTAGGATTTTTCCATACATGTAGAAATTACGCTACTGTACCCTTTCTTTTCTAGTTGCAGTAATAACTCGTACAAGCAATTCAAGAGGCCAAAGCCCTACCCCCTCACTCCCTCCCTCCCCCCAGCGAGTCGCTTACTTAAAGCTTATTGTTTTTAGCATTATGTGTTCACCTCTTTCGTATTATGCTTTATTCTTATCTGGGGTATGTGCGGGGCAGGGTAGGACCCGTGTCTGCTTCTTGATCTTATTCTCTTGGGAGTCTCCTCTCATTATCCCTTTCTGGTGTTGACGGGTTTGATTGGGTTTCTTCTGCCTCGTCAAGGTCTGGTGCCTGCATGTCGTGTAGTAGCCTCCACCATGCTCTCGCAGTTTCTATGTTCCCTAAACCTCGCCTTGCCTCTCTCAGCAAGATTCTATTTTCTGCGTCTGCCCACTTCTCTAATTCTTTTTTCCAGACCTCTACTCTTGGCCCCCGTGCAGCTTTCCAATTGTTCGTAATTTCTCGTTTCCCTAATACATATGCTAGGTCCTGAAACCTCCCAGTAACTTTCGTCTTGGCCGTAAGTGGGAACCAGTTCAGTATGCAGTGACCAGGGGTATGTGGTACCTCTTTGTCTATGACGCTTTCAACTACGTTTAGCACCTCTTCCCAAAAACCCCTCCGTTCCGGACAGTCCCAAAACATGTGCCTCCTTTTCCCCACATCGCGGGCAGGCCGCTTCTTCTGTCTGGAAGTATCGCCTTATTCATGCTGGTTTTAAATACACTCTATGCAGAACATAATAATTTATGTGTTTAAACCGGGCATTTCTTGATACCTTAAGGGTGTGTTCAACAATGGTTTCCCAGTCTTTTCTGGGATTGGAGCCCGCAGGTTCTCCTCCCATTGTGTTCTCAAGGGCTCCATGGGCTTCTGGACGTCCCTTCTGATTGCTCTATAGATGCAGGAGACTGTCTTGATTCTGCCCGCTGACTGGGCCACATACCTACAGCAGTCCAGTGCTCTGGGTTCTGTCGTTCCTGTGCCCCAATGCTTCTTGAATGCCACAGTGAGTGCTCTATGCAGCAGGAAGTGTCCCTTCGGGAGATCAAACCCCTCTCGGAATTCCTCAAACGGAAGCAGCTGAGATTCTCTAAAGAGGTCTCCAACTACTGTCGCCCCCGCTTCCTTCCAGTCGTCTAGCCCTGTCCATTTCCCTCCATGTGGTAAGTATTGGAGCATTTCCAATGGCAAATCTGGGGAGTAGGGAACTCTGCATCCAGCTCGCTGGAGCCATCTTGCCCAGCACCGCATTATTTTGTTTTCCTCCTCTGTGCGGTCTGCCTCAGTCTTAGTAGTATTCTCGCCAGAACTGGGGTCTCTGGGGATTATGCCCTTTCCGAGTTTCTACTATCCGCCAGCCACCTCACAAACCACTGGAGCTGCGCTGCAAGGTAATATGCCTCAAAGTGTGGGACCGCCAGACCCCCCGTCGCCGTGGAGTGTTGCATTGTGGCCAGTACCACCCGTCTGCATCCCGCTCCCCAGAGAAATGTTATGTGTGAGGTCAGATCCCAAAATGTCGTGCTCGGGACCCATATCGGGAGTGTCACAAATATATATATATATAGCAGTCGTGGGAGTGCCACCATTTTCAGCAGAGCCACTCTGCGTGCCATTGATAGCGGCAGTGAGCCCCAGAAATCCATGAAAGAGCTGAGTGACCTTATCCCCTTGCCTACATTGCCCTCCACTAAGTCTGCAGTTCTGTGATATATTGTCACCCCAAGGTATTCTAGGCAGGTGGGTTCCCATTGGAGATCCCCCAGACCCCCCGGTGGTCGCCTTTCCGGTTTCGTAGGGAATAGTCTAAATTTTTGCCAATTCACCCTCCGCCACGTTCATTCCTTCTGTCTTCTCGGGTAGTCCAGTCACCCTAATATTATTTCTTCGTGAGTGGTTTTCCACATCTTCTGCCAGGAGTTCCAAGACACGCACCTTTGTTTCCAGCGCAGAAAGTTGTGCCTTCATTGCTGTTAGTGCAGGGCCAGATTCGGATATTTGGCGGTCATTTGTTGCGACTTTCTGTTAGCCTCTTGTGGTCATCTCGCAGCAGGCCCAGGTCTGCCCCCATCGAGTCAATTTTGGTCTCCAGCCTCTCACTAGAGGCATTTATAGGCTGCAAAATGTCTTGCAAGGTCGGGTTCTCCGGTGTGCCCATTGAGGGGGTGTGGGGTTCACTTTCCTCAGAGTGATTGTCAGCCGGCGTGTCCTCCTTTTCTCTTCTTTTGGTCTGCTTTCCCATTGTCCTTGTATGCTACTTGCTGTCGTTTGTGGAACTGATGGGCAGGTGTCCCGTGCCCTCTCAAGGGAGCACTTAGACTCGTGCTATAGTTGTCTCAATTGCACTGTATGTCCCCAGCGTCTCAGGATGCTGGGTTCTGCATCCCTGGGGTGACAAATGCAAAAAGAACAATTGATGGACAGAATGCAGAACAATGTCATGCATTCACCCCAGTACAGAGATCTGGGCCTAAATCCATCGTTTTTTTGCTCACCATGCCATTCCAGTTTGAACCCAGCCATATGCAAATCAGTCTTGACCCTGCGCCCAATGGGAACAGTCAAGCCCGAACTGCCAGGCCAGGTCCTCCCTGGACTGGAAACAAGCATCCTAGGACCGGTTGGATTGTTCCCAGTTCGGGCTGGACTGTTCCCATGAGGCACAGGGTCAAGACTGATTTGCATATGGCCAGGTCTAAACTGGGGTGGCATGGTGAGCAAAAGAATTATGGATTTAACTCCGATCTCTTGACTGGGGGTGAATGTTTTGATTTGTTCTGCATTCCGTCCATCAACTGTGTCCTCTGCATACCTGGGGGTCACGGTTCATTTGCCCCTTTTCTTAACGTGGTCTTGCTGTTGAGAGGCGGCACTAGGGTCTATGGACTTAGGGGGGGGTTCACACAGCAGCAGCCCATCACAGTTCGGACTCTGCTCCTTGTGCGCCCTCGGGCGCTATCGAAGTGTCGTTGCGGGGTGGGCTCCCAGCCCCCGTCTCCCAGTGCGCTTATTGGGGTTCACACCGCTAGGCCTGGGCGCTTCCCCCCCGCCCACTCCTGTCTCGTCCTGGTTGCAGCGAGGACCTGTGTCCGCGATGGGGGGGACTGGAGCTCCCTGTTTCAGCCTGGCTCTTTCTTCAGTAGGTCCCCGTCGCGCCTCGGCACTCAGAGCGTCCTCTGCAGGGGTTTAAGATGGGGGGAGAGTACTCAGTCCATCTCCACTGTAGCGGCCGCCATGCCACCTCGCTCTCCCCTGCTGATGGGCGCCACCATTTTGCCTGCTGGCTTCCCGACCCGTCCGGGCTTTCTCAGCAGTGTTTCCTGCTGACGATTCTAGTTAGTGGCTTCCCACTGTGCTGTTTCTGTTCTAGGGCATTTGGGCCATCTATTCAGCCGTATAAATGCCACTTGAGAGATAAGGACGGTGCCAAGCAGCGGCTGTCGGGACGGAGCTCGTAAGCTCTGCAGCCTACTCCATCTGCATCCAAGCCACGCCCCCTGGCTAATTAGTCCTATAGCTCCAGAACTGTGTGTGTCGGGTTGCTATACAAGCGCTGCGGGTTCAAAGCTGCCTTGGGAGCTAGGCCAAGTCCCAAAGCGGCCTACATGCCACTGCCCAGTTCATGTGTACCCAGTGTTTTTTGCTTTCTCTCACCACCCACTCCAAAATGAAGCACGGTTGGGCATCCCAGTAGTAGTCGTGGAGATTAGGGCAGGCGAGGCCTCCCCGACTCCTAGGGAGCATGAGCAGGGTGTTAGAGATGCGGGGCCCTTCCCTTTCCAAATAAAGGTGTTGAGATCTCCTTGTAGCCATTTAATGTCCTCTGTGGGAATAGGTGTAGGCAACGACTGAAAGAGGTAAAGGAGCAACGGAAGAATGTTTATTTTCACAACATTGACACAACCCAGCCAGGAGATCTTCAGCATTCATTTATTATCTAGCTGCAGCAAAGGTCTCTAAATCGCTAGCTCAGAGAGTCTCTGAGTCAGCTTACAGACTTCTCAGTTTGTATACTTTCATAACCACATGAGAAATAATGGAAAACAAGGATCTCAACACAAAATTATCAAAGGTCATTGAAAATGTGAAATGTCTTGATTTATTGAAAAAGATGAATGCTATCATTAAATATAGTGACAAAGTGGTCTTCATCGCCAGAGGTCTTCTAAGATCGCTTTATCATAGCGCGGCCAGTTAGCCTGCTCCTACGTGTCGAGGGAGTTGATGATGGTAAGGCCTGGTTATTGGATGGAGTGTGTAGACCAGTGGAGAGGGGCCAGTGTCTGCAAGTGTTGGAGGTGCTGCTGTGGGATCGTTAAGTGCATGCGACTTAGCCAGGTTGATCCTGTATCCCTACACTAGCTCGTATACTTGGAGGCCTGGGACCACTGCGGGGAGAGAGGTGTACAGCTCAGTCAACGCAAAATGGTGGTCATCAGCATATAAAAGGACTTTATGATCCTCTCCTCAAAAGGGATGCCCTCGATAGCCTGGGACTGCCTGAGGTGGATAGCCAATGGCTCCACTGCAAGGGCAAACAGCATGGGGGAGAGGGTACAGCCCTACTGTGGTGCCCAGAGACAGGGAAGGAATGGGTCGTTTGGCCATTCACTCAGATGGTCGCAGTGAGTGCCACATAGGAGGCCATGTTTCTGCTGACCTTATTGGGGCCTAGCCCTATTTTCAGGAGAATTGAACTCAGGAAGGTCCAGCTCACCCGCTCAAAGGCCTTCTTGGCATCAAGGGAGAGGAGGGCGGGGCGATTAAAGCAAACACAAGGAGATGATGGACGGAGCGCTAAAACTTTTTAGACACTCACCCCCAGTCACAGATCTGGGTTGAATTCATCATCATTCTTTAGCTCACTTCACCACCCCAGTTCAGACCCAGTTATATGCAAATCAGTCTTGACCCTGTGCCTCATGGGAACAGTCCAGCCCGAACTGCCAAGCCAGGCCTTCCCTGGACCGGAAACAAGCATCCTGGGACCGGTTTCGGGGTAACTTCGGGCCATTATGACAGTGGATCTTTTCTACGAAATGGGCAAGACGCCGAACATTGTCAGAGCCCTGCCTATGCTTCATAAAGCTGACCTGGCCAGGGTCCACCAAACCGGGCAGAAGGGTTTCTAAGCGACTGGCCAGCATTTTGGAGCAGAATTTCGCATCCGTGTTTAATAATGCTATCGGGCGGTAGGAGGAGCAGGGTGTTGGATCTCTGCCCGGCTTGGGGATGAGTGTGATCTCTGCGTTGGACATAGTCGGCATGAGGCCAGTGGCTTGGGTGAATGAACTGTAAAGCTTGAGCAGGTAGTCTTGTAGTTGCTGGAAAAAATCTGTGTATAAAGCAGGGGTAAGGCCGTCTGGGCCTGAAGATTTACCCTTGGGAAGTTCTCTAAGGGCCCTACGGAGTTCGACCATGGAGAAAGGCTCTTCCAAGTCACAGGCAGAGTGGGCGTCCAGAGGCCACCAAGAGCAGTTCTGGAGTTAAGAGTAGATTGTGGTTTGATTGCCCCCCCATAAGCTTAGAGGTGTTCGTAGTAGGCCCCGAAACCCTCCTGTTTATCCGGCTCCCTGGTAGCCCAGTCGGGGTCCCCCACCTTGATCTTGGCGATATTGGATCAAGGGTGTTGGTGGCGTAGCCTCCATACTAGAAGGGTGCCTGCTGTGTTTTCCCCCCATAATACTTTTGTTTAAATGCTAGGAGTGAGCGTTCAGCTTTGTCGATCCTGTGTGCCCGGAGTTGTCCCCTCAGTATGGCTAGTTGTCGCTTAGAGCAGGATGTGGGGTGCTGCTTGTCATAGTGTTCCAAGGAGGGCATCTCCTCAGTGAGTTTCACTTCGAACAGGCATGCTTACCGAGACCAAGCTATGGAGATGGATGACATACCACTGCATATGGTGGCTTTAATTACATTCCAGAGCATGGGAGGGGGTGGGAGGGAATTGAGCGTGAAATACTCAGTGATAGCGTCTTTGATGGAGGCCTTGTCCACAGAGTCTCGCAGGAGCCAGCGCTGTGCCCATACAAGCTCTACCTCTGCATGATCCGAAATGGAGATGTCAAAAATCTGCGCAGAGGTCAAGTTCCTCAGTAGGGAGTGGGTTATGAACAGGTAGTCAACACGGGAGTAGAAAAGGTGCACATGGGAGTAAAAAAAGATTTGTCGCTTGAGCCCAAGTGTAAATTGTGCCAAGTGTCAAAAATCTCTGCATCCGCGAGTTCCTTCTTGAGCAGCCCGGACATGGTGCCTGTACCCTGGCATTGCGCCGTATTGCTGTCAAGATCAAGGTCCCACACCAAGTTAGTCGCCCCCCACTATGATATCCCCTTAGACAGGACGCAGCTGTTCCTTGAGTGCCTTTCGTAGTAATGCATCTATTGTTTGATTTGGGGCATGAAGGTTGAGAAAAGTCAGTGTGTCCCTACCTCTCTCCACAGTCAGCGTCAGGAACCACATCCCTGGTTCTCTAGTCGCTTTGGTTAATTTAGTGTAGAAACCCCTTTGAAGAGAATGGCGACACCCATGGTTTTAGCGTCAGTGTATGACCAGCTTTGGTGAGGGTACCTAGGATGCATCATGCAGTGGCAGTCCACCCTGAGCAGGTGTCTCTTGCCAAAAATTACGTCGGGGTCCTGCTGCATGAGCTATTGCCAGACCGGCCGATGTCTGCGGGGGGGAAGAGTTGAGCCTGCGGACATTACAGGGACAACAATTTTAGGTTGTGCATGGAACCCATCGAATGTGAAGATGTACAGCGTGCATGCAGTGGTGGGGACATCCACCACCCTGGGGACAGCAGTTTATTTATTTGCTTGCACAGTTTTATATAGCGCTGGCTAGACCCGGAGGTATCAGAGCGCTTTACATAAGGTTCAGCGAGTTACAGGTTACATAGTTACATCAATTACAAAAACCAAGTCTAGACATAGAAGAAAAACATGAGATAACACAAATATGAGTTATTAGTGCTTAGCCTAGCCAAGACACACGTCATATGGAGAATGAGAGGTAGAGCTGGAATGGTCACAGAGGTGTGAGGAAGGAGTCCAAGCTGTCACCCCATACCCCCATTTGAGGAAGTTTGAACGGCACGGGAACCTGCTGGGAGGGGTGTAAATACAGGGAAATTAAAGGGGCCAACAGGGTCCAACTACGTGAACCACCCAATCAAGGGTCAAGAGGAAGGACTGATTGTCCCTATTGAGGTGTCATCCTCAACAGAGGAAAGCCCAGCGAGGGAGGCGGGTACCAAGGAACAGTGCAGAGAAGCAATATGTGGAAAAAGAAAATACTGAGAAGACAAGTGGTGATAATCCGCATTAAATAGGTCTTGGCAGTTTGAGCAGCGGGCTGAGGGCCCTGCTGATGATGGAATGAGTCAGTGGACTGACTGGGACCAGTCGCAGTCCGGAGTCGAGGTAAAAGTTAGTCACTGTAAATCAGGCATTACTGGCAGAGGAGTGTGAGTGTTCCCGTTTCATCTGTTGGAGGTGCGCAATAATGTCCTCTTTTGCAGTGCTGGAGGCTTTTGCTGTGTTGTGGCCCTGGCTGCCTTTATGGGCAATCTGCAATGTGGGTGGCCAATTGCTCATTGCTCTGGTGAGGAAGGCGAAGGGTCTCTGCTTATTATACCTTTGGATTCGGCAGGGGAGCGTACCATTCTCTGCCTGCCATTCCATTGAAAAAGCAGTCCGAAGGGGTGGGACCATTGGTACTTGATTCCTTTGCTATGCAGTTTCTCCGTGACGGGCCTAAAGTCTCACCTCTTCTTCAGCGTCCGTGGGAAGAGGTCCTAGAAGATCTGCATTGTGTGGCCGCAAAAGACCAGGACTGCCTTGATGTCTTAAGCAACGCCTCCTTGTCCTGGAAGAAATTTGTTCTGGTATGTCTAGGAGTGTGCTGAAAACAACAAGAGAGGGAGGGAATACAAAGTAAGGACCACTCTCAATCCCCCGGGGTAGATAGGATTATAAACAACGAAAGAGTGTGCCTTATATTTACAAATAGAGCACAACAGTAGAATCCAAATAGGTTCTTAATAAAGCCCTCACTCACCAACCTGGTTGGTGACATGCTTCATCATCGGGCCCCACCAGGAGCGGCCGAATGCCACCCTGGTGTGCTTCGACGCCAGAACTAATGGTCAACATGTTTCAGCCTATGTGTTGTAATTTAACAGGCATTCGTCAGGACCAACAAAGACGTGTAAAACCTCGGCGGTATGAGCACACTACGGCCCACCCTAACCTGAGGTTCAAATGTGAAAAATTAAAAATATGTACTTCTGGAGTCCCTCGTATTGAGAGGAACCGAGTTTATTATGGGGTGTAATCACTAATTACACCATGGGTCTCGGAAGGGGGGGTGGTAGCAACAATGGCACACCGCCTGCACTGCTAGGCACCCGCCGTGTACCTATGCGATCCCTCAAAAAATGGTCTTTTTTTGGTCCTGACGAATGCCTGTTAAATTACAACACATAGGCTGAAACATGTTGACCATATCTTAGTGGACCTTGCTGAATAATTTATTCGGCTTTGATGTCCTACACTTTGTTTTTATCTATGTCTGATTGGCTTTTAATAAAATCTATTGTTTGACACAATCAGACATTTTTAACAATCACCTTCACTACACACTGGACACCTTAAACCAGCTCCGCAATAGTTCTGGCGTCGAAGCACACCAGGGTGGCATTCAGCCGCTCCTGGTGGGGCCCGATGATGAAGCATGTCACCAACCAGGTTGGTGAGTGAGGGCTTTATTAAGAACCTATTTGGATTCTACTGTTGTGCTCTATTTGTAAATATAAGGCACACTTTCGTTGTTTATAATCATGTCTAGGAGTGTGTCTGGGCGGCCGGTCATGGCCGCTACGGGGTACGCCCAGTAAAGAACTAGTGGTGCATCCTCCGAGCCTCCCTAGATGGCCCCAACAGGTCCTTGGTGAAGGCCATGATGTCCTTGCCTTCCGCTCCCCGGGGGACCTCCTGATGCACAGGTTGTTGCGCCGACCCCGATTTTCGAGGTCCTCCTATTTTGCCTGGAGTTCCATTTGCTGCTGTTCCAGTGCATTGACTCACCTCCACAGCATCTCTTGGTCAGTAGCACGAAACTCCATGGTGAATTCCAAGTCGTCCACTTTGTCTCCCACAGCTGCAGCATCTTAACGAAGGTCGTTGAGGCAGCCGTTTTCAGGGAGCTTATCTCTTGACTGATATCATTTAAAAGTATTTTCCATGTAGTCCCGCGTGATTGGGAGGGCAAGGGGGGGCGCAGAGGCCTGCGTGGGGAGGTACGTCCTGCCACTCATAGCTGCGGCAGATTTGGCCCAGAGGGAAACCACAGAACTGTTCTTGGCAGCCTTGCCCCTGGGCATAGTAGACAGGACAGTAGCAACAATCGGTCCAAGAGCACAGGGCAAGAGGCCACAAGTGAGCCCAGACTACAGTCTCAAAGGCTGGGGATGCGATGGATGAGGGAGCACCGAGGGGAGCGCTCCTCGCTATGCAATAGTGTGCAGTATAGGCTCCGATGAACTAGAGCGGGGGGTGGAGGGGTGACCAGCTGCAGGGAGAGGAGCGAGGCAGTTCGGGGAGGGGAAGATGCGGTGGGGGGCAAGCCCCTCAGAATTGTGAGCTCCCAGTGAAAGGCATCATCTGCAGGGGCGTAGGCGTAGGGCCCCATCACTACTCCCAGGGGGCCAAGGCAGGAGATGACTATTCCACTCAGGCAAAGCACCCCTCCAATACAGTGTTCTCTCCCCACAGGGCGCGAGGGGGCCCATCCAGGAAGGGCCCATTAATCAAGGTGTGGAGTGGGAAGGGCCTAGAAATGATGTGGGCATTCGGAGTCAGTCACACACCCCAGTCAGACAGCAATGGGCACGAAGCCGGGGGGGGTGCTGCCACAGAGTGCAGAGTGGACCCCATGGAGATAATTAAGCCACTTCCTGAGCCCTGACGAGGGGTGCCAGTGCCTCGAGGGTAGCGGTATTTACATGCGGGTGGTCCCCAGCGCCAACTGCATGAATAGTCCCAATGAGTCCCCAGGGTCCCAGCACCCTCCAGCCCTCCCACTGCCTGGAGAGAGAACTGCTCAACTCAGTCACCCTTCGTATCGCTGGAGAACACTGTCGGTGCTGCCCCTGTCCCTCACTGCCGGTCGGGCCCAACGAGGGCCAAGGGACGCCACTTGCCCGCAGTGGTGGCTGCGGCAGGCCACCTTGGTACAGCACCGTCTCTGCAAAGCAGTGGGCCCTCTAGGTAACTCAGCCGATAGTCCACGAGCAGCACCTCTGTACGGGGCCACATATGTTCCCCCTCAGGGCCCAAACTCTGTCACGCCAGACCCCCAATGTAGGAGGGGGGCAGGGCAGCGGGGCCCAGCCGAGTATTCCGCTTTGCCCTCAGCGGTGGCCGGGCCAAGATGGCGCCTTCTCCCGAAGCAGAGCCAAAGGCAGTTGCAATACAAGTATTGCATGGGGCCAGGGGGAGCGAGCAGGTCTCTGCAATCACCACCAGGCATCAATTGGACCTGATATCCAGGCATTAATATGTGTTTGGGCCCACGGGAAGCTGGAGCTCGGACGATCTGCATCTTCCACCATTCCCGGTTATGCCACACCCCCCAGGCGAACATTTTTAATCTGGTTTTCCGCAGAAAGGCATCAGTGCTTGGAGGTCCGTTATAGGCTTAAGGGCTCCATCCTTCTTCGATACACGGAAGTAGTGCAAACATAACCTTTCTCATTTCTTCAAAGTTGGCATCTGCTGTATGGCACCCTTGGCTAGAAGGATGTTGACTTCTTCCTGCAAGATTGCAAAATGATCCGCTGGCATTCACTCTGATATGGGGGTAAAATTGGGGCAGAGAGGAACTGAAAGGCAGGGTGTAGGGTATTTGAATGATCTGCAAGACTCCTCTGTCCAGCATGAGCGATATCCAGCTGGGGAGTAAATGTTGTTTTCTGCTTCCTTCCGGTTGAGTGTGGGCCTTTGAAGGCAGGTTTAAGTGCTTAGCAGTTGCTGCAGCATAGGAAAAAGAGTTATAAGAGAGCTGTTCCAGCTGCTGCAAACAGCCATGGCCACAGCCACCACCGCTGCCCTGAACGGACTAGGCTTGCTGCACACGTTAAGAGTGCTGAGGTTGTCTGTAAGCTAGCCCACTGGAATAACACCTAAAATTCCTGTACTGTTGGGGGAACTGCTTTGTGGGAAATAAGAGTCACAAGGATCATAATGTGGCTTGAATATCCTTAAATCATACAAGCGCCGCATGAACCTTCTCTCCAAACCATCTAGAGCCATCAAAGGGCATGTCCATCAAAAACCCTTGGACATCTGAAAACCAGGTTGATCTGATCCATGCGTGCCTTCTCAGTAATACACTTCTGTCAATAGCTCTGGCAACACTGTCTGTGGTGTCGAAGCCAGCATGTAAGGCTTATTTTGCCACGTCCTGGCCATCATGAATTGTATGAGCCAGCCAAGATCTGAGGTCTCCTGGGACATCTGGCATGATTTCACTGGCCATATCCTATAAAGTATGAGTGTAACTGCCCAAATGCACACCGCATTCAAGGACCTTAAGGCTAAACTGGCCAAAGGAAACATTCTCTTTCCGAAAGCATCACTACATTTTGATTCACTATCCGGAAGATGGTCGAAAGGCATTAGAAGTGACTTTACTTGTCCTCTGTACCACCAGGCTTAAGGCATAGAACGCTTTTTAAAAAATCAGAATCATCAGGAGCAGGTCTATGTTGCCTGACCAGATGGCCATGAGACTGTCCGTGAGGGCCTCATTGAATGGAAATAGTGGCTCAGATGAGTTAACCTCCTGGTTGAAGGATGGCAGATAACAAGTTTGTCTTTGTTCCACCTGTAAATATAGCACTTCTGCTACCCTGTGCACGACTGCAAATGAGGCACTTTTTTCTTTGTTGCCCCAGGTTGGGAGTCGAGCTCAGTCTCTAGAGATTTATCTAGCCCAGTAGCATTTTGTAAATCCAGGTATAGCCCATCATCTGCATTATGAGAGGGAAGCACGCTGTCCCCCTCCTCGTTTTCATCAGGGACATTTTACATACCCTGAACCGCGTCAGTCATCTCTAGCCTCTGATATACTGGTGTCAAGACAGAGGTCGAGAACTTGAGTCTGGTTGCAAACTGACTGGTTGTGCTTTAGTCATCTCGTGGTGTTGCATAGGCCTAGAGCAGGCTGACCACAGCTCAGTTTTCAGAGTTGCACCCAGGGCCGGAGTTGGCATTATTTCAGGCACAGAAGGGTCTAGCATGGATTCCGTGGTTGAGGTGGAATTGTGAACTGGTGTTGTAACGGGCCCAGAAAGAGGTTCTGGGGGAGGAGGGGATAACGTCCTTGGCACACCATCTGAGGTACATTTTGAAGATGTCGAAGACCAATAAAGTTTGAAGCGGCACGGGTCCACACCGAGTTGCATGGAAAGGCACTAAAATCACTGCAGGGTGGCACTTGTATGCTGCTCTGCTGTGTCACTTCCAGTGAAGTACAGAGTCACCACAGAGTCACAAGGCACCGCCTATCAGCTCTGAGTAGCATTGCTGTAAAATTCTCTAGATCCTGTCTAGCACCTGGGGATATTCTAAAGGTGAGGAATCTGTGTTTAGATGTATCCCATATGCAGTGACTGGAGGAAACCGACTTATCCATGGTTGAGTGTGCCTTTACATGGTATGACGGTTGGATTCCATGAAAAGTGTAGTGAAAGATAATGCACACTGTTATCCATCAGGCAATGGTAGCCTTAGCAGTTGCTATGGCCAACAAGAAGTCAGTCTTCCATGGAAGAAGTTTTAGATCACAGGATGCTATTGTTCAAAAGGCTTGTGCATTAGTCTAGCAAGAACAAAATTAAAGTCCCAGAAGCCTGTGGTACACTATACCAAAGGGACAAAAAGCAGTCAAAAAGGCTGCTAGAAGGCCAAAAAAAAATATATGTTTCAATATTTTGTTTAAAACGAAACATGACAAAGTACTGAGACACAGGTGGCACATTCCATAGATGGATTAGACCTCATGCATTCCAAGGAAGGTGGAGGAAGCACCCACACAGTCAATAGCATGAGGTGAAGTAGAAATATTCATCTGGGCTGAGCCACGATATGACTGACAAAGTGTCATGGCGATGGCTAAAAGAGGCTGGTCTAAAAAACCAAAAGTAGACAAGACAGACCCAAATCCCACTCTGAATATTGTAGGCAACAGGCCAGCTGTTCTGTCAATGCAAACATAAATAAACAGACAAATGTATTGTTCAATTGACTATTTCTTTGTTTAAGACGAATGTATAGATTATTGATGATCTTTGTCCAGTAACACCCAAAATCATTCCTTTGCAATTAATCAGATTAGTTCCTTACAGTACTTATTTGATAGTTTTACAGTGGAAAACCCGTCCTTGGGTGCAAGTTTGAGGTCTAAACATTTAAACACATAATAGCATTTATTAAGTGTTAATATTCGTGGGGATGCAGAAATCAGAAGGATGAAGGAGTGAGAATCTACCTGTTTAGATGGACTGAGATGGACAATTTAACAATCCGCTAAAGCAGTACTATGGTGCAGTGAGCAGAGTATGCAAAAGGTATTTGATTGAGGGGCAAAGGAGCAGGACTTTTATAAGAAATAAGGACAAAAGAGCTCTTTCACATGTATGCATTAGAAAGAGTTGGGGGTAGCCGACGGGCACCCAAGTGACATGAAGGGCCTCTGGTCAGGGTTTCGCTAAGCCATGAATTGGCGGTCTGACAGTTTAATCACTAAGAAGGCTATGATTGATAAGAGGTCCGCTTCACACCCTATTCTTTTAATGGGTGTGTAACGGGAACGCAGTTGTGGTGGAATCCTGTCAGACTTTCTACAGAAGTTACAGCAAAAGTTTGTGACAACAGAGTGAAGCAGATTAGTGAACAGGGCTGGAAGCAAACATTGTTGGAGAATTAGACAAAACTCGAGAGGTGCCTCTGAAGTCGTGTGAAGGAGTAGTATTTATGAATATTAAACTATACTAGACATACCTGGTGCAGGGAAATCTAAATCTTTTTTGACAACTGTGTGGGATTATGTCACAGTTCAGGGAGTGAGTTCTCTATTCTTGGGGTAAAATACAAACAGATTATAGAATGTTTCAGCCAGTAGGGGCTTTCCCCAAAAAGCTTTCGCTTGTTGTCTGTAACCTGCTAGTTTCATTGCCTTTCTTACAATGTTAACACTCAAAATTACACTGGCAAATATCTGCAAAAATGTTTTATTCAATAATTTCTTTCTACATGTACATAAAAAAATGTTTGTATAAAAAGTGCCATTAAAATCATGAATAGAAGAAAAGAAAACTCTTGAAATACTGGCTAACTTGTAGTGTTGGTGTATTCTGGTGTGCAAAGAAGTGGTTTCTGAAACCACAGATTATCTTAATAAACCAACACCCAAATAACTTACTTCAGAAGAATAGTCCTCATCTTACACATTTATAATGTTGAGTTGGGACCCAGAGCAACTTGATAAGGATACCTCACTGAAGAAGAAAACTCTGCAAAGTCGCAGTCCGTTTGATTGATTTTACAGAAGTGCTTGCAGATCAAGATGATCAGTCATCTCTAAATTTTAAACAAGTTGCCTTACTACAGTTTTGCAACTTGCAAGATTAATACCAACACATAATCACAGTCAATGATCCAATTTAAAAAAGAAAAACAGCACACAAAAAGGGAACATATGGTAATGAAAATCCCAGAGCCCACCACCACCCTTATTGACTCCCTTACATGGGCAAAAACTATGTCAAAGGAACATCTCTCTTTTGAACACTACTAGCTACAAATGTGTATTTAACCAACACCGAAAATCAGAACGTCAGGAAATCAGAAAAAGAAATACATTACCTGTAGGTAATTGACATATACAGACCGGATACACTTTTTGCTATCTCTACCTCTGCATGCCTTGACCCTGCCAAGAAAGCCGAGGCCTGGATCAAAGCCACCCACTGCAAGATTCCAGAAGTGCATTCATAATTCAGTGGTCTTTAACATAAGACCAGTAAAAGTAGTCAGGTTGTGCTTTTCTTCTCTATTATCCCTACTTGGTGTGAGATATTACCAAGAAAAAAATCTGAAGTTGGTTAATGCCTATGACAGAATGAAAATTGGGGAAAAAAGCATTACAGAGCACCACTCGCAACAGCAGGACACTACCCCTAAATTAGAAGCTGTGCTTAGATGCTTTCTTCAGGAATGGTCGGCTGGAATTCTCTAAGCTTTCCTACCGTGTGTCATAATATCCAGATGTGCAGCACAGATTCACAGTCCGCGCCAGTGGTCTTGATAATGGCACTTTGGAAGGCACGCCATGGTATCCTTTCCTTCAGGGGTTATCATTAAGCTGTCCAATTGTACTACTTGTCTTACTACAGTTGTTAATAAACTTGGACGGGCAGTATCAAAACCTCGTCTTAAGAGGGTAAGCTCAACCTAGCGGTGAGGAACCTTTCAGGACACCTGCAGACATGCCTGGCTTTCAGAATCAGCTTCCAGTTAAAGCAGGGCATTCTGGGTGAGGATTATAACTAACTCCCATAAGTTAGCCTAGGATGTATGTTTTAGCTGGTGTATGAAATCTGATACTGATCCCATTTCCTCAGACATTGTAGGGTTCTCAATTTTGTAGCATCATTGGCTGGTGGACAGACGTCATATATGACTATTAATGGGTATAGGTATACAATATTAGCTGGGCACTAGAAAACTTAAGACAAACCGTCTGAGGAACACCCTTTGGTATGTATTTTGTTAAAGCAAATTAGATACTCAAATGCTCCTAAACCTAAAAACTCTACACTTTGTGATGTTAATATGTTGTTTTTTTTTTTTTACAACTTTCAGTCATGGGAGGACAAGAACGAGCTTTGATTGAAGTTATTGCTTTGCACACTGGTCATGTTGTTATGCTTAGTCGCTTTTGGGAGAGTACTGGATGTTAGATCATTAGACATTTCCTCAATGTATTTTTCTACAGCAGGGATTCATTGTACTATCACAAGGTGTACTAAGAAAGGATCTACTGCCACAGCATTTTTAACATTTCCTTTACAGCAGAAGTTATGTGCAGTGAGATGCTGCAAGCAGTATACACAATGGAGAAGAATTTTAGAACATCTGCCTCACAGTCATTGATATTTTTATGTAAAGCTTTTACTCCAGTTAACTGCAGCTACTCTAAATCAATGAATTAAAGGGGTGATGTCCCAATAGGGGATGGCTTCAGGGCATATTGTTACTCATACAGTCAGGGGTACTATAAAGCTTTATGGGGTGGGGCAAGTTTGGAGGATATTCTCAAGCCAATCATTGGTCAAGGGTGTCTACATTGAAAACCTTTTACTGCAAGCCATTACCACATGCAACATTGACAGTATACTTTGAACCAGAGTAACAGAAAATCCTGTCCTGTCTTGTGATAAACTTGCATATTATCCTAGCCAGTTGGTGAAGGACAGTCCCGATTTTATTAAAGACAAATGAGGGTGAATATTACAAAACACCTGTGCTCAGAGACTCATGCTTCCACACCTGTAAGTGAGAAAGTACTTCCAGCATGGACAAACACAATCGATTCCACACTAATGCATTTGTTTTGATGTATTGTGTCTTTCCCCTTACAGATCTTGAGACTCTGCCATCATTTTTTGAAAAAGCGTGGAACAGGTATGTTTTGTTTTCATCCTGGGTGCCTTTCCACAAGTCTATTAACCTTTCACGTATATTCAGAATGTTGGTTGTACCTTTACATTTGTTAGATAAATGGCCCAGAATAGTCCTAATGAGACCCTAAAATGTCCGATGGGTTTAAAACACATCAACAATGAGAACAGAGAAACTGCTTAAAAAGTCACTGCTGAACGGTTTCATAAAACGCAGGACTAAGTAAATGGATTTATATTTCAAGACTCCCGCTTTTGGCCTTAGCAGTAATTATTCACAACTGTCAATGAGATTACCACAATAAGCGGTTTTAAATTCTGAATTACATCCAATCCAAACAAAAATTATTGATTATTTTTGATCGAAGTAATCAATTTTCAGGATATGGAATATTGTATGCCTCAGTGTCTTACTTTGCCCTCTAATCACAGATTTGGGTATTAGATTTTTTAAATCTCCTTTTCACTGTTCAAGGCATACAGTACATCTGCTACTATACCACATGCGTGTCAATGCCCATATGATTTTGGTATACCACAAAAAGGTTAATTTAATTAAGTCAAAGGCTATATATCAAGGTCTTAATTTTTCATTTAATGCATCTCGCAACTCCTATAACTTTGTTTTAGCAAACTAAAAATAACATTAAATGTTTTAAAGCCCAGGTGACACATTTTCTCTTTTTAATATTGTACAAGGCCTAACCCCAGTAGCTTTATATGGGCAATCTTTTTTTCCTTTTGTCAATTTTCATTAGAGTAACTTTGACATGCATGGTTTCCACTGTTGTTCACTTTGGACAACACCAAGATGGCACCAACCTTTTAGCACGAATAACATTTTAAAACATTTTAACTACACAACATTTTCTTGTACCTTTGTAAAGGTACTAACTCACAAAAAGGAATGAGGGGAAATTAGACCGCTCTACATCCGCTTTAACGGATATTGATTCAGTTATTCATTTCATCAACAAAAGTGGTAAGACATGCAGAGTTTCGCTTGTACGTTTGTCTAAATAAAGCGCTCTTCTGTGCTTTTAAAAGTGCACTGCATTCCACTTTTTGCACTTTCAATTTGCTGGACAGCCGTCCTTCTGTAATCCATGCTTTAATCTGCTTAAATCAAACTGTATTCAATGATCCTACAAGTCAGAAAATTCACCTTACAGTTCATAATGAGAAATAATTTACATTGAGTACTTTTCGGGTAACTTTGATGTTCCTCTTAATGAAATGTACGTTTGACTGTGGTTGCCGTATAGGGGATATTCACTTAAAAACAGTTAAAGAGGCATTTTGCAGACAAAACATTGTTCACCATTAAAAAGTGTATCTCAACTTCGTCACCCAAAAAAATAAACATATTAGATCATTTGAAAATCCGCTAATTGCTTTTGTCCTATTTGCTGAGTGGAAAATGGTCTGTGAAAAAGGAGACATCATGAAAGAAATCTTTTACTTCAGTAGCAGCACAGATGCTAAAACGAAGAATGGTTATGTTCCACATGGCTTGAAGGTCGCAGGAGAGAAATAATTTGTAAGAAAGGCAACATGTTTCAGTTTCTCAAGATCACAACAGGAACTTTATGTAAAGTAATTTTTCTGTAACAACTCGAAAGTTTATTACAGAAGTATTGTAAGTATTATTTTCTTCAGTTATTTGGTGAACAGGATTGGAATTTAAAAAGACGAAATGCCACCATTTTGGGTTTGTAGTACTGATTCGCGAGAAGGTTGCACACAAAAATTAGTTTTTAGAGCAAGACAAGCTGTATTCCTTCCAACCGTCATCCTTCTTCTCTGGAATTTCCAAAAGTAAAGGCACAGCAACAATTGGTAGAACATGGATGTCATCATGGAGAAGAAGTCCCCTTAAAAAAAAACAAAAAAAAACGATTATATAATATCTTCAAATGTATGTATTGAACTGCTTCAACTTTCATGTGCACAGACTGTATAGTTTTTCGGGGCACCAAAACGACTTTTTAGTTTAAAATAAGTCATTTTAATTGTTATAAAATTACATCAAATACAAACGAAAAGAATAAAAATACAAATAATCAAATTTCCCCCACTCAATCTTACTCCCCATGCACACAAGCTTACTAAACTACTTGAACGATTCTATAGTTGAATGTCCATAAAAATAGGATAAACTGAGATTAAAGCAAATCATTTCCTAATATAGTGATAAAATAAAGTATTAAAATTGCTTGAGGGAGTGTTTTACATCCCCGGCTTCGTTCACTGGACGTGACTCACCAAAAAAACAATTCAAGGCCCAGTTTCAGCCAGGATGTAGCACTTCTATCCAGAGTAGGTGCCCACATGGTCCTAAATGTTCTCGATTGAGCAGTGGTTTTGGAAGTAAGAAGTTCCATGATTAAGAGCTATCATAATTTGAAAGTAAAATGTTACTTATCCAGTAAGCAACTGTTTGTTGCATGTAGTGTTGTAAATTGACATGCTTAGCATAATCCCCCATCTAGTGTTGGGGTCGGATGTGTGCAAGTTGTTTTTCTTCTAAGAAAGTCTTTTGAGTCACGAGGTATAATGACTCCTCCTCTTGCTTGTAATGCGTATGGTCCTCGAATCCATTGTTTTCCGCTCAAAGGGTGCGGATGGAGTGTGAAGGATAATGTATCCTAGTGAGACGACCATGCGAAAGTAATGTAAGATATAGTTAACTGCAACCAAAAGAGGTTTCCAGGGAGGAGGGTGGGTGCAAGTGAATCTACAGCACCACATGCCACAAACAGATGCTTACTGGGTAACAGTCTCTGTTTGAGGCATGTGTGGGTGTAGATACACATGCTTAGCATAGACTGTAAAGCAGTTCTCCTCCATAAGTGGTGGCTAACCTGTGGAGGTTGCAGTTGTTTGAAATAATGTATGTAGAACCGCTGGGCCCACATTAGCTTGTTGACAGGCCATGACATCTACACAGTCAAGTTTTGTAAATTGATGCGGTGTAGACCATGTAGTAAATTTACATATGCCAGCTATAATGTATCCTAAGAAGGCCATTGAAGCTCCTTTTTTGAGAGTAGAGTGAGATTTTGGAGGGATAGGTAGAGTTCTTTTAGCTCTCCTTATCTGGTGGGGGCGCGTCACCAGATATTTGAGAGTCCTCATGCGGTCTGTGGCCACAGCTAGGAAGTAAGGTGGAAGTTGCCCCTTAATGTATGTAGGGTCGACAGGTAATAGTTTGTATTTTTTGTTGATCCTGGCTGTGAGGACTCTGGACCTGACAGGGTCATTAAAAATATCTTGTGTGTGTCTGAGCATGCCTTTTAACACTGGTAGATATTGTGTCGAAAGCGGAGTAGAGGAGAGGGTTTCAAATAAAAAATGATCTTTTAAAGGCCCTGTGTGTAGTGGGACCTTGTGGAATGTAGCCACACCACCTATGAGGTCATGATAGGTGGTAGTGTCATCGGGGGGAAGGGTTTGCTTGGATAGAGATCTAGGTCTGTATTTGCTGGTGGATCTGTACCTTAAGAATCCCAGGGATCGTCCTGAGGTGGGATGGAAGATTGATCTTTGCCCCCGTGTATGAATGCAGGAAACCTTCAGGTAAGTCTCTTGTGGGATGAACAGGCGAAAGAGGTGGTGATGGGAGTGTGGTGCGCAGCAGGCACTAGTGGTGGGCTGATGTGCAGAGGGCTGGTTGCCTTGTCTTCCTTTTTCTTTGGAGGAATGGGAACTTCTAAAGCCTCCTCGAGGGACAATTGTCTTTCTTTTTGTTGGTTGAGCCCCTGAATGAGTAGGTTTTGCAATGATACAGCCTAACTCCGTGTTTATCATTATGTGCTTTTGGCATGAGTCCAACTCTTGCTGGAGTCTCTCTAGCACTGATTCCGCTGACTCCGAAGGATGCTTCGAAAAGGTGTAAGTTTTCGGCTCTGAAGTGTATTTTGACTCCAGCTTTTTGGCATTGATGGTTTCTGTTCCAAAGCCGTCTTTTTTAGGCACCGAGGTGGAATGTTTCGACACTGAAGTTTTCGTCTCACAGGGTCGACTGCAGTCCAATGTAGTAGGCTTAGGGTCGAGGACATTCTATCGATGCTGTTTTTCGGCGCCAAGGCTGAACTTGTCCGAAACAGCTGGTCAGTGTCGACCATGGCCCGAATGCAGTGGAAGCCCAACACCAGTCTTTGGTCGATCAGGGGGAGGTAGGTAACTCTTTGTAGAGACGCGCTGTGTTCGGGGTGGAGGCAGAGGGGGCACAGTACTCATGGGTTGCCCTGAAGTGATATCTTGCATCTCCATGTTGGAACCATAGCTGTCTTTAGGAGAGAAAGAGCCCTCGTCAGTAGCAGATGGATGGGCCTGTACCTCCGGTTCTGGATCTTCCAAACCAAAGAGGTCTGGTGTGTCCTCGGCGGTGCATCAAGACATCTTTAAACATCGATCTCTTCGATCTCTATGCATTTTCTTTGATTGATAAGACCTGCAGGCCTCACAGGTTGCGTCCTCATGCGTGGGGGAAAGGTACAAGTTAAACACCTGGGGCCGTATTACATAAAGTGCCCCAAGGGCACAACAGGGGTTTTGCGCCCGCTTTGCGCACCTCGGGGCACTTTGGTATTACAGAAGGGGCAACAAACGCTTTTGCAGCACCTTCTGTTATACCAACAGTGCTGGCGCACATAAAGCGCCAGTGCTATCTTCAAGGGGGCATTCCCTTATTTGCATGGGGGTGTACCGTATGCAAATGAGGGAATCCCTTTGCCTCTGCGCTCGTGCCTTATTACAGACGATAGTGCAGAGGCAAAAAAAGCCCTCAGGAGGCGCACTGAGAGTGCGTCCTCTAAAAGGTGGCGCACTGTCAGTGCGCCCCCTGATGGCAGCCCTCTGGAGGGAGGAATGGGGGTCCCATGGACAATCAATCTAACAATGGGGTTGAGGACCATGCACATTACAAGCAAGAGGAGGAGTCACTATACCTTGTGTCTTGAAAGACTTTCTTCGAAAACCAACAACTTGCACACATCCGAGCCCAACACTAGATGGCAGGAGTTTGCTAAGCATGTGTATTTACAGCCACACATGCCTCAAACACCTATATTCCAATTATAGGAGATGCCCTACTGCGCTAATCCAATGTCATAACCCTTTTAACTAAACCCTTTTAACTAATAACATAATTTTAGAGAAAAAGCCCACCCTTTATCAAACCCAATTTAAAAATGAAGTCCAATGGATCCACTCAATTTATATAACCCGAATGACAATCAAATGTGATCACGGTAAACGTCCTGTCTTACTGTGTTCTCTGTCCATAAGAGCACCAATTATGCTTTAGATCTGCTGGTAGCAGAGATCTGCGGACTAGTCCCAAGACTCACAGTATCAAAGATGCCTGAAGGCTGAAAAACATCTAAGCAAAGTTCAACAAAAAAGCTTCCAAAGTCCAATCATAAATTATTGACGTAAATTTTTAATGCTTGATAGATGAATTGCTTGAATGCAACTGTCCTCTTCAAATAAATATCATTCTTTGTACAACCTTTGCTGTTCAGTGTATCCATGACAAGAAACACATTCCACTGTTCAGAAATCCAAATCCCAATGCGTTTTGGGTTTATCAAACCCAACACATATTTGCAGAATGAACAAGTAACTTACCTTTGGTAACTCTCTTTCTGGTGGATACTTTTCTTTACCCGCAGATTCTTCATCCCAGTTACCAAAATGAATCCAGGAACTTTTTTTCAGAAATGTCTCCAGTGAGCCAGTAGGTGGTGCCATAGGACTTCATGGATGACCAAGCCCACATCTTGAAGTGACAGTGCAGAGCCATAAATAGGCGCCACCCCTGCATGCTGCTCTCCGTTTTCAAAAGAGTATTCGCTCCCATAGACATGGAGCATCACTAACAGATTAAGAACCGGGACTGCAAAATCTAATGCAAAAACCTAATAATAACTAGATGTCCACTTCACAAAAGGGGGAGGAGAGTTGGTCTTTGAAAATCTTTGGTTCAGTAGAGTATTCATCAGAAAGAGCATTACCAAAGGTAAGTAGCTTATTCTTCTGATGGATGCTTTTAACAGATGGATACTTCTAACCGCAGATTCCCCATGTTTTGAATAGATACCAAGGCAGTGCCTCTGAAAAGATGGCGGTTCAGAGGAGTGAACTTTACACCAGGAAATCCTGCATGATTGAGTGGTCAAAATGCCCCTCCCTGTGGAATTGAGAGTCAAGGCAGTAATGCTTGCTGAAAGTGTGGATGGACACCAATATAGTTACCTGGCATTACGTGTAGAAGTGGAACATCCATGGCCAAGGCTGAAGTGACAGCCTTAATTCTGGCAGAATGAGCCCAAAGGCCCTCAGGATGCTCTTTTTGGCCAAGGCATAGCACATGTTTATGCAAAAAACGATCCATCTGGTTAAGGTCTATCTCTGGACAGGGCTTGCCTTCTTAGCACAAACGAACCCCACAAAAAGCTGGTCATTCACTCAGTGTTTTTCCTTAGCCCGACTGATCTAAAAGCTAAAGGCCCTCTTGGGATTCAACATTTGAAGGCTCTCCTTCTCCTAAGAGGGATATCTTATGGACTGCCCCGTAAGGAAAGGTGACACAATTTTTTTAACAAAAATAATGTCCGAGTCCAAAGCAGCAGCTTGTGCACAAAGTTGATCACATAATGTGATTGCACTGACAGATCCTGGAGTTAACTGAAAGGGTATGCAGAAATATTTCAAGAAGGCAGACAATCTTAAGGGTCAAGGTCCTTGTACCAGTTCCGCCTGATGCATTATAGTTCTCCCCTGCCTTCTGCCATCTCTGACTGCCGACCGTGCCCCCTGCCTGTCTCCTGCTCCCGACTGTTTGCGAGCTGCCTTAGCTGTTTCGTGGCCTAAGTTCAGCGCTCTTTTTTTGTGTAGCCTGCTCCTTTAGCCCAATCAGCGCCGTTCATGTGCAAGGCTGCTGACTGCAGGTACTTCTTTCAATACGTGTGTCCAGCCCATGTTGTGTGCAGGGTTGACTGTTTACTAATTTTCTTTTTCTGTCAAACGGATGCTCTGCCCATTTTGCATGTGGATTTGCTTGATTGTACACATTTCATTTCCCCTGTGCTAGTCAGCTTTTGTTTTCTGTATTACCCAGCCCCCTCCCACCGCTCCTTCCAGACGTTTTTTGCCGCCACTCTCAATCTTGCCTCCCAGAGCCCCTCCCTCGCCCACGGAGGCCGCAGTGCAGCCGTACAGCGGAACCCTGGTCCTCCTGCCATTCATCGGTACACCACCATCGAGTGCCTGCTGCTGGCCCCCAGAAGCTACAACAAATCCTGCATTACCTCTCCACGATCCACAGAAGGACCTTTCATCGGCCATTGCTGCTGTTTAACCTGCAACACCAAAACCCTCGCTGCTCCCAAACAGTCGACCTCCGACCCCGTGGAACAGAACCAGTTCCTGCTGATTAACGTCCAATCCCTCTGCAAACATCACCGAAATCTGGAACACCATCACCACCCTCACCAGACGTGATATTCATCACGAGACGTGCCTCACCCTGTTGTCAACCCTGACATCGCAACCGAAATGCCCCATGGCTACAAGATGATACACAGAGACCGCACCAACAAGCACAGAGGAGGCATCACCATCATCCACAAGGACACCCTCCAATGCACTACTACCGAAGACTTCTCAAACATGGAACACCTTAACTTCCAAATCCCAACCGACGCAAAGACAACAATCAGAGGAACTCTCACCTACAGACCCTCAAGTGATAGCCTGGCCTCTGCAACACCATCTCCCCCCTGGCAATCGACTCCAAGCACTACATCTTCCTCGGCAACCTCAACTTCCACCTCGACGACACCAACTCCGCCAACCTCCTGGATAACATGAGCAACATCGGCCTCACGCAGCTGGTCACCAGCCCCATGCACAACGCAGGACATACACTGAACCCCATCTTCACAGCCAGCGACAGAATCAAGTTCACCCATTTCACTGAGCTAACCTGGACCGACCACAGCATCGTCTACTTCACCACTGCTGCTTCACCGGGACCCACCACCAAACCCCCTCATTCCTTTACATATCATATGGAAAAAAATACCTGAGACCCAATGGACCACCACCTTCAAAACCACCAGGCCTGACACCACCAGCAACCTCAAGCTGGCTGTCCAGAACTTCGCTGACTGGATCTCCAACTGCGCCGACAGTCACCCCCATGAAAATGGGCAACACCAGCAGATCCAGCAAGCACGCCAGCTGGTTCACCCCTGATCTCCGGCCACAGCCATCATGAACTTGATTCACTCTGGAGCACCAACAGACTCCTGCCACCACCACATCTTCAGCCTCGGACGGAAGGAAATTGGCAGTGCTCTCACCAACATCCTCAATTCATCCATCACCACAGCTACCATTCCTGACGCATGGAAACACGCAGAGGTGAAACCACTCCTGAAGAAACCCTCCGACGACCCCAGCAAACTCAAGAATTACCACCCCATCTGGCTGCTCCCCTTCCTCGCCAATGTCCTGGAAAAAGCCATTAATCACCAGTTCACCGAACATCTGGAAGAAAACAACCTGCTTGACGCCTCCTAATCCGGCTTCGGCTACAACCACATCACCGAGACTCTCCTGATCGCCTCAACCATCTACATCAGATCCCTCCTCGACCGAGCTGAGATTGCAGCCCTGATCCTCTATGACCTCTCATAGGCCTTCAACACTGTATCCCACCACATCCTCCTCACCCGACTCCACCACATCAGCATCCAGGGTAATGCCCTTAAGTGGATCACCTCATTCCTCACAGGACGCACGTAGAGAATCCGCCTACTGCCCTTCACCTCCGAGCCCAAGAGCATCATCTGCGGAGTCCCGCAAGGCTCCTCCCTCAGCCCACCCTCTGGCTGACATCGTCTGTACCCATGGACTCAACATCATCTCATACGCTGACGACACCCAACTCACCCTCTCCCTCACAGAAGACCCCGTCACCACCAGACCCAACTTCCGGAACATCATGACCAATGTCGCCGACTAGATGAGGTCCAATTGCCTGAAGCTGAACACAGACAAGACTGAAGTGCTGCTCTTCGGGAAGAACACCTTACCATGGGACAACACATAGTGGCCCACAGCACTCAGACCCTCGCCAACCCCCGCTGACCACACCCGCAACCTCGGCATCATCCTGGACAGCCAACTCACCATGAAGCGACAGGTCAACGCAGTATTCTCCTCCTGCTTCCACACCCTTCGCATGCTTCGAAAGATCTTCAAATGGATCCCCATCAACACCAGGAAAACAGTCACTCAAGCCCTCATCACAAGTTGACTTGACTACGGTAATGCACTCTATGAGGTAAGCACCATCCAACTCAAACTACCTCAGACTATGCAGAAGACCGCAGCCAGACTCAACCTTCCCAAACAGACCAGCATCACCCTCCACCTCAGAAGTCTTCACTGGCTCCCCCTTCAGAAGAGATGCCAATTCAAGCTGCTAACCCACGCCTACAAAGTCCTCAACAACTTTGGACCAACGTACATCTACCACCGCCTGACCTTCCACCAACCTGCCAGATATCGACGCTCTGCCTCTCTCACCCACGCACATGTCCACCACATTCACTGGAGCCACAGTGGAGGTCGTTCTTCCTTCTACCTCTCTGCCAAGTCCGGGAACAACCCCCCCCTTCGAACCTCACCTTCACTTGCCAACTTCAGGAAGGGACTCGACCTGGCTCTTTGACTAAGGCCCACTGGACTTCAGAGCCTGGATACCGCCAGAGGTGATAAGCCACGCTATACAAATACCGATTGACTGAAAAGGACAGCAGTGCATAGGCTCGAAAGGTGTGCATAATAATAAGGTAAGAACCAAATTAAGGTCCCATTGCAGTCCAAAAGCACAGGAGGAAACATACATGCAAGCCCTTTAAAAACCCATCAGGCAAACTTTGAAAGGCCAAGAGGGCAGAGAAATAACCTTTAATGGTGCCAGGCCAAAGACAGAGCCAACAGAAGAACATAAGACTGCTGGACGAAATACATGTTGGCTTTGGACTCATGAAGTTGGAAAGAACGATGTTTCTGTGAAATTGGGAACAGACGAAAAAATTTGTTTCAGGAACTGAATAAAGGATTTGATATCTGTGATATACTATGGACTACTGAATTGTTCTCTGATTGTGCTCACAAAATCTCTAATTCGGATGGAGGTTAACCTCATACTGAAGGGCAAGGTGTGGCTGCTCCTCCTTTGTTGAGCACATTGGGGATGTAACTGTGACTGGGGATAGCAGATTGTGTGAGTTACAGCGCGCCTTATATGTTCTGGCCACCATAAGTATAAACACAATATTCTGCAAAGGTCTCAGTGAAAACAAGATGAACAGTAAGTGAGAGTATTGATAGAAAGGGAACGGTTTAACCGTGACTGACAAAATGCAGGGTCCATTGCTCTGAGGTACCCACACGCCAATTCGGCAGAATAAAGAGTTTTCAGCCCTCCCCCCACCTACTGTGGATGTCTCTCAAAGGTGGCAATATGAGTGGCTTGGTAGTGACACCAGCAGGAGGAAAAGATGAGGACTGGCCCTCTTGAAGGTGGCTCTGTCAACTAATGCCACCATGCCCCTTTGGGCCTGCAAAAAGGCTGGACTGCTGTGTAGGCTGATAAGGCTGCTTTTTTGTGATAAGCCAGGACTCTGAAGTAACCCATGAACTTTTGGTATTGGTGATGGAACTGGTGGGCTAGAGAGACTAAATTGGATCACGCCATGACACATCTATCTTATAATCTCACCTAGGCTGAATTTGACTTTTCACCAACCAGTCTAGAGCCATTAAAGAGCTTATTCATGAAGAATATCTGCACATCCCTGGTAGAGGAGTGATGACGAATCACCCCATGACCTACACAGTCTGAGGTGTCCAACCCTCAGAAAGCATGAGTGCATTTGCCCAGCGGGCATACCACATTCAGTGAGAGTAGTGCTAAACTGGTGGTGGAGACAGTCCTCTTACCAAGCACATCAACGTGCTTCGAATCTCTCTCCTTCAAAGAAACAGGGATGGTAATCAGGATGCCTTTGCTGGCTGGTGCATGCCCCACAAAGCTTTCTGGTATTGGGTAACAATTCCAGAAGGCAAGGTTACCTGGGACAGGCCTATGGTGCCTAGCAATAGGGTGGCTTACCTGCGGCACTGAACAATACCACGCCTCAGAATGTCATTAAAAGGCAGCAAAGGGTCTGAAGTTCCAAGGCCTATCTGCAAAATTTCCTATGATTAGGCTTACTTTCCTGTTGGCAACTGCAGTTCCAACACCTCTGCTGCTCTACACACCACAACAGCAAAGACGGCACCTTCCTAAGTGGAAGATGAAATGGTAATTCCAAGTCCATCTCAAATTGAGGTCTAAATACAGTTCATCATCAGTGCAGTGAGAGGGCAAAAAATTGTCTACCTCTTGCTCCTCATCCTTATGTGGAACATTCTGTAGGTCTTGTATGGGTTCCAAGTCTGAGCCGAGTAAGGCCTCAAGGCGTTGAAGTTATTGGCACAGAGGCAGAGGCATTGCTGGAGAGTCCTCAACCACTAGTGACTGTGACTGAGGGCCTGATTTATAGTTTGACGGAAAGGGTGCTCCGTTGCAATGGAGATTGCAATGGAGACAAAGTATCCTCTCTCTCAAACTGAAGGTCTGTCTCAGGGATGTGGAATTCCTATAGCCCGACGCCTGGGACATTATGTTTGGGATCAAGGGCAACAAGTTTTCATTTGTATTTTGTGCTTGGGACAAGTAGGCCCAACCCCCTACAGCACAAACCCTTTGGCTGCCAGTATACAGTACCACATTATCGATAAGGGAAAGGCATTGCCTGCTGTTAAGGTAATATTTGTGTCCCTGTGTTAATGCTGTTCAAACTTGTATTGATGGTTCATTAATGCAAAGCCTTCATTATTAGGGTGAGCGCTCTAAGTAAATGTTGTAAGCTCAGACTGCACTACTGACAGTGGTTCCAGTATAAAAATGTGTACACGTTTTCAATGTTTAGCAATATGAGGCTATGTATAAGGTAAGCACCCATTAGTACGCGGACATTAGTCCGCGTACCATTACTGCGCAAGCGTTACAACGCATGTGATGTAACAACACGTAGCCTTTAGTACGCAAGTTGTTACATCGCATGCGTTTTTACAACGCATGCGTAGTCGGTGAGGGGGCGTCCACTTTCAGGAAGAGGGTCTGCTGCGTGCGCAAGTCGATGAGGGGGCGTCAACTTTCAGGAAGATGGTCTGCTGCTGCTTTTCCGGCTGGCTGTTGGTCATGCCCATCTCCGCGCCTGCCCTCGGGACTCCTTATTCTGCCTGCCCACGATGGAGGAAGCAGGAAGGGGAGAAGATTAGAAGCAAGCGTGGAGGTGAAGAGAGGAACCACGAGGAGAGAGAGGTAAGAGGGGCTGTGTAGGGTCGTGTAGGGGCTGTGTAGGGTCATGCAGGGTTGTGTACTTGTGTTTGTGTAGTGTAGAGTAGTGTCGGGGGTCGTGCAGGGTAGTGTACTTGTGTTTGTGTGGTGTAGAGTAGTGTTTGTGAGTAGGGACAGGACTGGGGTATTGGCAGGGTCGTGCTGGGGGTAGTGTTTTAGGGTTTAGGGTAGTGTTCTGATAGTGTAGTGTAGGGTACTGTTTTAGGGTTTAGGGTAGTGTCGGGGTGTCGTGCAGGGTAGTGTTTGGGAGTAGGGACGGGAATGGGGCTAGGGGCAGTGTCGTCTGGGGGTAGTGTTTTAGGGTTTAGGGTAGTGTTCTGGTGTTAGTGTAGGGTAGTGTTTTAGGGTTTAGGGTCATGTCGGGGGGTCGTGCATGGTAGTGTTTGGGAGTAGGGACAGGACTGGGGCTAGGGGCAGGGTTGTGCTGGGGGTAGTGTTTTAGGGTTTAGGGTAGTGTTGTGGAATTTGTGTAGGGTAGTGTTTTAGGGTTTAGGGTAGTGTCGGGGGGTCGTGCAGGGTAGTGTTTGGGAGTAGGGACAGGACTGGGGCTAGGGGAAGGGTCGTGCTGGGGGTAGTGTTGTGGAGTTTGTGTAGTGTAGGGTAGTGTTTTAGGGTAGTGTCGGGGGGTCGTGCTGGTGTTTGGGAGTAGGGACAGGACTGGGGCTAGGGGCAGTGTCGTGCAGGGGGTAGTGGTTTAGGGTAGTGTAGTGGTGTTTTAGTAGTGTAGGGTAGTGTACTTTTTGAGGGTTTTGGTAGTGTTTTTAACTTTTGGATGTGTAGGCTAGTGTATTTGTATGTAGTGTTGGGTTTTATTATTACTAGGCAAGTTTTTAGTTCGCATACATTAACACTTTCAATGTAATAATAATACAGACACTTGTAAAGCACGACAGCTACCTCAAACAGAGGTGTCCCGGCGCTAAGCGAACAGTAGTGCAGCGTTGGACAGCTCAGGACATAACCTCGGGCCCTCAGTCTGCCCTAAAGAGACAGGTTTTTACCATTTTCCTGAAGAGGGACTCTGTTTCTATATTGCGGAAATTACTCGCTGGGAGTTCCACAGCTTTGCTGCACCGAGCGTAAAGGATCTGCCCCCCATTCGCGCCTTTTTGAAACTGGGGATGCATTGTAGATTTTGAGAATTGGACCTCAAGGGTCTGGACTGTTTGTATCCACGTAGTCTGTGTTTTAGGTAGCTGGGGCAGTTGCCATGCATGGCACGGAACGCCAGCGTCAAGGCCTTGAATTTAATTCTCTTTGTCACTGGAAGCCAGTGAAGTGCTTTTAGATGCGGAGAGACATGCTCGCGGAAAGGCACTCGCCTGATTAGTCTCGCAGCCGCATTTTGCACTATCTGCAGGCGCTTAATCAGGTACTCAGGCTGACCCAAGTAGAGGCCATTTGCATAGTCCAGCCTTGATGTCACTAAGGCATGTACTATGCTTTTCCGACACTCCTCTGGCAATAGATGCAAAAATGTCTTCAGATTCCTCAGTTGACAGAAGCAGGTGGCTGTCACCTGACGTATCGGAGCCGAGAATGAAAGATCAGCCTCCCACTTCACACCCAGATTTTTTATACAGTCTGCCGGTGAGGGTGGGGGACCCATTTCAATGTAATGGTATGCGAACTAAAAACTTGCGTAGTAACGGTTATTGCTAAGAAAAAAACGCGTAGTAATGGCATGCGAACTAATTGCATGCGAAATAACGAGTCATATTCTATGTATAATGCTCCCACAATGCTCTATGATTAGATGCAAATATTTGTAGAAGCTTGAAAGCAATGTTGATGATTCTTTGCTTTCAAAATAAAATGTTCACAAAAAAATGCAACAACATTTCACTAAACTACTGTAAAATTTTAGGTGCCATTTCTTTGCAGCATTATTTAGTAAAATGTGTTTATCTATGCTAGTATTTCCCAAAAATATTCATAATGGAAAAATCAGTGTAACCAGTTTTAATGAGATTATGGAAAACAAAAATAAACAAGCATTGGTAAAACCAGTAGGTCTGAAATTGTTGGTCAGCCTTTTGGTTTTGTCAATGCGTGACTTGTTTTGTCATGGTTTTTGTAAAACCTTATTGGTGCGGGAGCTGCTGGGCCTTCACCATTGTAACAAACATTGGCAAAAGCAAAAATAGTTTTGGTCTCAAAAATCACACATTGCCACAGTAGTTCCTGCCACTGAACAAAACGACTGTGTGTCGATATACTCCTTGTGAAAGAACAGAATGCTGTCACTCACAGTGAAGCTAGGAGAGAGAGGGAGAGAGAGGGAGAGAGAGGGAGAGAGAGGGAGAGAGAGGGAGAGAGAGGGAGAGAGAGGGAGAGAGAGGGAGAGAGAGGGAGAGGGAGAGAGAGAGAGAGAGAGAGAGAGAGAGAGAGAGAGAATGAATTTTAATAAACACAAAAGGTAATGGTTAACGCCAGACCCAATTATTAAATAAAATCACAAAAGTGCACCCATGTTCTTGCATTAAGTGCAGATATACGGCTTTCGTGAATTCACAAGATTTTACAGAAGAAGGCCAAGAAATAGTACTCCTAGAAAATATTTGCAAACTGCATTTTAGCATGAGCAAATATGCAGGTGTAGATTTGCTCATGCGATAATCTGAGGTTCTGCAAGTTCACTTTCCCTCCAACCACTTTTTTCCCAACCCTCGAAGTTTTAGGTCTGCCATTGTCAGGAGTAAATTTCCAACCTTTCTCAGTATGGGAAAAGATTAGAGAAGAGTTGGTGAAAACCCTTAAAACATGCAAGTTAGTAGGTTTGCACAGACTCAAATGGGCATTCCAACCCTGGAATTGTTGCTTACCATAACTTTCAGGCCCAGTAACGTGGCAACATAAGGGAATTGCTAGTATTCAAACCCTACTATGGGTTTGCCTTGGCATAATACCTTTGCCCTGGCATAATCAGAGAGGCTATTTCAGACCTCTTAAATAATGAGATTTCTGCCATAATTTGTCGCTGCATTGCATGACACAAAAGGGACAAGTGAATTTTGTTACAGGACAAGTAGATTTAGGAAGCAACATGCCCCATGGACAAGTAGGTATTTTACTAAATTCCACACCCCTGCTGTCTGCCTTCTTTAGAGTCCGGCAGACCTTCAGTATGTCGACAGAGAAGACTACTCCATCTCCACCACAGAGATACACCTCCGACAGAGTAAAGACTGTCGGACATTTGTCCATTTGTCAGCCCACCCTATTTAAAATTGGCAAACAAATGGCCAGTTTTCACTATCACCACCTGGTAAACCTTGGGGGAAAGGGACAGTGAAAACAATAAAAATAGCCCTATGCAATGGGAGATTACTCTGATGGTGAGGGATCATTGCTTCTTTTTCAAAAAGAAAATCCAGCTTTGTGATTTCCTTTTTGAAAATAAATAACACATTCAAAGTTTGCTGCATGGCTTCGCCATGTTGACTGAACAGTCTATTAAGCTTTCAAATGATTTACAGGAATCGCTGTGATAGCAGTTCCTGTAAATGCAAGAGATGTCAGCTGGGCCAGGTGACGTCTCCAAATTTGGGGGTCGGGTATTCTCTCAGGGCAACAAAGTACTTTACTCCATTGCCCTGACGGAGTAAATACCTGTCGAAACAGGCCCTTAGTAATCACAACTTGAGACAATGGCCACATCTAACCTACCTCTGCTCGAGATCTGATATCAGTATTGGCGTCCAAACTAGAACCAACACATCAGGAGCCAGCCCAGCTGGAAAAATAGTTGGCATCCAGAAAATGAGTGCAGGGTTCACCCAGTGCTGGTGAGGAGCCAGGCAGATGTCTAACAGGGTCAGTTAGCACTGGGGCAAGGCCTACCAGTAAAAGTTTGACAGCAGGACACAGCAGATCCATGAAGGAGCACCAGGAGATCCTGAATCATCAGAAGAAGCTGCAGTATTGCCTCCTTGAAGGCTTCTACTTGCAGCATAGTTAAGGATGGTCCAGAAAAATTCAGGGCACACCGGCTCCAGCTATGGAATAAGGTCCGAGTGAGATGGATGGCAAAGGGTTTGGCATTACAAGTGCTGACTAGGTGATCTCTCCTACGAGTGGGAGCGGGGTGGGGGTTCCCATCAGCATTTCTTTTGTTGGCCTGTGATGCGTCTTTTGATTTCGTCTTACCCTTACCCAAGGACACAAACCTCAACCAGGGCCGGAACTTGGAGCATGAACGGACCCACGACTTGGAGAATGATAATTTTTTGTACTCTGTGATGTACAACTTTGCCTCCCACTCCCGGATGGTGCCTGGGTGCATCAGGGAAAATTTACTGTATGACTCTGAATCAGGCTTGAATCCAAGACACCAAAGGCAGATGTCATGTGGGTCCATAACCAACATCTGCTTCCTGCAGGTGCAGCATGGTTTAAAACCTCTAGTCTTCGGGGCAGACATCCCTAGCACATGGTCACAGAAAAACAATTTATGAAATTGGTAAAGCACCAACAAAGTTTAGGAGTGGAGCTCTGGATATGTGTCAAAGAATGCATAAAAAAAGGAACTGATGTCAGTGCTTAGGGACGTTGCCTATAAATGGCTCCTCATCGCTTCCGGAGGAAAAGCAGGCTGCCATGGAGTCCGATGGTGCTACCTACTGGCACGCTGGAACAACTGCTGAAAAAGGTTGAGGAATCTGTAGTTCGAAGTATCCATCGGAAAGTCAGCATTTATCTATTTTCCAACACTCATCAGCAAAGAGGAGGGTTAAGCCGTTATATATAGCAAAACCTAGGCTCTTTAAGCTTTCAAAGGATGGTGAAATTTGTACAAAAGACATCAATACTTACATCTGAGGATAATAATATTTAAAATGTCAATAAAAATAAGTTAAATATAAGACATTAAAGTCGTCATCACCAGTTTCATTTGTTTTTCTTGTACTCAGTATCACTGTTGCATATATTCCAGCTCTTTATGCAAATTCAAGTTCTATATATGTGCACCTGGTCTCCACCCATTTCATCCCAAATTTAAAGTACAGAAAGAATCACAGTATATACTAAGGGGGTTCAGTGACTTTTATCATCCCATGTATGCCACACTGCAATGACCATGTCCGTAGCGCACAACACTGGCTAGGATTAGACATCTTAAAATAGAGAAGACCATACTACCTTTTCAACATGGTAGATAAAGAATTTTCCTAATGCTATAGAGGCTCGGCTGAGCAAGTTACTTTTCTTTGGTAATGCTCTTTCTAGTGGATACTCTATATACCCGCAGATTCCTCACCTTGAGCAAATCTCCAGGCTGGATCAGGAGATTTTACTCCGCATTGCACCCATGTGCCACAAGTCTACGGGTCAACCCCGTCCCACCCCAGAAGTGGCGTTGAAGCCACATAGCTCCACGACTGAGTGTTTTACTCAGTTTCTGTCTTGCCTCTGTCCACACTGCTGGATGCTAAGCTTTATAATTGATCAGTTTTCATAGTGTGCAGATCTCTAGAGTGAGCCTTTTTATAGATGGAGAAAGGAGTCCATCAATGGAGAGAGGGTGGTCAGTCAAGAAACAACATGAGGGAGGCTGGGAAGGGTCACACAACAACACGGGCTCTGAATTGGGGCACCCTCCCCTCTTTAAATGAATATTGGGCCTGGGAGATGGGGTCCCCGGGGTCTCCAGGTGGCTCATGGAGAGGGCCCCTCCCCTTTAATTAAGTATTGCCACGGGGCATGGGATCCCGGTGTCCACATAGAGGCTCTTGGAGGAGAACCGCTTGCCCCCTCCCCTATGGCCCACCCCGGGTGATTTCTTTTTTTAAAGTACAGGAGCCTACACTTTTGTTTTTAAAATGTTGCTGCAAATCTGCGTCTGAGAACTAAAATGGCTGCCGAAACATCTTTGTTGATGTGGTGCCAGCCAATGAGTCAAATCTTTTGATCTGTTGAATCAGCAGATCCTCTGCTGCATTATATATACGATTACTTTTTTGCCCTAATTTTGCCAAAACTACTGAACAGGTTCACAACACATCACAAAAACGGTATGGGTAGTTAAAGTTAGGACCACGTTTCCATAGGAAAAGCATTTTTTAGATTGCTAATAACTATGGCACAGTTTGACAAATCTTCACAAAACTTTCCCAAAAAAGTTCACCCACCTCAGCTCCTTCCTGGAAAGTTTTGAGGTGATCCATTAAGCGGGTGCTTAGAAATAAAAGGGGGGGGCGGCAAAATATGTTTTCACCATTCATTTTTCATAGTAAAATTAGACACAGCTACTGCCAGAACAGCTGAACGGAATTAAACCAAATTTGGCAGAAGGAAAAAGTGCTTTTTGTGTTTGCTGAGATTCAGTTTAGTAGTTTCAGCGAAATTGATGTTAAAAAAATAGATATTTCACGCCGCGGACAATTTGCGGAGCTGAAAGATCTCAAGATGAGATCTGACTGGATTCCACCACACAAACAAAGGTGTGATGGCAGCCATTTTAGGACTCAGGGACTCAGTCCCCTGTCCTGAAAAAAAAGGGTAAAAAAACATGTTAGGGGCAGGGATACCATGCACCCCAGGCCTGGTGGGGGTGTCCACAGGGTCCCCCACCACACCCGCTAATTTTTTTATTTTATTTTTAAACCCAAACCCGTGGTGGGCCAAGGCTGTTTGGGGGCGGGGGGAGGGGCTGGTAGCGAAATGTACTTTTTAGGGAAGGGGCCTTGCCCAAGCCTCCATGAGGCCCTAGTGTGCCAATCACCTGGGGTCAATTTCTTAATTGGGGTGGGGGCATGCGGCCCACCTCCCTGAGTCATGCTATTGCCCTTGGAGCCCCCTCCCCTGGGGCCAACTCCATCAAGGTGTCCTAGAGACCCAATCCCCGGACACCATAGACGTCTCTCTAAGCTACCAACTGGCGGGAGCAGAAAGCTGCTCCTGCCGGGTAGGAGCTCACAAGTTTCTCTGAAACATAGAATTGTTCCCGCCAGGTGGGAGCAATGGCGGCTCCCACCGTACCCGGAATGTGTGCTGGCAGGGAACCAGTGGAGCTTTGAGGTCCTTGGGGCTCCCCGCAGCCCCCAACCTCACAGATGAGGTGGGGTGCCAGGAGTGGGCGCCACACTAAGCAAAGCAGCCCCAAAAAGCAAATAGATGTTGTCGGGGTGCCCCAGGTGGGCAACGAGGCACCCAAAGTAAAAAATAAAAAAATAAAAAATATAGTATTGGCGGCTCCTGAATGAGGCATCTTGCAAAGTGCCGACGGGAGCCGTGGGGCTCCCCCACAGCCTCCACCAAAAATTAACGATGTGGGTGTTGCGGGTGGGGCACAGGGACACTCAAAGAATAAATACTTAAAATAACACCCTTTATATTGTAACATCCCATAGGCATCCTGTGAGAGTTGGGTGCAGAGCCTAACCACAGGCCAGTCCCTGCCTGGGCACAGCCAAAGGCTGTACACTGCAAGGAGTAGGTCGCCCAATCCACGCATAGCCGTAAGCCATACGCCACGGGGTTTGGGAACCAATGGGGGCTGGGTGTACCACACACTTTACATTAAAAAATACATGGAAAATACATAGAAATTCACTGAAAAAAAACAAAGGTTAAAGTGATTTTATAGTTAGGAATTTCTGACATTTAAGATTTATTAAGACTGGGGTACCATAGAATGACTTTCTTATGTTGTTCATCTTTGTACACAAAATGTTTGAACTTTCAGTGCTCCTGTCTGAAGATATTGGCAAGCAGATCTGCACAGAAATGATCCAGCTATCTATATTTGAGCTTCTCTTTCTGGAGTCCTTCTGCCACTGTAAGTATCTTCACTAGCGAAGTGCGTGGGAGATATTTTCATAAATCATGTATGGGCGGTTACTCTCGATCCCCCTCCCAAGATTCCTTGCTGAAAAGAGAACACGGAAGGAGACATATTTCCTTTTTACTTAGCAACTGCCTAGAGCACTGTGTTCAGTATTATGACATGGTCTTCAGCTGTAACTGCTAGCATCACTTGAATTAATGCCTCTATATACTCTTATTTTCCCCAGCCAATTCCTTGATCTACAGATTATCTCTTTTAGTATGTTTTTCAAAATTCTTATACTTTCAGTTCAATGGTTATGGCAAAGTCTTTGAGCCTTGCAACATTTATTGAGGCTGTTTCACGGGTCCTCAGTGTTTGGTAGCATTTGGTAGCATCCCATGAGATATGAGATATGAACCACCCCCTGAGCCTCCAAGGCATTCACATGCAGGTTTAGCACTAACTTACCCAGTGCTTCCCAAAAATGCTCAATCAAGCCATGCAACTTTCTTCATGATGTTATTTTAGCAGTACGAGGTCCCAGTCACCCAGAGTAACAGGAGGGGCAAATCTCACTGGCCTCAGGGCTACCCCATGTCCGCTATATTTTACAGAGCTGCATGCAGTAAGGGTTCATTTTCAGCACATTACACAGTGGACTATGTTATTCACTCCCACACTATTTGAGGAAAGGGACGATTTTAAGATTAAGTAACTGTTTTAAGGGCACAACTCAGAGGTTCAGGAAACTTTGCATAGGCATACTTGGTAGATAGGAAATGTACGAATTAAGCACTCTACTACTTTCCTAACATTTAGAAAATTGGGGAAAACATTGAAGACGTAGATTTGGTTTCTGCAGTATATTTAGGCTTTCCTGTTTCTATTTTTGGTAAATTCTGGTGGGGTTTTTCAGTGTTTTCAAGTGATTTCAATACCTTAAAAAAACAGTGGTTATCAGTGGTTTCATATTTTCGCGCCATGAAAAACAACAGAAACAGTGTTTTTTCAGCGTTTATGGAACGTTTTGCTTTTATTATTGCTTGCTTTCTGCACTGATAGCGCATGGTATATAGACAGTGTAAGTATAGTGTATATGAGGTCCAAATAGATTTTTGAAAATTAAACTTATTGTAGTACACCATACAATACGTCTTCAGTGAGTCTTTGGTCATGTGTGCTCGCTCTTTCCTTCCCATGCAAACTTCTGTGAAAAGGCCCTCTCAACATTGGCACTTGAGATGGGCAACGCCAAAACAGCCAGTACACAATTTGTTAACTCTGGCCACTGACATAGCTTTCCGTGCCAATACTGGTTCACTTGAAGATTGCGATTCTCAGGGCAGGTTCTGTAACATTTGCGCTGAGCTGGACGCTCATGCCCTCAGAGTTATTGAAGTGGTCAGAAATGAAGCAGCACTTTTGGAAGTACGGAGGAAATTCCCTTTTACGGAAGGGATCTAGAACAGAGTACCACAGTGAGGTTTCATTGACTTTGCCTTTGGTGACGAAGGGACATTTCTATACATCATTGCAAGTCATTTCTTATACATTGTAAAATAAAAGTTCCTAAATTGCTCTTCACCATTGCTTTGCTTACCAAGTGGCAAGCACTCTAACATGGAACATGTTGCAGTGCCAAAGTCACTAAAGGTGTCGCCCAGCCTACTCTCAAGGAGATGTTTCACATCTACACCAATTATGCTGAACACTTGGCAGACAAGGGTGTTTTCAGACTCTAGTTTTTTTTATTATGTCCGCTACAGCAGTTATGTTTTTCTGTAAAAATCTAAGAATGCAGTAGAGTGTACTTTTTTTCACATCACTATCAATATGTGACCAAAGATCCTCACATTTCTTGCCTTTGGCATCATCACTCAGCAAAGAATTAATTCTGTAAATGGTTGCCACATGGATAATATAGCATTCATAGCCCCTTGGACTGAGAACCATCAGCTAAGGGACACAGTTGTGAGGACTCTTTCTTTGATGCCACAGAAAGCACAAAATTATAAATATTTGCGTTTTAGTTCCTGTGCATAAGAAAACTGTGCACCAGAATGGACTAAAAAGTCAAAAGCATTCCTCATTAACTCTGAAGATTGTAAAGATGCTTTCAGCATGCCATCTAATAAGTGGCAAGGATCTCTTACAGGGAAGCACTTCAGCTCAGGTATCAATTTTGACAGGTCATCACACAACTTTTTCATATACGTAGCTGAATCACTGCAAATACAAAAAAATATCACTCCAATCTTTGTTGAACTTGGAAAGAACCTTTTTTGCAGAGCATTCCAAGTGACACTGCGTTCCATGTTTTCCAAAAGTCTGGTGTCATGTTTTCACCACTATCCCAGATGCTTGGTGATAGTGCTCTTTTCACATATACTTGTCACTATACCTTGCATTGTATGTTTAAAGCCTGAGGTGTTGGAAATTCACCTACTATCAATACTGACTCAATAGAAACTGGGGGCTGTTTAATAAGGGTTTTTACCCATTCTCTGTGGGTAAATATGATGACACATATTAGGAAAGATTCCTATGAAACCAGCCATTTTACTTATCAGTGAAAGAATCGAACGCAGCCAAAATATCAAATATGATTTTGATATTTCCTGATTCTCTACAGTTAAAATAATTAAACAAGACCTAAAGCATGCTTCTAAAGCCTGCATCTTTAGACCAAAGACCACAAAACTGAAAAAACAATAGGAAGAAGAAACAATATTTTAGTGGCATCCCTAAACAACAAAACTCAAGCAGAATAATGTTAGCCCAGACTTTCTTACTGCTAGCTTGTATAACAAAGTTACATTGTATTTGCCCCTTCCGGAAGAAAAAAAATGACTTTCACTCTCTTTTTCCTTTCTTTGAATGGCATTTAGTTTGTGGTTGTGCAGGTGTTTTTTCAGTGTTTATTTGTTTTCACTGGTGAGGGCTATTTCTCTTTCAGTGGGGTTTTATCAGTTATTATAGGTTTAAACCAAAAACCGGACAGCCTAAGTATATTTCTGTACAGTGACAAGAAAGTGTAGTTAGTTACTTGTAAATTAATTCTCCAACCTGGGCATACTGCCCAGCATACTATATAATGCATCTGGAATACTTGTTAAAATTTCGTTTACCGCACTTCATTATGCGAAACCATTTAAACAGAAAATAAAATTACATGTCAGAAGGTTAACAGTGGCCCTTTAAGGAAGAGAGCTTCACTACTCCTTATAAGAAGGGATACTAAAATAAATTTCTTTATTTTTTTGGTTAAATAAAACTGTATTAAAATGTTAACACCCGCCTGCAGTGCAGAAACTAAAAAACAAGCAAATCACGGAGCTGATCTAAAATACAGAACACAAAAGTATCACAATATTAAAAATAGAAAAAAACATAAAACGTGCCAAACAACTATTGCAGCTCATAAAGCAGTTTTACAACAATCTCCACAAATTTGACTACTTTTTTAGTCTTAAGTAGATCTTGAACACTTAGCATAAAATGTACTGCATGAATACTGGTTCTGGCAATATGTTTATTAACCTTAAAATAGGTTTCAAGAGCATTAGCCTAATGTATCTGAGAGAAAGCCAAACAGAGTATGTGAATTAGGTTCTCATCATGTTGATGACCAAATCTGCACTTAGAGGAAAGGTAACAGTTAGATGACCAACTTGCTCTGAACTCCCACTGGAGTATCAACAAAAATTGTAGTCACAAAAAAAGGTTTTATTGTGCGATTACTAACAAAACTAAACAAGCACAGCGATATAACGCACATGGAATCCGACTGTTTCGAGTATTTAGCATCCTTCTTTCTGCTAACTGATTTCTGGTCATTTGCATTGAGAGGCAATGCTACAAGCTTTCTTGGCCACCACGGTAGGGCCTTCACAGAATACTAAGTCTTCTCCAGAACCAATGAAGACTAGACTTCTCTGTGATACAGAGCCCTTGGAGAGGAATCCTCATAGTATAAACATTATTTCGGTCAAACAGACCTTAAAAGTACCAACATAGACAAACATGAAATATTAAAATTTACATATTCCCAATTCATTAAATTCTTAAAAACAACTCGTTGGAACATAAACACAATTTACATGTTGGATTAAAATAAATAAATAAGGAACTATATTCATTCAGGATCATTTAGGTAAAAGAGTAAAACTTTATAAAATAATGAGTTGTTGGATCTCAAGCCTTCCGCTATTGTAGGTGATGCATTTTATATTTAGGGCAGCCCACTGTATGCACTGCACTTTTATGGTCGTGAATGACCGAAATAAAGTTCGAACACACAAACATATTTAGGGCAGCCCAAACTGATGTTCAACGATCAGAATGAAAAGATCGCAATAATGTGCTTTGATAAGGCAGTTACTATCAGTCATAGCTTCCTTGTACACCTTTACAACACACCTTTAAAATGCTATCGTGCATAAGCAAGGGTTAATACTAGTTACATATGAGACGGTAGATCAGTGTGCCCCAGGCTTTCAACTTTCCTTTTTTTTTTTACATTGATACATTAGCTTTAAGACGGTACGAGCTGTTGTTCATTGACCATGGTTAGGGGACAAAATGCATGGTTTCAATCCTACTTTCCTTCTAATTCCCCACATGTGACTTAAAAACTTAGCGGTTGCACAAACAAACAGAGATCTTGCATTAGTTTTTAAAATGCGCAGGGCCACACTGTGGTCCCTAGTGCCCAATTGTCTACATATGGGGACAAGCCACCTCCTCCTTGGGACTGAATATGCTGGGCAACCAAACAAGGCATGGGCTATAGTTTCTCTAGGGGCAGAATAGCATGGACAGCCCCTACTGGCAGAGGCATTACCTGACCAAGAACTTGTGAATGTATTCAGAAGAATTGTGAATAAAAAAGGGGAGACACCCCACTACTAAGAGAAGGGACGGGGTAACACCAAAGAGAAAAAAACATATGATCCCTACTCTTATTTATATTCAAATCTATGGAACATGTGTTGAGAGGCAGTAGATAAGGGATTACACTATATTCATAAGAAGAAGTTACACATCATATAAAAACACTATAATAGGGCGAGATTTCAGGCGTAAAGAGAAATTTATTTTTATTCGAATAAGAATATTTCATACATTGTTAAAACCATTTCATTAAAAAACATCATATCAATAATCATAAAAAATACAATTGAAATACACAGTTAGAAAAATGTAAAAAAAATTCATAATATACACAAACGAGAAAACTACGGAAAGGGTCGACGCGGCGTTTCGGCGAAATCACTTCTTCACCTTCTTCAGGACAGAGTTTTCTATTCTAATAAAGAGGTTCTTTTGGAATCACTCGAAAGTTGAAATGAACATACTTATTCAAGTAACATGATGAGATATCACCTTCATAGTAGATTTAAATATTCAGATAACTACGTTCGTTGGAGCCACCGTTTACAAATAATTATGGAGAAACCAATTTTAATTTTGGTCACTGTATGACGCAATATAAACTGCTACCATTCAGGAAAACATTGTATCAAATCATTGTTGATACTATTCAATTTCGGTTGCTTGCCGGTTGATGGACCTTGTGTGGTTCCCACATGAGTTGCTGTGTCGGCCTCCCTGCTCCAACGTAACGTCTTCCGGGTCAGGTTACGAATATAGTGTAATCCCTTATCTACTGCCTCTCAACACATGTTCCATAGATTTGAATATAAATAAGAGTAGGGATCATATGTTTTTTTCTCTTCAGAAGAATTGTACCATGTCGAAATTGGATATAAAGCTTTCAGCTATCTCTCCAGCGATCGATGCTGTTTAAAGTCTAGGAAGAGGAATGCATGAAGGAGGGATCTCGGCACCAAAGTCTCTGACCGTTCTCTGCCATGCCGTTTATGAATCAACATCTGACTCGATGCTGCCATTAGTACCACAAATATAGGTCATGGTGAAATCAAGTACTGTGGTCTGTCTGCACTTTATAAATATTAATAATGGAACTAAGTAACGTACCCCACCAAAACTCCTTAGAATAATTCTAGTTTAGAAATGTCAAATTCAACAAAAAGGGGAGAGGGTTGCACAGCCCCCTCCCCAAGCCTTAATAGGCCCTGGGAACCACATGCCACAGGGTCGTATTCTAAGGGGAGGGGAGCGTGCTGCCCCCCGCCCTGTACCTTATAAAGCATTGGGGACCCCATCTGGGGGCCAAAGTCAATTAAAAAGAGGAGGGGGTGTGTGGCACCCCTTCCTTGAGCCTTCTTGGGGCCCGGGGACCCCATCCACAGGCCAAATTTCTAAAAAAAACAGGGAACAGGTGTGCGGCCCCCTGCCTGAGCCTTATTAGGCCCCTGGGACCCCATCCCCTGGGGCAGAGTACTTGATAAAGGGAGGGGGGTCACGCAGCCATCCTCCCTAAGCTTAATTAGGCCCAAGGACCCCATCCCCCGGGGCCAAAATGTAAATAGATTGAGGAGGGGGCACGGCTCGGGAGCATTCACCGACCAACACTTTGGGGAATGCGGGGGGTGCTCCGGGGCCCGCAGCCCTAGCTGGCTCCCTGCATGGTGCGGAAGCTGGCATTGCTCCCGCCCGCAACGAGTTGCTGCTTTTTGCATTCTCCCTCCAGACGGGAGCAATATGTGTTCTGTGTCCCTGCCAGCACTGATGCTGGCAGGGACACAGAACACAAATCTGCTCATAGGCAGCGGGAACATTTTTTAATCTCCCACCAGACAGGAGCAAACAAGTTTCCCTGCCTGGGGAAGTGCGGTGTAGGAAACTACTGTGTCCTGTGAGGGCTCCATGGGACACAGTAAGTGAACCCCTGGGGCCTTTTTAAGGTTCGGAGAGGGGGGTCTGCACAGCCTCCTCTCCTTTTGTTACATTCTGGCCCCAGGGGATGGAGTCTCCGGGCCCTAATTAGGCTCAGGGAGAGGGGGTAGCATGCCCCCTTCCCTTCATATAATTGCACGACCCTGGGGGATGGTGTCCCCGGGGTCTTATTTGGCTTGGAAGTGGGACCACGCCACTCCTTCCCCTTGACTAATGTGTGTAGCCCGGCCACCTCCAGGGTTTTTGGGGGGGGGAAAATGCACCGGACCGCATGCTTTTTGTTTTATGAGTTTTGCTGCGGATTCGTGGATCCACCACAAATTTGCAGCAAATTAAAAAAAAAAAAAAAAAAGTTTCTGGCACCAAGTGTGGTTCCTCTGGGACCCCACCACCAGGCCTAGGGGATCAGGGGATCCCTATCCTGCCTCCTTATGTTTCTTTGCATTTTTTTTTAGGACTCAGTACTGAGTCCTAAAATGGCTGCCACCACTTTCTAGTTGATGTGGGGGAAGCAAATCAGATCTCAGCAGGAGATCTGTTGGTTCCATGGAGGCACTACGTCCCCAGATATACCATTGTGTTTAGCATTAATTGCTCAAAAACCTCTGAACGGATTTGCACCAAATAACAAAAATCACTCTTTCTTGACCAGGATCTAGTTTTCTGCCAAATTTCTGTTCAGTGGTTTGGGTTGTAGTGGTGTCTAAATTTCCTATGGAAAAATGAATTGGGGAAAAAGCATTTTGGGCCCCCCCCCCTTTTTTCTTAGCTCCCGCTTGATGAATCACTCTGAAACTTTCCATGCAGAAACTCATCAAAAAGATAGCACTTTTTAGAAAGTTTCGTTGTGATTCGTCGAACTGTGCCAGTTAGCAACACAAAAAATGCAATTCCTCTGGAAACACGATCCAAACTATAACTTATATATAAATATATATATATATATATATTCACTGAAAAAAACAAAGGTTACAGGGATGTTATAGTTGGGTTCATATTTTACACACACAAAACCATAGAAATTCAGCAGTTACAGTTATCCTAAGTAACTATAACTCATGCCTCAGCCATGCAGTTTTCTTATCAATAATTTCACTGCAAATGTTGCAGTGATATTATTAATGAAGTGATAGAAGCCATCATGAGTGATATAATATTTGAGGTAATTAGCAGTGCATGGTGAGAGCACAAGTTATAGTTATCTTAGGGCACAAGTTATAGTTACTTGGGATAACTAGAACCGTTGAACTTCCATGGTTTTGAGTGTGTAAAATCTGACCCTAAATATAACATCCCTGTCATCTTTGTTTTTTTCAGTGAATTTCTACGGTTTTTATAGCCACCTCCTAACTATAAAGTCCCTGTAACCTTTGGTTTTGTGTGAGTGGGTGTTGTAACTCTGTGGGTGTGCAAGTGAGTGCGAGAATGGGTGTGTGCATGGGTGTTTTAGTGGTTTTGGGTCAGTAACCTTGTTGTGTGAATGTGAGTGGGTGTGTAAGTGGTTGTGTGAGTGGTTTTGTGGGTCTGTGGGTGTGTGAGTGGCTACATGGGTGTGTGAGTGGCTTTGTAGGTCTGTGAATGCATGTGGTAGTGGTTTTGTGGGTGAGTGTGAGTGGTTGTGTGGATGTGCAAGCAGGTGTGTGAATGAGTGGGAGTGTGAGTGACTGTGTGGGTCTGTGAGTGGGTGTGGTAGTGGTGTTGTCGGTCTGAGAGGGGGTGTGATAGTGGGGTTGTGAGTGGTGTGAGGATGTTGTATGGGTATGTGAGTGGGTGCGTCAGTGGTTCTGTGGATGGGTGTGTGAGTGAGAGTGGAAGTGCCTGTGTGGGACTGTGAGTGGTTTTCTGAGTCAGTGAGGGGATGTGTGAGTGACTGTATGGGTGTGTGAGTGGGTGTATGGTTGTATGAGTAGGTTTGCAAGTGGTTTTGTGAGTGGGTGTGTTTTTTTTAATCACGGCTTCACAAGGGGGGGGCCTCACTGAATGATCTACGGATCCTCGCGCACGAATAATAAAATGTTTTTGGGCAATTTCTTGCCCATGAGGAGTCACTCACAGAACCCCTCCATAAGGCCAGGATACCTTTATCTTGACCCCTTCTATCCAATTTTTACTTTATCCTCCCAACCCCCATCAGAACCGTGTCCTGATTCACAAAATGGCAGCCACAACTTGTCTCTCAGGTTGCAGCCAGCCAATCAAGGCATTGCTGTTGGCACGTGGATCCGCATCTAGATATGCATAAGTCTTTTTTCTTTAATAACTCCCAAAACTACTGAAAAGATTTACACCAAATTACAAAAAGCACTCTTTCTGGATCAAGATCTAGCTTACTGCCAAATTTGGTGAAATTCAGTTCAGCAGTTTGGGCTGTAGCTGTGTCCATAATCCCTATGGGAAACTGCATGGGGAAAATGTGTTTTGGGACTCCCCCTTTTTCTCGGCCATAGTTTGACTGATCACCGACACTTTATAGACAGCAGCTGAAGTGAATCAGCAGTCAAGATGATTTGGCTATTCAGAAAAGGCTAACTATGCCCTTCACAATGTAGAAGTGCAGTGTTACACTTACAGTCAAGTACAGTAAATTCAGTTTACACATCCAGCAAACATTTGTTGTAAAGCGATGGATACGTACTTGTTTTCACAGGATGGTATACAAAGTTGCAGAAGATGAAGGATAATGGAAGCTACTATGCATCCTACTGCCACCACTTGCATAAACTTGAACATCACTGGCAAGACTGCAAGCCAGAAGACAGAGAGCACATTTCTGAATTCATCCACCCATTTGCACATCACCTGAAGATAAAATAATGTGTTTTAAAAGCTTAAGTCAAACTCTTTTAAATTGAAACATATTGCACAATACACACAAATCAGACTACTGCTCACACAGAAGGAAATGTTTCTTACCTGTAATCCTATTTCTTGTCCAGGGCAATCCTCATCAAAATTAAAAGCCCTATATAATATGTGCAAGTTCTCTTTGTACACAAAAAGTGCATATACATTAAAAAAAAATCACTTTGCATCCTAAAAAAAGGTTATAAATGGGCAAATGTAATTTACGTTTCATTTTTTTTTTTAAATATCTCCAATTATCAGTGCTTATGATTGATGAGGTACTCCTGGAAGAGAAATGCAATTTATAATAGCAGTACATAGATTTGACAGGCCTTTAAGGCTTTAAATAGTGCCTTCTAGACGCACAATCACTTCTATGGAATGAGCCAAAAACCAAGCCAAAGAAGTCAGAGTGCACGGATTTCCGCTGCCCCCATGGGCCACCATACTTCGATACAAGTGACAAAGTGCAAGGTAAATGAGGGGAGTAAGGATTGAGGGATGGGTGTGAATCTGAAAGATATCAACGATGGAGAACTGTACTTTGAGATAACTAATTTCCTGCAATGATTCTTTAATAGATGAAAATGCTTGGATTAGTTTAGGAAGCAGAAGAAATCTTATACAAGTGTGAGAGTAGACCGTGAAAAACAAGGTTCACTGGAAAAGATGAGGGGATACCTTTCCCACTGTCGACTCTTACCACCTCTGCATCCAAACAGTAGTGTCTTGTCTAACTGTGGCCGCTCACTCTTTCAAATAGCTGCTCCATATAGGTCATTGGCAGTTTGGTGTAGAGAGCTGCTGTTGTTGTTACTACACTGCATTTACGTGGCAGAAGGTGAGAGAGACTACTATCCATTTTACAATCCTCTGGTTGAAGTGGAGATGTACTTAAAGAGGCAAACAGCTGCCAGATCTTTGTGACTATGCAGAGAATACAGTACCCTTCTGCTGCACCTTTGCAGAGAATGCAGCGCCCTTTCTGCTCCTCAGGAAGGGGCTCTGAAAGTGGCTTTCAGGATGACAGGTTCATTAAGGTAAACCGCCAATTGGAATGACCTTCAAACTGGTGCGCAAAATGGCTTTGTGGAATTTGAGAAAGGGGTCCCTGATTGTAAAAGTCTGCATCTCACTGACCCCTCGAAAAGGTTAGTGTTAGGAATAAACAGCCTTCAAGGAAACTTATTTAATATGCATCTAATGAACAGCATCAAACGGGTTATTCCTAAACTGCATTCAGTTCCATAACGGAAGAACAATCCTAATAGCCTCTTCACAAGTTCCTTTAGTAACCTTCATGAAAAGAGGGAAGGCTGCTCCCACAAGGGGCGGCACCTTGAAGCCTATTCGAATCCCAACTGGGTCACATGAAGCAGGTAATATAATATTTGATGAGGCAAACACTGGATGTAAGGATTTTGCTGGGCACCACATATAGAATCTCACTTATTTATCTTGATATGTTTTCGTGTTGAGGTCGCTTCACCAACCCTAGGATTTGCCTGCCTTCAGTTCAGATGTTTAAATGGGTGAATTCACTGGGCAGGGCTCCCAGAATAATGGAAAAGTACATATGAAGATTTACACCTCTACTTGGACGAACTTTTATACCATTTTGCAATTCCCACACAGTGCCCACTGTACACCCAGAGACATGGGCAAGCACAGGTTTCAGGGCACGCCACTGAGAATGCATTTGCCATTTTTACAAATTGTTACTTTAGCAATGAGGAATTGTACACAGTATATAATCCTGCATTCTGTATAAACAGTCCAATGGGTAAATTCATATTTTCTTTTTTTCCTTCACGAGGAAAACATTTTCCCCAAGGCGAAACGCCTTTGCCCTACCTCCATGCCTTTTTGTACCCTCTTGGTTAAAACACTTCAGATATGCTGTCCTACCACAATGCAACCAAAAGGCTATTACGACTCCAGGAAAGGGGGCAAATGCTTGCCTATTCTAACACATCTGTGACCTTATCCCACTGTATAGCAATGCCATGAACAGACAGGTTTATTCCTCTACCGTTTAAATACACGTTGACAATGTCAGTTTCTTTGCAGAAAACAATATGGGTCATATTTTGCAACAGTCCATGGTTTGTGGACCGTTTTTAGTCTGACAAAAGATGGTTGTTGAAATCCAAATTTCGAAGTGTAAAATCGTAATGAACAACTGTGCAGTTACCTTGTAAGAATCTGGAGGCTCAGCTCTCAGAGGCGTTTCGGGTAATTTCCCAGGAGAAGGCTCTTCATCAACTGTAGTTTCCACCAGCCTGGAAAGGTACTGGCTCGTAGTTTGCAGAGGCCCAAGGACATCAACTAAAAAGAGTAAATTGACAAACCTATTAATGTGCATCTCACAGGTTGAGTTCATCCAAAGTCCTTCCTTTACAAAATACAGTCTATGTTTTTTTTTTTTAAGGATTTACAATTGAAGGCATTGTGGAAATCAACCAATATCATCAAAACTCCCAACTAAAATGCCTTCAGAATCTGAGCCATATCTCGCCAAATGAAACAATTCCGCTAACCGAAACTGGTTCAGGTGGTTGAGATCCAACAGCCAGGCTGGTGCCTTCATTTGGGCGTAAAAGGCAACACTCTGGAACCATTGCTATGGCATCCAGTGTTTATTAATATCTTGGAAGCAATGAAGTTTCACCCAATTTTATATCTGTTAACACATTGATATTGGGCAATTTGAGTCTACTCGTGGTGGAACAAAAAGAATCCCTTTGACCCCCTCACTGGGTATGTGTGGTTATTGATGACTAGCAGGGAATCTGGCTGCTTTCTGAGTGGAATCCGACGATTTTATTTCTGCAGCACTGGAGGAGAGCTGGGCACCGGTGCAGGGCTTATCTTCTCCAGAACAAGAGACGGATCCGAAGATGAGGAGCAGGCTTGCCAATCAGACCTGCTCCCATGAACGGGAGCAATGGTGAGAGGAAGAAGAGGCTTCTGTCTGATACTTGAACTTAGTGCAGGAGGACTACCCCTGGAACAAAGCCATCCTCCTGTACTTGTCTCGATGACAGGATTGCTCGTTCCCTCCTGGTTTTTGATAGCCATCCAGTACATGAAGCCACAACATTAAGAAGACCTGGAGGCATGCGCAGGGTTCATTAGAGTGACAGGAATGTAATTTCCGTGATCCTGACCTTTTGCCAGTCACATTTTCCCTGCAGGCACTGCAAAATAAATTTTGTAGCAAAATTCCAATGGAGATCGGATGGTGTGGGAAAAAACAAACTGATGTTCAAGCGCTGGAATGGCCAGATATGGGGCTCCGAGAAGTCGTATCCAGGAAGGCACCAAAGTTGCTCTGGCACCACCTACCAATGTAGGAGAGCCATTTCAACTTTTCAGGATCCAGTTTGTCACCTGAGGGAGATTCATGAGGTCAGGAATATACAGATAGAAGTATCCATCAGAATGTTTGGTGAAGGCTAATTTCCTCATTTTTGAAAAATATCTGACTTTAAAATCCTTGAAGTCTTCAGAGAATGTCATTTAGAAAGAAGTGGACGAGCGAACATTTGATATTTTTGCCTTATCTATTCTAGTTTTACACTTGTCCAGTACCTTACATGTGAATGGAAAGAAAAGAGTCTTACCAACAAAAGGTATTTCAAATTACTTGTTCTTGTGTGTTGTGGAGGAACGAAGTGCACAGACAGCCACTCATAGCCCTATTGGTGCTGTCATATTTATTTGTAACCTTCAGAAAGACAAATAAATATTTCCCCTGCAGTTTCTCTACGAAGAACTCTGAAAACATGGTTATGCTAATTCTAAACAGAGTAGCAGGACAGTCCAATAGTTGTGTTATTTTGTGTCAATTGAATAGAAGCATTTTAATGCGATTTCTTACCTTGGTTTTGCCCAAGCTTCCACAACTAAACTGGAAGATTTCCAATTACTGCAAATGTTTCTTTTCTTTAGGATTTGTGAATTATAGTGTCTAAATCACTTTCAATATGGCAGGCAGGAACTGAGTGAGGTCAGTTCCCCTAGTAAAACAAGCATTTGCAATGCAATAGGTCTCGCAATTGCGAGATTTTGAGCTATTGGCATTGTAAATGATAATGCCGCTTTATTTATGTGTTTAAAAACCAGCAAACAATAAAGGCATGGTCATTACAATACCAATAGGTCAAAGTTTCTAAAATGCGAGATCTATTGCATTTGCAAATGCTTGTTACAAATGTTAATTACACTTGTTGGCTTTGCCAGTTTTGAGAAACATAAAAAAGGATTAACGCGCACAGGTGATAAATGAATGACAGCAGGGTGATTGGGTGTTCTTTTAAGATGTAAAATAGTCCATCATGCATTCCGAAGTAAGCTTTTCCTGGAAGTCGTAATGACTTAAAAACCAGGGATCAGTGAGGCCTAGCTATGCAGTCCGACTGGAAGAAAAAGGCCTCCTCATTCAAAGATACCAAAGGGCCTAGCAGAAATGAGACATCTACTGCCGAGAATAAGTCACTGCATCTGCCTCTGGGGGAACGTTTCGGTCAAAAGGAAGCTGAACATTAGCCTGACTGGGTGGGGGACACAAGTGTGTCCGGCAGAGAGGATTATCTGGATGGTAGAGGCCTAGCTAAACATGCATGCTTTTTTAGTAATGCGCGTACATCCCGTCATTAAGGTGCATCATATCACGTTACGATCCCAGATCATTTTAAACACACAGAAAAAAATGCTAAGTAAGGGTTTTGGCGAGCGTGGTCAAGTGATTGCCAGTGTTTTTGTCGTGCAGTTTACACATTTTAATTTGCCAATATAAGTGTGTCATAGAGGCACGTCATCATGTATTGAACGGCGTTATAAAGCGAAGCAAACCCCTTTGCTGTACAGTCCGAGCGCTTCAAAATTTACATAGGATCGTATGAGGCTAAGTAAAAGGGGACACGCTGTATTTTACCTTCAACGCCCCTTGGAGGAAATAATTATAGTACTAGTACAAATAAAGACCCAAGTCATTTATGACTACTGTGATGTTTACACGTTCCCCTCTCAGCTGCCAAACCGAAACTATGCTTTATTATACTGACGCCACTTAGGCCAACAAACCAGACAAGCGACTGCTCGCACTCTATGGTAAAGTGTATGCAGTGTGTGACCCCCGCATGCAGGCTCTCGAACTGCCCCATGCTAGTTGAATGGTGACCAGGCATTTGGAACGCACGCAATCAATCAGTTTAGAAGCACTCGGAGCAAACTAAAAACTAATACTCCACAAATGGCATCGCCCTGCAAACTGTCCACTCATAATGAAACGCATTGCTGCCAAAGGAGCCTTTCTGGGGGTGACATGTAAAATGAGTGTTTTCAACAACGGTACTTGGGTTTAAAACCGGGATTGCTTCAAGATCAGTACATGGAAATGCCTAGGTTAGATACAAGACTACATGTCTTCACGGCACGCATTCACAAGAACTGCATTTTCCTAAAATGTCCAATTGTATATTGTACAGTGGCACCACAGTAATTTGAAGTTATGAAGCGTACAATTGGCAAAGAAAACGATGGGGTTACATGCATTATACAAGGTCACACTCAACATAACGTCCCGTAATATAACTTACTAAATCAAATTTGAAGACTTTCAACTTTTATTAACAATGCAGAATTCGACAAACTGTCGGCACATAACTTTAGGGAAGATGTTGATTTTTAGCACTCCACTTGAAGTGTAATGCGTTCATATAAACTGGCATTTGTTGTTCTGTTAAATGGCATTTACCACTGCCCCAAACTTAGCAATTATGCTTATCTTCTGACAAGGCCAATCTTTACACAAACACACACAGTGCAGATTTCTTGACAGCTGCGTTCTCTGCAGCGAGTACCCCAAGAAACAAACATGACGAGATTTGCATTAAAAGTTCCCAGGGTCGAGGACCATTATTTACAGACTCTAAACACTGCCTCTGCATGCGTGCAGCGGGCGCACTGCATGCAAAATGACAAGTGCACAAGAGGTCACACGGAGAAGAAAAAGCTTTCACCTTAATTGATCGAGAGCCACCGAAAATGTGCACAAGTCCAGATTTGTAACTACTTAAACAAGTGGTGCGCGCACGCGCGCCACAGCTAAGCATGTGATTTCAATTATCACGCCTGTGTCTGGGCACGATAATTGAAACCACATGGCCTATTGGTGTCTATTACGCGCACCAAGCGCGTAATAGACACCAATAGGCCATGGGCGGAGCAATGCGCCCACCTTTGGCCAATTGCATGCAGTATTTTATACAAAGACACACGAAAAGGCCAATGGGGTAGCACAAAAGGAATCGCACACGCACGAGCGTGTGCGATTCCTAGGTCAGTGCTGAATCCCCGTTTTTCACCTACTAAATGTCTCGCGCTGCTGCGCAGTGCAACGCTAGGCGCGAGACCTAAAAACTGCTCTGTCATGGAAGATTACAAGCAAGGTCTTTGAGGACAGATGTAACTTCACGTTTTCTTGGTACATGTTCAACTACTGGCCAGGAGTAAATTAACGTTTGAGAGGAACACAAAGCCTCGGAAAAGTTGAAATGTGGAGGACAAAAATCAAAAATCTTGTGAAAACCATGGACTGGGTGTCTCCAGTAATAGACTCTTTAGAATACAGTTTTGGAAATTCTGATGGGTTGACAATACTTCTTAATGCCTAAAGTCAGTGGGATGATTTCTAGCAGAGAAGGAACAACTGAAATGAAAAAAGTTACTTACCTTCATTAACCCTCTTTCTGGTGGATACTCTATGTAACCGAGGAGACTTCACTTTGTAAATATTCCCCATGCGTCAGACTGGATCTGGAAACTTTAAAGCAATACTTCTGCGTGTTAGTAGGGGCATTGTGCAACTACGCACCAATGGTGTTCCGCTCTGAAAGTCAAGTGCAGAGCCATATATAAGTGCCACCCATGCGCACTGACGTCTTTTGGCTGTCCGTGCCCTCATACTTGGAGCCTATCAGCAGATTGGCATGACCAGTGTGCAGATCTCCAGATTGGTACCTTTTTAGGTGGAAACGTTTACAGTTCACAGAATGGGGAAGTGGGAGGGTCAGTGAAGAATTTGAAGTTAGATGACAGTATCCACCAGAAAGAGTGTTACCAAAGGTAAGTAAGAACAAGAATGCCTTTTCTGGTAAAGACTATACCTAACCGCAGATTCCTCACCTTTTGAATTTTACCAGGCGCCAGACTGGATCCAGAAGATTTTCATAGCAACTCCCTTGCATGTCTATAGGTGGCATCATACGGCTTGCGTCTTGTCCGTCCTGCCCCAAATGTGACGTCAGATTATTTGTGTCTATGCCACCTCTGCACGCTGCGTTCACTTTCTTTCTTTCTGATCTCTGTCAGGGCAGTCTGACGCGGAGCCCACAGATATCAGAATAAGCTAGCGTGCAGAACTGTAGATTACAATCTTATCAGTGGCTTACGTGAGTCAATTCCACAGAACAGGGAGGTGGGTGGGACGGTGAGGAATCTGCTGTTAGACAGTCTGTATAAGAAAAGGTGTTACCGAAAGTAAGTGACTTGTTCTTCTGAGAGATACTTCTAACCACAGATTCCTTACCTTGTGAATAGATAACAAAGCAGTACCTTCCCAGGTGGTGAGTCTGTCACACGACTCAGACCATGAAATCCTGCAGGACAGATCAGGTGCAGTGCCCATCCCGCTGGACCTAACTGTCCAGGCAATAGTGCTTCATGAACGTGAGGATGGATGCCCACATAGCAACCTGCAGATGTTGAAAACTGGCACACCACCCACCAGCTCAGTGGTACCTGAAGCGTTGCGCAACTCCAAATGGTGTGAGAGGTTGGACGAAGGGGAGCCATGTTTAGACTATTTGTTTTTTACTTTTCCTGGACTTACCCGAGGAACTCAATTTGGACAATGATTGGTTCCAAGATCGTCTCAGGGAGCAGGAGCATGCCATTGACTGACTTTTTTGGTTTCCTTCAATACTCCACGACTGAGTTTGGCTTTCACAGATGGCCTTGGGTTCATCTTAGCGCACTTATTGCACGACGCGAAGTCGTGTCTGGAGCCCAGAGACAGACATTGTGGGAGTACGATACATCTGTTTGTGGCAAACTTTACATGGCTTGAATCCTGTGGCTTTACGATGGGGGACATATCCCTTGCACACTGGAAACATTTTGGTAGAAAAAAAAACTGTTAAGTCTGACAGACTCGAGGGAGCGAGCACCTGAGCCACACCAGAAGACAGAAAGAAACTAATGTCAGTGCACGGAGGTGGCCCTGATATAGTAGCCCAACATCAAATATGGAGCGGGAATGGAACCAATTCGGAACTGGACGATGCCAACAATCAGTGCGCGAGGGAGTTGCTATGAAAATCTTCCAGATGAGGTTTTACACCTGTGGAAATTAACAAGGCAACGAATCTGCTGTTAAAAATCAGAACTTGTTCTTCTCCTGGATACTTCCAACCACAGATTCCTCAACTTGTGAGTAGATACCATAGTAGTACCTAACCAGAAGGTGGGGGTGTGAACTGGCTCAAACCAAAAAGTTCTGCTGGACAGAGTGGGCAAAATGCTCCTCTCAAAGGACCCGACAGCTGAAGCAGTATGGCTTCATCAACATAAATACTGACACCCTAATAGCCACCTGACAATTTTCAAGGACAGTCAACGTGTATGCCACGCAGTGGTAGCAGTTTTGGCTCTGATGGAATGAGTCCATAAAAGCTCTGGAGGCTGCTTCTTAGCTAGTGTGCAGCAGATTTAATGCAGGGAAAAATCCATGGGTAGATGGTAAATTTTTGCACTGACTTGCCCTTTGCCCCGGAGAAACCCACAAATCATCCACCTGATGTTCTTTGGTGCGATCTATGTAAAAGCTTAGTGCTCTCTTGGGGTCCAAACGATGAAATCTCCATTCCTCCTTGGAGGGATGAGGTGGAGCAAAGAATGATGGATGGGTGACAGCCCGCCTGATATGGAACTGGGTGACTACTTTTAGTAGAAATGAAGCTCCGGTCCTCAACACTAACTTATCTGGGAAGAATGTTGTATATAGTGGGTTGACAGAGAGAGAACCTACAGATCTCTCACATGCCTAGCCAATGTTATGGTGATGAGAGAGACTGTTTTTAGTGTCAGAAGCCTTAATGGGCAACTGTTCAGTGGCTCAAATGGGGTGCACTTAAAAAAAGAGAGAACCATCCAAGTTCCACTGTGGCATCACAAAGTGTTTTGGCAAGCATAAAAATTGCACACCTTTCACAAATCTCATCACAAGAGCCACCAGTTCCCAAAGAAGTCCTTGCTAGGCCAGGGACAAAACAAACAACAACAGCTCAGACAATTTGAATTGCAGTGGATCAATTTGGCAGGTGCTGTCCCAACAACTATCGTATACCAATTGTGTAGAGGGATGCCTCGCCACCAAGATGACATCAATGATCTCAGGAGGAAGATCAAATGCAGCTGACTGCTGCCGCTCAATGTACTTGCACCGAGATGCAGCTGGCTCAGGCTTGGGTGCACGACCCAGCCCTGTTGCTGCAACAGAAGATCCTCCTGAGCTGCAGCTTAATTGGAGGACAAATTAGCATATTCCCAGGAGTTCAAGGTACCACACTCTCCTGGCCCAATCCTTTGCCAGTATGATGACTTGGGCTGGAGAGGTAGCAGCTGGAAGGGATACAGGAGTCCTGAGCTCCACAGTAGGCAAAATGTGTCACCAAGACAAATCCTTCTTGGGAACTTTAGCGCACAAAAATGCTGACATGGCGCGTTCTCTGCAGTGTTAGAAAGAATGAGCCAGGGTTCTCCCCATTCTTGGAAGATGCTCTACACCACCCCTAGAAGTAACTGCTATTCGTGGTCCACTAGGGGGCGTTGGCTGAATTCATCCGCCTTACTCTTAGAGACCTCACCAAGAACCTCACCATCAGGAATATCCCCTGGCGGTCCAGCCACTTCCAGAGGCGGAGAGCCTCTTGGCATAGGATCGAAGATACAACCCCGCCCTGCTGTTGCAATATCACATGGAGGGGGTGTTGTCCACAAATACCTGTACCAGCCTCCCTTTGATGGTGGGTAGGAAAGCCTTCAGCGCCAATTGACTTGCTCGCAACTCTAAAAGACTTATGTGGAGTCGGGCCTCCACTGGAGACCAGAGTGCTCTGATTTCCACCTCTCCCTGATGGCCTTCCCCAAACCAGAAGTGATGCGTCCGTCACAGTTAGAACTGTGGGGCTCTAATTGGCAGAAGTAGGTACCTTTGTCCAAGTAGGGACCCTTGCTTCTAGTCAGGGAAAGGGGGGATACACACTCTAGATAACCCCTGCTCACCCCCTTGGTAGCTTGCCTCGAGTAGACAGGCTTATCCCAAAGGCAATGTGTAAAGTATTTGTACTAAAAACACACAGTAATACAGTGATAACACCACAAATGGACACCACACCAGTTTAGGAAAATAAAGTATCTTTATCTAAACTCAACAAGACCAAAACAACAAAAATCCAACATGTATGTAGTAAAATAGCACTCAAAAACAGTTATTTCCAAAATAAAGCTCCACCTGGAGCTTTTGCGACGTCGTGACAGCAATAAATCCAAAGTATGGCGCCGACCGCAAGGTGCGCAGCATCGGGCACGGATTCACACGGACCCCCAAATAAACAGTAGCTTGGAAAACGAAGTCTAGGACGATGCATGGCATTGTGGAGGTGTGAGGCATCAGTGCTGAGTTCGAGGCTGGCTCCCTGGCTGCCACGGGGAGGCGAGGCATCGTGTCCGCGAGGGGGCACGTGTCGAATCCAGAATGGGGGAAGTCGTTGCTGCGGCGGTGAGGCGTTGGGTCCACTGAGGCGGTGTGAAGTCAGCGAGTTCATGCAGTCACCCTCAGCGGTTATCGGCGCCGCAATAGCAGGATGCGGGCACTGGCGGTGACTGAGTCAGTGCGAGCGATGGCATCGGGAATGCCAATAACTGCAGGCGTCGGAGCTGCGGTGAAGGCCGGGCGGTGCGTTGTGCACTTCACGAGCAGTGCCCATGGCCTCGGTGCAGATCGCAGCGGCATCGCCGACGGTGTTTGTTTTTCTTGCTTCTCTTAGGTTTCTTCCAGCTCCGACCAGCAGAAACAACCTGCAGAGGCCCAAAACTGGAACAGGCACCTCCTGACAGGGCAGAATTCTCAGCAATAGAGTTCAGGGGAGTTGGGGGTGAAGTCTTTGTGTGCCTGAGACTTCAGAACAAGAGGCCAGCACACACAAGCCCTTGGAGATTCTTCTTCAAGCAGGTTTCTCAGCAAAGTTACAGTCTTTGTCCTTTCCTTGGCAGAGGAGCAGCTGCAGGCCAACCCCATACAGCACACAGGAAAGGGGCAGTACTCCTCCTCACAGCTCTCCTCCTAGGCAAAGGTTCCTTTTGAGTCCAGAAGTGATCTAAAGTTCTGGGGTTTAAGGTCCATTACTTATACCCCATTTTGTATTTGTTCTTCTTTGTGCCAGGGTCTCTGAGCCCAGTTCAAACCAGTTCTGTCCTCACTGGTGCAGTATGACCACAGGGGGTGGAGACAGCACTGTACAAGGGAGACAGGCCCTATTCAGGTGAAAGGAAAACGCCTCCCACTACTCTAAATGCAGCCAAGCCCTATTCTGCTCTGCTGATGTCATCCAGGAAGGGCCAGGCACCCCTCCTCCCCCACAGTGGCTGTCTACAGTGAATGCACATCCCCAGCCCCTGTCACTCAAAAACCAGACTGTCAATCCACAAACAGGCAGAGGCACACAGATTGGTTAAACAAGAAAATGCCCACTTTCTAAAAGTGGCATTTTGAAACACACAATTTAAAAAACATCTTTACTGATAGATGTGTTAATAAATTCTGAGTTCAGAGAGCCTAAACTTTATTCCTCTATCTTGTCCCAATGGGAAATTATACTTGAAAGATGTTAGAAATTATCTCCCATGCTATCCTATGGGACTGATAGCCTTTCAATAGTGAAAAACTAGATTGGCAGTATTTCACTATCAGGATATGTCACACACCAGTACGTATCCTACCTTTCACATACACTGCACCCTGCCCATGGGGCTACCTTGGGCCTACCTGAGGGGTGTCTTACATGTAAGAAAAGGGAAGGTTAGGGCCTGGCAAGTGGGAGCACTTGCCAGGTCGACATGGCAGTTCAAAACTGCACACAGACACTGCAGTGGCAGGTCTGAGATACATTTACGGGGCTACTCATGTGGATGGCACAATCAGTGCTGCAGTCCCACTAGTAGCATTTGATTTACAGGCCCTGGCACACTCCGTGCACTTTACTAGGGGCTTACCAGTAATTCCAAAATGTCAATTAGGTATAACCAATCATAATAACAATTTACACAGGGAGCACTTTGACATTGATCAGCATTGGCAAAGTGCCCAAAGCATCTAATCCAGCAAAAGTGAAATCCAGCACAGCATCAAAAAACAGGAGGTAGAGGCAAAAAGTCAAGTGAAACCAAGCCAAAGATGCCAAGTCTAACAGTCACCATTGTCAAATCTGGGTGGGGTAAGTTGAGTAGTCTGCCGCTGACCCAATCACGGTCCAGCAGCCACCCCTGCAGGTCTTATACAGTCTCCTCCGAAATCTTGATGCAGTCTGACAGATTGCCATGGTGGTGTGTCCACTAGAAATTTAGATCCAACTTCAGAACCTGCATGTGCCATCTGGCATGCTTCACCAGCAGAATGCAGGAGGCCAGCAATTCCAGCAGCCTGAGTCCTCCGCACTGAGATCCATGACAGAGGCTGAAATATAAGGATCATAGCTCAAATGTTCTGGCCTCTCCTCTCTGGGGGAAAGGCATGAAAAGGTACCATATGCAGAATGGCTCCAATTAATTGGAATGTCTGCAAAGGAGTGAGGTGTGACTGCTACATGCTGATAGGGAACCCTAACTACGCTTGAACATTCTCCATCATCTGGAGGTGATTGACTGCCTTGGCAAGCCGATCTTCAACAGCTATGTAGCAAGGTAGGGAAGATTTGGATCCTTGACATCTGAAGATGTGCAGTGATCAACGCCATCACCTTAGTGAACACCCAAAGGGCACTGGTGAAGCCAAAAAGGAGCGCCGCAAACTGAAAATTCTCCTGGCTCACCTTGAACTACAGAAAGTGCCAGTGAACCTTAAGGACGTTGATGTGGAAATAACCATCCTGCAGGTCCAATGCTATGAAATAGTGTCCAGGGTCATAGGCAGACAAGACCTTGACTAGTATGAGCATCTTGAATTTGTCCTTTTGCAGGAAATCATTGAGAGAGCAAAGATCTAAAATAGGACCAAGGCCTCCATCCTTGTTCAGCACCATTAAAGTAGCAGGAGTAACACCTAGCTCCTACTTCGGAGGCAAGAACCCTCTCTAGGGCCCCTTTGGACAAAAGAGAGTGCATTTCCTGCTGCAATACGGACATGTAAATCTCCTTCAGCCGCCTTGATGGAGGTGCAAGGTGTGGCAGGATGAAAGGAAATGTGATGGCATGACCTAGATGGACAACTTGGTGGACCCACTTGTGTAAAGTGAAGGCTGCCACTACTGGAGGATCCTACCTTTGACAGAGTGGCTGTGTGTGTCGAGAAAGACACACTGCAGAGGTATTGCAGCTGAGCCAGATGAAGGGGTGGGGGACTGAGCTGCATGTTGTCCCTGATGCCCAGGGTGTTCTGTTTGTGAGCCAAAGTCTCAGCCACGAGAGGGCTTGGGGACATGCTGAACCATCAGCAGGGTCTGAAGTTGGCGATACTAGAAACCCTTACCATAGATATCAACACCAGACCAGGTCTGAAAGATCTGAAGAGAACGTAATTCTAAAAGAGTGAGTTGATTGGGGACCGGAAAACTTATGATACTACTCTGCAGATATGATTCACATCAGATATAGTTTAGAATAAATAAGTAAGTATATTGAAATACACAAAGTCAGCTCTAAAAAAATAACTAAAATAGTCCAAAAAGATAAAAGGACAGTCAGCTCCAAAGACTAGATAAAAAGCTTAGACACACTGCAGGTAGAATGCAACACATTACAGGCATGCAAGATGAATAGGAAAATGAATGATTCTTGCAATTCTACTAAGAAAAGATGTACATTTAGAGGTTCAAATGGGGTCTTCCCTAGAACACATGCTAAAGACATTTCCAAGCGACAAGAAACGAATAAACAAATAGAACCAAGAATGGCACAGGGGAAACACAAAAAATTCACATTCATGGCCAAAAGATGGTTCATTTGACAAAGACCACGTCACACACACATTAACATTTATCAGGGCTAAATATAAAGGAAAGATTAAATAAAAAAGCTCATTCTATATTTAAATACAGCTCTTAAAAATTAAGAGGAGCTGCCAATTAAAAACCCCCTTGAAGATAAGAATAAAGACAGAGGCAGGGCCCACGGCACCCCCTGCATATGTAGGGATATACCCAAATCTCCTGCCCCCAGCAGGATATGAAAACCCACCAGAAGTACAAAACCTACAACTATTAAACAAAGCCCAAAAATGGTACAGACACAAGGAACAGGATTAGCTCAAAGAAATGTGGGGGATGGAGCTAAAATTGGAAGGTGGAGAACAGGGCACCTTGTATTTAAAATAAATGAAGGAAGACATGACAGATTAAAAGATGCAGCAAATAATTGGGTACAGTATGAGGAGCGAACAGATGCTGCCTCAGAAGAAGAATGGGACACAGAAGAAGAAGAGGAAGACCTACAAGTACCAACACATGCACCGTCACACTATTTCTCAATGCCCACACCCCCACACCCACTCGTCAGGAAATACACATGATGATAATAATAATATGACACCACTACCAACACAAATGTCATATGCAGATACAGTAGTAGGAGAAAACAGAGACAATACAGCACCAAGGATGAGAACCCCAAACTTCAATAGAATAGCAGACAGGTTATGGGCACATTTAGGAGAGCAAGTAAGAAGACCAGGAATGACTACTAGAAGTATGAGCTCAGCTGCCAATGCTGCATTGATTGTGAGAAATAAAGATAGAGTAAGAAGTAGAGATCTCACACCTACACAAATATATCTGAAAAAGACGGGGATATATACGTGAACCCCTTCTGTGAATATTTAGCTGGATGGACAGAAAGACAGGTCCCACAGAGGAGACCATGGCCCAGGAAAGGATCATTTGACCCAGACGACATGGCAATAGCAGAACAATGCATCGGGGGTGGGGAGGGGGACCCAGACTGGGGTTATGATTATATGCAAAAATGTCTAACAGTTTGGGAAAAGTATTCAACACGACAATCTAGAAGCCAAATTCAACAAGGAATCTGTGGCAGGGAAGGATATAATGATGTGGACACCTATGCGATAAATAGTATAATAATGCAGTTAGCGCTAATTCAGAAAGGAGCAGGCCAGTTAAATTATATCCCATGGCCACAAATGGACAAAGAAGGACTAAAAAACAAGGTACTACTCCTGTCAGACGGGGCAGATAAGTGGATCAGTAGCTTTGAGAGGCATACTGCAGGGATGACCTTAGCTATAGGAGATATAAAAAGTCTGAGTGGTTTAATTGGGCGCCAAACTGACAACATTTTCAAAACCGCTAGAATTCCAGGAGTAACACTTACAGAGAATAAGTTTGATTGATCTCAATTTAACAATTAAAGACCAGAAATATGGGAAGCACTGAGGAAAAACTATCCCAATAAACCAGATATAGGAGGAATGATGGCAGAGACAATGAGACCAGATGAAAATGTAACTGATTATGTAAACAGAATGAAAGAGAGGTTATGTCAAGAGACAGGGAAAGCAACACTATATTCTTTTATAACATAATAAAAAGGGGGCTACCAGCAGATATACAGGCCAATTTAGAGAATATAGTGGGGTTGGAAACAAAGCCCTGGATGGAAATCCTGGCGCATATTGTACACTTTCACAAAAAGAGGGTAGAAAAGGAGAAAGAAAAACAAACGGAAAATGAAGGAGCAGCTGCCAGACTAGTACAACATAAATTAAAAAAGCAACAGAAAGGGGCAGTATTAGCTGCAGTGGCACCCCAAAATTTATCGTCGCAACCACAGCAGCAATATTACAGAGGGAACCAGTCAAGTAATGAAAGGGAATGCGGAAGTCTTAGAGGAAATATGGCCAACCGAAAGTCGATAGAATGCTTCTACTGTCATAAAATGGGCCACATGGCAAGAGAGTGCAGATACAAGAAAGCAGACATGCAGACACAAGCAACGCTGATGCAGAGGCAGGGACAACAAATACAGAACACACCCCTACAAAATAACTTGATACAAGGACAACAAATTCTGATCCCACCCCAGCATAATAACTTCCAAGGGTATCGGAATCAGGGTCCACAAATCCAGCAGCAACAGAGCAAGCCCTTAAAATAGCAAAGACAAGGAGGATTGGTAGTGATGGCAGGAACAAATCCATTCTATAGAAATATGGGAGACAATGGCCAACAACAACAGTACATACACTGAAGGGGCCCACAGAGCATTCCAATGTGTCTAGTTTTATCGGTAACGCACAGATCGGATGAGGAACCCACTGCGACAGTTGCCATAAACAAAATTCCATATACCTTTCTAGTAGATACAGGGGCAACAAAATCATGCATCAAAGAATGAAAAATCCCATTATCAAATAAAGCTATGGACACACAGGAATTCTCTGGGGCAGTAAATAGGGTTCCATTTACAGAAACAGTGGAGATAGAAATAGGAGCAGCTTTAGTAGATAGAAAACTGTTATACTCGCCATCATCTCCAGTTAATCCCTTAGGAAGGGATTTGATGTCCAAACTAAATATGACAATACATTTTGGCTCCGATTGAGCAATGGTCTGCATAACTCCAGAAGTTTAAGAAAAAAGAGCAATGATGTTACTTATGAGAGCAGAGATCAATAAACAATACCGAGCCAGGGCGACTGATGAAAGAGGGTTTCTAAGGGCAGTATATGCTATAATAGCAAATGCACCCCAACTGAAGGGAAGATTAGTAGAAATACCAAAGGAATTCCTGATCAGATGCCAAGAAACACCCCAATCACAGCAGTTGCAGGACACACCACTCTTTATAACAATAGATGGAATTAAATTAACTCCCACACATGGTATACTATTGGCCACTGACAAGCACCAAACAACAAGGGCATGTGTAATATTCATGAACCCCAGCCTAAGATTACGAGGCCTACTTGATGAACAACTGCTTGAAGACAATAAGCCACCAAGTTCCACCGTGGAGTTTGAAAATGCAGTAGCGATACGGGTAGAGTTAGAGATGAGAACATCTATACCCAAGCAAAGTCCCAACTCTATGAAAGACCAAGATTTAGCAAAAGTACCACCACAGTTGTGGACAACATGACCATATGATGTAGGTTTCATACAGACAGCAACACCAGTAAAAATTATTATAAAGGCAGGAGCCTGTTTACCTAGGCTTAAGCAGTATCCATTGTCAAAAGAAGCAGATGAGGGGATAGCACCCACTATTACAGCACTGGTGCAGCAGGGGTACTATATCCAGGAGTTTCACCCTGCAATACTCTTATATAACCGGTAACGAAATCAAAACTGGTACTTGGAGGATGGTACAGGATTTATGCCCACTTAATAATATAGTAGTACCGGAGTTCCCAGTGTTTACAGATCCGTCAATAATATTGACAAAAATCCCAGCTGATGCAACACATTGCTCAGCGATTGATTTGAAAAAAAAACTTTCTATAGTGTCCCCCTGCACCCCGAAAGTCAATACCCAACAGCATTTACCTATAGAGGAACCCTGTATTTGTATACTCTTCTGCCACATGGGTACTGTGAGTCTCCTAGTATATTTAACAGGGTAGTTCAAAATTACCTTTCATACTTCCAGTGTGACAGTTTGCTGCTGCAATATGTGGATGACATCCTAATAAGTAGCAGGTCAGAACAGCAGTGCAGGAAAGATACCACCAATTTGTTAACCGTCTTAGCGCAAAGAGGGTACAGAGTTAAAAAGGATAAAGATAAACAATACGCAGTTCCTAAAGTGCATTACTTGGGCCAAATAATATCAGCCTCAGGATGAAGAGTTACACCAGAAAGTGCAGAATGTATCAGGAAAAAGACAGAGCCTAAAACAGTGAAAGGCATGCAACAATTCTTAGGTCTCTTTAATGATGTCAGACGGTGGATGTTTGATTACAGCTCACTGATTGCAGGGAATGAAGGAAGCAAAACAAACAAAAGAAAAAATACACTGGACAAAGGAAATGACAGCAATGTTTAAGAAACTAAAAGAAGAAATAAGTGTCGCCACTCTGCTTGGTACACCAGATTACAATAAGGAATTCTACCTTTTCTACCATGGTAATGGTACAACCATAACAGCAGTACTAACACAAAAATATCCTTTGGGTCATAAGCCAATCGCCTACTATAGTGCATTATTAGACCCTAAAAATGAAAGGACACTTTCCATGTGAACAAGCACTTGCAAACACTGCTTTTGGTGTTGAAAAAAGCACACCTATTGTGGTGGGCTTTTCTCTTACTTTGTAAGTGAAACATGCAGTGTTTGCCATAATACAGAGAGCAAAAGGCACATTAACCACACAACGAGTTTCAGGTTGTAAAATAGTATGATCTTTACCTTCTTGAAAATAGTGATATGTCACACTGTAAATCCCACTACATTCGGAGCACACCAAATACAAGAAGGAGATGAAGTGCATGACTGTTCCACATTTACCCCTGATGAGGCTCTGAAAGCAGAAAAAGGGCCAATACCAGACAGTACAATATACTTTGTTGATGGCTCATCCACAACTGACCAAGAAACAGGAATACAACATACCGGTGCAGCAGTTGTGGGGGGTAAAATGCACAGTGATATGTTCGCGATTACAGAGCAAATAACACTGCCCTCCCGTTATTCAGCACAGGCAGCAGAGCTCATAGCTCTGCTGGCTGCTCTGGAACATGGGAAGGGAGATAATATTACAGTGTATTCAGATTCAGCTTATGTCACCACCACAGTGCATTCTAGTATCTCTAGGTGGAAAAGAAGGGGATTCCTCTAAAGTGATGGTACACCAGTAGCACATAGAGATATTTTAGAACTCATCATTGAAGCACTAAAATTACCAACTAGAGTGGCAGTAGTGAAATGTTCAGCACACACAGGACTTTGTGTCCAGAGGAAATGAGTTAGCAGACTAAGCAGCTAAGGAAGCAGCTTGAAGCATACGACCAATACACCAAATTTTCTATGCAAGACAAAGAGGAGAATAAAGAAAATAAGACAGATGAGATAAACCTATCCAGATCAACACCATATGTCGAGACTTCCCAGCTACATTTCAGAGGACTGCAAGAGGCAGCACATGAGTTTGAGAAAGATCTCTGGAAACAGAGAAGATGTCAACAATCTAGCACTGACTGGATATTCAGACAAAGCACTACAGGCAAGCCCCAACCACTAGTGATACCCCAACAGCTATTGATCATTGCTTTAGATCAATTACATCATCCTGCACACACACCGCCATTAGTCCTATGTGCAATGAGTTGCAATCGGAATGGTTCATAACAAATTTACATGAGATGGCGACCGTATTTAAGTGAGTACCAAACCTGTTGTAAATATTCCCCAAAACCAACTCTAAAAGTGATCACATCAACAATACCACGCCCACAGGGTCCTTTCTGAGCTTTGCACAGTGACTTTGTAGATATGTTAGATAAGTGCAACAACTACAGGTATCTATTAGTTGTCCTCTGTCCAGTCTCAAGATGGATGGAGGCAGGCCCATGTGTACATTGTGATGCAAAATCAGCTGCTAACTTCCTGGTAAGAGAGGTTATACCGAGGTGGGGAGTCTCAGAAGCAATAAGATCCGATAATGGAACTCATTTCTCAACTGATATCTTCAAGCATATCACAGAAATGTTAGGAATAAAGCATAAACTGACTTCAGCTTATCACCCACAAAGTAATGAAATTGTAGAACGCCTTAATGGCTTTCTAAAAAACAAAATTAGCAAAATATCAGCAACTTTAAACAAGATATGGTTATACTGCCTTCCCATTGCATTATTCTCCTTACAAAATACACCAAGTACTGATCACCACCTCAAACCCCATCAGATAGTGTCAGGGAGGGCTATTAAAATGCAGCATTCTCCATCCAGACAAAAAACAGATGCTGAAGCAAGCAGTGAGATACTAGGAAAAGAAATGTATGACTATTTGTCTCATCTAACAAAGGCAGCAGAATTGTTTTCTAAACAGGTTTTATGTTAGCAACAAAAGAGCTCCAACGATCCTGCAGAGGCCGAGAGAGTGTACATCAAGAAGGTCATCAGGAAGTGGAAAGAACCCAAGTTTGAAGGACCTTACACAGCCATTGAATCAATGGCTACAACACTGAAAGTGAAAGACAGAACACCATGGATCCACCTGAGCCACATACAACTGAGAAACAAAGCTTAATACCAGGAGATGTAAAGGAAATAAATGGGGGGGACGCCAAAGAAAGGAGCAGCAACTGGAGACATCCTCCCCTCCAACGTGGCATTTGGACTTTGTTTCACCACGAGATAGGAGATAAATATTTTGTTAATATTTCTGTTATGCATGGCTGGGTTATAGTATGTATATATATCATATTAATTCACCTAAAGAATTAATGAGCAACAATGACAGGGGTATGATCGTTTGAGGAGGTGGTATAGGGGAGTTATGCAAGTAAACCAATCAGCTTTGAGGTCAATTTAGTAGGGAAAGATAAGACACAGGGATAATCAAAATACGTTGCAACAAGAGTGCTATCACGCGTTCTGCTTATGCTGAGGTTTTAGAAATAATATACATAGTCAGACTGCACAAATCAAATAACATAGTCAGATCACGCATTCGGTTGTGCTGAGGTTTTAGAAATAGGACACGTAGTCAGTTGGCACAAATAACACAGGAGGGCGGGAGTGATTGCAACAATGAACGTAGAGTTGGAGGCTTGGCTTTAGTTGTGTAATGTTGCTCAAATATGCCATATATGTCCATCATCGGTCACACGATTAGTATGTATGGCCTGATGTAGCCAATTTAAGAGTTGGGTGGCAATCCTACCTGGGTTTATCACTCTACCAGGCGCTGTAAAATAAAACCTTTATCATTTATCACCTACTCTTGCTTGTTTTTCTACTTCACTTAAGGTCTAACCAACAGAAGTATTCATCAGAAAAATAATGGTTTGAGACAATGGAACTGACTCTGGTAAGGAGTTAGGTATAGATTTGTCACACATATCCATTTTTGTAAATTTTGTTTATTTTCAGATCATATCTTAAAGAATTACTTTTACATTCCAAACAGGCATTGCCCACATAGTCAGTCACTATGTAGCTTTTCTTCTATGGGAAGAATTCTCCCATAATTGAAAAAGGGAGCCAATGCATTCAATGAACAGTAAAAGAAATAAGAGAAAGGGAGACAGAGAACAAAGAAATAGGAGTATACAACTCAGCTACTTATTACAAACATGGCATGATTTGAATTTATACAACGGATTATAAGATCTATTGGAAGAGGTGTCACCTCTCCCTGGCAGGAAGACACGTGGGGTGTGAGCCCAAAAGGCGAGCTTCAAAGTGGAAGCCACCTTCGAAGGGCAAATAATGAACACACACAAGAGGGGCTGATCTTTTGTTGAGGTACACAGGTTGGCATCAGGGACAGAGAGGGGAAACCAGTTGCCCAATTGTTTTTTTCATGGGCGTGTAGCCCTCAGGTAGCCACATCTCTAGGGTGGGCTACCAAGCTCCACACACCAAGAGAGGGGTTCATCTTGGGAGTGGGCAGAATAGTGCACTCTTGGATAGCTAGATGCCAAACATAGCAGGAAGTTGTCACCAGGCAGAAAGGGTCCTAGTAGTCCATTGACTAGTAACCGCTACCCCCACTGAGAGCACTTCCTGGGCACTCTAGATCAGGTCACATCTGTATTAGAGAGAGGACCAAAGAAGCACTGCACTGTTGTTACTTGAAACTGGCAAGAGAGGCTGCACCAACCAATGGACTGCACCTGCTGATCTTTGGGCTAGAAAAAAGAGAGGACTGTGCTTGGCTCGTGAAAAAGTCACTCCTGAGCCCCAGACAGAAGAGGTGAACTCCAAGAGGCAGTTGGCTGGCTTTCTGTTACAGCATGGTCACAAAAGCTGAAGAAGTCAATTCTGGTCAGTCAGTAGCCACAAATACCTGATCACCCCTGACTGGTGACGTGCAGCGCAGACAACCAAGTCCAGATGCTCAAAAGTTGCACCTGAGTCTGCGGGAGCTGGAAGATAGACACTAGCCTTCACCAAAGGGAACCTCTGGTTTTGCTGTGCCCGGAGCCCATTACTCCTGTGGCAACTGTACTTCTGCTGGACCAAATAAGACTTCGAGGGACGTCGACCCCTGTGACCAAAGCCGCACCACCTGGACAGTGCACCGAGAAGCCACCCCAGGAAGACCCCCGTCAACCGCACAGCATCCTCAGCATCTCGCAGAATCCTGTATCTCTTGCATCAGGACCACTTCATTGAAGTCTATGGCGGTTCGCCCATAGAGTCAGAACTCGACTTGAGACTGCTTTGGTTCCAGGGTAACTGTCCTACTGCTCCTCATTAGCCACCCTGACCTTCTCCATGTCAGATGTGGTCGCTCAAAACAGGCCAGACTATTCAAACACAACTCTTTAAACGTTTTACAAAGTTCCAAACTGTGTGGTAACAAATGCTTGTTCACGTTTTTCAGTGAAAAGTTGAGATTTAAGTTTTATGTTTTACTTACAAATCTGTATCTCTGGAACCCTCCAGTGGATTTTGGTGTTTAAAATTTAATTAAAATATAAGCTATTTTATTAAATAGTGTTGGATTTCTTTCATGTTGCGTGACTCTCTTGTTCTGTTGGTTTTTTGGTATTTCTAAATACTTTACACTTATTCCTTTGTTTAAGCCGGACTGCCCAGAGCCACAGCTACCAAGGGTTGAGCTAAGGTTTAACAAACAAGCCTGACTGGACCCAAGTCGGTAACATGAGTGTATTACGCAGTGAGGTCACACAACCAATCCATATAATACACCACATTTCCTCACAATGACCAAAAGGAAAAAAAAGCACTTAACAAGAACCAATATTGGAACTTTAATTCTATGATGTGCCTAAAGCAAGAGGGAAAACACTGGAAGGCAAAGGAGATCAGCAACAGAAAGTGTAAGGGCATGGTCAGTCATTAGGGTACTGAGGAAGAAGGAAGCTCTATGATTCTTTGAAATTACCTTAGTGATGGAAAAGTGCAGTTAGGGAGTTTGAAATTTCGACTGATGCACCAAGAAAAGATTGGTCCAGAGCCTGTTTGATTCAGCTATTTGGAATTTACTCTGAAAACCTACCCTCATGTCCAGCTTCCTCTCACTTGTTCTCACTAAAGGTAGTGGAGGTATATAATCGCCTGCCTGCCCGGTGGTATGCTACAAAAAAAAATGTTCAAACAAAAAGTTAAAAATGAATACAGGAAAAACAAAAGTTTGATCAGTTGGTTAAAACAAAAAAGCATAGTTTTTCCTGGTTGCTTGGATGTACTAAGAACCTATGAGTGCTTCTAGGAATAAGTGTCCCAAGCACATGGCTGATTGACTGAGGAGATTATATTATAGGAATGGAGTCCCACCCTACCTACTGAGTAATATTTTCTTCTTATGGTTTGTAATGGGTATATCCACTTATTTTAAATAACAGAATTATTTCAGACAATCAGAGAGGGTTCCTATTTTTTTAGTTGATTACAACAGCCTTCACAAAACATATGCCACTCCCACGATCTTATGTAAACTGACTCGGACATATTAATCTACTATAAATGAATTTATTGATCAAAATCCGCTTATTTAAACCAAACTGATCTATAAACCTTTGATAACCACAGAGGGACTTACCTATGACACAGCGACTGCTGTTGAATTGCCATTGGTGACTGCTTAGAGCAGGGTCTCTTTGAATCAAGTTTCCAAGCAAATAGCAAACCACACAAATGGGCTGTTTCCAAGAGGAACATAGTCAGTACTGATTGGACAGGGTAGATCTCCGTCTAGAATGGCACCATGGGCAAACAAACAATGGTGACTATTTGAATGCATTCCTTCCATTACCTTTTGTGTGCTTTATCCAAATAATTACCTCCTACAAGTAAGGCCAGAATCATAGGCAACCACTTAGAGGGACAACCGGGGCATCCCATATCTATGCTAAGAGAGTCTAGCAAACCTTAACCTTATTATTTAGCCTCACAGCCCTATTAAGAGTGGACCCACAATAAAATGTAAAACTAATGAGGGTGAGATATTTTGGATCCTCTCTGTTTGCTATGTCTCCTTGACCTCTGCCACACCCATTTTCTGATCTCACCTCTGACTTGTCTACTGAAAGCAAAATTCTTTACCCTAGCTCCTTCAAGTACACTTCCAGTCTGTCTTTTCTATAGAAACTGTCAGTTACCACCTTTGCAAACTATCTTTCTTCTTCAGTTTCTCTCTAAACTCATTGAATGAGCCATCCTCAAACACTTTTCTTACCTAGAACACAAACCTCTGCTCTCTTTCCTCTCGAATCTGGATGTCACCCCAAGAGCAGCAGCTCTTACTTTCTATTTTATATGTACTTACCTCTGCCCATCTGTCAAGATCTGATCTGGTAATATTTTCGCAGGAGAGAAGTAAAAGGCTACCAAAATAATCCCAACCACCTAGTCAGGCTGAAAAATTCCCTTTAATAAGGAACTTGCAGGCACAATATAGGTGTTCTCAATATTTGCAATCAATTAAACATTTCTTCATGCGTTACATATAAATAGTTTTTTTCCACAAACAATGTAATAACATAATATAAGTGAATGCAGCCTTGTTCAATGATGTACTCCAATACCATTTATATGCTCTAAAAGGACTGGAAAATTGTCTAATATATATTCCTTGTGTCTCTGACAGGTCGCAAATCAACCAAACAACTCAGCCTCCGAGAACCAGGAACACAACTAGGTCAATTAAATTCCTTCAAAATAATAAGAGCGCAGCTGCGCGTTACCCAAATGAGTTTTTCAAGTCCTTCTTGTCCTTTAAAAAAAAAAAAATGTTTCTGTAGGTTTTGTCGGCAACACAAGAAAACGAGACAGGAGCCGCTCCGGGAAGCCAAGTGCACTGCAACAATCCGCCCGATGCCAGGGAAGCACGTCAACCGAAGCACCGTCAGGTAAGTTCCCAGAACAGAAGATGTAGAATGGACGCCAACCGCAGCACCGTCTGGGATGTCTGTTGAGCACAGACAGGGAGTCACCTTGACGACAAGTAGCTTCCTGCAGGGGAGCCAGCAGTCTTAAAGGCTACGCACTCCTCCCCTTAAGGGAGCTGCAATATTCTGGACTTGTATTAGGGCAGGTCCGACAGTACACCCCCCAATAGCATTCCCTGCAGGCTTGATCTTATCAGGATGCCGGCGATGAAACAGAAGAAGCAAGCGAGAAGCGTGAACATGCCCTGCTGGTTCCCATGTTCTATCTTCTGGACCATATCCTTTCCAGTGAATCAAATAGTAAAGTTTGAGTCATATACGCTTTGAGTCCTAGATTGCCTCCACTTCGAATTCAGGCTCTCCATTTACCATAATTGCTGGAGGTTTTGTTGCTGTCACTGTCCCTGGCTCGACTGGTTTTAATAATGACACATGGAATACTGGATACATTCGCATATTTGGTGGTAGTTCTAATTTAATTGCAACATTGTTGAGCTTCTTAATTATTTAATAAGGACCAATAAACTGTGGTTTAAATTTGTGAGTTCCTTTCAAGTTCAGATATCGAGTAGACAACCACACCTCCTCTCCAATGTGGTGTTCAGGACTAGGCCTGTGATGTTGATCAGCATTTCTTTTATAAACAGTCTTTGACTGTTCTAAATAGTTTTGTGCTGTCTGCTGTAGTTCTTTTATCTTTTCAACATAGTCTTGTACTGCTGGTACTTTATTAGTGGTCAATGACGAAAGGACGTAGAACTTAGGGTGAAATCCATGATTACATTGAAAGGGTGAGGTCTTTGTAGAACTATGCTCTGCATTATGATATGCAAACTCTGCTGCCCAGAGAATCTCATCCCAATCTTTTAAGCTAGTTAGCACTTGGCATCTAATATATCGCTCTATACAATAATTCTCCCTCTCTGTCTGACCATCTGTCTGGGGGTGATATCCAGAGGAGAGACGAACATCAATCTGCAATGTCTCACACAAAATTTTCCAGAATTGCAAAACAAGCAGCGGCCCTGGAGGGAGAACAAGATAGACGAAAGACCTTGTAACCGTACAAAAGTTTGTAACAATGTATCTTCAAGTTCTTTGGATGTGGGTAAACCATGCAAAGGTGTAACATGAGCCATTTTGGTTAACAAATCTACTATAACCAAAACTGCCATATTTCCCAGATTCGTTTTTGGAAGATTTACTATAAAATCCATAGTGCGGGAGGAGCAGACAATGGAAGCAGCAAACCCATGGGAGCTTGATGTGTATCTTTACCCTGGGCGCAAATGCTACAAGTTTGCACAAAATGCTTAGTGTCATGAATGAGAGTGGGACACCAAAGTTGTCTTTAAGCAACTCTATGGTTTTTGTTTCTCCGGAATGATCTGCGAGCATCTGTGAATGACACCACTCCATAGCTTGTTGTTGTAAAGCCTTAGTAGGTATAAATAACCGGCCCTGTATGTAACACAACTCATTTACACACTGACTATCATTGCTGTGAAAGATGTTTCGTGTGTCTTAAGTTTCTTGTGCCTTCGCGACTTCTGTCAAGAAGTTTTCCTCTGAAAACAATGCCCTTAATATCCGCTCCGTATGAATTATATTGGGGTGATTCAAATCTTGATCTGAAATGTCAAAACCCAGATGCGATACGGCATCAGCTTTACCATGTTGACATCCTGATTGATACTGTATTACATAATCGTAATCAGAGAAAACTGAGTCCATCGTAACTATCTCATAGACAAGGCCCTAGCCGACTTAAGGAATTTCAGATTTCTATGATCAGTAATCACATTTACTGTGTGCATGAAGCCTAGCAAGTAATCTCTCCATTCTTCAAAAGCCATTTTTATGGCCAGTAATTCTCTGTCCCCTACAGAATAGTTAACTTCTGCTGGACTTAACGTGTGAATAATAGGCTACAGGATGGAGCAATCCTGTTTCAGAATTTCTCTGGGATAGCACCCCACCTATAGCCACCTGGAAGGCATCTGTTTCAACTATGAAAGGTTGAGTAGGGTCTGGGTGTCGTAAAATGGGTGCACTTATAAAAGCCTATTTCAATTTCTGAAAAGCCTGCTCTGCTGCCTCATTCCAGTGGAAAACCCCTCCTTTCTTTAATAGTTTAGTAATAGCGCTACCAAGGTAGACAAATGATTTATAAAGTGTCTATAAAAATTGGTGAACCCCAAAAGGCTTTGCACTTCTCTCACTGATTATGGGATTTCTCATTGAAGAGTGGCTGAGACCTTCTGAGGATCCATACTAATCCCTTCTGCAGACAGAATATATATCCCAAAAAGGAAACCTTAGGAACATTAAATTCACATTTCTCCAATTTCACGAACAAGGTGTTTTCTCGTAATTGCTGTAGAATAGCCCTTACATGATTTTTATGTTCGGACATAGAGGATGAGTATACCAAGATATCATCAATATAAGCTACAGCACAAAGATCCAGAAACTCTTGTAATACCTTGGTTACAAAACATTGAAAGGCAGCAAAGACGTTACACAGTCCAAAAGGCATTACCTAATATTCATACAAGCCGAACTTAGTAAGAAATTCTGTCTTCCACTCATCTCCTTCTCTAATGCGCACCCAGTAGCATGCCCCTCTCCAGTCCAACTTTGTGAAAAACTTAGCATTCTTAACCTGATCTAGGAGGGTAGGGACTAGGGGCAAGGGATATCTATTTCTATCTGTCACATTGTTTAGGGCTCTATAATCGATGCACGCACATTGCCTCCTGATTATGGTACAAAAAAATAATGGAGATGAGGCAGGTGATCTGGATGGCCTGATAAATCCTATTCGTAGCATTTCATCAATGTATACTTTCAAAAACTGGGTGTCTTTCTCTGTTAACGTGTAAATCCTACTACAAGGACTACGTGCCCCAGGGAGGAGATCTTTTTGGCAATCATATGGTCTATAAGGAGGGAGAATAGTGCCCTTCTTTTGATCAAAAATGTCCGCCTGATCTTAATAACAAGGTGGAACATTAATTACAGCCTCTTCAACCATAACTGCCACCATCATCAGTAATATATCCTTTGCTACTACAACATGTCTTACAATAGGTAGATGACAACTAAGAGAGCGTTTTTCCCAATCAATATCTAGGTTATGATTTTCCAGCCAAGGAATTCCCAAAACCAGCTGAAACTGCAGAGCTTGAATTAAATCAAACCGTATTCTCTCTCTATGATTAGTATGTAAATCCATCCATATATCAACTGTGGAGTGAGTTATAGGACCGGACTTCAATTCACTGATATCAATAGTTTTGACTTCGTCAACCACCTCTTTTGCACACTGGTATAGCATATTTGGCCGCTAAAGACATATCTATAACATTTCCAGTGGCTCCTGAATCTATCAATAACTGACAACTGACTGAGACACCTTTCCAGGTCAACTGAGCTGTTACAAAAAAGTGACGATAATAATGCACCAAAGTTATTTGCGCCAGAGTTCGAGAGGCTGAATGGCAAGAAGGACCCGAAACTCGTGCCTCACCTAGTCTCGGTCTCTGTTTTCCCAATGCTTCTTTTCTTTTGGGCTTCAAAGAATATTCACATAAAAAATGACCTTTATTCCCACAATAAAAGCACAATTTCAGTTCACAACGTCTCTGCCTTTCCTCCTCACTTAATGGGCCTTTAATACTCCCTATTTGCATGGCTCAGGGTCTTCTTCCGATTCTCTCCTTTTTTCTTTGTACACTACAACCTTGGTATCTGACCTTCCTTTGTCCTGACGACGTTCCGAAAGACAGTGATCCAATTTTACAACTAAATCAATTAAATCACTGCAGTTCTCAGGAGGGTTAACAACTTGAGCTAACAAATCCATTAACTCATCCCTGAGTCCTCTATAAAACAAGGAGCTTCTTTTATTTTCAGGCCAACCTACCTCAGCCACCATTAGCTCGATTAAAAGTAGTTATATAAGACATGAGGCCTTTACTACCCTGGCGTAAATTGAGAAACTTGATATCTACTGATTGTATGAAGGAATGACGATCAAACTACTTCTTTAATTGAGCTTTAAAGGCACTGTAGTTATAAAGCAGAGGGTCATCCCTTTCTACTAACGGAATGGACCAGGTAGCAGCTCTACCACCAAAATAGGATAAAACAAACGTAACCTTCGATTGATCATTGGTAAAACAAGCCGGCTTACACATGAAGTGTAACTGACAATGGTTTATAAAGGTGGCAAATTTTGTTGAATCACCTGTGAATCACTCAAGAGGAGCCAATGGTATAGAGTGGAGGGTACTGACATGAACAACAGAGGCACCTGCCCCCTGACCAGTTCCAGATAGAAAAGTACCCTCCGAAGACTCTTCCCCGGTTGGCATTCCCTGATGACCAGGGCCTGTATTTTCCCATTTCTGTAAAGCATCTACCCTTCGTGTCAAAGCCTGAGTTACCTTATGCAGATTCCCAATCATATGGGCCAGGTCAGCTAAAGTTAACTCCCATGTCTCCATTTCACTCAGGTGAAAAATCTTCGTGGGCTCGTCGTACTGTCAAGATCTGACCTGGTAATGTTTTGGCAGGAGTGAAGTAGAAGGCCACCAAAATAAACCCAACCACCTAGTTAGGCTGAAAAATTCCCTTTAGTTAGGAACTTGCAGGCACAGTATAGGTGTTCTCAGTACTTGCAATCAATTAAACATTTCTTCATGCTTTACATACAAATATTTTTTCCACAAACAATATAACACATGTAATATAAGTGAATGCAGCCTTGTTCAATGACGTACTCAAATACCATTCATATGCTCCAAAAGGACCAGACAAAAATGTCTAATATATATTCTTTGTATCCCTGACAGGTCGCAGACCAACCAACCAAACAACTCAGCCCCCAAAAACCAAGAACACAACAAGGTAAATTAAATTCCTTCAAAATAATGAGAGCACAGCTAGGCATTACCTAAAGGAGTCTTTCAAGTCCTTCTTGTTCTTTTAAAAAAAATGTTTTCCATAGGTTTCGTCAACAGCACTGCGGCAACGCAAGAAAACGAGACAGGAGCCACTCCAGAAAGCCAAGTGCAGCGCAACAATCCACCCGACATCGACACAGCAGAAAACAGAGCCACGGCAACATCCTGGAAATCCAGACGCCAGGGAAGGACGTCAACCAAAGCACCGTCAGGTAAGTTCCCAGAAGACGTAGGATAGACGTGAACCGGAGCACCACCTGGAAAGTCTGTTGAGCGCAGACAGGGAGTCACCTTGACGACAAGCGGCTTCCTGCAGGGGAGCATGCAGTCCTCTTAAGGGAGCCGCAATATTCTGGACCTGTATTCGGGCAGGTCTGATACCCTCAAGACAAACAATATTCCATCTTCATTCTCCTTAATCTTTCTGCTGCTTTCAACACTAAGCACAACACTGCACGTCTTCCGCTAGGAATATTGGCCTTCCCTTCTAGATGGCCATCCAACTAACTCCCTTGCTCCTCTTTAATTTACATTTATCTCTTACATTACTGTTCAATCATCTGTCCTGCACACTCACGGCCTCCATTTCTGCCCTTGGCTCACTTCCTAAATGTGCATTCTCTTTTGATTGCTCACTATTATCTTCCAATGTATTGATGGCATAGCCCTTACCTCTCTTCACATTTCTTTATATGTTTTCAACAATAATTTCTCTTTTGCTAGCTGTTCCTACTAGTAATCCTTTCATCATGTTGTGTGCAATCCCATTTGCAATCTTCATCCTTCTGCCCCCTAAGCAAAGGAATGCCAATCCTCTCCTTATCTACTCTGCCTCTAGAAAGCAGTCCTTCCATCTATTAAAGGATCACCTCCTCTGACTCCTTACTCCCCATTGTCTTTTCTTGCCTCATATTGTATTGAATTTGAATTGTTTGTATTCATGTACTGTGCAGTGCTTCACCAAAAGAGTTATACAAATTAAAAAAATGAAAAGGTTGATCTACAACATGAAGACAAAAGAAGAGGAGAATTTGCCCTTGCAACTCCTTCCAACCATGAGCAGTTGAATAGCTCTTAGTTTCTTTCTCGGTGCTCCTCTGTAGCCATTATGACCATAAGTGAACATATAGCAGTCACATGGGGAGAATTTTACTCACCACCTACCTAAAGTGCATTGAATGATTAGCAGTCGTGAAATCTCATTGAGTCATGAAATTCACCAGAGCCGTTACAAGGGAGTGTCAGAATATTAAGGTTCCGTTCTGTACCATGAAGCAAGCAAAAAGGCAATACATTTGAGTGATTCAACTCCCAACAATTCTGTACTAAGGGTGGTTAAAAAATTCAGATTTTTTGTAACCTCCATTTCAATTATGCATCTGGAGCAAGGGCTTGGTGATAAATGCCCACCTTTTAAACACATTCTTTGTCAATGAATACACACACTTTGAAGAGATTTGCTGGTGAGCCTGGGTCATACATGTTTCTGTAATTCTATGCTCCACTATAGATTTATTGAGAAACCTTCTAAGAGCTGTTTGCCCTCTGAAAGTGGATTGCTTCTACTTATTAAAGTGGGCCCTAATTAAGTTGAATTGGCATGGGTGTTTTTCAGTCCTCAATTAAAATAAAGAGTACACAATGAATTCATAGAAATGCGGGTATTAGATGACATTGGCTGTTATAAGCCAGAGAAAGCATCAACAAAGTGGTATTTTTTGGAATGTACTTCTGTTACATTAGCTAAGTCTGCATTAATTACATCTTTGCAAGCTGATCCGCTGCAATGCAAAAAGATTAAAGAATACATAAAAGTGCATATTTAAATTTAGTAATAGTGTAATCTTTGGACAATACTTTACCATATAAGCAGATCAAAAAAGTGACAGAGGCAACCCAGAAATATGAAATATGGAAATTATAAACTTCAAATGTGGACCTTATCAACATTAGTGAAAAACATAATCATCAGAGCCTATGCTAAAACAGTTCTGCTCACCCGCACTGATCAAATTAAACAAATCTGATAATTGCTCATATTATTGGACCAATACAGGAATAGTCACAAGTAGCATTTTTCAGGTAAAATAACATTTCCCTTTGCACCCTATGTCTGCGTTTTCATTCAGTCTATACCTTTTCCCGAGTGGTTAGGAACTGTAAATAAAACGTCACTCTCTCTTGGTATGGAATGCAGCATGCTTTCATTCAAAGGAACAATGTAACGTGAATGTCTTTGCACAAATAAGTCTTCATTAGCAAGGATTTCCAGCACCACGGTCTCCTCTTGCTCAACCTGTAAGAAACAAAGACGTGCCAGTGAAGCACATTCAATACTACTCATGAAGATATGTTTTTCTGCATCATATATACATTACATTACATTTTTAAAAATGTCATCATCATATTTCTAAGTTCTAAGAAAAATGTTATTTCTAAAGTCAGATCAACGGAAAAATGCTATTTCCGAAGTTGGCACTCAAGGACAAAATGTGTCCATTTCAACATACAGTCAATGACCGTAATGAAAATCAGGAAACACTAGGTGGATGGTATACAGATTAGGAAGTAAAATACACGCTTCTTTCAATATTCCGTTTTGCACCGGACATCAGCTCATAGACATGACACAGCAATGATGTGCTTTGGAGTTTCTCGAGCTTCCACAATGGGCGAGCAACAAGATTTACAGAAGAATACTTTCAATACGGGGAGAAAGCGGTCCACAAAAGGTTATATCATTGATTATATCACTGACTGCCCAAACACACAGTATCAGACGATTGGCCGCATTGCACTTCCTCTGCTGTCAGTTCACTCCTTTTTCCCAGCTGCTGGTAGACCTTTTTCACGACTCGAGTATAGTTTTTTTTTGGAAGGTACCAAAGTTAATCACTGCTTGGGGATTTTTACAATCTTCATTGGGTTGCTAGCAGTGCCCCTGCAGGGCATGTGCAACATCTTCCAACTGCTAGTCAACCCCCACCTCCTGATGAAGTATTTTCAGCCATGAGACTCATTGAAGTTCAGGAGAGTGAATTGATGCCTTTATTACATTATCCAAGGCTTATTTCAAAGACACTTAATTTTATACACATTAAGAAGAGGCTTTGAGTTGGCAAATCACGGCCACTGGAAATTGTTGGCCTCCAGGAAGAAACTATTACAGAATCCCAGAGAAAAGGAGGGCATTCTAATCATTGTTTGTGTAGCTCAAACTCAAATGTCCAGGGTGAGGTGATGGAGAATTCAAAGAAAATTCTTGAATTTGAAGGTTATGTCTGTTACAAGGACAACAATTCTGATAACAGAAAAACTATACTTGAATGGCCCTAAAAGTTCCCAGTACATCTTGTCTTGGAATGCTACGCATCTCCGAACTGGGGGTACTTTAATGAGCCTCCACTCTGGCTACATTTTTGTACACACTTGGGAACAGAGGTCTATTCTCAGCACCAGAAACCCATACACAGACAACAGCAGGACATGAAACTGTATATAGATGCTGCCCATAATTTGGAAAGGTGGAGAGGAGAAGTTAAGATAATTTTTTCCCTACCCACATGCACAAGATCCTAATCTGTGATTTCCTAAAATAAATAGACGTTATCATATCTATTGTTTGGATTTAGATATGGAATCTGTAATGGGACAATGAAAACCAAGATACACTTCAAAGGGAACAGATTGGAATGCACTGCTAAACTTTCAGAGCTATCACTTTTGTGCTTTAAAGGTGAATCTTGGGTGGTATCCGTGTGGTAAAGGCATGCGTCGTAAAGGAATGCGTGGCAAAGGATGTTTCCCATGACAACCCAGATGTGGGGCTCATCATGTTATGGGCTACCTTAAAGCAGTTCATTGAGGCATGTTCATGCCCGAGGCTTCTCGCCAGAAAAAAAAGGTGAGATCAAGGAAGGAACTGGAATCACAGCTTAAGGCCATGGAGATGAAACACAAACATATCGTCTCTAAACTTTGAAGTAAAATATTAGTGTTGTGCTCCCAGGTGAAACCCTTAGACAAAGCAGATACACACCTTGTTGTGGACCTAACAAAAAATGACTCATCTGGCATTAAGGTGGGTAAGCTGCTGGTTTCTCAATCGAAGGCGAAGTTTGACATGGGAAGAGTGACAACAGTCACACCCAGTGTGGAGCCAGTGTCGGAAGATAGCGCAGTTGAATATTCATTCTGCGATTTCTATTAATCGTTATGTTCTAGGTATAAGAAACTGGGTTATTGGTTTAGGGCGGTAGAAGTACCACTCGGGCAACAACCACAATCCTGGTCAGGGTGAACCACAAAAGTCACTAGATTACCCTGTGGTTAACCCTCTGGTACCTTTGCACAAAAGCAGTCAGGCTTACCTTAGAGCTAATGTCTTAAGTATGTATGCAGCATACAAACAGTAATAAAGTGAAAACACAACAGAAGAAAAATTTAGGAAAATAGAGTACATTTTAATAAATAAATTGAGACCAAAATGACAGAAATCTTATCAGTTTGAACTGGAGATATGTAATTTCAAAGTTCAAGGTAAGTATAGCACGTAAAAGCACAATGCCCCAATTGCGGTCATCTGGTCGTGTTAGACCAGGGGAAAGTCGCAAGTTCAGGCCAACTGTGATGGAGCATGGGCTGGATACAGGGACCAGATTAGTCTTGCTGAAAAAGTTACCTTCTCAAAGTCTGCCGCGAAGAGTCCAGAACTTCCTAATTTCTCAGGAGGAGCAAACTGATGTCAGCCAAGGGGCCACTACGTAAGGAGGCATCTCTTGTGTATCAGGAACTCACTCCAGCAGAGGACTGCAGGGCTCAGGCAGGTCCAGTTGCAGGTCTAGGTGGGCCAGTTGGGCAGTTGCAGGGAGGCCTCTGGAGCTTGAAAGTCCCGTAACTCAGAAGAGGAGGTCAGCCAACTGACACCTGAAGCCAGTCAGGTTAGCATGGCATGGAGGGAGCAGTTCCAGTCTTTCTTCTCAGAGAGGAGGGCAGGCCTCAAGCAGCAAGGTAGTACTAGGAAGAACAAGGCAAGCCACAAGCAGCAGGGCAGTCCTCTGGAGAACAAGGTAGACCTCAAGCAGCAGGGCAGTCCTCTGGGGAACAAGAAAGGCCTCAAGCAGCAGGGCGGTCCTCTGGGAGCAGCAGGGCAGTCCTCTGGTAGCAGCTGGGCAGTCCTCTGGTAGCAGCAGGGCAGTCCTCTAAAGAACAAGGCAGGCCTAAAGTAGCAGGGCAGTCATCTGGGGAACAAGGCAGGCTTCAAGCAGTAGGGCAGTCCTCTGGGGCACAAGGCAGTTTTTCTTCTGTAATGTCCAGAGGTCCAGAAGTGTAGTGATGAGTGGTTCAGGAGGTTCAATACTTATACTTGATGCCCCCACTTTGAAGTGGGGGAAACTTCTAGTCCATCCCTACATTTGGTGCTAGAAAGTTTCTTCCTTACCCGTTCTTCGCCTGCCCAGGCTCCAAAAGGTCTAGAGTGGCAAAAAAACTGGTGTCAAGTTCCTCTGTGAGTGTGCTGGAGGCAGCCTTTGAAATGTAAATGGGGCAGGGCACAGCTCCACCTCTTCCAACCTAGAGGGAAGACCCTCTACTGGCTACACTTAGGTCCTATTACTCACTGTCTGGGCCCAATACGCATTCCTGGTGGGGGAGCAATTAACAGGCCTAGGTTGCTGGAAACTCCTAGAAGGCATCAAAGTTTATGGCAGGAAATGCAAACTTTCTAAAAGTAAAAAGAACAAATTATGGACGGAATGCTGAACTAATATTTTGCTCACCATGCCACCCCAGTTTCGAACCAGCCATAGGCAAATCAACCTTGGCCCACTGCCCCTCATGGGAACAGTCCAGCCCGAACTGCCAAGCCAGGTACTCCCTGGACCAGAAACAAGCATCCTGGTACCGGTTTCGGGATATCACCCCTCATCAGCCAGGCTAGCTTGAAATCTGTGGCACAGTGAGCACAGGGCCCACTTCTGTGCATACCCTTCCCACTCAGGGCAACAAAAGCAAAAAGAACAAATGATGGATGGAACGCTGAACAATGCAAACATTCACTCCCAGTCACAAAGATCTGAGTTTAATCCATCGTTCTTTTGCTCACCACTCCACCCTAGTTTGGACCCAGCCATATGCAAATCAGTCTTGACCCTGCCCCTCATGGGAACAGTCCAGCCCGAACTGCCAAGCCAGGTCCTCCCTGGACTGGAAAAAAGCATCCTGGGACATGTTTTGGGGTATCACCCCTCATCAGCCAGGCTAGCTTGAATCCAGTGGCGCACTGAGCTCGCGACCCACGTCTGGGCATACCCTTCCCACTTAGGGCAACAAAAGCAAAAAGAACAAATAATGGATGGAATGCTGAACAATGCAAACATTCACCCCCAGTCACAAAGATCTGGGTTTAACCCATTGTTCTTTTGCTCAACACGCCACCCGAGTGAGACTGGTATGCCCAGACTTGGGTCTCGTGCTCACCATGCCACTGGATTCAAGCTAGCCTGGCTGATGAGGGGTGATACCCCGAAACCAGTCCCAGGTTGCTTCTTTCCTGTCCAGGGAGGTCCTGGCCTGTCAGTTCGGGCTGGACTGTTCCCATGGGGAGCAGGGTCAAGATAGATTTGCATATGGCTGGGTTTAAACTGGAATGGCATGGTGGGCAACAAAACGATGTATTTAGGCCCAAATCTCTGTACTGGGGATGAATGTTTGATATTGTTCAGCATTATGTCCATCAATAACTCTTTTTGCACTTTCTAAAAGTGGCATTTTCAAAACTGTAATCTAAAATCCAACTTTACCATTAACGAGGATTTTAAAGTACAATTCATTTGAGTTCAAACATGATATTTTTACCTGCTCCCAATCAGAGGCTAGCACTTATGAAATGCAATAAGGTAACCTGATATTTATCGAATGAAAAAGGTAGGCCTTACAGTAGTGAAAAACGAATTTAGGAGTTTTTCACTACCGGAACTATGTAAAACTTCTAAACACATGTCCTACTTTTAAAATCAGTGCACCCTGCCGTGTTAGCTTTTTAGAGCCTACTTTAAGGGTGGCTTATATGTATTAAAGAAGAATGTTCAGGTTATTTCATCTCACCAACGCCACCACAAGGGAACCCTCGAATACCCACTCCAATGGTGCAGCGACTCCACCAAATACCTTGGCATTACGATCCACAGGCACAAAGATCAGGTAATTTGTTCAAATTACGGTCCGGCCATTGAGAAACTCAATCCAGGTTGAGGGGTGGCTTTGCCTTCCATTCTCCATGGCTGGCCGGATAGCCATCATTATGATGGTGGTCCTACCCCAATTTCTGTATTTATTTTTAAATATTCCCATAGCACTCACAAATACCTTCTTCTGCACCCTCCGGGGACTGTTACTACGGCTCATTTGGGCCGGTCGACGGCCTCTGATTCAGAGGGATACACTTATTCTTCCTTATGACAGAGGTGGCTTTGGCGTTCCCAATCTTCAATTATATTATTTAATTACTTAACAGCACAATGCCAATTTGCGTCATACTGGTTTCACTAGACACCAGATTACCCTACTCAATACCGGAGCGGGATCAGGCACAAGATATCCCTTTATCCCCTATCCTACTCAGTGAAGTTAAACCCGACCCCGCAGACATACAGACACGGTCTACTACGAGCTGGGCATGGCGGAAAAGTAATGAAATCTTGGGGAAGAGTCCCCTATACTCTCCCCACTCCCACTAGTCAACAACCCATGGATATCCTCAACACGAAACTGGTAGTTCAACGCATGCTAAGGAAATGTAAACTACACACACTGGAAGATGTCTTCCCTAACGGTCACGTTATCTCACATACAGGTGATGCACAGTTTACACATGGTACACAACTAGATCTCTTTATAATGTGGCGGCTTCATGCTGCTCTTTGTGCTTGTATCCTTACATATCCTATCGCTCCGGATGACTTTTCCCACTGACATTATTGATATCGGACTCTGAACGGGGTATATTGATTTCGAGACAATATAAAGCCTACCTCTTTCTGAAACCCATTAAAGACAGGGGAGAAATGGGATGCTGACATGGGTCGTGTAATATCAGATAAAGAATGACACTACTGCTGTGAGCAGATCAAACTAATATCCCCTAACCACCGCCACAAGCTAATACGCTTTAAATTCCTAGATAGGGTATATGTCACTCCCAGATCATCTAATTGCCCGAAATGTAACACACCTGACACAGACTTTGCACATCTCACTTGGATCTGCCTGTATATTAGTAGGTACTGGGGCGAAATATTTGAACAACTCTCACTAATGATCAGCACCAAGCTCCTTCCAGTCGCCTTTATGGCACTTTCCACTATGTGATAAACATTCCAAAATTAGTGCACAGGTACACACCTATTGCGCTACTGTTAGCTAAAAGAGAGATGGTGCTACATTGGGGTAATGGTGTCCGACTGATGGTTAAGGCATGTCTTACAAGTCTAGTTACCTGCAACTTCACGAGCTAAATATATGCTACACTCCAATCGCCTACTTCCAGCCTTTAAAGGATTATCTTCTGATAAATATGACACAAACTCTTAAATGGGTACCGCAAATAGTAATAAACCTCAAAATGCTGTTTAATGTATGTTTGAATGTCTCAAATGGTAATTCTGCACTACTGTACGTATTTGGCTGCACCTGTACCTCATGAATATGTGATGTCTCTGCTAAATCCAGCCCTAACCATTACATTACAGCTGTGCTATTTCTCAATGTAACACCACCCACAAAGTGGCCCTTTGCTTAAATTTAGTTTATTTTGAAAATCAATAAATAAAGTATCCAAAAAAAGAGGAAGTTTCAGGCCTGGGGCAAAAGGTTTATTTTGCCAGGTTGAATTGGCAACTTAAAACTGCACTACAGACTGCTATGAAAGGCATGAAACATGTTTAAAAGGTAGTGGGTGGCACAATGAGTGCTGCTGCCCTCTGGTAGCATTTAATTTACAGGCCCTGGGTACCCGTGGTACCATATACAAAGGACTTACAAGTAAATGAAATGTATCAATTGGGTGTAAGCCAATAGTACATGGTTAAAAGAGAAAACACTTTAGCACTGACCAGCAGTGATAAAGTGCACACTGTCAAAATGCCAACAAAAACGAATTTCAGCAAAGAGGAGAGGATAGGCAACATTTTTAGGGGAAGACCCACAGCAAGGCTGTCCGGTCTAACACTAGGGAAAAAAATCTCACAGCCTGAGATAGAATTACATCTTTAAACTTGAAAGCCATACTCAAAAGGGAGCAGATGGAGCTTCTATACTCGTCCACTGCCATAGAAAAGGCCATAACCTTAATTAATAGGTTGAAGCTGGGGAAGGCACCAAGCCTGATGGTTATAAGGCACTCTTTTATAAAACTTACTGCTGCCTTCTGGCTCCAATTCTTGCCCAATAATATAACAAGTTTGGGTCCACAGGTAAGATAGCCGGCATTATGAGAGAAGCTACAATAGTGGTGCTGCTCAAACCAGGCAAGGATCCCATCTTATGCTCGTCTTACAGGGAATCTCATTGATAGACTTGGACATTAAAATTTGCAATGGCATCCAGGCAAACAGGCTGGGCTTGATTCTCCCCAAAATGATTGGTCCAGATCAATCAGGATTTATTCCAGGCTGTCACTTTAGTAATAACAAGAAATGAATTCATATTTTGGAGCGCACCCAGAGAAAGTACTGCAATACCCTTCTGCCAGCTCTTACACTGAGAAAGCAGTCAATAGGACTGACTGGATGTTTATTGCAAAGGTTTTGAAGACTTTGGGCTTCAGCCCACACTTTCTTATGTGGGCATTGGCGAGCTATAGCACCCCACATGCATATATTAAAGTTAACAGGGTTAAATCATCACCAATAACAACAGAAAGAGGTAGGAGTGCTCTCACTGCTCCTATCTGCCCTCAAACTAGATCAAATGGCAAGCGCCATCCAGCATAGGGCAGAGATAAAGGGGGTTGGTCGAGGTTCCGATGAATATAAACGAACCATGTTTGTGGACAACATATTTGTATCCTTCATGGATCTAGTATCATCTTTAATCCCTCCCCCCCAAATCTAAATCTGCTAAATCACAGGCGCTACTTCTAAATTCAATGACCCATGAGTTGGACTCTTTACAGGAATCTGGCTAGGTCACTCCACTGTCCAGGTGGTGACCTTAAATTATTTGAAACTGCTGTCAGAGTTTAAACAATGCCCTGTGGCCACATTTCCCAGAATCCTGAACTTATTCCAGGCAGTACCCTCGGCAGCCTCAGCCTCCATGCTGAAACAGCTTCAGATTCTGATAAATAACTTCATTTGGCTAGGGAAAGATCCTAGGTTGACTAGCAAACTATTATATACACCAGTCACACAGAGGAGGGGTGGGGATGGTGTCTGGCAATCCCATTTAGATTTTCCATATTACAGAGCTGTCTAGCTAAGACATTTGGGAGCATATTACACAAAGTGCCCTGGGGGCACAACAGGGGTGTGCGCCCACTTTGTGAGTCCCCAGGGCAACTTCGTATTACAGAACGGGCTGCAGACGCTTATGCGACCCTTTCTGTAACACTGATAGTGCTGGCACACATGTAGCGTTAGGGCTATATCTAGAGGGTGTCCAATCATTTTCATGGGGGTGTGGCATCATGCAAATGCGGGAATCTCTTTGCTGCTGCGCTCTCACCATATTATGAAACGTGAACATAAAGGCAAAGAAACCACCATCAGGCACACTGACAGTGTGCCATAAAAAGGTGGAGCAGTGTCAGTGCACCCCCTGAGGGCAGCTCTCGAAAGGGGACAAAGGAGGTCCCATGGACCCCCCCCCAGACATACCCATGCAGGTGTCTGCAGTCACTCACTGCACCCACCTGCAGGGGGATCTCTGTCCCCTCATTGAAGTACAGGCAGGTGCCCCTTGCACAGTAAAAAATGGAGAAGCTGATTAAGGCAGCCACTCAATGTTTCACTGAATGCAATGCCCCCAGGGCAGCCCAAAGTTAGCGCCTGCCTTGGGAGCAGCGCATTCACTGTAATCCGGCGCACTGTTTATGTTTGTTCGCGGCGTACCTGTTTAACGGTGTGTTCTGGCACAAACACCAATAAATAATACAGCTCCATGTTGAGTGGGAGAAAGTGGAGACATTGTGACGCTGGTGCTACACTGACTAACTCATAGCTGTCACAACACTGTGGCAAGTCCCATGACTGCCTTGCCACCAAAGGAGCTGGTGATTGTACTCTTCACCAGTAACCAGGGTCCCTCTCTCTGTTTGGGACAAGGTAAGACTGAATTTGGGATGGACTACATTTCCGTCTCCATTTACGCCCACTTGTTTCAACTCAGACTTTTCACCAGCTTTGGGAAAGCATAACTTTTAAGGGTGGAGAACCAATAGATCCGTCAAGGTTGACTCACTGTTTCAGGGGGCAGCAACCAAATCCTTGGAGGACATCAAAAGACAGTATAACTTACCAAAGCAAAGAGGTTCGCATACCTACAAGTTCTGTATTGAGTGATACACCCCTCAATTAAAGGCGGGGCAACTTGTCCCCCTCGGGGTTTTTGAAAAGTGGTTGTAAAATGGGCTACATGACCAACACATTATATCCCATCTGAAGAGACACCTCCTAGGTCCATGCCTTACTGACAAAACACCAGCGCAGAGGTTGTGGGAGTGGGAATTGGGCAGAGACAGCTCAGTGAAAGCTGGGAGCAGTTACATGATAAAACACAAGCAGTTCCCAAATGTGTGAAGTTGAGAGAAACACAAAATTCTCACATACTGGTATCATATCCCAGAGTGGGACCAGACAAAATCGTCCATATGCTGGTGAGGTTGTGGGGCAACAGGCACTTCATCACATTTGATATGGCATTGTCCCAAAAAACATAGATAGTGGGAATATGTCCTTAAAGAATTAGATAGAAATTTTAAAATTTGAGTACCTATATACCCAGGAGTTACTACTGTGCCTTCCAATGGTGGGCAGGTGATCACATTTTGCCCTGATCGGCAAACAGCTTACCAGAGCCCACAAAATGCCAGTGGGTTGTAGACAATGGTATGTGCAAGCAAAGAAATCAATAAAAAACTGTTAAAACTGAAGTTGAATCACCTCTCTGGGCAGTTTCTCAGAGTCTGGTGTAACTGCTCTGATGTCACAATTTCTGAGACACAGTCTGGGCCTAGTGAAAAGGCAGACCAAAGAGCTAACTCCAAGATAATAGAGAATGGTGCACAAAAGCAAGCTAGGATCAAATGTAGGAAAATAGTTCCTGTCTTTCATAGTTAGGGAAGTATAGGAAAGAGATACAGCAGTCTTCACTTTTAGTCATCAAATCAAGTAAATTATCAGCAAGAACTGGAGAATTTTGAAGCCAGGGAAGACATTTCTTCATGGTCCTGTTTTACTGTCAAAAATGAGATCAAAATTCATGGCCCATGAGTGTCCAACAAATATATAAGATTTACACTTAGTACAAGGTAATTGTCAGTGCTGAGAATACTCAGTCTGTAGCCAGACAAAAGTGACAAAGTATGAGGAAATGGCATTTTGCAGGTTCATCCCCAATTTTGGACTCTTAGGTACTGGTGTAATGACGCTGTAATGCACTGGGCCCTGATGACCAGGCCTCAGTGCATGGGCCCTTAAAGCACAAGTTACTAACTTGTGTAACGATATATCTGTAAGAGACAGTAGTTAGTGACAGATTCCTTACCTTAGAATATCCCCAGGCGTCAGGCTGGATCCGGAAAGTTTTTGCGTAGCAGTACCCTTGCGCGTCGGTAGGCGGCGTCGTGCGGCTCCGCGTCCGTCGTCGGCGTCATGATCGCCGGGATGACGTCGCGGGCAGTACTTAGGCGCCGCCCCTGCGCGCTGACGTCAGTTCTGTACACGACTTTCCGCGCCAGGAACGCAGAGCCATGCAAGAAGCTGACATAGGTGTCTGAAAAATACTAGGGCCCTGAAAGGGATGTCCTTAACCCTAGAAATCAGTTCGCAGAACGGGGAGGATGGGTGGGCGGTAAGGAATCTGTCACTAACTACTGTCTCTTACAGATATATCGTTACACAAGTTAGTAACTTGTGCATCTGAAAGAGACACGTTAGTGACAGATTCCTTACCTTAGAATAGATACCCCAGCAATACCAACCCCGGTGGTGGGTCTGCGAACAAAGATCAGACAAGGAAGTCCTGGAGGACAGAACGGCCAAAGAAGCCGTCCCTCCGGACCTGACTGTCAAGGCAGTAATGCTTTGTAAACGTGTGCAGCGAGGCCCACGTAGCTGCCTGACAGATAACCGGCAACGGAACACCGCGGCCCAAGGCCGTGGTAGCAGCCGTTGCCCTGGTGGAATGGGCACGCAGCCCAACAGGAGGCTCCTTTTTAGCCAAAGAATAGCAGGTCTTGATGCACAAGGTAACCCAGCGGGAGATGGTCCTCTTGTGCACCGCCCGACCTTTCTGGCGCCCACGTAGCCAACAAAGAGCTGGTCATCCACCCGGAAGTGTTTTGTGCGGTCAATATAGAAGGAGAGCGCACGTTTTGGGTCCAGACGGTGGAGCCTCTCTTCCTCTCTGGAAGGATGCGGAGGCGGAAAGAAGGTGGGCAAAGTGATGGTCTGCCCAATGTGGAAAGCAGTAACCACCTTTGGCAAGAAGGACGGACGCGTCCGAAGAACAACCTTGTCTGGATGAACAGACAGAAAGGGAGGTTTGCAAGACAGAGCCTGGAGCTCACTCACCCGCCGAGCGGAGGTGATGGCCACCAGAAAGGCTGTCTTCAGAGTCAGAAGACGAAGAGGACAGTTATGTAGAGGCTCAAAGGGAGCGCACATTAAAAAGGTAAGAACCAAGTTCAAGTCCCACTGAGGCATCACAAACGGAACAGGAGGGAAGAGGTGAGTAATGCCTTTTAAGAACCTGTTAACAACAGGGGACTTGAAAAGGGAGGGCTGATCAGGGAGCCTGAGGAAGGCCGAGATAGCACAAAGATAACCCTTGATGGTACCCAGGGCAGAACCCTGTTGGGCCAGAGAGAGAAGGAACAGAAGGACCTCAGAAAGAGGGGCAGAAAGGGGATTCACAGCCTTTGCTGTGCACCATGCCACAAATTTGTTCCACCTGCAGGCGTATACCACCTTAGTGGAGGGACGCCTGGCTGCCAGAATCACATCACAAACTTCGGGAGGCAAGTCGAAAGGAATCAACTGCCGCCGCTCAATCTCCACGCAAGCAGGTGTAGACTGGACAGGTTCGGGTGGAGGACCGTCCCTGCTGCTGCGACAGAAGATCCTCCCGAAGAGGCAGACGGATCGGGGGATCTACGCTCATATTGAGTAGCTCGGGATACCAAACTCTTCGAGCCCAGTCCGGAGCCACAAGAATGACTTGGGCCCGGTCGTGCCGAATCTTCTTCAACACTCTGGGTAGAAGTGGTATAGGCGGAAAGGCGTACAATAGACCGCAACTCCACTCGTGACGAAAAGCGTCGCCGAGCGAGTGCCGCCTGGAAATTCCAACGCGCAGAACTGATGACATTGCGCGTTCTCTTCGGTGGCGAATAGATCTAACCAAGGCTCTCCCCACTGTAGAAAGAGTCCTTGCGCCACTTCCGAGTGAAGACGCCATTCGTGATCCATCATGCACCTGCGGCTGAGTTCGTCCGCCCTGGCGTTCAGCGAACCTGCCAGGTGTTGAACCATCAGGAACATGCCCTGATGTTCCAGCCATGTCCAGAGGCGCAGAGCCTCCTGACAAAGGGTCCGCGACCCCACCCCGCCTTGTTTGTTGCAGTACCACATGGCGGTGGTGTTGTCTGTGAACACCTGCACTACCTTCCCTTTGACAGAGGGAAGGAATGCCTTGAGTGCAAGTTGGATCGCCCGGAGCTCCAGAAGGTTGATATGGAGCCGGGACTCCGCCGGAGACCAGACGCCTCTGATCTCCGCCTCTCCCATGTGACCGCCCCATCCCAGAAGGGACGCGTCCGTCACAACTGTGTGCTCTGGCTGGGGAAGGGAGAGGGATCTGCCCATGACCCATTGCCGGTTCGAGAGCCACCACTGCAACTGTTTTGCAGTCCCCTCCGAGATCTGGACGTGATCGGACAGGTTGCCCTGGTGCTGCGCCCACTGGAACTTTAGGTCCCACTGCAGAGCCCGCATATGCCATCTGGCATGATTGACCAGCAGGATGCAGGAGGCCATGAGGCCCAGGAGCCTCAGGGTCATCCGTACCGAAACCCAGGATAAAGGCTGAAAGATCGGAATCATAGCCTGAATATCCCGGACTCGCCGTTCGGGAGGATAGAGCCCGAAACTGCGTCGTGTCCAGAACTGCTCCGATGAAAAGGAGCTGTGGAGAAGGAATCAGATGCGACTCGGCACATTGATGGAGAACCCCAGCGAGTGCAGGAGTTCGGCCGTAGTCTGGAGGTGGGAGACGACTGCCTGGGACGAGCCCGCCTTCAGCAGCCAGTCGTCGAGGTAGGGGAAGACTGAAACCCCTGCCCGGCGCAGATGAGCTGCGACCACCGCCATCACTTTCGTGAACACCCGAGGGGCACTGGTAAGGCCAAAGGGGAGCACGGTGAACTGAAAATGCTCGAGGCCTACCGTGAACCGAAGGTAACGCCGGTGGGCCGGCAGGACGAGGATGTGGAAATATGCGTCCTGCAAGTCCAACGCTACCAACCAGTCTCCAGGGTCGAGGGCAGTCAAGACCTGAGCTAGGGTGAGCATCTTGAAATTCTCCTTCCGGAGGAAGCGATTGACGTTCCGGAGGTCCAAGATAGGACGCATGTCCTCCTTGTCCTTTTGGGCACCAGGAAGTAGTGGGAGTAGCAACCACGCCCTACTTCTGGGGTCGGAACATGCTCGATGGCCCTCTTGGCCAAGAGGGCCGTGACTTCCTTCTGCAGAAGTACCAAGTGATCCCCTGACATGCGGTGGAATTGAGGTGGCATGGCTGGGGGGTGGACTGGAAGGGGAGGGAGTAGCCCCTTCGGACAATGTCCAAGACCCACCTGTCCGAGGTGATGGTACGCCAGTGGGGAAGGTGATGGCGGACCCTGCCCCCTACTGGCGTGCTGTGCACCTGAAAGGAGGGACTAGGAGGGTTTGGAGGCCGCGGACGGGTTGGAGGTGGTGGCCTGACCCGCACGCTGGTTGCCCGATCCGCCACGGCAGAATCCACGTCCTCGGCCACGCGAAGACGCCTGCTGCGCGGGCCGGTGGCTGGGCTGCTGACGTGAAGGGGCGCCCCTACCGTGGCCACGATAGGGGCGAAAAGCAGAAGTCAGCAGAGGGCGTGTAGCAGAAAGGCCCAGGGACTTTGCAGTAGCCCGTGAGTCCTTAAAGCGCTCCAACGCATGGTCTGCTTTGGACCCAAAAAGACCGACTCCATCAAAGGGCATGTCCATGAGAGTATTCTGGACATCCCCTGAAAAACCAGTGGTTCTCAGCCAGGCGTGGCGTCGTAGCGCCACCGTCGTTGCAATAGACCTGCCCAGCGAGTCGGCGGTATCAAGGCCACATCGAATTGTGAATTTGGCCGCATCCCTTCCTTCCGCAATGGCGCGGGAAAGCAGTGTCTGGACCTCCTCAGAACACTGGGGCAAAACATTCGCCACCGAATCCCACAAGGAGTGGGTATATCGGCCCAAAAGGCAAGCGGTGTTGATGGACCGCAAGCCAGCACTGGAGGAAGAAAAACCCTTCTTCCCAAATTGATCCAGGCGTTTGGATTCCCTATCCGGAGGGGCGGTAGGGAAGGCGGTTTGGGAAGCGGAGGCTTGGACAACCAAGCTCTCAGGGGTGGGGTGGACAGAGAGAAACAGGGGGTCGCCCGGAGCTGGGCGATGGCGTCGGGACACGTTCCTATCCACAGGAGCCCCTGTGTTGGGCTTGGACCAGGCGCCCAAAGAACGTCAGTGAGGGCGTCGTTAAACGGCAGCACAGTCTCCGTAGAGGAGGCTGCCGGCTGAAGCACCTCTGTCAAGAGATTAACCTTGACCGCCACAGCAGGGAGTTGGAGATGTAAGGCTCCAGCCGCCCCACGCAACACCGTTGCAAAATTGGCTCCCTCCTCCGTAGCCACGGGAGGAGACAGCATGCCAGTGTCAGGGGAAGTATCTAGACCACTGGCATCCCTAGACCCTCTGTCCAGTCCTCATCGTACTGACACTGTTGTGTCAGAGGCTCATCAGACCCCTCCCAGTCCTCCTGGTCCTCCTCAGGTTCAAAATAAGGGGGAGGAGGGACATTTGGGACCCAAGGTCTCATCGGCGCCGGAACCGGCGTCCGAGCGACGCCGGTCCGGGTCCATGTCCGGAGCCGGAAGGAACTGGGAACGACGCCGCCCGGAGCCCCAGGCGGCGTCGAGAACGGCACCGGAGACATCGGCGCCGGCGGAGGTGTCGTTAGGTCGACCGGCGTCGATGGGGGTTGCGGAGCCGGGATCGAGGCCGGGGCCGGAGCCGGGATCGAGGCTGGAGGCACGGGCGACGCCGGGGCCGGAGCCGTCGGCGACGCCCGAGCAACCCCATCAGGGCCCGCGGGGCCCGAAGGCGCACCGGAGGGACCTGGAGGCCCGAAGAGGCGGGCCATGGCCGACAGGAATTCCTGCACTTTGGCCGGATCCGCCCCCGAACCCGGGAAGGGCGGGTATTGCGGGGGCGACTCCACAGGCATGTCCGGGGCCGCGGGGCGGGGACGGTGCCGGGAGGGGCCTCAGCCGAGTCGCGAGACCGGCGAGGCGAAGTCCTAGAGCGATGATGCTTTTTGGACTTTTTATGTTTCGACTTACCGGACGAAGAAGACTTCGATGCCGACGACCGGTGTGGACTCCGCGATCGACCCCTGGACCTCTCACGCGACCGGGGCTTCCGCGGAGCCGAATGCCGGGCCTCGAGGAGCTTTCGAGACCGCTCTCGCAAAGCTTTCGGGTTGAGGGCCTGGCAGTCGGTACAAGACTCCGTGTCGTGGCCTCGGCCGAGGCAGAAGAGACACTCCCAATGCGGGTCGGTGACGGACATCATCCGAGCACAGGCGCCGCAACGTTTGAAACCGGGCATCCCTACGACACCTTGAAGAGAAAACAGTGAAAAATTCACCAAAAAGTATGGTCAAAAATGACCAGGGCACTGCTCTTCCCGGATCTGCGCTTGCTGGCGCGGAAAAAGAAGAACTGACGTCAGCGCGCAGGGGCGGCGCCTAAGTACTGCCCGCGACGTCATCCCGGCGATCACGACGCCGACGACGGACGCGGAGCCGCACGACGCCGCCTACCGACGCGCAAGGGTACTGCTACGCAAAAACTTTCCGGATCCAGCCTGACGCCTGGGGATATTCTAAGGTAAGGAATCTGTCACTAACGTGTCTCTTTCAGATAAAAGGCTATGTTTAAGTGGCTTATACCCAACTGTCATAAGTTAACTTTCTTATAAGTCCCTAGTATATGGTACCGAGGGTACCCAAGGCCTGTAAGCTAAAGTGCCCGTCGTGCACTGTCGTGCACTGCAGCACTGGTTGTGTCACCACAAGTATGACAAAGTAAAGCATGACTCCCAGACTGCCGTTGCTGGCTGGTAGCGCAGGTTTAAAGTGCTAACACAACCTTGCTATTTAAAGTAATGGCTACACTCAAACCTTCCTTTTTAATATATAAAATTCACAACTAAGGTAGGCCTAACGAGCCCAAAGACAAAGTAATGTATACTAAAACGTAAGACATGTGTTTACCATGTCCGGAAGGTAAAAACCCCACATTGTCCTTTTTAATGTAGAAAGGCTAGTAGCCCCATTAGCGAGAACTGAGTTACACGCTAACTACTAAGCTGTGTTAACTTCTGAATAGTACTACTAAAGTTGGTACTTCAAGGTATCACAAGAGCTGATGCTCAAGTCAAATTTAATGTAACTTTTAGTAAATGACAAGGGACAGAGAGAGGGAAATAAGTTGACAAACCATTTTATCTTTGGGCGTGTAGCCCTTAGGTAGCCACACCTCTAGGATAATCTACCAAGCTCCACACACCAAGAGAGGGGGTCCTGCCATCTTCGGAGTGGGCAGAATATTACATTCTGGGATAGCTGGAAGGCACACATTGCAGGAAGTCGTCATCAGGCTAGAGGGGACCTGGTAGCCCATTGGCTGGTAGTCCCCACATCCCCCGAGAGCAAGTTCTGGCCATAAGAGTGGCACCCCTGACATCCATAACTCAGATCACGTCCGTACTGAACAGTGGACAGAAGAAGGACTGTCCTGCTGTTCTCTGGACCCAGCAAAGAGAGGCTGCACCAAGACTTGGCTGCACCTGTGCTCCTAGGGATAGCATAGAGAGCACTGTACCTATAGTGCCCTGCTCGAGGAAAAGTCATACCCCCCCCCCAAAGCGTCGGTCAGAAGGAGGGACTCCAAGAGTCAGTTGCCTGGCTTCCTGTTACAGCTGCAGGGCAACAAAATGTTGAAGAAGCCTGCCTTGGCAACTTGGTAGCCAAGATTGCCTGATCACAGCTGACCGCTGAAGTGCAACTTGGGAGGCCATGCCCTGACCCCGAAAAGTTGCACCGAGTCTGCTGGACCCAGGAGAATAGGTTGATCACCCAATTCGGGAGTTACCACCAGTTAAAGGGAACCACTGGCTTCGCTGTAACTGGAGACAAATAGGCTAGTGGCAACTGGATTTTGGCAGGACTTCAACCGTACTAAGAGGGACACCCACCCCTGTTGCCAAAGTCACCCCAACATGATAGAGGAGTAGCCCCAGGAAGCCCCCATCACTGGATCAGCATCCTTCGGGATCTTCAACATCCTCTATTTCTTGAATCAGAACCACTCCATTAAAACCTCTGATGGTTCGTCGATACAACCAGGAACTGGACTGGAGACTGCTTGAACTGCGAGGTAACTGCTCAAGCAAGCCTAACTGGCCACTGTGACTCACACCCTGCTGGAAATGGTAGCCCAAAGTGGGCCGGAGAAGTAGTTTACAACTTTACAAAAGTTTTCAAAGTAACCGCTAACAGCAGTAGTTGCCACTGCTTGTTTGAGATTTGAATGAACAGCAGTGATTTATTTTTTGCCTCGTAACTCCTATCTCTGGAAACCTCTGGGGATTTTGTTCATTTCTGTATCTAAAAATTCATAAAAATAACAGCTACTTTTATAAATTGGTGTTTGAATTCATTAGTGTTGTATTTCTTTCTAACTTAACTGTTTTGGAACTTCTAAATGCTTTGCACCTCTTCCTTTAACAAAACCCAATTGCTCAAAGCCACAGCTACCCAGGGTTCAGCTAAGGTTTTGCAAACAAGCCTGACTGGACCTAGGATTGATCTGTATTTATTACACAGTGAGGTCGCAGAACCACCCCATATAATAAACTGCCTTCCTCACTCAAAGGAACTCCAATTGGGTTTGAGAAGTCCTTGGATATGAAAGCAGATTGAAGAACACAAAAGCACCATCAGTAGTGAAACTCTAACTTTGAAGTTGATATCACACTTCAGGAAGCGGACTACAGTGCAGAATCGTACAGTTGGACTATAATTCAGAAATTTTTCAAACCACAAAAACTGGCAGAACAATGGAAACTCATTACTCCATTTTGGGGCAAATTGGGGTTTTAATCTATGTAGCAATAGAGGGTGTTTGTCAGGTATGCTAGGGGGATGCTAGTAGCATAAGCCTAGAAAGCCACTAACCTTGCAGATCGGCCAGCAGGGACGATGACAAGAGGAACGTTCCCTTCCTCCCCTGAGGACAACCCCACACAGATGAACTAGACACCACTGTGTAAGGAGCCCCCCGGGAAAAAGGGGAAAATCAGGTAAGCTCTGTAGAGTAGACCTCTCAGAGGGGCCACGATCGGGGGATAGAGTAGCCCAACGTGGTAAGTCACAATCCTTCTTGGACACTGCAGTAGGAAGAAATAACAAAGAATTACACTTAAGGTGTATGCCTGGCCACCTACAATAAGTATATATTGTACCCCTTCCCTAGAATACTCTTTACTTACTAGTGTATACAGCAGAGACTCTAAATGAAAGAAAGTTCAGGTCATATAGATATATAAACATCTTTCCATCTGTCCACCGCCACAGGAAAGAACCTGGTGAAAGTAACGGGTGCTAGGACAGTCGAAGCAAAGTACAGCACCTTCTTGCTGGAGAAACTGAATAAGGAAGGCTGGTACTGCGTCCAGTTTCAGAAAACGCTTAGAAGAAGGATCACTAGCTGTTATAATCACAGCGAACGCGTCCTCGTCACACAAAATTAAGTAATAAAAAAAAGGAAACACCAACACCTCAGTCTATCCTGGAAACAGTGACAATAGCGTTAGGAAAAGAAACTTGGACGTTACAAAGTAAGCAGGGGAATACCTTCCAGGCACTACCCAGTACCTGCTTAGGATTCCCACTCCGTGTTGATCTTGTTTGAGGTAATCAGACTGGATTACTTAGTAGCAGGAAGAAGCACCCGACCTCCAGCGGGGAACACCTTCCGCTTGGCGCTTGGATTTGAACACTGCAGGGCTGAGCTGAAATATCCGGGAAACGCGAGTGGAGGAGAAGCGCCCGACCTCCAGCGGGGAACACCGTCCGCTTGGCGCTTGGGTCTGAACACTGCAGGGCTGAGCTGAAATATCCGGGAAACGCGAGTGGAGGAGAAGCGCCCGACCTCCAGCGGGGAACACCGTCCGCTTGGCGCTTGTCCTCAGGAACGTTGCGGGCAGTTTGTCAAGCCCCGGTTTACGGAGGGGGCGGGGCTTTATAGCCATCCAATGGGCAGGTGGCCCCTGCCGTGAGATGCGGTACGCCATCCCAGGGCATTCTGGGTACTGTAGTTCCCCCTGCGCAAGGTACTGGAAATACAGGGGGAAGACAATCTCTGTTTCCCTCTCTGTGTCAGGGTCGCGACAGAACCCCCTCTCGAGGATCGTCGTCTCGGCGGTCGCCCTGGTTTACCAGGGTACTTGGCATGGTAGCGCTCTATTAACTTCGGGCAATGTAGGTTTTGTACAGGTTCCCATGTCCTATCCTCCACCCCATACCCTTTCCAATCTACCAGATACTGTACTCGCCCCCTCACAAGCCTAGAATCCAATAGTTCCCGGACCTCGTATTCTTCCTGCCCATCCACTTCTACCGGCAGCGGAGTGGAGGGTAACCTCATATCGATGGGACAAGGCTTTAACAAGAACACATGGAACACGGGGTGAATGTTCCAGGACTGGGGTAAAGTCAGCCTCACGGCCACAGGATTGATAATTTTCTCGATGCCATAGGGACCTACATACTTGGGGGCCAGTTTACCCACCCCTTTTAGGTGTAGATTTTTTGTCGCCAGCCACACCTTATCTCCCACCTGATAAACAGGTTCACGGGTTCTCTTTTTATCAGCGTGATGTTTGTGTACTTTCTGTGTAACCTCCAACTGATTTTTGCTTCTATGAGCACTGCTCTGAGATGGGTGTGGTGTTCCTGTATGGTGGGGTGTCTTGAAACCACTGGCCATTCGAAAGGGAGCATGTTTGGGTGAAACCCATAAAGACAAAAGAAGGGGAACACCCTAGTGTAGAATGTTCAGCGTTATTGTAGGCAAATTCTGCCATCCAGATCAATGGGTACCAGTCCATGGTGTTTTGGAGGGAAAAACAACGCAGGTATTGCTCAAGAGTTTGGTTGAGTCGTTCCGTTTTTCCGTCCGTCTGGGGATGGTAGCTGGTTGATAATCGAGCTTCTACTCCCATGGTGTCACATAATGCCTTCCAAAATCGAGAGGTGAATTGGGAGCCTCGGTCTGTTATGAGTACTCTGGGTAATCCGTGAGCTTTGATCACGTGCTGGAGGAAAACCACCGCTAGCTCGGCTGAAGTGGGGAGCCGTTTTAGAGGAATGAAATGTCCCATTTTCGTCAGGTGATCTACCACCACTAGAATGGTGGTGTACCCTTCACAAGGTGGCATCTCAACGATGAAGTCCATTGACACGGTATGCCAAGGGATCGGAGGTATAGGTATCGGGCGTAACAATCCCACAGGTTTGGAATGGCTAGCCTTGCTCTGAGCGCAAACGGCACACTTCTTTAAGTAGTCCTTGGTGTCGTATCGTAGTGTAGGCCACCAAAATGATCTCTCGATGCAGGCTATGGTTTTGTGCTCCCCCAGATGTCCTCCTAGTGTCGAATCATGAGCCCAAACCAATACTTGTAGTTGTTGGGCCGGTTGGGGAATGTACAAGGCATGGTAATGGTATAATAAACCATTGTTCGTGGTCCGGTGTTCGGGGTCTTCATTTATCCAGGCCTGGTCATCCAGGTGAGCCAAGGACGCCTTCAAGTCGTCTATGAAGTCGTTTGAAGTGATCAGAGCTATGGCTTCGTGTTGGAAGGCGCTTTCCGGGAGGATGGGAGGGGTTTCCTTTGGTGTTTCCTGTTGATCGTTCAGGAATTCGCCCATACGTGATAACGCATCTGCTTTACCATTTTGGGGCCCCGGTCTGTATTTTATGACGAAATCAAAATCCGAGAAAAACAAAGACCATCGTAACTGTCGGGGTGTGAGGGCTCTTGCGGATTTAAGGAACAACAGATTTCGGTGATCTGTAAATATTTCCACTGTGTGACAAGCTCCCAGGAGATAGTGCCTCCATTCCTCGCATGCCCTTTTAATCGCCAAGAGCTCCTTGTCTGTGATGGAGTAGTTTATCTCACTGGGGGTGAGCTTCTTGGAATAGTATGCCACTGGATGGAGTTGTCCTGTGGCGGGGTGTCTCTGTGATAATACGCCTCCCAGGGCATATTGTGACGCATCCGTTTCTACAACAAACGGTAGGCTAGGATTTGGGTGTCGTAAAATGGGAGCATGGATGAAACGGTTTTTTAACTCTGTGAAGGAACGGTCCGCTTCTTGGTCCCAGATAAAAGGAGTATCTTTCTGTAGCAGACGTGAAATAGGATGTATTATCCTCGAGAAGTCCCTGATAAAACGTCTGTAATAGTTCGCGAAACCAAGGAAGCTTTGTACCGCTTTGACGTTCTGGGGTGCTTTCCACTGCGTGATGGCCTCAACCTTGCCCATATCCATCTGAAAACCCTGAGCATTGATAACATACCCCAGGAAGGCAACTTCCGTAACGTGGAAAAGGCATTTTTCCAATTTTGCATACAGTAAATGTTGTTGGAGTCGGTCTAAAACCGTCTTCACATGGGTGACGTGTTCTTGAGGTGTTTTGGAATATATGAGGATGTCATCGATGTATACTATGCAACAGGTGTCCAATAAGCCCCGAAGCACCTCATCCATAAAGTATTGGAACGCTGCCGGGCGTTACACAGCCCAAAGGGCATCACCTGGTACTCATAGAGTCCGAATTTGGTCCTGAAAGCAGTCTTCCATTCATCTCCAGTTTTGACTCTGACCAAATGGTACGCCCCTCGGAGATCCAGTTTCGTGAAAATGCGAGCTCCCTTCAGTTGGTCCAACAAAACCGGTATTAAGGGCAGGGGGTATCGATTCTTGATGGTGATTTTATTTATTGCCCTGTAGTCGATACACGTTCTCAACTCCTCACAATCTTTCTTCGTTATAAAGAAGAGGGGAGAAGAGGCTGGAGACGAGGAATGTCTGATGAAGCCAGAGGCCAAGTTCTCCTCAAGGTAATTCTTTAGGTACCGGGTTTCAGGCTCAGTGAGGGCATACACCCGACTGCAGGGGATGTCAGCTCCAGGCAAAAGGTCTATGCGACAATCATAAGTCCGATGAGGTGGTAATTGTGTTGCTTCTTTTTGTCGAAGACAGGCAGGTAATTCTTATATTCCTCGGGTAACGTAGTAGAACAGCAATAACCGGATCCCTCACATCCTTCTGCTAGGAGACCTGCCTGTGTACTGCAGGTGATGTCCGAGGGCGTATGCAGCTTGATGCATTGCTCCTTGCAATATTCTGAGGTTAGGGATACGGTGCGATCCGCCCACCGAATAACAGGGACATGAAGAGTCAGCCATGGCATGCCCAGAATTAGGCGGAAATGTGGTGCGTCTATTAGGTCAAACTGAATAGTCTCATAGTGATTCTTTCCTACGCGCATCTTAAGGGGAATGGTGTGGTATCGTACTGGTCCTGATGTTAACGCCTTCCCGTCCACTGCTTTCACAATCTCAGGTGTGGCCTTGCTGTCATAGGGTACCCCGATGTTCCAGGCGTATTGCTGATCAATGAAGTTCCCAGTGGCTCCTGAGTCCAAAAGGGCCGACACGTCAATGGGATTCAAATCGCATATCCACAGAGTGACACACACATTCATGTGAGCCACTGAGGGCTGTATGGTATTAACGAGAGCTAAAGGGATCGTTTTAGCTTCCGAACCCAAGACAGAGATCCCCTCCTGACTTGGGTTTCCTAGTTTTCCGTCGGTTGTGGAGATGCAGCAGCTTGCGTTCTGAAGGCATTTGGCCTGTCGGGTACCTTGGCTCTAGCTCTACATTCACGAATGAAGTGCCCACTTTTTCCACAATATAAACATAGCTTTTGTTGCCGTCTTTTTTCTCTTTCTTCGATGGTAAGTGGACCCCGGAGCCCTCCGATTTGCATGGGTTCTACTCCTCGGCCTGCTTCGGGGAGGTTTCGGACGCTGGTTTAGGTCGAGGTAGGAAAAAACGGGTATCACTTCTGCCTCTATCTCCCTTTCTTTCTTGAAGACGGTGGTCCAGTTGGACAGTGAGGTCAATCAACTCCTCACAGGTTTGTGGCAGCTGGACCACCTGGGACAGGACGTCTTTTAGTTCCCCTCTCAATCCCTGATAAAACAGGGTTGTCCTTTTTCCTGGGGCCAATCGGTCTCCACCAGAAGGCGATTGAAAGAGGTAATATAGGTCAACAAGTCCTGCGACCCCTGCCGAAGCATTAAGAGTTCTCGGTCCAAGGACATCATGTGAGACTTCCGGTCAAATAGCTTTCTCATCTCCTTACAAAAATCCTGGAAATTGTGCAGGACTGGATCGTTGCGCTCCATTAATGGGATAGTCCAGCTAGCGGCGTTTCCCCCATATATGACATCATAAAGGAGGTTTTAGCTGTGTCATCCTGGAATACTGAGGGTTTGCAGAGGAAGTGAAGTCTACTTTGATTTAGGAAGGTCTCGAACTTCTTTGGATCCCCATAAAAACGTTCAGGAGGTGCCAGCGGTATACCATGGGTTTGTAAGACGTGAACCGTAGGAATGGTTCCCACCTGTGGAGAGGTTGTGACTGGCACTGTAAAGGTCCCAGGGCCTTGTGCACCACCCCCGGGGACCGATGTGGTGGCAGAGACAGGAGGGGGAAGTGTCCACTCCTTAATGTAGGATCCCTTTCCTGGGCCTTTCCTAGCAATACCTGCGACCTCCCTACGCAAGGTACTCATCTCTTGTTTCAGTTCTTGGCTCTCCAAACGTGAGGTATGCACCTCCTGCTGGAGAGCCGCAAGGCTCTCCAGCAATGAAGCCAAAACAACATTAGTATCCATCGTCCAGGCTGGGCAATTACTTGGGCTTGACAATCTGTCAGGTATGCTAGGGGGATGCTAGTAGCATAAGCCTAGAAAGCCACTAACCTTGCAGATCGGCCAGCAGGGACGATGACAAGAGGAACGTTCCCTTCCTCCCCTGAGGACAACCCCACACAGATGAACTAGACACCACTGTGTAAGGGAGCCCCCCCGGGAAAAAGGGGAAAATCAGGTAAGCTCTGTAGAGTAGACCTCTCAGAGGGGCCACGATCGGGGGATAGAGTAGCCCAACGTGGTAAGTCACAATCCTTCTTGGACACTGCAGTAGGAAGAAATAACAAAGAATTACACTTAAGGTGTATGCCTGGCCACCTACAATAAGTATATATTGTACCCCTTCCCTAGAATACTCTTTACTTACTAGTGTATACAGCAGAGACTCTAAATGAAAGAAAGTTCAGGTCATATAGATATATAAACATCTTTCCATCTGTCCACCGCCACAGGAAAGAACCTGGTGAAAGTAACGGGTGCTAGGACAGTCGAAGCAAAGTACAGCACCTTCTTGCTGGAGAAACTGAATAAGGAAGGCTGGTACTGCGTCCAGTTTCAGAAAACGCTTAGAAGAAGGATCACTAGCTGTTATAATCACAGCGAACGCGTCCTCGTCACACAAAATTAAGTAATAAAAAAAAGGAAACACCAACACCTCCGTCTATCCTGGAAACAGTGACAATAGCATTAGGAAAAGAAACTTGGACGTTACAAAGTAAGCAGGGGAATACCTTCCAGGCACTACCCAGTACCTGCTTAGGATTCCCACTCCGTGTTGATCTTGTTTGAGGTAATCAGACTGGATTACTTAGTAGCAGGAAGAAGCACCCGACCTCCAGCGGGGAACACCTTCCGCTTGGCGCTTGGATTTGAACACTGCAGGGCTGAGCTGAAATATCCGGGAAACGCGAGTGGAGGAGAAGCGCCCGACCTCCAGCGGGGAACACCGTCCGCTTGGCGCTTGGGTCTGAACACTGCAGGGCTGAGCTGAAATATCCGGGAAACGCGAGTGGAGGAGAAGCGCCCGACCTCCAGCGGGGAACACCGTCCGCTTGGCGCTTGTCCTCAGGAACGTTGCGGGCAGTTTGTCAAGCCCCGGTTTACGGAGGGGGCGGGGCTTTATAGCCATCCAATGGGCAGGTGGCCCCTGCCGTGAGATGCGGTACGCCATCCCAGGGCATTCTGGGTACTGTAGTTCCCCCTGCGCAAGGTACTGGAAATACAGGGGGAAGACAATCTCTGTTTCCCTCTCTGTGTCAGGGTCGCGACAGAGTTTGAATGATGATGTGGAGTAGCTTCATCTCACCCATTAAAACAACTCAATGTTATCCCTATGTGTTTTTTAGATTTGAAATTCGTTAGTATTGAGTTTACGGTTGCTGGCCACAAGGCAGTGTTTGGCCCTCCTGGTGGGAAGTTTCAACAACTCTCAGGAAGGAACACAAAGGGCCTGCCACTGGAAAACGTGTTACTTTGCCCTGGCAGGAAGGCCAAACATAGTGTGAGTCCAAAAGCCGAGCTTCGAAGGGGGAAGTAGCCTTGGAAGGGCAAATGGTGGGCACACACAACAGGGGCTGCGCTTTTGTTCTAGTGGACAGGTTGGCGCCGGGGACAGAAAGGGGGAAACATTTGCCAAACCAGCTTTCCCATGTGCGTGTAGCCCTTAGGTAGCCACACCTCTTGGGTTCACTACCAAGCTCCATACACCAAGAGAAGGGTTCTGCCATTGTGGGCAAAATATTGCATTCTGGGATAGCTAGAAGCCACACTTTGCAGGAAGTCGACAGACAGGAGGTATCCCATTGGCTAGTAGTCACTGCGTACCCTGAGGGCAAGTTCTGGGCATAAAAGTGGTACCCCTGGCACCCAGACCTCACATCATGTCTGCATTGGAGAGAGGACCAAAGAAGCACTGCCCTGCTGATCCCTGGATCCGGTAAAGAGAGGATGCACCAAAGACTGGACTGCACCTGATGATCCTTGGATAGCAAAGATAGGACTGTGCCTGTGGTGCTCTGCTTGAGGAAAATTGGTCCCTGAGCCTTGAGACAGAATAAGTAACTCCAAGGGTCAGTTGGCTGACTTCCTGTTACAGCTAGAGGGCCACAAAAACAGTCTTAATGAGTTGGTAGCCAGGATTGCCTGACCGCCACTGACCACTGAAGTGCAGCCTGGGAGGTAAGTCTCGACACTCAATAGTTCCACCTGAATCTGATGGACATTGGAATGTTGTCAAAGAGCAATTTGAACACCCAAGACTGACACTAGCTTCAGTTAAAGGGATCCGCTGGTTTCGCTGTAACCAGAGACCAGTGGCACCAGTTTTTTGGTTGGAATTTAACCGGACTTTGAGGGACAACGACCTCTGTGGCCAAAGTCGCCACACTGTGTTCGTGGAGCGAGGGGTGGCCCAGTAAGACCACTATCACCGGATAAGCATCTTCAACGTCCTGCATCCCTTGCATCAGGACCACTGCATTGATGTCTATGGAGGTTCACCCATAGAGACTGAAAGTGGACTGAAGACTGCTTTGACTGCAAGGTTACTATCCTACCAAGCCTCATTGGCCCCAGTGACTCGCTCACTGCCAGAGTTGGTTGTACAGATCCAGCTGGAGTAGCCATACTCAACTTTACTAACGTTTTCAAAAGTTTTTAGTGTAACCACTAACTGTGGTAGTTGCCAATGCGTGTTTGCAATTTGAATGAAAAGCAGTGATTTATTATTTGCTTAATAATTTATCTCTCCGGAACTCTCTGGTGGAGTTAGTGCATTTACTTGTTTGTTGGTTTATTACCCAGTGAGGTCACACAACCAGACCGTGTAATAAACTGTTTTCCGCACATATAGTCTGTCTGTTCACCTTATCTATATTAATACACCGGGGGATTAAACCCAAGAAAAATGCAAGTGTTTTACAAAAGCCTCTGGAAATGACCTCTGCGGTAGGTATGTTAATGTGCCAGTGTATGCACATCACTATAGGAGCAGAGTGATGTAGCACCCTGCAAACAGCGGACATATTGTGTAAATAGAAAGGTTTGAAGCCACAGTGTCCTGTCTGGGACATCGTTGGAGCCGACGCATGTCACATGTGCTACAAATAAGAAAATCTCCTCCTGTATATGAATATCCTCAAGACAGGGCTAATCAAGGTCACCCTGTGTAATAGTAGGTTTTCTAGATAATACAGATGTGACCATTGAGCCTGACTCGATTCACTGGATGATTTGATGTGTCTCTAGAACTGCCCACACATGACACTCTGGGAGGAGTAAGCAAATCTATGCTTCAATTAAAATCACAAATACATTGAGGTTTAAACAGCAATTACTTTAAACAGTGATGGCCATCTTGTTTTATTGTAAATGTTTATGTTTTTGTTCATTAATGTACATGTAAGAGTTTTTGTTGAGTCCTAATGAAAGTGTTGGACATGGGTTGCTTAAAAGCGCTGAGATCAGTTAACACACTTAAAGGTCACAACACAAACTGAGCTATATGTGTCACCAATATGTTTTAGCTATGCGTGTGCTGGGCAATAAATGACTGATCTGACAATTTTTTATTACTAAGTAAAGGGCTGCAGATCTATGGGAGCGGTCAACCTAGAAAAAACACATACTTGAGATTTAGACAGGGACATAGACCCTCCCCCAATCCATCTCCCTATTGTTAGCAAAACACATCGTCATTTTGCTCCATACGCACGCTATATTATCAAAAGAGTGTGAGGAGTTAGATAAATCAAGTAAAACATTCTGTAAGTGATAAATACAGTGGTCTGTTGACACTCTGTGGTCCTGAGAATAAAAATTAGTGTTGCAAGTTGGGTGTCCGCTCTATAATCCCATATAAGATCTTTGAGAAATCTTAAGTAGTCCTCTCTTGTTTTTCTTTTGCAAGTGACTTCCCAGTTTCATCAAAGACAGAAAGGCTCACTAACAATGGCGGGATTAAAGATCAGGAAGTAAGATACATACCATATTGCCATATCCCTAAAAGTAAAGTGTACAGCTTGGGGACATTAAAAGTGGGTCATAACACTGATAATATGGTTTACAATAAACACCTGTCATAAATTAGTCTGGTTAGTGTGGAGGGTGGGATCAGTGTGCACCTCTAGGTCCTTGTTATTCCACGGGGCCATGACTGTGAACTAGCCTAATCTACTGGAGGTCCTCTTGTGATAAACTGTTAAGTTGATAAATGTCAAGTCATGATGTAGATTGTGCCTGTGCTCCTGGAAAGCTGGTCTGGTCTGCTAGAAGAAACCCTAAAAGTAGATGGTATAGATAGATGTAATGTTTCTGGGTATAACACCAGTCTGCCCAACTGGGGCCTGTCTCTGGACATATTTAAAGTGGTAAAAATCAGAGGAATGTGTAGAAAAGCATTCAACGATATTGCACAATATTTGATCGGCACAGCAATCCTCAACAATGCTGTACTTCATCACTTAGAAGTGTCACATTGGCATTTTGTGTCTTCTTTCATGGTTAACAGATCCACGTGCACCTCTCTCCAGATGTCAAAAAGTTGACACCTGGTCTCCGGTTGCAGCTCCCAATCCAGTTCTGCTGAAAGATGCACACTCAGAGAGTCTTTCAGCTTATTAAGTACTCTTGGGAGATGCCAAGTCAACAGATGAATGTTGTCTTGGACCAACCAGAACCACAGCTGCCTGGCTTCATGAAGAGTACCAACAAATCCTTGACTCCCCTTCTACTTCTGGAAAGGTGGTACCACGATCACCAGCACCAATTACCCATGAAGCACTGTGAGAAAGGCATTGAGTGCTAACCTGCTGCCTCTCAACTCCTGGACACTTTATGTGGTTCAGGGACTCCTACAGAGACCAGAGACTCCAAGTGGTAAGATTTTTTAGATGATCTCTGCAGCCTGTGAGAGATGCAACCGAGACTACAATTTTCAAATCAGGGGTCTAAAGTAGGGACAGTGACACATGGAGTTATATGTAGTAGTGATTTTACCTGCTAAATTGACTGTCAGCTCTTGCCAGACATCCTTGATCTTGAAAAACGCTTGACACTGGCCTGCCAATGGGAATAGTTTCTTAGCTTTGTGTCTATAGTCTCTCCTATAAACTGATTCACGACGGTGCAGTGGTATGGTTATAGGTAAAATGGCGCTCCAAGAATGAGTAGCACTTACACTCTATTTAGATTTCTGAGAAATTTATATGGACGGTGCTGAAAGGTGAGAAGAACCACCAGTCTCCCCAAACACGTGGTCGAAACCAACATAAACAAACACAATCCTCAGCACACGTCTTTTAAGTAATATGCAATTATCCAATTTGTTTTAGTCAAGCATAAATGATACAGAGAAATTTTCGAGCTTGGTTTCTTTTCTTTATTCTCTTTGTTCTTGCATCAGCCAACACGTGTTTCGTCGCACAAAGGAATTTTGTCCCGCGACTTTCTCAAGGCTGTATATACAAAACAAACACAAGCCCTTTGTAAAATTACACAAAACAGGTGTATTTAATACACCCATCAAACCTCACCCGTGTGCATAGCGGTATTCTATACGAATTTCTGCGGCAAGCACAGGGATCTTTGCCCAAGAGACCGTGCTCATTCCAAAGCATGATAAATAATAGGTTGTTAAACGTAGGCCATCAGAATCTCGCCCCGTATATTAAGTGGTGATGGAGAATTTCTCTGTATCATTTACGCTTGACTAAAACAAATTGGATAATTGCATATTACTTAAAAGACGTGTGCTGAGGATTGTGTTTATCTCCTATAAACTGGACTAAATGCTGTGTAATCACCAACCACTATTCCCAGTTCCTTTGGAACACCTAGATCTACCCTTGCTGAACAGATGTTGAAGTGCACAATGCCAACTGATGCTTCAGAAAAAAAGGCTTTCAATCTAGGGCAAGGTATAGGAACCTTGGCATCGCAGATATGTCGTGTTATGCCTGTCAGGCACTTATAAAAACTCTTAGCCCAGATCTCAAGCTGAAAGGAAGTATTTGAACTGACAAAGTCAACGGCATACGAAGGTACTCATCTTGAAAAGTCCACATTGACTATAAAGTCCCCTTGGTTGAGAAAGTAGCACATACTTATCAAGTAACCATTTTTTCAAATATGTTTGTTTAAACAACTGAAGTCTGAATTGGGTCTGAGGCTTTGGCTACTAGGAAAACTTGAAAAAACTCCTCTTCCTTGTTCATGAGGCAGCAGCTCATCAATTATGCTGTTCAAATAGTAGAACTTTGCATCCTACTGCAGTAACAGAAGACGAACGTTCACATTAAGACCCACCCAGTGCCGTTTTTCAAGAGAGAAGATGACTGAACAAACTGGAAACTGTAACTATGAGCTACCTTACCCTGACCCAGGCATTGGCTGTAACCTCTTCCATTCAGAAAACAACACAAATTTTGGGAACAGCAAAGGTCCCTCCCCTATACACCACTGACTGCCAACTTGGATTGAAACCTCTTTGTAGAGAAGCGGACTGCCTTTGGAGTTGTTTAAACACCTCGAATGGCTGTTGCCTTTGTTTGGCACTAACTGGCCACCCTCAAAGCAGCTTTACCAGAGGTACAAATGTTCTTCCTCTAAATGCACAATTTACAAAACAATTTGGTGGGGCCATCATAAATTGATAAGGAGGAAAGTTAGGGACCAATGTACTATTCCCATATGCAAACCAGGGATGTGCAAATTGCACAATGGCCAGTCTGTGATTGGGAAGGCAGTTTGTGATGCCATTTATATACTAATAGTTTGTGTACATTTCGGGGTTCTCAAAAACACCTGCCTATTGAATATTAATTTACAAGGTTGCAGTTTTTGACCCCCTATGATTGCGGCAAAAGGAAGGATGGAGGCCTGAAAGGGGCTGTATAAGGAAATGCTGTTTTTGTGTGGTAACTGCCCAACCCCACACACACTTTTTGCTACATTTTATTGCTGGTGTATGGACTCTGAACACTGCGGCGATGCCGTCGAGCACCATTGTATGCACTCTGACCCCTAAATACATGTCGAAGTGGGCAATCCCTGATTGGCATATTTCACTTACCTAGAAGTCCCAAGAATATAGTACACAGTGTACCAAGGGCCTGTAAGGTAAATGTAGTTAGTGGACTACTGCATCCATTGTGCTACCAGTAAAGTGACAAGACAAATCACGCCTCTAGGGCTGCCCATGCAGCCTGAGTGTGCAGTTTTAAACTGCAGATTTGACCTAAGAAAATAAACCTTATTCCAGGCTCAAGCCTGCCTTTTTAATACTTAAAAAAGTCACCCTTAAAAATAGGTCCTAAATGCCCATAGGGCAGGGTGGATGGTATTTGAAAAGTAATACATTGTGTACTTACATTTTACATGTCCTGGTAGTGAGAAATCTCAAAATGTGTTGTTTTTTCTGTGTAGCAAGGCTGGCTTTCCCATAGAAAAGCACTAGGTTACATGATAACACATTATAACGCCAAAATCCAAGTTGTTGGTCAAGTCAAATTGTAAATTACTATTTTTAAACCGCCATTTTTAGGAAGTAAGCATTTTCCTGCCTAACAACTCTGGTAGCCTTTTCAGAGTTGATCCCCAACTGTCACATGGCAACCTGCTGGGAGGTGTGAATGGCTCCCAGGAAAGCAAACAAAGGGGCCTTGACAGGAGGAGGTGTGACCTCCTCCTGAAAGGATGGCCTGGGGGGGATGTGCCCACCGACTGTACATGCTTCAAAGGGGCATCCCCTTTCTCAGGCAGGTGTAACTCACACCCAGGCCTGCCTCTCCCATTGTCCAAGTAGTCAGAGTGGTCCCAATCCCAGTAGGTGGAAAACCTGTTACAGAACTGGTTTCGAGGGGGAGTTCCTCATTTCCCTAGTCACACATCAGGGGTGGGCTCAAAGCTATGTCTAGGGAAAGAAAGATTCTGCCATGATGGATTTTCTTGGCAGAGAATGGCACTGTGAGAATGTTTAGGGCCAGACCCCAGAAAATGATGTCAAAGTGTACAGCACCTTGAGATCCTAACAGGTGATTAGCCGTGCTCTATAAGAACTCTGATTGATTGAAAGTGTGTGGGGTTGCCCCGGGACCTTTTTCCCTATTGGACAGAAACTTTCCCCTACCCACAAGCTAGTGCCAGGCATAAACGTGGCACCACTATGTAACTTCTTCAGAACACCTCTAGATTTATGGAAGACAGAAGCAGGACTGCACCTGCTGAACCCTGGATTTCAGAAAGTGGACTACACCTACTGTACCCTGTGGAGAGAAACCCCAAGGGCTGGAGCTGCACCCACTTGTACCCAGCACTGAAGAGTGGTCTCCAAGGGCTAGGTGGCTAACTTCTTGTGAAGCTCCAGGAACACAAAAGCTGCAAGAAGCCTAGGATTCTGCTGAGCCCAGCTGATGAGTTCCAACTGGATTTTCCTTGGACCATGCTGGAGATGGAGTACTAACCCCAAGTGGTGCCTAAAAGGTCCCAGACCGTTGGCTGGCAAGTATTGGGCTCTCTTCCCATCAAGAACTGCAAAGCTGGACACTTCAAACTTTAAAAAAAAAAAAAAATCCAAAAAGTACTAGAGGCAACCACTGGACTGCCTCTGAGGTCTCATCGCTGATCATATTTAACTTGCTGGTTCGTCCCGCTGAAAGACGTTTGACTTCCAGAAAGGTTTCTAAGTCAGAACGTAGAGGGATTCCACGGAGCCAGACATCGAGGAGCAGCGGACGAGACCTTCCTGGGTGCAGACGTCAAACTTTGCCCGCTCTGAACTTTCCTGCTGTCGACGCTGCAAGCCACAACTTTCCACCACAGCCGAGACTCCCACCGAGGCCATTCACGCCAAACGGCTGAGGATGCCAAGCCCATCTTCGGATCAAGCTGGCACCCGGACCAACATACTGCTTCACTGATGAGGATTTTCTCCAACAAAAAGAAGTCAGAAGGTAAACTTTCAACCAGTTCAAGCTTGGTCTCTGTATCCGACCCACACTCCATCTCAGCCAGCCCTAACTTTGCCTGGGTCTAGCGCGACCATAAATCCACAGTTGGCGCTCTGCAGTTTTTGGCACTAGAAATATCTAAAACTTAAAATAAAAAATAAAAAACATTTCTCCGGTTCCCTACATCCAGTTGTTGTCGTTTTGGTGTCTATGTGCTCATTTAAATTTTCTCTATTTTTATAAATTGGAGTGGGATTTTTGTTCGTTTTGTTTTTTACTTTTTAACTATTTGGTATTGATAAATGCTTTACATATTTATCTTAAATTAAGCCTGTCTGCTCTGTGCTACAGCTACCAAGGATTGAGCTCAGGTTCAATTAGTGAGCCCTAAATGGACCTAGAAAGGACTATCCACTTCAAAAATCCACCTTCTCATAGACGGAAGCCCCTGAATATGCATTTCCAAGTGGGAAACATAACATTTTTAAAGCAAACTGAGTTCATTAAATAATTCGGTACTGCTTTAAAAAAAAAAAAAAAAAGAGAAAAGATTCCCATTTCGCATGACAAGGGGTGAGCTACCATTGGTCCTCAGAATCCCTTCCTCCCCTGCCGTCATGATTTTGACAGGGGAAGATGTCTTTCGGGGACAGCTTTCCATTGACAAATAAAATAATGCTCCCTTTGAGGTATCTATCTAATCAAAGGTTAGAGACACCGCAATTGAAGACAGAAAACATTGATACGCTACGCTCCAAATTGCTAATAGAAGGGGATGTCCCTTTTATGTCCCGTCCTAGTAGTGATTTGGACCGGGTTGCAAAAGCCCTTTCAGCGTGGGGAAGATTTTTCGGACTCCTAAAATAACTTTTTTTAAAACGTAAATTGTATCTTATGGTCACAAACTATGTGATTTTGTACATTGCGGGCTTTGTCCTCCCTTACATATTTTCCGCTCAGGAGATATGGCATTCCCTAAATATTGAACCTTCGGTTGACCAAAAATAATAACATTCCCTTAATCTTAGGTCCAAAATGTTAAAATGTATTCATATCAAACAGTTGACATAAAATATAACTTTGATAAAAGTGCATATTCTTAAAAATATACTTCTACAATATAAACAATACTGAGAAGGATCAAGAAAGATGCAATAAAATTAACGCACACAATTATAAGACTCAATTGTGCCATGCACAAGACCTAACCGCACCACACAGCTAATTAGCGCTAATGGTCTAACACATTGATGAGAATCAAGTCACATGCAGTAACTAGCCTAAATGGAACCTTGTACAGGGCTTCAGTGGCCAGATATCACAATTCAGGTCGTTGATACAGCTATGGAACACACAACATGGACTGAAGTGGAGTGACATCACCCTCTCGACACGTTTCTTTATCAGTAATAACCGGCAACTGCATGCTTGTGTGTGCTCTACCCTATTCTCCAATGAAATCCCTGTGCATCTTCTGAGCTTTTGGGCTTTAGGCGCCTGAGGGGGGAGAGCGTTTGCTGGCCAGCAAGGGATTCAAGAGCAAATGCCAGTGTGGGAGTTCTTTCCAGCAGTTTGGGAAAGTGCACAGGCAGAAGAATTTTTTTGGCACGCATTACAACATTACTGTTTATTTTCCTATCAACAGTCTGAACAATTGTCCAGCTTACAGCAAAACAATTGTCCAGCTTATATAAATCAATTTAGGGTTAACACCTCAATTAATTTACCATTAATCTATTAACTACAAATCTAAGTAATTACGTTCTTCTCCCTCCCATTTATTAAACAAGTTTGTGAAGTTCCAATGAATCAATGGAAAAGAATCTGAAATAGAACAAAGATAAATGACAAAAATATTTTTTTATCAAGTTTTTGTTTTAATAAGTATGGCACTCTTCGGACATTGGCTTGGCTTCACAGCATGATACTTTCTTAGCCAGCACAACAAACTATAAGAGCACCAAGAGAAATGCCCTTGCTCTCTGGTCATGCACACCCGGTCTATGACATTAACAGAGGACAGCAATGGTCTCTCTGCACATCAATACAGGCGTTCATACACACCACTACTAGAGTTACTAGTACAAACCATCAAAGCACCGTACCTCATTCCCGTCGATTTCCATCAATTCTTCCTCAACAACGATCAGTGTGGAATCTGAACTCGAAGCCAGGGGCCACTCGTGGACCAGAATTCGAATGCTTATAGATCCCCAGCGTCCCTGACCTCCAGAATCATTTGAATCTAAACTTGCTGCAATCAAAGGAAAAGGATACGAGTTTACTACCTCCTAAATGAATTACTAATCCCATATCCTCTACCTCCTGATACTTACAGCATTCTGATTATTTCTACAAGGTTTTGAAAATAACAAATGCCTCCGGGATAAAAGAGGAAGAGGACAGTGACAAAGACAGCTCTACGAATACAGACTTGTGTTTCTTTGTTTCGATCACTGCAAGCACTTTACACACTAATGCAATCTGCCAACACCCTGATTAAACAAGAAGTTAGAAATCAGGGAAGCCTTATTAATCTGATGACCTCACAAGTGAAGAGTTAACACTAAAAACGTTAGACGAGCTACAATGAGAAAAGACATAAGCTACGCACCTGCATAAGGAAAAACATACAATTCATATCAGCTGCAAACTGTGTAAACTTATTGATATTGTCAACATATTCATTATTATAGGTTATTCAGTGCACAAAAGAACTGTTAAATTCTACATTTCTTAAACAGAAGTCAACACTTCAATTACAGTGTTTCAGAATTCGCCAGGACAGCCCAAAAACTTATTTTTTGGAAGGTTGTGACCTGTATGTAGATTGAAGGAAAACTGGACATGTAGCACACAAACTCATACAACAGACTGCATGCACTCTTGCATTGAAGACAGGCGGTGTGTAGATTGCTTAGGCTTGTTAAACACTGCAGACAGTAATTTACTAGCTTACGCTCATTTCTGGTATTCTGGCACAATGCTTTACCAATGCCGCATGGAAGATGTCCCTTATTAAATGATCACATCCCAGCAAGAACACAGTTCTCATATGTCTGTGCCACACCTTTAAGAAAGGCTCGATACAAAGATATTTTTCCCTTTAGGTAAAATGGCATTTGCTGCGACCCTTCCTGGGAAATTCAGGCTTCAAGCTTCTGGGAGCAGCCTGGTAACCATTGCTGATAACACCATAGGCAGCTACCCAGTACAGTGTTCTGTAGAACCATCCATGATCAGATGGGTTGAAATCCTACTGTAGAGGTCGATGTGCAACATACAGCTCACAACATTCAATGTCAACAGGGCCTTCTTAGTCTATGAAACTTCCAGGTTTAACACATAACTAATACTGTGAAGCGGGCCAATAATACCACCTACTTTTTAGTGCTAGATGAATTCAGTTTTGCAGTTTAACCACGTAATTGGTCAAGGTTATTTACTGGTTTTCTTGAAACCCAATATTATTCTGGTGGACATAGAAAAGCTGGGAGTGTGCAAAGTCTTGCAGCGGCAGGTGCGGCTTTATGTATTCATTTAATTCCTGTGTGACGGAAAGTACTTATGGAAAATAACCATCAAGAAATATGTCAATCTGTTTCACAATTTGCTCCTCTGTGTAGTTTCTGTGCATCAGGATTTAGCAGGAAGGAGGTGGAGGAAAAGACAGTGGTCTAACTTTTTTTTTTTAGTTTTCCTTATTTCCACAGATACATTATCTAAAGTTTTAACAAGTCAATGCCAGCCACCTACGATGCATGCAAGCAGGCGCGCAACGCCCATTGGGCTCAAAGGGCTTCAGCCCCCCCCCCAGGGCCGGACTGGGAAACGAAACCGGCCTTGGCAAACAGCTCGGCCGGCCCCCCTGGGGGTGAGAAGGGGGGTGCGGTCGAGCTGTTTGATACGGCCGATTTCGGCCGTTTTTGTTACAGGGGGCCGATATTGCCGGCCGCTGGTAACAAAAACGGCCCCCCAGGGCCTAAAACTGGCCCCCTCCCTGGCGGCCTATTGGGGGAACGCCCGGTGCCCGCAACGGCCAGTCCGGCCCTGGCCCCCCCCACCCCCTGTCGTGTGTGGCAGCCGGGCTGAGACAGCTTCCCGGGCACACATACAGCCGCACCCGAGTACTTCACAGGTCTTTAAAAGACCATTTACTTGTTAAAGAGGCTTTGTTGTTCTTTCACCCCTTTTTAGAGCCCCTGCATCTTCACTCTGCCGATTGCTGGAAGAATTAGCCCCCCCGATATTTTTTATTAGCTCCCCCCGAAATTTCACTCTAGTTGCGCCTCTGCATGCAAGCAGGTTGCGAGAAATTAATATATAGGGACCTTTCTAGAATGCATACATAAGAGGCAGCTTGAAGTTTGCAACTATGGAGATATAAATACTCAGTTTACTACGAACAGACTGGCTTATCAGTATGTTTTCTCTTCCTTCAATACCCCTTTGGGATGTTTTATTTGTAGTGCTGAGCAAGAGACCCAAGAATGTAAGACAAAATAAGCATGCCAGGATTGTAGTCAGTAAGGAGTGGAGTGAGGCAGGGCAATCATGTAAAGTGTTCTTCTAGAATTGATAGGAAACCCCCTATGGCAGTGGTTCCCAATCTGTGCGCCGCGGCACCCCGGTGCGCCATTAAAACTAGCCAGGGGCGCCGCAAACAGATGTGCACCAAGCTCACAGTTTGGGAACCACTGACAGATACACAATAAGAGTAATACCTGCGGTGAAGGGCAGGATGCTTCAGACACTGATTTGTAATCGGTGGCAGTTTTGTTTATTCTTTCAGTAATGCAGTTCAAGAGCGGGGAAACTGGAGTTCAGGAGAAAGTTAAGAAATCCCGGACGGAAACGTGCAAGCACTGCAGCACCGTGATTAGGAGTTCAGGCAGAGCCTTTCTGGGGAGGAGGATGGGGCCTACGTGGGACACACAAGGTCAGCAAGTTGGTAGACAGGGCTGCCAGGATTTAGGTCGGAGGTGTTACTTAAGAAGGAAATAAAACGTCCTGCGGCGCTCAAAGCGAAACTAAACATTTGCAGACAACCTGCTTTTACACACCACGCCCCTTGAAAAATAATGATTCACAGCGCCGGGTAGCCCTCTCTGGTGCAGCAGTGCAGGCACAAGGGGGCAGGCGAAAACTCATGGCCACTAGCAGCGTTCTCAGATTTACACATATAATGGAAAAGATCTCAGTTGGTAAATGTGCCAGCTGCTAAGAGATGTGCAAAACCTGTGGGTCATAGAGAGTTTGCAAAGACTAATCCTGGATTAGAATGCAAATGATGTGCATTTGCTTCCCTAATTTATGGCTTGAGAACAATACTTGTCTATGTCTGCTGCTATTCGTCATTAACATGACATTTCCTATTTGCTTTATCCATGTCCTCAATGCAAGGATCAAGTAGTATGTGCTGCCCTCTGGGTGTAGGCCCCACCACCCACTCACTGATCTCAACTTCCTGACATGCCACTGACTATTGTACTTTGTCTTTGCCTTCACAATTTTCTATTTTGCAAAGTTTAAACACAATGGGGTTGTGCAAGGGCAGTGATTGCCTTTCAATATTCAAATGAGTCCTGTGCACTCAGACACAGCCAGCATTTCGGTCCTGATGTGTACCACCGATTGTTTTAAAACAACCCTCTTGTTAGATTTTGCACAATGTCACCGTAATAGTCCAAGGACATTTTTGTCTTATATATGTCACTGCTTTGAATGTCCTGTTCGAACAAACCATGCTTTTTATGCCTCCCGGACTAGACTGATGCAAAACAAATGGGCTGCAAAAGCACCGTAAATTGAAATGAACATTAATACTGTGTAGTTTACTTACTGTATCATAATATAGTTTCCAGCATTAAAATCAACCTCTCCAATCATGCATCTGTTGGTCCTGAGTTGGCCTTGATGCAGGCAGCACTGTGCTCACATGAATATAGAAGTCTATCTTTGACTCTCCACAACTGCTTGCTCTGTAGACTCAGTGGAAATGATTTAGCAACGCTTATTGTGCAGTGTAGTAAACAAGGCATGGTGGGACACTGATAGCAGGACAGGAGCACAACAATAATCAGAACAGCAAAACTTGAAGTTCTAAGGCAGCAGGGGAAGCTTGCTTCAGATTCCATGGCTGGCCATGCACACCATAATACTGACAATGCGCTTTCCAGATCTGTGAGCACATATGAGAGGGCTTCCAAAGCAAATTTCTGGGTTGCACTGCCAATCATAGGGCTATCCAGTGCATGCCAAAGAGCCCCCAGTGCACACTCCAGGTCTTCCAGTGCATCCAAGGAATATAAGGGCTGCTTTGCCCTCTGCATGATCTGAGTGCCCCTGGTTTGTTAAAGTGCAGCCATGCAGCACTCTATTCTACACATATCCCATGGGCTTTGACGCCACAAATTATGAAACACACAATAGCTGCACTCTTACACCTAGCGATCATGCAAAAGGTGCCAATGAGAATACGTTTTTTCATCTCCCCCATTTGGTTCCCAAGAGTGAGCCCCACATCAATCATTATAATACCTTTGTCGGCTTCATCCCAATTATTTTCAGGGAGAAAAATGGAAGTACTCCTAAGGCTGGGTTTACATCCCCCCACCGCCAAAAGAAAGTAACATATTGGGGAGCCGCAGCCAACGGCCAATAGGGCAAGGGAGCCGTGGGTTGAAAACGTTTGGGAACCACTGCCCTATGGGCATAGAAGAGCAGACTGTGGACAAGCATAGTGACAAATGATGCATTTGTAATTACATTAAGCCAGTAATATTAGTAAAAATAAATGTAAGCTTGAAAGATTACTTTAGAGAGGGATGAAATGCCGGCAGCTGTATTTTGTAAATATTTCCTGCCAACTAACTCTGGTGAACATGTTGGGCTGGGTAGACACTTGGAGGACGAAACATCCCCATGACAAGAGCTACACATATCACTCTGCTGTGCAAAATACATCTTCCCGATTAGATTATCTATTCATACCTGGGTGTCATATTCAGAGAATAACTGAAGCCACAATCCTGCCCCGAGGCTTATCTGATCACTCCCCCATTACACGAACACTTGTGACCGGTTCACACCGACGCCCATTCCGGTGGCGGCTATCCCCATGGCATCTGCACAACCAAAAATACAGGGACCATATAAATGAAGCAGACGCGGAGTATTTTATCCATAACGAGAATACCGTCTCATCACCAGAGACTCTGTGGGAAGCCATGAAGCCCACTATACGTGGGGTGGACATAAGTTACACCACGGCAGAGCGTAGGCGCCGGACGCGGGAGCTCCTACACCTAGAAACACAAATCACAACACTAGAAAGTCGCTGTCACAAGCATGAATTTTCTATAGCGCGGAGGAATCTACGATTGACTGAGCAACAATATCAAAGCACATTAATGGAAGAAGTCAAACAAGCTTGGCTGGCATCCCAAAGCCAAATATATTATTGGGGAGATAAGTCTAGCAAATTACTATATCGATTATGTAAACAGACAACGACATCCACTCCCTTTCCCCCTATTTAGGATGTACAAGGAATGACTATCACAGACCCGACAGAAATCGCCAGTAGTTTTGCGCAATTCTATGGTGAGCTATATCGACCAAGAGAGGTGATACATGTTTCGCTGATCGAGAGTTTCCTAGATGATATCCCACTGCGTACTGTCCCGGGGGATGCACAAGACTCCCTAGATACACCCATTACACTGGAGGAGGTCACAGCATCCGTGTCCGAGCTACGGACGGGTAAAGCTCCTGGCCCTACTGGATACCCTAGCGAGTTCTACAAAGCAATTATATCTCACCTAGGCCCTCAGCTCCTTAATACCATCCAAGAATCGGCAGAGAAGACGTGCCTCCCATCCGACTGGCGGTACGCAGAGATCGTGGATTTCCCCAAACCAGGCAGACCACCCGAACAACACTCCGCATACCGTCCAATATCCCTCCTAAACACCGAGGCCAAAATCCTAGCTAAAATTCTAACCAATAGGCTGCTACCGTACATGTGGGATATTGTCCACCTAGGTCAAGCCGGCTTTATGCCCCATCGCTCTACCCGTCATAACATCCGGCGAGCACATAATGCGATCACAGCCGTAGATCGATTAAATAGACCAGCAGCATTACTACTAGCAGATATGGACAAAGCCTTTGATTCCATTAGCTGGACATACCTATTTACACTCCTGTCACGTTATAACTTCAGCCCACAGTTTATTAAATATATCAAACTCCTATACACCGATTTGGCCGCTACAATACGAGTCGCCAATTGCACTTCACCCCCATTTCCAGTGGGACGGGGAACACGGCAGGGATGACCCCTATCCCCTCTCCTTTTTGCGCAGGCCATCGAGCCACTGGCCGTATGGGTACGGAAACACGCGCTAATTCGGGGATTTGAATGGACAATAGACATATCTGATCGCATAGCATTATATGCGGACGATGTGATTTTCTTCCTCACAGACCCAAACAAAACCGGGCCCAGAATACTGCAGATTATGCAGATTTTAAGCGAGACGTCAGGCTTGCACCAGAACCCCCGAAAGTCCACAATATGGCCACTAAGGGGCACCCTGGGACAGGGCAAGTGGGCCGAGAACCTGCAACTGGCAAAGGACGGACTACTATATTTGGGTGTGTTCTTGTCTGAGTCTCCTCAGCTCTCGTGGGATAGGAACCTGGAAAAGTGTGATCCAGCATCAAGCTCTGGACGGGGCTGCCCTTATCTTTATATGGAAGAGCTGCTATCTTCAAAATAGTCTCCCTGCCACAGTTGCTCTATCATATACAGAACCACCCGTTTCCGATCCAGCCTTCCTGGTTTAGACACATCAATGCATTGTTGGGGCAGTTCCTATGGGGGGGCGGCGCATCACGAGTAGCGCTCCGTACATGTTTTCAATCTATGTACTGTGATGGTATTGCAGCCGCAGACATGCGGGCCTATTACACAGCCTCACATCTTCAGGTGATTAATGACTGGCGCTATGGATCTAGCGACGACCCAGCATACGCAACAGAACAATGGATATTAAATGACCCGACTATTACCTCCCATTTATACAGTAATTCAAATCACCACATGTTGTTACCCGCCACCAAAGTAGTTATTCTTTCTTGGCGACAATTTCTCCGACGAATGGGGTGGTGGGGTGGCATCACCCATGAAACGCATCTCTGGCATAACCAGTTATTATTCCACTTGACAGGGCTCCAAGGGTTTCGCGAACGGGATTATATCGGCATCTCGACCATTGGCAATGTCTTTCAGGGTACTGTCCTCAAATCGTTCCAGGCCCTTAAGGATGAATTTTCCCTACACAATTCTCAGTTCTACAAATACTTGCAGTTTCGTCACACTATTACTCCCCATATTGATAAAGTTGAATCCATTCCAGAATTTAACCCATTACAGGCCAAACTCCTCATCAGCGATTTGGGCAGGCATAAGATTTCCAAAATATATCAATCTCTCATCACTCATAGCGCCACTACTCTCAAGAAACTTAAAGATGCCTGGCAAACAGATATCGGTCCTCTAGATTCCAATGATTGGACTGAAGCCCTCAAGTCCCCCAGAGGGGCAGCCATATCCTCTCGATTGTGACTCGTTCAATGTAAGTACCTACATAGGGCTTACTATACACGCTACAGATTATGGAGAGCAGGCCTAACAGAATCTTCTACGTGCTTACGCTATCAAAGCGATGAGGGGTCCTTAATACATACGGTATGGGAGTGCACAGCGCTGGATAGGTTTTGGACAGGGGTGCTGGCATGCCTAGCTGAGATACTTGGATGGGAACTACCTAGATCCCCTAGACTGACACTGCTGCATATAACAGACACAATAGGCGGTAATAAATATAAGCAACATCTCCTCTGGTTGGGCCTTACCATTGCCAAATGGGATATCGCCAGAACATGGAAACTAGATACACCTCCTACTATTAGGGCCTGGCGTAATGGAATGGATTTTTGCATGGGTCTGGAGATCCCGGTCTTCCAGGCCCGTGGATGCCCACAAAAACATCCAAAAATTTGGCAGAGATGGGCGGATTACCGGGGGCTGGTCCTGCCGGGGCTAGAGACAGCGACTGATACAATAGACTCTGAAATTAGATCTTATGAAGCACAGAAAAGACAAATGCCTTGAAAGAGGAATAAGTATAATTATGATATACATCTATCTTTTACATATGCAAATCACTCATATGATAGCATTGGATTTATTTTGTTGGAAAGTTATGTTTGTAATAAGTATTAACATTGATAACACCTGTATACATTCTCAAAATAATGATGTAAACATGATAAAGATCTCAGTAATTAAATGTATGCCAATAAAATCTGTTATTAAAAAAAAAATTCCTGCCAGCGCAACCCAGAGCCATGGACATTGACAGTGGGAAGGACGAAGGAACATTCTGCAAACTGCATAAAGCAGTACATTTGAGGAATGCAGGGCACGTGTAGCCGCAGCACTGAACATATATTTTGAAAAAGAAGGATTCAATATGTCCGGTTGCTATGCAGGCTAATAGTCTAATAATGCCTAATAATGGCCTTGTAGTCCTCCATCTACCTAGGTCACAAGAATACTCACATATTAGAGTGTCGAACATCAGCCGGGTGACCCCACTCTTCACTGGAAGGTCATTTATGTATGTTTGTCCCTGAGACAACCTGAATATCAGAGTTACCTATAAGAGATAAAAGAAGATTACAAAAACCTGAATTACAAAACGTGCAATCTTGCACCCGATTACCAATTAAGCAAACAAAGAGGTAATAATGACCATAAATTAATAAAAAGTAATATGGACTCACCTGTACTTGTGCGTGTTCATTCTGATTCGGTGTTGTAACATTTATTTTGATTAGTTCCTGCAAAAGATCACCACACAATCAAATAGACATTCAAAATAAACAGCACATTTACGAGACATTTTGTGAAGAAAAACATTTTTTTTTTTTTTTAAATCGAGCACGCTTTCTGAAAGAAGTTGAAGTAGATTTAGGAAATCAGAGAGGAAGTGATAGTTCGTAAAACTGATATTCTTGGGAAAGAAAGTTTTCTTTCACTTTAATAAAATATACAGTAGTTTATCAGAGTCGCTGTCCCTCTGGTTAGGCATTATATATGGATTAATTCCCCTAAAGAACATGTAACCTGTTTTGATAAACGATCTTTTCGAATATTCCTCATCTGGAATTGTCTCAAGGTTTCAGAATGGGATCAATCAGGAAATGTATTTCAGTCCATTCAATCATCTAGCGCTAAGCAACGCTAGGTCTGACTCTCAGAAGTAACATATAAGTTTAGTAAGGGAACCGCAGATTTCAGCTCTGCCTAATTTCCCAGCTTCCAAGAATGCAAAAATAAAAATACTTCCAGAAAATTTTGGGGATTCCGGACACAGTTGTTCTATCTACCAGAATGCCTTATTTGTAAAGACTCGTCTAATATGTGTGAGCATGCATCCCTTGAGTGTGGGTACGGCCCCCTACCCACTATTTTTTTTAAATGCTCAAATTGGGGCTAGGCATGCTTGTGCCTCCTACTTTACATGATAATGTCGTGTCTACATACACAAAGAAAAACATGATCATATAAAGCAGTATTGTATCATTAACAAATGAATTGCTGCAGCAAGTTTGCTTGTTGCATTCTTTTATTCTTATTTTGTTATTAAAGAACAACTACCTGCTGCTCTTGGAACAATTAAATAAGAAAACAAGCATTGGCAAAGCCAATCGGTCTCGCCTATGCAAGAGCTATTGGCTTTGCCACTGTGTTTTAGCCATGTTTTACACCAGCGTGGCTGCTGTTCACCATGGCTAAAAGTTAGTGGCACAGAGGAGAGTGGCATGGAGTGTCGTAGAGTGGAATGGCGAAGAGTGGAGTAAAGTGTTGTCGAGTGGAGGGGGCAGATCGTGTTGTGTATTGGAGTGGCATAGTGTGAAGCTGCGTAGAGTGGCATACACTGAAGTGGCACTGGTGTAGAGTGCATTGGAGTAGAGTGTTGCAGAGTAGAGTGGCGTAAAGTGCAGTGGCATTGAATTCAGTGGCATACAATTCAGCGTGGTAGAATGCAGTGGCATAAATTAGAATGGTGCATAGTAGAGTGCAGTGGTGCATAGTGGAGTGGCACTGAATAGAGTGCAGTGGTGTAGGGTGCAGTGGCATAGAGTGCAGTGGCATAGAGTGGTGTCGAGTTAGGATGCAAAAGGCAGTGGCGCAGAGTTAAGTGGCATAGAGTGCAGTGGAGCAGAGTAGAGTAGGATCGAGTGTTGTAGAGTATAGTGCAGTAGAGAGCAGTGGAGTAGAGCAGAGTAGAGTAGAGTGGCGCAGAGTTCCGTGGCGGAAAGTGCAGTGTTGCAGAGTAGAATGTCAGAGTGCAGTGGTGTAGAGTACAGTAGCGAATAGAGCAGTGGCATAGAGTACAGTGATGCAGAGTGGAGTGCAGTGGCGTAAAGTGCAGTGACGGAGTGCAGTTGTGTAGAATGCATTGGCATAGGGTGCAGTGGTTAACAGAGTGGCGTAAAGTGCAGTGGCATAGAGTGGAGAGGTGCTGAGTGGAGTACAGTGGCGCAGAGTGCAGTGACGTAGAGTAGATTGTTTCAGAGTAGAGTGAAGTGGCGTGGAGTGGTGGAGGGTAAATTGCAGTAGCGTAGATTGACAGAGTGTAATGGCATAGAGTAATGTGGTGCAGAGTAATGTGGTGCAGAGTAGATTGGAGTGGTGTACAGTGGATTGGCGTGGTGTGCAGGGGCATAGAGTTGAGCATTACATAGTAGAGTGCATTGGCATAGAGTGCAGTGGAGTAGAGTGCATAAATGCAGAGTGGCGTAGAGTGGAGTTGTGCAGAGCATATTGGTGTAGCCTAGACTGGAGTGGTGTAGAGTGCAGTGGCAAAAATTGCAGTGGTGTAGAGTAGAGTGGTACAGAGTAGAGAGGCGTAGAGTGCAGTGGCGTAGAGTGGAGTGGTGCAGTGGCATGGAGTGGTGAAAAGTGGAGTGGTGTAGAGTAGTGTGGAGTGGTGCAGAGTAGAGTGGAGTATTGATGGTGTGGTAGCACACTGCCATTACAGACAGCACAGTTACAATTGAAATGACCATTACTTTTGCACTGACATACAGTTTTACTAATAAATCTATACAGTGCACAGACGAAAATGTGAAGAAATTGCATCACCTAGTGTAATGATTTGTTTTGATCATATTAAAGTATTTGTTTACAACACACTTCAGAAATAACAAAAAATGTGCTTCATTTGTGTTCCTAATTGGTGGAGAGGTGTGGTGCAGCGGCCAGGGCAGCTGACTTCGGAGCACAGGGTTCACGGTTCGATCCCTGGCTCCGGCAGCAGCTAAGCTCAGCACCATGTGACTCTGGGCAATAGCTCACTTAATTTCCACTACGGCCCCCAGCGCCTTGAGACCCGTAAGGGTGAGTAGCTGCGCTATATAAAAACGGACTTACATTTACTAATTCTGAAATACTTATACGGTTCATGTATAAAAAAACCTCTTTCCTACCCCCAGTATCCAGCAAGAGTGTCACATAAATCCTCTCACTTTGAAGTCAGAGAAACAAAAGTAAACAAGTGCCCTCGACAGACAGCGCCTGACATTTGACTTTAGTCTTTGAATGCACGGCAAATGTGACGAGAACAAGATTTACAGGCGTGTTTACAGAAAGGGATCACTCAGAAGGATCCTGCAAATAAGGTTTGGGCAAGGAAAGGTATGAACTCAAGCTGGACTGCCTAAAACAAATAAAGCCAGCAAATGAAAAGCAAGAAAACATGAGTAACAAACCACAAAGCCAATGGCAAGCAACAGGCAGAATGCATTCCTAGGTCAAATTTCTGAGTACCATTGAGTTGGTTAACAATAAACATCTGTTATCCAGCTCCAAGACACCCTTGGGTGAACGTGCGCTTTACAAATACACATGTTATGTTTATGAATGTCCCCAGGATGTCTTTAGCAAACCGTAGGCTGCAACCTAAAAAGACTACAAAACTGCTTTATATAATTGTTCAAGTTTTTCTTGTATGTAGACATTAAAATGCAAAAATAGGAGGAGCCCGCATCCCCAGACTTAATTTGATCAAAAATATACATAACCTGTTTATCACTATCAACAGAAAAAGAGATTACAGAAGAGCAGAACATGTCCTCAGAAGAGGGGAGGCAGGAGGACAATGACAAATCTACAGCAAAATAAGAGTACTCATCTGAAAAAAGTGTCACCAAAGGTAAGTAACTTATTATTCTACAGGCAGATTATTCATATAGACGGACTCCCAAAGCAATGTCACCAAAAGGAGGAGATTCTGAAGAGTACAACAAAAGGCCGAACTCAGCTCAAAAACTCAAATCAGGGGGGGCGTGGCTAAGATGGCGGGCAAGTGAGAAGTCTTTCTCAGTCTCTCCATCCCTGCTGCTTCTTTAACCTTCTACGTGTTTAAATAACAAGGGAATCCAATTGTAATGGTCAGGGACCTTGGGTAGTAGTACGTTACAATTACAAAGTAGTCCCTGACAAGGGAAATTCACACAGGAAACAATGAATATAGGCCTGAAATCAGTGCTATATTAAAGCTGTATGTATCAAGAGAGAGAGAAAAAGCGTACTAGTTCACTTCCCCTGGTAATATCAATCAAGATCAATGAGAACTAGCTAAGGTAGAAGCTAATTGTTTATGTCTGAGAGAAGAAAAACCCATTGGTTTTTTTATGAAGACCCTCACCCACCAACCTAGTTGGTGGCATGCTTCATCATCGGGTCCCACCCAAGGCGCCGAGTGCACCTTGGGTGTGCTTCAACGCCTGTTTACAGCGGAGCTCTGGAGGCCATTGCCCTCCAGAGCTAGCACCCCCCTGCTCCCCCATTGACTACTGGACCTATGATGCGCAGAGCCCGGCGAGCTCGAGGTGGTGTAAGCGAGGCTCAGAGGATTGGGTGGCCACTCTCCTATGCTGCTCAGCCGCACTGGGAGGCGCATGGCGGCACTGGATGGCGCATAGGCCCTACAGCCTGTCTTGGCCCTTCATCTGCAGCTGTCAGCGTGGAATAGAGGTTGGCTGCTGGCTCACAGCCGTGACCCTGAAGCTTTGACGGGCCCACTACATCCAGGCACTGGCCAGAGCAACCAATGGTGTATCACCAGCCTCACATACAGTGACTCTTGCAAGACATTCTGGAGCCAGCTGTTTCGGGGGTCCCCGCTTCCTTGAGCACTTTCAAGAAGCTTTGGGGACATTCCCCTGAGGTGCTTGTGGGTGCCTCCCCCCGGTTCAACATGGATCCCCAGTGCCATAGACCTAGTTTTGGTCCCTGCATCCTGGCCCAGGGATGGTTTACCTGGACTCTCACATGGCATTGATTGCTGGCCTTGCTGCCTTGGGCCTGCCCCACGCTTAATGACTACTCACTCTTTGGAAGACTTTGACTGTGAAGCCTTTGTGGCCCCCTCAATATCAGAAGCGCTTCCTATAGAAGCTGCGATCCTCAGTGAGGACCCTTGCTCTATCGCCCACTTGGAGGAACATTGAAATTTTTTACGCCCCTTCCAATTCTGCAAATTTGGATAGCGAACTGGAGGGAGCTCCCTCCAACAGAATGAGTCGGGTGGCTCCCGACCTCGGCGGCCCTCCATCTGCCCACCTCCTGTGTGCTTTCTTGTCGCCTGGGGGCCCTTGCGGTTCGCTTCTCTGCTTCTGGCCTTGGGGCCCCTGCTGACCTGGAAGGCAGGCATCGCCTGGCTGCTGCATCCATCGGAGTTCGGCTCCTAGCCATGTCCTCCACTAGGACGAAGAAAGATCACTCCCTTAAGGACATGCTCACAAGACCTAATGGGAGTGACATGGGAGATAAGACACCTACCATTACTAAGAATTCTCAAGCCGAGTCGGATGACACAGATGGCCCAGTAACTAAATAATTTCTAGAAGCTCTTTTTGCCTCGCTCCGGGATGATCCCCAAGCAGTTAAAAGAGACCTCTGGTCTGACCTTTGTGAAGTTTGCAGGGACCTGGAGGAGGCTGGCGACAGGGTGTCTGCCCTAGAGGAACGTGACCCGTCCCATGATGAAGTTGAATGGCTCCAACAAAAAGTTCTCAGGCTGAAGGACCAACACCTTAATCTCCAGGCCCAAGCCGAAGATTTAGAAAATCGTTCTAGGAGAAACAATATCCGCATTAAAGAGGTCCCTACTCTGGCTGAAGGATCTGATCTGAGAGAATATGTTGGGTCCTTGTTCAGGCACCATACGCAATGGAAATCAAAATGGACAGAGTTCATCACGTTGGACTACCCAGATCAGACACAGCACCGCCTGCGGATATCTTAGTCTGCCTGCATGACTTTCAGTTGAAAGAGACTATCCTTTGTAAAGCATGGAAGGCCCATCCCCTTCAGTTTCGAGGTCACGTACCACTGCTCTACCAAGATCTGGTGTCTTTAACTCTCCAGACACGCAGAGAATTCCGCCCAATCAAATTGTATCAACTCAGATCTCTATCTGAAGCATACAGGGTTCTGGGTATTACTTATTCCTCGGAGTATCCTCATTGCACCGCCTCTCTAGACCTGTCGACTCATAAACACTCCCAATGGCGGCAGGTTGGCAACTTCAATGCAACTAAGAAACCAGACCCTTCTACAATAGCTCAAGAAAGACAATCAGTCCTGGAGGCGCGAACGGAGGGCACTGACAAGACCGATAAGACCTGAACTATTTGCACCTCTTCTTTTGTATTATTACCATGCCTGAAAGGAGGGCACCTTCGCAGCAGGGACAGGGGGCATTTAGCGCCTCGATCTGTGTGATGACCTGCTGTCCTTTTCTTTGGGGACCATCCGTTCTTGCGCCAACGGTTTCTTTTACCTGCCCTTATCTGGCTCAAGTTCCCGACTATGCACCCTGCCATGATGGACTTCTTTGATTGTTCAATGTATATTTAGTATGTTCTTGTTTAATAGTTTTTTTTGGCCCTTGTCTCAGAGACAGTCATTGCTCCCCGCTCTCTGTCGGATCATGCTCCCCTATCCCTATCTCTCCAAATCAATGTGACTCACCCACAGTCTTCTCACTGGTGTCTCAGAGATTCTTTGCTGCAGTTTCAAGCGGCAGTAGACTCCCTTCGACATAGTATTACTGATTATCTCCGGACTAACGACAATGGCGAGGTCCCATCATCATCTTGTGTCTGGGAGACCCTGAAACTTGTAGTTCGGGGAAAACTTTTTGCGATTTAAGCTGCAGAGAATGGAAAACGCCGAGATCAGCGGCTACTCTTAGAAAATACGTACTCTGAATTAGAGGACATTTATAAGCAGACGGGCGCCCCTAAGGTCTAGAGTGAACTGGAGAAAAAGAGGTTCCTCCTTAAACGTCTTGAGCTTGATCGGCCAGAATATGCTTTTATTTGCCTCAATCATAAATTGTATCTCTGCAGCAATAAATGTGAGAGGATGCTAGCTCATCACCTTCGCAGCCAAACCCACGCAGGTACGATTAGGGAGATTCACTCGGGCCCTCATTCGACAGCTCACTCTGATGCAGAGATTGCCTCTGCTTTCCGGGCCATTTATAGCTAACTTTACTGTATCGCGGATCGCTCTCAGAAAAACCCTCTCCTGATCTTACTGAAGCTAAGCTTACTACCCTTCCTTCCACGGAGTTAAAGACTTTAGACCAACCAATATGAATTGACAAAGTAATCTCGGCGAATCCCCACCTGAAACCTTTGAAATACCCAGGACCTGATGGTTTTGGTGCCCTTTTTTTTTTTATAAGGTTTTCTGCCAAGAGCTTGCGCCCATACTTTTTCTTTTTAAAAAAATTTTTTTATTGAAAAGCATAAAGCATAGCGATACAGTGACTATTTGCAACTCACAGTGTACACACATCATAATCGATTACAGAGCAGTCTCGCCTCATATGATACAGATGTCATCTCCTCAAGTGCATAGCTGCATTACCAGCCCAAGGTCCACATCTCATGGCCCGCTCTCAACAAAACATTAATCTTCACTAGCATTGTCTTACATAACAGTTCAGTACATGCAGGGATCTCAATTATGTTTGCAGGACATTATCCATTTTGTCTTATTTAATTAGAGCCTACCCCCTCAGCCTCTCCTGTTTCTTTCCCAACTAAGTACTGCTGGTACAGTCCCCAGAAGCTCCTAGGGCGGCTCTGAGGTGGTAACAAATTGTTGTACAATTGGAATTTGCCAAGTATAGTGAGGGTAAGTTCCAATTCTATTAAGGACACGGAGGCGAGGATTATGCTTATCTCTCTTCGCTTTATTATTATCAAAATCCAAGCAGCCAGAAAGATATTCAAAGAATTATAACAATAACAGTAAAAAACTACAACTCCCTACATCCAGGGAGGAATCCAAGTCCATAGTCCTTCCATTGTTTCCATTGTCCTTGGTACATAGTCCCACGTCTGTCTCTCTCCTTCCTCTTTCTTCGCGCGAGTCACGCCAAATCATCACTGGTCCTGTTTTGACCCATCGTTCCCTGGAAGAACAAAGATAACATTTGGGTATGGAAAAACCCAAAGAAAAACATACAACTTACGATGCAGCAAACGTTGTAGAAGAACTGAGTTTGAAGAACACTGAACATTTCCTAATATCACAAGGAAAACCAAGAAGTGATTACTTACTACAATACAGGCGGGTTCGCACCACCGTGCTCCGGGAGGGATAATCCTCGCCTCCGTGACCTTAATAGAATTGGAACTTACCCTCACTATGCTTGGCAAATTCCGATTCTATGTCAGGACCGGAGGCTTCAGATTATGCCAGTTCAAAGCTTACTTACTACTAATTGAGCCACATCCAGGACCAGTTTAAAATAAAACCTTTTGAACGTAGAGTCCGAAGACCAATCCGCTGCCCGCAATAATTCCTCTAGGCGCGCTCCCAGCGCAAACGCCTTAGAGGCCATAGCGCCTCTAGTTGAATGGGCACCAAATTGCTTTGTGTCAATACCCGCTTCTTGCATAACCCAATGCACCCATCTACTATTGTGGGAGAGGACACAGCCTTGTGTGGTTTCCTGAGTGCTATCAAGAGTTGTCGTTTGCCCGGAAGGCGGAGTTCCTGGGTCAAGTCTTCATATGCCTTCAGGCAATCTACCACGCATAATTTTGGGGTATCTCGAAAAGCCGGGTATGAGACTGTACGGGTGTGAGACTTAGCACGTCGTCCGATCGTGAAAACCACCCCTTCAGGAGAGAAAGTTCTCGCCGAAATGTCCAATGCTCGGACGTCTGAAACCCTTCTGCATGAGATTAAACACAACAGCATAGCCAGTTTAGAAGATAATTCCTTCAACAAAAGATATTTATTTGGCTGCCAAGATAAAGAGATTCAGAACGAGGTTGACGTACCACAGGACCGAATATCGAGGTTCCGGAGGCAAAGACAATCGGATACCGCGCAGAAGTCTGCAGACTAACGGATGTTCCCCAACTGGGGCTCCTTCTAGTGGAACATGACCCGCCGAAATTGCCGACCTGATCGCATTTATTGAACGATACGCCAGCCCATCTGACACCAAGTCTTCCAAAAAAGTTAAGATGGGAACGACACCTGCGACCACGGGATCCAAATTCCTTCGAAGACACCAACGAACCCATCTCGTCCAGGCGGACCGATAACGCTTTGTGGTACTATCTGCCCAAGCCTTAGACAAGAGGACCTCAGCCGGTCTCGAAAGACCTGGCAGCGACCAACATTGCCTGAAAGTCGCCACACCATGAGGTGAAGCAGCCCCTGTGTGACAAGATGATGCAGCATCCCGTCCGGATTCAGAAGCAGATGAGGACACAGGGGGAGTAGGATTGGTAAATCCCAAGAAAGTTCCAGAAGAACCGGAAACCAAACTTGAGACCTCCAACAAGGTGTTATCAAGATCACCTCCGCCTCCTGCTGGCGGATCTGGGCCGCCGCTCTCGTTATCATGGAAAAGGGGGGAAACGCATACCCTCTCTCTGCGTTCCAATCCTGAAGGAAAGCATCCGTGGCAAGTGCCATCGGATCCAGTCTCCAACTGAAGAACCGAGGAATTTGATTGTCCAGGCGAGAGGCAAAGAGGTCAACCGAAAACAGACCCCATTGAGAATTGACCCATTGGAAGATCTGGGGATCCAACTTCCAGAGACTGGAATCGCAAAGGTTTCTCGAGTGCCAATCCGCAATCTGATTGCTCTGGCCCGGAAGGTATTCCGCTGTCACCGAGATGTGATGATCCAGACAGAAACCCCAAAAATCCTTTGCCAAATTTGCCAACGCCCGGGAGCGGGAACCTCCCAATCGGTTGACGTATCGAACCGCGGAGATGTTGTCCATTTTCAAAAGTACGCAGGACTGCACTCTGTCCTTGGTCCAACATCGAACTGCAAAGGAGCCCGCTAGAAGCTCTAGACAATTGATATGAAGGTTCTGCTCGTCTACAGACCAAACTCCTCCGGTGGAAAAATCTCCACACTGAGCGCCCCAGCCTGACCTGCTGGCGTCGGGTTCTATGATAAGGTGTGGAACTGAACCGAAAATCGCCCGTCCGTTCCAAGCCTCCATGTGGGACAACCACCATGCAATCTCTTCCCTGGCCTCCGCCGAGAGGGGAACTAAATGGTAGTACGACTTCCCTCTCCTCAGATGGTACGCCTTGAGGCGCTAGAGAGCTCGATAATGTAGGGGGCCCGGGAAGATCGCCTGAATTGACGATGAAAGGAGGCCCACCACACGGGCCAGATGACGTAATGAGGTGTAAGAGGAAAGCGATACCAAAGGGGATGATGGACAGAGCGCTTGAGCTAATCAAACACTCACCCCCAGTCAACTGATCTGGGTTTAATCCATCATCATTCTTTAGCTCACTCCACCACCCCAGTTCAGACATGGCCATATGCAAATCAGTCTGACCCTGTGCCTCATGGGAACAGTCCAGCCCGAACTGCCAAGCCATGTCTTCCCTGGACCGGAAACAAGCATCCTGGGACCGGTTTCTGGCTATTCAGCCGTCATCAGCCAGGCTAGCTTGAATCCAGTGGCAAAGTGAGCAAGGGACCCACGTCTGGGCATACCCTGCCAACTTAGGGCGAACAAAGCGATACCAAAGGGGATGATGGACGGAGCGCTTGAGCTAATCAAACACTCACCCCCAGTCAACTGATCTGGGTTTAATCCATCATCATTCTTTAGCTCACTCCACCACCCCAGTTCAGACATGGCCATATACAATCCAGTCTGACCCTGTGCCTCATGGGAACAGTCCAGCCCGAACTGCCAAGCCATGTCTTCCCTGGACCGGAAACAAGCATCCTGGGACCGGTTTCTGGCTATTCAGCCGTCATCAGCCAGGCTAGCTTGAATCCAGTGGCAAAGTGAGCAAGGGACCCACGTCTGGGCATACCCTGCCAACTTAGGGCGAACAAAGCGATACCAAAGGGGATGATGGACGGAGCGCTTGAGCTAATCAAACACTCACCCCCAGTCAACTGATCTGGGTTTAATCCATCATCATTCTTTAGCTCACCCCACCACCCCAGTTCAGACATGGCCATATGCAAATCAGTCTGACCCTGTGCCTCATGGGAACAGTCCAGCCCGAACTGCCGTAATGAGGTGTAAGGCCTGGAAAGCGTTTGGCGCAATTCGTGCCGAATCTTTGCCATTTTTCGAGACGGGAGACTCAAAGTCGCCTGGACGCAGTCTACAACAAAACCGAGAAAGGTTACCCTTTGGGAAGGCTGGAGAACCGACTTGGCCTCGTTGATAATGAACCCTAGGTTCTGCAAAAGAGACACCGTCTGTTGGAGCTGAGTGGATAAGGTCCGAGGACACTGTGCCATAAGGAGAAGATTGTCCAAGTACACGATCATGCGAATGCCCTGAGCATGGAGGAACTCCACTGCAGGATGCAGCACCTTGGTGAAACACCAAGGGGTTGAAGAAAGACCGAATGGAAGGGCGGTGAACTCGTACACCAGATCACTCCAACAAAATTGTAGGAATCTTCGATGGGGCGGATGGATGGGAACTACCAGATAGGCATCCTTCAAGTCCAACCGCGCCATCCAATCGGACGGCAAGAGGACGTCGCGGAGCAGATGGATCCCCTCCATCTTGAAATGGCGGTAAACTAACCACCCGTTGAACTCCTTGAGATTGATGACTGGACGCCGGCCTCCGTCGGTCTTGTCCACCAGAAAAATGTTGCTGAGAAAACCGTGCGGGTGCAGAGTTGATCGGCAAATGGCACCTTTGCGGAGCAGCTCGGAGACCTCCTCGTCGATCAACTGTGCTTCGAGGGAACTGAATGCTATTGGTCGAGGAAGAACCTCCTGCCGGGGGTTTTCATAAAACTCTGTATGAAAACCCTGCACAGTCTGAAGGACCCATGCGTCTGAAGTAATGTCCGCCCACGCATGTCGAAAGGCCGCTAGCCGACCCCCGATGCGAACCTGTGATGCCGGAAGCACACTTACCATTGGAATGTCCTCCGCCGGTGTTGGCTTTGAAGCCCCCGCGTCCTCTGAAGCGTTGTCCTCGTGTCGGATGGAAGTTTGTGTAGTTCGCGGAAGTGTTATACTGCCCGCGACCAGAGCCTTGTCCCCTTGAGGGGTTCTGCTGGAAACCGCGGCTGGGCGAGCGGCCCCTGCCTTGCCCGGCCCCGCGGAAAACCCGCTGGTTGAAGACCCTTTTAATACTGGACTGGGCCTTGTCCAGAGAAGTGAATGTTGCGACAAATTTACTTAATTCCTTAACGAAGGGGTCGCCGAAAAGGCCCCCCTTGGCCACGGCTCCCGCCTCCGAGGAGGCCAAATCCCCAAGTTTAGGATCAAGTTTAATCAAAAGCGAGGGGCGACGCTCGGTTGACAGGGTGCAATTAGCGTTGCCCATGAAGATAATAGCCCGCTGGGCCCAGTTGGAAAGGACTTCAGGGGAAATAGGGGATCCAGAGACTTTGGCCTCTTCGGCCATGTCCAGGATTTTTGTCATTGGTCCGATAGCGTCAAGGAGCTTGTCCTGACAGGATCGCCAGGACCTGTCAATGCCCTTCCTGGGATCCTTCATGTACTTAGCCAGAAAGGTGGCCATCTTAGGATCCAACTCTGGTGTGAAAGCAATTTTGTCGTCCAAAGAGGGTCTAGGACACTCCGCCCCTTAAACAACCTCGAGCCTCCTTCTCGAGGGGCTTGCGGAGCCGATCCGCGACAAATCTGGCTACCTTATCGCCGGGAACCCAGGCCGCCGACCGTGGGTGCATAATGTCGTCGGGGTTGAGCATGTCACAGTCCTCAGGGACTGTGGAAGTGGAAGGGGTAGCTGCCGGGCGCCAAGGCCGTGAAGACCCCGCCTCCTCATCCGTATCTCCTTGAGTGTCATCATTGTCCGTCCCAGGAGAAGGGGGGTCTAGGATATCCTGAGGGGCGTCTGCCGGTGGGGGAGCGGGGGCGGTCGGCGACACCTTAGCCAGAAATGCGGTCTTAAGGCGCGCAAAAGCGTCCACGTCCACCCCTTCAGGCCGTTGCTTCTTAGACGGTGGAGGACTTTTACCAGTCTGCTGGCTCGGGTTCGCAGGAGGCTCTGCGCGCGCTGCCGCTAATTTAGCGCACTCTTGGATTATTCTATCAGAGAGGCGTTGCTCCATAGGGCCAACCACCTCATTAACCACTCGGTAGATTGAGGAGTCAACCGCCTCGTAAAAATCATCGTCCCAGGGTAAGTATCCCCGGACCTCCTCCTCACAATATTCAGATTGGGCCTCCATAGCTAAAGGGAAGCAAGTACCCCTGTCAAGGGAAACCAAAGAAGACACAAATAAATAAATGCAGAGAATAATCCCTTTTTTAAACGTGCTGAGCACTACCAATTGCCAGTTTTGGAAACCAAACCAATGGGGGGCAGGCTGAAAGGCTGCACAGTTTTTGGGTAACCCCAAGGGTCACAATAGGGCTGCACTCACCCAAAATGCGCTATTGCCCTCAGTAAAACTGACCGGGTCTACTGCCTCCCAGCGCGTCTAATAAACCTGCCCAAAGCGTGTCAAACTGTGCGCGTTTGCGCGCCAACCGCGGGCGACCGTTACACGGTACCTGTGCAATACTGCGCTCGCGAGCGCGTGTCAGTCGTGGGAAAACCCGCTATACGGACCCACGCCGGGGCGTAGGAAAAGAGAACGTGCGGGGAATACAACCCGTTAAAACGGGCGTCAATGTGAGGCAGTCAGGGACAAGGCTCTTATACTCCTTTCTCTCGCAGCGCGGCTCCTCGTCTGAGGAACCGCGACGCGAGAGCAACGAGTCGAGCGAGTCCCTCTAGCGGGCTACAAAAGCACCGCACCAGCAGGGGGCCGGCCGCGTAAGGAGCGGAAAAACGCTCCCGCGGCCGGTTGAGGAATCTGGAATAGAAAAGCAAAAGTCTGCAACCTTCAGAAAAACGCGCATACATAAGGCAATTCAGTATCAAAACATACATCAATAACCCCAACTACAATATAAAGGAGAAGGGAAAGTCGACTTAACCTGCTGAGAAGCAGCGAAGAAAGAGGAAGGAGAGAGACAGACGTGGGACTATGTACCAAGGATAATGGAAACAATGGAAGGGCTGTGGACTTGGATTCCTCCGTGGATGTAGGGAGTTGTAGTTTTTTACTGTTATTGTTATAATTCTTTGAATATCTTTCTGGCTGCTTGGATTTTGATAATAATAAAGCGAAGAGAGATAAGCATAATCTGAAGCCTCCGGTCCTGACATAGAATTCAGATTGCGTGTTACAATATACCATATCCTTAGACCAATCAGTTACAGTAGGCATAGGTACCCGCGCCCACCGCATAGCAATTCTACATTTGGCTAGCAACAATCCCATACCTCTGAACTTTCGCACCTATTTCGGCAGCTTTCCAGTATACCCCAGCAGTGCCAGCAGTGGGTCCATCGTAAGCGCAAGGCCGGTGATTTCGTTCAATGTTTGGAAGATCTGCTCCCAGAACTTCGCTATCCCCAGGCACATCCAGGCAATATGTAGAAACCCTGCCGAGGGGCCCGCATCTCTCGCAATCTGCCGAATCACGTAGGCCATAACGAAACAGTCGTACTGGTGTGTAGTAGACTCTGTTAAGATATTTAAAATGAATCAGGCGATGTCTGCCATTCAGGGATACATATTGTGTGGCCTCACAGTAATACTGCCAAACAGTGTCCTCAAGAATCACCCCCAGTTCAGTTTGCCATTCCAGCCTGGCCTTAGTATAGCGATTTCTTCTATAATCCTGCATTATGTCATAAACAATAGAAACAATCCTTCTAGGGGTCGAGCAGCGCAATAGGTGAGAGAGTGCCCACAGCTCGAGCGGCTCCAGCATGTCATCTCCCAATAATTCTTGCAACGTGTGTCTCACTCTATAAAATTGAAAGCGAGCAAGAGGTGTGAATTCGCGATCTTCAATATCAAACTCCTCCCAACCCCGGCCTTGCCCGCTGAGAACAAGACACCTACCTTGGTGATATCTAGCGTCGCAAGAGCATGTCCCACCCCCTTCTCTCCACTTATCGGGAGTCAATGACACCACTCAATCGAGTCAAAGGAGAATATAAAATCGTTCCCGCCTGCCACTTCAACAGATTTTGCCATGCATGGACTACCGAGTTAACTGAGTCCAGGACTCCAGTCCTTCTGAGGGGGGCCGGAAACAGTACCATTGATAACGAATCAGGAGCTGCGGCCACCTTTTCAATTAGTAAATGAGGAGGACACACTTCCTCGTGGATCCAGTGGAAGGCATGGGAGCCCTGCGCCGCTCTATAATATAGCTCCAGATCTGGAGCCCCCAGTCCTCCATATAGTATGGCAGTGTGAGAACGTCACACTTGACGTGCGGCTGTTTCCCTGCCCAAGCCAATCTCATCAATAGTGAGCGAATCGTCTTAAAGATTTGCACAGTTAGTACAATCGGGATATTCAGAAATAAGAATCTGGGTATGACCACCATCTTCATTAAGGATATGCGTCCTAATAAGGACAGGGGAAGGTGGATCCACCTATCCACATCTTCTTCTAGTCTGGTGATTGCTTTGCCGTAAATTTCGCTGAGGACCAGGGCCGAATCCGTATGTACCTGTATTCCTAAATAACTGATTGGTTCCGACGTCCACTGTAGGGGGTAGTCCAGGCCAACATGAACCATAGCAGGAGATAAGGGAAAGATTGTCGACTTGGCCCAGCTGATTTTAAGTCCGGACATTTCCCCATAACGTACGATCTCATCTAGGATCAAGGTCAAGTTGGTCTCCGGATCCCTAACGTACAGCAACGTGTCATCTGCAGATGCTGGTACAATGAGGTTGTAGTTAGGAAATCTAATCCCCTATGGCCGTGATATTCCCTTAAGGCACATGCAAGGTACTCAGCCACTAAGGCTTAAAGCAATGGGGACAGCGGGCACCCCTGCGGAGTGCCTCTCGATATTTTAAAAGGGTTTGTGACTATATCTCCAACTCGTATCCGAGCAGCAGGAGAGCTGTAGAGCACCTCCACCAATCTAAGGAAAATTTCCCTTACCCCATTCGTCTCAGTACTGTATACATAAAAGTCCATTCCATGGAATCAAAGGCCTTTTCTGCATCCAGAAAGACTGCTGCCGCTTTAACCTCGGGTTTAATGTGTTGTATCGCACCAAAAACCGTTCTCAAATTGTATGACAAGTTGCGCTCTGGGACAAAACTCGACTGCTCTGGGCCCACCACCAATGGTACCAATGGGACCAGCCGATTAGCCAAGATCTTCGCAAAAGTTTAGTGTCTACATGCGATAAGGGCCTAAAGGACGAGCATTCGTCCGGGGGTTTACCAGGTTTTAATATAGTGACTATAAGTGCTACTCTCATTGAGGGTAGCATCGTTCCATCTTCGCCCATCTCCTCAAATAGATTAATCAAATGTGGGATCAGAAGCTCCTTGAATTCTTTATAAAATGCTACAGTGAGGCAGTCTAGCCCAGGTGCGCCCCCCACCCGCATCGCATTTAGTGCAGAAAGGACCTCGTTCGGATCTAATGGTTTCATTAAATGCTCACTATGCTCATTAGTTAACCATGGCATCTGAATATGCTCTAGGTATTCTGAGATTACTGCTACATCTGATCTCATTCTAGTACCGTACAATTCTGAATAATATTGACTAAATCTTCCTGCAATCTCCATAGGGTCAGTCAGTAGTTCTCCGTCTGCCGCTCACAACTCCGTCACATTCCCCACCGCCCTCCTGTCACGTAACAAAGCAGCCAGCACCGTGCCAGTCGCTCTCCCTCCCCGTATGTCCTAGCTACAGCACACTTCCCTAAGTGTTTTATCTCGCTGTCTGCGATTTTGTGATACTCTTCAAGCGCTACCTTTAAGTTATCAGCTGCCATATTATTACCATCCTCTAGAACTTCCTTCTCTAATTCTGCCAATCGCTTTTCCAAGTCTACCAGACGCTGTCGGAAAGAGCAAAGGACCCCAGAATGCTTAGACATGGCCACCCCCCTGATGTACACTTTGAACGCTTCCCAAACAGTGGAAAACCGTTGAACAGATCCAATATTCGTATCAAAAAAACTTTCTATAGCTTCAGCTAATTCAGACCTAAAAACACTATCCAGCAGGGAGTACGGAGGAAATCTCCATGTGAAGGGAGCTGGCTTCTTTCTCGAGATTTCAATATCTAGCATTATTAAGGAATGATCAGAGAGAGAATGGGGTATTATCTTGCATTCTCGTATCTGCTGAAACAGAGGTCTCGATATGAACCAATAATCTATTCTTGTGTGTAAGTTGTGTGGGGCCGAATAAGGGGTGAATCCCCCCACTCCCGGGGAGCATTCTCTCCAGACATCTAGTAGATCCAGTTGGACAGCTATATCACATATGACTTTGGCCGCAGCTGACAGGCGTTGCGCCGGGCCCCCATAGCGGTCTAAGGAGGGCTCCAAGACACAGTTTAAATCGCCTCCCCCACTGTATTGGCACATTGACCTTTGCTCGCATATGATCTAGCAGCTCTTGATAAAACTGTGGGCAGTCATAGTTGGGTCCGTATACATTGACTATATACCAATCAACGCCCTTCCCAGTGCATCTCGAGATCACATATCTACCGCCAGGGTCAGCTTCAAGAGCCACTAGCTTAATCCCTGATTTCGGGTTGACCCAGGTAAGTACCCCCCTGGCATGGGTTGTGAACCCCGCTACATGGAAGTGTCCGTGCAGACGCCTGCGTGTAAGCATGCTACTGCCCATCGGGAGATGGGACTCTTGTAATAGTGCGATGTCTATCTCGTGCCTCATTAAGTATGCAGCTACCTTTGGCAACTTTCTAAAATCGTTTAGCCCCCTAATATTCCAGGTGAGCAGACAAACTCTGCAGCCGCTATACTCTATCATGGCAATGCACTTCTGTCATAGCTGTGGTGACTACATATATCTTTCTCCCCAAAATCCCATTCGGGTAATCTCTCAATTTCTGAATATCAAATATACACTGTGTGCTCACTGCAAAGTCATATAGAGCAACAACATATCCCCACCCCCCCACGCCATGCAGACCCCAGCTTGGCATGGACAATACCATCCCTCCCTCCCAACAACCCGTTGCATTCTAGTGAAAATTACAAAATCAGAATAGCTATCACAATCTAATACCATGTGATGGGTAACACAGAGGGGCGGATGTTACCGGCAATACCCTTAAGTGCGTTTGAATAGAGGGGAGTATTCGTAGCCATCATCTTATATTAGGCACTTCCAATCAAAAACCCAGAATGTTGGGTGCCACTAGAGCAAGGCTGGGTGTCACCAACAGTCATGTAAGTCTCGTATCAGGGTCAGGGTAATTTTACGGTAATTAACAGCAACAGTCGTGACCCAATAACTGTTCCAACCACTAGCGATAATTGCAGCTTATAGTCACTGCTGGCGAGCCAGCGCAGCCCCAGTCCTCCGGGCAGTTACAGCCATCTCTTAGGCATCCCAAGTCAGAGTATAGTATGCAACATACCTGCTTGTAGGGTACGAAGCAGGCCAGCTCACCAGCCCAATCCGATTACTCCTCTAAGGCGCCTCCTGACGTCTCCAGTTGTTCCTCCGCCGTTCGCTTTTTGGCCTCCGGTTTATTGTACTCCCTAAGGGCCTTCTGTAGGGACTTAGGGTCATGATGAATGGATCATCAAGAATATTCACAGACCCTAAGTCTGGCCGGGTACAGCATAACGTAGTCGAACCCAAGATCTCGCAGTTTCCACTTCAGGGGTGCAAACGGTCGCCTCTCTTCCTGCACTTTCATAGTGAAATCGGGGAATAGCGAGAGGGAGGACCCCTCAAACTTCATTCCCGCAAATCTCTGGCACGTTTCAGTGCAGTGTCTCTGTCCCTGTAATTCAACAATTTAGCAATCACAGGTCCAGGAGGGGTGCCAGGAGGAGGCCTAGGGCCCAAGGAACGATGGGCTCGCTCAACAATGAATATATCTGAGAATGTGTCTCGGCCCAGGAGAGTCACCAGCAACTTTTCGACAAAGACCTCCATATTTTCCATCGCCGTTGTTTCAGGCAGCCCCGTAATTTGTATGTTGCTGCGCCTTGACCTTGCCTCCAAATCCTCCGTCTTGTCTTGCAGGGCTGTGAGTAATTTCCCCATCTGTTTTTGCACATTGTCGGTCTCCATTTGGGCGTCTTCGACCTCAGACACTCTTCTTTCCGTCATGTCCAGACGCTCCGCATGTTTGTCAATGCGCTCTGACATCTGGTCCATCCTGTAGGCCAGAGAGTCTATTTTCCTATCTATGGTGGATAGGCTCTTCTGCATTGCAGACAATATCTGGCGGATGTCTCCCTCGGGTTCCTCGGTGGCATTTTGTTGTTCCCCGGCAGCTTTGTCTGCATCGTCGTCTCTATGGCGTGCCTTTCGTTGCTCGAACTGCAGCTTAAGCTGAGACTTGTCGACTTTACCCATAGTCTCCGCAAGCCTGTCTAGTTTAGCACTGGCAACTAACTCCCGCAGGGCGCAATGAGGGGCCTCCATGAAGTTGCAGAGAAGCAAAGCCTCACACCCCCCTCAGTGCTGCGTAGTCTAGTCAGTAGTTGTGCCCTGCAGGCTGTGTCCTGGAGGCGCTTGGTTATTCAGGCCCACTACACCATCATTCGCCGCTGGCCCTGTAGTATTTCACTCGCCTCCCAGATCCACGGGGTAGTAAGTGCGCTATTTATTCAGTGTCCCTTCCCTTGTTGTCAGGGATAATCATGCTCCGCTTTGCTTATTACTTGGCTCTGCCTCCCCCTTTGTAGCTGGTATCGTGCAGCTCTCACCTGCTGGCTTCCACCTTAGCGGGCCCGTTATTCAATGACGCCGCACACACAGAAAGCCCGGCCTCCACTCCTCATCTCCGATGCAGCAGTACCTATTGCGTGCAAATCCTCGGGCCTCACTGGAGCCAAATCGCCTAGTAGGGCGGCGGGTGGGGCCTAGTTCACTCGCCCCGTCAGGCCTCTGTCTACACAGGGCCCGTCTGCGCACTCCGCGGCTCGTCCCAGGCTGGGAGGCGCCCCAGCACACCGCTTCGGCTAGTCCAATGAGTCGCGCTCACCGCGACCCCGCCATATCCCGCATTAGGCCTCAGAGTGCGTAGGCTTCAGATCAGGCCACACGACAAGGGTGCCCTTTATCCCTGGTTCTCTTCGACTTATATATGGAACCCTTGGCACACCGGCTGCAAGATAATCCTGACAGCACCGGTGTAGCGTTTGGAGGTGTCCAACATCTCATCAGCCTTTATGCTGATGATGTCATCTTATCCATAGCCAACCCCATGTCCTCACTCCCTGTGCTGGTTTCTAAACTCCATCTATTTGGTGAGGTATCTGGTTTAAAGTAAGCCTACAGAAATCACAGATTCTGAACCTCTCCGTGGAGCCCACGCACGAGCTTGCCCTGCATGCTCAATTTCCGTTTGAGTGGGCAAAGCACTCCATTGATTATCTTGGTATCAAATTGGCCGGTACCCTTTCCAGCACTCTGTCTTATAATTATTCGGCCCTCATCTCCCAGACATGTGGAGCGTTAGCTGCATGGAGACGACTTCATTCGTCTTAGACTGGCCGAATAGCAGCTATAAATATGTCCATACTCCAGACGCTCTCCCTGACCCCTCCTCCTAAGGCTCTGCAATCCTTGTAACTTGAGATAAGCAACTTCTTGTGGGATGGTAAAAGACCTCGCCTCCATCAAAGGTTAATTTATCATCAGAAAAAAAATGGGGGTCCTGATGGTGCTCCGAAAGTTCCAAGCGGTATGTTAGAATAGAAATTGTTTATGCTTTTATAGTGCTCCATGTAAGTTAGCATTCGCTGCGCCATTTTCTATTTGGGCACCATTTTAGACTGTTCCAAACTGATTTAGTTCAATTCCGAGAAATGTTCCTCTTAGAGTTTTGTTTCTGCCACGTTAGGCTTGTTTCAGTAATGAGCACACTGTTTATGTCAGCACATAGCTTTCTCACTAGATAGAGGCCCTCTCCCCTTGTCTGGAGGCGGGCTCTGGATGGAACAACCTTGGACCATAATACTTTGTGTAAGATAGGAGCGCTGAAACTGTTTTTTCTGTATTTCACTATTTTACTGCACCTGCTTGGAAAATTCCACTGTGGGCGTGTTTTCGCCCGGATACGAAACGTACATAATGTATCTTTATGCTTGTCGATTTCAGTTCCCTCTGCAGCACTCCTAGCGAATGGGCAGATAGGGCTCCGCTCTGGGTGTATATGAATAAACAGTTATTGGTTTGTATTCTCTACTGTCCGACCGACTCCTCATTTAGTACGGAAGGCTGAGAGGTGGTCATTAGTGACCCGGGTGGCTCTAAACGGGTTAAGCCCTTCAGTTGGCGCCCGAACAGGGACTCCTTCGGGTGATTGATCCATCCCCTTTCCGCAGCTGGGGGGAGGTCGAGGACATCGTCGGGTCGGACTGACGGCACAAGGATCCCTGCACGAAGAGTTTCTATTGCTTGCAGCTGCTCCTTCTGTCCCACCGCACGGTGCCTCACCCAGTGGTCATCCCGACTGGAGTCCTGAACAGCGAAACCCTTGGATATGACCGTTTGGTGTGATGAGTCGGCAGTGGAGAACTGTTTTGTTGCATCACTGATATCAGGTGAGTTTGTTTTGGTTCTTTGTGGATATGGTGCTGTTTGCGTTAAAGTTTGGTACGGTCTGAGGACTGCTTTGATAACCAAAGTATTTGCAAATACTTTGCCAGGTAAAACTAATAACTTCGTTTTTCTTTCGAAATGCCTGACCTAAGCAAACTTTGGAATTTGTGTTGTTGTTATTGTTCTGCAGATGCTCGATTAGAAGAAGCTCAACCTGCGCCTCCTGAAGGCAGCCCTAATTTTGATATGTATGTGAAACATGGTCTTGGCCCTATTATGTTTAGTACATTATGGCACAAATATACGAGGGACAATACCGAGTTACAGTGGCCTTTGACGGGCACCTTTGATGAACAAAAGATTGGGTTTTTACAGGAACAGTTATTTAGGAGACGAAGTAGACAGTCGATGTTTGATTCCCTCAGGACTTGGCAGAAGGAGGCCATACAGAGGCCGTTAAAGACGGAGAGGGACGCACGGAAAGGAAAAATGCAAACATTGACACAGAAAGCTGTGGCATATGATAGAGAAAAGCAGGAGACAGGAATTGAATGTGAAGACAGGAGATTTCGGCTGCATATCGACAAGTCTTTTTTGGCCAAAGAGGAAAATGATACTTTTGTCGAGGAGTTTTTAGATACTCGACCCCCGCCTCCTTATGCTCCGCAGAGGATATATCCCACTGTTCCTTTGCAGTCACAACAGCCTGTTTCATCTGCTTAAGCTGTTCCTGCATCGACGGCTGTTACCTCGACAGCTTTGGCTACCGAAACCCCTTCTCCTTCTTTGTCCTCGCCATCTTTGATGACTGTGACTTCTAGTACATCTACTGTTTCAACACCTGTGTCCTCCGTTCTTTCTCCTCAGTGCAAGCGTTAACAACAATTGTACCTGCTACTTCTGTAGCTTCTCCTTCTCTAGTTTTTCATCCTCCGATACTTTCGCATGCTGAGACGCCAGTATGAGGGTTTGAGGACAGGGATTGGGCGAAGTTCAGGGAACGGATGGGTCCGTTGGTGAACTCTGGAGTAGGAGAAGATGAGAAGGAGGTGTTAGCAAGACAGGCTAAGAAGTGGGCTAGTAATACGGTTTATGGCGCTGAGGACATTTGGCAGGCTGTGCGTGAGTTTGAGCCTTTTCTACAGCAGCACGTTCTTCAGCATATATCCGCTCATTGATTAATCTTTGGCACACACACATTAAAATTGAGGTTCCACAAGTGTTATTTGATATTAAAGACCGTGTTTTTGTAGCTGATTTAGCCCTAGGACAGGTGCTTGCAAATATTAATACTATAGTTTCCTACAGAGTTCGGTTGTATGAAAAGAGTCCCACTACAATTACTCAGTTCCCTATGCATGAGGTCTATCCAATACATCATCCAGAGATACCCAAGTTAACGGACCAGCTTGGTAACGTCACTAGACCCAGCTGTAGCTGCCCGTTTTCAGGAGCAATGGGTTTATACTCCGTGGAAAAGAAGCGAGGTTTTAGCCCTTAAGGCTACGTTGCCCGACCCTAGGAAAAATCCTACAGCTTATTATAAGGAATTAACAGGGGCTGCCTCTTCTGCTGTTATGACTCTTGCTGATATTGAAATGATTTTTGGTCTTCTTGTTCCGGTCGATATTTGGAGACAGGTTCAAACTCAAGATCATGTTGCAGAGTTGGGCGGTACATTGGATGTGATTGAAGGATGGGATCTGGAAAGGAAGCCAGGTGATAAACCCCGAGCTGAGATACTTGCTTTGCCTGGTCGTATCATTACTTATATGCACACTCTTATTCCACCTCAGAAGGTAAGTTGGGAGAGATTGACAGCTTGCCGGCAGAAGAAGGATGAGAGTGTGTCTGATTTCTTTACTCGGTTTGAGGACACGTTCTTGGATTATAGTGGGCAGGATATGTCCCCTGGGGGAGGAGTTTGATTGTTTGTAGACCGGTTTGTTACTGACCTTCTTCCTGAAATAATGACTCGTTTGCAGGCGTCGGAGAGTACTTGGTCTACGTCTTCTCCCTCTGTTATTTTGAATATGGCCCAATATTATGAACACCGAGACCAGGAGGAAAAAGATAAAACTGATAAAAAACATAAGGATTTAAAGATGAAGGTGTTGTTACAGCAAGCATTTAGGGGAAATAATAGGGGACATCTGCCATGTACTCGGCAACCTTCAACGACACCTTTGGGGCAGAATCAGTGTGCGTATTGTAAGGAAGAAGGTCATTGGCGTAGGCAGTGCCCTGTGCTTTTACAGAAGGTTGCATCCCCTAGAGGACGAGGTTCTGGTGGTAGAGGCCGTGGGACTGACAGAAATCAGAATACTGTGACTTCTGTGGGCCGGTCTGACAATAATTAATTTGATGACCCAAGAGATGGACAGTATTATCATGATGATTATGATATGAATGATGTGACGGGTATGTCTTATAGTTAGGTCAGCCAGGGACAGAGCGAGGGACCAGTTCCAATACCTGTAGATCAGTGTGGTCCTTATGTCACAGCAGATTTGCAAGGCTCGACTAAGGAATTTTTGGTGGATACAGGTGCAACAAAGAGTTCCGTTTCTCGACATATGGTCCCCGGGGCGGCTCTGTCTGGCCACAATAATGTTTCGGTAGGTTTTTCAGGTGTACCGGTTGTAAGCCCCATTTCACGCCCCCTTGCATTGACTGTTGGTCCTTTCACTGTGGAATCTCCGTTCTTGTTAACATCGAATTTTGGTGAAAATTTGATGGGTTGTGACCTGTTGAAGAAATTACATGCTACTATCTATTGTTCCCCTGCCGGTGTCTATATTACTATGGGTCCGGATGTGAGTACTAAGCAGTGTTTGTCTCAGGATGTGCCCCTTCCACCTGAATTTGCTCAGATACCACCCACGCTGTGGGTCACAGGTGATACAGACGTGGGTTTGCTACATATACCACCGGTTTCTATACAAGTTAGGGATAATGCTATTCTACCCTGCATTCCCCAATATAAGATACCGCAGGCAGGCGAACGGGCTCTTCAGATTATTCAAGATTTGATACGGAAGGGAGTGGTTGAGGAAACGCCTGCCAACATTTGTAATAGTCCTATTCTTCCGGTTCAAAGAGGACACCTTCAGGTTCCTCTGATGTTATTGATGACGTTTATCGCTTTGTGATTGATTTGCGAGAGGTTAATAAGATTGTAGTTCCGCAGTTTCCAGTGGTCCCTGATATCACTACGCTCTTAACAATGATTCCATCCACTGCTAAGTTCTTTTCTGTTAGTGATTTGAAAAATGTATTCTTTAGTATTCCTATTCAAACAAACAGTAGGTATTTGTTCGGGTTTACACTGGCCGGCAGAAGCTTTAGATTCTGTCGCGCTCCTCAAGGCTATACGGAGAGTCCTAGTATTTATAGTCAGGCATTAAAAAGTCAGTTCGATTAATTATCGCTTCCTCAAGGTAATGTATTGGTGCAATATGTCGATGACCTATTGATTGCTTCTGATACGGAACAGGGTTGCAAGGACAGTACGGTGAAATTGCTATTGCATTTGGCACATCATGGTCATAAGGTCTCTCTTTCCAAATTTCAGTATTGTCGACAGGAAGTTACCTATCTAGGTCACCTACTGTCGAAGAAGGGTAGGAGATTGACCCCTGAACGTATCAGTACCATTGTTACAATGCCCATTCCACAAACTCAGAAGGACGTACGCACTTTTATAGGTATTACCTCTTACTGTCGACAGTGGATACCAAATTATTTGCTACTAATCAAACCTTTGCTTACATTAACAACGAAAGCAGTGCATGAGCCTTTGCCTTGGACGCCCAAATGCCAGCAGTCTTTTGAGCAATTAAAAATTGTGCTTTGTTCGGCTCTGGTGCTTGGCACACGTAACTACAAGAAACCGTTTGTGCTCTATGTCCACGAGATGGCTGGTTGCGCACTTTCTGTCCTAACACAGAAATTTGGGGATAAACAGAGGCCTTGTGCTTAATTTTCTGCTGTGCTTGACCCTGTTGCTAGGGCCCTTCCGAGTTGTCTGTGGCCACTTCGATCAGGCAATCGGCTGGCCTCGTACTTGATACTGACCTTTACAGTTATGGTACCCCATGCTGTGGATACACTTTTGAATAAGACAAAGACACAGCACCTCACCAGTGAACGTCTTACTGGCTATGAATTGACATTGTTTGCTAAACATATTACGATCAAAAGATGTGCCACTCTGAACCCAGCCACGTTACTACCCCTCCCTTCTGAGAATGATGCAGTCGACAAACATGACTGTATTTTCCGGACGGAAGAAAAGACGAAAGGACGGGTAGACCTGACTGATGTTCCCTTAACTGACCCCCAAGGATTACTATATGTCGATGGCTCCTGTTTTAAATTACCAGATGGCACCATCACTGCAGCCTATGCTATCACTACGTTGCGTACAGTGGTAGAGACATCACGGGTCCCCCATCAGCCGGCTCAAGCTGCTGAGCTTGCTGCCCTTAGCTTGCGAATTGAGTGAAGAGTCGGTTGTCAATATTTATACTGACAGCCAGTACGCATTCGGGGTCCCGCATAATTTTGGGCGACTCTGGGCAGAGAGAGGGTTTCTTACCTCCCATGGTACCAAGATTTAGCATGGCCACCTTATTTTGCAGCTTTTGTCTGCTTTAACGCTCCCCAAGAAATTGGCAGTCATCAAATGCAGCGCCCATAGAAAAGTTACAGATGATGTGGATAGAGGAAATGCTTTTGCAGATCAGGTAGCTAAGGAAACGGCCCGAAGTAAGATGAAACGCATGTTCATTGCAGGTCCAGCTAGGTAGGTTCCTGAAGTTGTCATGTTTGAGAATACTCTTGAGAGTGTAAAAGAGATACAGAGTGAAGCTACAATAGAAGAATTAGCGAAATGGCAGGAAAGTACAGCACAGTTGAATGAGGAAGGGTGTTGGATTGATAAATCGGGGCACCAGAAATGGATGTTGCCCGATGCATATGTTCTTCCCGTGGTTACTATGGCACATGGTCCAGCTCATATTAGTGTAAAAGGCATTTGTAAATTGTTAGCCCCTGTGTGGCATAATGATAACATTTCTAAGACAGCTGCGCATTTGGTGAAATACTGCATGGATTGTATGATGCATAATCCAGGGAAAAGTACCCCTACACCACCTGGCAATTTTGCACCACCCACTTTTCCTTTGGAAGTCCTTCAAATGGACTACATCGAATTAGAGAGATACAATAATCTTAAGTATGTTTTGGTGGTTGTATGTGCGTTCAGTAAATGGGTTGAGGTCTACTGCACTAAGTATAATTACGGCCATTACGACTGCGAAGGTACTCCTTAAAGAGTACTTTCCTCGTTTCGGCTTGCCCCGTGTTATTTAAAGTGACAACGGAAGTCATTTTAATGGGAAAGTGATTAAGTTGATTTGTGAAGGGTTGCACGTTCAGCAGAAATTTCACGATGCCAATCAACCCCAGTCAGCTGGCTTTGTTGAGAAGTACAATGGTACTCTCAAACTGAATTTGGCGAAAATCCAAGAGACAACAGGGTTAAAATGGCCAGATGCTTTGCTGTTAGCTCTTTTGTCAACAAGAACAACAGCTCATTTTAGAACAGGATTGTCACCTTACGAGGTTGTGTTCGGGCGCCCGGCAAATGTCTTGGGCGTCCTGCGTACTTGTAGGTATTCAGATATTGAATATCCTGTGTTGCTGGATTATCTTGGCCAGTTAACAGAAAGTTTGCGTTCTATTCACCAACAGATACAGGAGTCTCTACCTTCTGTACCAGAGGGGCCCGGCCACGACATTCAGCCCGGGGACTTCGTGCTTATCAGAAATTTCCAGGGAAGAAAAGTCTAGAGCCGCGCTGGAAGGGTCCTGAGCAAGTTCTGTTGGTGACACGGACGGCTGTAAAGGTTGCTGGCCGAAAGAACTGGGTTCATGCTATACACTGCAGGAGGATTCCTTTGAATTACGATCAGTGGGTGAAGGAGGGAGCTGGCGATACAGAGTGCGAGCAGGTGCCCAGGTTCGTTCCTTTCAGCGACGCCCAGTTGATCTGGACCCAGACAGATAAGGAAAACGATGATGTTTTGAATGAGGCTGTTCCCCCAGAAATTCAAGCCATCCAGGAGCCTTTGTTTATTGATCACACGGTGCCTGGGGCTACCAGGTACAATTTGCACCCTCGGCTGAGGGATACGGAGTCCAAGGAGAAGAAAGATTAGGGATGGACTGTACAAGATAGGTAGTACTGAGCCATAGTACCAATGGAATTAATTGAAAATTAGTGGAAGATTTTGTACTCGCTTTGCCTTTATTCTCTGAACATTAGCTAGGGTGAGCAGAAGTATACCTTGCAGGTATACCATCTTTATCAACGTGGGATAGATTAAAATAGCTTAGGACAGAACAAGCTCCACTGCCAGTGCTCAAGAGCGCCAACTTATTGATGGACGATAGGAGCCTGTACCAGTGAGGCTCTGACGGACACTGGGAACGTGTATATTTTCTTTGCACTTTTGCTTCTTTGCAATCCATTATGCATCCTTTTGGTAGAAAGGTTGCTGACGAAGAGCAGCCAATGGTTCTTGTTGCACAGCATAATACGATGTGGACACAGAAAGACAAAATGAAATGTGTTGTTCTTTTGGTTTTATTGATAATAATATTGTGTGGGGTGTCATGGGTTTTGGAAAATGATCAAAGTGTACCTTTACGCAGTAAGGGTAAGGTTATCTTCCCGAAAAGAAATTAAAGAACAGCCCCGAGTAATGTATTTCTGGAGACACATAAGAGATTCTTTGGAGAAGGGACAGCTTGTTACCCCACTCAATCCGTTACTAGTCTGTGTACTACATATCCATTGTCACTTGTGAATTATACTTGTACTCGGCCACCCCAATTTACGGAAGTGAAAGGAGTATTTGGTTTTAGTTACCGGGGACCATGTCTATACCATAGAAAGCCACTGGGAATGGGTTATCCAGGTTGTGATAACAATACGTTTTGCGACAATTTCTATATGGAAAAACAAAATGTTACATTAGTGGGTTGGCATTACAAGGAATTGATAGTTACCCGGGAGGCTGGTTATTATCCTGCTTGTTTCCCCATCGTGAATAGTACCGATACTTCTCTGTATATAAATTGTTCAGGAATAGTGCTATATAAAAATACGATCCCCTTGGTGAATAACGAGGATCCAAGTACTTCTTGAATGAACTCCAGGTATGCAGCAGTGGATTATGAAGGACCGATTTATGCACACCCAGGGTTTTACTTTTTGTCCAACGGAACATATTCCAATGTCTACAATGATACAGATGATGTAGCTCTCAGGATGGTATTGCCCTTAGGTGTACCTTGTAAATATGCTAAGCCTAACATCAGATGGGTTAAGAGGACTCTAACGAAAGAATTCTGTGAGGGAGTGACTGACATAGAGGTTAATAATTATAGTAATGGTATCACTTTTGGGTACATCCTTTCTTCCATTTTCACTTTGGGTGGTACATCTATGGCTAGGGGTGAGAAAGTTAGAGAATTTTTCGGATGCAAGCTGCAAATTCTATCTAATACCACAGTAGCAGCCTTACGTGACATCACCACTCAGTTGGAGAGTATGCGTATATATTCGGAACAGACCAGATATGCAGTTGATTTTATTTTGGCTAAGAGTGGTGGTGTATGCGCGGTAGTGGGCTATCAGTGTGTGGTCGGGATCAAGAATATGGAGAAGAATATTACCAAACACATTTTAGATATCCTTGAAAATGTAAAAGGAATGGAAAGTGGGAATTGGAATTGGTCTCTCTTTGGCAGCTGGGGCTGGATTCTTGAGAAAGTGATTTATCTGATTGTGATATTGGTGCTCTGTGGTGCTCTTATTCAGTGTCTTCCCTTCTGCTGCTCCTATTGCACCACTATTCTCACCCCTAAAAAGAAGATATCAATTCATGACACCAATGCTGCCATAATGATTCAAAAGGATATTGAGGATATGATGAACATCGATGAGGGAATTTTTGAGAATTCCTCCCTCCTTACTGTTTCTCTTCCTGATGTTGATAGTATGGAGTGCTCATAACTGTTTATTAATGAAATATCTTATTACTGTTTGTAGTTATGTTTCCCTCTTGTTGCCCTTAGAAAATGTATTAGCTCATGCTAAAAGGAGCCATTATGAAAATGGGGTGACCCAGTGGTCATGGACCTGGGTTTAAGGTGGTACGAAATACAGTGGTCCTAGACCTAATTTAGAAGATGATACAAATCACAACCTACAATAATTATTTAACAAGTTATTTCCTGAGCCCATACCCTGTTGGCTCATAGTAATTGATACAATCAGCCTACTGAAGTGCAACAACCAAAAAAGTTTTGAAATACAAAGGTTTTATTCCATCATATTTAACGCAACAGTATATTCCTTACTGTAAGTGACAAATTGGACAGAGAGGGAAGGGAGAGGTTGCTCCAAGGGAACGTGCAGAATGAGAAAGTGCTCTAATGTGGGAAGGGTGATTAGAATTCAGATAATGTGGTAAAAGAAATAGTTAAAATTATTCATTGAATTGACTGATAGAGAATTCTCAGTCTTTTTTCAACGCATTCTTATCATTCCAAATCCAATTACAATCGATTTTAAAATACACAATGCAATTCTTGTGTGGCATGTTACAGTCAGAGACTCGTGGTCCAGGTTAGATGTATATGAGCGTCGACGTTTCGACCCGTCTTGGGGCTCAAGGGGTAATTGGGGGCCTCGGCCTGCGGGTCTTCCTCAGGGCGGTGTGGGGCAACCTGAGTGCAGATGTGGTGCCTGTGTCCCACACTTGCTGGGTAAAGGGAAGGGGTCAGGGTTGTGCACATAATGACTTAATTAGGTTCTTACTTGGCCATTCAAAATTTGGCTTACCCGCTAATTTTGGGGAATCCTCCTGTATAATTGGGGAAAAGGCATCCTCCTGTTTAATTAGGGCAAAATGCGTCCTCATCTGTAATTAAAGGGGCTTATTAAAGCTAGTTGAAACGCAAGACTATATTTCTAAACAGACACAAAGGATAGGCCTTTTTCTAGGATTTTCTGCTCTTTGGGTTTCAGAGTGTAATCTGATAAGTTTACCACCGGGTTTTCAGGTGTGTACTACCATCTGTAATGTTGCCGCCGTGTCTGTATATCCCTGTGTGTCTCCGTGTGTCTCCTGTTGGAAGTGCGTCTGTCTCTTGGTTTTGCCCCTGCCTCTGTTCCAAGTCGGTTCCCTCGGGTCCCTGACGATTGCCATGACTAGAAATTACTTTTACTTCCAGGGCAATTACAGATGGTAGTATACACACCTGAAAACCCGGTGGTAAACTTATCAGATTACACTCTGAAACCCGAAGAGCAGAAAATCCTAGAAAAAGGCCTATCCTTTGTCCCGACCTCTATGCCCAACAACTTTAATTTGAAGGTGGAACTCCACCAGTTCTTCCGCAAAATAAGACTGAAGCACTACTTTCAAAAAATTCCCTACCAACCTACCTTCTCAGGAAGTGGACTTAGACCACCGTCCAAATTTAACCCCCCGACACACCTAGATCTTGGCGTACGAACAAGTAGTGATGCGGGATGTGAGTAAAGTTCTCTCAAACAGGCAATATGTTAAATATAACATTACCAAAGCTGAACGCCAAGCCCTAGGGACACTCAAGAGTAACACCAGTATAGTCATCAAACCCGCCGACAAGGGCGGGGCGATAGTTGTACAAAACCTCGAGGACTACAAGAAGGAGATTTTCTCACAGTTGGACGTTGAAGGCAACTATGAGAAACTGAGAACAGATCCAACCAAAGAGATAAGCAACATTATAGAAAGAACTACCCGTAGTGCCTTTGAGATAGATTACCTGAGTAAACAGGAATACGACTACCTCAACAACAAACATCCTAGGATGCCTACCATCTATACCCTCCCGAAAATACATAAACGAATGCAGGACCCACCAGGTAGACCCATAATTTCGGGATGTGGGTCATTATTGGAACCCTTATGTAAGTACATCGATGTGTTCCTAAGACCCATAGCAGAGAAGACTGCAACGTACCTTAGAGACACAATGCAGACAATACAATTGGTGGACGAACGCCCACACAATTCTACAACTAACCTACTGGCTACAATGGACATCACCGCATTGTACACCAACATTCCCCAGGCCCCGGCACTCACTTGCATTGAATCAGCATTGAACAAACGGCCGGCACCGCATAAAATACCTACAGAGTTCATTATTGAACTTTTGACGATTGCCATGACTAGAAATGACTTTTACTTCAAGGGCCAACACTATTTACAAACAAAGGGCGTGGCGATGGGAGCTAGCTTCGCCCCGAATTTAGCAATCATCTATATGGACGCTTTTGAACAAAAATATGTCTTGAGTAACTACAACCCGTATATTGAATGTGTAGAATTGTGGCGCCGCTACATAGATGATGTGCTTATCATATGGAAAGGGAACGAGGAACAACTTAAGTCCTTCCATGTTTGGCTTAACACATGTTCAAATGACATTCAGTTCACACTGGAATTCAACAGAGACTCAATTCACTTTTTAGATATCACTATAAATGTCGAGTCAGACACACTATACACCAGTCTTTATAGAAAGAGCAGCGAACGCAATACACTTTTGCGCTACTCAAGTCACCACCCACGCAACCTCAGGGATAACCTACCCTTTGGGCAGTTCCTGAGGTTGCGGCGTAATTGCTCTAAGAAAGAGGACTACTTTGACGAATCCGCAGGCCTAATGTCACGTTTAATTGAGAGAGGATATCCCATCAGACTCCTCAAAAAAGCACGTAAACGTGCTTGGCACAATCACAGGGAATTCCTCCTTGAACCCAGACAGAGGAATAATGAGAATGAAGAACGTTTAGTATGTGCCACTACCTTCTCAACCAAAAGCAATGACGTGAAAAAGATCATCAATCAGCACTGGCGTCTGATCTCGGACGAATTGGGCAATATGCCACCACCCCTACACGCTTTTAAGAAAGCCAAGAACGTGAGGGACCATATCGTGAAATCCCTGTTACCACCATCAAATACCCCTCGCCAAACTGCATTATGGGGTATACCCCCAGTGAAAGGTCACCTTAAATGTGGCCAATGTAAAGCTTGCCCCATGGTACAAGAAATAAAACAATTCACACACAATAATCACACTCATCTACTGCAGGACCACAGCAATTGCAACACTGCTGGAGTCATCTATGGTATTACTTGCCCCTGCGACTTTATGTACATAGGCCAGACCATTCAAAAAGTTAAGTGTCGCATCTTACAACACTGCAGCCGCATACGATGCCAGACGCAGGGTGCACCACTCGTGGACCACTTCACCACATTTGGGCAAACACCGGAAAGTCTCAAGTGGTGGGTCATAGAAAAAGTTAAACCCAACCCCAGAGGAGGCGATTTCAGCAATGTCCTAAGCACTCGTGAATGTAGGTTCATACATTTGTTTGCCACCATAGCACGGGGACTCAATGAATACGAGAAGATTAGCAAGCGTCTGTACTGAACAATGGATAATTTAATCGCCACGGATCATCTATTGATGCCCATGTTACAATCCCTAACTTTCACGTTACGGATATGAATATGTCATTAATTTTACCCCCACTGTATATATTTTTTAATTCAACTTGACAATTTGTTCATCTATGTAATCGTGATGTGTGTAATATAATGTAAATATGTCGTGTTGAGTTGTTTATATCAATTACGGTATTATCACCATCCAGCTTGTATAAAATGTACATATGCGCACACCGACCCGGGGGCAGGACACGCCTCCTTTACAAAGATATGCCGTATGGAGCTGCCTTTTAATTCTATGTCTGTAACTGTACGGTCTGCATCCCGAGTATATAGTATGTAAATATGCACACACCAACCCGGTGGCAGGAAATGCCCTCCTCAAATAGGAAATACTAATATATCATGACATACCGTTTTTGAACCGCCATGTAATGGTTATGTCCGTTATTGTATTGCCTGCATCCAGAGTGTACAGAATGTTAATATGCGCACACCTACCGGGGGCAGATAGCACATTCCTTTAATAGGGAAGACCAAGACACAATGATACATTTTAGAATGCAAAACTCATTCATGAAGTATTATCACGGGCATGCCCCCTTCTAACTCAATGCCCTCCTCATGATTTAATCGCCGGCGGTAGTCTGTCTTTTATGTTGAGCTACCGCTCAACCAGCGTGAGACTCACGGTAGCGGGACGTTTTAAATAACGTCCTCGCGGTGGGCCCGGCAGCTTTCAGTATCCCGGGCGGACCGCGGACGCCGGATAATTGTCTCTAAAGGTAAGGGAATCTAGGATCGCCTTGTAGTTTTGATTCTTTCCCCCCCCCTTTTTAATCCTCCGGTGTCTTAGACCTTATCCCTAACCCCAATTTTAATTCAATTGCAGCTCCAGCATTAATTGCCTTGGAATCAAAAGCCAGTACTTTATCCTTCACCAATGGGTAAGTGCAGCTTGGTTGTTGATCGTGTCTGTTTAGAAATATAGTCTTGCGTTTCAACTAGCTTTAATAAGCCCCTTTAATTACAGATGATGACGCATTTTGCCCTAATTAAACAGGAGGACGCCTTTTCCCCAATTATACAGGAGGATTCCCCAAAATTAGCGGGTAAGCCAAATTTTGAATGGCCAAGTAAGAACCTAATTAAGTCATTATGTGCACAACCCTGACCCCTTCCCTTTACCCAGCAGGTGTGTGACACAGGCACCACATCTGCACTCAGGTTGCCCCACACCGTCCTGAGGAAGACCCGCAGGCCGAGGCCCCCAATTACCCCTTGAGCCCCAAGACGGGTCGAAACGTCGACGCTCATATACATCTAACCTGGACCACGAGTCTCCGACTGTAACATGCCACACAAGAATTGCATTGTGTATTTCAAAATCGATTGTAATTGGATTTGGAATGATAAGAATGTGACCAGGTTGAAAAAAGACTGAGAATTCTCTATCAGTCTATTCAATGAATAATTTTAACTATTTCTTTTACCACATTATCTGAATTCTATTCACCCTTCCCACATTAGAGCACTTTCTCATTCTGCACGTTCCCTTGGAGCAACCTCTCCCTTCCCTCTCTGTCCAATTTGTCACTTACAGTAAGGAATATACTGTTGCGTTAAATATGATGGAATAAAACCTTTGTATTTCCAAAAATTTTTGGTTGTTGCACTTCAGTAGACTGATTGTATCAATTACTATGAGCCAACAGGGTATGGGCTCAGGAAATAACTTGTTAAATAATTATTGTAGGTTGTGATTTGTATCATCTGGTAAATTAGGTCTAGGACCACTGTATTTCGTAGCACATGCTAAAAGGAGGGTCTGTTAGAATAGAAATTGTTTATGCTTTTATAGTGCTCCATGTAAGTTAACATTCGCTGCGCCATTTTCTATTTGGGCGCCATTTTAGGCTGTTCGAAACTGATTTTGTTCAATTTGAAAGACATGTTCCTCTTAGAGTTTCGTTTCTGCCACGTTAGGCTTGTTTCAGTAATGAGCACACTGTTTATGTCAGCACATAGCTTTCTCACTAGATAGAGGCCCTCTCCCCCTTGTCTGGTGGCGGGCTCCGGATGGAACGACCTCCGGATGGACCATGATACTTTGTGTAAGATAGGTGCGCTGAAAAGTTTTTTCTGTATTTCACCGTTTTACTGCACCTGCTTGGAAAATTCCACTGTGGGCGTGTTTTCGCCCGGTTACAATACGTACATAATGTATCTTTATGCTTGTCGATTTCAGTTCCCTCTGCAGCACTCCTAGCGACTGGGCAGATGGGGCTCCGTTCTGAGTGTATATGAATAAATAGTTATTGGTTTGTATTCTCTACTGTCTGACCGACTCTTCATTTAGTATGGAAGGCTCAGAGGTGGTCATTAGTGACCCGGGTGGCCCTAAACGGGTTACTTCCTTCAGGTACAACTCCGTTTCTTGGTGGAATGGAACCGCTCAAAGTCTGAAAAGCATTGCTCCTTTATGGACCAAGCCGTTTCGGGCTCAAGTATTGGGAAAGAGGTCTGGTTACCATGCAAGCTTAGAGCCTAAGGGCTTTTACTCTTCCCCGATCATGAGCTCTACGCTTAAAGTATGGGATGCAGTGGCGGTGCGATCTGGCCTCACTACATTCCCGTCTCCAATGACGCCGATTTTAAGTAACCGGGATTTTCCCCTGGGGCTGGCACCAGGATTGTTCCGACGGTGTCTGGAGGGGGGGCTGCAAACAAATAGGATCTCTTTTTGACCAGAATGGGCTCATCTCCTTCCATCAATTACCGGACTACTTTCTTACGGGGATGGAACATATTGATTATATAGACAGCTTCAGCACTGGGTGACCTCCCTGGGATATCGGATGAGAGTGGGCGTCCTTTGACTCCATTCGAGAAAGGGCTACTGCTTAAGAAGGCTGATAAACATCACATATCTGAATTATAAACCACACTTGCCAGAGAGGCCACATCTGCAAAAACCAAGGGTCAGACTCACTGGGAGACAGAGCTGGGGCGGGCTCTCACCCCTAAGGAAGACATTTTTCTCAGAATTCACCACACAGCACACATGGCCACATAGCAAACAACATGGCCAGTACTGAAGCTGCTTACAAGATCGTCTCTTATTGATACCTAACACCAGATCGAATTCGCAGATTGGATTCAGGGCATTCTGGGGATTGTTGGCGGGGGTGTCGGAATTCCAGGACCTTACTACATCTTTAATGGCATTGCCCGAAACTTACTAGATTTAGGGATAAAATTCTCTCTGATATTTTCACACCTCCATCCCTAGGTTTCCCGCATAGACTATCTTAGGGTTCCCGAACCCTGCGACTTTCCCTCTACATTCCACTCGGGGTATGCAAATGGCACTGGCCCTTGGCGCTGCTCATTAGGTGGTTTTGTCCTTTTGGGGCACCAGTAAGATTCCAGATCATACTTCCTGGCTACACAAATTATGGTATATACTAGGGATGGAGAAACTGTCCTTAGCTCTGGACCTCAAATTCATCTCTTAAGTCGAGCGGTGTGCCCCTTTAATACAAATATTATCCTCTGAATTTAGAGAGAGGACTTGCCCCTCCTACTTGAGATTACTCCGACTGGTTCCCACCGATTCTCTCACTCTTGATTAAAGGTTGCCTCCGACCATCTACAGTTTCCTCTTGTTGATGTTGTCGCAACATCTAGGTATTAACACGGACATTCTTGTATGGAGGAACAAGGGGGGGTGGGAGTGGGCATGGTTATCCTTTCTTTGTTACAGTTTAATGTTTCAAACCTCTGCCTGACTTGCGCTGTCAGCCCCAGGGTTGTAGGCAAATGGCTGTCTCTAATGTGCTATTTTTTACTCCGCTACTGGCCATTGGTTGTAGGCGAACAGCTGTGTATTACCTTTGACAGGCTTAATAAACAGAATGGTTTCTAAAAAGCTCAAACCAGTTATTGCAGGAAAATGGTGTGAATTCCTGCAAAATAGTTTACATTTAATGAGTCAGGCTCCTCTCCTCATGCCCTTGTTCAGACACAACTCAGTCATCCCTCATGAGAGCAAGAAACCCGTCATCCTACCCCACCATGATACTGTGCAGCTTTGAGATTGCCTTTCAAAAAGGTTTTAAAGTCTTTGATGTGGGACTTTAGGAAAGTAGGATATCATGTGGTGGGGCTGGTTAGGCTTTACTATGAAATACCTTCATATTACCCCAAATAGGTCCTTTGGATTCACACTAATAAATCCCTAGTTCAGTCCTTTTGTTATTTATGGACTTTTGGAATGTGTTGTAAAGGATATATATAGATATATGTATTTTTATATGATGATGACTACAATAAACAATCTATATTTTTGATAAAAGTCTGGATGATGACACTGATGATTCTCTACATGTCTGATTAATCTCATTGTGGTAGGTACATATATACACACTATGTCTCACAGATGACTTGGTAAGCATCTTTGAAATATGGCGAGATACTCCACCAACTGAATCTTTTCAGACAAAAGATTTGTTCCACACTTTACTGTTTTCCAACACTACTACATGCCCCCTGACCTCTTTGACTTGAACAGGAGCAGAGAAACGAGAAAATCCTTTCTGTACATGGCCTGGCTTCTTGATCCCGACCCAGTCAACCATCTTGACGGAAAAGAATACGATATTCCTTGCCTACCGTACAGTATTTATCCTGAACCATACACCTGACATCAACAAATTCCAGCTTTGCTTTATTCACTCTCTTTCTGCCCATCCGCTCAACTTCGAGCCAGCTACGTTTCCTCTCAATAAAGTAAAAAGTGACACTTCTGTACTGATGTGCGCTGTGGTCTTCATGGCCCTTAACATAACCCTGACTGCAGATTTCCATTCTAAACCATTATTCAATGGCAACTCCAGTTGATCTTTAAACATGTGATTCCCTCTCTCAACCAATCCGTTATTAAAGGGATGATAAAGGGAAGTCCTCATGTGCCATATCCCCAAAAATGCCAAAAATTTATGCATTTCTCTGGACACAAGTTGAGTACCATTGTCAATAATTAACTCTTCAGGGTACCTACCCCTCTCTTAAAAACACCTCTTGAAGAAACTCAATGATGACACACGAATTGATATTCTCCACAAATTTCACTTCGGGCAACTTGGAAAAGTATCTATCAAAACAAGACCAAATTTGGGCAGACACAACAAGACACCAAAACAACCAGAAATACTTATCTGTGCCATAGCAAATTACTGCAGGTTACAGGTGTGACAGGACTAGATGTAGTCACTTGCATTTTGTCAGAAATAGCACATGCACAACAACCCCTGACAAAATGTTCTACACCCTTATCAACCACAGGCCACCAAAAATCCTGTATTTCGTGGCACTTACACCAATAAGTCCTTCAGGAATTAAGTTCAGGACTTTATTCTGCAAACCCTTAGGACCCACTAGTAACCCACACCTTTGCAACACACCATTGACCACTGATAGTTCATCAGCAACCTTCTGATAAGGAATTAAGTTGTCATGTAACATCTTGGAATTGGGCCATCCTTGAGACAGGTATTTCATAACAGTTTGTATTTCACAATCATCCTCTAGTGTGCTCCTCCACTGAACTTCAGACAATGCCCCTTTCATGGCAACGTCCACAAAGCTAGTCGCACATACCATCTCCTGGTCATCTGAATAGTCTTGGTGAGAATCTGTCTCACAAAAAGGTAATCTCAACAAAAAATCAGCAGCAAGAGCAAGGTTCTTTACACCGGCCACATATTCAAGGGTGAAATGAAATTCCTGAAGCGTGTACTGCCATTTAGCAATACGAGAAGTGACCTTACCTCCTCCAAAGGTGCTGAATAGATCAACCTGTGGTTTGTGATCAGTTCTGAAGATAAACTAACTCTCCCACACAAAGTTTTTAAAGTACTGTGTGCCTCACCACAAGGTGGGAGTCTCTTTTTCTACAGCGGAGTAAGTAGATTCTGCTCAATGCAACACTCTAGAAGCAAACACTACAATTTGTTCACAACCATTGTTCCTTTAAACACAGCCGCTAGACCATGGTTGCTGGCATCAGTGATAATAATGCTTAAATCATTAGTGTTGAATGGTTTAAGTGGTCAGGCAGCAAGAATTTCTAACTTAATGGATTCAAAACCATTGTCACACTCATCATCCCACAAGTACTCTGCATTTTTCTTTAGCAGTTTGCGTAAACATGTAGTTTTGCAGGCTAAACTCTGAACAAATTTAGCATATTATTCTATGAACCCTAAAAAGGACCTCAAATCGATCTTTATTCACAGGTTTGGGTGCTTTTTCAATTGCTTCCAAAATGTTTTACCTTTGGCTCAATACTTTTACCAGACACAAAATGACCAAGATAGTCAACCCCTTGACAAAGAAACTTACACTTATCTTTCCTGAGAGTTATGCCACTAATACCAATGATTTCCAAACTTTCCTAACTCTTGTGTTATGTTCACTTACATCCTTCCCATAATTCAAACTCCTGCTACATCCTTGAATAAATTATTCATTAATCTTTGAAGCACTGAAGAACCAGAAGCTAAACCAATGGGCATGAGGATATAACGATAAGCTCCTTCAGGTGGAACAAAAAACGTAGGGTGTATGGAATCTATGCATAGTTCAATCTGATAGTAGGCAGCAGACATGTCAAGAGACATGAAAATTCAGCCCGTTTAGTCTAGACAACATTTAATTGATGTTGGGTAATGGTTGTCGATCAACCCAAAATGGTTAAATTCAAATCAAGCAAGTCAACTCACAATCTCAGAGACCTGTCTGATTTGTGGGCCAGGACTACAGGTGTGAGTCATTCTGAATTTTCGATTGGTTGAAAAAAACCTAATGTACATAGTCATTCAAGCTCTGAATTCAGTTCTGCTCTTAAACTTATTGGGGCTTTGCATGACTTGTATACTATAGGCCATGCCCCCTCTTTTAGAATGATGCGGTGTTGAAATCCTTTTAATTTTCCCAACTCATCCATAAACACATGCAGGAACTCATTGACCCATTCACACTCATTAACTTGATTAACAACTCCAATGATGGAACTAATACATTTCTGTTTAGACAAAACCATGTTAGGATGATTATAATATTGAGATCACCATGAACACTCCACCCCAATAAGTCTGAACCATTCCTTACAATATACATTTGTGTAGTAGTATTATTACATTCAAATTCTAAAGTTGCTTCGATTTTCCCCACAACTTCCACTCTTTTACCACCATATACAAAGATTTTTATATGCGAGTCCTTAAGTTGCACTGCGTCAAGATCAGAAAGTTCACATTCATTAATCAAAGTAAATGGAGATACTGAATCAGCCATAACCCTTACATCTTTTTTATTAATGGAAATACTGCAATAAGGAGGATTCCCCCTTTCTTGTTTTTGTCAGTAGGTATTTCAATTACTCCTTCCTTGTCACACATGGTGGAGGATAACATTAACACAATATTGTTGTCGTCCTCACTAATGCGGCTAAAGGGCAACAATGTCCAGAGAACAAGATCACTAGCAAAGGGTGGCCGTTTCAAGACCCTAGTTACCATCCGTTCCCACACCTCCGCAACTTGCCTGATCAGATAGAGCACATCCTGCGGCATATGTGAGCCGCATTATCAGCAGTGCCATCAGCGAATGCACGCCATATGTTCCTCGTAGCAACCTCTTCCCCCAATGGTCTTCCTCAACTGCCCAGTGCGCTGCATGCTGCAACTTAGAGGCATAATAGTAAAGTTCCAAACCTGGAAGGCCCATGCCTCCCTCCAAAAAGTCCAGTTTAAGTAGTGACAGCGCCTCTCAGCCCCTCTGTCTGGCCCATACCAATGAGATCATGAGTCTGTCAGGGGTCTTTAAAAAGCTGCACCGCAGGGTATAAAGTGCGTTTTGGACTACATAGAAACACCGGGGGAAGAACAACATTTTAGCCAACGCGATTCTCCCCACCATAGATAGCGGCAGTGTATTTCAGAATTGTACTTACTTCATCAATTTTCTCACCAGCGGCTCAAACTACATTGTCGCTGACTATCCAGAGAGTGTCCAACCATAATGCCTAGGTAACGGAATACTCAAGTCTCCCGGCGCAGACCCAGCTGAGCCAAAGCCCCCTTTGGGATCCCCCTCAATGCTACCAATGGAAACAGTAGCGATTTACGCGTGTTAATGCATTTTCCCGATACCACTCGGAAAACCTCCAAATGTGCCAGTAGCATTGGCCCCGCCTCAATAGGACGTTGCAAGTAAAACAGAACATTGTCTGCATATAGAGAGATAAGGTGTGTGTCCACCTCTATACCAAAGCCCCCATTTCACTTCTAAGCCTCGATGCCAGAGGCTCTAATGCCATCGCAAAGAGGAGTAAGGAAAGAGGGCAGCCCTGCCTTGTTCCCAGTCTCATGACCCGTTCATCTGATACAAGGCCACCACTCTGTACCCGGGCCGGAAGAGCCGTGTACAGAAGACTCATCCACTTGCAAATGTGTGGCCCAAAACCCATCCTTCGAAGAACCTGCAGCAAGTAATTCCACTCTAGCGTGTCAAACGCTTTAGTGATATCCACTGACTCTTTGGCCAGGTCCTCTCTGCTCTGGCTCACGGAGTGCATCACGTGCACAAGCCGGCGCAAGTTGAGGGCTGTGCTGAGCTCGGGCATGAAGCCACACTGGTCTTCATGTACCAGTGTACCTACTACACCACTCAACCGTTCCGCAAGATCCTTACACAACACCTTTGTGTCCACATTGAGCATTGTAAGGGGCCTATAGGAGGTCAGACTCATCACATCAGTCCCTGGCTTCGAAACCATACAAAGGACACCTTTCCCAAGGGTGGGGGCAGTATTCCCTTGTCCTGTGATTCCCGGAACAGCTCAAGCAGCGGTTCAGCTAACTGTGCGGTGTACACCTGGTAGAATTCCACCAGGAATCCATCACCACTCTGTGCTTTCCCCCTAATCATTTTGCCTAACGCCTCCTTCAATTCCTCCAGGGTGATGTCCGCCTCTATCTCCTCTCTTAGAAAAGAAGACAATACAGGCAGCACCACACCATCCAGATATCTGTCCACCACTGCAACATCGACCTCCACTCCTCCATACAATTCTCATAAATGCTCCCCCAGGGTGTCATTTATGACCCAGTGGGATATGGCCAGGAACCCATCTCGTCTCCGGAGAGCCACAATAGAGTTTCTATCCACCTTACGCTTTTGCAACCAAGCCAGCAGCTTACTGGGTTTATCCCCTTCCCTGTGGAACCGCTGTCTATATTCCCAACGCGTGAATTAGTCAAGCCTATTCCACGTGTCCCCCAGACGTCTCCTAAGAGCCACAATTGTCTCCCCAGCGTCTGGGGCTTCCGTCTCCCCTCTCTGGGCTTCTGTTAAATTGTCCTCTATGTCCCTGAATTCACTCTGCAGTTGCCACCGCAGACCACGCACCTTGCCAAGACACTCCCCCCGCCAGTACTGCCTTAATTGCCTCCCATTCATTACCTCTACTACCCGTAGAGTCCCAGTTACCTGATAGATATTCTGTGATCTTTTCACCCAGAGTCTGTCTAAAATTGGCACATTCATCAGGGCATCCATCGGTAATCGCAAATATCTCGCCCCTCCCCGCTCCAGCAGCAGCTGGGAGTGATCAGATAAATAAATACCTGCCCAGATATGTAGCCATCAGTATCTTGGCCCAGATGTCAGCAGTTCCCAAGGCCGGATTCAGCCGGCTATAGGTGCCATGGGTGGCAGAGTAACAGGAAAACTCCCTTTTGGCTGGATACAATCCTCTCCAAACGTCCTCACAGTCTAGCTTGCGCATGATCATCGCCAATGTTTCTGTCATACCAGGTTTGGTTAGGGCACGGGGGCTTTCTGTTCATATCTGCATCCAGCACGCAATTGAAGTCCCCAACCAATAACAGACACTCAGCCATGTTAACTGTCACTAGGGACTGCACACACGAGAAGAACTCCCTATCGTTCACGTTGGGGCGTACACATTCAAAATAGTTATGTTCACACCATCCAGCATTACATGCACCAACACATAATGCCTACCTGGATCCGCTTCAGAGTAAATCAACCTAAAGGGGACCCCGGTGACCAACCAAATCAGCACCCCTCGTGCTCTGGACCAATACGTAGAAGACATTAATTGACCCCCCCACCAATTCTTCAATTTTTCCCCCTCCAGGAGATGTGTTTCCTGCAGACAGGCTATATTCACTCCTGTGCGCCTCAAGTAGGAGAGCACCCTGTGTCTTTTCACTTAGGTACCCAAGACACTGACGTTCCATGCGACTACCTTATATCCATGTGACTATCTTATATGGTCGCATCTTGAAAACTAGTTGCACTCTGCAATTTCCATCCCCTCTAGACCACCCCAACTCAAAGGGTTGATGCCTTCCCCTTCCTGCAGCATGACAATGTGTGTACCATTTGTGTTCCTCATATTATAGTATGTACCATAACAAAAGTCAAGCACCCCTGAAATAGGAACCCCCTATCCCACCCCGGGCAATCACAGAACAGCAAGAAACAAAACAACATGTGGTCGCCCACCATCATGTGCTGAGAACAAGACAGACTCCCTATCCCCACCCCACAGTGAACAAACTGGCTAGCGCTCTGCCTAGAAACCAAAAGCCCAACCCTCACACAGAAAACACTATACTAGACCCCCCTGATGTACAGGGAGGAGTTAGGCCGGTGCTACCCCCACCCAACAGAGGCACACACCTGATCACACTCCAGCAGTCCTAGAAAGCTGTAAAGATACCCCTGTAGGGTTCAGAAATAACAAAAAGATACAATACTGAATCCTTACATTGTATGCTCTATGTATAGCACCCTACTGCTGTACGGCTTTGAGGTCTGTGGAGGCCCACAGCCCCGCTCTCCGCCCAACCCTGTGGCATACTCATGCACCAGGACCATGGTCAATCACACCCTACAAATATCATCCAGCAGTCTCATTCAGACTGAGTGCCGGCAGTCCCTGATGGAGTCGGAACTGCACCCTCCACATCTCCGCTCGAGTGCCAAGGCAAGCCAGCACAATCTGTCTGGTCATCTGCCAGTGTGCCATCCTCCTGCATGACAATTTGTGACACAGTGCTGCAAGCTGAAGACGATTCCTGGGACTTACTGCGGCGTGTATTCCCTGGTCGCCTCGTCCATCTCCCATGGGTCCTTCTCATCATCCCTTGTTCTCTGCGTGGCATCTTGTCCCTTTGTTCAAACCATGCCTAAAAATCCCAAAATACAATATTGAAGTGCTCACGCTACCACAAAAGGCAGCATTTTATCACCCAGACAGCAACACCCACAGAAGGGATGACCAGGAACCGGCGGCAGATTGTCGCCACTGAAAGGAAGACACAACATTCACTCACATCCAATGTTCCCACAGTCCAGGTAGTACCTGCCCCACCTGGAGGACTAGTCCTACAAACCCTCACAGGGTTCTATGACTATCGTTCCACCCCATTGTTCCAACCCAACAGTGAACTCTAAAACATAGGGTATGTTAGAGCAGGCTTGTGCATCCGAGTGGAATTTCTTAATATGGCCGGTGCAGAAGTCATATTCCAAGTCACGAGGATCAGCTCGACCAGGGTTCTGATGAATGCCATGATTGCCATAATATCTCCATAAGGAGTTCAGATTTCTGCTCTGTAGATTCCAGTTCAAGCCCTTTGTGGCTTTTTAACAACGAATAAAAAAGGGGCTTGTTTTCCATGGACCAGACATTCAGGTTAGGGCTGAGAGGAATAAAGAACCACCCTCCAAAAATGTGAGCACCCAACTTGCATTTTATAGGTCTGCCGAAAAGGGCCAAGTCAGAGTCCATGAAAACCAAAATTGGTCAGCTTCTTTTCATTATTTTCCTCTCCGGGAGTACAATGTTTAGGAAAGTCAAATGCATCTGAAACTAATTACCATGCAGCATTGATATCGAGTGAAACTGGAGTTCTCTTAAACAAGTGTTCTTACTCAAAAACAAAGTATCAGTTAGCCTCTTTTTGGCTGTTTTTATGATTACGTCTGTAGAAGTGTTGGCAGATAATGCAGTATGTAAGGCTGTAACCTCTGCAATACAGTGTGCTCTGCCTTAGAGACCGTTGCTGAGGACCACTGTTGTGGCACAGCATGAAACTTTGCAAGCACAGAGTCCGATGACAAATAGAAAAGAGACGGGCCCAAACCTGGCCCTTACATCACTGGTGTGGTACTTTCCATGAAGTCTTCACCATAATATTAGCTCTCATGAGTGTGCTGGAAGTCTGAAACTTGATTTGCTGTTAGACACATGGTGTGTGGAAGGGCAGAAACATCTTCCATGCTGGAATTGTTCCCTTGCACATCCTAGAATAAAAAGATTCTGGTGTGGTGAGGAGTACGAGTGAAAAACGTTCTTAATCTGGAGAAGGGCCGCTGAATGTTTAGCTCTAGACAACACACAGATAATGCACAAGTGTCAGAATCAGACACGTTTTACAATTGTACTGTACTGTAATTGAATACAGTGTTTATTACCCCTGAGTTGTTTCAGCATTTTATGGTGGGTAGAAAGCTACTCTGTAACCCAAAGTTAGCTGTTAATGCAGTGGTTATTAATTAGTGTTGTAAATTTGTTGGTTAGAGAGATAGTCTTTTGCTCTGAGGAAACAGAAGCATTTCCTCAAGTTTTTGGTGGTGGAAAAGTTAATTAAAGTTAAGTGTAATTGTTATATTGAGTTAATGCAAGTGGAAACAAATGGGATAAATAAATAGGGAGGAGGAGAAAAGATATTATAAGATTGCAAAGAGAGGTAACACATAAGGAGACACTGCGATTTATGGGAGTGGGATGAATACATTTATTAGAAAAGATTAGGTATTGCAGGAATGGTTATGCAGACGTTTATGATTTGTAAGGAGGGTTATGGTTAGTTAACTTAAGTATAAGAGAGAGAAAGGTGTCAGGCATGTGTTAGGAGTAGACTACACTCAGAAGCATTAAGACAGGCAGAGGATGGAGTGTAAGGAGAGATCATTCAAACACAAGGGTAGGAGAGAGAATAATCCCTAGCTGTAAATCAGCTTTATTTTCATGCAGTGTTTTGTTTTCGAATATTGAGATAGGATGCAATCTGGGGACGTATAAAAAGTAGAAAGAAGAATTGAAAGTTGATTACTTGAAGGCACGTGATATAAGTTGTTGCCTTTGGCTCTTGATTGTGTTAATACAGTCTATCAATTTTTTATACATAGATATTGACCATTACTGAAACTGTTTGACTTTGTACTGAGTTTTGTGGTATGTGCGTACAGCTGGTTGTTTAGGTTTGTCTGGTGAGATTTTGAGGAGAGGACAATCCTGAGGTTTGCTACAATCATTTCATTTTGTGTTTGTTCAGATAGATGCATGGGTAATATGCTTCTGAAGGGACGTGGTTCTTCCTGGAATTAAGTGTGGCTTGTAAAGGGGTTCTGTTAACTTAGCACTTCCTTGACCTTAGAGAGTCCTGGGGTATCCATCTGTCAGAAGAAAATATGAATGTGTGGATTTCTTGTTGGATCACATTGGGGATAACCAGGTCTTAACCATCCTTCTGAACACGAAGTGATTGTCAGTGGCTCTGACCTTTGCAGGTAGGGAATTCCATAGTTTTGCAGCTTAAAAGGAGAAAGTAGTGCCATAAATGTTTTTCTTCCTGTAAGCAGAAATTATTAAGCACAGTGCCAGGATCAAACAACCTAACTAATGCTCGAAGATGTCAGAGGAAATATCTTGAAAATGATGACAGAAAAAACCTGGACATCACAGAAAAAGAAAGAGTAAGAAAAAAATCAACAAGATTGGGGGGGGATCTGAAATCCTGGGATTTGTTAATTGTAGGGAAAAAACTGATATCACAGACTTGGCCACGACTTTGTGCAGCCTGCATGGCACTTTCTGCAGTTATATTGTGGGTTTTAGATGCTTTCTCCATCCTACTAGTGCAATTCCCGCTTCTTGTAATTTGGGTCACTTTTCACTGGTGCTTAGCATGGTTCTAAAGGACTGACATTTTGTAATGAAACTCCATTGAATATCTGTTTATGACACATTGTGCACTCTTGTTTGACAAATGAACTATGCAGCTTCTACAGGTCTCTGTATACAACACATAGATTGTCTACAGTTGAAGTGGAAACATTTATAGTCACCCAACCTAGAGGTCTGTGGCACAAGGACTCTTAGAAAATATGTCTTCACAGGGTGCCTACAACAGTTTTGGGACCAGATTACATTTTGAATAGGAAAGGGTTGCTATGGAGAGGGGGGGGAAGGGTGGAGGGATTTCAACTGCTTCGTTGGAGGGATGTGTTTCAGAACTTCTTGAAAGTTGATAAGTTAGGCTGGTTTTCGAAGTGTGCATGTTTTTGGGGTTGAATGTTGATCAGGCAGTCACTTTGGTAATGCCTAATAATATGTTATGACAGGCAAAGTATTTGAGGACCACCTTCCACAAATCTTGTCCTTTTCCTTGTGACAATTTTAGACTATGATCACAAGATCAAGTTGATGTGGCTCAATGTACATTCAGATATACTCTGGCTGATTGAATATGGATCGTTTAGATCACTTTCATTAGCACTCATGTAAAGACTACATGGAAGTAATACATCTGGAATAGGACCAAAGCCCTGCTGAGTATGAACCGGTTTTCTGTCTGCAGGAGGCAAAAGCATCATGAGCTGAAAGGTGACACTGTTCTTTACTGAAATGATCTACCATGAGAATAAGAAATCTAGGTAAGACTCACAGGTTATTGACTTTCTGTGTCATAGTAGGACTTGTGCCAAGTCCAGGGTAAAGGGAGCTACCTTGCACCAAGATCTCTGTGCATGTTCACAAACAGCACTTGATTGTATTAGCATGTTAAGAAAAATAGTTCTGCAATCTCTCCATTTACACTGTATTTTATTCCAAAATTATAAGATGGTTCCACGGTTGCTTGATTTCAATCTTATTTTAAGAATACACAGCAATGCAAGACTAAGAAGCCACAATTGTGCTCCCTCCAATTGCACTTAGCAACGACATAGCACCAAAGAAAATAACATTTGCTAATTGTTTGGTCACATATTGTATTAGTTGTATTTAAAAAGTCCAAAAAAATGTGAAACATTCAAGTGCGTGATGGTTTTGTCAAGTGTGTGCTATGCTACAGCATGTTTTGCTTTAAAGGAAAAATAGATCAGTTGTGTATCTTTGTAAATTACTTGCAACTAGTCCAGATCCACACCTTTGACTCATTCTTTAGAAATGCCCTGCTTCAATTGATGCTATCTGGGGACTCCTTTCATGTGATGTGTTCTGTAATAATACAAGATTTGAAAACTTATTTCAGTGGGTGGCAAGAATGGTGGAACCTAAAAGACACCTTTTCTTAACCCTGCATTTCCATTTATTATTGAGTTTTGAAGGTACTTACATTACCGGAACAGTTACCGTATTAAACTATCAGCATTACTTTTTCATCACTCATTCCAGGGCTGATTCGTAAAAAGCTGGATATTTACTCATTTATGTTTGTGCCTAGTTTTGGAGTAATTGCATGATTTTCATAATTCACAGAGAATTCCAGGAGTACTCCAGTAACCTCTAACAGTTGAATATATTCAGTGGTGGGTCTGGAATTGCTTGTGAATTCCGAGTTTCTCACGTGCAAAGGCATTTTTGCAAGTGAAAATTTAGGAAGTGTACACTTGATTACGCTTAAAAGATGCCCAAGTGCAGTTGGCTTGTTAAATATATTTTTCTTCCACAGGGATAGCGTGTTTCGCTCATGGAGAAACTCCATTCCTTACAACCAGCCAACTATGCAGGGGTTCCCTCTACGTTAAATGGAATTTATTCCTGCCCTTAAAAGTGTACCCAGTGTGGGAATGTGCCTGCCAAGGGTTTCTGAATACCCACATATGGTTGTGGGAGGTCCCCTCATCGAGCAGATATCCTAAGCCTACAACATGCCTTTTGGAGCATTTTTGCCAAAATGAATTGTTCCACCAGGATGGTGTAATACGTGATATCAAATACTATCACGAGTACAAGCTCACATTTTGTTAATGCAGATCCTGAGTTTAAATTTGAAAATGGAGTTATTTGTGCACCTTCAAATACCTTTTAGAATCGCGCCCAATGCACCCAAAGTGACTGCCTTCTTTACTTGAACCCTGTACACATTCTGTACAAAGATGGGATTTTGCCACTTTTTGAGATAACCGTTAGCTCAAGATACACCACCTTTCCATCCACACGAAATAAGCTCAGAGGCACAGGCCAGGCTTACAGGTCACAGTAATTTCTTCCTGTTTCTTTACCAAGTCTTTGTTGTGCTTTGTGCGTTTGTCTTCAATGTGCAAATTTCAATGGAGGCTTTCTGCGCTTCGCAGTTAGACTGCTGCATATGTATGTTTGAGCCCCACTGCCAATGAGGTGATGTGACAAAGACGGCCATGGTTGAAAAAAATGCAAGCTGAGCTGCTATGGTTTTTACATTTGCTTGATAATCTCCTGGCTGCTGCTCTTCATACCAAATGTGGCAAGAAAGCGGCAATACGACATCGGACTAAGAAAGTTTTGAGGCATTTCTGTGCCGAGCATAATTTCATCATAGAGCAACACTAGATATTATGGTAGATGGGAATGGTAAAAAAAAAAAAATGTATGATTAAAATCATTTTACAACATCATTTTTTTGGATCACTGTGCCACTTCAAACAGTGACCACCCATGTGCAAATTAGCACTGGTCATGCTGCATTATTAACACTGACATGCTGAAGTCTGACCAGCTAGAACACGTCACAAAAGCAGCCCAGATCTGCTTTAGCCTTGTTGGGCCTCATCACTGACGGGAGGCATGGTGAACTATGGGACCTATGCCCTAGGTTTCCCATTGCACTTCGGGCTTTTTACTGAGGAAAAAAATAGATAAATGGTAGGTGGAATGCTTGAGTCTCTTACTCTGGACTGCATTTCAGTTTATCCATTTTTTAGGTCTCGCCTAGCGATGCAGCGCATGCGCGCTGCCCGCCTTGGCGAGACCTATTGTTGTCGGTTTAGTGGGAGACAGTACATGTGCACTTGCCTGGACAGGCGATGTGCACGCGCACGGCGTCTCCTCTCTAGCGATGTAAGCTTTCACAAGCTCCCACCTTGATTTAGGTTTCAGTTTCACTGCGCGATGCAACTATACGAGGCAGACACATAAGTTTCAGCGCTTCACTACGCGATGCAACTATACAGGGCAGCCACATAAATTTCAGCGCTTCAGCATATCAAGAACTTTGTGCCGCATGGTATTTACTTTGCTTTTTTTCGCTTTTGTTGCCTCAACACACAACAGTATTGTTCTTGCCTCGCCGTGCTTTTTATCTGCCCCGCACTCTATCCTGCCACTTAGCCTCAGGTTTTTAACTTGCCGTGCCTGTCCCTCTGCCCCACACTGTCCTGCCACTTATCCTCATGTTTTTAACTTTAGGTCAGCAGAGCTGCTTTAGAGCCAGAGAACCAGGTCAGCAGAGCTGCTTTAGAGCCAGAGAACCAGGTCAGCAGAGCGGCTCTAGAGCCATAGAACCAAGTCAGCCGAGCTGCTTTAGAGCCATAGAACCAGGTCAGCAGAGCCGTTGTAGAGCCAGAGAACCAGGTCAGCAGAGCTGCTCTAGAGCCTAAGAACCAGGTCAGCAGAGCTGCTCTAGAGCCTAAGAACCAGGTCAGCAGAGCTGCTCTAGAGGCAGAGAACCAGGTCAGCAGAGCTGCTGTAGAGCCAGAGAAACCAGGTCAGCAGAGCTGCTTTAGAGCCAGAGAACTAAGTCAGCAGAGCTGCTCTAGAGCCAGAGAACCAGGTCAGCAGAGCTGCTTTAGAGCCAGAGAACCAGGTCAGCAGAGCTGCTCTAGAGCCAGAGAAAAAGGTCAGCAGAGCTGCTCTAGAGGCAGAGAACCAGGTCAGCAGAGCTGATGTAGAGCCAGAGAAACCAGATCAGCAGAGCTGCTTTAGAGGGAGAGAACCAGTCAGCAGAGCTGCTCTAGAGCCAGAGAACCAGGTCAGCAGAGCTGCTTTAGAGGGAGAGAACTAGGTCAGCAGAGCTGCTTTAGAGGGAGAGAACCAGGTCAGCAGAGCTGTTTTAGAGCCAGAGAACCAGGTCAGCAGAGCTGCTTTACAGCCAGAGAACCAGGTCAGCAGAGCTGCTCTAGAGCCTAAGAACCAGGTCAGCAGAGCTGCTCTAGAGGCAGAGAACCAGGTCAGCAGAGCTGCTTTAGAGGGAGAGAACCAGGTCAGCAGAGCTGTTTTAGAGCCAGAGAACCAGGTCAGCAGAGCTGCTTTAGAGCCAGAGAACCAGGTCAGCAGAGCTGCTCTAGAGCCAGAGAACCAGGTCAGCAGAGCTGCTTTAGAGCCATAGAACCAGGTCAGCGGAGCTGCTTTGGAGCCAGAGAACAAGGTCAGCAGAGCCGTTGTAGAGCCAGAGAACCAGGTCAGCAGAGCTGCTGTACAGCCTAAGAACCAGGTCAGCAGAGCTGCTCTAGAGCCAGAGAACCAGGTCAGCAGAGCTGCTTTAGAGGGAGAGAACCAGGTCAGCAGAGCTGCTTTAGAACCAAAGAACCAGGTCAGCAGAGCTGCTTTAGAGCCAGAGAACCAGGTCAGCAGAGCTGCTTTAGAGCCAGAGAACCAGGTCAGCAGAGCTGCTTTAGAGCCAGAGAACCAGGTCAGCAGAGCTGCTCTAGAGCCTAAGAACCAGGTCAGCAGAGCTGCTCTAGAGGCAGAGAACCAGGTCAGCAGAGCTGCTCTAGAGGCAGAGAACCAGGTCAGCAGAGCTGTTGTAGAGTCAGAGAAACCAGGTCAGCAGAGCTGCTTTAGAGGGAGAGAACCAGGTCAGCAGAGCTGCTTTAGAGCCAGAGAACCAGGTCAGCAGAGCTGCTTTAGAGCCAGAGAACCAGGTCAGCAGAGCTGCTTTAGAGCCATAGAACCAGGTCAGCAGAGCTGCTTTAGAGCCAGAGAACCAGGTCAGCAGAGCCGTTGTAGAGCCAGAGAACCAGGTCAGCAGAGCTGCTCTAGAGCCTAAGAACCAGGTCAGCAGAGCTGCTCTAGAGCCAGAGAACCAGGTCAGCAGAGCTGCTATAGAGCCAGAGAACCCAGGTCAGCAGAGCTGCTTTAGAGGGAGGGAACCAGGTCAGCAGAGCTGCTTTAGAGCCAGAGAACCAGGTCAGCAGAGCTGCTTTAGAGCCAGAGAACCAGGTCAGCAGAGCTGCTCTAGAGGCAGAGAACCAAGTCAGCAGAGCTGCCGTAGAGCCAGAGAAACCAGGTCAGCAGAGCTGCTTTAGAGGGAGAGAACCAGGTAAGCAGAGCTGCTTTAGAGCCAGAGAACCAGGTCAGCAGAGCTGCTTTAGAGCCAGAGAACCAGGTCAGCAGAGCTGCCCTAGAGCCAGAGAACCAGGTCAGCAGAGCTGCTCTAGAGCCAGAGAACCAGGTCAGCAGAACTGCTTTAGAGCCAGAGAACCAGGTCAACAGTGCCGCTGTAGAGCCAGAGAACCAGGTCAGCAGAGCTGCTTTAGAGCCAGAGAACCAGGTCAGCAGAGCCGTTGTAGAGCCAGAGAACCAGGTCAGCAAAGCTGCTTTAGAGCCAGAGAAACAGGACATTGGGGCTTATTTACAAGCCCCTTGCGCCGCCGCGTCACTTTTTCCCACTCAAAACGTGAAGCACCGGCGGTGCAAGGGACTTGTAAATAATCCCCATTGTGCCCATTCGAACGCAATAAAACAGTTACGTAACCTTCACACCACGGAAAAGGTAAAATAAAGCACCAGTTTCTAAAGTTATTGCTCTTTCCACAGTTACTGGTAACTCAAGTCTCCTGCCTGAGGTCTACTACATTTATTGTAATTTAAAACTTCAGGTATCAAAATGCAAAGTTGTGTGAGCTATTAGCCTTACACTGGCTGAACAACTGCCTCCTACCATAGGACTGTTACGAGTGTCTACAAATCTAAGATTGTATTTTGGGAAGTAGATGATGCACCTCATGCCTGCAACATAAAACAAGCATTTGCAATGCAATAGGGCTGGCATTACTAAAAGTTTTAGCTATTGGCGTTGCAAATGATAATGTTTGTTAGTTTTTGTTAAAAAATATTCTAGCAGTAGCATAAGTAATGAAATAAAATCCACGTAGACCACCAGTACCATAACCACCACTACAATTATTACTATTACTACTCTGTGGTGATAGTAATAATAATAGTGGTAGTTATGGTACTGGTGGAAAATTACTATTATAAATTACAATACCTGTTAATTTTTCAAAAGGCATTGCCATTTACAATACCAATAGCTCTAAAACTCGCAGTTGCGAGACCTATTGCATTGTAAAGGCTTGTCCTAACTATGGTACAAATCATATTGTTGGAACCCCATTACTGAAGGTATCTGAAATTTTGTTAATTGACAAACAGACATAAATCTGCCACCCTGTCGCCCTCGTGGATGTGCATTAAAGTCATAAATAAGCACTGAAGAGATCTGTTCTCAAGCGTGGGTGGAACTATTCATTCTTTATGACTTCAATAAGCGTGTTACATGTGAACTTAGTGACATGGCAAAACAGAAAGTCCATCAATGATACTGGAGTTATTAACCAATAGGTCTTAGCAAAAAGCTGCACTTGTTTTAGTGGGACTCTTCGGCAATTTACACAGGAGACAAGGCACCGCACGTCAGGCTTATGATAATTACTCTTGATGTTAGTCCGAAGTTAAAATGGATTTCAATTGGGAGCATTCAAGCAAGAGCTCTACCCCTGAAAACAGTCATGGATAAAAGAACAGATTAGGATAAGGGCAAAAGGAAAGTTACTTGAAGTAAAGTAAAAGCAGGTACTTGGAGGGTATCTCTGTAGCACAGCAAGTTAAATGGTCTAGAAGAACACAAGCAGAGAGATCAAGATGTTCGAATTGTGTTAGTGAGAGTTTAGTTAGAGACAATCTATTCAGAACACGTGACAAGAATTCAGTAAGGTTTTCTACTCAACCTTTAGAATTTAAATCACTTAAGTTACTCAGTTTAACTCGCCCTAGATGAGCTGAACAGATATACGCTTAGGTATGAGATCAAAATATGTGGCTGATATAAGTGGGACACGTGATGTAAAACAATCTTAAAACATTCTGAGAAACAAAATAACAAACACCCAGTCCAGGTGGCACGCATGAGAAACCTCTGGAAATGAAGAGCTGGCAAATGGAGTGAGAGGACAGCAGGAGAAGAGAGTCTGGGGGGCGGGACAAGAAACACACAGGAAAAGAAAGGAGAGATGCAGGGGAGGAATGAAAGGGTGGCAGGAAGTAATGAGACGAGGCGGTGAGCAGGGAAAGGAAAAGCACACAGGAAAAAGAGGTGGTGGGAGGATGGAATTATAAGGTGGTATGAGGTAATATTGCTATGCTTTCAAATGTGTATGTCTAGGAAAGGGCCCCTTTTTGACATGGTCACCCCCACTTTTTGCCTGGTAAATGATGCAATTTTGGCTGAAGTGCACTGGGTTCTTGCTATCCAGGTCCCCAGTGCCAAACCTCTTTCCCTAAAACTGTGCAACTGTTCCCCCAATTGGCAATACCTTTAGCACCCCTGTAAGTCCCTAGTGAATGGTACCCCTGGTACCTAGGGCATGGATGCTAAAGAGGGTCCCTAAGGGCTGCAGCATGTATTGTGCCACCCTAAAGGACCTCTCACCCTACTCACGCAAACTGCCATTGCAGGCTGCGTGACATGGTGCAAACAAAAGTGGAAACATGACATGGAACATTTCCTGTGTGCCATGCCTGCATACACTGCTTGCAATATATGTAAGTCACCCCTACAGCAGACCTTACAGCCCTAAGTCAGGGTGCATTATATTACATGTGAGGACATTTCTGCATGTTCAGATATACAGCTGTGATGTCCAAGTCAATTCTTGGACATTGCCAGTGAACAGGGAAGCCATCTTGAGTATTTGTATTGGGCACTGGCGATTATGAGTTTCCCCAGCTACATGATGGCTTCACTGAAACCAAAGATGTTTGGCATCAGATGTCTCGTATTAATAAACCCACACTGATTTCAGATGGATGTATTAATACATGCACCCTAAGGGTACCTTGGAGCTACCCCCTGAAACCTACTAGTCCACTAGTGTGCTGGCTGACTGGTCCAGTCCAGCCTACCACCACAGATGCGTTTCTTAACCCCCTAGGAGGTGAGAGCCCACTCTCTGAGGTCAGAAACAATTCCTGATCTGGCGGGCGTTTACACCTCCTCCAAACAGGATAGCTAGCAATGAGCACACCAAGGATGGAGGCTTCAAAGCCATGCCGCCTTTGATATGCGACCCCAGCAGACCTGGGAGATGCCAATCCTTGCCCTGAGGCCCATTTGGTACCAGGACAGGCAGGAAATTAGTATGCAAAGTAGGCATGGAGCATACCCAGTACAGTCACACCCCTACATCAGTGAGCGCCTTGATGCACGAGAGCCAACCGACCACAAACACTCTGCACCCGGGCCGCCCTGCCTGGGCCTGAAGAAATCAACTGGTTCCCGCCGAGCTCCCAGGACCCTCAAGGCCCGAGCATCCCCATTGGGAGCTACCGGACTTGTCCCCAAGTCCCCGCTTGTAGCTTATTTCCAGGTGCCCCCCTCCTTTCCACTGCATAGTGGGCAAGGCTACCAACCCATCCAGCACCTCTGCAACCAGGGCAGATACAACCAATCAGCTGATGGAATTTTGGTCCTTGTCCCTCTACCCCCTAACGACCAAAAGGGATCCCACGGAAACGCCTCACAAGTATATGTATGCAGTGAATGTTCTTTCTCCCATAGGAAAGCTTTACGTGTAAAAACGCACTGTTGGTTAACTGTGCTAAAACTGTAAAAAGTCGATCACGAAAAAGTGCTGACCTGATAAAAAAGTTCTTGGGTTCAATATATATATATAAAGATACCTGTTATTTTCCCAAATTGGTGTGGATCTCCGTTTCGAGTGTGTGCACCATTTATTGACTGTGTGTGCCGCAAATGTCTAACACTCCTCTCTGATAAGCCTAAGGCTGATCGACAACACTACCCTAGTGTAGGGAAGTGCCTATTTTGACATGGTTAGCCCCCACTTTTTGCCTGGTGCATGATGTGATTTCGAATTGAAAGTGCACTGGGTCCCTGCTAACCAGGTTCCCAGCGGCAGGTCTCTTTCCTAAAACTGTACCAGGATTGGCACAAGTTCAGCAACCCCTGTAAGCCCCTAGTAAATGGTACCCCTGGTACCTAGGGCATTGGGACTGAAGAGGGCCCACTAGGGCTGCAGCACAAACTGTGCCATCCCAGAGACCCCTCACCAAGACTATTCAAACTGCCTTTGCAGGCTGTGTGTTGGTGCAGAGCAAACCGAAGAATCGACATGGCACACAGCCTGTGTGCCATGCCCCATACACTGCATGAGGTATAGGTAAGTCACCCCTTCTGCAGGCCTTACAGCCCGAAGGCACTGTGCACAATATCCCATGTGTGGACATATCTGCATGAGCAGATATCACCCTATAACATCTAAGTCAATTCTTGGATATTGTAAGTGCACAGGGAAGCCACAGAGAGTACATGGATGGGCTGGATACTTGTTATCTCGAGTTTCCTAGCTCCACAATGGTTTCCCTGTACCCTAAGATGTTTGGTACCAAACATCTTGTCTTAATAAATCCTCACCAATGTTGGATTTATTAATAAATGCACACAGAAGACACCTACGAAAGTTCCCCTGAAAACCTACCAAGCACTGGTGTGGTCTCCAACTAGTCTTAGCCAGCCTGCCACCACCAGACATATTTCTGACCTAATGGGGTGAGAGCCAGTGCTCTCACAGGTCAGGAACAAAGCCTGCTCTGGGTAGAGATGCTTCCCACCAACCCCAGGCCAGGATGGCCTTCCAGGGCACGAAGCTTCAAAAGGCGATGCTGCCTTTGAAATGCAACCCAGGCAGCTCCAGCTAGTGGAGGATGCCAACCCCCGTCCTGCTCCACATGTGGCCGGAGAACCGGTGGGAAAATTAGTTAGAATAGGATGTGAGCCCATATTCAGCCAGCACCACCCCTAAGGTGGGGCAGGTGATGTGGGCACCACTTTTCCAATTCCTCCATATTGGGATGGCAGGAATTAACCAATCAGGGATAGGGTAGGGCCTCTTCCCACAGAAAGTGGACACTTAGAGGGTGTAGACACATTAAAGGTAAGTAGCCCATTGGCTATTACCTGTCACCCCCTTGAACACCCCTAAATTTAATATTGAGATGGTACCCCTGGACTTCAGATTCGACATAAAGAAGAGCTGCTGACCCGAGAACAGAAGATCTGCTGCACAATTTTTGGCGCAAAACACTGCCTGCTGCTTCCAGGACTCGACAATCATTGTGTGATGTCTCGTCCTGCTGCTGTGAGGACTCCAAGAAACCCTGAGCAACCCCAGCCCTTCGCTAATCGCCAGAGAACTCCCATGGGGTAGAGAAACTACTCCCCTGAAGACCACAGGCACTGAATCCAGTTTACCGATATGCTACTACCCGACGCAGAATTCCTGCAAAATGAGGTACCTCAGCTCCGGAGGGTCAGATCTGTCCCCCCACCAAGTGTGAAGACACCAGGACCTACCGGAGCTGTTCCGCACCAGTAACTGGGGTACCGGACACCCTGCAACCTAGACCAAGACAAAGAGTCCATTTCGGACTTCAACTGCCCAGGAATCAAGCACCCGTCGAGGGACGTTAAGACCCCTGAGACTCACTTCGTGAGTGGCCCAGCTGTCTCGGAATTGTCCCTGCAACCTGCCTGCCCCTGACCGAGAAGACATCTTTACGATGACCTATCTGCTCTGCACCCAGCCCACCTGGCCTAGGTACTGATGACCAGCAGTGCTCCCATGGTCCTGAGGCCCTTGCGACCTGCTCCCTCAAGTGGGACCACTCGGACTTACCTTTAAGTCCCCTTGTGCAGCGTGTTTTCAGGTGACCCCCCTTCTTCGTAGCACACCAGCCAGCAACGACCTCAGCATCCTGCTCCCAGCCGAATCCGGGACGCTACCCAGAATCCACTGGTGGAACATTGCACCTGGCCGTGCTATTTACCTAAATCCAGAAGGTGAACCTCGAAATCCAACAGTACTATTTTATATGCATTTTTCTATTTTCTCCCATTGACTTCAATGCTGCCTAATTACGCACAAGAGTGACTTATTTTGGGAAATTTAAAAATTCGTATCTTGAAAAGTATTTACTGTAGAATGAAGTTCTTGGTCTGAAAATTATATAAAAATCAATGTTATTTTTTAAAATTGGTCTCGGATTAGCTCTTGATTGTGTGTATCATTTATTGCATCTGCGAGTACAACAAATGCTTAGCACCACCCTCTGATAAGCCTAACTGCTCGCCCATACTACCACAAATAGAGTGTTAAAATTAATTACTTTTGCCTCTGTATACCAATCTGGGGCACCTTGGACTCTCTGCACAGTGTACTTCGTTTTATTGCACTATATAGAGAGCCAGCTTCCTACACCTAGAAAGAGCACCTTGGTATTGCTGGAGCAAGCTCCTGTCCACTAATAAGGGATACCTAGAATCTTTACACAGCATATTTCTTTTTGGTAAACTATATAAAGAGCCAGCCACAGTATGCAGTTTAACTGAGAACTGCTCCCCGACTTAGGTTGTTCCTCTCCGCCCAGGTGAATTTGGCCCTGTGGTGGGAGCACTGCACATCTTCCAGCTTCCAAGCTCACTGCCTTGTCACCAAATTACTGAGCCCAGGCACACCAAAGATTCAGTAAAAGTCTGCTGAGTTGCTAACTCAAAGCCTGCATGTTAACCAACGTGTCCAGCTTTAAGAGGTTGGGCCTCACAGGTATTGAGTCACTCAGGATATCCAGACGCAAGTCTCCCACAGTGGACTAGCAGGACAAAGCAGAATATACATTTCCACATTTACCCATCTTCGATACTCCACACGAACGTCCCACTGGGCTTCAGGTACAGGAGAAAATACTTGTGCTCTTAAGAATTAGTTGAGTCTTCTGGTTCTAGAACTGCTGTAAAGCACACTGAGTCCCAGAAAGTCAATTAATAGCTAAATAAAGTATTCCTTTTGGTGCACTTCATTACCAACAAGCAGTGAAAATGCAATAGGTCTCGCCTTTGATTAAGTTAAAGCCATTTGCTTTGCTAATGGTATTGTATAGCAAAGCAAATTGGCTTTAACTTAATGAAAGGCGAGACCTATTGCATTTTTAATGCTAGTTAGCTCTAAGCTGTCTAGTTTGCTAAAGATATCTTGGGGACATTTAGAAAGTTGACCTAGGAATGCTTTCCACCCACTGATTTCCATTGGCTTTTGTGGTTTTTAACTCACATTTTCTGGCTTTGTATTTGCTGGATTTATTTGCATTTGGCTGTCCAGCTCGAGTTCCTCCCTCCAGTTGCCCAAACTTTGTTTACTGTATTCTACCAGAAAAGGGGAGCCTAGGTGCCTACCAATCACAACGCTGCATTGCATTGCAGCGTTGTGATTGGTCAGTGGGTCAGTGGGGCTTTGCTGTGCTTCCTGTTACTCCAGGAGAGCAGGTGCAGAGACGCGGGACACGGCGGGAAGGTAAGTAAAAAACCTTTTTATTATGCACATCCTCGCGCGACCGCCCCCTGAGAACCTAGCGATGGTAATACATTGCTGCCAATTGCAAGCTCAATATAAAATTAGCAATACTACATGCCAGCATTTACACAGAGCACACTACACATGGACATCTCCACGAAGGTTTTAACGCTGAGTCAAGCGGACCAGCTCCAACCAAATGATGTTGGAGTTGCATAGATCTCTGAAGCAGGTGCATTAACTCGCTTAGCTACAATCCTCTGCACTGACTGTTACCCTGGGGCGTTATATATCACAATATCAAGTTCATACAAGCTTTACAGAAACACATTTAGTTGCAGACACATCAGCATCCTCGGTCACACTTTACAGTTTCACTGCTGGGCACCAACATGTGCATCGAGCACATTAAAAAGTGCTTGAACTTCAAATACGAAGTGTGCAGATTTGTTTTAAACCAAATGCTATTTTTAAGACAAGAAATGCAACTGTGCTACATACTTTACTTTCGTTCTGTCGAACCATATCTAGGTATCTAGCATCCAGGTGGATGCTTGGTACAAAAGCAACAATTCATGCAGGAGAGAAACCCTATGATGTCATCACCGTGGGACAGCAGCTTCGGTGTTCAGGGGTAAGAAGCAATCAGTTCCTGTTAGACTATTTCAACACCTCAACTGAGTTTAAAAACACACTCACAAATACAGCTACTGTTCACAATTTATTATTACTATGTTTTACTTGAGGGTTTTTGTAAAGTGCTAGGGGCACAAATAAGGGAAATAACAGGTTTTATTACAGTGCATTGGCCAAGACTGAATGGACAGCTGCCAGCAATTGAATATCCCTTCTGTCCAATATGTCCCTGAGGGGAGGACAAAGCCTTCGGACCTGGATGATGAGAAAAGTAGGTCTGACGCGTCCGATTGAAAATAATAGCCAAAATTAGTTATTTTCATAACTGAGTTTACCAAACTAGTTGCGTTCGGATTAGCACTACCTGCAAGAAGCAAATGTTGGATAAGCCCAATTAAAAATTCCCATATAGTAACTGACTCAAAACTTTCAACAGTTTCATCACTGAAAGAAGTTATGCAGGACTCCCAAAAAGTGTGCCCAGAATTATTTGCGGAAACACACAGAATTCTTTCAAAATATGATTAGATTGTTCTCTAAACTACCTGACAAGGCACGGGTGCAGAGGAGTCCCTACCCTCACAAAAATCTTCATCACACTTCACATGACTAGTTATCAACCCAGCTACAGAGAGAACTTAGAGATCAGTCAGAAAGACAGCAGTAGTTGGTACTTTAAGTGGTTTGAAAAAGGTGGAGGTTCTCTAAAAGTGGCGTGACCAAAGAAGCAATACTAGGAAACATTTCTAAAACACATGTCCTAAAGCACGCATACTTTATCCTATGCTTCACATAGCGTGACACGACCGGTATTTGGGAGCCTGCGTTGTCTGTGATTACATCTAGGCTCATAACACAACAACCAACACACAAACCTAAACTAGTCCAGACCAATTGGCGTTGCCAATGCTTGTTAACTATTTACTTACCACTGTTTGGCTGCGTCTGAGTTTTCTGTTTTTTTGCGTGCAGTCATATCACACAACAGTCAACATATTTACCTAACACAACCCAGACCTACTGCCTTTGCCGGTGCTTGCTGACTGAATTACATGGCCACTGCCACTCTGAGCTTTCTGTTACTGCATTCAGACATATCATACAACAACCAACACATATACCTAACACATTCCCGATCTATTGGCTTTGCCAGTGCTTGTTAACTGTATTACCTGATCACTGTTTGGGCGCCTCTTGACTTTCTCTTATTGCATTCAGACATATCATACACGTATACCTAACACAAGCACGATCTATTGGCTTTGCCAGTGCTTGCTGACTGCATTACCTGACCACTGCCTCTCTGAGCTTCCTCTTATTACACTCAGACATATCATACAACAATCAATACACATACCTAGCACATTCCCGATCTATTGGCTTTGCCAGTGCTTGTTAACTGATTTACTTGATCACTGTTTGGGCGCCTCTGGACTTTCTCTTATTGCACTCAGACATATCACACAACAATCAAGACGTTTACCTTACACTACCCAGGCCTATTGGCTTTGCTGGTGCTCGTACTACCTTTCATCTCCTGCACTTCACCATTCAACCCCCACGCATACAACTCCCCCACTGCATTGTCGTTTCCTTTGCTGCTGGCCAGATTTCGAGAGCTGTGTACCTCCGTCACACATTGTCACACAATTAACACTGGCACATATACGGGCATCGCTCTGCAGCGAGGCCAAGGATTGCATGTGCATGTAGTCTTCACATTTTATGTCCCACTGTGAGAAACCACGTGCCTTCAGCCTCAGATATTTCAGTCGTGCCGGGTCGTGAGCACTCGCCCACCGCCTGAACTCACCCAGACACCTGGATGCGAACCCCTACCTTCCCAAGTTAATCACACTTCAACATGAATAGGTGGCCAGTCCAGGTTACCGAGACAACTGCGAGAACAATCAGGAAAGATGCAGTAGTGTTAACATAAGGACGGAAACATAAGTGACCTTCCAGCTCCTATGACGGTGCATTATTTGGGTTCTAGTGATCGGCCGAAACTGTTTAAAAGCTAGCGCGCCCTGGGTTTAGTAAACAATCTTTGGAAGCAGACACCTGTATGTTCACGCCCTCGTCCTATAGATCCTTCAGCCCTGTTCTGACACCGAGACCCATCTGGTATATCAAAAAGCTGTGAGACCACTGCTCTTCCGTTCGGAGTCTCTCGGCTATTAGGCGACCTGCAGGCTATCTATTTTCTCTTGAAACACAGCAAGCACCTTGAAGCCACCGGAAGACGACCTGCAGACCATGCTGCTTTCCTCTGACACACAGCGAGCGCCTTGAAGCTGCTGGTAGGCGATCTGCAGACCATGCTGTTTATCTCTGACACACAGCGAGTGCCTTGAAGCTGCTGGTAGGCGACCTGCAGATCATGCTGTTTTGCCAAAAGCACCTTGAAGCCATCAGCGCAACATGTGCAAACGACGGAACGCTTGGCCCTTCAGTGGTGGGGGCAGATTCCGGACATATAATCAGCCTTAGGCTAAGGAGTTATGGGGCATGTAGCGTGTTGAGGCACTCGTAGGATGGGCCATTCCTCCGAGGGTCAGACGGTGCAGCGCTTCTCTCGGCGTAGTGGCAGCTATGACGTCAAGTATGATGTAAGCAAGCTAGGAAAAAGCTCGAGACCGGCTGAACATCGCAGGCCGGGAAGAAGGTTAAACTGCATGGGTGTGAAAACTTTCAAAAGGCTTTGCCAGTGCTAGCACCACAGCTTGTAGCAATTTATGTACATGTGGTTACATTTCGGGAAAGGCTGCTTAACTACTCTTTATAACGCAGCACTACAATGAACTTATCTTGGGGTTTGCAAACGGCAATGAACCATTACAGCTTTTTTATAAAGAAAAACAAAGCCCGGTAATGGCAATTAGAATAGGTGCGGTGTAGGGCTGAGTACGCAATTTGTGGGGGAAAAAGCCTAATGTGGGCATCGTATAAAAGGAGATTCACTCTTTGCCACATATGTTGGCAATTGGTAAACAAGTACCATGTGGACGGAACATGAAGCACCAACTTGCAGAGGTTAATTAGCGCTCCTCGGGGACTTTGATGGCATGTAATTGTAAAACCTAGAGTAGAGATTTAAGCTGCACATCATAAAATAGCATTACTCCGACCACTGGCCCATCGTTAATTCTGGCATCAGAGGCATGTCAACTTAGTAAACAAGCGCAGTCCCGAAAGTGAAAGGAGGACCACGCTGCAGCCGGAGCATGGGGACCTCTTGTCTTTATGGGGCCATGTGTTTCTAACACATGGCCCCATAAAGATAAGAAACTGCTTTGCGACAGACGCAAAGCAGGCAACCGAGTCCGGATCGCAGGCCAAAGGGCGGCAACCAAAAACCCTCATTTCCAATGGCAGGCCACCGTTTACCAGAAAACGGTGACGCCAGCCAATGGAAATAAGGGGCGGGGCTTAAAGCCCTTTTCTAAAACTACTCATTAACAATAAATCTCGCCGAGCGAGCTGAGCATGTGCGCAGCAACGCTAGGCGAGACCTAATAAATCTCGCCGAGCGAGCTACGCATGTGCACAGCAACGCTAGGCGAGACCTAAAAAGGTAATCAATCATAAGATGTCCCTAGACTTTTCACTAAAAAAAGTCCTGTGTGGTGAGGCAGAAAGGAAGGGTCCTTCTCCTGGGTGTTGAGACAGCAAGCCTAGATGACCACTAGACGGAACAAGGGCTCTTACCTGCTTAGTTATTGTCAACTGTCTTTCCTGCGCCGACTTCTAAGGGGAGAATGACACGTGGGCTTTCCAGAACAGTATTCTGCATGTTCTAATCACGTTAGAATCTATTAATAACTTTCAAGAAACACCAACGTAGTTTAGAAAGCTGATTGTATATTCACAGTGGCCTGTGCCCTTTCAGTTACCTTGTTATAATATGTTGTAAATGTACTATTTAATGTTTGACCTCACATAATTAATAGCACATTTGTCGTTTTAAATGTACAACACACACACGCAAATATTTACATAAGAATTGCTGCCACAGTCTGGAAGTTATGAATTTTGTAATTTCATTGTTAGGGATAATGTATGTGCAGTAACCTGGAGAATGTATTTTAGGCTGACGTTTGCTTGCCTAGAGGCCACACAATTAAGTAAATTTCCCAGATAGAGACAAATTAATTAAGAGTGCATTTTGTAAAGTGAAACACTGTGTACAAACAGCAAGTTCCATCTAATGCACATTACATTGGTGTACTTTCTGCAATACATGATGTGCACAATTCACATTTTATCCCCTGTGAGTTTTACTCCTGAAAACTCAAGATCAAGTCAGATCTACTTGGACAAAAAAAGCTTTCCAAACTGGGACCAAAGGCCTCATGTTCCTAGCTACAGCCTGTTCAGCAAGAGGCTAAACTCCAGTTATGAATGTGCCCTGCACATGAGAAAGAGGAGCATCAATTTTAGCCTGGCACTTGAAGAATGAGACAGTTGTATGCCACACGACTAAAACGTAACACTGAGAAACCAAAATGTTTAGCGGCTCACAATAAAATGGATTCCTTACACAAAGTATCAAAATAAAGGTAAGGCTGCCCAGGTAATTAATTAATAAAGACATACATGATTGGGCTCTGACTAAAATTCCCTATGTTAAAAGAACTATGTAGGCTGTTTCATCTGAAGGCTTTCGAAACAGTGTAAGGTAGATTTATATTATCATGTTCATCGTACAAGACTTCTGGATCCATATGGTGACTTTAATTAGTGATGTAATCAATAGAAATACATGTCCTTGGTATGCCTGAACATCTATGTCAGACATGCAAAGGGCATGTATTTCTAGTGATTACATTACTATTTAAACTCAGCACAGGGATTCAGAAGCCTTGCACCATGAACGTGATTTTTTGAACAGCAGGAGGGCGTAAAAATACTCTGCTTCAAAATTTAGAGAATATATAGCTGATTATTATTCAGGTCCTGTCCCAGACAAGCATTTGTAGCTAGCAGAATGTGGTGTAGTCGTCTTAAATGTATTTGTGATTATTAACCACAAGGAAGGAATGTATTGTATCTTTTAATTGTTTGTGCTTTGGTCAAACTGAATTGGGAGAATTTGCATGTGTTTGCAAATTGAGTGAACCTATTAATAGGTAGATTTGTAGTTAGTAATTCATACCTGAGAAGGTATGGCGAATGATCATTCCTGACCGCCAAAAGACTGAATGAATGATGAGTGGAGGTTGCTATAATATAAGTGAAAGCTTTGCTTGGGCACATGCTGCTTCATACACACCACCCTCAGACCCCAATCCAGATAGTCATACCGTTGGCATTCACTATTCCCAAAAGAGTGAACACTCTCCCCTCCCTCTGCAACTTCCATTGGCCCTTGCTCCTTTCTTCACACACACCATGTGTACTCACCCACTTGACAAAAAACTATGGACACTTTCCTGTTTCCCTACCTGCATCGCCATTCTCACCCTTCTCCTTAGATACCATGGGAACTCACTCTCTGCCCTGGTGCAAGCCATGAAAATCTCTCCCATGCATACTGTAGGTAGTCTCTCCTTCAAACATATGCCCACATACCATGGGCACACTCCATTACCAATAAACATAGCATAATTCCTATCCATTTCTTCATACATACTACGTACTTTACATCACTGAACAAACATGTACATAGCGTAGCCACCTCCCTTCATGTTATCAAAAAAACAAAATTTCAATTTTGAGCATTTTGTTTTTTGTTACAAATAGTTATCAAGTATGTCAGTTAAACTGTGTCAATGAAAACAAATCCAGATTGCCACTCACAGATTTCACTAGAGTGTCACTTTAATGCACAGGACTGGAAATAGGAGGGTCTAATGACATGAGGGGAGGTGGCAATCATATATGCGATTACCCCTAAAATATGAAATGGTAACCTAAATTTAATGTGCACATATACCTCTAATATATATATGTCCACTTACCATCAGAAATATGGCATGCAGCAACTTCTCTTTTTCACAAGGGTTCATTGTATGATCATAGGTGCCAGGTTGAAAGTGCTCAAGGAGCCGAGGTCTCATCAACAATTCATGGTTGGAACCAAGGTACAGACTAAAACCATTACATTCCTTAGCCAGGTCTGGCCAGTAAAATGCTGATAAAGGAGAAAGAGAGGTAACCTGGTAACTGTGAAAAAAGGAGTGGATGGTAGGGAAGCTGAAGAACTCGGGAGAGCACATTTTCAAATTCCAAACTTTCTGAGAGACCAGATGTTAGAGTGATCTGCAAAAAGGCAGCTGAGGGTAGTCAGACAAACATGAAGTTGCAACTGCAAGTCATCTTACCTTGGTGAGATTCTTTGCAATTAAACACAGAATATGTGTTTTAACCCTTGTACAGATGCCCTTTAAATTTCAAACAAGGTAACCTCCCATTTGTTTTATAATACCATTTTCCACATTTTACCCCATATTTAGTGGCAATGGTGCACATGATTAACAGGTGAAGTAACTTGTAAATGTCCTTTGCACGTTTCCCTTTATATTATCAATGTTTTTTTGTATAGCGCTCATATCATCAGGATGTCACTTCAGAGCACTAATAAATCAGGCATTAACAAATGCATATGCCTTTAATTCGAAGTGCCTGCCTATATATAATACATACAGAAGGCTACATCATGCAGCATTACTACATGTATAGTATATTGTAAGCACTACTTTTTGGTGCAAGAAAGTCATATGTTAAGTCAATAGCATAGTGTGTAACCGTGAGCGATAAGCCAGTGCCCTGTATGGTGATGAATGACATTTGCGCTTGGCAAGACAGCTAAAGCGTTCTTTTGCCAGACGTTAAACAAACCATGACTCAAACCTCTGAGATCCCTGTGTGTAAAACTACACTCGTGTCCAATGCCCACTTTTTATAACGTATCTCAAACAGTGCATTGACATTAGATGTCAGCCCTATTATTAACTTGAAGACTTCCATATAGAAGGGTTCACAAATGTGCATAGGTTCTTAAATCAACATTGGTATTACTTAGTTTGTTTTTATACTGCATGGCAGGTATGATTAAATGTTTATAGATGCATGAATTCTTTTTTAAATGTAGACTAATGAATTGTCTCAAACATTCACTGCTTTGCAGTGACAGGTAGATTGACACAAGCATGTGATTTATAAATGAAAATATACACTGTAAATCCTGTTTACATGCACAATATTAAACAATGCAAAACTTGTACCTCAGCTATTATTCCAATTCATGACACATCCAGGGTCTGACTAGAGCTAGGCAGGATATATTCCCACAATGCCAATTCTATCTGCAAAACAATTTTTCTCGATTGTTTCCAAATTTGTTCCTATGAGCAAAATATAGCAAATTTGGAAACTTCGCTAAATTTTTACTTTGCAACTCACCGACGAAATGACAAGATGCTGCAGGCTAGAGTAAAATATGGATGTGGAAATAATTGGTTTATGGAGCAACTCAGAAAAAAAAATTACCGCATGTAGTTGTGATAAGATGAAATTACATAATTACCAAAGCTAATCAGTAAACCACCTGCTTGCCAGGACTTGTTTCATGCTTTACAGGTTCAAGGGAGGTCAGCATGTGTGCCCTCCCCTGGCTGGTTGGCATAACACTAAATAAATGAGTAGTGGTTCTAAGGCCTGGGTCTTGCACTCTTTCGAAAGGAGAATTGACCACGAGTCGTGAAATAGAAAAACCTTGTAACACTCGTGATCAAGAATTTTCAAATCTATTAAGGACAAAGACCAGCCATAGACTCCCGATAGCCATTCTCATCATCTGACCTCAATTATCTTTTCCTTGAGCACTTTCTTATTCCCTCATTACAGAACCCCATCCTCTAAATTACGAGCAGCCAAGGGCCTAACGTAGGCCCCTGCAGCGCAAGCTCCCCCACAACCCTTCAGAGGGGCCCCATTCAGCATAAGCCAATGAATATCTGCGAGACGTGAAATACTCAGGACCAACATCACATCCTGGGGCAGGGTGTATTTTGCGTTACCCCACTGGGAGCAGCCAGTCCTCTGTGAATCTACAGTGATTCCCTTCACGATACCCCACTCACTGCACCTGCCGCTCTGTCCTGCCCCACTCTCTGATACCTTAAGGTCCGCAGGCGGTGGGGTCGTTGTTGCAGAGGCGCTGAAAACTCGCCACAGAAGCAGTAGCGTAGGGAGAAACAGTGTAGCTTCCATCTTCAGCCAGCAAGCAACAAACAAATGCAGAAGCCCGGGGCGGACGTTATAGTAATGAGCAGCCCCCGCTGCCAACTGTGACAGGACCCTAGCTAGCTGTGGTGTAAGTATTCCCAAAGCCTAACTGTGAATATGAGTAGGCGTACATAAACACTGCGTATAGTATGCATGTCGGCGGCCATGTTGGAATAGACTGATGAAAACGCGGCTTATCCTAAACACTGGGAGAAGCCTCATTTTCAAGTGAATTTAGTTAGAACGATGACGGTTTTCTAAATTATATTTTCGACTTATCTCGAAGTTTATTTAATGCATTAAAATATTTCCCTTTCTTACATTGGTTACTAATAACATATGTATAAGGGAATAGCTGTATCAGCGTGTGTGATTCGATTATTTTCTTTATATTTACACAATTTCCAACAAAGAACTTCTGTTTTCGTTTGGATATGGCGTTTTACAAAGCAATACTGTCAGCAGCTGAGGCAGCTTTTCATTGTGATATTTCTTACGCTACTGTAAACTCTCTCGTCCCAAAACAGCCGGTCTAGGAGATGGTGAATTTAACATGCCAGACTCTCTGACTCACTTCCCATCTGAGGCTGGGCACACTGCCAATGTTATGTCCTGGATGTTGCAAGCAGATCCTTAAAGACTGTTGCAAAAAAAAACTTCTGATGAAACTTGCTCCATTTTGCAACATCCAACTTTCCCAGGACCAAGACTCTCTAAAATTAAGGGAAATGAGTAACTAACGGTTTTTTAACCCTGCTCATTAAGGTGGGCTTCATAAAGTCACCATTCGTTCTTTAGCAGCCTAATTATTATGGACACTGTACACTGTTTACTAAAAGCCGTGACATTTTTTTGACTTCAAATAATGAGACGTTAATCTTTGAAAACGTACGATGCTACGTTTTTTAAATTACAAATTTAGTTTGTCTTTTGTGCAGTGTGTCTTGCCCCTGTTGCTGGACATAGGACGTTAGATTGCCACCTTTCTTAAAACAAGGATTGAAAATGCAATTGGTCTCCCATTTGTTTGAGTTAGAGGCTGAGCTATTGGCATTGTTAATGGTAATGTCTTTTACCTATGTGTTATGGAATGTATGTATGTGGTGTGTATGGAATTATGTGTGTTGGATTGGATTAGTTAGTTGTGAAATTGTGTGGCATGGAATTGTGTGGTGTGGATTGGATTTGTGTAGTGGAATTATGTGGTATGGTGTGCTGTGGAATTATATGGGTAGTAAATATGTGGTATTGAGTGTACTGGAATTATATGGAGTGGAATTGTGTGTTATGGAGTGTAATTATGTGAAATAGTATTTTGTGTTGTGGAGTGGTATGTAGTGGAGTTTAATTATATGGTGTGCTTTTGAATTTTGTGGCACGATGTGGAATTGTGTGGTGTGGATTAGATATATGTGGTGTGTTGTGTTGTTGAGTTGTATTATGTGGTTTGGTGTGGAATTATGTGGCGTGGACTGCGAATGTGTGGAGTTAAATTGTGTGGTGTGGAACCGTGTGGATAGCTTTACCTGTTTGGTAACGAAAAAGAAGAAAAAGGTAGGAGCTAAGCTTCAGATCTGTGTGTTTGAGAGTTGGAGCTATTGGCGTTGTAAATGTCTCTTACCTATATGTTATGAATTGGAGTGGATGTATGTGGTGTGCAATGGAATTATGTTGGTTGGATTGGAATTGTTAGTTGTGGCATTGTACGGCATGGAATTGTGTGGTGTAGAGTGGATTTGTGTAGTGGAATTATGGGCATGGTGTGCAGTTGTATTATGTGGATAGTAATCATGTGTTTTTGAGTGTATTGGAATTATGTGGAGTGGAATTGTGTGTAATGGAGTGTAATTATGATGAATGGTATTTTGTGTTGTGGAGGGTTATGAAGTGGAGTTTAATTATGTGGTGTGCTGTTGAATTTTATGGTACGATGTTGAATTATGTGTTGTAGATTGGATATATGCTGTGTGTAGTAGAATTGTGTTGTGGGGTGGAATCATGTTGTTGTTTTTTTAATTATATGGTGTGGAATGGTTTTGTGTGGAGTTGAATAGTGTGGCATGGAACAGTGTGGTATAGAGTGAAATTATGTTGAGTGGAATTATGTGGCATGGTGTGGAGTGTTTTTATGTGGATTGTTATGTGGTATAGAGTGGATTTATGTGGGGTGTATTTATGTGGTATTGAGTAGTGTTTAATTAGGTGGAGTTGCATTATTTGGTGTTGAGTGGTATTATGTGGATTGTAATTATATTGCGTGGTGTGGTTGTATGGATTGGCGTTGTATTCAGTGGTGTTGCGTTGCGTGGCGTTGCGTAGAGTAGAGTAGAGTGGTGTGGCGTTCAGTGGAGTAGCGTAAAGAACCGCAGAACCATGAGCACGTGCAAGTTTTCGAGGTCTGAAAAATATACGATAACTCCTTCCTATCGCTCGGACTGGTCCAACCTACAGCAAATATTCCTCTGGCAAACATGGGAACCGCAACCTTTGCTTTTGTTTTGTTGATAAAGCATCTTACATCTGGAAGTATGGACTCAATCATCCCAAAAATCTTCTGTGAGCACTTCATCTCATAGGCGTGTTAAAAATGTCACTGTAACCCCTCCCAAATGGTTCTTTTTTATTGGTTATCTTAATGTTATGTCACCTGGAGTAGTTTAGTAAAGCATTTCCTACAAGTTTGTATCGCTTTATTAGTAGCAACTTTTTCTCTCCCTTCAACTGTCCCACCTCAGGACCAAAACAGTAAACAAAATTTCAGGTCGGGCAACCCATTGCAGTAACCAGCTGAGTATCCTATGATCTTAAGAAATACCATAAAGGGAGATGCTCAAAGCTGCCAGTTTACAGAAAAAACACAAACAGCTCGTCTAGATCTCACAGCTCCTCATCCACCAGACCGCTAAGCCCTGGGGCACCACAGCTCGCTGCCCTGCTCTAGCCAGGGAGTGAAGGGAGCACAGGAGGAGACAGGACCAAGGGGTGCTCCTGGGCCTAATCACGTGCACCCCTTATGGGGCTGTGCTCTGTTTAAAATCAGCAGCCTTCCAACCCACACCCGACATGGCATACATTGCTGCCCAGATTGGCAAGAGCATCAGTGCCCCATATAGGGGTTGTAAGCGCTATATCAGTGCTGCAATACAACAGCAAGTATGTCTAGATACAACCCCAGAATTGAATTGTGCATTTGTATATCTGTCTTGTTTGATAGCGTGAGGTAACTTCCTACTTCAAGTCTAAGGCCCTGGGATGCTTGAAGAAATCCAAGCTGATGTGATACAAAAGGCTTTTTTACTGGGTCCCATTTCAGCATGTGGATTTTCGACATTGATCTCTAGGTGTGCAGAAGGAAAGATAAAGGAAATTTCTGCTGTTAAATCAATTAAACTGATTATTAAACACAAAGACAAGGACATCTAGATTTTTGAGTAAAATTCCATTTATGTCCAGGATCAAGAGGGTGTATCTGTTAGTAGAAAGCATCCGTTACTGGTCATTTGACATTTCTTCTGGTGACTTCCTCAACCAAAAGTTAAAATCTTGAAAGATGCGCCAGAAATTGAAGAAAGTTCTCTAGATAAAATGAATCAGCATTACAGACGCAGCTGTCTATTGACCCCCAGGGCCGTTTCTACCATTAGGCAAGACTAGGCGGCCGCCTAGGGCGGCAAAAGGGGGAGGGCGGCAAAAAACATGAGTGAACGGCCGCCTAGTCTTGCCTAATGGTAGAAACGGCCCTGCCCCTTGAGTGAATGGCCTTCGACCTCGAAAGCGCATTGGGTAGCGCCTTCTAAAATTCGACGTGACGTAATGTGACGTCACGTTCGGCGCCACGGCCGGGGGCCGTGCGTGCCCGCTCTCGACCCGATCGGAGTCGGACCTCTGTGCTCGCCTCGTGGTCACCTGCACCGCTCACCCCTCAAGGCAGCGACGCACCGGACACCCAGACTACAGGTGAGGAGATCCCCTGAGGCGCGAACAGGTCTGCTTGCATTGGCTGGTGCGCAGCGTACATCACTGTGGACTGCATGCACCTCTTCCTCTCCTTGTTTCCTACGCAGCGGACAACATTGGAGAGTAGACGGGTACCCAGTGGCGTAGCTATCAATGTATGGTGCAGCATGTGCATTGGCGCCGGGGCGAGGGATCTGAACCCTAAATTATTGCTGTTTTTTACAACCTAAAGAGGAATTAAGGTGCCTGTTTTACTAGCTTTCACTGGGGCCCATGAGAGCCTTGCTACGCCACTGCAGGTATCACCTCACCGTTATTATGTCACCCAGTTCAGCGTACCTGCAGGCAGCACGATCGTCCCCTCTCCCCGTGCCACCCACACCAGAGTGTCTGCGCAGCTATCGTCAGTAGGGGTAGCTGCCGGCTCCACTGCGCGTGTCCCGACCTGAGGAGGCATCATTGGCCACAGCTGTCACCCCCACCCCTTGTGTCCCCCACCTCGGGGTGTGTTGTACAGCGGGCTTCACTTTGTATAGCGACCGCCGCCTCTACCCCCATATGTTCCCAGCCTCGGGGTACCTGATCTGCCGGCATTAGAGTAGACGTCGACAGCTTCCGTCTTCCCGAACACCCGTGCATAGTTAGTTACTTAGTGTGCAAATCAGAATGAGAGGCCGGAGATTAAATGATGTGTAACGAATTCTTCTGTATTAAAAGGCCATATTAACATAATTATCCGAGTCTGTACCTCCCGGCCAGTGCTTCATTTGTAAAAAAAAAAAAAGTAAGTGCTGGACTCTTCTGGGAGGCCACGGCAGCCTGCACCACCCATTGCCCCTGCCAGCGCTGCCAGTGACAGTACCAACACACCACCGCACTCCTCCAAGTGACACAATTTAGACTATTTTTATGCAGTGCTTGAAATGGAAAAATTGAAGTACAAGGAGTACCTGCCTGTTTCTGAGAAATGTCGGTACTCTCCAATTATAAGTATTACGTCGCTCTTGAGAAGTGCCGGTACTCTCCCTCTCCAAATAAAAATGTAAAGCCCTTTTTAAATGTATTTTGACGTATTAAAAACACTTGTGCTCATCTTAAACTTGAAAAGTGGACTGTCACTAAAGCCGGCTGACAATTAAGCGCCGGTGCAGAGGACAGGAAACCACCGGCTCTAATTAGGCACTCTCCCACTTAAAATGGTAAATATGGGAGGTTTGCAGCAGATCACACACGTATCCAGGCGCCTTGGTGCTTGTTTGACTACTTGGCACTCTCTGTACTTTCTCTGCCACCACACTATAGTAGATCTTTACGTTTTCCAGTCCCCCGAGGTTCAATGCGTTGCACTTCAGCCAGGATCTCTCACCCTCTCGCCAGGTCCCATTATTCTTGAAAGATTGTTTTTTTATAATCAAATCTTCTGAATTTTCGACCGATTTACATTTCAGTGGTGAGGAGAACTGGCACCTCACTTGTGTTCTCTATAATTCTCGGTGACAGGGATTCTAAGATACTGCAAGTTCGTGCACAATTGCTGGCGTCTTTAAGTGGCCGTGGGCTAGGGGGCAGGGTAGGTAGCAAGTGAGCTCTGGGAGAGTCGGGGAAGGGTCATGCTTTATTTCCCCCATTGCCTCCACCTGCATTAATCACATTAGCAAACACAGCCTGGCCAATAGCAGACGACATTTCTATAAATAGTTTCATTTTTTTTCATACTAAAGCTACTGCATTCAGTTTTAAAACGCCCAAAATTCCCCTGCCTCCACACGCGTGGCTCCTATAAATGTAGCTGGGAGAGAGTCTGTGTAGACCACCTCCGCCAATTAGCTGTCGATGACCCTTTGTAATGACAAATGGGAATGGCTGTAAAGCGCTCTGAAAGAGCCCCTTAAAGCGGCGATGTCCAGCACGGCCGCCATAAAAGTCGTAGCGCTCCTACAGGGTGTGGGCGGGGCGTTAGCCTCCTAAAAGCGATCCTTCTTCGGGACTGCCAGAACTTTCTAGTACAGTTGCTTTCTCATAACTGGACGCTTTTATTTTTATTTCCTTTTTGGGGTGTGTTCCAAGTTCGTCCTTCAGTCTTGAGCGTATTTGGTGATGAATTATTATTGAATCACGTCCAAGTGTTAGATTTTTGCAGACTAGGCTGCTAGTTAGAAAATGTTAACTCGTTGAATTCACTCCCTAGTACTTGGTAACCAAGAGAGGTGGGCTGAAGAATAAATTAACTTAAATGAAATTAACTAGCCGGGATGACAGGGGGAGAGAGTGATGGTAGTAAAAGGGAGGGGGCGGCATTTTTCAATTCTCGCCTAGGGCGGCAAAACACCTAGAAACGGCCCTGTTGACCCCATTTTATAAGGAGGGTTTTCCCTCTGCTCGTGTCTTTACCATAGAGCACTAAGCATGCTCGTGCCTGAAGGCTCATTCGTACAGTTGAAACTGCAAGTTCCAGCATGCTTAGTGCTGCGGTTAGAAAGGCAGGGCTGGCTGCAAAGCGCCCTCGTGCCATGCACAACCAGTTTATGCTGAAAACTTCCCTGGAGCTGCTTCTGTCTGTATACAAGCAGCTTCAGCACCATCTGCCACACAATGACAATTGGGACAATCCCAGCAGTGAGTTGCCATTTGACGCTCTTTGCCCCAGCCCTACTAGCCTTTCAGAGGCCCCTTCCCCTCAATAAATAATAATTGTACGTTTATATAACGCTTCACGATGCCCTTCTTCTGTTTCTAAGCGCTGTTTGTTATGGGTGCATTCTGTGAGCTGCTGGGAAGGCCATGGTGAGATGAGCAGGCCGCAGGCCCCCCTTGTGTCTAGAAGTACATAGTATCTGCTTCCAGCGAATCTCCAGTAATCAGGCCGTGTGGACAAGAGTACAGTCTGCCTCCGAGGCCTTTTTAAATCACTGCATTTAAGTGCACACGTCAGTGCACATACATAACACAGATTGGATAAGACATCTGCCTTTGGTAGTCGACATCTCTGTGTCTGTACCCACAGGGCGGTGCGAACGGAGTGCTCAATGCCATGATAATAACCCCGTAGCTGGTCACTACAGGGGAAAGAGCGAGTGAAGAGGCTACAGGAGAGAGAGCGAGAGAAGAGCGCCTTGAGACCCTCACGGGTGAGTAGTTGCGCTTTGCCAACCCGATTGAAGAGCCATATATTTTAAACATTGGCCACGACATGCACCGAGGCTTCACAGACCTAGTAATCAGTTTAACATAAGGATGGGGGAAGCATCAATGGCATCGAGCACAAGGCGAAAAACAAGAAAACAGACCTCGGTTTTTGAAATCACAGTAAATAGGGCAAGATAAGAGCAAGATTTACAGCCCTGTTTACAACAGAGCTCTGTAAACCACGAGCACTGGTTTTGGGTGCTCTACCTTAAAGAAACAAATAGTGCCAAAAACGGTCTGAGTAACAACACATGTAACAGAGACAGTCCTTGAAAATGGGTGGAGCTTAAAGCCCATATTCAGATTAAACAAGCATTTGCAATGCAATAGGTCTCGCATTTACGTGAGTTTGAGCTATTGGCATTGTAAATGACAATACCTTTTATTTAAGTTTTGGTTCTTAAAACATACATAAAAGGCATTGTCATTTACAATGCCAATAGCTTAAACTCGCGTAAATGCGAGACCTATTGCATTGCAAATGCTTGTTGGTGAAAGGAACTACTGCAACGACCGACATTCAGGTCATCTGCCCCTCGTTGTACATACAGCCAATTTTAGTCAATATCAGGTACGCTTGCAGCTACCCCGATCAAAACTATTCACCGACCACAGGGTATTTTTACTAATTAGGTCAGCATTTTAACATCACAGGACATACCTTCCCCAGCACATAACAGTTACTGCGTATGTACAGTGACAAATATTTACACAGCACCTCCAACATGTCCCCTGTAGACCAAATTGGAATAACAAACACCCTTTCAACCAAGCGCTGTAAATTTCGCTATGACCCCCGACTCAAATCGCAAAGCTATTCCATTTCGAGATAGGTTTAAAGCGCTATAAAGGGTGCAGTCAGGCCGCACCTAAAGCTCTTTAGGCATGGCAGAGCGCACAGAAAAGCTGTATAAATATCTTCAGAACATACATGCAAACAAGCATGACTGAGGCGGCATAACACCGATTTTTTTAATGCAAAAATTGCTTTATTCTAGCGGTCTCCCACGTAAAATTGCCTCTACTTTAATTTAAGTAGATGGGGGGAATCCATTCCTCCGATTTGTCAGGTTTATTTATTTATTTAGGTTGATTTATGATTTCTTTTTTTTCGAAATCTCCCTATTTCCCCTTTTCAAATGTCGGCATGTGCTCTTCACTATATAATACAATGCGTGCCCGTGGATACATGGAAGGTATCGAAGTGGCAAAACAAAAGTCAAAGGTTTGGACTACGAAGATGTCAATGTGGAAAATCTAAGGTGAACCAGGTTCAAATCTTCTGTGTCCGACTCCCTTGCATAGCTCCTAACGGCTACCGTTTGCTTCTTCAAACAAGGGACTCGTTTGACTTACTAGCCAATGCACCATAAAAAAGAAACTGGGAGTAAGCAATTTATGTAAATTACCCAAAGTTGTATATGTTTTTATTGGCTTTTATTCGGGGTGAGGGTGGTTAACTTGAATGTTCTGTCGCACAGGCATGGGTCAGTGAAACGAAAAGAGTCTTCGGCCACTCTTCGCTTATGTTGACAGTAAGGCACAAAGCTATGTAGGGATTAAGCAGGATTCACGTCAAGTGGCTGCCAAGTAGGTTTGACACCTTCAGGCCGTGTTTTAGTCAACCGTACGTAACGTTGTGTTCAGGGACTTGTAGTTTCACTTTTGTCCTACACACGAGTGAACTACAAATCCCACTAATGATAGCACTATTTGGTGGAAAACCTGACTTACTGCACTTTCATTGCAAGGTTGCAACGAATGGACCCCCATGGCCTGGTGTTCCACTGTAAAAGTCTACAGTCAAGGGTACGCAGTGGACTCCTCGGAGCCCCGTACCACTGCACCTACTGCACCAACAATAGCTCAGCCCTAACTTGACTGTATGTCATGTGACATGGGACATGCACGGTGCATTCTGGAATGTTCTCCATGATGGCGGCTAATCAAGCTGCAGCTGTCTCTGGATGGACCGTTTGACCATGTTTGAAATGACCTCAAGATTGTGCCTCTCTTTGAGCTTTTTATTTTCTGGTTGTGCGCCCCTTTGTCGAACCGTGCTGGACACATACAGCCCCTAGGGTGCGGCTGGCATGGCAGTGGTGCACGTGCCCCCTGATAATCTGTCACCGAGGAGGCGTAACGGCCAGAGGTGTGCCCACTTTGGAACTGGGGAACCCGGTTCGAGTCTCGGCGTCGCCTCAACAACCTGTGATTCTGGGCAAATCACTTAATCTCCCCCTACCTACCCAAAATGAATGTATCCTTGTGAAACGTAACTGGTGCTCATGTAAAGCACTCCAATATCTCTGGGTCAAGTTGGCGCTACATTAAAATTGCAAAAACAAAACAAACAAAAACACAGCAAAACATTCCCATGGTATGTGTTATACAGGATTTGTACTCCTCTAAATTAATCCTTCCGTATGGTGTTGGGGATCTGTATCTATCTGATGATCCCCTGCCGGTCCCTCATTCTTAGCCAATCATTAACTGCCGAACCAATTAGCGCCTTAGTCCAAGTGCACACCCTCTCCCCCAAGGGCCTGAAACTTGGGGTATGCTAGCGAATTCCATTGAAAGTCACCCCACCCCCAGCACTTACAAAACAATGGTGCAAACTGGACAGAGCAAGACCTGTTAATTCCTTTACCTGATGGCCCCTTTCTCCGCCTCTCAAACTGGCGTCTCTGCTAAACACCAACGCACTGGACCTTGTGTTTTTTTCTCGAGAAGGCGCTGAGCTGTGCAGACTATGGTGTCCAGGACTGCCAAGGAGGTTTCTTGCACATGTTTTTTTTTTTTTTTTTTTTAATGACCAATAATGTGTTTTAGCCTGATTGTACTCACTTTTGATTAAATATCAGAACGAATGTGAAACATGTAAATGACTGGACGATCCAGAAATGAACTGCTATTTTTTGTTGCAACAATAATAGTAATTTTTCACTCCCACGCCAATGCTCTTTGCCGCACACACTAAAGATTGCACACTTGCAAATCTATAGAAGAGACACCGGTTCCCTTTTTCTGAGAGGAAACACACTGTGGGCAAACATGTGACATCGAATGTGGACAAATGTAAGTCTGTGATGAAATATTCAATTAGAGAGCCAGTTCGCGACAGGTAAAGAATGACGTCACCGTGAAGTAAAGAGGCGCAGTCCCACGTCATATCCGACAGCTCCAGCTGCCCACTGATCATTAACCACTTCATTTGCACTCGAGGTCTTACAGTCTAGTGTTTACAAAGTGAAAAGTTCGCCTTCGTGGCCATGACTGCGCAGTGCGGTGGAAGCGGGATTTAGCTAACAAGTGCGGCCGCTAAAGTCAGCGGACCGCGCTCCAAATTAATTAAATAAATAAACAAGCGCGGTGAAAGCGGCCCGCGCGGCAAATCAATTAAATAAACAAGCGCGGTCCCTAAAGTGAAAGAGGACCGCGCTGCAAATAACAAAAAAAGAGTGCTCACCGACTTATGGAGACCGTGGGTGTAACGCCGCAAGTAAACGATCCATTCCGGATGGGCGGGGCCAAAAGGAGACAGGGCGGTAACAAGGAGGGACTAAAAAGCCTCATTTACAATAAAAAGCCGGCTTTTAGCATAGACGATGACGCCAGCCAATCAAAAAGGTGGGCGGGGCTTAAACTCCACTTCTGAAATGTAATGATTAGAAAAAGCCTCGCAGAGCGAGCAGCGCATGCGCGCTGCAACGCAGTTCTGCGAGACCTAAAAATGTCTTGAAGAGACAGCGCAATCACTACCTAGGCGAGACCTAAAAAAGTATACATGCCTTTTGTTTATGTTTTGCTATTCTAGAACAGGCAAGAACTGGTAGATGATAAGAGTTTGTGTGAAAGCCCAAGGAGTCTTTTTAGGTCTCACCTAGGCAGCGCTTGCGCTGTCTCTTCCCGATATGCTGTATTCAGGATATGGGCATAAAGCTCCGCCCACTTTCCACCCATCTTTTTAATTGGCTCCTGTCCCTGTCCTTTGTAAATGGTGGCTTTTCATTGGTCAAGAGGCTAAGTAGTCTCTCCTTGGTACCGCCTTGTCTCTTCTTGTAACCTTCCATGAAGACTCCCCCCTGTTACATGTGTTGTTACTCCCTAGGTTTTAACTACAGCCTCAGAGCACTATTATCTTGAAGGGCTTCAGGCAGGACACACACTTGGTCCTAAGCAAGGCTGACAGTGGTTACTTTACTCACTAGGACATCTCACATCTATATGAGACCTTCTATTAATTCCCCTTCATCAGCTCCACAGAGTACAACCTAATCCGGAATTAATATAATAATTCTTTTGTCACATTTCAAATCTACTAATTGTATATATGGACATAGCTATTTGAATGTACTCGTGGTACTGTCTTGCATGCAATGCATTATGGGTAGTGTGGATTTACTATATCTTCTGCAGGGTGCAGTACCATATGTGTCCAAAAGAGGTCCCATGGGACCTCTTTTGGACATATATGGTACTGCACCCTGCAACATGGCTAGGTAAAAAAACATTGGCATTTATAATGCCAATAATTCCAACTTTTCAGGGTGCAGTACTATATGTGGTCACATAAGGTACTGCACCCTGCAACATGGCTAGGTAAAAAACATTGGCACTTATAATGCCAATAACTCCAACTCCAACAAATATGAGACCGATTGCATTTCCAATTCAATAGGTCTTGCATTTGTTAAAGGTAGAACTGTTGGCGTTGAAAATGACAATGTTTTTTACTTTTGCTTTTTTATACCATTGGCAATAGTGCTATGCAAATATAATAACTCGACTGCAAATAACAAAAACAAAAGTAAAAGAAATTGTTATTTTTAACGCCAACAGCTCTAATTTTAACAAATGCGAGACCTATTGCATTGTAAATGCTTGTTTTAACATGTGGTAGTGCTTTTCTAATAGTGTCAAATTTAAAGCGGTTCCTAAGGTTTTTATTGCTCCACAACTGGAACTGATCAACAATTTTCAATGCAAATTGATATGTAAATAGTAAGTCATATTATGGTTTACAATGAAAACAAGACAATATTAAAATAAAAACATGGAGGTAATTAAAGGTTTAAAATTTATTACAGTAGGCAAAATAAATTGTTAGAATCAGTCAATTAGTCATTTTAATCAAGAGCTAGGATGTAGCTCAAAGAAAACGCAAACAATAAATATAGCAGAACAAAATATAGTTCAGCTCAAATAAAACAAGTCATAAATCAGAGGTCAGACCAACACTGTCACCTTCTAAAGACAGGTAATGGCTTTTTTTTATAATGCAAAATACAATGAAATCATACATTCAATACAATTGTACAAGAGTCACAAGGTTTAAACCAACCAGGTTAAAGAAAGATCAATACAGTTTGAAATCATATTATTAAATATTATTACGCAGAGGTGCCTTTCAGACACTGAAACTGTTAATACAAACGTCACTATTTGATATACATGTGCAAGTTCTCATAATAAACCTCTATGGTCCCAATAGGTGAGGCTTGGAGAACATTCACTCTCAGTGAAACAGTGTGCTATAAAACTATAAAAAAAAAGTATCTGTATCTGGGAAAGTGACATTACACCTCAAAGTAGTGTTTACAAAGTTGCTTATGCATGAATAGTCTGTGTGCAGGGTGAGACAGGGACAAAAAGAACTACATGTAGAAAAAATGGTTGTAGACAGCACCAGCCATTTTATAATCAAGGCCTACATCAGATAATGTTAGCATAAGCACAGTTCCCTCAGCATAAAGTCTTCATTTCAACGACATGTTAATTTTCTTTTAGCGTCTTAATGCTATTGTGCATATAATTATAAAACTCTCCACCACATGGTAGTGGAATTGTTTATGCAATCGTGAATACGAATTGAGTCCTATGAGGGCAACACTTTTTGCTGCGAGGTCTCCAATGTGTCGAGCTCAAACCATTCGAACTTCATTGTTGTATTTGATCTGCAACTAAACACAAAGGAGGCACTAAATTACCAATCAAACTAAGCATATCATATTACATTTTTTGGGCAGAAAAACATGAAATATAGCTTATTCCTGTTATAGACTAATCAGTGTATAAACTATTACAGATAACAACATAGTAAATAATGTAGGGTTGGATAACCCTCCCCTCTGTGTCCTGAACAGAATTAAAAATTCTTAATCACAATTGCTAGAAAGTTTACCATTCTTTGTCAGGACTGGAAGCACAGCTTATGCAAATTCAAAACTTTAATAAAATAATAGAAAAAGAGTTACTTGCTGGTTTAAAATAGAATTGCTTGAATATTGGATCAGAAAATCAATCCGCCATACACATAATGCCCTCAAACGAAGCACACAGTATGAAAGTTTTAGAGGCAATGGCCTCTCTCATTGAATGAGCTCCAAATTTGGAGACATCTATGCCTGCCTCTGATAATATCTACTTAACCCCTCTTACCAGGGTCAGAGAGGAGATGGGTGTACAGATGCACAATGGAAATGAAGGGGTTATCTTTAGTAAATCTCTCATAGGTGCTTCACAGGCAACTAAGAGCACGAAGTTTGGAATCTCCAGGATAGCTGGGGTAAGATACCTGCCTCAATGTGTTTTTTGTCCTTCCCATTATCACAAAGGGGAAACATTCTGAAGTGAATAACCTGCTTGCCAAATCTACGTCTCTTACATTACAACTCGCCAACACAAAGCTAAACAAAGAAGCATGGTGAGATTGGCTGAGAGTTGTTTCAGGGACAATGTTGTCTGGCCATGCTTTGGAAGAATCTGAGAACAATGTAGACATCCCAGAGGAAAGAATACTTAGGCTGGGGAGTTTATGAAATTCAGAGTCTTTTTAATAATTTTGACGCTAAAGGATGTTACCCCACTGGGTGACCTACCACTGGAATGTGTCCTGCTTAAATAGCTGATCATAGGAGTTTACCATCCTGTAAGATAGTATCTCTGCAGCCTAAAAAGTGACAGGAAATGTGACATCCTCTCTCATGGGATCAAGATCCTATTCCAAGCACCAGCTTGATCACATATTACATGCTGACTGACATCTTTGAGAAGTTGACCAAGCTTTGTCAACGAAGAAGAGAGCTTGTCTTGAGTTACTCTGGAATTCATTGCTTTTCTCTTTTTTCTTGAAGAGAAAAGCAATGAATTTATATTTGACACTTACAGAAAAAATGTATTAATAAGAAAATAAATAATAATGAATAAATTAATGTTGTAAGTATTGCTCATTTGATTGTACCTTTGTTAAGCCCATCTTATATATAAAAGTATCTAAAAAGAAAAGAAATATAGGTCCTGAGGGAGGTTTCTCATTACATGGATGACAAGACAACTCCACCAGCTTTGGGGACCATACCAGCAGCCTGGAATTATCAAGATATTATAGGAAATGTAAAATATGAACACACCGTAGAAAAGGTAAAAAACTAAAACATAGCACAACCACAAACACCAGCAGAAAGCACATAGCTGTACGTAGTGAAAGAAAAGTGTAGGCCCAAATCTTGTACTGACCAGAGAAAGGGAAAGAGTTCACTTGAAGATACAATGGAATAAGTAACTTGAAAGGATTGCAGTTAAAGGCCAACTCATATTTAGCAAGCATGAATGAATTTATGACTTTGTGCACACAGGCTCACCGGCACAGCCTTCGTGTTTCCAAACAGATTGTAATTTGATTAGACAATGGGCGCAGAAAGTCAAATTAGCTTAGAACACACGGTGGTCTTAGGTGCACAATGGTAAAGCACACTCCAGTAAAGTTGTATTTACCACAAATGTACATGCACTGACCAACAAAGAATGGTTAAATGTGTTAAGCATTGTTAGCAGCGGGGGTTCCTCCATAGGAGCAGAGCAGCGCCTCCCGCACCCCCCACTGCTTCGCAGAAAGCTGGAAAAATAAAATGGTAATGAAAAGATTTTTTTTCCCCAGCTTTCTGTCGGACGGAGATGGCAGGTTGGGGCCAGTGCGTCATTGCTGCTGATTGGCAGCAATGACGAGTGGCCCCTTCAGTATGAACTGCACATGTTGGTTTGGCCGGCTACCTTGCTACAGCCAAACCAACATGTGCAATTCAACCTGTCCAACCCAGGCACTGGCCTCCAGTTCTTTTTGGGGCGCTGAGGCATCCTGCTCCAGCCAATCCAGCCGCTTCACTCATGCTGCTTAACAGCATGAGAGCAGCGTCTGAATTACATAAGGACCTGTGGGACCAGTGGGTCCTTGCTCTTGGAGGAGTCTGGAGCCGGGGACTGGACGTGCTGCATGCTAAGGTAAGTTGAATCTTTTTTAATGTTTGTTTATTTGTATTTTTATTGTGTTCTATTTGTCACACACCAATTTTGCCGGTCACCAACCGCCACTGATTGTTAGAAACTGCAATAAAGAATATGTATTGAATTAGGCTAAAGTCAAGGGTCACCGGTGACTTCATGTTTCTTACGATCAGCATGTATTAATCTGTAACTGATGAAATGATCTACTCCTGTAACCCTCATGTTTTAAATGTGTATAAAAGAAGCTGTTTGTGATGTATCAAATTGAGATCGACTGCCTGCCTGTTTGAGAAGGGTCAGTCTCCCTGTTGCGACAGTAAAGAGCTGTCTTTACATTGCCAAAGAGGAGTCTGTGTCTTTTAATTTTTTTAAGGTTTTAAGTCACCCTGCATCAGTGACCAGATCCACTGTTTGTCTCCTGATGTGCAGCGACTCTCGGTATTATGGAAAAAGGATGGAAGGTGTAATACAATTCTTTCCACTCCTGCAGGAAAGCAAGCCAAATTGAAGCCCCGAGTATTCTTAAGCTGTGACTCTTCACTGAAATTGGAGGAAGCAGCAGTGAGGAAGAAAGATAACGAACGCAATATAAGCATCCTTGGGCCCAGCAGCACAATGAAGTCTCCTTCTCTTAAAAGGTCTCTGAGTAGGTAAATGCCCTCATCTTGAAATGTCTCTAAAGAATCCAGGTATTGAGCTCTTAGAGACTGACTGTTTAAAAAAAACAACCGAATTATTGGGTTCTTATTATAATATATCAAACATTAGTAGCAAGATAGCATTGGTACATAGCGTAATCTGTTATATGTGTAGTCCCATTGATCAGCATCTAATATTTGCAATTTCTTCATCAACTGGTTGGATTGCGAGTGAGAACTTATCTTTCTGGAAGGTGATATGTCTTGAGGGGTTGTATGAAACTTCAATTGAAAACCGAAAACAGTCTTCTGAACTCAGCTATTCTGTATAATCTGTGCCCAATTAGGTACCAATAAGTTTTTTGTGCTTCCCAGTTCTATTTGGAAAACAATTGGCAACTCACCTGTGCATGAAGTAACAGAAGAATCCTTTGGCCCAGGACGGAAAGAAGGTGTCTACTCTTTGAAAATCTTTTCTGTGTGGGAACCTTCAGTAGGAAGCTTGAGATCGTTACATTGCCAGCAGAGCGCCCTCTTCCTCTGCCACCACTGGCAAAAAGGTTCTGGTTACACTCTTTTTTGAGAGTTGCCTGTACTTTTTTCAAGGAGTAAAAAGTATTCACAAAATGTGTCCACCTCTTTAACAAAAGGATCTCACAAAAGGAGATCTACTTCGCTTGAAGATAATTCCCAATAACTTTTTTTTTTTAATTTTTCAAAAACCTTTATTGAGGTACCAAAATTCAGACACAACACATCGTGCTACATGGCAACTCAAACGAACACAGTATAGACCAAGTCAAGCATTAGAGGACAATTCAACTGCACCTTGCAAAGAACATGAATATGTTAAGACTTAAATCACATCGTTTGGACACAGAGGACACTCGCCTCGTGAGGTCAGCAGCCTTCAGTTATAACAGCAATGGTAAGCCACATGATATGGGGCGGCCAAGGAGGAGGAGGGGAGCAGTCACCGGCCTACACCGGCGACCGCCGCGGGCACAGGGCCGGCGGGGAGCGCGGGAGAGGCAGCGCCGCTGGGAGGGGTACGTGAGTGGAGATAAGTGATCAGAGGGCCCCAAATATCCACTGGACGGGACCTAGCGGGCAGTAAGTCCCAAAATTCCGATAGCAGAGTTTGACACCGAGAGGCGTCCTCCAGCCAACTCTCAGCCTTAGGAGCAGGTCTGCGAACCCAGCACATCGCCACCCTACGCCTGGCCAGGACCAGTAGCATTGCAATCAGGCGTCGAGAAGCATCCGGGCAGAATTTCACAAAGCCAAGCAAGCACAGGGGGGGATCCGGGTGCACAGCAGCACCAGTAATGTCTGAAACAATGGAGCACACCGCCTGCCAGAATTCGGAGACCTTAGGGCATGACCACGCTAAATGTGCGAAGTCCGCAGCGGGGGCCGCACAACGCATGCAAGTGTCAGTTGGAATGAGCCCTAGTTTGTGTAGCTGAGCAGGGGTGCGGTATAGCCTGTGTAGAAACTTAAAATGTATCAGACGAAGCCTATAATTTGGCGACAGCTTCTTCGTCTGGTTACAGCAGTACAGCCAGTCCGCCTGCGCAATGTCCATACCCAGATCCGCGCCCCAAGCCCCACGCGCACGATCTGTAGAAATAGAGGTGGACGTTAGAGTAAACGCATACAATTTGGTGACTAGTTTATGTGGGGACAGGGATGTATACATAAAGTCAAGGGCCTGCATGGTAGGTTGGGGGCTGAGGAAATGTGGAGTGTAGTTTCCGACAAATAGCACAAAGCTGATAATACAGAAGCGAATCCAACGGGCCTGAGGAGGCAGGAGGGGAGTAAAAAGTATTGCCAGGGTAGAGATCCGCAACTGTCCGCAATCCCAAGCGCGTCGCATGTTTAGACATGCCAGAAGGCTGGAGCGGGGTAAAGTCAGGGTGGTTCACTATTGTCACCGCATTGGCAGAGAGTAGGGGAAGATTGGACAGTCGGCGAAGGCCGGACCAGGCCCAGCGCAAGGCCTCGACCGTGTCCACCTCCGCCCGCGGACGCACCGCCGGCACAAACAGAGCCGTGGACAAAGGCCAAGGGGAAGCAATATCCGTCTCGACGGCAACGTGGGGTTGATAAGGGGTGGGATGAATCCAGAAGTGGAGAAAGCTGGCCTGCGCGCACAGGGCATAGATCTTGAAATCAGGAGCGCCCATCCCCCCGACAGACATGGGGAGAGTAAGGATATCATATGCCACTCTTGGCTGTTTACCTGCCCAGACGAGCGAAATGATGAGGGAGCACAATTTGCGAAAGAATTGAGTGGTAAGAGGGATCGGAACGTTCAAGAACAGATAGAGAAATTTCGGCAGAACCACCATCTTGGCGAATGCGATCCGGCCTGCCAGGGATAGCGGAAGCCGGCTCCAGGTCGGGATCCTTGATTCCAACCAATCAACTGCGCAACCGAAGTTAGATCTCCATAATTCGTCCAGATCCCTACTTAACCAGATGCCTAGATAGCGCGTGGAGCCAGAAGCCCACATAAACGGAAAGTCGGGAGTGAAAGGCATAGTGGCATCGGTCAAGGGAAATAACACCGACTTGCTCCAATTTACTTGAATCCCGGAAAGTCCACCAAAACGTATGATTTCCCGAACGAGGGGGCTAAGGTTTTCCTGAGGGTTACGGACGTATAAGGTAACGTCGTCCGCGTACATGGATACGAGGAGGGAACGGGCGGAGAAACCTATTCCCCTGTGAGTGTGGTGCTGACGGAGCCTGGCGGCCAGGGGCTCCATCGCAACGGAAAAAAGCACTGGCGATAGTGGGCATCCCTGCCGAGTGCCCCGATTGATACTAATAGGGTCAGAGACCTGGCCATTAATGCGGAGACGCGCCGATGGGTTGGTGTAAAGGAGCATGATCTTGCACATGAACATCACGCTGAAGCCCATGCGTGGCAAGAGGTAGAAGAGGAAGGGCCATTCCAGTGTGTCAAACGCTTTTGTGGCGTCCAGCAAGGCCGCCACCGCAGGGAGGCAGGGATTAATTTGGTGGAGAACTGAAAAAATTGTGCGGAGATTGTGCGAGGTAGCTCTACCAGGAATAAAGCCAGATTGCTCCGGAAGAGCAATGAGAGGCATGAGCAACAAAAGTCGGGAGGCGATCAATTTTGCAAAAATGTTATCAATATTTATTAAAGAGAGGGGGCGGTAGGAATCGCGACGGTCAGCCGGCTTGTCGGGTTTAAGAAGCAGCGTTATCATGGCTTCACGGAGAGACTGGGGGTAAGAACCAGTGTCGAAGGATTCGTTATACATGGCCGCCAAATGTGGTACCAGGAGGTCTGCATACGTTTTATAGAATGAGGCAGGTAAGCCATCAAGGCCGGGGGCCTTTTCGCCGGGAAGGCTGCTGATGGCGGCAAGTATCTCCTCCCTGGTGAATGGTTCATCCAGGAATTCCCTGTGGTAGTCTTCCAGCCAGACCAACGAGATAGACTCAAAATATTGATCGAAATCCTCCCGAGATGGGGAGGTGCCAGCAGAATATAACTTGGAATAAAAGTCAAGAAAGCGGGTCTTAATCTCCTCAGGGGAGGTGGTTCTAGATGAACCCCCATCGCTAAGAGCCGTAACGTAGGAGGCAGCGCGCGGAGGGCGAAGGAGATTGGCTAAAGTACGTCCCGGACGGTCACCTTCACCGAAACGGCGGGCCCGACCCTCCCTACCCAAAAAGGAGAGCTCGCGGTTCGCCTCCTCCGAAAATTCCGTGTGCTTTTGACGTATTCGGGCTAGCGTATCAGGACTAGGGTGCGCCGCTTGAGCGGCATCCAGATCTTTTATGTCCGTCTCGAGCTTGGATAATGTGGAGCGGATAGAGCGAAGAACACCAGCCTGCTTGGAAATACATTCACCCCGTATGACGGCCTTGAAACCCTCCCAGAGGACGGACGCGGAGTCTACGGATCCCGTGTTTAAGTCGAAGTAATTAGTGATGGCAGTTTGAATGTCCGCACAAAAGACAGTGTGCCGGAGGGCGTTTGGGGGGAGACGCCACGCAAACGCCCGTTGCGGGGAGTGGGGAAGGCGGATGCAGAGCCGGACCGGCGCGTGGTCGGAAAAGGTACGCGCCATATGAACGGCATCAATAAGCCAGGTCAGGACGTCCGGAGAGGTCAACCAGAAATCAATGCGTGACCAACAGCCCCTCGCACTGGTGACACAGGTGCCCTCACGTGTATCCGGCCGAAGGTGTCGCCAGGCGTCGTACAGAGAGTTGTCCGTTAGAATAGACAGAAGAGCCGAAGTAGCGCACGGGTGAGACATGTACGAACCAGTCCGGTCAAGTGACGCCGATAGGGTGACGTTGAAATCCCCTCCCCAGACGATAGCCGCAGGGCCACAAGCGGAGATGAGGTGCCACACATGCTTGAAAAAATCTGGGTCGTCCGAATTGGGGCCGTATACCGCAGCGATCGTAACGGACTGTGCCAGCAGCGAACCATGAAGAATTACATACCGGCCTTCGGGGTCGACTTGTACCTGCGCAGTGTGCCAGGGAAGACCCCTGCGAATTAAAATAGAAACACCCCTTGCGTATGAAGAGTAGGTAGAAGAGTGCGATTCCCCCCAGTAACGTGCCTGGATTCTAGTGAGGGAGTTTGGCATCAGGTGTGTCTCCTGTAGGAGGCAAATGTCGACTTTGTGTCGCTGTAAGTGGGAGTGGATCAATCTGGCCTTGCGGTGATCGTTCAGACCCCGGACATTCCAGGTCCAGCAAACAGTGTCAGTCATGAGGAGGTGGTCCCAAGCGTAGCCAGATGCAGGATAGGTGGGGGGAGCCGCAGGCAGGTGCAGTGAGTACATCAGGGGGAACCCCCAAAAGGGCAATTCGGGGGGGGGTGCGCGGGCTTCAGACTGACAGGCGTGGCGCTGAAGTGCAGAGCGCGTTGGAGAGCAGAGGCAGCACCCCGCGTACCCCGACCCGGTGAGTGCAATAAGCAAGCAGGGAGAGAGATTAGAGGAGCAGCGATAATTCCCAATAACTTTAGGTCAATATGCAACAAAATAAATCTTTGCCTCTGTTGAGATAGTGGAGATTCATTTCCCAAAAGGCAAATTGCCTTCTGGGCCAAACCTGCCAAAATATCTGGGTTGATGTAAGAGCCCTGGTCTTTTGCAGTAACAGTCAGTTGTGATAAGGGGTCCAGTTCTTTAAGCATTTCTTGGCAGACTTTGTAGGATCTGTAAAATACTGTTCTTGGGTTTTTCACAAACTTGCCTAAAAAAGGTGATAAGCTTAGGTTCTATGCCTGTTGTACTGGTTTACCTGTCCCTCAAGTGAAGGTCTGGGGCATTCTGCTACCAGACGATTTCTTACTTCCTTTGGGAAGGGTTTTATGAGTCAGGCTTGACCATAAGCTGCCATTTTGATTGATGGGGTCCAGTTTGAGGAACACTAAGGCGGAGGGGTGTCGCCCCACTGTCTTGACGCAGCAAAAGAAAGGAAAAAATAAAATTATAATAACTAATGTTATTATCATCTTATTCTGTCCTCCTGCTGCGGCAGCTTGTGTGAGGGGGCGGGGCTGAAGAGCCGGGGAGGAGTGGTACAACCCTCCTAAGTGCGCAATGACTGTTTGGTAGGCCCTCTCGGGCCGCCAAGGCCGCACTTTCCCTGTTCTGTATGCCGGCTTCATGGAGAACATGCCCACCCCTGGCTGAGCACCGTGTCACGGCACTCAACCAATCACAATGCTGCATTGCAGCGTTGTGATTGGCTGCGGGGAGCGTGGGAGCCCAGGTGCTTCCTGTTTCTCACAAGAAGCCAGGAAGAGGACACAGGAGAAGTGGCGGCGGCTAGCCAGCTGGCCGGCCGGAAAGTTAGTGATTTTTTTTAAAAACCCCGATCCTCCCCTTCCTTCCCCCCCACCCGTCCCACTGCTGCTTCCAGGTAGCTTCTGTGACTGGGAACAAGGTGGGCAATCTTCTCGGGATCAAGCTTATCTTTGAGAAAGAAGGAAGCCAGAGACCGAGAGGGGCGATCTTCCTTTTCCCGCATCCAGGTCCTCTTGCCTCCTGCATTTAGATAAAGGGTTCTATATATCAGTCATGGTCTTCATCAGAGGAACCAGAGACACCATGCTACTCCATGCACTCTTGTAAGGAAGACGGGTCTTCATATCTGTCATCTTCCTCCACACTGCGCAGGGGTTTGGGTATAAAATCTAAATAGGCCACTTTCAGCCTTACATTAATATCACCCATCCAATCAATATTTGGGTCAATGAATCCTTCGTAAAGGATCCAGCTACTCCCATCTACGCAACCACGGCTAAAATAATGGGCCTTCCGAAACCGCTGACGCCTCAAAAGTTTGACACTCAACCAGAAGGGGACTTAAACCCTAACACAAACCAGAATTTAGAAACAACAGTAATGCAGAAGGAGGAGTCTAAAGCGATTAATCCCGGTGGCAATAGTGACCCAAGCCCAAGTGCACACTAGGAATTTAATATGGCGTCACACAGCTTGACAATTATTGTGATAATTCCAATATGGTAGGAGCAAATGACTCCTTACTTGAATCAATCTCATTAACAAACAATATGGATTTAATGCAGGCTTTAGAAGTTATAACAATGAATCCAGATGACAATCGGACCAGTAACTCAGCCAAAGATCAACTGGAAGCCCGGCAACAAACAGTAATTGAGATATCAAGTGCACTGGAACAAATAAACTGTGAGTATTTGAATTTAATGCAGAAAAATCAAGGAAGCAAAGTAAACATTAACAAAGGTGATAAGTGAAAAAAAGGAATCGACTATTATGTCACTGACAAAGGAGAAAGAGGATAAACTGGAAATAAAAGTGGAAGACCACTTAAACCTGCACACCCTGCTAATAAACACCCTGCAAACCTCAATTAGTGTTCTCAATATGCAGTCGGACAAACTGGACATCCAGATTAATCTAATAAACATAATAGCAACGCACATCACAGGTATAAAGTTAAAACTCGAAACACTGACGGATCTCATAACACAGAAAAATAGAACTGCCACTGTCAACCCGAAACTGTGCATGTGGCCCAATTGTTAATAGATTATGCACAGAACCAACCATCCTAATGAGTATTTTGAACAAGGTTAAACAGAGCAATCAGTCCATCGTGCCAAGCAGGAGCATTCAACAAATGAAATAAAATAATACCTACAGAAACAATAACATCGCTAAACAAAAATAAATTAGAGCCTAGTAGCTCTGTGCAAGAATTTTGTAAAAACCAAACAAAAAGCATTAACCTTAGAAAAATTACCATCACTATCCAGTAATCCAGCAGATAGCAATGGAGCCCTGACTCAGCAATCAATAAACCAACAAAATGAACAAAATAATCCCTTGGCACCATTCAAAACAAAGAGACAGAAAAAAAGAGCTAGTAAATCCAGAAAGCATCTTCAGCATAAGGGAAAGGATTGTCAACATGGGAACAGTTTATATCCAATTTTTGATCCAAAGCCCAAGAAACAAGACCTAGTAATGACCACTCCAATAATAAACCAAGAAGCCAAGGAAGAGCACAAATATATTCACAAGACTTTCTCGTTATTGGATTCAATAGATTCTACAAGAACAGAAACTGCGTGGATAAACAGCGCACAGAACCCACTGGATAAGGCTTGAACTCAAGGCTCTCTTCAAAGAGAATGCCAATGGAAACAAAGAACCTTACCGATCTGAGAACACAAGGTTGTGTGAGCGAAGGGAATACTATCTGGGACAAAAGGAATAAAATTTACACAGACACTGCTGTAACCCACCTTAAAACTGTGCGGACAACAAACAATGAATTTGATAATCACATAAAACCGAATACAGGTTTATCAACTCTTAAGAAAACTATCAATCTAAACAAAAATCAGCAGGAAGTGGTCCTACAGAGATGCACTCAAACAAACAAATGGCAAAATGACCGGATACTAATAAACGAAAATTTACATAAGAACAACATGAAGAACCAAACGTTAAAACAACAACAAGAAAAGACAGAGCCCAGTTCCTACTCCCCATTGCTGACAAAAACAGAGGAGCAGCTAAAAAACTTAAACAATCAGATCACACTAACACGACAGTATACATCACAAGATCCTCAGGATTGCCTGAATAGAGGAAACATCCTGAGACTGATGGCAGCTATACAGACACTAATCCATCTCTCTTCGACCAATCTACTATCTATCGAGTTCATCACCCAGGGGAATAAGAAGCAAAACGAACAAACACTGTCTACTTGGAGTACAGCAGAGACTGTATCACTCATTCTAAATGCAGCCCAACAGTTTGAAGCCTGGGGCATAACACTCTCAAAGCCCATAAGGCAAAGCTACCCCTTACCCCTGTTACGCCTGCATGGTAGTCGATCTTACAACCATGGTACAACTCCAGTATGCTCTGTACTACAAAGCGCAAGAGGCAAGATGAGAGATATTGAGCTAGAATCAAAAACACAAGGGAAGACCCAGTACGAGTACGACTGGCCTTGGAGTGCACCGATCAGAAATGATACAGGAAGGGAATGACTTGTTAACAAAAGAAGTAAAGGGAACCAGTCATCATTTAATCATATACCGTGGAATATTGCAGGGGCAAAGCATGAACTGCAGGATAACTCGCCACCAGATAATTGGAAAAACTATGAGGTTATTGCCCTCCAAGAGAAGTAGTTGATTAATCCAGTTCATGTGGCAGGCTACATTCTCCAACATGTAAGAGCAACAAGATCGTAATGATATGGAAGACCAAAGGGTGGCCTTGCTGTCTATGTCTCTACCGCACTAAATGTTATATCTGTTCAAATGCCTACCTCAACAACAGATATGCAACTAATAAAAATCAACTCGGGCACAGAAAGGCAACAAGTACAATCATTTTGATAAATGTAAATGCGCACCCAAGCAGAGAGAAAAAAAGTGCGCTATTTAACAAACTGACATTCACGATAATGGAAATAAGGTTTGAGAACCCGACATGGGAACTAGTCGTAACTGGCGACTTCAATTCCAATTTAATATACACATCAGAGGAAGATGAGTATCTAACTGCGAAAAATGCAATATGGTCAGTGCAACCCCAAGCATACTCATCATTCAAGCGACATGACCAAAGTGGACAGAAATTAGTGACAGATTTAGAACATCTCGGTCTGATTGTAATAAATGGTAGAACCCAGCAGGATAGACCTCCAAAATGCACATATCATGGTGCGAATGCCCGGTCCACAATAGATCACACAATCCTCACCTTACCATTGATTGCTCAAGTAAACAAGTTTTCCATTGAAATATACCACAAGAAGTGATCACTCATATCAACACCTCGAATTAGCCACTTCTCCTCCAAGGCATGTGACAGCTCCACCAAAAGAAGTGCAAATAACAACATTCAACTTGAAGCACCTAAGATGGTCAAGCAAAACTCTACCCAAATTAGTTACAAAGGCAAAGGAATTGAAAATAAATTCTGATGCCTTGAAAGGCACCCAAGTAGAGATCTGGGTTACCTTTTAACAAACTTACTAAATGATGTTCCTGCAATTAATCAGACTGGAAGATCACGGCACATGCAGTTCAAATGTCTGGGGAAAAAAGCCCAGAGCTTAAGAAAAGAATTAAGAAGAACAGTTAAGTCCACAACGGACTTCGTCGTGTCTAAGGACACATGGGAACATTTTCTGGTCTAAACCCCTCTTTAATGCAAAACATTTAAACTCTAGAGCTTTTTGGGAGACAGTAAACAGCCTCACAAGATCATCAAAAAGAATTAATGCTGCTTGTGTTACTAAGCCAGCCTGGGTGCTCTACTTAACAAACACTTTTTCCAAAGAGGTACACAAAAGTGATGAAGTTACGAGGATCACCAACCATCCTTTAGCTATGGATCATAATACAACAGAGACCGACTTCCCAGAATGCTAAGCACTAATGCTATTTCTGTGTATTCGGTTAGCCCAACAGAACAGGCTGCACCACCATATACAGTTGACAAAATAGACAAAGAGTCTGGAGTTCACCCAAAGACCTTGAATCACCCAACAGACCGGTCCCTAATACAATACACAGAGGATAAAGTATCTAAAGTAATAAGGTCAGGTTGAACGGATTGGGCCCCAGGCCCAAATGGTATTCCACAGACGATCTATGAATGGGATCCTGACTATTGGTCAGCACTGTTATCACGGTAATTCAACGAGGTGGGCAGTACGAGTACACTTCCTGAGAGTTGGAGAGGGTCAATAATTAACCCGGTGTACAAAGGAGGTGATTGGACAGATCCAGCCAACTATAGACATTGCCCTTATAGATTCAGAAGCAAAATATTATGCTTCACTTATCCTTAGAGACCTGGTAGACTGGTCAAAAATAACAATATAATTCCTATTAAGTCCGGATTTGCAGAATCCCGACTTGTTTACAGGAATTATATTGTTGGGCTTTGGTTCCATAACAAACATTTTAGCTTTAGGGTTAATGGTAGATAACAGCATGCGCATGCGGAAAAATCTACATTTATGTTTTATAGATTTTAAGGCGGCATTTGACTGAGTTAATAGAGCCTCCTATGGAATAAACGAAGGATGTGGGGCCTCCCTGAATTAACTCTTCGAGCCATAATGCAGTTGTACACAAATACGGGGATGCAAGTTAAACTAGCTAATGGCACGAGACTCACGAGGAAAATACACACTGAAGTAGGCCTTAAACAAATCTGTGTTTTAGCCCCTTACTTGTTCAATCTTTTTATGGCCAATCTCTCGCCAAAACTAGATCAGGTGAACTCGCATCCTCCATGCCTGGGAACACTGCGTGTTTCGCATCTATCTTATGCAGATGATATAGTTTTACTAAGCTATACAAGAGTAGGTTTTCAAAGAGCGATTGATGAACTGGAAGATTTTGCCAAAGTAAACTTATTCGAAATAAATACAACAAAAACAAAAGTCATGACCATTAACCACCGTATCCAAAAGCAATTCTCATTTGAGCTCGCCAACACGAGCCTAGAGGTGGTCAGTAACTACAAATGCCTCGGTTTATACATAGACAACCGACTTAACTGCCAAACACATAATCAGTATGCAGTTAAGAAAGGAAATGGCCTGATATATACCTTCTGCTCATTCGCGAAAAGACTAAATGGTCCCTCTTACAAGCCACTACTAGGAGTTATAAAAGCTAAACTCCTGCCGACTGTGGCCTACGCAAGTGAAGCTCAGCAAGGGAAAGATGTAGCAACTCTCGAAAGTCTTCAAGTAAGGACATATCACTGAATGCTTCCCCAGCGCAGGTCCGATTGGAATTTGAGCTGCTGCAGCAATCCCTAGCAAGAAGATATGCAACAATAAAATCATGAGACAAAATCTGGTCAAATTTCACTCAATAACGCCTTGTGGAAGGCTCAGGAAGATGACCCCCAATTAGGCGACAGCAAGTGCTTAAAATCATCAACGAAGTTAACGAATGTGACAGATCTCACGCAACAGAATTTACCCTTTTCGGCATTTCGCCAGTTAATGAATAAATTAATAAAGTTCGCTAATTGAAGACAAAAACATATTTAGCAAATGTGCCCATGCATGGATGGTCTTACCATCATATCTACATTACAACCCGCAGTATATTTGAGTATAACATATTCTCTACACCTAAAAATAAAGCTACAAGCAATGCGCCTCCGCTCATTACCGTCTTTGGCTGATCAACCAACCTGGAAACACAATGGACTATAGTCATGCAGTCTGTGTGGTGCGGCAAAGCAGGACTTTATACACCTAATATGCATATGTACCGTTTTAAAATCAAATCGCCTTTTATTGTTAAAAAAACATTTTAATATCAGGGGCATCCGCACCTGCAGATCTGCTATACTAAAGTGTCTTGATCCGACAGACACTCAGCTTAATTGCAAAATGATAACATTTCTACTCTTATACGAGAAACTGATCAGAACAGCTCATCTTTCCGATTAAGACTATGGTATTAAGAGCACAGTAGCACTTTATGTCAAAGACTGCACATTGGTCCATGCTCCATTTGCCCCTTCTCTGATGTATCATTGTTCACTAGCAAATTTTTAATGATTATAATCTATTTTGCTGCAAGATGTATAGTTTTATCGGTATATTGTTATGGTTTTAATTAACTTAAACAATAAAGAATTTCTATTCAATTCATTGGTAGCAGCAATAATCTGTTCAATGGATAGGGCTGCTGGTGTACTTGAGTTCACAATGAAGTTAATGTAATCCTCAACTGTTTTTGATGTTGAACTGTGAAGATTTAGTGGTACTCGTGAAAAATAATCAGCAGGGTTCTGGTCTTTACCCGTCTTGAATACAATGTATAAGTCATACTCTTGCAATCTCTAACCCCACCTCTCGATGCGAGGGGGCATCTTGGCTTTTGGATTTCCAAAAATGGTGAGCAGTGCTTGATGGTCTGTTATGATAGTGAAACGTTTGCTGTATAGAAACACATGAAAATGTTCGCAAGCCCACACTACACTTCTCTGGCTGAGAATCGGCATGTTCTGTGTCAGACAAGCTTCATCTTGTATAGGCCACAATGTGTCTCTGGGCATTCGTATGATCACAATGTTGAGCAAGGATTGCACCCAGCCCCACCGGGCTCGCATCTACTGTGACATCAGTCTGTAGTTTGTGGTCAAAGTAGTTCATCTCTGTTGCATTCTCAATTGTATGTTCTATTCTTTTGAAGCTTTAATCACATTTATCAGACCATTTGAACGAGACATTTTGTTTTGTCAGTTCTCTCAATGGCGCACTCACAGTGGCAAAATCACAAATGTATCTTGAACAATAACTGGCCATGCCTAAGAAGGATCACAGCACAGTGACATCTTGTGGGGGGCAAGTAGCTGATAGTGCTTTCACTTATCAGGGTGAGGAGTCATTCCCCCATCAGAAAATATGTGTCCAAAGAATTTAAGTTTGATCTTGTGAAACTCATACTTTGCTGCGTTGAGAGTGAGACCTGCATCAGCAAGTAACTGGCACACTTGTGTAAAAGCCTTGTCATGCTCCTTTTCTGTTGCTCCAAATACCAGTATATCATCACTGTAGTTAAAAGCATTCATGACAGGTTGTATTATTCGATGTAAAACATTCTGAAATATTTTAGCAGTTGACGACACTCCAAAACTCAACCTTTTGTATGTGAACGAACCGGCTTGAGTCAAAAGATAGTGATGTATATGCAATTCTCTTCCAATTCAAGTTGGAGGCACCCCTTGTTCAGGTCAAGACGGGAGAAGACTTTGGTGCCATTCAGCTGCATGATGATGTCAGCTATGTTTGGACCAGGATGTCTTTCTCTCTCGATTGCTTTGTTGGCCTGGCGCATATCAAAGCAGATGAGCACTGCATCACTGTCCTTTTTTGGCACCACCACTATAAGCGACACCCATGGCGTAGGACCAATGGAGCTCTCAATGATGTCATGTTTCAATAGCATTTCTAGTTCTTTCCCAACAGCTTCTTGCTAGTGGAAAGTGACTCTGCGGTGCTGCTAAGCAACAGGACGAATGTCCTTGGAGCAGCTTAATTTTGGCTCCACCCTTACACGTCACCTACTTACGTTGATTTGTGTAGATTGGCATCCATTATATTTTGTGTGGTCTAACATTCTAATAAACAATGGACTTTCAAACGTATTACTGAAATGTTCCATGATAGAGCCATAATAGTAACATTTAATGTGTGCATACTAATGCTGAAATTTCTCGTAAACATGTAGTTCTCGTTCATAGCTATACGAATGTTTTAAGAATGTAACACACAGTTATATGTGATCATGATTTTACTCCACATAATATTCAGAATATGTACTAGTTGTGAATGTGCGTGCACCTATATTCAAATGTCAAGTGCACTGTAGCTGCTGTGCTAACTTAGCATGATTAGAGGCCTTAAGTTTCTGAATTTCAATGTTTAACTTTCATGTGAGCATTGTTTTGCTTGCATGTTCTCTTCTCTGCAGGTCAGATACAAGGCTACATTAGTTAGTGAAAAAGTATAGTTTGTTTGTAGCGTTGGTAAGGTACAGGAAAAAACTATTGGCAAGAAGACGCGCTAACAAAGTTGGAGATGAGTTCTCATGGCAGAGAAAGGATGCTCAAGGTCGATCGAATGTACCCAGTTGAAGGTGTGAGAGAATAGATGAATGTTGCCAATTTCTATCAAGGAAGATGGAGATGATGATGCTTGTTACCTTGAATACTTTGTGCTAATAGGTGTTGTATTGTTAGCTAGAGAGCAGAGACTCTTAGTATTTCATGAGGTGCAGACCTCTTTTGCTATTCCTCTCACTGTGTGGCTTTATGCTATACACTGTATAGATTTTAGAGCACTTTACGCAAGACTCCATAATGATGACACCTGTTCCTTGCTTACCTTAGATTAATCAGGATTTTCCTATTTAGTATAGAATAGGAAAAGTTAGATTTCTTTAGATCTACATATGACTAGGCAGAAGGATTGACTCTTGCAGTTTAATCTTCACACCCTCTTCCTCATTTTTTGTATAGCGGCCACCAAGTTCGATGAGTGGTTGAAAACCTTTAATGAAGCATCAAATGGAAGTGGAAGTACAGCGCTGAGTCAGGGAACAATCAGGTCAAAACTGAAGCTAAATTTGGGGGATGTAGTTAAGTTGAAACTTGAACTGGATGACATGATAACTGTAAGTCTTGAGTTGGCCCAAATAGATGTTTTACAGCCAAATGAACTTTGGTTTGTGAGCAAAGATGTCACTAGACGAGCAAAACAACCTCATGATAAGTTGATCAATCTAACTAAAAAGTATGAAGTAGCTTTGGAGCGGGCAAAAGCCTTACAAAAGAGCCACCGACTCTCCTTCTCTGATCAGGATATAAAGAATATGAGAGTACCTGGGTTAAAAATGCAGATTCGAGAGTTGATTCAGAGCATTCGGATTTGGAATACAATAGATAAATGGAAGTACAAGTGGTCAAGGAGAAAGGGCCCCAAAAAGTCTACGGGGAGAACTGCTTCCTTTAGGGAAAAAGGGAGTGAGTACCACAAGTTTCCCCTTATGGGAAGTACCTAGTGGAGGATATGTTCATGTGCCTTGGAGTAGAAGTGATCTTGCGTCATTCACAAATGATTTTCCATGATGGAGAGAAGCCTGTGAAGTGGTACAAGCAGGTTGATCGATTTGTAAACATTTTGAAAGTACAGTGGACTGATTTGAATACCTTGTTTGACATTGTTGTCCCAAGTGATTTGTGGGCTGCGTGCAAAATAGCCACAGAATGGCCTGAAAGGGAGCCGGAAAGAGATGCAGTGACACATGGTCCATCAGCGATTGTAATGAAAAAGTATGACCAGGTGATGACTTGGTTGAAAGCTAAGGTGCCACCAGAGGATATTGATTGGGTTAAGATTGATGTAATGACCCAAGAACCTCAAGAGACGGTTCATGCATTCTATGAGATATTGTTATAATCTTTTAAGCAGTATAGTGGAAAGGAGAAGTTGGAACCTAAGGATATGGGACAGTTTGTGTCCAGATTTGTGACAGGACTGAGATCTGAAATTTGTATGATGATTCAACAGCATTTGATATGTTGGCAGAACAAGTCCATTGGTGAGATTTGACGTTATGCCAAGTACTGTCATGATGAGATTGAGATTAAACAGAAGAGGCTCAAGGAGAAGCTGATGACTATGCAGGTGAAGGCTGCTCAGACAGGGCAACCAAAAGCAGCCCTTTACGGGAAATTTGCCCCCTATGTAAAGTGGCTACCCCATGACATTTTTGATTGACACTGGTGCTACCCGCTCTACTGTAAGAACAGTGAAGGTTCCAAACCTACCCCTCTCTGGAAGAAGAATCCAAGTTGTTGGAATGGGTGAATAAGCAGAAGTTAAGTCCCTTGACAGAAGAGGTACCTGTAAAAATAGAGTCCTTTGCTGAAAATCATCAGTTTGTGGTGTGCGATTTGAGTCCTGTGTGTCTTTTGGGACGCAACTTGTTGTGCAAGTTGAATTGCATAATTTATTGCACACCAAGGGTCATAGAACTTAAGACAAATGATGAGGATATTGCGTTTAAGATAGCAAATCAGAATTTAGCTGTTACGATGTGCCCAATTATGACAGTTGATGAGTTGCCCTTAGATATCAGAGATGCTGTGAGAAGAGAGGTCTGGGATTTTTTGGGAAAGGACATAGAACTCCTCAACAGAGTTGAGCCTATCCCTATATAAGTAAAGCCCAATCCTGAGTACGCAGTACAATTTGACTCCTGAAATGATTGATGGTATTACTCCGATGATTGAGAACATGATCCAACAGGGGATTTTAAAAGAAATCATGGGTAGTCCCTGTAACTCACCCATTTTTGGGTCTACAGAAGCTGAGTGGTAAGTACTGCATCGTACAGGACCTGAGAAAAATCCACAGTATCACAGTCCCTTGTTGTCCTGTGGTACCGAATCCAGCTGTGATATTGTTCCGAATTCCATGTGAAGCAGAATGGCTCACTGTCATTGACCTTTGTCAGGCATTTGTTCCCATTCCGTTGCATGACTACAGCCAGCTCCTCTTTGCTTTCCGGTTCGGCAGTCGTGTTTTGGCATGGTGCCGAGTTCCTCAAGGGTATGTTGTGAGTCTGTCCATCTTCAACCGGATCTTGAAAAACAATCTGAAGTCTTTGATTATGCCCTGCAATTCAGTGTTGGTTTAGTACATTGATGACCTACTGATTGCGTGAAACACTCGAGATGCTTGCAAGATTGATACTATCGCCTTGCTGGACCATTTGGCCGAGAATGGACATAGTGTCCCCAAACAAGTTGCAGTAATGTTTGACAGAGATCCTGTGTCTAGGTCATCACATTGTGAGAGGTGCAAGGAAGGTGTTGCAAGAAAGAATCTTGGCGATCATGCAGATGAATCCGCCAACAACACAGAAGGAAGTCAGGATGTTTTTGGGAATGGTGGGCTACTGTCGTCAGTGGATTCCCATCCTTTCATCTAGTGGCTAAGCTTTTACAGAGACTGACACACAAGGATGCGCTGGATCCGGTGACCTGGGACAATGACTCTTTGGTTGCATTCCTAGAGTCGAAAGAAAGTCTCTGCCGTGCCCCGGCGCTAGGAATGCCTGTTTACAATAAAGCAGTTTCACATTTCTGCATTGAGAGGGAGGGCTGCGCTCTCTCAGTGCCAACACAAAATCATAGAGTTGCACGAAGGCCTGTCGCCTATTTTTTTGCAACATTAAACCCAGTAGCCGCAGCGTTGCCTGGATGTCTGGAATCCGTGGCAGCTACAGGTGTCACTATTGAGAGGTGTGAGAGAATTGTGATGGGTCACCCCTTGACTATCTATGAACAGCACCGTACCAACAGCTGCCTCACTAAGTACAAGCAAGCTATTCTTGCCACGGAAAATGTAACATTAAGACATTGTGCTGTTTTGAACCCTGCAACTTTACTGCCACTACCTGATGGTTATGTTGATTTTTATGAAGTAGAACATGACTGTCTCAATGTTACTGAACTGCGCACCAAGCCAAGACCCGATGTACAAGATGAACCACTGCCTGGATCTGACTATGCACTGTTTGTGGATGGCTCTCATTTGCGAGACCAAGAAGGGACTCTGAGAGCTGCTTATGCAGTTTGTACAGTATCAGGAGTAGTGGAAGCTGCCTGGCTACATGAATTATTCCCTGCTCAGGTGGCTGAATTAATTGCCCTTACCAGAGCATGCTGTCTTTCAGACCAACTGAAGGTGACGATTGTCACAGACAGTCAGTATGGCTTTGGTGTTGTGCATGACTTCTGACAGTTATGGTCTCAAAGGGGATTTGTGATCTCGTCAGGTTCTCCCATTTGCAATGGAGAACAAGTATGGAAGCAGTTGGAGGCTTTGTAGTTGCCTGGTCAAGTTGAGGTCGTGAAATGTTCCGCACACTGCAAGGGAGATGATTATTATGTGACCGTTGGCAAAAGATATGCCGATGAAGTCGCAAAAAACTGTGCTCATAACACTTGATCTTTTAATGGGGAGTATACCAATGAGGGAACACACGGAACCGATTACAGCATTTTGTTAACAATTGCTGATACTTAGGAGGAAGTTAAGAGGTTGCAGGAAGAAGTAACAGAGACAGAACAGCAGAGTTGGGTAAAGGCAGGTTGTGTAAAGAGAGATGACGACATTTGGGTTTCAGGAGATGGTTAACCTGTGGTTGCCTAACAGTTTGTTGCCACCTATGGCTAGGCATTATCATGGACCAATGCATGTGGCTAGAGATGCAATGGTGCGGTTGTTTCAACAGACATGAGTTAATCCCAAGTTCAGATTGATGGAAGAAGTTTTGTGTCACAGGTGTGTTGTTTGTCTACAGATGAATGTAGGGAAAAGGACGGAAGTTATACTGAGTCAAATATGGCGGTCAGGAGGTCCCTTCAACAGGAGGCAGCTAGATTTTATAGAAATGCATGTGTGCAAAGGGCTGAGATACATCATGGTGGTGGTATGCATTTTCTCACATTGGGCTAAAGAATACCTGACTAGGAGAAATGAAAGTCTCACTGTAGCTAAGCAGTTGTTGAGGGAACTCATCACCAAGTATGGATTTCCGACTTCTCTTGAGTCAGACTGAGGCACTCATTTTAATAATGAAGTCCTGAGAATGTTGTGTGCTGCATTACAAGTGGAGCAGAGACTGCATTGCTGTTATCGACCTGAGGCTTCTGGCATTGTGGAGCAGGTCAATGGAATGCTGAAATCCAGACTGGCCAAAGTGTGTGCTTTGACATCTCTGAAATGGCCTGATGCCTTCCGTCTTGTGTTGATGAGTCTTCGCAGTGTTCCTAATCGGAGAGCAGGATTGTAACCTCATGAAATTATCATGGGGAGGGCTATGTGATTGCCAGCTGTACCTGCAAACCTGCTAGTCAATATCACAGATTACATGATTCTTGATTACTGCAAAGGAATGACTGATGTGGTGTGTTCTGTGTCTCATGAGGTTGAAGCGGTCACAGCCACTCCTCATCAGGAGCAGTGCCATGACCTTAGTCCTGGTGACTGGGGCTTGGTGAAGAAACATGTTCGAAAGAGTTGCCTGGAACATTGTTGGCATGGTCTCTACCAAGGGATTCTGGTCACCACAACTGCTGTAAAGAGCGGAGGTCTCCTCAATTGGGTGCACGCTGCCCACACTCGCAGTGTTCAGTGTCCCCTTGATAAAATTACAGCACCTTTCCCAGAAGCGCCAGTGGTGGTGGAGAGGCCGAGGGAACAAGTTAGTCAAGCTGTAGGGGACCAGTCTGAGCCTGAAACAGCACTGGATTGGTCTGAGGGGAGTCTAGAAGAGTCGACAGGTGGTGTTGATGCCATAGGAACCTGTCCAGTGGTGGTAAGCGAGACAGAGTCAGACCCTAGTCAAGGACCTAGTGTTGTAGAACCGTGAGTGACAGCAAGGGAAGCCGAACTTCCAGCTATTCCTGAAACGTCTGAAGAATCTGTTTTGAGTGGTGACGAAGGTGGAGGGCCTGCTTTGAGAAGGTCTAAGGGATTGAGGATGCCTTGTCGGAGATACTCTTCCCCTGAATGGACTTATTTTGCCACAAATGACCAAGAGGGAGAATTCTGGGAGTTCTGGGATAACGGTGAACATTCGGTTGAAACTTCCGGAACTTGATCCCCAATTTCGTCTCACATTTGAACTTCCTTTGTTGACAAGGTTAGGCGTGTTGAGCCATTTAAGGCCCTATGTATCACCCACAAGTTATTTTCTGGCAAGGGCTCGTCCTTGATCCGTCCCTGGATCCAACTCTATGCGCCTAATAGGGCCCTTAGATCTAAGAACAAAGGTTTAATCTTAGTCCCTAAGATTAAACGATCACGTAGTGGAGGCCGACTGTTTACGTACAATGCATCCAGACTTTGGAACGGTCTTCCCCTCCACATACGCTCTGAACCTGATTATCTCAAGTTCAGAAAACTGTTGAAAACTTTCCTCTTTCCGTGACCTCCTCATTATTACAGTTCCATATGGTGTCATAGCGCTGGGATGCCTCTGGGTAGTCATGCGCTTTATAAGTGCTCCTTCATTCATTCATCTTATCCTGGATGTAGCTGAATTTCCCTTTCTGGATTTGATAGAATTCCCTGTGCTAGTTGACAAACTGAAACATTTCATATTGGAACTAGTTATCACTGAACTTGGACACTACATTCTGAGAGACATTGAATGACCTTTTTGCTATAATCATTAAAGAAGATTACCAAGGCCCGAGTGGAAGAAGAATAAAAACAGGGTTGCACTGAGAAGAACATGGAGTAGGGTCAGGGAAGTCTTACGAAGATGTGTATATGTAGTCTTTCCATGTCCTATGCACTTTGGTTTCGCTTTTGTACGGGTGGAGACAGACAGAGAAGACTCTGCTGCTGCTATTCTCCACCCACTGGTCTGACTTTAGTGAAGTTATGGGTGCTAACTCATATTATTGTAGATGTAGATACATATTAGGAATTGCCTTTTTAATTATAGTAGCAGTATTAATTTCCTTGCTTGTAGTATTATATTCCCCTACGACTAATACAATAGAGGAGAAGGTTAAATCTAAACTAAAATCATCACATGTAGCTGATAGAAATATTTACTCATTAGGTGATCAAGAGTAACACACCGATCTATCTAGAGGGGATTACACTTTTTAAATGCATACACTAGATTGCTTTACGAATATGTTGACCCCATAGATGCAAGGGATTGCTACGTTTATATGCATATGCCTGCTCTAGTGGCTGAAGGCATAAACTTACCAGTGGAGAGGTGTGGTGCATCGGCCAGGGCAGCTGACTTTGGAACACAGGGCTCACGGTTCAATCCCCAGCTCCGGCGGCAGCTCAGCACCTTGTGACTCTGGGCAGTAGCTCACTTAATTTCCACAACGGCCCCCAGCGCCTTGAGACCCGTAAGGGTGAGTAGTTCGCGCTTTACAAATACGTATTTATTTATTTATTTACCATCATATACCTTTGACGTATAGAGTTTCCTGTAGCCTTTTGTTGAGTCTTTTCTATAGACTTGGTCACTTTCAGTATTACTATTCGAATTATGATTTAGTCCTCTCAGAAGTTCCAATGTTCAAACATTTGAATTTGTTCCCATCAAAACATTAGATACATCTAATGCGTTAGACATAATTTAACTTGAAACCATTTAACTATAAAGGGGATTGAGGCATTACAAGACTGCACTTGCCTTAACAGTGGGGACAGTTAACAACGTGCTTTGGTGCACAGAACCAGAAGTTCAACCCCTCTCAACTTCCAACAGGAAAAAATCTCCCAATTCTAAATCGATCTGCAATGGTTCAGCACCCTAAAATAAGTGTCATATCACTTGTATTAGATAGGAGTTCAACAAAGTTTCTTCAGATAGTTGACACATTCCATACACGCTTTTTTAGTACATAATATCAATTAAACATGTTAGATTTGGAATCCTATATTCATTTTCTCCTTTTCACATTCCATTAAGAACCGTAGGCTACGGCGGGTCTTAGACCACGGCCTACATTCATCCCACCATCCCACACCATGACAAGTGAGATATTGGCATTCGAAAAAAATGGTGCTTAAAGACATAGACACATTGGGTAAAAAAAGGAAATACGTTAAATACAACCTGACCTATAATGAGAGTATGGCCATCAGGGATTTGAAGAAAAATACAAGAGTGGTAATTAAATCTGCCGACAAGGGAGGCGGTATAGTCATTCAAGACGTATCCGATTACTGGAGCTAGATAATGACCCGAGTGACACATCATGCTATAAAAAGATTAACATGGACCCGACAGGAGATCAGAAAAACATGATAGCCCAAACCACAAAGAAAGGCCTAGATCAAGGGTTCTTAAGTAAAAATGAGCATTTGTTCGTCAATAAGGAACAACAAAGGATACTGGTGTTATACACCTTACCAAAGATTCATAAAAGACTGGATAAAGCACCTGGAAGGCCCATTGTGTCCGTATGTGGATCTGTCCTGGAACCACTATGTCAATACTTAGACCTGTTTCTGCAACCATTTGTACCCCTAACCAATTCATACATCAGGGACAGTATGGATTTTATCACCATGATAGAAGACACTACATTTAATATATCTACTGACATATTGGTCACAATGGATATACAATCACTGTATACCAACATCCCGCAGACTGAAGAACTCAGAGATATAGCAGACCTTCAGGACTCACGTGAAAGGCCTATACAAGTACCTACTTGGTGCTTGGTGGCTTTAATAGAAATATCCATGACCAAGAACTATTTCCAGTTTGATAACTGCTTTTATTTTCAGATAACAGGAGTAGTCACTGGTGCAGGCTTCGCCCCAGGCCTGGCAAACCTTTTTATGGCTGACTATGAGACACAAAGAGTTTTTACAATTGACAATCCCTTTATTGACAAGATAAGGAAGTGGTCTAGGTATATAGACAATGTTTTTTTTTATCTGGAGGGGTTCGCTAGCTGAATTACACCTATTCCACACATGGATTAATACCAGATCTACGGACATACAATTCACGATGGAACACAACAAGAATAGCATCCCCTTTCTAGACTTTAGAATTGGAATTGAACACAAGATTTTTGGGTCACTATACAGAAAACCTACAGAAACGAATTCTCTACTACATTACATCAGTAGCCATCCTAGGAGTCTAAGGGACAATTTACCCTTCGAACAATTTCTGCATATTTGCAGGAATTGCACCAGGAGACTTGATTATTTCAGGGAGTCAGATACACTCATGAACAAACTCATTGAGAAGGGTTACCCTAGACACCTGGTGAGACAAGCTAGAAAAAGGGTGTGGTATAACCATAGGGAGGACCTTCAGGAACCACAAACTGAGAACACCACTAATGAGAGAATTGTTTGTGTCACCACCACAAAGTAAAGAAAATCGTAAAAAGGCACTGGGTACTAGTGGAACAGCACCTCACCAGTAAGGAAGTACCCCTATTTTCCTTCAAACGAGGCAGGAATCTAAAAGATGCCCTTGTTAGGGCTACACTGCCCCAGCCACCCAGAACCACCCTTAACACACTATGTGGGACACTTCAAATGCGGCCAGTGTATTGTCATGGAAATACAGCTTGAACGCTAGCACCTTTACCCACATGGATGTTGACATTACCTTGACTAGTTTAAGAAATTGCAATACTCAGGATGTCATTTATGCAATCTGGTACCCTTGCCAACTACTCTACATAGGACAATAAACATCTGTTATTCAGCACCAAGATACCATTGAGTGAATGTGCGCTTTACAAATACACATGTGAGGTGAAGTTGTGAAGTTCATATGAACATTCATTACTCTTAATATGTTGAATCACTTTGAAAATTTATTTTGGCATTACAAAACGTGTGTTGATATGGACTGTGCCCACTCCAGGACAGGACCATTTGATCACACTTAAGATATTTAACTATTTTGCCAATAACAATGTGACAATGTACTCTGACGCTTGAAAGTACTAACTGTTATGGATTCCGTCCACTCTAGAATCCACCAAAACGATTCACCCACTGTCTCAACACATGACAACAATTTAAATGCATATGATATAATACCAGCAGACACCTTTCATTGTTTTTGCTTTGATATTTTTTGATATATGATGTAGAGTGCATGCTCTTTTTCATGCTTCTTACAAAAGAGTATTTTCTTGCTTTTTTAAAACTTTTTCATAAGTAATCTGTTTTTCAAAAGTAATGACTGCCTTTTTCAGAAGAAAAACAAAATTGAAATTGTTGCTCTATAAATATTTGGTCTCCATGAGGGCTAACCACTTCACATATGCCAGTGAGTTCCCCTGGAAACGTTACTTTTACTGTGCAGTGTCAAGCCTTTAATTGAGAGACTGCAGGCACACTGCTGTATCCGCTAGCACGCTACGTGCACCTTCGTCTTCTATTTAGCCGCTTTCTCGGCACGCTCCACTAAACAGGGAGAGCAGTCTTGTTTCTTCGGGGCACAGATCCCGCAATCGTTGCCAGTTGTAGTGTCCTCCCCAGCCCGGGAGCAGTCAAACGAATACGCCACACACTGAGCTGTGGATTGCACATCTTTATTCCTCCACATACAATCACACACTTCTCTGATTACATCATAACCGTTAATAACCACACCTTAACACTTCCTTGCCAGTTATTACCTACTCCCACTGTTGAGTCAGCCCAGAACCGCAAGGGTCCTAGGACACATAGTCTCATGACACTACACATGCCAACAAACTCGATTCATGCTGGAGACTCCCCATTTTTTAAGCCAAATATTATTTATTTTACCTTTCTCCCGCCTAAATTTGCCTTTGCTTCAATGTAGGTCAGTGGGGAAAATAAAATTCCCCGATTTTTTTCTCAGAATCTCACTACTTCTACAGTCAAAAGGCTAGAATGTTTGCAGTTACGCGAAACAGGTACGCAAATAACCTTGTTCGTAGAAATAAAATGATGTGTTCCAAGATGACCGCGACAGTTGCATGCCGCTTGCTCCACTCGTCAGTCCTCCTTTCTATTTCCTTGACGCTTTCGTCATTCAGCGCTGTCTAGCCAATTGGGCATCTGCTAGCGCATGGTAGTGACGTTTCTCTAGAGTCGAACAGCCGGTGTCAACAGTGGTGCGTGTCGGTGCATTACGGGACCTGGAGATGGCGGTACTCCTGGAGACCACCCTGGGGGACATTGTCATAGACCTATACACCGAAGAGAGACCCCGAGGTACTACTGCTTTTCAGGAAGCAGCGAGGACGGTCGGGGGGGGATGTAATCCCAAGGAAAGTTTGGACCGTACACTGTATTTATGAATTGATCTGCACGTATGTAAGATACAGTTTAGGTTGCAAAAACCAAGAAAAAGCGGAGTCTCTCCCCTCAACATCTAGACATTCGTTCCTAAAATGGATACATGTATGCAAGAGTCTGAGCTCCTTAGAGGCAGTGCTGGGCTTTGGATGACCACAAGCAGTGTTCGGTTTTTTTTTAAAAAGTCCACCTGTTTATTTTCAATATAGCGTGAACTCGACCTGAAGGTATTGGAGCGCTTTACACGAGCACCAGTTACATTACACAAGGTCAAATAATTTTTTTAGGCAGGGGTCGATTAAGTGATTTGCGTAGAATCACAGGATGTAGAGCCGATGTCCAGACTCGAACTTGGTTCCCCAGTCGGCAGCTCTGAACTAACGCCACGTTCACCTGTGTGTAAAATGTTTAATCTTCGTGCCTGGGACTGTAGTTCATCAATTTAGCCTTATTATTGTTCATCCTTCTGTTCACGAGCTCCTTGTTTTAGCAGTGTGCTTAGTTTACTTTGACAACGTGTTTCTAGAGTTGACTGTTGTCCTGGCCCTGTGAGGTCAGTTGCTGCAGATACTTTATTGATAGACTTTGATCTGGAATTTTGTCCCAACCTGAGCTGACCTATCAATTGTGTTTCTGACAATCGGAAAATACTCGAACTTTATCCCTCCAGAAGGGAGCGCTCGTTTCATGACCAGCCACCTTGAGGACAGTAAGGATTGTGCCATTTTTAGGGGTTTCACCTGCTCAAGCGGTTTCTTGTCTTAGACCAGGAGCTTTTCTAGCTTGGCTCTGACTGCGCGTCCAATTTTCAGTTTGGAATTGGGGAGAAATCGCGGAATCTCCAAATTCAGGTTAGAAACTGGTATGCGTTTTTATGATGACAAACTCTAATTGTGTGATTGAAAATAAATAACATGCACATAACTAATGTGAAACAACAAATGGATGAAGTACTTGCGGTCTGTGGGTGCTAAGAACTTCCAAAATGTCGTGGTATAGCTCCCCTTTGAGGAAACTCGCCCTCGAAAGCGAGGCGAGCAAACGTGCTGATTTGAGAGACATTTCAAACAAACTTTTCGACCTGCAGAATCGATCCGAGTGATAGCCAGAACTGGCTCTAGCTAAAGGAAGTACAATCTCTTAAGTACAACACATACAGAAAGTTAGATAGCGAGAAAGATTTTGGACTACCAAAGCTTGAGTATACTTGAGTTGTCTTTTCCACCTTGACTCCTGGGCCTACGACGGCTTAAACATCTATTATTTAAAATTATGCAGATTTATTTAAGACTTCTGCACTTGTTGCAGTCACCTTTTTTATGGTCTAGCTTGACAGCGCAGCTGCCGTCAGACAATTATGTGAGTATCACCAGGAGAGGGGCTCGGGCAACCTCCACATGTTGGGACTCAAAGGGACATTTTGATTGGGAAGAAGTTGTGCTTCCACAAAAAAGTGCTTGCTCTCCAATCAGCTATCATCATTTTGTTTATTTATCCAGCTGCTGGAGCTTGAACTTTTAGAGCTACACACATGCCATGGAAATACTATTAAAGTGTCTTAGATAATTAGATAATTTAAGGCGTTTCTCTCTGGGAGCAGCATCGATGATGGAGAATAGTTCTTAACTTACATGGATTTTTCATGTCTGGCTTGACAGTGCATTCATAAGCTGACCTAATGGCATTGCCAGTGTTTGTTTTAAATTGTAGCAAAAACTACAGGTGATGGATGGAATGCTGAATAATACAAACATTCACCCCCCCCCCCGATTCACAGGTCTGGGTTTAATCCATCATATTTTCTCTCACCACGCCACCTTAGTTTGGACCCAGTCATATACAAATCTGTCTTGACCCTGCTGCTCATGGGAACTATTCAGCCCGAAATGCCAAGCCAGGTCCTCCCTGGACCGGAAGCAAGCATCCTGGGACCAGTTTCTGGGTATCACCCCTCATCAGCCAGGCTGTCATGAATCCAGTGACACAGTGAGCACAGGACCCACGTCTGGGCAAACTCTTCCCACTTAGGGCGACAAAAGCAACAACAAAAAAACAGATGATGGACAGAATGCTGAACAATGCAAACATTCGTAATCATTGCTTTGTATGTACTTGTAGGCTGTTTGCATCAATTATCTTGCCCAGTTACTTGATGTATACTGTAATGTGTTAACGATGTGCCAAAGGGCAAAGCAGTGAAAATATGTTTTAATATATTGCAACATTGGTGTTTGTTTTGTAATACTGTGTACTCAACCGGTGCCATCAGCAAACCTCTGACCAGATTTTGCCTTTTTTGCTTGTATATAATCTTTTAGCTGGTTCCAGTGGACTTAAGTGAGCACAGGAGAGTTGTAAAAGAGGTGCTTGGTTGTGGCAGATTAGACTTTAGAATTGCATCATCTCATTTTGGGTTCACAGAAATAGTTCACTGGCCGTTATTGGAGTACATGTTTCATAGACTTTGAGTTGCTTACTAATGTTATACCCAGACCCTGTGAGCTGCCTCGATGCTGGCAAGGTACTCGGTGCTCGAGATGTACCACACACTTGTCCTTTTGCATTTCATAGACTGGAATGGGGCACATTGTAACATAGAGTGTAAGTATGTATGTATATGTTTGTTGGTAGAAGTTGTACTACTAGTTAATGTCTGATTACATTTTACTTTGGGTGTTTTAAATAATGTCTGCACGCCTTTCTGGAGAAGTGAATACAGCGCAGAAATAAGAACATAGAAATTCTTCCACAGGATATTTATGTGTGCTTTAGATTTGGTCACCCTTAAGGGCAAATGCACTAGAGGTCTAATCATAGGAGCATGACGGATGGGAGTCTGCCTTGGAGGTTAGAATTGATTAACGTTTTCCCAGGTAACAGATGAAAGTTGGAGATTTCTTGAATATGCCAGGAGAGATTTCCTGGTGTTGAGAGGTTCACAAGTCTCATACTACCTGCTGAAACTAAGCATTTAGCTGAAAATCACATTATTGATTCAGGAACATAAAAGAACCGAGAAACCTGTTTATTCCGTTATATTTGGCAAGTAGCAATTGCAGTGAAATCTCTGGATGACAATGTTTTTCTGCTCCAGAATACTGCCTGTTCTTACCCAATGAAAACAATGGCAATCGAAATGCAGAACAAACGTGCATGAAACCAGATAGATGCCATGAACAGTAATAACATGTATGAGTACACACAAGCTGTTTTTCAAACCATGCTTTAGCTTTTAAATAGTCACTACATATGGACTGTTGAATAAAATCAGTAGAATCTGATGGTTTGCTGGTTTTCTTCTTTGCATGTATTTTATTGCATTGACTTGCAGGCACTTACTACCTGTTGATAGAAGGAAACTTCTTCTCAAAGCTCTGGAATGTGCTGGTCCCACTGGGGCAAAGAAGCTTCTTGACACCTTAGGGTTTACTCCAAAGACGAAGGGAGACTTATCATGACACTTTCCTCTTGCCATAGATTGTTTCTAAACAAAATCAAGCCAGATTCCATATTGAGTTGTTTATCTCCGCTCACCAGATCACTGTTCTAAGAAGTTTGAATATGTGTGCAATGAGGACAGCATAGGGGTGTGTGAATGCCCAGCACCACTTGGATAGACAGAAAGTAAGTGAGAAATTAAGAGTGACTTGAATTATAATTATGAAAATCAGTGGGTAGAGAGACATCACTTAATCAGCAGCTCAGAAAGTTTGTTCACATTTAAAAATGCAAAGTTGTTCAGCGCAGTAGACCTTTTCCTGCATACCAAGTACTTTTGCCCCCAAAGTCATGGATTCTAATGTTTTGTTTGAAGCATTTCTTTATTGGTTTTCAAAATAGCATACACCAGTTCATTGCAAAGACGTCAGATAGACTCATATGACATAACAATGAGATCCATTGAGGAAGGGTTGACATACCGATTATAAATCACCAAAATGAAAAGGAAAGAAAAACATTAGAATACTCGGCTTTCAGTCACCTCTTTGGATATCATCAATTCCCACAGGCCCATCCTGTACATTTTATACATTTCCTAAACGGTTCCAAGACAATATCCCACCTTGAAGACATCCGCATTGAGGATGAAAAAAGAAGACCATAAATGGAAATTAAGCAATCAGTCAACTGACATGTTTTTCAAGGTTACCCAGTTTAATCCCCTGCAAGCCACAGGTACAGATGGATAACACCACAATGGACCCCGCATATCATCCTCCTATTGTTATTGGGAGAGGTCCTCCATTGCACAATCTCTCTATGGTTCCCGCAGATATATAAAGGGACCCCATACATTATCAAATAGGGACATTTGATCCTGAATTTTGTATATATTCCTTTCGTAAGTGGCTAAGCGGTATTATTCAATGATCCATTCCTGTTGTGTAGGCACATGTGGGGAGCGCTAATGTTGTATACATATCTTGGTGATCATGAGAGCTGTTGCCATCTACCTCTGCCAGTGTGAGGTTGTGACGTCCATGTCTAAGAAGTCGTGTAATGGAGCAAGTTTGGTGGAGTTTGCGAAAGGGATAAGGCTAGTAGCATGAAGCGTTTGCCAGGTATCATTCCAGTACTGAGCTACTAGTGAGCAGAACCACAGGATATGGTAGAGGTTGCAGCCCTCAGCTGTAAATCTCAAACAGGCATGGTTTGGCTCTATGTAGTTTGTTGTGGGTTTGATAACAGTTATTTAAGATTTCAAAGTGGGAGAATTTTATCTGTGCCTTTTTAGCGCCAACCGCGTGCTACAGGAGTACAATTTGTCAACAAGGATGTGGTATAGATGAGAAACAGTACCCCTAGATATGCCCCATCATCGTATATAACCCAGAAGAGAAGATTCTGGGAGAAGAGCAGAATCCATTCCTAGTTTACCTCGTAGACCGTGCCGTAATTGCCTGTATCTCCATGGTTGGGGTATCTGAAAGTCCAATCGTATCCCTCTCCCTTCCCATTGTGGCCATCTGATCATCGTGTGGCTTATAGTAACCCCTCTGTTAGACCAGAGTGGTGCATCTTTATGAATGGAGTCGTCGATGTGCAATAGTCTGTTGGGGTCTTTCCAGATTGACCACATCGTCTTTAGGGTAGGGGGCCAGTAGGCAGACTTAGAGGCACTAGAGTCGTACAGTATCCCCCAGTCCCGGTAAAGCGCATATCGTATTAATTTCCATGGTCACCCATAACGGTTGGTTATCTGAGGACGCCGATGGATAAACCAGTTGCGAGAGATGGTGCTCGAGATAGTAGAAGTACATGTCGGGTAAGCATAATCCACTGCACACATATCTGCATGACTGGGTTCCATCCCTTCCCAGACAAATGTCTTTATGCACTTGTTTAAAGTGTTCAGTTCTTTGGGGGACAAGAAGTGGTAAAATATCAAAGAGTTGATTAAATCTGGGCGCCAGCACTATCTTTATCATCTGTACCCTGCCCTAGAGGGGGTTCTGCAAGGTAGACCAGTGCTGGAAGTCAAGTTACATCTGTGTCATCAAAGGTTGCAAGTTATGGGTCACTATGTTTACGAGACCTTTATTGATAAGGATACCTAGATATTTCAGCCCTGAGGTTTTCCATGTGAAGCTGCAGCGGTCACACACAAGCTGGTGTCCGCCGATGCAACTGGTAGTGCCTCACTTTTTGACCAGTTAATCCTTTATATAACCTAAGAAAACAAAAAAGGCATCAATGATGGTCATCAAGTCTGGATCAAAGAGTCAGCGCTGCTGAAGGTCAATAGGATGTCATTGACACAGAGCATGAGTTTATTACATCCCACTGGTGTATCAACGCTCCGTATAGAATCATCTCTGCGGATAGCTGCTACCAGAGGCTCCAGGGCCTGTATGAACAATAAAGGGGATCATGGGCATTCCTGCTGCGTCCCCCTGTGGTTTGGGAAAACCTTCGCCATGTGCCCTCCACAATCCATCTGTGCTGTGGGTTCAGTGTAGAGCCATCTGACCTTAGATAAAAAAATTGGGACCTATCCTGACTCTGATCATTATACGGAACAGGTATTCCCATTCAACCTGATCAAAAGCCTTCTCCGCGTCTAAGGACAGCAGGAGCTTGTCCTATGGGTAGTTTCTTACTTACCTGAGGATGTTTATTATTAGGCGCACATGGTTGCGATGAGTGGATCAGGCTCGAAGTGACCTTCAGTCAGGTGGCTAGGGCTTTTGCGAGTACTCTCACGTCCGTATTAATAATTATTACTGAGCAATAGCTAGTACAGTGAGGTGGGTCTTTGGCTTCAGTATGAGTCCGATCAGCACTTTGTTGTGCTTCGGTCGGAGGGAGCCAGATTCTTCTGCTTCTCTAAAGACGATATGGAGGAGAGGTATCTTCAGTTTGTTTTTTATTTTTTAGAATTCGATGAGGGAACCATTATCCCCCGCTACCTTTGTGGTTCCCACTACCTTTGTGGTTGCCAGGTCTGTGATAATGTCCGAGATACCGTCCTCTGTGATCTCCCCATCCAGGAGGGATCTGCCAGCCTCAGACAGAAGAGGCAGTTGGAGACCGTCAAAGAAGGCCTGCTTGGATGAGAGATCGACTGGTGCTTTTGAACGATAGAGGGAACCAAGGAAGCAAGCGAATGCGTCCGCTATCACTACAGGATGTATCACCAGCCTCCACTCTTTGTCCCTAGTTGTCGAAATGGCCTGCCGTGCCTCTCTGTCTCAACTATGCTGCAAGAAGTCTACCAGCCTTCTCCCCCTGTTTTCACTGGGGCCACTTAAGGTGCAGCAAAGCACATTCAGCTTGTAGTAAAATACATATTCAAAGCATATTTAGCGGTATCAAGTTGACGGAGATGGTGGATCGTGGGGTGGTTTGTGTATTGTGTGGTAAGAGTGCACACCTCCCCCTCTGGTTTGGCTAATTTCTCCCTAGCCTCCCACTTGCGCGGGGCAGAGTCCTTCATAAGGATACCTCTTGGAGTGGCCTTTACTGCTGCCCATATAACTTGGGGTGTGGGAGCGGTGGGTTCATTATCCGTTAAATATTGTTGGAGATAGGCTGTAATTTGCAGCTTGTAATTGGACAGATTAAGGGCCAGATGTACGACCCACCAATTTGCGACTCGCAAATTGGGATGCACAACACTGTCTCAGACACTGTTTGCGATTCCTAATGGGGTCGCAAATTGCATGCCTCATTAATATTAATGAGGCAGGCGCAATTTGCGACCCCATTAGGAATGGCTAGCACTTACAGGGATGGTGGCCTGCTGGGGTCAGCAGACCACCATGTCTGTGACTGCTTTTTAGGTCTCGGCTTGCACCAGCTCTTGCGCTGGTCTGGGCGAGAGTTTTAGTAAGCGGGTTTTGGAAGCGCAAACACTGGTTTTCGGCTGGCGACCAGCTTTAGTTCACGATGGCGTGCACGCGCAGCTGCCATCTGTTGTTTCCTATCTCTTCCTCATTTCCTCGTCATGGCTCATTAACTCTCTGGACTCTGATGTTTCAATCGCAGCAGCAGCTCACATTACCAACTGAGGGCCCTGGACTACAGTCACATGAAAAACAACAGCGATTAGCATTGAAATGCAAGCTTTTTTTTGTCTAGTTAGAAATATTGCTTCGGTGGGTTGATGTCACCTTATATCGCTATTTGTTTTATATTGGGAGTCACAGCCTAATTACCAGTATTTTTGTCTCTCATTGTTTTTTTTTTTTTTTTATATTTATTCGCGCAAAGCACTAAGCTATATTTAAGGTTACTTTTTCCGCGTCACTTCTTCACTCTATTTAAACTCCACACCCCCCACTCTTATTGTCTCTCGCCTTCTCTCTCTCTCTCCCCTCTCTAAGTCTCTCTCTACTTAATTAACTCTCCCCTCTCTATCTTTTTTAGCCTTTCATTCTCTCTCACCCCTTTATCTGTTTCTCTTTCAAACTCCTTCATTCACTCTCTCGCCCCTTCTTTCTCTCTCTCTCTATCCCGCTCCACTCTTTATTCTATGTACACCCTTTCTCTCTCTCTCTTTCTCTCTCACCACCCTCTCTAATTGGGTATTATATCTTCACTCTATCTCTCACTCGGCAACACCACAGCATCACTCAGCGCAACCACAGCATCAATCAGAGCCAGCACAGCATCACTCAGCACCACCACACCACTCAGCACTACCACAGCATCACTCAGCACCACCACTCAGCACCACCACAGCATCTCTCAGCACCACCACAGCACCACCACTCAGCATCACCACAGCATCACTCAGCACCACCACAGCATCACTCAGCACCACCACAGCATCACTCAGCACCACCACAGCATCACTCAGCACCACCACAGCATCACTCAGCACCACTCAGCACCACCACAGCATCACTCAGCACCACCACAGCATCACTCAGCACCACCACAGCACCACCACAGCACCACCACAGCACCACAACAGCACCACTCAGCACCACCACAGCACCACTCAGCACCACCTCAGCACCACCACAGCACCACTCAGCATCACCACAGCATCACTCAGCACCACCACCACCACGCACCACCACAGCACCACCACAGCACCACCACAGCACCACTCAGCACCACCACAGCACCACTCAGCACCACCACAGCACCACTCAGCACCACCACAGCACCACTCAGCACCACCACAGCATCACTCAGCACCACCACAGCATCACTCAGCACCACCACAGAATCACTCAGCACCACAACAGCATCACTCAGCACCACCACAGCATCACTCAGCACCACCACAGCATCACTCAGCACCACCACAGCATCACTCAGCACCACCACAGCATCACTCAGCACTACCACAGCATCACTCAGCACTACCACAGCATCACTCAGCACTACCACAGCATCACTCAGCACTACCACAGCATCACTCAGCACTACCACAGCATCACTCAGCATCACTCAGCACCACTCAGCACCTCCACAGCATCACTCAGCATCACTCAGCACCACCACAGCACCACTCAGCACCACCACAGCACCACTCAGCATCACTCAGCATCACCACAGCCCCACTCAGCACCACCACTCAGCACCACAACAGCATCACTAAGCACCACCACAACACCACTCAGCACCACCACAGCATCACTCAGCACCACCACAGCACCATCACAGCACCACTCAGCACCATCACAGCACCACTCAGCACCATCACAGCACCATCACAGCACCACCACAGCATCACTCAGCATCACCACAGCACCACCACACCACCACTCAGCACCACCCCAGCATCACTCAGCACCACCCCAGCATCACTCAGCACCACCACAGCATCACTCAGCACCACCACAGCACCACCTCAGCATCACTAAGCACCACCTCAACACCACTCAGCAACACCACAGCATCACTAAGCACCACCTCAACATCACTCAACACCACCTCAGCATCACTAAGCACCACCTCAACATTAGAATAGGCAGGAAGAAGTTGCCAACATTGCAACGACAAAATAAACGACAAGACCTTTCTTATGTTTGTTCTTTTTTAATTGGGTCATTCAGTTGTACATAATGTCGTCTTAGTTATATATAAAGTAACAAAAATGCTTAAGTCTTTTTTATTATAACTTTTCAACATGCTGCACAGCAGCCACAATGCTCTTAAAAACATTGGCAAAACCAATAGCTCTGCCTAAACACTTATAAGGCCCCAAAGGCGAGACCTATTGGCTAATAGGTCTCGCCTTTGGGACCGTATATGTGTTTAACCAGGTGTCAGTTATGCAGCACAATTGTTGCATGGCTAAACACTTATAAGGTCCCAAAGGCGAGACCTATTGGCTATGCCAATGCTTGTTTAATAAAGCAGTATTAAAAAAAAAATGCAGCCCGTTTTCCGTAAAGGAAAACGGGATGCATTTAAAAAGAAAAATGAAACTTTTCAGTTTAATTTTTATTAAGGGCAGGCAGTGGTCGCTGGGACCACTGCCTGCTCTTAAAAATATTTTCTCACATACTCACAAAGGGGAAGGGGTCCTCTGGGAACCCATTCCCGTTTGCGAGTGGTTTACCACCTACTTGAAGTAGGTGGTAAACTGCAAGTGTTTTGCTGCCGCAAATGCGGTTGCAAAACAATTGTACATGGCATGGTGACTCGCTATTAGGAAGGGACGCCCCTTCCTAATAGCGGGAGTCGCAAATGCTATTTTGCGAGTCAGTGACTCGCAAAATAGTATTTGTACATGCCATTACCCTTTTTTGCGGTCGCAAACAGGAGGATCTCCCGTTTGCGGCCGCAAAAAAGTGTCGTACATCTGGCCCTAAACCTCCACCATTTAGAGGTAGGCGAGATACGGCCTGGGACCAGCTCCAGGAGCATGGTCTGTGATACCACCCCTCCCCCCCCTGCCCCCAAGCCATACGACAGTCCTGTAGGAGGCCCAGAGATGCATGGTTCATGAGGAAGTAATCCATCCTGGAGCTTGTTCTGTGTGCGCAGGAAAGGAAAGTGTACTCTCTGTCCCGTGGACGTGTCGGGTGCCAAGTGTCAGTCAGGCCGTGATCCTGCAAGACATCTCTCATAAATGCCCGGTCTTGTGCGTTAATCCTATCCAGGGGACCCGATCTGTCCAAGCAGGCATCAAGCACTAGGTTCCCTACCTATAATCACCTTGTCACTGTCGAATTTCATCATGACTCTGTAGACGAAAGCTAGAAAAAATGTTCTGTCCTGGTTGGGGGCATAGATGGATCCTACCAACATGGTTGTGTCCAGAGTCTTCAATTTTGCGAAGACATAGCAACCTTGTGTGTCTGTCCTTGTCTTCTGATTGGTACGGGGAATGATTTATGTATGAAAATGGCTACCCCACGTTTCTTCGTGGGTTAGGCGAAGTCAGATGAGTCAGGGTTCACATGCAGACGTCTGCGGAAACTGCTACTATTGACACTTCCCACCCAGTCTCATTAGCTTATCCGATTCTGGGGCCCAGAGTGTTTCCTGCAGTAGTGCTGTGTCCGGGAATTTCAAAGCATGATAGGCGAGTATCTTTTTCTGTTTGATGTATTGGGTAAGGCTTCTGACGTTAAGAGATGCAATGCGAAGGTGCTTGGGCCGCAATATTGAGGTCATAATGTCTGTATAGGAAGCAGGCTCTTTATATGATGCATCAAAATGAGATATATCTTGCAAAGAGTCCAGAGGTTCCCTTCTAAGTGGACAGGGACTTGCTCTAGCAATTCCAAGGTGCTCTTCTAGGGGGTAGTGTGGTTGAGCAGCCTTTCAGTGGAGAGTGTTAGACATTCACAAATACACACAATAGTCAATAAGTGAGACACATGACTCAATAAGGAGATCCACACTAATTTCTAAAAATAAAATGTGTATATATACAGTATCCTCCAATGGGAATCAACGAACGAGTATTTCAAATCCCTGGGAAGGTGAACTCTTTTACATGACGCTGGCATTGAGGAAGGCATTTAGCCGAAACGCGTCTGCCAGCTGTTGTAGAACTGCAATTAATAAGACCGCTTGATGTGCCAAGATGTTGAAATAAACCTTACCTGAAGCGTACCTGAGCTGTGTCAGACCCATTTTAATTTTGAAAGTGGGAGTTGATTTTTGACCAGGCGGTCGGCGCTGGAAACTGACACGCCTCTCGGTCTGGAGCACCGCAGCTTGCCGGCAACCTTGGGAGAGTGTATGCGGCTACGTACCGCGGAGCCACCCCCCCCCCCCGGCAGTGACGTATACAATGTTGCAAAGGGGAGAGAGCAGCAGATTCACTGCTGAACAGGTCGCTTCCGTGTGAGCAAAACCACCATTGAGCCTGCTGCAGCGGTGCGAATGCAACATGACAGCTGACAGAAGTCAGGGCATTATCGTGTGTGAGACAAAGTTATTTAACCAAGCTCGCTGATTTGGACGGTCTTCATCCATACGTGGCTGGTCATACGGCATAATTTGCAGTACTTTCAGGGACATTGGAATCATGCGAGTCAGAGGGGACAGTATTGACAGCTGATTGAGTACTAACTTGAACCTGCAGTCCTCTCTCTTTGACCGCACAGTATCCTCCAATGGGAATCAACGAGTGAGTATTTCAAATCCCTGGGAAGGTGAACTCTTTTACATGATGCTGGCATTGAGGAAGGCATTTAGCTGAAACGCGTCTGCCAGGTGTTGTAGAACTGCAATTAATAAGAACGCTTGATGTGTCAAGGTGGTGAAATCGACACTTGGGGCCAGATGTACGACCCTAAATTGCATGCGAAAACGGGTTAGCGACCCGTTTGTGCATGCAAAAACGAATAGGGCCATGTACAATTCCTAATTAGCGAGTCGCAATTTATTTGCGACTCGCTAAATAGGAATTGCGATTCGCTATTAGGAAGGGGCGTTTCAAGGGCGTCCCTTCCTAATAGCGACTCTCTACCCCAGGTATGAATGTTTTGCGACCGCAATTGCGCTCTCAAAACACTCACAATTTACCGCCCTCTTCAAGAGGGTGGTAATGCACTCGCAAATGGGAAGGGTTCCCCATGGGACCCCCTTCCCCTTTGCAAATGCAGGAGAAAACATTTTTTAGGGGCAGGCAGTGGTCCCAGGGACCACTACCTGCCCCTAAAAAATTGTGCGAGAACGTTCCATTTTCTTTTTTTTTAAATGCATCCCGTTTTCCTTTAAACAAAACGGGATGCATTTAAAAATAAAAAAACTGCTTTATTTAAAAGCAGTCCCAGACATGAAGGTCTGCTGAGCCCAGCAGGCTACCATCCCTGGGAGGGCCAGCCATTCCCAATGGGGTCGCAAATTGAGAGTGCCTCATGAATATTCATGAGGCATGCAATTTGCGACCCCATTGGGAATCGCAAACAGTGTCTCAGACACTGTTGTACATGACATTTTGTGACTCGCAAATTGCAACTCGCAATCGAGCGCAATTTGCGAGTCGCAAATTGTCATGGTCGGACATCTGACCCTTGTTGCAATTTTCAGAAGCTGCAGTGTTAAATTCTATGGGAGGAAAAGCAAGTGTGGCATTCAGGTAAAGTACAGCGACTTATGGGACAAGTCTCCAGGAGTTAAGGTGAGTGGTGGGCAAGGTCCAAGGCAGCCCCAGCAGAACACCATCAGTGGAACTTGGGCGCAGGGGTGCAAAACAGCGTCAGGTACCCATTGTTACTCTATGTGGATCGGTCTTTGCGTAAAGAGGCTGTAGGGTTTGACTGGGAGGCCAGTCGGGCTGAACCAGCAGGGGGGCTCAAGCCTCACGCTGCTCAGGGACGTAGGGACACCTTTGGTCCTCTTCTTCACTGCCGACAGGTGCAGAGGTGTCGTTGGGCGTCGGGTTTTCCTTATGTGGAGCAGTCATGGTAGAGGGTTTCTGCGTGCAGAGGCTGCAAGCGACATTGTAAAGTTTACTGGGAGTGAAACCACGGTGGACTCGGTCTCTGGAGGGCTGGGGGACCACGATGACACCTTTGGCCCACTTCAACTCTGGCTTGGAGTGACAGGTGCAGTGGTTTCTTCAGGCATCTGGCTTCTGCTGTCACAAAGACCTCCTAGGAGTATTTGCTTGTCTGCAGGATGCAGGGAAGCAGGCCCGCTACTTCTCTGGAGTTCTTGGTTCCTGGGTGAAGCGCTGGCAGGTCTCCCAGGATTTAGGGACTCCGCAGCTGCAGGACAAGTTGTCTTTTGGCGCAGTTGTTGAAGTCACCAGGCAGGCTGGCAAGTTTGGCACCTAGTCAGTTGCTTGGGCTTCAGTTCTTGCTTTTTGCAAATTTTCACGTCTGTCTTCTTCTTTCAGGTCGGCAGGATCTGTCTCTCTGGTGCCAGGGGCTCCCCTAAATACTCAATTTAGGGGCATTAGGGAAGTGTAGGGTAGTAGCCAATGGGCTACTTACTCTTGGGGTCAATACGCCCCTATATTACCACTTTCTGTGGGAAGTGGGCAAAACCCTGCTCCAGAAATCCTAAGTTTGCCATCACAAAGATGACCAACTCTGAAAAGTTGTGTCTACTTCAGTTAGACCACCTTAGGGGTTGTACTAGCCTGGGAGGGTGTGCACGCCTACATGACTGACTAATTTTCCTGCTTGTCCAGGTGCCAAAGGACTCTGGACAAAGGAGGTTGGCTTCCTCTCCTGTGAGGGGAGCTAGATTTGAATTTCTGACTGACTGACTGAAAAGTATTTATAAAGCGCACTAATGCCGAGGCGTCTTGGCGCTGAGTGATATGTAATGCCCATGGCCGACACATTCAGGGTTGTGAGAAGAGCCATGTTTTAACTTTCCTCCTGAAGACCGATCTGTTAGGCAAAGACCTCAGGTGTGTGGGCAAAGAAATTCCAAAGTTTGGATGCCAGAAAAGAGAAGCGTTTAACTCCACACCTTACTCTCTTTATCTTTGGAAGTTGTAAGAGATCAAGTGATGCTGATCTTAAAGCTCGTGTGGGAACGTTTCGAGAAAACAAGGTTTGCACATCCTTGGATCCTCCACCAAACAAGGCTTTATGCACCATGCATAGGGACTTAAAGTCAACCCGTCGCTGTACTGGGAGCCAGTGAAGTTGTTTTATACCGGTTGATGTAGGATGGTGTTTAGGTAGATTAAGCAATACTCTCGCTGCCGCGTTCTGAATTGACTGCAATTTAGAGAATTGCGCAGCATTTGCTCCTAAATAGAGAGCGTTGCAGTAATCAATTCTAGATAGAATCGTAGCCACTACCACTGTTTTCCTCAGGGAGAGCGGTATAAAAGGAAGAATCTTCCTCAGACCTTTCATCATAAAGAAGCAGGCTGATGAGACTTGGTTAATCTGGGGAGCCCAGGAAAGGTCATTATCTACCAAAAGGCCTAGATTCCTGACTTTTTTGACAGGGGCCGGACATGTACCTGCTACATGTGGCCACCTTAATTGGTTCCATACCGAGATTTTCTGACCAAACTCAATCACCTCGGTTTTATCTACATTAAGTTTTAAAAAATTGACATTCATCCAAGTCATCAGAGCCGAGATGCAGTTACTGAATTGGGTTGCCATAGCATCCACGGGCTGTGTTACCAACACTATAAGCTGCGTGTCATCAGCATAAGACACCAGCATAAAGCCGTAGCTTTTTATTAGTCTAGCCAGAGGAGCTACATATATATTAAAAAGAGTAGGGGATAGGGCCGAGCCCTGTGGGACTCCCCCAGGGAGTGTGAATTCCTTGGACTGATATCCATCCCAGAATATCACTTGTTCCCTGGACGATAGGAAGGAGGAAAGGAGGGCAAAAGCTTTGCCATTGATACCTACATCCTGTAGCCTTCGTATTAATACCGCGTGGTTCACGGTATCGAAGGCTGCTGTCAGATCAAGCAGGACCAGTGCAGCCCCTCCTCCTCCATCCATCACCTTACGTATTTCCTCCACTGCCATAATCAGTGCAGTCTCAGTAGAGTGTGATGATCTGAAACCATGTTGAGTAGTATCCAGAATGTTGTTGTTCTCTAGATACGATGTTAGTTCTACGTTCATGGCTTTCTCAAGGATTTTAGCAGGTAGAGGTAGACACGAGATGGGACGATAGTTTTTCTCGTCCAGGGGATCCAGCTTAGGTTTTTTGAGGAGAGGGCGAATGCAGGCTTTTTTCCAAATCGTTGGAAATACTCCTGATGAAATACTTTGGTTTAGTATAGGGGATAGTGGGATGCTTATCTCCTCGGAAACCAGATGTAGTATATGAGGGGGACAAGGATCTAAAGGAGAGCCCGACTTGGTTTTTATCAGCAGATCAGCCACTGTCTCAACTCCCAACAGTGGGAAGTGCGATAAATCACAGTGGGAGGACTTGTCCTCCAACTGGGCTGAGACATTAATCGCTGTAACCTTATCTGCATTTAGGAGATGATTATAAACAGTTTGGACCTTATTTTGAAAATGACCAGCCATCTTGTCTACAAACTTTTGGTCAGGAGTAAAGGTAACGTCCCGTGGGCACTTTAATAGAGACGAGACAGTTTAAAACAATTCTTTTGGTGAATTTGTTGCTTCTTGAATTTTAGAAGTGTAGTAGGCCGTTTTGGCCTGTGTGATAGCAGTTTTGTATTCTTCTAACGCAGCACAGTAGTCTTTCCTATGAGTGCTGCAGTAGTGAAGTCTCCACATACGCTCCTTTTGCCTGCACTTGATTTTAGCTATTTTAAGGTCTGCAGAATACCAGGGGGACGAAGCCTTACTGCGACGAGAGCGCTTCGTCACTTCCGGAGCAACAATATTGGCAGCTCTGTTAAGCCAGTTGTGAAAAACTGAGGCCGCTTGATTGGAATCAGTAGGAATTAAAGGCCTTTCACTTAATGCTGACTTTAAATCATTTATGCTCACTGATTTCCAGGCCCGATATTTGACGGTCGTAGATCTATTTCTACGACCACCTTTCGAATTTGCTGGAGTGATGTTAAAATGCACAGCAAAATGATCAGACCAGGGTAAAGGACATACGGACTTAACTTGGATAGAAGAGTTATTGGTAAAAATACCGTCCAGTGTATGTCCTGCTAGATGTGTAGGTTCACAGACAATTTGGTTAAGTCCAAAGCTAGATAATTTATCTAGTAGATTAAAGGAATCTGGATTATTAGCTTCCAAATGAAAGTTAAAATCACCCAGTATGGTGTAAGAGTCAGAGTCTAAGCATGATTCCAGATAAGTCTGGAGAGAAGATACAAATGATGATCTAGGGCCAGGGGGTCTATAAATCAGCAGCCCAGAAAGTACTTCTAGGTTGTTAAGTTTTATAATAAAGGACATTGCTTCAGCGTCTAGATTAGATTCGGAATTAAACCTAACCATGTACTGAAGTCGATGAATAATCGCAATTCCACCACCCTTTGCCCCCATTCTATCCGAGTTAGAAACGACATAACCGACTGGTACTGCCATGTGCCAGTCGGGATCACTGTGTTCGTTTGCCCATGTTTCGGTAAGAAATACAAGATCCGGATTCTCTACATGAATCATACACTCCAAATCAAGTTTGTTTCACCATTGACCTGGTGTTAAGTAAAATACACCTGGTAGGAGAAAAGTTCTTATTAGTGAGAGTAAAAGTCTGAGTGATTGCTAAATTGTTATCAGACAATGGGTTAGTGGCTTTTGATTTAATCTGTCCTAATTCCTCTGTGTTCATAAATAAAGTATTGCTGTGTGTACTTGGGGCCCCCCCAGCCACAAGTGCTGCAACCTAAAGAAATGGGTGGGATTAGATCACATTGAAGATTATGAGACACACAATTACCTGAATTGAGGCGTAAGAGTTGCGTTCGTGAGTACATGTACCTTGTAAAAGGGGCAGAGTTTCTGGCGCAGGTCGCATTCCGGGCTTCGGCGCGCCTGCGGCGTGCCCGCCGCGCGGTCGTTGCATCCGGGTATTTATCGAAAGTAGTAGCGACTAGGGAGCTAACAACTAGCGCGCTAACTTTCCTGCGGGTCCGCTCTTACATACGGGCCCCGAGTTAGCTTCAAAAAAAAAATGGAGCAGTTACTTTTAAAAGTGCACAAGTGCAAGAACTGGTTATCACTGCTATGGCAGCTGAGGACATTTAAAATCGAGTAAGATTAAAAAGCAATCACAGATTCAATTTCAATTTGGCATTACAATTCTAAAAACAGATTTAAAAAAAATACCAGAGGCACGCTGAACCAACCGCGCTCTGTCAGCGCTGGAGAGAACAATATCACCGCTGCGCGGTCGTTGCATCCGGGTATTTATCGAAAGTAGTAGCGACTTGGGAGCTAACAACTAGCGCTTTAACTTTCCTGCGGGTCCGCTCTTACATACGGGCAACGCGTTAGCTTTAAAAAAAAAAAAAAATGGAGCAGTTACTTTTAAAAGTGCACAAGTGCAAGAACTGGTTATTTCAAAGGCGGAGGCTTCTTTGAAGCTCCACTGCATTGGAATGCTAATCAGCAGGTCATCCTGAGGGAGGGGATGTGAACACCCTCTTCCTGTGCAGTCTTTCTTTCTGACCTCCTGAGAGCAAAGGCCATTATACACAGGGATGTGTGTCATGTCGTGTTTTCACTATTGCCTGCACCAAAACACGCAGCCTGCGATAGTAGCCCTGTATGAGTTTGGTGAGGGGTCCCTTAGAGTGGCACAGTTCGAGCTGGAACCTTCTTTAGTACTTCAGGCCCTAGGTGCCAGGGGTACCATTTACTAGGGACTTACAGAGAATGCTAAAGGTATTGCCAATTGGGGACACAATTGTACAGTTTTGAGGAACGAGATCTGGCACTGTGGACCTGGTTAGCAGGAACCCAGTGCACTTCCAGTTGAAATCCCATCATGTACCAGGCAAAAAGTGGGGTCACCATGTCAAAAATGGGCACTTTCCCTTCAATGTGGTCTATGTATGTAAGGAAGCGGGGGGAGTAAGAAACGTGTCCTATCACAAATCAACAGGTTGGAGAGAGTGAGGGTATCAGTGGTATGTCCAGAGGACAGCAGGAAGTGCAGCAAGATTAGTGAAACTGTGGGAATACTGTGGACAGGGCGGCACAAAATCTGGTGTGGTGTGGGAAGGCCGGAGTAAAGTGGGCACTGTATGGTGAGCTCAAACAGAGCCAATGCAATATAAAAGAAGGGAAAAAGAGTGTTGCAAGGATAGACTACCTTATGTGTCTTCATGCAGCTAACAGTAGTTTAATATCAAACAACTTTAAACTGGTGAGTATACCGCTCGAAGGCTGCTGTTAAAGGGATACTATTTTTTTAAAAGTATTCTCTAAATATGAAATAAAGACGTCCAGGGATCCAAATCCTTGCACTACTATACAAAAAGGTGGTCATATTCTGGAATATCAAAAAGCAGAACTGCTCAGATCTTTGCTGGAGATAAACTCTGGTTTGGGTGCAGTAGAGGATGAGGGATATGGTGGGAGGGATAGGGTGGGAGGGCCCCCAGATTGGGTACTCACGGGGTATTAGTTCCTAGTAAAGTTAATGTGGGGATGCCAGTGTAATAGGCCAGATAGATCAAGTAAATGGAAACTTGAATGTTAGGAATTTTGTGTTTTTTCTTGTACTATTGCAGCAAGAACTTGCATGTAACACAAGTTGCTAGTTTACCTCTGGACAGCAGTATCACTTAAGTCAAGTCTCTCCTGGGATGAAATTATCACTGTTTTTGTTGTTGTTTTCTTATAAACCATCAATCCCAGACATGAACCCCGGTAAAACACCGGGACCAGATGGACATCCAGTCAAATAACACCAAAAACTTCGGACGGCACTGCTTCCACCCATCTTGGTGATGTATTGGGTGATGGTAGGGGCTACTTTCTTCATGAGCTGGACCTGACAACCATCGCGCTTCTCTTTGCAAGCGCCAGACCAGTGTGCCTCATATCACCAATCTCTTTTAAAGACACAGGGATCAAATTGTATGAGATGGTCCTGGCCAAGAGAGTCCTTCAGGTTCTGACACACTTGGTTCACTGAGGTCACTGCAGCTTTATCTTTCTTCGTGGCATGATATATTACATATGCAGAATTCACATAGACCTTGCACGGTATCAATCCTTGCAGTGTCTTGGTGTCGAATGCTTATTGACTTTGAAAAAACGTTTGACTCTCTGGATTGGACATTTTTTGAAGGAGTGCTGCAGAAGTTGGGGTTAGGCCCCACATTTCTGTCATATGTCTGAGTATTGTATGCACAGCTTCAAGCTCAGGTCTGATTAAACGGTGTCCTTTCCCTGAGGTTTCCAATCTGCAGAGACACTAGTCAAGGTTGCCCCCTTTCACAGCTTTTATTTACCCTGACCATTGAACTGCTGGCGTTATGGGTGCGATGTGATGCCCAGGTCTGGGGTTTTGAGTGGGGGGTGGCAATGGGGGGACAGAATTGTTATCTGTGTGGATGATATACTCTTGTTTCTGACTCGTCCAGCCACTACAGGGCCTTGTTTGATCCATATACTGGAAGTTTTTGGAGAAGCATCTGGTCTCCGAGTCAATTTGGCCAAATCCCTTTTGGTCCCCCTAAGAGGTGACAGGAAGGCAGAAAATCGGCAGCTGTGTCTGCCGATTCGTCTCCTCAGTTCTGCCGATACGTCTCCTCAGTTTCCAATTCAAGGAATATATATTGCTCTTGAGCCAAGTCTGACCTGGAGCCTGAACTTGTGACCACTACTCGTCAAGACCCAGAATGATCTGGACAATACCCAAATGGGCCCTTAATATTCTAGGCAGGACCTCCCAGTTCAAAATGATGGTACTCCCTTATATGCTATACTTGCTTCAAAATTTCCCTTTGTTTATCCCACAGCGTTGCTTCCATGAACTGACGGCCAATACCTTTACATAGCCTTTGGTAAATATGTGCAGTCTACATTTGATGGTGGGTTGGCTGTGGCAGATGTTCGTCTTTACTACTGGGTGGTGCCAACCCTAGTTCTTAACGACTGCCTGAATTGTGGGTGGGAGGACCCCGCGTTTAGAGGTGAGGCAGCACTGCTGCAGGCCGGACCACATCGTGGACTTTCTGTACGGTGCACCCATTCCACGGTCCCTCCCAGAGGTCACCAGGGTGGTCCTACAGGCATGAAGGTCAGCCCGTTGGTGGACTGGTTTGACCCTGAGGGCCACACTTGAGACCACCCACTGGAGAGGCTGATGGCTTTCACACCTGTTGTGCCTGGAGGGGTTTCATAGTTGGGACGTTATCGGAATATCAAGAGTGACAGATGTGTGGGGGCGTGGCTTGGCCGAGCAGCGTGATGGCCGCTTGTTGAGCGAGCTCCGCCGGCTGGGCTTTTTATCCTTCAGTATCCTCCTCACAGCGCAATACTCTTGCCCCAGAAAGACCGCAATCACACTCGTCAGACAACGCTGCATCGTTTGCTACCGAACAGATGACCCGGGGACTCCCATAGCAAGAGCGGACATACGGCTGCAAGATACCCGGCGGCAAATATGGCGGACCGCGGCCTGTACTCAAGTGCCGTCCCCGCAGCCTGTAACTGAGGGCGCCCTTCGGTGAGCTCGAATTCCGACATCGACGGTGTCGACACATAAGAGGTGGGGACCTAGCAACGAAACAGGAGTAGATTCGGACCTGTACCTGATTAGCGGTGTGGGAGGCCGGTAGACCCTGACGGCACACTCGCCACAGACCAGACGGGCCCTCGCTGGGCGGAGTGCCCGTATCCGACGCCGGCACCCATCGCCGCACTCGACGAGCTAGAGTTGCGCGCTCTGGGCGGCTGTGTGGGCTGGGCGACGCGACTGAGGCTGCCAAAGTGCTGGTCGAAGCCTAAGAGTGCCTGACTTGGGAACAAACACGGGCGAGGCCTGGTCAATCCGCGCGCAGGCCGCACCGAAGGCCGTGGAGCGCTGAACAGCGTGAATCCGGAGTTTGCACTCGCCTGGAGCCGGCGGCATCAAAGGCCATAAACATTGTATAAAAGGACGCCTGCAGACACCTTCACGGGCTCCCTTCACCAGATTTCAGATGAGGTGAGACTGACAGTAACTCTTGCTGCGGGCCTTCGACGTGTTGCTGAGACTGCGACTCGAGGGCCCCCACCCAGGTTGCTGACACCGGCGGGAACTGGCTCACTGGACCCCATTTCGACAGCAGAAGCGGCACTCATCACTAAACAGAGCCCGGAGTGTCCCCCTGTGCAGAGAACATCGGCTGCAACCCCCTGGGACTCACAGGCGAACGCCCAACGGACCCAGCAGCTGGCAACGAGAAGAGTGGTGGCGGCGAGGAGTCTGCCCATCGCAGTGAGTACCAAACTGTGTATGTGGGTTCTTATGGTCTAGTGCTAGTGCACGCGTGCTCGCTGGTTCCCTGCTGGGCACGTTGCTGAGCCCGGTGGGTGGGTAGTGGGGGGGGGGCGTGCGGGGCACTGGGCGGCGGGGCCTTCATACCGGTGGTAGCTAACGGATCTGGGCGGGAGGGGCGGTGGGTGCGGGCTCGGGGTGCGTGGCATGGCGCGGCTCATGGCCCTCCGCCTTCGGGGTGCTCGGAGTCTGTGCTGGGCTGCGTATCGTGCTGCCGTTGGGCCGGTGCTGGCGCCCACTCTGCCCAGAGGCTCACCAGGCAGACCAGCACGTCGCCCTACGGGATTCTGGATGTGCTCAGAGACTCTTACGCCATCACAGCTTGCATAGGGCACACTTCCAGTTTTAAATATGGGGAAAAATGACCCAAAACAGCCAAAAATTACATTTGAAGGCAAGAGACACACCCGTAACATGGACCCTACATCTGAACCCGACTCAGACTCTCCAGCGCTTGGCGATCCGCAGGAGGAGGATCTGCGCTCCATCATGTTAGATGTCCTATCTAACCTTAAATCCATTGACACCAAGTTGGACGCTCTCACGTCAAGCGTCAGGTGGACACGCATGAAACCAGGCTTGACGCCCTAGATGATAAAGCAACCGAAGCTAATGAATTCCAAGTTGAAGCCGAACAACATCTCCTAAATATGGAGAAGGTCCTATCTGTTATACAGGCCAAGAATGACGATTTGGAGGCGCGCTCCCGGCGCAATAACCTCCCCATAGCGGGTATTCCAGAAACAACTGCCATTTCCAAGATGGAACCCTATGTTGAATCATTGATGCACGAATTGTTCCCCCAGGCCCTGTCCACTGTATTTGTGGTAGAGAGAGCACACAGGTCGTTGGGTCCCAAGCCCCCCGTAGGCGCAACGCCACGACCCATCATTGCCCGTATTATGAACTATCAGGATAGAGACTCTATCCTTAAGGCTGCCAGGGAACATGGGCCCATTAATCACAAGGGAAACAACATCTCAATATTCCCTGACTTTACTCCACTGGTACAAGCCGTGCTCAAGGAATTCCTTCCCACTAAAAGGCTGCTACAGAAGGCTGAGATTCCTTACACAATGTTATACCTGGCCAAACTCAAGATTTCATGCGATGGTCAAGCGCATTTTTTTACGGATGCCAAGTCTGCTCATAAATATGCTAAACATATCTGCGCTGGGCGGAGGTCGCCCAGGCCCTCACAGCCCGTGGAGAAAGATGCTAATGCCAGCGACAATGACTGAGGGACAAGTGTAACTGCAAGGCGGCATGTTCAACTTTCTATATACCCTTTATTCCGGCCTCTTACTTACGATATCGCTGCATAGGACTCTATGGTTTATCCTTGATGCAGTCTTACACACACCATATGCAAGCTGATGTTATATGCTGTAGCCCAGCCACCCTGCCACATGGCAGGGGTGTAAGCCCGGTAACTCATGCCCCCACTGGGAGAGCTCCCATGGTTCACTTTGTTTATCTTGTTTTTGGGACTATTGGGGTGGAGGGTGGGGGGTTTTCACAACCTGATTGGGGGGTTGGTGTGGGTGGAGGGAGGACAATGGGGTTAGTACTTGTTTAGATTTCACAGAGGCACACTTACAGCACTATCTTAGGCATTGCAGTCGCCTTCGCAGTAACATTTACTTTCATCACTCATGGACATCTAACTTCGGCGGTCAGGGTTGGTACACTGTTTTATCCACTCTGCTTTTCGCAGACGATATCGGTGGACGTGAAACACTTAATACGCTCATGCCACTAGGCTCCCGACGGATTCTCACCACTTTTTAACCTGGAATGTTCGTGGCTTGAATAATTACAGAAAAGCTAGATTGGTGCACGCATATTTGGCCCGCCAAAAGGTGGATGTGTGCTTTTTGCAGGAAACGCACCTACCTCCGGCAGACAATGGCCGGCTGCGGCATAGGCACTGGGGGGAGATGTACTCCTCCACTTTCTCTAGTTATGCGAGAGGGGTAGCTATACTCATCCGATGCGGAGTGGACTGGACGATGATAGACTCTCACATAGACCCTGAGGGCAGATACGTAGTTCTTAAAGGCTCTCTGGGCGGGACCCATCTGGTCCTTGCTGCCATATATGGACCCAACACGGATAGCCCAGACTTCTTCCATGAAGTGGCGGCAAAAATCATGGGCTGTGACACCATCATTTGGGGGGGAGACTTTAATGCCATCCTATGCGATGACCGCGACCGAGCTGGAGCCTCCCATACATTACATCCCAGATCTAGTCAGGCACTCAACTCGATTCTGATAGACTCTCACTTAGTAGACATCTGGAGAGTCTTCAATCCACAGAAACGCGAAGGCACATACATTTCCACTCAACACGGCTCCTGGTCCAGACTGGATTGGTGGTTACTGTCCGGAGATGTGGCAGCTTGGACTGTAGATACACAGATTCTTCCGAGGACACTGTCAGATCACTCTCCATGTACCTGCAGGGTGGCATTTCCGACTTCTGTTCGACGGGAGTTCACATGGAGATTGCCCCCTTACGCTCTTCTGGATTCGGCTTTTCAAGCTGAAATTAAAGATATTACCGAATACTTCACCCTAAACACAGGTTCCGTCTCTTCCACATCGACATTGTGGGAAGCATTCAAAGTCGTTATTAGAGGGAAGTGCATTACACGCCAATCGGGGATTTTGAAATCGTTAAGAGGCACACTGAACAAATTAGAAACCGAACTTAAATCCCTAGAATCGCAATACTTCCAACACAATGATCCCTCTATACTGACCGTCATACGTGAGAAACTCTCCGAGTTTAATGTAGAGGCCGCAAGGGAACTTAAGTTTCTAGGGAAGTATGCTACTGCCAGGAGATATGGGGAGGGAGACCGTCCTGGGAGGACACTCGCAAATCTGCTCAAACCCTCCCATTGCTCCCCATTTGTCACAGAAATCGTAGCCGATGACGGCGCATTAATCAGAGGCCCCGCTGAGGTTCATGAACACCTTACTGAATTCTACTCCTCGTTATATACTTCCACCGTCCCACAAGCAGACTCCGACCTCATTCCTTACCTTGACTCGATAGAACTTTTATGGCTCGGAAATGCACATAGGGAATACCTGGATGAACCCTTTTCTGAAGAGGACATAGTACAGGTAATTAGGAGTCTCCCGCTAGATAAAGCTCCAGGTCTTGATGGCCTCACCACCGCGTTCTACAAGACCTACGCCACTATACTAGCGCCGCATCTTGCGGAGATGTATTCCGAATCTCTGTGAATGGCTCACTTCCCCCGACGACGAGGGAGGCTGTTATCTCCACATTGCTCAAACCTGGCAAATCTCCCAATAAATGTGATTCGTACCGGCCCCTCTCTCTCCTTAATATAGATAACAAAATATATGCAAAGCTCCTCGCGAATCGGCTTCAGCCCTTGCCCTCTTATCGCTCGGCCGGATCAGTCTGGCTTTATCCCGGGCCGTTCCTCCTCCCACAATCTGCGTACATTTTTTCCCCTCTTGCATCAATTGGTCCTCCACACTCCAGTGTTGGCCGCCTTCTTAGATGTCACTAAGGCATTCGACTCGCTCGAATGGCCATATCTTTTCACTCTCCTGACTCGGTTAGGATTCAGCCCCCTTTTTATTGCACAGATCAAGTTATTATATTCACAGCCGACCGCGAGACTCCGAGCAAATGGACTGATCTCAGCCCCATTCGCAATCACGCGCTGCACTAGACAGGGGTGCCCCCTTTCGCCCCTATTGTTCGCCATTGCCATGGAACCTCTGGCGGCCAGAATCAGACAACACCACAAAACAAGAGGTATTGACATCCAGATGAGAGACATTATTATATCAAAATATGCCGATGACATCGCCCTTTACATTCGGGACCCACAGGATAACCTTAACCCAGTTCTCCGCGAGCCCACAAGGTTCGGGGGGCTTTCAGGGGTACATATCAACTGGTACAAATCCAGCTTACTACCTCTCACTCCTAATTTTCCCATGTTTGAACCGGACTACCCTATTCAATGGGCGGATGGCCCCGTCAGATATCTGGGGATCTGGCTCAGTGCCGACAGTCAGGAACTTTGGAATGCAAACTTCGGCCGCACCGTGACCTGGCTGGAAGGGAAAATAGAGGTCTGGTCTAGGCTTCCTGTGTCCCTGGCAGGCCGCATCGCCATAGCTAAGACGATTGTGCTTCCTAAATTCTTATACCTTTTTATTAACATACCTCTACAGCTCACACAATCATTCTTGAAAACATTACGTTCGTTGATGATCTCCCTTATTTGGGCCGGAAAGCAGCCTCGCATCTCGTGGGAAATACTTACATTGCCACTAGCGCAGGGCGGACTCGGAGCCCCAGATCTGGCGATATACGCATATTGCGCGCAAGCGCAATTCCTGCACTATTGGATGTTTCCCACCCCATCTCAACCACACACGGCTATAGAGACCGATATAGTTGCCCCATTACCACTGACAGTTGCCCTATATCAACCCCACAAACTACGCCAAACCATTATACACACGCCAGACACGCTCCGGTGGGCATGGGACCAACTCCGAATCCGAGCACATCAGTCAGTTCTATATGCTCCATCAATCCTATTGTCACAAAATCCACAAATTCCAGTAATGGAAGATGGAGGCAGTTCTGCACGGGCCTTAGGATGGGAAACATTGGGTGACCTGTATCCAGGAGACTCTTTTTTTGACTCCACCTACACCTTTGCCAGGCGGCACCACTAACTTCTCCAATATGCTATTATATTATTCAATAAGGGGCACATGCCGTACATTACATGACGCATTCCCAAACCCCCCCCGCTTCCAGCCCTGGAACTCATATTGACGAACGCATCCCCAAACAAACTGATTACCAAACTTTACAGTAGTATACAACGTTCCTCACCGATCACACACCCACAGGCTTGGGCACGGTGGAACGACGATCTAGTTGACCCACTAACAGAGGCGCAGTGGAAATTTTGCTGCGGCCAGCTGGAGATTCTGTCTCCCAAATTAGAAGCTTCGCCTTTTACACTTTAAATACTTGCATCGCATATATAGAACACCCGTGCAACTTAAGCGGATGAGTCTCCATCCCGAGGCGAACTGCTGGAGATGTGCAGCGCCGGATGCCTCCTTTTTAGGTCTCGCCTAGCGACGAAGCGCTGTCGCTAGCGAGACTTATTGTCGTCGACTTCAGTTTGGAAGGGGGACCGGAGATGTGCACTTTCCCAGACAGCCGATGTGCACGCTCACGGCGTGTCTATCAGCTTTGTCCCGGACAGCACATGGGCACACGCACGGCGTGTCTTTCAGCTTGCGCTGGGACAACCGATGTGCACGCTCGCACGCTCACGGCGTCTCTTGTAGGTTGCCGCTGGACAGCCAATGTGCATGCTCATGGCATCTTTTTTATCCTTCGCTTGGTGGAACCGGGAGGGTGCAGGGCCTCTTCGATGCTGCCAGGTACTTGTTTACTGTTCCGTCGTGCACGCCTACCCTGGGGCCCTTGCCCTGCCAGCAGCGCAATGTACCGACCACACCCGTTGAGTCCCTAAGTCAGCCGCGGCCTGCTTCCTTCGCTGCCTCACTTCAAACTGAGCGCGGCGCCGCTTCACGGACACCGCGCTCAGTTTATTTATATATTTCTTAACTTTAGCACTGAGCGCAGCGCCGCTTCAAGCACACCACGCTCAGTGTTAAAGTTAAGAAATATATAAACAAACCGAGCACGGTGTCCGTGAAGCGGTGCCGCGCTCAGTTGTAAACTTAAGCATTTGCAATGCAATCGGACCGATTACATTGCAAATGTTTTTTTTTTTTAGGTATCTGATTCTCTAATAGCTGCTACTTTTATTTTGGCGCTTGTGCCTTTTCCTGTCCCAGTCACCCCCTGTCCGTGCACTTCAATTTCTGTCTGGCGTGAGTCTGGCCAGGACAGCCCACATGGTTGTCAGCGTCCAGCTAAAAATATTAATGCACAGACGATGATAGCAGTTTGAGAGGCAGTTTTATAAAAACAATAACATGTCTATTCTCTAAACGGGCACGCGCCACAAGGAGTACAAAAAACGTAACCGAAAGATGAGAGATGTTTTTACAGGGACCAGTGGCCACCAAAGAGCAGCAGCCACCACTGGGGAGCGCGCCACAAAGCCCCACAGGCACTAACAAGAGATAGGAAGCGCTACTAAGTGGGGATCGGCATCATTCTGGGTCAAACAGACCCAGTGAACTACAACCACCTCCCACCCCCAATGATCCAGGGAGTGGTGGCAAGTCCCAACAAGCATCCGCGTGCCCTCAGACGCCAAAGGCTTCCAAACAGCGCCCGCAGCCGGGTCCAGTGCAGGGAGAACCAACATCTAGGGCCGGTCCTCTCCACTTATTTGGGAGTGTCACCGAGAGACAGCGACAGGAGCTGAGAAGCCCGAGCGAGGGCCAGTGCGCACCGCCTAAGCGCCAACAGACTCTCTAGCGCCAACCAGCACAGGCGCCAAGAGGCAGTCCCAGGTGCTAGCAGCAGAGAGGAGCTGCACCAGGCAGCTGCGAGGATGTCCCACCGGGCTGGGGGAGCCCCTTGCAGAAGATCTGGATTCCGCACACCAGCAACCGGCTGACCCAGCGCCGAAAGTGTAAGTGGGGGCTTCTGGGGCGTGGCGAGGGCGGGATGGCCCCAGGCGCTGTCCACTGCGCCTGCATCTGGTGGCAGGGATAGACTGACTGCAAGCATAGTGTGTAAAGCTGTGTATGAGGACAGTGTGCTCCCGTTGGTGTGTGCAACTGTGCAATGAGGACACTGTGCTCCCGTTAGTGTGTGCATGAGGGCAGTCAGTGGGCGCGCACGCTGGGGAGCTCAAGCTAGGGTCTGTGAGTCTGTCCATCCATGGAGTGAGTGTCAGTGTGTGTGCAAGTTATGGTGTGCGTGGGTCAGCATGTTGTGTGTGGGAGAGTGTCAGCGTGTGTGCAAGTTGTGTGTGAGTGTCAGTGGGTGTGTAAGCACGAGTCAGCGTGTGTTCAAGGTGTGGTGTGTGTGTGCCAGCCTGTTGCGTTGTGTGTCTCTGGGCCTCGGCAGGCCCCGGCTGTTCCCCAGTCCATGCGAGGAATGCACTCTCCTCCCACATCCTCAGCCAGCCTCCTCCGTCACTCCCTCCCACTCCCTCCTCCTGCAGCCTCTCCCTCCCCAGGGACAGTGGCCCTCCCCTGGCCCATCCCCGGCCCACCCACATCCTCACCCAGCCTCCCCCGTCACTGCTCCCCACCCCAGCCTCTCCCTCCCCCAGCACGCCCCAATACATCCATCACTGCTCTGCAGCGCCTCCCTTGGCACCCAAGGTGCTGGAGGCGGGGGTGCTGCACCTACCCTGGCACCCAAGGTGCTGCAGGTGGGGGTGCTGCACCTACCCTGGCCCCCAAGGTGCTGCAGGCGGGGGTGCTGCGCCTATCCTGGCACCCACGGCGCTGGACGTGGGGGTGCTGCATGCTCACCATCTATACATTCCATCTTGCATTTTAAAATCCTTTTTTCGTATTTTTATTCATCCATTTACACCCCTTTAAGTTAACATAGCCTTAGCTTTACTGTACAGTTGCTATAGAAGCTTGTAGTATGGTATAGTGTGCACTTTTTTCTTTAAATTATCACTCCACTTAAAAAACATAACTAAAAAACATTGGCATTTACAAATTTCAATAGCTCCAACTCCAACAAATGCGAGACCTATTGCATTGCAAATGCTTGTTACACATGGCCTGGAGTTGTCCCAGTGTCGAGTGTTACTGGACTGAGATTCTCAACTTTATCAATGAGATTCTTGATACCCAGCTGTCCCGACCCCTAAACTATGTCTTTTGGGCCTCGAACAAGACGTCTTACCGGGGCGTCGTAGGCTTCTAGCCATGTTGCTTCTACTGGCTAAGCGCCGGATTGCCATACACTGGGGTAAACGGGGCCCACCTACTACCAAACTCTGGGTTCTGGATGTCACATTCTGCCAAGAACGGCTTAGTACGTATTGGGAGCTCCTGCCCCAGGCATCTCGACCTAAAGACCTCTGGAGTCCTTTCAAGGCTTGGCTATCCACTCGTAGCGCAGACACTACGCAATCCACTGGGGTCTCCGACGTGGCCCATTAACAGCCTTCCAACTCACGTCTTCCTGCTGGCCACGCACCACCAACTGTCCATATTGCACTTTATTGCGTCACAGGTGATTTCCCGATTCCAGTCTACAGTCATGTACACAACCGTCCAATGTATTGATTCCTCCTGCGTTCTTGGTGCTTGCATTGTTCGGAATTGACTAGATGCCTCTGTCTTAGATTGTTGTGTTATTTAAATGTAATTGTTTATGCTATATTTCTGAGCCATCCTGATTTATACTATGTATTGTCTTTTTCAAAATGCCAATAAACAAAAAAAAAAAAAAGAGTGACAGATGTGTGGAGAGGAGCACAAAGGAAGTCCTTCCAGGAGCTCCAAGCAGACTTCAACTTCCATAAATCCCAGTTCTACCGCTATCTCAAAGTACATCATGCCATATCTTGTCACCAAGAATCTGTCTGATGTTCCTGAATATAGTTCACTCAAGGCTAAACTACTCATGCGTCTCTTGGGAAAAGAAGTGATATCTCAGCTTTATAAATCACTGGTTATTAATTCCCCCAATCTAGTGCTGGGTCTTAGAGCACGCTGGGAGGGATAGCTAGTGATTGTAGCGACGTCTGTTTGGACCGCGCCTACTTGTCATCTCAGCCAGATTGCATCTCATTCAATTCAGATAATTCCATCTCACCCACCTCATGTCCCTGTGGCTGTGACAGGCCCACAGCTTACTTGAACCTAAATGCTTAAGCTGCCCGTAAGTCAATGGTGATTTCTTCCACATTGTGTTTGGCTGCCCAGTTACATTCACATTCTTGCAAAGAATCTTCGTCATACTGTTTAGAGTCCTTGGCTGTCATATAGCCCTTAACAACGTCTCGCCGTTCTAAAGATTTGAGATTACTTGGGCAGGGCACCCTTGGGGGAGCGCACCCTATTAGGGATTGGAACTGTGATTGCAAAAAGAGACATGACTAAACCCCGGAACTCTATGGGTTCTCCTTCCCTAGCTGAATGGCGTTCAGGAAGGGGCTGGTGCGCAAAGCAGAAGGAGCCCATATACGTGGCAAGGGATGTCCCCAAAAACATGGCAAAATCTGGGGGAGATGGTGGTCTTATTATGGCGTGGACTAGATGACACTGATACTAAAATTCATATGCATGTTGCCGATGTAAGCCTAGATGGCTTTATTGTGAACCACTGTGTGCTCTGTTCTGATTTTTGTTTCCAAAAAACACTAAAAATTGATATTTAAAAAAAAAAAAAACTATCAAGGGCTGGTTCGTAGTAGGCCCCCTTTCCAGTTTTGGCTTAAGACAAGGTGACTCTTTCCAGTAGCCACAATGCCACCCTGCACAGTACCTGCAGATGTATGATGACCAGTGCCCTTGGCAGAAAAAACCTCCTATGCAAACTTCTTGATTGAAAGAGAATTGATGAAAAAACGCGTAGCACCAAACTCTGGGAGCTAAGCAAATGTTAGGCCAGCGTAAATCTGGAATACTTGAGTCAAACCGAAATCTTGAGGAAGAGAAATATGGAAAAACTTTCAGGGACAAAAATGATAAGAGGTAGGTAATGCACAGCACTAAAAATGCTCTGAATGTGTTGCGGTACATACAACTGCAGCGCTAACTCCTTTAAGCCACTCGGAGGCCTTCATAGGTTGATAATTTCCCTTGTTCAGCAACTATGGTCCCCCTCTTGGTGCAGAATAGGAACAGTGGTAGGAAAAAAATGTAGAGTATGAAAAAAGGAGAGGAGCTGAAGGGAGACCAGGAAAGTAAAAAGAAGTGGTGGAGTGGTCTTGGAAGAAGTTTAGTGAAGGAAGAAACAGTTGACCGCCTTCCTGTCTGTAACTTGTAGCAATGGAGTCTCTCTGTATGTGTAACTGTCCTATTGGAAACCATAGTTGTTTCTTTGCTGACCAGGCTGTTGTATACATGATGATAACATTTTTGTTTCTTTGCAGAATGCCAATGGTGGTAATAGTTCATGGTGATCAACAGTTTATGGCAAAATACCTTATCTGCAAACTTTTTCTGGGTGGTAGTGTGTAATCCTCATATTTGTTAGTAATGCTTAACTGCTTCTCTAGAGGACTTAATTTGAATGTTCCAGAGTGTTCATGGAAGGGTATCCAAATGATGCGGATACCGATAAGGGAGTGCAGGTTGTTTCACTTGAAACTGAGGAGCTTTAGAACTTGGATTGAACGAATCCCCATTCTTTCTTTAAACTGCTCTAAAGAAAGGGTGTGTTTAAACATCGAACTAGGTTTGTTAAATGAAGTATGCAGCTTGTGTTGAGTCATGGCTTGCAGTAGGGAAAAAAGCTGTAAAGGAAACCTACTGGGTCGATCTCATTGGGCAGGCCATATTTTAGTTATTGGGATGTAGGATACCAAACGGAGTTATGCTTTGGTTGGTGGAACAGTTCTGATTAAGGTGGTAGAAATTGTAGAACGTTGCATGGAAAATATATATCACAGCATTAATCATGCTTTTAACAATAATAACTAGTCAATCTGGGATTATGTGAAAGGAGAACAAAAGTATCAAAGGCCTAACACTATCAAGGACAGAAGGGTCTAAATATATTTACGAATTCAGGTTTCTCAGGTTATAAGCGGGAGAATAATTTCAACACAAACGTAGTACTTGGTTGATGGAACATCTGATAGCTTATCACAGCACACTTTTTTGTGGATGGTGGGCTTAAGAGGAATAAAAAACTGAAGAAGAAACCAACAGTGTTTCAGGGTTGTGCGTTTGCCATTGATGACAGTTGCTCTAGTAATGGATTGTATTCTGTAATTAGCCATTGTGGAAGATTTTTTTTAATGTAAATTATTCTATTGTTTGAACTATTTTTTTATTTAAAGGGAAACAGGGCCTAAAATTGACCATCGGATGTCTGGAAGAAATCCCATGACCCTCCCTAGTGAGTTTACCTATTGGTATTCTGTGGTACCCTAGGAATCTTTTGTTACATGTGTTCTGTTACTATGGCGTTGGAAATGTTTCGATTGATTTGATTAGGAGGGTGAGAGCAGGAGAGCAGCAGAGGAGAGTTGATGGATGTGGCCTCACTTGCCTCAGGCATATGCAGAGTTACACCTGTTGTTCTGCATCTCCATCCCTCCCCACCACTCTGTGGCCACCCTTCTCCAACCCAAAGTGAAGAAAAGAATGGCAAGCACCTTTCCCTGCTCTTAAATTTTCCTCTCCCTCTTAAATGTTACCACAAAAGAAAACCTGGTGTTCTGCCATCCATTATCACGACCCTCTGCATTTACTCTCTCAAATCGAAATAAAAATGTGGTCTACCAGCCAGTCTCACCATCTTCTCTTCCTTTCCCCCCGTTCTGGCCCCCAAAGCTGTGTTGTCTGCTCCCTGGCATACGGGAGACCTGGGGGAACGCTGGGTGGTAGGAAATTTGTGGATCCACGTGGTTTCCAGAACTTTCCCACATAGGTCAGAGCCAGCATTACTCCGACAGGCTTTCTGAGAGCTCTGTCAGTGTAGCCTGGAATGTGGTCTGTGATCTTACAACAGTGAAAAACAGTTTGTTCCAGTGCTGCAGCGGAGTAGTGGTGAATAACTGGATTTACGATCATATGCTCACACTACCTACTCTCAGTGCTGTTTGATATATATATGAATTCCTAAAGCAGGAAGGCTCTAACTTGCCTAATGAGTTCGACAGGTTAGGATGATCTCCGATCTCGTTTAGAAACAAATTTCCCAAGCCTGAAGGATACATGCGCACCACAGCAGATAAAGAATTAAAGGGTTTCGTCAAGATTCAGGACGCCTGGTAAAGCTTGCAGGATACAGATTCTCACTGATGGTAGTAATAATATTACATTGCTGTCTCTGTATAAATGCTCAGAACTTCATAGTCTAATGGTAATACTACAGTGAGTTCTTGTTCCCTTTGTTGACACTTGCCATACCTTAAATGTTTCTAACGATGGAGTACTATAATGATTTGAATCCCACATGTGCAACCCAGTAGCCGCATACCTTCTTGCTATAATATAGATATCCTTTCTTGTGCTGGATGGCAAAATATTTGCTTTTTCAAGGTAGATATTTTTTGTAAATTGACTGATTTGAAGACATCCTGTTCTGATGATATTAGTGGTATTTCTCATTTATGGTCTACTAGGTTTAAAGTAGCATGCTTTTTCTTTTTCAGCGTGTCTGAATTTTTTAAAGCTTTGCAAAATCAAGTACTACAATTACTGCCTCATTCATAATGTCCAGGTTAGTATACATTTGGTTTGTGATTTTTGCATTTTCTATTTTTGTAATTGGCTTTGTGATATGACCCCTCTTCTTCTGTTGCAGAGAGATTTCATAATACAGACTGGTGACCCACTGGGCACAGGGCGGGGAGGGGAATCTGTTTTCTGGTGAGTTGATTATGCTGTGTGTTTCAGACATTCCAATGGGTACTTTTTGTATTGCTTTCCAACTTTTTTCATCTGTGTTCACTTAAAGCAGGTGCATAATTGCCATATACGTTTCCTACAGAAAGGCATAAGGACCTACCATAAAGAACTACATATTTACATAATTGTAGCCTAATGACTCCTAGCTTGCCGGTTAAATATGACGTTATTTCAATGCTTGTTAAATAAACTGTAAAACTGTTCTGGTAAAGCTTAAGCCTCCCTCCTGAAATACCCTGCTGGTCCTTGAGCTTTCAGTGGTAACTTCAGCTGGACTATTGTCCATAACTTTTTAATTTGATGAAGAGAAGAATTGCAGAATTTTAGTATTGAGGACATGAGTTTCCTGTTGTGATTCAGACTGTTTTTTTCCCGCAGTAGTTGTGACTTTCACTTTGAAATGGTCAGCTAATGTACCAGGACTATTGATGTTCTAGCAACAAATTTACAAAAAGTTAGATATTTACCCATTGAATCGAGATCAGCTAAATATAAGCTCACTTAGCACCACCTCGAAGAAATTAAAAATCCATAAAAGGCCACACTCGGAAACAAAGGTAACCATAAAACCTTTCATTAGAAAAGGATACTAACAATTTCCAAACCAGCACTGCCAGTTTGAGTGAAGTAAACTTCCTCTTCTAAACTTTTCAGAAAAATATGTAGCTGACGAACGTAGAATTAAATCTGATAAACTAATAGAATGGGTAGCTTTAGCTTACCTTTGAGCTCAGAGTGGCCTGTGGTAGTGCCCTTAAACGGCAGATCCGTTGTTAAGTGTCTGGAAACTCCAAGGTATGAGAATGTGCTTTATTTGCGAATACACATTATGTTAAGAAGCAGGCCTCAATCTTTGCGTTTGCATAGGTCACTGTTGCACCCTTACTTTAGCCCGGTCTCTGCAAGAGGATAGGATGAAAAGCACTTCTTGACACTGACTCTTTCTCAGAGCCACTGGACCTTTCTAATTGAATCCTGGCACTCTTCTGTGAAGTAGCCAAATGGCAGACAAAATAGACAATGCCAGTGACAACGTCTCATACAAAGACTAAAGAGGTCTGAACGAAGATTAAAAGACTGACTGGATAGAATCTCATTCCTACAAATTGGAATGAGAATAGAACATCAATAATGCCTCCACTCTTATACTAAAGCTAAGTATATTGTACAGTGAGATTTTCCATAACTCTTGAAAAAAAAATACTTCAGGACCGTGCAAGTGAGTGGAATGCGCTACACAAATATGTCTACCATTAGCTTTCAATTTACTCATGAACATTTACCTGAAGCTAGATTTGTAACTGGCAACAAAATATAAATACAAATATTTTCCACGTGTCTGTTTTTACTAAATGATCTGTATGTAAATTAAGTGGAATGCAATCAGTAAAGACATTTAATTGAGAATGTACATGCGGGACTATGTTAAACGGGGGGAGACGGGTTACTTTCAGTAACATTGCTTTGTTTTTGTTTTGTTCAGTTGTTATGTGCATGGTTGGTTGCATTACCAGCATGGCATAACACTCCTGATTTTTCACTGCTGGTTTCCAACATACTTATTGGATGTGTTCTCAGCAAACTCTATGGTGATCAGGCACGTTTTTTTGATATTGAAAAAGTGCCACGAATCAAGCACAAGAAGAAAGGGACAGTCTCCATGGTGAACAATGGCAGTGATCAGCACGGATCTCAGGTGAGCTGGGTAAATGTGCGTGATGGAAGAGATGCCGAAATCTACAAGTTATATTTCTATAATGGCAAAGGAAGACCATTTTGTGACAAAATGCTGTTGATTTTGTATTGTGCACATTATTAATCCTAAGTGTGTGTGTATAAATTACACAGTGGCAGTTGCCACTATGTAGTTATGGTTAGGCAGAGTTTCTATAGGAAGAGTATATTTTTTTGTTATGCTGATAACTTTAGCACCACTGCGAAATATTCAGGAAACTTTTCAAAAAAGTTCATCCACCTCAGCTCCTTCCTGGAAAGTTTTGGCGTGATCTGTCAAGAAAATGTGTTAAGGGGGTGTGGGTGGGGGAGGGGTGCAAAATGTGTTTTCTCCATGCAAATTCCCATAGGAATTTTAAGAAATATTTTAGAAAAAACAGCTGAGCAGAATTGCACCAGAATTCAAAAAGATAGAGCGATCTGATTGGTTGAGAGGGCTTTTTACCTATCGGCTGCTTTGGTACCGCAGACCCGCATTACAGAGGAATCTTATTGGCTTGCTGCAACATTTGTTTTGATGTTGTGGCCAGCCAATCTAATAATATGGTCATAAGCAGTGTATGGTGGGGTTTCAAGTTATAGTTAGTTTAGTAAACTATAAGTGGTGAATTTCAGTTTATTTTTTTAAACAGTAGTTCTTTTGTTATTTATACAGCTAACCATAATGTCACTGTAACCTGTTTTTTTCCAGTGAATTTCTGGGGCCTTTCTTAACGTAAGCTAATATCTTACCACCAGACCTAACTATAACATAACTTTAACCTTGGTTTTTTGTAAAGAAGTTCTCTCTTCCCCCGCCCAATATTCACTCAGCTCAGAGTGTTGGAAACAGGGCCTGGCCTCTAGCGGGCACCCTCCTGTTGCGCAGACCGAGGCCCAACCCAGCACGGGTGGCGAACCCCCTGCTGCTCACGGCTGAAGTCTCCAGCCAAACCCTGCACCCAACCTGCTCTGGGCAACCAACACCCTCTGCTGCACATGTCCTGGATCTATGGCCGTGTGCAGCAGGGCAGAGGGGTTGGAGGCAGCTGCAGCTAACCCCCCTACTGTGCATGGTATTTGATGCAAGGCCTGGCTTCCATCCAGGCCCTGTGACCAAACCAGCGCAGGTGGGCAGCAACCCACCGCACACAGCCTTTAGCTGTGCCAGCAGTGGGCTGGCCACCCTGCGCCCATTCCTTTGGTGGAATACATTTATATTTCTACTGGGTTATTGGTGCTCTTTTTCCCAAGCAAAAAAGCACACAACCCAAGGGGGAAGGAAATGTCACCTGCCAATCAATATAATAGGACGTATCAACGTCTCTTGCAGATATAAGGCAAGGTAGAGTGACCAGGGAAGAAGAACTACATTCATAGAGTGACAGGTAAATGAATCACCCGTCAAACAATACAATACTGAATACAATAAAGACTTTTTACAATAAAGACTTTTTCTCTATTTTATTAAATAAACATAGTTTTTAAATCACTAATTATAGGTGTCAAATCACCACAGATACATATACAATAAAGGAACATCCATAGGGAGAAAATATAACAAAAATGCATAACATGGAAATACTCAAAAAAAGTTACATAAAGACTCACCCACCACACTGTCCACATAAAACTCATAAAAACATAATCAACTCAACAAATAGACTCTCAGCAATCAACCTACATTCATTCAACATTCCCACATATTAAAAATCAAATGATCCTCAGAAACCAAAAAGAGAAAGTAGAATAGTGGTAATAAATTGACAGAATAATATTCAATGATACCACTATATGGTTTCGATCTTACACGGTGCCGACGCGCGTTTCGGTGTGTGGCTAAGAAAAGCCTTCACCTTCCTCAGGGCACTGGAGAATTTGAAAAGTCAAAGAACAGAGCGATAAGGTGGAGTGGGGAGTAGAAATATAAGCAAATGAGACTGAATGATAAACAGTCACTGTCTCTTCTTGAACATGATGCTCCAATGTTGGCTACAATAAACAAAAACATAAATAAATGAATGTAATAACACATACTGTCTCCCCTAAAACAAAAATGCTCTAACCAAAACCTAATAGAGGTGCAATATAGCTTAATAAGATGATCAGTCATTCCAGTGTTTTCACTTGTGTCAACATGCAAAAACAGTGTGTAGAATAAGAAACAAGTGTCCATAATAGAAAGCCTAAGAAATTAATCAAGTCCCAAATATAAAGAAGCCCAAAGATGACATGTAAGTTAAGATTAAATATCAAATAGATAACAATGAACAGTAAGAAAGTAAGCAATAGCAAGAGTTTTTCCCAGAAGAGAGAGAGACAAGAAATCCAGTCCTAGTTTTAAAAGCTGTTGTTAACTGTTTAAATGTCCGTTTTAGTGAAGGATATATGTAAAAGAGTAAGTACAGATTAAAAAAATGTTGCCGATTAATATAAAGGCAAACCATGATATTATGACATTTGACAGCATACAGTGTGACAACCGTGTATGTTATCCTTTATTTTCTAAACCTAGGTAACGTCTACATTTGCACCAAAATCTTCTAAAAAATAAGAGCTCCAAGATGGCGCACTCACTTGTATTCATTGATAGTATGTTTTTTAGAACCTGCTTCCTGGTTCTAGTCTTTTATGACACTGTATACTTAAAAGATCAAGCTAGTAAACTAGAAAGTGCAATTTTGGTTGCAGGCTCTTTGCCATATATGCTCAATGTAATGTCCGAAGCTTTTCTGTCCTCGTGAGCAGATATTAGGCAGAATGTATGAAAATTTTATTTTGGGACTTAGCTTTACCTTTTATTTGTGCTAGTCCATAAATATGACACATTAAACTGGTTATGTTCTGTTATTAGTGTTCATGTTTCATTTCCCCGTTTCCTAACTCCTTGTCTCTCCCAAAGACAAACTCTTGTCAAACCTTTGTGCTTTGATCTAGGCTATTTTAAAGCACTACCGCGTTCTTGTTATTTTGAGGTGTACTTTAACTTGTACAGCTTTCTTATTGTAGCCAACATAGAAAGGTGTTTTGTTCCTACTCTGATTTAATTATCATTATAAGTGTGCCATGTTGCTATGTTCCTGCCTGTATGTAACTAATTTAGTTAGTAACAATCAAAATTAAAGGACCCCCTGCATCAATAGAGTACCGGATCATGGAAAATACAAAATTTTAAAGAAAAACCCCTGTCTTTCCATAATATACTCGTGCATGAAAGTCAAAAAGTTATTTATGCTCTGAAAGACTCCTTATTTACATATACATTTTATTATATATTTTTTTCCAAATTCATTCGTGTATCAAGAATATTTCTCAATTTGCATCAGATAATTTGCAAGTTATGACAAAATATTGCACAGTATATCTCAAAATCTCTTAGGATATATAGTGAAAAATAATCAGCAGATCACAAATGTATTGCTCTAAAACCATTACATCACACTCACTATCATTCGTCCTATGCACCACCTGTCACTCCCATTCACTGCATCCTTGTATTCTAATAAAAACATGTATATCTATTATTTAACACATACCTCTTATGACACGAATAAATGTGATGGGACTACACAGTTAAGTTGGTATTCTTTCTCAATTAGCTATTTCCTTCAATGGCTTTGGGCCATATATATTCATTCAATAACTACACATTTTATTTACTGTATCCTTAAATGGCTGTAGATCATATGTATTAATTGAGTGGCTACAAAATATTATTCTACTTGCATTTCGGCAATAAACGCCTTAATCAAGACAGCCACTTCGCGTTGGACGAAAGCTGGTCTCCAAACGACCTGCAGGAATAACATATGAGACCCTTCTGAGCAAACAACAAACAGTATTGTATAGTATTATATAAAGTCATCCTCCACCCTTTGGGAAAACCAAAACTTAAAATTTGTGCGCATGCCCAAAAGCAAACAAATTCTTCCAGAGGCATGTAGACCCTAAAAAGTACATAGGACCCATCACCTGCTCTATCACCACACCGTGACCCAATTCCAGTTAATGCACCACTGTGATGCTTCTACTTCAAACCCCTCCAATATCTCTTCTCATCTGATTTCTTTTTTACCCGGTGTCCGTCAAATACGAGCAGGGGCATCGCTTCGAGGGGGGGTGGGGGTAGGGGGCCGCGGTGGTGTTTGGGGTGTTACACCCCCCCTAATAAATGTATCTTCTGATAAATAGTTGAGTATGGGGGCTTTCAATCAGGTATTGTGAGAAACCAATCGGATTTCAGCAGGAGTTTATACATACACACAGACAAAAACAAACACACACTCTCTCACTCTCTATTTTGAAAGATCTCAAAAATGTTTTTTGTTTTTTTTAGAAAATATTGTTTTTTCTGGTAGTACTCCTACCAAATCGCATTCCTCTTCCTTTCCAGTGCCCCTTAGGCCCCTCTCTTCTTGTCATAATGTATTTAAACATTATATGCCAGCCTGATTGTCGGAAAATTTGAAGCTAACCTCCCCACCCCAATCTTACAGACCAAACTAAGCCCCTGCCTATGAGCTCCTTCCAAGGTAATATGGTTCCCTAAGTCACATCTGTCTTAGCAGGTTGGATCTCCCAGCTGTTAGTATCAACATGGGGTGATCTACTGAATAAAGACATGACGTTACAAATTCAGAATATGCTCTGCATTTTGGTGCACTAGAACTAATGAAGTCCCCAGAAAACCTGTTGTAATACTTTGACTACCTGATATGAGCACCAGACTTCAAAGATATGATCCAGACCTCTCTTTCACAGCTTAAAATAATTCTTGCTCTTGCATGGGGGTTCCAGTACCTAGAAAGGGGGTCCAAAATCAGCTGTTTACTTCTATATTTTCTTTATTTAACACTGCGAATCATATGTACATATTCCCCCCTCCCCCCCCATTATTAGCTACCTAGGGGCACTCGCGGCAGATCGTCGTCTTATGGCCCCACAAATATAATCACACGGGTGATATTACAGAGGTTCCATACTTACATTATTTTTTGACTACACATGTTAACAAATCCTACACGTGCAACGTTAAATCACTTTAAACCCGGTCAGATGTAACAAGAGTTTTGTTACCTTTCATCTTATGTTGTTGCAAATGCCTATCCGTACTGTTTAATTACAGGACGACTCAATGTAAACACACTCTGATGGGTGTGCCAGCGAGCAATAGTTTACCATTCAAACAGGGCGCGTGAACCTCCGTGGTCCCTCCATTAAGTCTGGGCAGGACTTTCACGTTTACACGAACCAATAACTTTGCGTGTTAGCTATGGAACAAATTAGAAAACCCCTTTCATATTTAACGAGAGTGTTGTCACCTCTCGTGCTGGCTACCGCCTGTCCCTACTGTTTATTTGCCGGCACGCTGAGTGAGAATACACTCTATCGGGTGTGCTCGTGGGCAATGGCTAAACAATCAAACGCCATGCTCGAGCTTCCGGAATTCCTCTAATGTGTCTTAGAGCTTTCCTTGCCTGTCTTTCTCATTGATGTATTTTTTTCCCTGACACAGGTATCTTGGCACTGCTTTCCACCAGGAATAGTAAAGGAAGGAGACCGATGTAACTCTCTACTTAAATACAGGAAGTATCCCTGTAACCATGCCCCAAAGCACATAACTCTGCATTCAAACAAACGTGGCTGCTATATTGGAACGAACGCTGTAAATTGAAGGACGGCCATGAGCAGGTTCAGGGTACACAAATATAGAGTAATGGTCTCCAACGTAACCATTTTTAATAGCATTTTCCCATGGGATCTCACTATTAAGCCCCAACATGTGGGTTTTGAGGGTAAAAATTCAATAGACTTCCCTTAACTTTCTAAGATCTACTGTATCCTTGTCTGTCTGAGCTACAATTTTTTTTCCAGGATAAGCCATTGGATACTCTCTGCCTGATGCATGTATTCAATGTAGTGTTTCACCATGGGAGCAGTCAACTTGTGTGTTCTGATGGGTGATCTATGTTCTGTGAGGCGAGTATTGAAACGCCGACCCGTCTCCCCCACATATCCCTGGCCACATGGACATGCAAGTAAATAGACATTCTGTGTTTTACAAATTGTCATTGTTCGTAGACTGATATTGTACCCAATATGATTATATTAATCAGTTTCTATTACAGTATTGCATGCCAGGCACTAGCCACATTTATAATTTCCTTTTGCCAGGTTAGTCCCATCAATTGTCTTTTGAACGAAGTTTCCTGCAGGTGTTATTCGAGACCTCACTGTCTTATCTTTCAGATTTTGATTTCAACGATGGGCAAACATCTGTTTAGGGATATTACTATTCTCTCGGTCACTATTGAAAATATGTCAGAATTAATAACCTGTCTTATTTTTTCATTCAGCGCTGAATGTCTACCATACATCAGTTTAGGTTCACTTTTTTTCTTTCACACCTAACATCCGCTGGTACCTATCATAGAACCTTGCTCTCTGATAAGATTCTCTTATTAGTCATTTGGGGTATCCATGCTTACTAAATGTTTCTTTCATAATCGCCTTTTCATCAAAATCGGCAATGTTGCTGCAATAAAGGCGCATTCTCAAGAACTGATCAAAGGGTATACCCTGTTTGTAGTTGCAGGGGTGTTAACTATTGAAATATAAAAGGGTATTACATGCAGTGGGTTTAACATAGAGGTCCACTTCCAGCTTACCCTTTCCTCTCTATGGTGAATCCAGATGTCCAAAAATTCGACGCTCTGTTTACTGCTATGTGATGTCAATCTCAAATTGGGATCACATTAGATTAATCCATTTCATGAATTCCATCAGGGTTTCATGCTCGCCCTCCCATTGAAAAAAGATGTCAATAAAATGTGACCAGTGTTTAACAGACTCAGAAAATTATGCCTCCTCCTTATGTATAGAATTATCCTCAAATTGACTCTTGATGATATTGGCTGTACTCTGCGCACAGGATGCCCTCATACTGACTCCTTTGTTTTGTAAAAACAAGTCACCACCAAATTCAAATACATTTTCCTGTAGGACAATCCTAAGGCACTCCACAATAAAATTCCTAGGTGCTTCATTCACATATTGTTGCATGAAGCTCTCCACCTCACTAATAGCTGCCTCTTGTGGAATATTGCTATAGAGCGACTCTATGTCCAATGTGACCAGGATCTCACTATGCTCATTATAAGCCAAACCTTCCATAGTTGATTTCATATGTCTGGTATCTTTAATATATGATTTAATGTAGGGTATAACTGGGTGCAAGAAAGAATCTACATATTTAGAAAGAGGCTCTGTCACTGAGCCTTTTGTAGTCCCAATCGGTCGTAACAGGGGATCCTGATGGTTCTTATGTATTTTTGGAACACCGTAGATACTAGCCATGCGAGGATTACTCGTATTTAAAAAATCATACTCTTTATACATATGATGCCTTCATTCAAAGCTTTTTTGATTAATTGCTGCACCTTCTTCGAGATGCTCATTGTAGGGTCACTGGTTATTTTAGTGTAATATTTGGTGTTCATTAACATCAATTTCGTTTTATTAATATATTTGCCGGTGTCAATTAGCACAATGCCCCTTCCTTTGTCAGTACCCTTAACTGTGATGTTTCTATTCACCGACAGGGCCTCCAAAGCTGTCTGTTCCTGTTTCTCAAAATAGGGGGAGGTTTGGGAATTTAGTGTCAGCAAGGTTAAATGAGTTGGGTAAGTTGGATAAGGTTCCACCAATGGCAGGCAGAAGGGGCATGCAAGAAGAGATGCATGACTAAAATTTCCAATGTGCAAAGGAGTGGGGGGGGGGAGGTCGTGAATTTGTATTAAAAAAAATAAATAATAATAATCAGCATTTATAAGAAAAGAGTCACATTATCAGCTGACATCTATGTGCCGCATCATATCACTCATTAGTCTGTGTGGCAAGGAGGGCGTGCAAACCAAAAAGCGGTTGATCTATTAGTTTGTGCACTGGGGCATATGTAGACTCCCTTATTTGTTCCTTTTAGCTTTAATCTTCTGCGTTTTCGTTTAGTAAGGGGTTTAAACTGGATTGCAGACAGTGTAGGCGACTAGGTTATTCCTGCTGGGTCTTTCTTTTAATGAGCATGGACCTGACATAACTCCATTTAGTGTTATTAGCAAGGATCATAGTTTTTTAGGTCTCGCCTAGCGACGCAGCACATGCGCTGCTCGCCATGGCGAGATCTATTGTCGTGGGTTTTGCGTCCGAAGGGGGACAGGAGACGTGCACGCGTACGGACCGGACAGGCCATGTGCACGCGTACGGCGTCTCGCGGCCTTTCAGCACAACGCCTGCATGGCACGCTTTCAGACAGGACATGTACACGCGTACAGCGTCTCGCGGCCTTTCAGCACAACGCGCGCATGGTGCGCTTTCACTTTCCCTCCCTCTTCCCCACTGTCGGCTCCAGATCATCTCTGAAGCTCCCGGGGACCCTGCACGGCGTCACCAGTGTCGGAGCCATTTGCTTAACCAGTGGCATTCACTTCGGCGAGTCCTGAAGTATAGAGAACAAAGGTAAATCCTCACCGGTATATCAGCGGTTTTTATAAAGCCAAAGTATACATGCGAGCTTTTTTTGGTGTCATATATGCCAGAGAAAATGTAAATGAATGTTACTAGCGCATTGACGGCCGTAGCTTCAAGCACCATTGAAACCGGGTTTCAGCGCACCTTTCTATCACACACTAATTCCCTTACTACTTTGCACTGACACATGTTTTTCATAGATCAAAGTTGCACTGACATGTTTTCCATGTCTCGGCACAACTGTTGCTCCTCTCCCTGCAATGTGTACACCACCGAAACTGGACCCAGGCGGAGCCAGAGTCGCACTACAGAAACTGCATGCCTCGCCCAGCACGTGACCAAGCCGAAAGTTACACGGTACCCCCCGCCTCACACAGAAATATCTGGTTTGTCAAAACATGCCTACTCATATGTTTTGCTGGCTTTGTTTCCGGATGGTTGCTTGCCAGGCGCATGAAGGGTGGTGGCACATGTCCAGCCTACTAGTGGGAGGACAGGAACTTTTAACAAGGAAATTACATTTCACTCAGTGCTGTCTCGTGAAACGGGTTACGAGGCTGGATGCTTTGCCCCCGAGGATGGAGGCGGAATGAACTACCGTCTAACACGAGGGTCAGATTTATGGTGTGTGTGGTTGGGATCACGGGAACGGGGCAGGGGTGCATGCCTCGCCTTCTGAAGCACAGAGGCCTCCGTTTCTTTGAAAAACTCGGTCCAAACAGTGGCTTAATATGTGGGTGTCTCGGAATAATAATGAACTCCTATTTAACTAAGCGGGCGCCCGAAGTCCGAAATGAACTCTTTTGAAGAGTTGCTGTGTTTGCCGGCACGCAGCACTGCTCGTCCAAGAAACCCTGGGGACCTCATAAGATATACATACGCACAGCAGAGAGAATTACTCCTACTAAGTACACGTTAATTCCCAGCAACCAATAACGAAGACACGAAGATATTTTCAGTGATAACGTTAGTTATTGTCACTCATCATAACCTCAAGGATACGTCATTAAGACCATTCACATTAATGACTGTGGCGTCTACATCTCACAAGGTCACTTCGCGCGCACTAACTGCTAGCGCTTCTTGCCGCTTACATCTACAACAAGCATTTGTAATGCAATAGGTCTCGCATTTACGCGGGTTTGAGCTATTGACATTGCAAATAATAATGCCTTTTATTTTTGTTTTTGTTTTAAAAACATAAATAAAAGGCATTGTTATTTACAATGCCAATAGCTGAAACTCTCGTAACTGCGAGACCTATTGCATTGCAAATGCTTGTTCTGTCCAGTTTTATGAATCTTGTCTGGACCTGCTCCCTACACTCTTTTTGTTTGTCATTTTTTGAGCCCGTAATAGATATATTGCATCAACCTCCTCTACCTCCTATGAACTTTGCCTTGTCTGTGTATGATGTGTAGCAATATTTAGTCTAGTTTGTTGGCTATTAGTTTTCTGAATATTTATAGCTTTTATTTAGAATTGATGTGGGATTACATGAAGAACTCTCTCAGGGTTGGGGTATATCTCTTCTGTTTTGGAGATTGCCATTCACATCGATTTCTGCTCTGTTTAGGGTATGCTGGAATGTTCTCTAGAAGTGGTCACATTTTAGAAGCTTTGGATCTTTTAAAACCAAATTTAAGAGTACAATTGTCCTGTCACAGGTCATTATGAGACGCTATTCTTATTCCCAGTTTTATGTTTCTCAAGTGTAAAGTCCTCTGTAAGTTTACATGGCCATCGGTTTGCACATTTTTTGTTTCCGACTCGTTTTGCCCCTGGATCTTATGGTGTTATAATATAGCCTTATAGCCCGCCGTAGCGGGCTATACCGGCTATTAAAGGCCCGCTCCAGCGTTAAAGGCCCGAGCCGAAGGCGAGGGCCTTTAACAAGGGAGCGGGACTTTAAAAATCTATAAAAACACACCCAATACTTTATTGTATAGATCAGTTCATATATAATTTGCATTTCTAAGATCCTGCCTGCTCTATTCCCATTCCTGTAATACCTGAGCTTGATACAGGTTAAATTTCCCTCTATTAGTGCAGTCTCTCTTCCTGAATTCATGTTCTGTTCTTACTCTTTTGTCCCAAGACTTTTTACTTTGTATTTATGTCTTTGAATGATAGGTCAGGCCTTTTTCATCTGTTTCTTTCAGCTTTGGGTATAAAGGAGGGTTGAGATATTAAAACGCCTCTCTTCACTTTATGTATCTCTTATTAATGTACCATTTTGTCTTGTAACACACATCTGCTGAACTTCATATAACCTGCGGTTTCATGGCTTGTGTACCAGTGCTGTGTTGTCACTATTCAGTCTTTTGGAATGTCTGATGACGGAGCTCTACGGTTTATGCAAGCTCAGCTGGGAGTCTGCTGGGGAGCTACCATTAATAATAAAAAAAAAAATTGGTTGGACAATGAATAATGTTCAACTGTTCCCAGCGGGTTGTGTACCTTGGAATTTACAAATTATATTTTGCAGCTTTTAGCTTGTTGAATAAACCTGTTTTAATGTACTTGGCTGCATGCAGATTTAGTCCGTACGATGAGGCTCGGATGACAATGAACCCAAATGTGCTTTAAGATCTCTATGGTACATGTTTCAAGGGACCTCCAAGAAGTTGTTCATAAACTCCTCAAATGTAGTACTGTACAGTTAGATGGTGAGGTAGCTGAGCTGCACCTGCAGCACAGAGAAAGGCGCTGCGATAGGAAGGGAGACTGCTGCGGCTCTATGTCCAAATTGTTGCCTTGACTGAGAGGGAGGAGTAGAGAATATAGCTGAGTTGCTGTGGCAGAGGAGGTGCAGCCACTGCGGCAGTAGGGATTTGCAGTACAAGAGAGGACGTTTCTATGTCTGCCATGAAGGGACCTGAACTGTTGCTCTTCATACACGATGATGCTTTCTTGTCCTCTCCTCACTATGACAAGATAGCATTCTAATGTAGCTGTTACAAGCTAATGAGGGAAGTGGGCAGGCATTTATAGCAGGGTAACAAAAGGTGAGTACGCTTAAGGCAGTAGTACTTTGTCATGGATATCTAAATTAATTTTAGATTTCATCCATGAAAGCACTGGTCTAGTGTGAAGTTCTGCTTCATTTTTACATTTCAAACATTGTTTTCAGTGCTTGTGGTGTGGGTGCACTCATCAGTTTGTTCGAAATGTATTTCCATTGCCTGTATCATCCTGTAGTGCGAGTCTGAAATTTCCTATTGAGACAGACCTGTCCATGTGGGTACTTAGTCTTCAATAGCAAGCCTGTGGTTTAGGGTGCCCACTTTGCAAGTATGGGTACACATGGCAACAAGGGGTTGACATGAGGTTGTACAACCAGTAAAATTCACCTTCGCCTCTGGTGTCAAGTGAGGGTTATACAGTTGCCCTCGCATGACCCTGTCACTGCTGTGCCAGAGGGTGTCTCATGGAACGTTGTTGTAATGTATGACATTTTAATGTGGAGGACTCAAAAGAAGTTCTCTTCTGTGCATCAATTCTGGAGCATCTTTTTTCTTCCAAGCCTCATTCCTGGTGGAAGAGGCCAGGTCAAGTGAGTTGTGTTATTGCAGTGGTATTTAGGTTTGTATGTGGATACTAGGGGGTCATACATTTCTGAGTGCCTGTCTGTACTACATGTTGATGGAGTCATGCTATTGGTGACATGGTCTGTTGGCACTGTGCTCTGTTGCTCATTTATTTTGTTCTACTAGTCTGCTTACTCGGACTGTGTCGACTGTAATTCATGCCTTGGGGAGATAATTCATCAAGCCTTCGTCTGAAGAACCCGCAGATGCTTTGCTAGATAGTTGTGGTGGAAATTGGGTTCCCCCAGCCCACCTCAGTCACTTGTAATCTAAGCTTAGTTAATGCCACCCTCCGGCGCCCTTAATGCCTAACGAGGTCCCAAGGATGGAGTCCAGCTTGCAGAATGTCTTTAGTGTGAGGAACAGTGGTAGGTTAGCAAAATAATATAGGAGGCGCTTGAGCATTACTATGTATGACGAGGAGACAATCGGCAACCGACAGTGACAGACCCTTCTAGAAGCATACCTGTTTGGTAAGAGTCCTGACCACCTTAGTAAACTTGCCCGAAAAGAGGCCCTGGGCAGCTTGGTGAATTTGGATATCCAGGTAGCAGAAGGAAGTATACTCCCATCGGAGCGGGCCGCATTCAAGTCCAGGTCTATTCAAGGAATTTGTGGGGCCAGTGAGAAGAGGTAAGACCCAATTGTGTACCCAGAAGGCTGCTTTTATTGGAGTGGGTTTGGCGCACATCTCGTAGATATAGTAAAACATCGTCCGCGTAATGCGATATGGTGTTGAATTATACAGTGGTATCCCCAAGTCCCACCCTCCGACCTCTCCCTCACTGCCAGAGGTTACATGGCTAATGCCGAGGGGAGGAGGGAGAGGGGATAGCCCTGGTGGGTCTCCAAGTAAATAGGAAAAGAGGTGGAAATAAGACGGACCAGTCCGATTCTGGCCAGGGGAGTAGTATAGATGAGCTTTATGAGCTTAATCGTTCGGGGCCCAACACCATAAATGGTCAGTACCCAGAACAGGTAATTCCATCCCCCTAATTCCATCCAGCCCTCAGTCCCCCTAGACCTCAGTGACCCCCTGGAACTGTTGTCCTTTCTCTCATTGACTACCGAGGAGGTCATTACCCTTCTGCAGTCCACCAAATCCGGTTCCCCAATGGATCCTTGTCCCCCTAAAATCTTCCATCTTTTGGCTGATTTATTCGCCCTACAACTGTCTCAAATTTTTAATCAAATGTTCTCGTCGGGCATATTCCCCACAAATTGGAAACTGGCGTCTGTTCTCCCCCTGCTGAAGAAGCCAAATTTGGAGGGGGCGGATCCTAACAACTATCGCCCAATCTCCAGACTTCCTCTGCCTGCTAAAATGGCAGAGAAAGCCATGAATGGTGCTATATCCGGATATATTGAAAAGCATGCCTTCCTGGATGCAACCCAGTTTGGTTTTAGAAAGCATCATAGCACCGATTACAGCGTCCGAATTGATTAGGAAGACCGTTGATGCAGGAGGCAATGCAGCACTTGTGCTGCTTGACCGCTCTGCCGCATTTGATACAGTGAACCACCAAAAACTATTGGAAGTACTGAAGGAGATCGGTATTAAAGAGAAAGCGTTTGCGTTACTCGCACCTTTTTTATCTGATCGGGAACAATTTGTGGCTCTTGGAGAGTTTAAATCACTGAATTTTACATTGACGTGCGGAGTGCCACAGGGCTCTTCATTAAGCCCAACCCTTTTTAACATCTATGTGGCACCACTGGCAAGGCTAATCAGGTCTCTGGGTTTCTCGGCTATTTCCTATGCCGATGACACCCAGATTGTAGTCTCAGTGACAGGCTCCCCTGATGACACTGCTGCACAGTTTCACACCTGTCTGCGTCAGGTTGGGGACTGGATGGCCGCCAATTGTTTGAAGCTGCATTCCAGTAAGACTGAAGTTCTCCTCTTTGGCGGTCATTCTAATTTCTGGTGCCCTACCTTGTGGCCGGTAGAATTGGGCCCACTACCAACACCTACGAATAAGGTGAAAAACCTGGGAGTCACGTTTGACTCTATGCTCTCCTTTGAAAGCCATGTCAATCAGGTCCCATCCCTCTCCTTTTTCACACTAAAAGTACTGAGAAGGATTCTTCCATTCATTCCGGTTGAGTTACGGAAGCTAGTGGTTGTGGCTCTGGTGTTATCTAGAGCCGACTACTGTAATGGCCTATTCATCAACCTTCGGAAGAAGTGCCTATCCAAATTACAGATTGTGCAAAACGCGGCGGCGCGTCTCTTGCTGAACATTCCAAGACACAAATCTGTATCACCAGTGCTTAAGGAACTACACTGGCTGCCAGTGAGGAGGCGGATTGAGTTTAAGGCTCTTTGTATTGCTTTTAAGGCCACGCATGATACAGGGCCGGGTTTCTTTAAACATAATTTACAGCCTTATATACCTGCCCGCAATCTTCGTTCATCCCACTCCCATAACCTAATAATTCCGAGGTTTTAAAAATGCGCTTGGGGTGGGAGAAGTTTTTTGGTCGGCACGACCAGACTTTGGAATTCCCTTCCTTTAAGGTTAAAACAAGAAACGCACCTGTTGGCCTTCAGGAAGGCCTTGAATACTTGGCTGTTTAACCTCTGACGTGGCCATGAACTGTCCAGTTAATTCTGTTTGATGGGCTAGCGCCTTGACACCCTTGGGTGAATGTTCGCGCTTTATAAGTTTCCTTTTCATTTCCATCATTGAGTATTCAAGCCTTTTTCCAGGACTAAAACGAACACATGTTGCATTGGTCCATTTTTGGAGGGCTCCTTCTTTGACTGCGTACAATCGTCTTATATTCTCGGAGGTACTTTAGCCCGGGATAAAGCCATTTTGGTCTTTATGGATGAGGTGGGAAAGCGTCTGAAGTATGATGTCTGTGAGGATCTTACTAAGGATTTTTATAGTTTATGTTGAGGATGAGTATAGGGTGCTAGGAGGCTGGAATCTTTGGCGTCTTTTCGGGGTTTCCGGGTTGAGACTAGTGATGCCTTGTGGAGGGTGGGGTGGTGGGGAGGTGCGGGGGGGCGGGGAGGTGCAGTAGGGAGATGGACATCCTTCGGTCCATGCGGTCTCATACACCTTTGCTAGTTTGGGAGCCAAAAGCGATGAATATGATTTACACAATTCTAGGAGAAGACCTTTGGTACCGGGAGTCTTCCAGGGAGCCAGGTCTGTTACAGCCTTTTAATGTTTTGAATCGTTATAGGGGCCCTCTGTTTCATTTCGCAGCATTACGGGGAAAATGGAAAGGGGCAAGACAATGAAGTAATCATTTGGCTCTAATTAGGGGGATGTCTGGGTCCTAGTTATGGCATGTTGAAGGGAACACATACTTGTTTTGCCTTTATCCCAGCTGGACGAATTAGAGATTCAGACAACATCATTAAAATGTTGCAAATCTCAAGTGTTGAGGAAATGCTTTAAATTGTGACACATACTTAACTGCATGTCCCATGTTGGTGTCCACCTCACTACAGCTCCATCAGTTGGTGGCACAGGGCATGCAGCCTTTGGAGCTTTTAGAGTGTAAAAAACTTAAAATGTGTGTACACTTTCAAAGCTCCTATAACAAAATAATATTTTGTTGCTGACCCAGCTCGGATAATGTGCAAATGTACTGTCTGTGTTCCCTTTAATACAATTGCTTAGTAATATAACTTACTGTACCTAACATTTAATGCCCCTTCGCCCATCTGATTTTTTTCTTGATCAAATGTTTGATTCCCCCTTCAAAATCTTAGTCCAAAGGTGTGCCATAATAATTTCTTTAGGTGTCATCAAAATGTTTCCTTTGCTGTTTTGGTTTGTATATTTAATCTGCAAGTGTTGACTAGTTTCTCTCCCCCCACCATTTCTGGAATCCTGTTTACCTAACAATATTGCCTTACCCTTTTCTCTTGCAGTTTCTCTTTACTACAGGAGAAAATCTAGACTATCTTGATGGTGTCCACACAGTGTTTGGTGAAGTAACCGAGGGCATGGATGTTCTGATAAAAATAAATGAAGCCTTTGTTGACAAGGAATTTGTGCCATACCAAGACATCAGGTGCGCTTCAGTTTAAGATTTTGTTTTGTTTTGCTTGTGAAGCGTTTAAAAGTACAACATCCTTTCAAATGGGTCTGTGTATAACAGAGCAGATGCTGTTTTGTCAAACATTCGACTGCGACATCTGTGTTTCCGTGGTGATTTTTGTCTATGGATCATCCTTTAGTTCACCCATCTTTCTACTTTAGAAGTTGGTTATTAATGGAACATATTTAAATGAGCATTTATTGCAAATGTTAGAATTAGTACCATACCAACGTATTTTTTAGATCAAGCCTAATTCTGGAAAACTTTATCATGGTCGGAAACCAGCATGGACAGCATATAAAATGGACATAAAACTGTACTTTATGAATCTTGCAGAAATTTCCTGCTTTCATGTGACAAGACACACCCTTTTTTAGGTCTCGCCTAGCGTTGCTGCGCACATGCGCAGCTCGCTCGGCGAGATTTTTAGGTCTAGCCTAGCGTTGCTGCGCACATGCGCAGCTCGCTCGGCGAGATTTATTGCTGAAGAGGAGTTTCAGTAAAGGGCTTGAAGCCCCGCCCCTCATTTCCATTGGCCGGCGTCACCGTTTATGCTCAACTTTGGCCTGCCATTGGAAATGAGGGATTTTGGTTGCCACCCTTTGGCCTGCGAGCCGGACTGGGTCGCCTGCTTCACGGCTGTCGTGAAGGACTTTCTTATCTTTATGGGGCCATGTGTTTGAAACACATGGCCCCATAAAGACAAGAAATCCCCATGCTCCGGCTGCAGCGCGGTCCTCTTTCACTTTCGGGACCACGCTTGTCTTTTCCAGATTTCAGAAGCTCTGGTTTTTGGCTCCTTCTTTCCACAATCACCGTAATTAGCGCCGTCAGACAGGGGGCCCCGCCGGGCTTACTGGAAGAATACTTGCCTTCAGAATACCAGGCGGCGCTGTGTCATCTCCGAGGCGCTTTAGAATACCAGACAGCACTTCAGAATACCAGGTTGCCATCTCAAAGGCGCTTCAGAATACCAGGCGGCGCTGTGCCATCTCAGACGCACCTCAAAGTATTAGGCGGCGCTGTGCCATCTCCGAGGCGCTTTACAATACCAGGCGGCGATGTGCCATCTCAGAGGCGCTTTAGAATACCAGACAGCACCTCAAAATCCCAGGCTGCCATCTCCGAGGCGCTTCAGAATACCAGGCGGCGCTGTGCCATCTCCGAGGCGCTTTAGAATACCAGGCGGCGATGTGCCATCTCAGAGGCGCTTCAGAATACCAGGCGGCGCTGTGCCATCTCAGACGCACCTCAAAGTATTAGGCGGCGCTGTGCCATCTCCGAGGCGCTTTACAATACCAGGCGGCGATGTGCCATCTCAGAGGCACCACAAAGTATTAGGCGGCGCTGTGCCATCTCCGAGGCGCTTCAGAATACCAGGCGGCGCTGTGCCATCTCAGACGCACCTCAAAGTATTAGGCGGCGCTGTGCCATCTCCGAGGCGCTTTACAATACCAGGCGGTGATGTGCCATCTCCGAGGCACCACAAAGTACCAGGCGGCGCTGTGCCATCTCAGACCCTGTGGCATGCACAACGGAGGGCCAATCCCGAGAAGGCAAGGGAGAAACCAGCCAAGGGAGGGTTTGGTGGCTGTTGCTAGCGCGAGACCTCTTGGAAGTTCAAGAGGTCAATGCGCCCGCCCGCTGAAGAGATTTCTACCTCTCTTGCTCAGTCATGTCTGGGCTAAATCAGTCTTTCATCCCTCCCAGGTCGAAAAAAATGAACATCTTTGATTTGAATGTATTTTTATTCATATTTGTGTAATAAAGATTAGACCTGCCTGATGTGGGCATTAGAGCTCTGTACAACAGATAACTTGAAAAGAGGTGGTATTTGTGTTCTAAAATCAACGCATGGTTTAGTAAGTAAGTTTGATACTGACGCATGTAAACTCTGTCAGTCCAAGGCTCAGATAGCCAGTGAGGTTACCGTAGCGCATTGAGGCATGTCATGTAGTGCTGTACACCCCTGGCGAGGCGCTAGAGTGCACCGGTGACCTGACTGCACGCTCCTCCGTGGGGGGCTGTGGACGGAAGAGTGCGTGTTTGATCGGTGACGTATGTGGGTAGTGTTTGCTGCTCTCTTTTCACTTTGCCCTCTTGTGAGTGAGGTGAGAAAGAGGGAGAGCCAGGACAGTTAGGCATTAGTATGCTAGTAGTGCCCCTAGAGTCTAGGCACTAGATGGAGAAGTGTGTGATTATAGTGTGCCCTTTGTGGGAAGGGCGCTGAAGTGTGTGTACATGGCAGAGACTGCTCAAACTACATCACACCAATCGTGCAACAGCCCCTACTCCTGGGTGTAGAACGTTGTGAAAAAGATGTGTGGTGCAGACGGGCACCTGCTGTCTCCAAAGAGATCAGCACAGAGCATGGTTACAGGGAGGGCCCGGGGGCTATAAGATGCGACATTTACATCACTTACAGTGTGCGCTCTGTGGGCCCTACAGGGGAAGCAGAGAAGCAACCCTTAGGAAAGGCCGTTGTACAACCAGTCAAGGTGTGTGTGCTCAGATGGTGCCACTGTGGAGGGACAGAGACGCCACCCATAGGAGAGGTCACTGTACAACCAGTCGGTGTGAGCCCGGTGTGTGTGTGTGTGTGTGTGTGTGTGTGTGTGTGCTCGGGTGTGTGCTCAGGTGTGTGCTCAGGTGGTTCCACTGTCGAGCATCAGAGAAGCAACCCTTACACAGGCAGCCTTCGAGTACACCAGAAGCATCTCCCGGGTGTGGCCTGGAGTAAACATAGTATTCTGTGTCCAGACAGTAACTATTACCTCAGCCCCCCCCCAACCCCCTTCTCTCCTCGTCTTTTCCGAATCTGGCTCTGCCAAGCATGAAAACGAAAGGAAGAGAGAGAGAGAGGGTGAGGGGAGAGAGAGAGAGAGAGAGGGTGAGAGACAAAGAGGGTGATGGAGAAATAGAGAGAGTGCGAGGGGGTGAGGGAAAGACTAAGAGTGAGGGGCCGAGAGTGAGGGGGTGGGAAACAGACAGCTACCCAGGGGCCCATGTCATCTGCCTTCAGGGTGCACTGGCTTTTAGCCGCTGTCGAGATGCATTCTGGTAGGTGTAGATTCACTTTTTGAATTGCAGCTAAGGCTGGTCTCCCCTGCCTCCATAATTCTCGTGCGTTCCCTGTCACTCTCTGTCACTGTTGCATTCTTCTCTTGCTGTCTGCCTCGGGTTCTCTCTCTCCATCTCGATGCCTCTGTCTCTCATGCTCGCTCTCTCCCACTGCACCCTCGTACTATCCCTCCCCCTCACTTCACCCTCCCACCTCAGGCTCCCGTTTACACACCTGCACAGGCAAAGTCTAGTGCAAACAGCCCCTCCTGCCAGGGCAGGATCCGGAGGCCCGGTGGATCCGGGGTTGCCCACTTCCTTCCTGCTCATGTGGAGTCTGACGTCTGACTGACTCTGCTACAGCCCCACCGGCCCTACTGACTCTGCTCCAGCCCCACCGGCCCTACTGACTCTGTCCCAGCTCCACGGGCCGTACTAACCCCACCCCAGCTCCACCACCCTCACTGACCCCATCCCAGCTCCACCGGTCCTACTGACTCCGTCCCAGTGCACCGGCCCTACTGACTCTGTCCCAGCTCCACCGGCCCTACTGACTCTGTTTCAGCCCCACTGGCCCTACTGACTCTGTCCATGCTCCACAGGCCGTACTAACCCCACCTCAACTCCACCAGCCTCACTTACTTCATCCCAGCTGCACCGGCCCTACTGACTCCATCTTAGCTCCACCAGCCATACTGACTCTGTCCCAGCTCCACCGGTCATACAGACTCTGTCCCAGCTCCACCGGTCATACAGACTCTGTCCCAGCTCCACCGGTCATACAGACTCTGTCCCAGCTCCACCGGTCATACAGACTCCGCCCCAGCTCCACCGGTCATACAGACTCCGCCCCAGCTTCACCAGCCTTACTGACTCCATGCCAGTGCACGGACCGTACTGACTCTGCCCCATCTCCGCAGGCCGTACTGATTCTGTCCCAGCTTCGGCTACTTGACTGACTCTGCTTCAGGCCCACCTGACTGTCGGAGATATTGAACTGTACAGTATGTTTACTTAAAGAACTACAGAGCAGTCGGTGTTGCCTACCTCGTGCCTTCAACCGAGTGTACAGTGCATAGTGTAATGTGTATATGATACATAGTTAGTTACAATGTGGTCCATATACTATATATATTGTGTATACCGTACTGTGTATTGTATACTGTATATAGCAAGTACATTGTGTAAACTGTACTGTGTATACTATGCTCTGAATACTCTGTATACAGTGTACACTGTACTGTGTATATGGTACTGTGTATACTATGTGTATGGTGTATACTGTACACTATATAAGGTAGTACGTATATTATGTATACTGTAGTGTGTATTTTATACTATGTATAGTATGTACATTGTGTACACTGTCCTTACTGTGTATACTAGGCTGTGAATACTCTGTATATGGTGTATACTGTACTGTGTTTACTATGTGTATGGTGTACACTGTACACTATATAAGGTAGTACTTATAGTACGTATATTGTGTATAGTGTAGTGTGTATTTTATACTATGTTTAGTATGTACATTGTGTACACTGTACTTACTGTGTATACTAGGCTGTGAATACTCTGTATTTGGTGTACACTGTACTGTGTATACTACGTATATTGTGTATCTGAAAGAGACACGTTAGTGACAGATTCCTTACCTTAGAATATCCCCAGGCGTCAGGCTGGATCCGGAAAGTTTTTGCGTAGCAGTACCCTTGCGCGTCGGTAGGCGGCGTCGTGCGGCTCCGCGTCCGTCGTCGGCGTCGTGATCGCCGGGATGACATCGCGGGCAGTACTTAGACGCCACCCCTGCGCGCTGACGTCCGTTCTTCTTTTTCCGCGCCAGTAAGCGCAGATCCGGGAAGAGCAGTGCCCTAGTCAATTTTTGACTAACCTTTTTTGTGAATTTTTTCACTGTTTCTTCATCGAGTCTTCACGACTCCTAGGTGTCGTAGGGATGCCCGGCTTCAAGCCATGCGGAGCCTGTGGTCGCATGATGTCGATCACGGACCCGCATCTCGAGTGTCTCTTCTGTCTCGGCCGAGACCACGACACAAAGTCGTGCCCTGACTGCCGGAAACTTCATCCGAAGGCTTTGCGAGAGCGGTCTCGAAAGCTACTCGAGGTCCGGCAGTTGGCTCCGTGCCGCACCAAGCCCCGGTCCCGGGAGAGGTCGAGGGGCCGGTCGCGGAGTCCCCGCCGGTCGTCGGAGTCCAAGTCTTCGCGCTCCTCCGGTAAGTCGAAGCACAAGAAGTCTAAGAAGCGTCATCGCTCTAAGACTTCGCCTCGCCGGTCTCGCGACTCGGCTGAGGCCCCAGTCGGCACCGTCCCCGCGGCCCCGGACATGCCTGTAGAGCCGCCCCGCATTACCCGTCCTTTCCGGGTTCGGGGGCGACTCCGGCCGAAATACAGGAATTCCTGTCGGCCATGGCCCGCCTCTTAGGGCCTTCAGGCCCCTCCGGTGCGCCTTTGGGCCCCGCGGGCCCTGTTGGGGTTGCCCCGGCGCCGCCGTCGACTCCGGACCCGGCGCCGCCTGTCCCGCCAGCCTTCATCCCGGCCTCGGCTCTGGCCCCGGCCTCGATCCCGGCTCCGGTGGTGCCGCAACCCCCATCGACGCCGGTTAACCTAACCACGCCTCCGCCGATGTCCCCGGTGCCGTTCCTGACGCCGTCCGGGGCTCCGGACGGCGTCGGTCCCCGGCTCTCTCCGGCTCCGGACATGGAGCCGGACCGACGTTGCTCGACGCCGGCTCCGGCGCCCATGAGACCTTGGGTCCCAAATGTCCCTCCTCCTCCATATTTTGAACAAGAGGAGGACCAGGAGAGCTGGGAGGGGTCTGAGGACCCTCTCACACAACAGTGTGAGTATGATCCGGACTGGGCTGAGGAACTTGGGGATGCCAGTGGTCTAGACACCTCCCTGACACTGGCATGCTGTCTCCTCCCGTGGCTACGGAGGAGGGAGCTAATTTTGCAACGGTGTTGCGTAGAGCAGCTGGAGCCTTACATCTCCAGTTGCCTACTGTGGCCGTCAGGACTAACCTCCTGACAGAAGTGCTTCAGCCGGCGGCTTCCTCCTCGGAGACTGTGCTGCCGTTTAATGATGCACTCACTGACGTTCTTTTGGGTGCCTGGTCCAAACCCACCACGGGGCTCCTGTGGATAGGAACGTGGCCCGACGCCATCGCCCTGCTCCGGGCGACCCATTGTTTCTCTCCCAACATCCCACCCCGAGAGCTTGGTTGTCCAAGCCTCTGCCTCCCAAACCGCCTTCCCTACCGCCCCTCCGGATAGGGAATCCAAACTCCTGGACCAATTTGGGAAGAAGGCTTTTACTTCCTCCAGTGCTGGCTTGCGGTCCGTCAACACCGCTTGCCTTTTGGGCCGATATACCCACTCCCTGTGGGATTCGGTGGCGGCTGTTTTGCCGCAGTGTTCTGAGGAGGTCCAGACACTGCTTACCCGCGCCATTGCGGAAGGGCGAGATGCGGCTAAATACACCATACGTTGTGGCCTTGATACCGCCGACTCGCTGGGCAGATCGCTTGCGACGACGGTGGCGCTACGTCGCCACGCCTGGCTGAGAACAACTGGTTTCTCGGGTGATGTCCAGAATACACTCATGGACATGCCCTTTGATGGAGTCGGTCTTTTTGGTTCAAAGGCAGACCATGCGCTGGAGCGGTTTAAGGACTCACGGGCTACTGCCAAGTCCCTGGGCCTTTCTGTTGTACGCCCTCCGCTCACCACTGCTTTTCGCCCCTTTCGTGGCCACGGAAGGGCGCCCAGTCACGTCAGCTGCCCAGCCACCGGCCCGCGCAGCAAGCGTCTTCGCGTGGCCGAGGACGTGGATACCGCCGTGGCGGTTCGGGCAACCAGCGTGCGGGTCAGGCCACCACCTCCAACCCGTCCCGCGGCCTCCAAGCCCTCCTAGTCCCTCCTTTCCGGTGCACAGCACGCCAGTAGGGGCAGGGTCCGCCATCACCTTCACCACTGGCGTCCCATCACCTCGGACAGGTGGGTCTTGGACATTGTCCGAAGGGGCTACTCCCTCCCCTTCGAGACCACCCCCCCCGCCATGCCACCTCAATTCCACCGCATGTCAGGGGATCACTTGGTACTTCTGCAGAAGGAAGTCACGGCCCTCTTGGCCAAGAGGGCCATCGAGCATGTTCCGACCCCAGAAGTAGGGCGTGGTTGCTACTCCCACTACTTCCTGGTGCCCAAAAAGGACAAGGAGGACATGCGTCCTATCTTGGACCTCCGGAACGTCAATCGCTTCCTCCGGAAGGAGAAGTTCAAGATGCTCACCCTAGCTCAGGTCTTGACTGCCCTCGACCCTGGAGACTGGTTGGTAGCGTTGGACTTGCAGGACGCTTATTTTCATATCCCCGTCCTGCCAGCCCACCGGCGTTACCTGCGGTTCACGGTAGGCCTCGAGCATTTTCAGTTCACCGTGCTCCCCTTTGGCCTTACAAGTGCCCCTCGGGTGTTCACCAAAGTGATGGCGGTGGTCGCAGCTCATCTGCGCCGGGCAGGGGTTCCAGTCTTCCCCTACCTCGACGACTGGCTGCTGAAGGCGGGCTCGTCCCAGGCAGTCGTCTCCCACCTCCAGACTACGGCTGAACTCCTGCACTCGCTGGGGTTCTCCATCAATGTGCCGAAGTCGCATCTGATTCCTTCTCCACAGCTCCTTTTCATCGGAGCAGTTCTGGACACGACGCAGTTTCGGGCCTATCCTCCCGAACGGCGAGTCCGGGATATTCAGGCTATGATTCCAATCTTTCAGCCTTTATCCTGGGTTTCGGTACGGATGACCCTGAGGCTGCTGGGCCTCATGGCCTCCTGCATCCTGCTGGTCACTCATGCCAGATGGCATATGCGGGCTCTGCAGTGGGACCTGAAGTTCCAGTGGGCGCAGCACCAGGGCAACCTGTCCGATCACGTCCAGATCTCGGAGGGGACTGCAAAACAGTTGCAGTGGTGGCTCTCGAACCGGCAATGGGTCATGGGCAGATCCTCTCCCTTACCCAGCCAGAGCACACAGTTGTGACGGACGCGTCCCTTCTGGGATGGGGCGGTCACATGGGAGAGGCGGAGATCAGAGGCCTCTGGTCTCCGGGCGGAGTCCCGGCTCCATATCAACCTTCTGGAGCTCTGGGCGATCCGACTTGCACTCAAGGCATTCCTTCCCTCTGTCAAAGGGAAGGTAGTGCAGGTGTTCACAGACAACACCACCGCCATGTGGTATTGCAACAAACAAGGCGGGGTGGGGTCATGGACCCTTTGTCAGGAGGCTCTGCGCCTCTGGACATGGCTGGAACATCAGGGCATGTTCCTGATGGTTCAACACCTGGCAGGTTCCCTGAACGCCAGGGCGGACGAACTCAGCCGCAGGTGCATGATGGATCACGAATGGCGTCTTCACTCGGAAGTGGCGCAAGGACTCTTTCTACAGTGGGGAGAGCCTTGGTTAGATCTATTCGCCACCGAAGAGAACGCGCAGTGTCATCAGTTCTGCGCGTTGGAATTTCCAAGGCGGCACTCGCTCGGCGACGCTACCGTCGCGAGTGTAGTTGCGGTCTGTTGTACGCCTTTCCGCCTATACCACTTCTACCCAGAGTGTTGAAGAAGATTCGGCACGACCGGGCCCAAGTCATTCTTGTGGCTCCGGACTGGGCTCGAAGAGTTTGGTATCCCGAGCTACTCAGTATGAGCGTAGATCCCCCGATCCGTCTGCCTCTTCGAGAGGATCTTCTGTCGCAGCAGCAGGGGACAGTCCTCCACCCGAACCTGTCCAGCCTCCACCTGCTTGCGTGGAGATTGAGCGGCGGCAGTTGATTCCTTTTGACTTGCCTCCCGAAGTTTGTGATGTAATTCTGGCAGCCAGGCGTCCCTCCACTAAGGTGGTATATGCCTGCAGGTGGAACAAGTTTGTGGCATGGTGCACAGCAAAGGCTGTGAATCCCCTTTCTGCCCCTCTTTCTGAGGTTCTTCTGTTCCTTCTTTCCCTGGCCCAACGGGGTTCTGCCCTGGGTACCATCAAGGGCTATCTTTGTGCTATCTCGGCCTTCCTCAGGCTTCCTGATCAGCCCTCCCTTTTCAAGTCCCCTGTTGTTAACAGGTTTCTAAAAGGCATTACACACCTCTTCCCTCCTGTTCCGTTTGTGATGCCTCAGTGGGACTTGAACTTGGTTCTTACCTTTCTTATGTGCGCTCCATTTGAGCCTCTACATAACTGTCCTCTTCGTCTTCTGACTCTGAAGACAGCCTTTCTGGTGGCCATCACCTCCGCTCGGCGGATGAGTGAGCTCCAGGCTCTTTCATGCAAACCTCCCTTTCTGTCTGTCCATCCAGACAAGGTTGTTCTTAGGACGCGTCCGTCCTTCTTGCCAAAGGTGGTTACTGCCTTCCACATTGGGCAGACCATCACTTTGCCCACCTTCTTTCCGCCTCCGCATCCTTCCAGAGAGGAAGAGAGGCTCCACCGTCTGGACCCCAAACGTGCGCTTTCTTTTTATATCAACGCACACAACACTTCCGGGTGGATGACCAGCTCTTTGATGGCTACGCGGGCGCCAAAAAAGGTCGGGCGGTGCACAAGAGAACCATCTCCCGCTGGGTAACCTTGTGTATCAAAGCCTGCTATTCTTTGGCTAAGAAGGAGCCTCCTGTTGGGCTGCGTGCCCATTCCACCAGGGCAACGGCTGCTACCACGGCTTTAGGCCGCGGTGTTCCGCTGCAGGATATCTGTCAGGCAGCTACGTGGGCCTCGCTGCACACGTTTACAAAGCATTACTGCCTTGACAGTCCGGTCCGGGAGGGACGGCTTCTTGGCCGTTCTGTCCTCCGGGACTTCCTTGTCTGATCTTTGTTCGCAGACCCACCACCGGGGTTGGTATTGCTGGGGTATCTATTCTAAGGTAAGGAATCTGTCACTAACGTGTCTCTTTCAGATGCACAAGTTACTAACTTGTGTAACGATATATCTGTAAGAGACAGTAGTTAGTGACAGATTCCTTACCGCCCACCCATCCTCCCCGTTCTGCGAACTGATTTCTAGGGTTAAGGACATCCCTTTCAGGGCCCTAGTATTTTTCAGACACCTATGTCAGCTTCTTGCATGGCTCTGCGTTCCTGGCGCGGAAAGTCGTGTACAGAACTGACGTCAGCGCGCAGGGGCGGCGTCTAAGTACTGCCCGCGATGTAATCCCGGCGATCATGACGCCGACGACGGACGCGGAGCCGCACGACGCCGCCTACCGACGCGCAAGGGTACTGCTACGCAAAACCTTTCCGGATCCAGCCTGACGCCTGGGGATATTCTAAGGTAAGGAATCTGTCACTAACTACTGTCTCTTACAGATATATCGTTACACAAGTTAGTAACTTGTGCCTCCTGTAGTGTGTATTTTATACTGTGTATAGTATATAGATAGTGTACACTGTACTGTGTATACATGTTGTGAATCCTCCGTATATGGCGCAAACTGTACTGCATTTACCATCCTAAGGGCCACTGTACGCGTCTGAAATGGAAGGTGTTCCCAAGCACCACATGCAAGAACAGCAGGTCACCTGGTCACTTCCCGACTTTAGAGCGAAACAAAGAGGGAGAGAACGAGAGAGAGAGAGAGAGAAACGGAGAGAGAAACAGAGAGGGAGAAAGAACGAGAGAGAGAGACAGAGAGAGCGGAGAGAGAAAGTGAGAGAAACAGAAAGAGAGAGAGAACGAGAGAGAGAGAGAAAGAGAGGGAGAAAGAGAGCGCGAGAGAGAGTGTGAGAGAGAGAGACTGGGGCGATGCAGGACCTTTGCGAAGGCTTCCTCCTATTATATTACATCATACATACAGGTGTGGATGTATAACTGAGCTAATGGCGACACCGGAAATAAACACGGGTACATTTACATTTGTGGACACTTCATAGTACTACCCAGTTAATGGGCACTCATTTCATGTACATCTTAAAAAGAATAGTTTACTTTACATTGCAAGGATTGAAACATATGCCAGGCACACCACATGGATATTTACAGCAGATACACAATGCACTGAGCTGTTCTCCAGGGATTCGAGTGTGCAGCCTGTAGGTTAGAAACCGATCTCTGCAGCGGCCACATGAACCATATGAGCTGCTCTGCAGGGGCTGGTACCTTGCAGAGTACACGTAATGTAGCGCAGAAGACACATTAACATTGCTGCAAGCTGCATGTTAAAAATCAAACCTAGCTGTGACATGTATGTGTGTGTGAACATGTGTGAATGGATTGTGTGTGAAAGGGAACCATGCAAGCGGCCCATAACTTTCCAATAGTCAGAGCTTGAAGTCCGATCTCAGTGCAGCAAAGGTAGTAACCCAGGAGCAGCAAGTCAGTGGAGACCTGGGTGCACAGAGCATCCTGGTGCCTAGGAACTCAGTGGCTACAGTGCTGAGGCGAGGGTGGCAGGGAGGCACATGGACTCAGGGGGTGGCAGAGGTGTCTAAAAGGCTCTGGGTGCACGAGAAGGGACAGATTTGAAGCCTTGATGGCTCGCAGAGGTGTTTTGAAGGTATGAGATGATCAGTAGAATTGTACCAGGATCAGACGAGGCGCTCTTCGGGGCAGGTAATATGCGGAGGAGGTCTGTTGGGGGGTAGCCGGCAGGGTAGCAGTGATGGCTGTTAAGCAGCAGCTGAGAGTCCTTGCGGTCTTGCTGATGCACGATGAGTGCTATCTTAGGGTTTATGAGATTAAATATGGCCTCCTCTGACCAGAGAAGGGTCTCTTGGGCCCCCTGAGGGCCAGCAGTGAGTTCTGTTTGGTGACGGAAGGCAGGTTAAAGTAGTCTGTGGTGGAGCCGGGGCCCCGTAGAGACCCGGCTGACATGCTGAGTGTAGACAAAGAGGGTCTGACGTTTGCCTGAGGGTCGGCTGAGGGTGTCTAAGGGCTGGTAGAGGCTATCAGAGGGTGGCTGTTGTCTAGCTTGGAATATATTAGATTTGGATAAATGGCGTTAAGGGCTTGCTGATGGCCTATAAGCAGGGTCACTGGAATTATGAGATTGAGCGGCCTCTGCGATTTTTGCATAATTATGGATTTGCCGCATTTGCCACATTATCCATCATCTGCTGCATAATCTGCAGGTTGTAACAAAAAAAAGATTCTAGGTCAAACAGTTCAAAAGTTACTAAAAATGCAGCTACATGTGTGCGCAGTGGAAGGTCCTTTGCAAAGCTTGACTTGCACCCAATGTCCAGACAGTGTGAACAAGTGTAAAAAGTACAAAAGAATGAAGTAATACTATAAAAATTGTGCCACATTACGCGACATAATTTGCCTTTTCTTGCCGCATAATTTACCCAACCCTGCCGCATAATTCTGCCCTCCCTACCGCATAATTCCAGTGGCCCTGCCTTTGAGGTCTGTGAAAAATAAGGAAATGTGAGGGTCACCTAAGACTCAAGGAGAACTGAAAGATGATCTGTGGTGCCAGACTGAGAACCCTCTTAATAGCTGGCTCAGGGTGAATGAGTGCAAGATGATGGACTCCCAGGGGCCAGTAGAAGCCTAACTGGCTTTAAGGCCTTTGGGTGGTCTCTTAGGGGGGCGTTCTGGTTGATGGATGCAGCGTTCAGAGCAAGCCTCTGCAGCAACCTGAGGGGACCTGTAATGTGTGTGCTAAGGATGCTTGCATTTCTAATTGTGCTGTGACTGCTCAGAGTGTGTGTGTGTGTGTGTGTGTCTGTCTGTCTGTCTGTCTGTCTGTCTTGTACTGCTGCCGCCTGTGCTGTCTACATTCAGTGCTGGGTCAGGTGGAGACATGCACCACTGAGCATCATGTTTGTGCCCAAAATCTTAGAGTTTAACCCCAAATACGGTTTTAAGTTTAATGCAATATGTTGACTATTCAGCAGTAACGATTAAACATCTTAGGAGGTTAGGTGGCTTTGGGGTCCAGGTAAATGTCCTTTTAATCGGGGGGACTGGGCGTAAACAAGACTGAAGACCACTGTCATACACTGTAACATTCTGTCTGGCACCGTCATTTGCATCGACTGGAAACTGATAAACATGCATTTGAAATGCAATAGGTCTCGCATTAGTTACATTTAAAGCTACTGGCTTTGTAAATAAGAATGTTTTTTTAATTTTTTGTCCAAAAATATCCTTGCAGTAGCATAGCTACTAAAGTCAATTAATAAAAAACAAGCATTAAAAATGCAATAGGTCTCGCCTTTCATTAAGTTAAAGCCATTTGCTTTGCTATACAATACCATTAGCAAAGCAAATGGCTTTAACTTAATCTAAGGCGAGACCTATTGCATTTTCAATGCTTGTATTTTAGACTGTTAGGATGTCCTTGCTTTGTCCTCCAAGGAAAGTGTCAAACAAGCTAAGAGCACCTTGCCTTGATGACCTCCATTTGGGCCTGGAAGAGTGTTTGGGCCAGAGCCCAGTCTCTTCTTTGCTACAACTCCAGTCAGTCATCTCTCCGCCCGAAAGATAACCATTAAATGAAACCAACACGAGAAAGAAACATTATTCAGTTTTTCAGACCTAGTAATACCAGGGCTTAACATTGAGAGGGCAGTGTTCTGCATCTCCCTCGCCTTGAAGGGATTTCCTGCTTTGCTGTGTTTTCTTAGCTTCACTCTCAGAAATGCAGCTTACACGCTGTGATTGATATTTGAAGTTTCATTGGCGGGGGAGGTGCAAACCCCACTGTACAATATACATCCTGCTCTTTCTGCATGTTCCTTGCTCTCCTAGTAGAAATTCTCAACCCTGTTTCTTACACTCCCTTGCATTCTCTGGGCAGACCCCAATAGTGTCTGATCATCCTTGGCAAATTGGACCTTAGCTTGACGTTAAGACCTGGAATGCACTGATAGTAGGACAGAAGAGACACGGATGCTGGTGTGAGGGGAAGTGCTGACATTGGATAGGAGTATACCTTTTTACCATTTTTTTTTTTTTAGTTCAACATGTTTTATTTAACCTATGAATAAAAGTCAAACCAATGAAAAACAATTCTTCTGGAAAAAACTAATGTTTAAATGGATGGACTATTGAGTAATATGACCTCAATTAGGAGCACAATAGATATTACAATAGAATGAGTGTTGGTAGCTTAAAGGCAATATATTAGGTCTAAGATGAAACTTGTTAAATTCAGGATAAGCAATAATTCACATGAATAAACACTTATTCTTGTAAGAACTTATACATAGACAAGTGTTATTTTTTAAGTCAAGTAAACAGTAAGGTTTAATAGATTGACATGGAGATCTGATAGGAAGAAAGAAGCGAACATAATTATAGAGCATGAGTAGAAATTGAAGGGAAGAGAAGAAGGTGCTCAGAGCAGTGTTGCAATCATAAAAATAGATATTCTGTGTTTGGTGGGCAATTGTTGTAGTACCCAGTGAAGTGGTGAGTATGAGGCATATAGATGGAATCATGTGCCTAGGAATGTTAAGGGAGGGGTCTGCATTCTGAAGGTAGGTATCAAGTTTGTCCCATATATGTGGCAAAGATTATGCATTACCTTGGAGTGTGTTCATTGGTAGTTGAGCTCGAAGATATTTGAGCCATGCCAACCAACTGCCTATGGAAATACGCTTTGGGGGATTTTCATTCAGGGAGGATGTGTTTGTTACAAAGTGTGAGAATCCGATCTTTAAGTGCTAGTTGTGAAGCCGGTAACTTAGGCCCCTGAAGGCCAGCGTGTATTCCTAGTGAAGTCATGACAAAGTCGAGATTGGTTGCCTCTGCCTTTCTAACAGTGCTAGCAAGCATCCGACGTAGATAGACCGAGCCTACCCGTTCTGGCAGGTGTCCATGCTTGGGGGTTGTGAACTGTAATACTTGCCTGGTAATTGAACCAGTCTTCAAGACAACCTATCAGCCAAGTTAAATGGATCATACTGCATTACAGTATTTGATACATGGAGACACTGGGACACAAGAACACTCTCTCTGGGTCTGCGAATATATGGGCACTGAGATAGACTATACACATACATTCTGCATACAGAAGTCATTGACTCACAGTGTAATGGAGGTCTGCATTTGCTGATCACACGCCCTAGGTAGATGGATGGTCGCAAGCCCCAATTCATTATTGTGCAGCCCACTGGAAACCCTGCAGCCATCATATAATCTATTTTCCTCATTTGGATTAGGTGAAAGGTGACAGGACCCAACCCCTTACTAGACACTTCAACAGCAACTTCCCTTGAGGAAAGGGTAAAACCAAACATGGTGACAGAACCAAAGCCGTTGGGAACACACACTGAAATTTAACTCAAACTGATGTCGTAAGTGAATATTGTATCAAACAGATCTCACTATTGTCCTAACATCTGTAGCACCCTAAAATGAAAAATCCATTCAACAGGAAATAAAACACAGCAATCACATGACCTATATCACATTCTCATAGGGTAGGGTGAAGGGTGCAACTTTCAAAATCATTCAGTCCTATCTTATGGGGTTCCCTCTATTAGGAAAACCCACAATCTGCTTAAGACAGTCTACACATCGAGACCGCAAAAGGCGAAATAATTGTCATAGACTGCAATGTGCAAAATATAAAAATAGCTGTTAACCAGCATACTACTAAGCAGGCAGAATATTTCTTTAAATGTGACATTGTCAGCAATCCTCGTAATACTGTCACACTACTGAATTTTAATGTACAAAAGCGGATTGAGCAAGATCAGATGGCACCTCTCTTCTTCTATGATTTTCTTTCTTTTTGTAATAGCCACATCCTTCTTGTTTGTTCGAGAACCATGATTATATGGGTTTAAGCTCAGGCCCCATCTGTATTCAGTATTGGGTTCTTCCGCTCAGGCCCCATCTGTATTCAGTATTGGGTTCTTACCCTCTACCACTCTTCTTCAACACCAGTACATTATCGGCCTAATGAGGAAAGGCCACATATCTGTTTCTCACCCTTCACAGACAACATGGAGAGTCCAGTATTCCCATGAAGAATTCACCTAGAAATACCATATTCGCTCTACTGCTCAAAAATAATTCTCTTTGTCTACTAACAGTGAACAATCCAGATCAGTCAGCCAGCACCTGCTCAGCATTCCCACCACTACTTTGTCATCTATGGTTACTTGTGATTGGGTTTCATGTCTTTAGGCTCTGGAACTGCTCGCCTGAACCCAACTGTGCATCATATGCTTGATAAGTTCCCAAATATATCATGAAAACTTGATGAATTTGGACATGATGGCCCCTGATCATTCTTGTACCCTTCACCACAGTTACTCAGTCTTCTACATAAGTCTTTCCTACACATAGCCCCCCGCCATCCTGCTACTTACATATTGCATATATAAGATAAGTCTATAAACAGTGGCCTATAGACTAGCTGCCTCCTTAACATCCAGAGGTGGTTCTTGATTTCCAGAAAAGCCCTCCTAGGCACACTGAACAATAGCATGACACTTGGAGAATGCTACATAAATAGCGCAGAATATCGTTGGAGGTAATCGTAAGCAGTTTCTGAGGATTCCTTGGAATGCACACATAATTTGACCAAGTTATATCTGCAAGGCTTTTTAATGTTCAGCAGCCAAATGTCATTAGGTTCATCGTCCTTAATCTCCACCCCTGACTTTTAAAGGTATCCAACAATGGCACTGTTTGGTAGTTCCTTTCATCATCTCCGTTAATGCGGTGAAAATGTTTATCATTGTCGTACAGTTTAGCTACTGTTACACGTGCCTCTCCTTTCAGGATCCTAATAAAATACTTCTGCAGATAGGGTTGCTGATGGTGAATGGAACTGTTAGAAATGGGATTTTTAGCAGGCTAGGGCATGTGCCAAAGCCAGGCAGAAACCACCACTTTAGTCAGGATAAGGGAGTTACACTCCTAAAATAACCCCTGCTCACCCCCTTGGTAGCTTGGCACGAGCAGTCAGGCTCATCTTAGAGGCAGTGTGTAAAGCATTTGCACATAACCAACAGTAATACAGTGTAAGCACTACAAAAGGACACCACACCAGTTTAGAAAAATATCCAATATTTTTATATACTTAAGACAAGACCAAAAACGATAAAAATCCACAGTTATCAAAATACGCTTTAAGAACAGTTCCTTGATGTCGATAGCTCCGTCCGGGGCTATCACGGTGTCGTGAGCAAACAAATCCAAACAGTTCTGGGTGACCGCTGCGTCGCGGGCCAGCTACGGTGTCGGGAAGACCCACAAACAGTACCTTTTAGAAATGCAGGGCATTGATGACCTCTCGTTGAGCTTCCGAAAACACGGCATCTGTTCCGGAGGTCGGTACAGGAGTCGTCGGGGCCCTCTAAGTCACACGCGTTGCAGGACTATCTCCTCTCTGATGGAGTGAGGAGCGCTGGCGTCGGCGGCGTCGTGTGCTGCGGTTCGAAGTGCAGCGGTACGGCGGGCGGTGCCCTCAGGTCGCGGTGCGAGCAGCGGCTCGGTGGCGGCGTCAGATGGCGTCGCCGGTGAGACCAGGGTCGCGGTGCGAGATGAAGGCAGTGCTCGTCACGGTGCTGGCAGGTCACGGTGCAAGCAGGTCACGGTGCAAGCAGCGGCGTCATCGTTGCTGAAGCGCTGTCGTCGGCTGACGAACTGGAGTCGATGGCGCCGGCGTCAGTAGGCCAAAACTGCAGTGTGGGATGAGGGCGGTGCGTCGTGTAACTTTACGAGGGGTGCCCTCGAACCACGGTGCAAGCAGCGGCGTCTATTGCGGCGTGGAGCAGCGTCGTCTGGGATACCAAGGTGTCGTCGTGAAGCGAGGCGGTGCGGAGTGCGGTGCCCACAGGTCGCGGTGCGAGCAGCGGCTCGGTGGCGGCATCAACAGGCGTCGTCGGTGAGACCAGGGTCGCGTTGCGGCGGTGCCCTCTGCGGTGCCAAGGCGTCGTCGCGAAGTGGTGCGGAGTGCGGTGCCCACAGGTCGCGATGCGAGCAGCGGCTCGGTGGCGGCATCAGCAGGCGTCGTCGGTGAGACCAGGGTCGCGGTGCGGGGTTGCGGCGGTGCCCTCTGCGGTGCCTTCAGGACACGGAGTCGGCAGCGACGTTGTAGACGTCGTCGGGTTGCTTTTCTTCTGTTCCAGCACAAAACACACAGTCCCCAGTGCTGAGGGCAGAAGAGCTTGAAGTCTGTTGTTCCTGAGACTTCTTGAACAGGGGGCAAGCTCTACCTCAAGCCCTTGGAGAAACTCACAAAGTAGATTGCAGAAAGTTCAGTCCAGTCCTTTCACTGCCCAAGACAGAAGCAGCCACTGCAGGCCAACACAGCAAAGCACACAGCAAAGTGGTAGTCCCTCCTCACAGCTTCTCCAGCTCTTCTTCTTGGCAGTCTTCTTGATCCAAAAGAGTTCTAAAATTCAGGGGTCTGGGCCCCAGTATTTGTATTTAAAAATCCTTTGATCCTCTAGGCAGAGGGTGTCTGTGCCCAGCCAGAACCAGTTCTGCCTTCTCTGGTGTGATTTCCTGGCAGGGGGTGGAGACGGCATTGTCCGAGGCAGACCAGGCCCTTTGAGGTGCAAGGAAATCTCCTCCCCCTTCCCTCATCGCAGCCCAGGTCTATTCAGCCCTTTCCTGACCCACCTAGACTATCTGGAGCCCCTCCTGCTCCCCCATCCATCTGTCATCCAAAACCCAGACAGGCAATCCACATTCCAGCAGAGGCACACGGGATGACTGAGCAAGAAAATACCTACTTTCTAAAAGTGGTACTTTCAAACACAGAACGTAAAAATCACCTTCACTAAAAGATGCATCTTTAGATTCTGAGTTCAGGCATACAAAATGTTATTTTCCTACCTAGTTCCCAGGGCCAGTTATGTTTATAAGATGTTATAAACAAACTTCCAATTCTGTCTTATGGGGAACAGGTAGCCTTGCAATAGTGAAAAACTAAATGGGCTGTAATTCACTATCAGGACATGCCACACACACCAGGGCATGTCCTACCTTACACATACACTGCACCCTGCCCACAGGGGTACTTTGGGCCTACCTTAGGGGTGCCTGACATGTAAGAAAAGGGAAGGTTAGGGACTGGCCAGTGTGTGCACGGGCCAAGTCGATATGACAGTTACAAACTGCGCGCAGACTCTGCAATGGCAGGTCTGAGGTACCTTGTCCGGGCTACTCACGTGGGTGGCACAATCCGTGCTGCAGGCCCACGCGTAGCATTGGATTCCCAGGCCCTGGCACACTCAGTGGGATTGTAGGAGGAGGAAGAAGCAAAAAGTTTGGGGATAACCCTGCAAAAAGGGCCATTTCCAACAGGAACTATCAAAAATTGACATGGGGGGAGGGGGGGATACCTTTAAATGTCAGGGGTAGAGATTAAAGACGGTGAACCTAATGACATGGTCAAATAATGTGTGCATTGCAAGCAGACGGTGGCTTCTAGGCCTGTGAGTGAAGGGCTGCAGAGAATCATTGTTTCGTTAGTTTATTTAGGTTATTAATTTCATGATTTATGAAGCATACACTGTAGTAAAGTGCCCTTTTTAGGTCTCGGCCTGCACCAGCGCTTGCGCTGGTCTGGCCGAGAGTTTTAGTAAGCGGGTTTTGGAAGTGCAAACACTGGCTTTCGGCTGGCGACCAGCTTGAGTTCACGATGGCGTGCACGCGCAGCTGCCATCTGGGTTTCCTATCTCTTCCTCATTTCCTCGTCATGATTCATTAAGTCTCTGGACTCTGATGTTTCATTCGCAGCAGCAGCTCACATTACCAACTGAGGGCCCTGGACTACAGTCACATGAAAAACAACAGCGATTAGCATTGAAATGCAAGCTTTTTTTTGTCTAGTTAGAAATATTGCTTCGGTGGGTTGATTTCACCTTATATCGCTATTTGTTTTATATTGGGAGTCACAGCCTAATTACCAGTATTTTTGTCTCTCTCTGTTTTTTTTTTAATATTTATTTGCGCAAAGCACAAAGCTATATTTAAGGTTACTTTTTCCGCGTCACTTCTTCACTCTATTTAAACTCCACACCCCCCACTCTTACTGTCTCTCTCCTTCTCTCTCTCCTCTCTAATTCTCTCTCTACTTAATTAACTCTCCCCTCTCTATCTTTTTTAGCCTTTCATTCTCTCACCCCTTTATCTGTTTCTCTTTCAAACTCCTTCATTCACTCTCTCTCTCCCCTTCTTTCTCTCTCTCTCTATCCCGCTCCACTCTTTATTCTATGTACATCCTTTCTCTCTCTTTCTCTCTCACCACCCTCTCTAATTGGGCATTATATCTTCACTCTATCTCTCACTCGGCAACACCACAGCATCACTCAGCACAACCACAGCATCACTCAGCACAACCACAGCATCACTCAGCACAACCACAGCATCACTCAGCACAACCACAGCATCACTCAGCACAACCACAGCATCACTCAGCACAACCACAGCATCACTCAGCACAACCACAGCATCACTCAGCACAACCACAGCATCACTCAGCACAACCACAGCATCACTCAGCGCCACAACAGCATCACTCAGCGCCACCACAACATCACTCAGCGCCACCACAACATCACTCAGCGCCACCACAACATCACTCAGCGCCACCACAACATCACTCAGCGCCACCACAACATCACTCAGCGCCACCACAACATCACTCAGCGCCACCACAACATCACTCAGCGCCACCACAACATCACTCAGCGCCACCACAACATCACTCAGCGCCACCACAACATCACTCAGCGCCACCACAACATCACTCAGCGCCACCACAACATCACTCAGCGCCACCACAACATCACTCCGCGCCACCACAACATCACTCCGCACCACCATAGCTTTACTCAGCGACACCACAGCATCGCTCTGGGCCGCCACAGCATCGCTCTGGGCCGCCACAGCATCGCTCTGGGCCGCCACAGCATCGCTCTGGGCCGCCACAGCATCGCTCGGGGCCGCCACAGCATCGCTCGGGGCCGCCACAGCATCGCTCGGGGCCGCCACAGCATCGCTCGGGGCCGCCACAGCATCGCTCGGGGCCGCCACAGCATCGCTCGGGGCCGCCACAGCATCGCTCGGGGCCGCCACAGCATCGCTCGGGGCCGCCACAGCATCGCTCGGGCCGCCACAGCATCGCTCGGGGCCGCCACAGCATCGCTCGGGGCCGCCACAGCATCGCTCGGGCCGCCACAGCATCGCTCGGGGCCGCCACAGCATCGCTCGGGGCCGCCACAGCATCGCTCGGGGCCGCCACAGCATCGCTCGGGGCCGCCACAGCATCGCTCGGGGCCGCCACAGCATCGCTCGGCGCCGCCACAGCATCGCTCGGCGCCGCCACAGCATCGCTCAGCGCCGCCACAGCATCTCTCAGCACCGCCACAGCATCACTCAGCACCACCACAGCATCACTCAGCACCACCACAGCATCACTCAGCACCACCCGAGTATCATTCAGCATCACCTCAGCATCGTCTCCGCAACAGTCACCACCACCACCACTACCACCTCAGCATCACTCAGCACCACCTCAGCCTGCTCTCGGAATCTGGCATCTGTTGATTCTCCCCTAGCGTCTGGCCGCTGCTAGTGTTATAATACAGGTACTAGTTCACAGCCTTCAACCTCCAATTGTTTATGCCCCCTCAAAAAAAGAACTTTAACAAACAACCATTGGAATAGGCAAAAACAAGTTGCCAGCATTGCAAGAACAAAAGAAAACTGAGGAAATTTTTTATTGTAAATACTTTTTTTAAGATGGTCGTTCAGTTTTACATAATGCCTTCTTGGTCATATATAAAGTAACAAAAATGCTTCTGACACTTTTTTATTATAACTTTTCAGCTTGCCGCACAGCAGCCACACTTCTCTACAGCACAGCTTGAAGACATTGGCAAAGTCAATAGCTCTGGCTAAACACTTATAAGGCCCCAAAGGCGAGACCTATTGGCTATGCCAATGCTTGTTTGACATGGTCACCCCCACTTTTTGCCTGGTATCTGATTATTTATGACAGAAGTGAGCTGGGTTCCTGCTATCCAGGTTCCCAGTACCAGATCTCTTTCTCTAAAACTGTACAATTGTTCCCCCAATTGGCAATAACTTTAGCACCCCCTGTAAGTCCCTAGTAAATGGTACCCCTGGTGCCTAGGGCAAGGTGGCTAAAGAGGTTCCCCAAGGGCTGCAGCATGTATTGTGCCACCCTAAGGGACCCCTCAGCACCGACATGCAAACTGCCAGTGCAGGATGCGTGCCATGGTGCAGAGAAAAATGGCAACACAACTTGGCACACCTCCTGTGTGCCATGCCTGCAGATGCTGCATGCAGCATAGGCAAGCCACTCCTACAGCAGAGCAGGCCTTACAGTCTTATGGCAGGGTGCACTATACCATATGTGTAGACATATCTGCATGAGCAGATATGCCCCTGTGATATCTAAGTTGATTCTTGGATAGTACAAGTGAACAGGGAAGCTATTTTGAGAACATGTGCTGGGCACTGGTATTTACGAGTTCCCCAGCTACATGATGGCTTCACTGAAACTAGAGATGTTTGAAACTAGAGATGCTGATCACTTAGCCATCCTGCTTCGAGGAGGTGACAACCCCTCAGACAGGGCAGGCACTATTTCTGCACTCGGAGAGTTCTCTACTGCAGGGGGTCAGAAACCGGTCTGTGGTGGCCAGGCTGGTCTACACCAGTCAGCCAGTACACTAATAGTCGGTAGGATTTCAGGGCGCACCTCTAAGGTGCCCTCTGGGTGCATGTATTATTAAATCCATCACTGGAATCAGCGTGGGTTTATTAATACGAGATGTTTATAGTTATAGTTACCTGAGCTAACTAACTTACGCCCCCGCAATGCACTGCTGGAACGACCTCCCACTACACCTCCGGCAAGTTCCCCCACTGCTCCAGTTCAGGAAGGACCTCAAGACCTGGCTCTTCGGATGACCCCAGCATTTAAATGTACATCCTGAATTTTTCTACTGACCAAGTGCACGCTAAAGCCTCACGCTCAATAGTGCTATAGTTTTGTTCAGCAGAATTGAGTGTGCGAGATGCAAAAGCTATGGTGCTTTCTTGTCCATTAACAATTTGGCTCAAAACCGCACCAAGGCCTTTGGCACTAGCGTCCACAGTTATTATACTCTCGACACCATGTGTGAAAGGTTTAATTGCCGGAGCATTAATAATCAAATCTTTGACAGAAGTAAAAGCATTCTGTGTATCTTCAGACCATACAAATTTGGCATGTTTCTTTAACAAATTTCTGAGAGGTTAAACCAACAACGCATAACCTTGAACAAAAGGAGCATAGTACTCACTTAAGCCTAGGAATGCTCTTAAGGAATCCTTGTCCAATGGGAGAGGAGCATTCTTGATGGCATCAAGCAAGGAGGTTTTGGGCTTGATACCAACACTAGAAATATTGTGGCCAAGATAATCAACTTCTTGTGTCAGAAAGTTACATTTCTTAGCATTAACAGTCATACCGTGTGTCTGTAATGTGTTAAGAACCTTTTCTAGTAGAATATAATGCTGGTGTATGGTTTCTGAGTGAATGAGTATGTCATCCTGAAATGTCTGAATGCTTGGAATGTCATCGAACATTTGATCCATTAACCTCTGAAATATGCTAGCTGCTGATGCTAAACCAAAAGGGATTCTTTTATACATGTAGACGCCAAATGGAGTAACGAAAGTCATGAGAGGTTGTGACTTTAAGGACAAGGGAATCTGGTGATATGCGGAGAGTAAATCTATGGTGGTGAAAAATTTGCTACGGGCTAATTTCGCTAGCATATCATGAAGTCTGGGTAAGGGGTGGCAGTCCATGACAATATTTCGGTTCAGCACTCTCAAGTCGGCACACAAGCGGATGTCCCCAGAACTTTTGCGTGCGACTACTGCAGCGGAAACCCACTCTGAGGATTCAACAGAACATATAATGTCTTGTGAACACAATTGATCTAGATGTTTCTTCAGATCTTCCCTAACAGAAAGAGGTACAGGCCTCACTTTTTGAATCACAGTACAAGCATTGTCCTTCAACTTTATAGTATGTTCGAAACCTCTTACCAATCCAACACTGTCACTAAATACAGCATTGTACTTCTCGAAAAATTTGAGCAAGGTAGAGTCATGAGGTTTAGTTTTCTCTACAGATAATATAGGCAAATCACCAAGGACAACCGGCTCAGGATGTCCAGGTTTCAGTATTATACCTAGACTAGCTTGATCACGCCACCCTAAAATGTCCCTTCCATTGAGTGCAACGTAAACTTTAGTAAGAATTTCTCTATCTTTGAACTTTATGGTATCACTAAAGTATCCACACATAATATCATACTCCCCACCTTTAGGATTCACATCAGTAGGAGTCAATTTAGTGTTGGCCCATAATTTGTGAAAAGTTTTGTCTGCTATTATGGTAATGGGTGAGCCGGAATCAGCCATAATGTGAACTGCAATGGAACCTATGAGTGCTTCACATATAGGTCCTTTAATCGCTTTGTCATTGAGCATGTTAATATCTACGGAAAGTGAAACAATGTTCAAGGCATCACAAATTGGCTCATCTTCAGTACTGAGTTGACTAACTTTGCTTTTGTCTTTAACAGTTTTGCAAACGGTGTAAAAATGCCCGATCTTTTTGCAATTATTACACCGTTTACCTTGGGCCGGACAATTAGGATAATTGCCCATGTGGAATTTCGAACCACACCTGTAACAAAATGCATTAGGTTTACGTTCAAACGTTTTCTTGTTTTTAAAACGAGTGGCAACAACATTAATATCAGTTTCATTGCTATTGTTAGTAGAAAGAGTCATCACACTGGTACTGGGAGTAACAGTGGGATTAGTATTAGTATTTTCAGTTAAAATTTTGGATGAGATAACAGAGCATTCAATACGTCTAGCAATTCCATTACCTCATCCAAAGTGGGTTTCTTACATGTAAGTATGCGCTCTTGTATCTTTTTGTTGAAACAATTGAACACCAATTGGTCACGTAAAGAAATGTCAAGATTGGAACCAAATTCGCATTTAGAGGCAAGAACTCTTAAAGTAGCTAAGTAGTCTTCAATAGATTCATCTTGTAATTGTTTTCGTTTAAAAAAAAAACAAACAAAAAAACATGACGTTCCACCATCACCGATGGTTCATCCTTATATTGCTTTCCCAACTGTGCAAGTGCTTCCGTAAAAACATTCCAAGTGTCGTCACCTGAGGGTGCAGGAATTAAAGGTAAGTTGTCAAAGTTGTTGCCCGGCAGTGCCCAGATGGTTAAAGAGAAGAGCTCTTTCTCTAGAAGGTGAGTATTCAATAGCATCAATTGCTTCTAAATAATTTGAAAACACTCTTAACCATTTATGCCAAGGTGTGAGTGGCTTGCCTGGAACTTGTAAGAAGCAAGGAGGAGGCAAAATATTATTTGAATTGGCCATAAGTGCTGCAAAGTAAAAGTACAAATGAATAAAATAAATGAAATAAATCTTACTATAGTAAACAGTAATGCGCAGATAAATTAGTTTGTAGCAATATAAGCAGAGTAATCCATGACGGTAGCTGGAATGAAGTAAACCAACGTGTGCCTGTCACGGAAACAAGCAGAGAAATTGTCTTCCCGATGCAACGATGAACCGACGAACATTGTACATACGTTAGTATGTAATAGAGAATGTCCCAATGCTTAAAGATGGCCGCCAAAAACGCGCCCTGCGTTGTGACGTCGATTGCGTTGAAACGTTTGTTTTTTTTAAGTTGATTGGGCACGTTCCAGTAAGTGAAATGACGTAGCAGCGTGAAGCGTCAGCAATCGGGAACGAAGAACGATGCAGGAGCTTCGGATGCTGGTGCTGTGGAATGATGATCCAGTTCAAATGAAAGCAGGTGTAGTCACAAGTCAGTGCGCATGAGGATGCGGGCGGGTAAGATGGAATGCGGGTGCCAGTTGAAAGTAAATAAGGCCCCAAATGTAAACGCACGTCCGCAAAGTGTAGAAAGAAGATCCAAAAACATGAAAATCACTCACAAGTATTGCGCAGTTCACAGAGAGTTCGCACCTTCAGCAATCCAAATGTCCTTAAATCCGACACCAAATAGTCCACAATTAAAAGGAAACACAGCGTTGAGAGATGCTGTGAGGTCGGTGGGTCCGGTTTTCTTGTCGCAAATTCAGAAACAGATGCCACATTCGTCGCCAAAATATGTAGTGTGGCATATAGAAATAATCCAAGGAGGCAGAAGTTGTGTTCCAGACAATAACAAGAACTTTATTGTCTAATGCAGGACCCACGACTGATGGAGACAGTAGCCAAGTAAAGAGTGGCTCAGCTGAGCCTCACATTCCAGAATCTCAAACATGGCATAGGGAATCTTACATATGCAATGTTCCATAAAGCGATACACAACTATATAAAACCTACCTACAACATAATGCTTAAACCCCTTACCACACTGACCATGTCATGAGTGATGTAATATGTGAGATAAGCAGTGCATTCAGGGGCGTAAGTTATAGTTGACTCAGGTAACTATAACTGCTGGATTTCAGTGGTTTTGTATGAGTGAAATTTGAGCCTAATTATAAAGTCACTGCAACCTTTGGTTTTTGCAGTGACTTTCTATGTTTTGTTCCATTCAATTTCCTAACTATAACGTCCCTGTAACCTTTGGATTTTTCAGTGAATTTCAAAGGTTTTAAAAAAAATTCATAACTGTAACCTTTGTGAGTGGGTGTGTGATTGGCTCAATGGGTCTTTCAGTGGTTGTGTGAGTCGCTGTATGAATCTGTGAGTGTCCACCAAGCATTTCAGATCATCTTTCAATGTGGAATTGCTCAGAAAACACACTTGCTTTCCCTTTGTCAAGCCCAGGAGGTCAGGATCATTTGTCCTTCGCTTCATTTGGGGCACCTGCTATGTTTATATATCCAAGTGTTTTCCGTTGAGATTTATTTTCTGTAAAAATCAAGGAGGTCCTCCTGCCAGCCTCCCCTGCGACAGTTCTCCTGTCTAGCTTGCCTGCAGTCCACTACCCTCTTCTGCCTGTCTACCTGCTTCCCTCTGTTTGTGCCTCCGCTACTTTATTTCTTGCTCTGTTTTGCATCTTCTGCTAATTTTTCTGCCCACTGTTTTCCCTTTGCTGGCAGTGGTGCCTAAGACAAGGTGGACGAGATGGGAAGGCTCTTTTTTCTCTGCGTTGGCTGCTGCAGGCTGGAATGCACTCCCCTTTTATCTGTGTGCCACAAAGGATGTGGGTTCTTTCAAGGGCAGTTTAAAGACCTGGCTATTTAGCTGTGCGTTCTAACTTGTTGCTTCTGAAATGATCAGTGGTTGTAGTACTTGCAACGCCGGGACACTCTGAGTAGCAGCGCGGAGATTTGACTTTACTGCTCGTTATTTTGCCCTCTGTTTTGCCTCTTCTGCTCTGTTTTGCCTTTTCTGCCCTCTGTTTTGCCTTTCCTGCTCGTTTTTCTGCCTTCCATTTTGCCTTTCCTGCTCGTTTTTCTGCCCTCTGTTTTGCCTTCCTGCTTGTTTTTCTGCCCTCTGTTTTGCCTTTTTCTGCTCTGTTTTTTGCTTTTTTTATTTATTTTTCTGCCCTCCGTTTTCCCTTTTTTGTGGAAAAAGGGGAGGGATGGGCGCGCAGCCCACCCTCCCCGGGCCGATTTTGGCCCCGGGGACCCTATCCCCAGGGCCCGGCCAAAATTCAATGGGGAAAGGGACCACACAGCCCCCCTCCCTGGGCTGATTTTGGCTCCGGGGACCCCATCCCTCGGGCCTGGCCTCCTGTTCCTGAGGGCACCCGGTGTGCAGTATTTGGGCCCGCGGGGAAAGCCTCCGTGCCCCCAGCGGTCCCTAGCATTGCTCCTGCATGCAGGTAGCTGCTAAACCTGCAGATCCCTGGGTGCAGGAGCAATCCTCTCATCTGCTTCTCTGCCTGCTGGACAGCGGGCAGGATAACAGATGAAAACTTCGCTCCCAGTTGGCGGGAGAGCAAACAGCTATGTCCTGGGGGTGGGCACCCCGGGATATAGGGTGTCAGTCCGGGGGGCGTTGCGGTCCCAAGGTCCATTAATGACTCCAGGAGGGGGGTCCATGCGACCCAGCTCCTTCTATTTCCACGGGCTGGCCACAGGGAGGTGGTGGTCCCTGGGGCCTAATATGGCCCAGGAGGGGGGGGGGGCCCTCTTAGAGACTCTGTTGCCATGTATCTGAGCCTACCCAATGCATCTGCATTTATTCCACTTGCAACTCGTGCAACTACTACTGTTTACCATATACTCCTTTGTTTCCACTGTGGCTAGGTAGTTGTGCCTATATTCTCATTCTTCCCTCATCCCCCTCCCTCAGACGACCTTGACCATTACCACATCAGATCATCTCCCCCAGATGAAACTACGGTCTACCATGAGGTTGTCCATTGGGGGGCCACCTTTCACAAGGTAGACATGGTCGACATCCATGTGGAAGACTATTTCTTCATTAAGACATTGTTGTGAGAAAGTGCCCTCTTTCTGCATGGTATGCCCCCACTTTTTGCTGAATTGCTGATGTTCTTCGACTGAGTGTGCCCTGGGCTCCTGCTAATCGGGTACCCAGGGCCTATGTTCCTTCCCTAAAACTGCATTGAAGCCTAAACCCAATTGGCATCCCTGGCCACAGGTAGGCCCCTGGTAAATGGTACCACAGGTACCCAGGGCTCTGTGACCAGGGAAGGCCCCTAAGGGCTGCAGCACTTATTGTGCCACCCTTAGAGGCCATGCACCTTTTTACTCACACACTGCCTTTGCAGGCTGCGTGTCTTGGTGCAGAACAAAGTGAAGAGTCGACATGGCACACATTCCTGTGTGCCATGCCTACAAACCACTGCCCTGGCCTAGGTCAGCCATCCCTCTAGCTGGGTGCACTATACCAGTGGTGAGGGTACAGGTGCATGAGCCCTGTACCCCTACAGTGTCTAAGTCCATTCTTAGACATTGTAAGTGCAGTGCTGCCGTTAAGAGTATATGGTGCTGGGAGTTTGTCATTACGAACTCCACAGCACCATAATGGCTACACTGAAAACTGGGAAGTTTGGTATCAAACTTCTCAGCACATTAAACCCACACTGATGTCAGTGTGGGATTTAATGTAAAATGCACGACAGAGGGCATCTTAGAGATGCTTAGGCTGCCACCACCAAACATGTTTCTGGACCCCTGGGTTGAGAGCCTGCTGCTCTCGGGGGCCTGAAACAATGCACATCCTGGGACGAGGTGCCAAGCCTCCTCCCCCAGGATGGGCAGGGTTCACGAAAGGAAGCTTCAAAGGCATGCCGCCTTTGTGAGCCGCCCCAGACCATTTGCTGCTTTCAGCAACTGGTCCCCACTGGTTCTACCCCCACTTTGGGCGGGAGAACCGGCGGGAAAAACAAGTGAGGGAGAGAGGTGTGCCTACCTCTGCCAACTCCACCCCTCAGGTGGGGGAGGCGAGGTGAAGCACAACTCCAAGTCCCCGCCATCTTGAGGATGGGGGGACCCAACCAACCAGGGACAGGCTCCTGCCCCCCTCCCACTGGAGGGTGGCAATATAGGGGGTGTACCCACCCCAGGGAAGGGACCCATTGGTCACTGCCCTCTACCTACCTGTAACTCCCCTAAATCTAGTATTTAGGGGGCACCCTAAACCTTGCTTCCTCAGATCCAGCCAAGAAACAAGAAGAAAATAAGAAGGACCTAACAGCCGTGCAGCCAGCTAACAAGAGGAAGACGCCCACTGACTCGGCCCCAGCCCTACCGGCCTGTCTCCCCTCAAACCTACTCCTGCGAAATCCCGGTGTGTCCTGCAGCCAGCAACCTCAAAAACCCCGGAGGACCTGCCTTCACTTCCAAAGACTGCTTCTCCCATGAACACCGGATTTGTTCAAACTGCAACCTCTGGCAGCAGCCGGAGACCGCGAACCTGCCCCACTCTGCATCCGCCGTCCACGGCCCAAGCTCGAGTGGGCAAACACCACGAGGAGGTCACCCCGGCGATCCTGACCCGAGATCCGGCGACCCCTGACCTGCCTCAAGCCGACGCCTGCAGCCTAAATCCAGAAGGCCCCCCCCTAACCGCGACCTGGAGCTGGTAAGCCGTTCCGACCCCAAAAGGCACCCGACGCCCCATGGCCTTGTGTGCCCAAACCAACGGTGCCTAACCAACCCCTAACTTCCCAACTTACCTCTCGAAGTGGTGGTCGCACCCAGAAGTCCTTCGTCTCCCTGCCTGCAGTGCTTTTGCTAACCGGAGGTTCTCCATTGGAAACAGGGCTTCCGACGACGAAACAGCCCCCTGCACCCGGCCGCCCTAGTGCCGCTGAGGGTGCACCTTTTGTGCTAAGCTGTTTCCCCATTTGCCCTGAGCTAAAGTCTAGGAGCTTTGCTCCCACAACCCAGTGGCCTGCTTGCCAGCAGCCACCAACCGGAGGCCCCCTATCCCCCATTGGATAACATTGGGCCTCAACACTCTGCACCCGGCCGTCCTAGTGCCGCTGAGGGTGTAACAAGAGTGCATCACTGACCCGGGGGGACCCCTGAGTCTAACCCCAGAACCTTAACTCCCACAGTCGATAACTTACCTGTGAACCGATAACCTGTTTTTCCTCCATAGGATAACATTGACACTTTTTCTTCCAAAAAGTTTCTCTGTGTGGGGTTTTGAAATCTATAAATATTCTTTAAAAATCGCACGAATAACCAAAACGTATTTACTTACCTGTTTGCAGGAAATGTCCCAGTGCTGAATCTAGGTATCCAGCACTGAGTTAGAAAAGTAACGTGAGAAGTAACTTACCTGTAATTTACTGAAAAAGCCTATTCATTTCAATGTACTGTATTTGCTAAGTATTACAACCTACTGCATCCCCTGTAAATCAAACAAAGTACAATTCCTATTGCATTTTCAAACTGTTATACAATCAGCAACTTATTACTGTAAAGTATTTAATGCTTACCTGTGCCAGGCTTGCTTGGTTCTAAAAATAAAACAACAGTATATTTTTTAGACAAAAACAATTGGTCTAGAGTTCAGTCTGTGAGTGTGTGAATTCATTTGCTGACTGAGTGGGTACATCAAATGCTTAACACTGTCCTCTGATACTGCCTTACTGCTCGACCACTCTACCACAAATAGAGAGTAAGGTTCTATCTAACTTTAACCTCTGCCTACCTCTGGGGTCACCTGGACTCTATGCACACTATACCTCATTTTGGTGTGGTATATATAGAGCCAATCTCCTACAATTGTCTAAACTAGTACAGACAGTGCAATTTTTGTCTATATGTTAAAGAGTGTGCTCGACTTCGCCTGAAGACGTTCATGGAACCCGTTCTAGCCAGGGTAGTAACACCAAGGGTGGAGAAAAGTATAAACTCTCCCGCAGTGGCCCTATTTATATATGTGGTCATGTCCCAACTGACTCCCTGGCTGTGCACACCACCCGCAACTGAGCTTCTACGCAAGCGACAGGTGATTCTCCACCGCCTTACAAAGACTCCAGGAAGCAAGAGCAGGACTGTAGGGGCGGTTGCCCACTGATAAATAGCCACCTTCGTGGGACCTCTCTTCTACTATGATAGGGCCCAGTGTGAAGAAATTCAGGAGTTGATTAAATAGCTTCCTGAAGAGTTCGGGGAAGAGGGAAAGGAGATAGTCTTGCAATCGGAGACTATCTCATGCGCTACCATCCGTTGCATCCTTGATGCAATGGGAATGGCTGGGGGAGGGGGGGTGTAACACCAGTGTCCTTATCACTGGGTTTTCGCTCTGCATCTCTGGATTTAAGCTGGAGATCCGAAAGCATCACCTCAACCTGCCCTTTGACGGGGAACACCTATTTGGCCCCCTGTTGATGAGATGCTAGAGAAGATCAAGAAGGAACACTGATATCTCCAAATCGATGGGTGCCCTTCAAACCCTGGCTGCCAGAAGCTCCTTTCGGAAGCAACAGCCTCAAAAAGTTGTTACCAAGGCCATCTCCTTCAGCCCACCCATTCATTTCACAAACTGCATCAGCCTTTCCACAAGCAGGTGGGCAGAGGGTACACCAGGGAAACCTACAGGGACATTGACAACAAAGACAAAGGAAGGGGTGGCTCCGGCATGGTTACTTCCACCTCAAAGCACTGTCTTACCCTACCTGCCCACTTCTCAACACCCCTCCTCCTCATGATCACACATCACCTGTCGGGGGGAGATTGCAGGATTGTCTTCCTCGCGGGGAGTAAATGACATCAGAATAATGGGTACTTGGGGTGGCTCACCTAAAACTTCTCACAACATCTCACCCGGCACACATATCCGTAGCAGAGAACATCTTAGCCTTCAAGAGGAAGAGGCCCAGGATTTCTTCCAAAAAAGAGCCATAGAAAGAGTGCCCCCTCACCACCGGGTGAAGGGAGTCTAGTCTTTATACTGCCCCATCCCCAAGAAAGACTGCTCCCTCAGGCCAGTCCTGGACCTCAGGCCCCTCAATCAGAACCTCGAGTCAGACTATTTCATGTGACAGCCCTGCTGAATGTTACGCCTCTGCTCCAATTAGGTGGTTACATGACTGCACTAGACTTAAAGGACTCTTATTTTCACATCCCCATCCATCCCACCCAATGCCACTACCTCCGCTGTTTGATAAGTGTCCCATCATTACCAATTCAAGGTTCTTCCCTTGGGAGTTACTACCTCTCCAAGGGTTTTTACAATGTGTCTAGCAGTGGTAGCTTCCCATCTATGGAGTGGGGCATCCATGTTTTCCTCTACCTCGGCGATTCCCATATCAAGTATGCAGGCAAGCAATAATGCCTAGCTCTACCCTAGCCCAAGCCGCTATCTCACTGCTTCATAGCCTGCTGTTCACTATAAATGCCACAGAATCCCACCCTACAACCCTTCTAGGTTCAACCTTTTCTTGGGTCTATACTGCTCACCATCACAGGCAAAGCCTACCCTAGTCCACAAAGGGTGTTAGCATTTCAGTAACTCTTTCCTATATTTTTAGCCCAATTGTCAACTCCTAGTCAGAATCTTCATGCTCCTTCTAGGGATGATGTCCTCCTGCATTGTGATAGTACCCCATGACCGGCTCGACATGCACCCTTTGCGGGAAACCCACTTGTCACAATGGTCACAAGCAGAGCGTCACTGGGACTATCTAGTGTTGGTGAAGGCCAGCCATCGCTGGCTGCAGTGGTTGAACAGTAGCAAACTGTTGAAGGGCAGACCTTTCTCAGGCCCTATTACACAAGTCGCCATTATCACTGATGCCTCTTTCGCCATCTGGGGGGTGCATCTTGAACATACAACAATATAGGGGTTTTGGGCCCACCATCACCAGGGGCTGCACATCAACTATCTCACTATCTCAAGCTACTAGCCATACTCTTTGCTGTCAAGGCCTTCCTTCAAGTCATTTGGGGCAAAATATTCTTCATCAAGACAGACAACATGACTGCTGTCTATTACGTCCAGAAGCAGGGCAGCATCCGTTCTCGCCTGCTCTCAGCTCTAGTCTAGGAGCCCTTTGGCTCTCAGCCACCTCATACACCTTTGGGCGGAGTAACCTCCAGGAGTGGACAGTTGTAGGAAGCTAGCTCTTTACATGATGTATCTAATTTTGATATATCATATAAAGAGTCCAGGGGTTCACTGATAAGTGGACAGGGTCTTACAATGACAATCCCATGTTGCTCGTCTAGGGGGTAGTGTGGTTGAGCAGCCTTGGGCTTATCACAGAGGAGGGCAGGACATCTACAAATACACACAGCAGTCAATAAGTGAGACACACGACTCAATAAGGACATGCACGCCAATTTATAAAAATAACACGTATCTTTATATATGATTAGACACCACAAGCAAACCGTTCAGGTAAGTACGATTTTAAATAGGAATTCTTTTCAGTTTGAAAAGTTGACACAGTGCAATTTTTTGAGATCAGCAACGTTAACCTATGGAAGAAAAATCATATGTGGTTTACCAGTTCTTGTCAGCGACTTACGGGACCAGTGTCTTGGGGCAAAGGCGAGTACAGGGCAAGGTCCAAGGCAGCACCAACAGGTCACCTCCAGCGGTACTAGTGCAGCCGGGTGCAGTGGTGCTAATAGCGTTGGGTGCCCAGTCAAATCAATGGAGATCAGTCCGGTCACAAAGTGGCTGCAGGGGGGGGGACTGAGAGGTCAGTCCGGTGAAACCCACGAGTGGCTTCGGTTCTTGCGATGTTGGGGGACGTAAGGACACCTTTGGTCCTCTTCTCCTCGGGACGGGGCGTCCAGGTGCAGAGGGTCTTAGAGGTGTCGGGTTACTCCACCCGGCAACACTCGCGGTTGAGGTGGCCTGCACTCAAAGGCTGCAGGCGACATCTGGGTGTTCACTAGGAGGCACGCCACAGTGGACTCGGTACATGGAGGGCTTGCGGACCACGCGGACACTGTTGGCCCACTTCGACACGTGGTGCTGTGGTGCCTGGCGGCGTCGGGTTTTGGCGGTTCCGGAGTTTTCGCAGTTCATCTTTTGCTGTCTGCAGGAAGCAGGGGACAGTTCTGCTGTCCCTCAAAAGATCTTGGTTCCTGGGCGAAGTGCTGCCAGGTCTCCCCGGCTTGGGGGACTCGGCAGCTGCAGGGCAAGTCAACTTTTGGCACAATTGGTGAAGTCTGCAGGCAGGCTGGCAGGGGTGGTGCCAAGTCAGTTGCTGGGTCTTCTGTTCTTGCTATGCGACTCTTCCCGTCTGTCTTCTTTCTACAGGTCGACAGGATCTTAATTTCTGGCGCCAGGTGCTACCCTAAATACTGAATTTGGGGCTTTACAGGAGTGTACGGTAGTAGCCAATGGGCTACATACCCTTGGGGTCACTACGCCCCCTATATAACCGTTTCCTGTTTGAACTGGGCATAACCCTGTCCCAGAGTTTCTAAGTTTGCCAACACAAAGATGGCCACTTCTGAAAAATCGGACCCACATCAGGTTAGGCCACCTAATGGATGGTACTAGCCTGGAGGGGCATGCCTACCTGACTATCCAATTTCCCGCCTGTCCAGGTGCCAAAGGGCTCTGGACAAAGGGGGGTCGGCCTCCTCTCCTGTAAGGGGAGCCAGATTTGCATTTCAAAGGGGGGAGCTTATTTGAAGCTCGCCGGCCTGATGGTGCTGATCAGTAGGTTATCCTGAGGGAAGGGGGTGTGAACACCATCTTTCTGTGCATGCTTTTTTCTGACCTCCTGAGAGCAAAGGCCCTCACCCTAGGAGGTCATAAATTTGTCTCTGGTGGCAGACTGGCAGAGACCATCAGCCAACACACCAGAGGCTGGTAGGTTTTCAGGGGGTGCCTCTGAAGTGCCCTAGGTGTACATGTATTAACAAAAACCACTGGAATCAGGGTGGGTTTGTGCATATAAGACGTTTAATACCAAACATCCCTATTTTCAGTGAAGCCATCATGTAGCTGAGGAACTCGTTTTCACCAGTGTCCAGCACATACTCTAAAATGGCTTCCCTGTTCACTTGCACTGGCAGTAATGGAACTAACCAGCGCAGGGGCATATCTGCTCACGCAGGTATGCCCTCACATGTAATACCAAGTGCCCTGCCTTAGGGCTGTAAGGCCTGCTGTAGGGGTGAGTTACAAGTACTACTTGTAGTGTTTAAAGGACCTGGCACACAGGGATGTGTGTCAGGTTGTGTTTTTATCTTTATCTGCAACAAAACAGGCAGCCTGCGATAGCAGCCCTGCATGCGTTTGGTGAGGGAATCCCTTGGGGTGGCACAATTCGTTGGGGGGACCCTCTTTAGGACCTCAGGCCCTAGGTACCAGGGGTACCATTTACTAGGGACTTATAGAGGGTGCTAAAGGCATTGCCAATTGGGGGAACAATTGTACAGTTGTGGGAAAGAGATCTGGCACTGGGGACCTGGTTAGCAGGAACCCGGTGCACTTCCAGTCGCAATCATATCATGTACCAGGCAAAAAGTGGGGGCGGTCATGTAAAAAAGGAGTACTTTCCTACAACAATGATTTGGCAGACCTGCTCAGCAGGACACATCAACAAATCCACAAGTGGGAACTCCACCCACAAGGCCAACTCCAGTACTTCCACCACTCAGGCACTGCGAACATAGACTTGTTAATCACTCCTGAAAACGCAAAATCCCCAAACTTCGCCTCTAGCTCTGCCACTCCTTCTATACATGGTTTGGAAGATGCCGCAATTATCGCTAACACTTACCCTCGTAGCCTCTATGTGGGCCAAACAGCCCAGATACTCAGCACTCCTCGAGTTGTACATTAGCCCCCACAAGAAGCTCCCCAACAGGCCAGACATTCTCACAAGAAACCAAGGCCAGATCAAACACCCAGGCCGGTCAGTCTAGCGATTTGGCACCTAAGGTCTTAGAATTTGGCTTCCTAACCCTAATGCAGGAATGCATGGACATCCTTTGTGAAACTTGTAGACGTTTACGGACAAAAAAGGAGTGTGGGCTTATTTTCAGGGGCTCACTTATTTGTTCTTGTAGTACATCACGAGAATCTAAAGATATTAGGAGTAGACCCCATACCTGTGATTTTTAGTGGCGTGCTTCATCATTGGCGTCTACTCCACATCCGAATAGTTTAAACTACCACTCAGATGGAATCGACCACAGTTGAGAGCTTGTGATAAATTCTTTGTTTGGATAGAGGCAGGAATCAAGTTGTTTTAATAAAAATGTCTCAGGAAATCCTCAAAAGATTCTTCCTTTATTCCTAGGGTACTCTGGACATGGATAGAAAAAGGATTGCTGTGGATGGCTCTTCAAAATAATGTTCCATACTTCCATTATAACTTTGCCTACATGTTTAATCTGTCTTACTTGCCAGAACAGGTCATTAACTTTCTTCAGCGCTGGGGAGATCTCTACCTAGTGCCTATAAATTTTCATGCAAGAAAATAGAGGCATAAGGTTCCCATACCTATATTTGTAGGGATGTAATTACCTTGATGTAAATATGATACAGAATTGTTTATTATTTACTTTAAAAATTGTCATTGTGGGTCTAATATGAGGTGGCAATGTAGGCAAAAAACAGTGGCGTGGGATGCAGCCCAGAGTAATTACCAGTTGCTAAGATTATTTCGGGTTGGCCGCCCAGATTCTTGGGCTTTATCGACTATAGTCCCGGTATTTAAAAAGGGTGATCGGGACAGCACCTCTTGTTACAGGCCCATTTCCCTCCTAGACTCCGTGGTGAAGGTGGTGGGTCGCATGATTCTTGACAGACTTGTATCTTGGGCTGACAAAAGTAATTTTCTAGCTGAGATTCAATACGGCTTCCGCCCTGGTCGTTCCACTGTGGAGCAGTGTTTAAATTTATATCTGATCCTGAATAAGTATACCGTGGCTCGTGCCTGCCCCATATATCTAGCCTTTATGGACCTGTCCTCAGCATTTGACTGTGTGAACAGATCCAAGCTATGGCAGTTGATGTCATCCATCGGCATTGACAACATTATTTTTTTCTTGAGGGATCTTCATCGAGACTCCAGGGCGGTAGTCCGTTATTCAAAGGACTTGAAAGTGTCCCGCCAGTTCAATATCAAGAGGGGGGTGCGTCAGGGGTGTATCCTTCCACCCTTTCTTTTTAATCTATATATCAACTCCCTAGAGAAGGCCCTTCTAGCAACAAAAGCCGACTGTCCCCAGGTAGGCAAGCGTAGCCTGCCGGTCCTCTTATATGCGGATGATGCAGTCCTCCTGGCGAGGACAGCAAGAGGCCTACAACTTCTCCTTAACTCTTTCGCCTCATTTATGAAGGAGCTGGATCTGTCGGTGAACCATTCCAAATCTTACAATATTATGCAGGTGGGCCCCGGCAAGGCAAAGCAGCCCATTTTTAAACTAGGATGCTCGTCAATACCCAAGACTAATGTTTTCTCCTACTTGGGAGTAGTGTTTGACGACTCCTTGAGTTGGTGCCCCTTGTTTAATCGGAAGAAAGGGGATCTAGTGAAAGCCTCTGCAGCCGTTTTTAGCTTTGCCAGCAGAGTGGGAGGGAAGCCAATAGATCTACCAAGCAAAATGTATCTCACAGGTTAGTTATGGGAGTGAGATATGGGGCCACATTGAGCTTGGGGCCGTGCAAAGTGCGGAAAACGCCATCTTGCGAAGGGTCCTTTCTGTCCCGCAATGTACTCCATCTTATGTTGTCCACGAGGAACTGGGGATGTCTTTCCTTTCAGATTAACTGGCCTTCCATCCCCTGGCTTTGTGGCTCAAGATCTGGGCTAAGCAAGAGAATACACTTAGTAAAGACGTCCTACGGGATTGTCTTTCTCTTGATCATGTCTCACGTATCCGATGGCTCCAGTACATAAGAGTTGGCCTCGCCAGGCTAGGAAGAGCAGATCTTTTTACGTACCCTGAGCGTACTTGTAAAAGGGACCTTGTTTGGGCCAAGGAGTGTTTTTTAAGAATACGTCATTGTGAAAGTGCGGGAAAAGAGCTGTGTAAGCCCAGTGTGCGAATGTACTGAAAACTGTGCCTACCACCGAGCCTTATCTCCTAGGGCTTAAAAGTATTTATGATCGTTTTTTATTGACGAGGTTCCGGCTCGATCTCTTTCACTACTTATTGGCACACCCCCATGACTCCCATAGAGGTCAGTGCCTCATGCCCTGTGGCTGCGAAGGTGAGTCTCCTCAGGACATGATGCACTTTTTAATGTTTTGTACTTTTTATGCTGTTCCTAGAAAGTTATTTATTATCCCCATCCTTAAAAAATGGGCCTTAGGGGTATGAGACTAGCTTTTATTTTTTTACAACTTCTCTCTAGTGATACCGTTTTGTATACTCTTAATTTTTTACGTGTCACCGTCGGACTCAGGGCAAGTTGTAATTAAAATCTGTATTGTAAATCTTGTATTTTTATCCTGCGTTTAGATTACCCGGAATTTACTATATTTGTCAATTTGTAACCTGAATGATGGTATATTGATGTTTGTATGACTTTTATGGTTTTATCTTTAAAGCCGAATAATGTTTAATGATGATGATTATTTCAGGCCTCCCACCCATCCCGTTTTTGTTTATTGCAGTCCAACAACCTAAGTGCCACGTGCATACCTAGACCTGGGTCCCTTGCTCACTTTCACATTGGGATCAAGCTGCAGCCGACTGAAGAGCCCCAACGAGGGGGAAACCAGTTTTGGGTTGCTTGTGTTCTGGTTCAGATAGGACCTGCCTTAGCTGTTCGGGCTGGACTATTCATATTGGTGTAAGATCAAGGCAGATTTGCATATGGCTGAGTTTAATCTGAGGTGACATTATGGGCAAAAAAATGATGGACTGGGATGTGGTTTCGAGTAATTACAAGTGGCTGAAATTAATATATCTTCATTCCATGCGTCACAAAGTGTCCAGGAAAGCAGGTTTCTCTCTCTCCTGGCTACTTGCTTCACGTTTTCCTGCCTTTGAGACTCTGGTTCTATCTTCTGGAATCCCTACTCCATATCCTAGAATCCTGTTGTAGTGCCTGGAATCCTGCTTCAGCTGTATCTGGTCCTCATCTACTCTATCCAGGGCTTGTGAGTGTCCGTTTCCTCTGCTAATCTCTTCTTGGATTTTCCTTCCTGCCTGAAAGTTTTTTATGCTTCTTGGTTTTTTGCTTCATTTAGCAGCCCTTCAGAGAGACACGTGTTTCTTCCACTGGATAGTTGGATGGGTAAAGCAACACAGTGGTTGCCGGAAGGAGTTACTTTTACTTCTGGCAGCCTCAGAGAGCGAATTTGAGACCTCTTGCGTCCAGCACTTGATAGACTAAGCTAACTTCTGAGAGAAGCCCTAGCTCTTGTTAAAGGCCTGCCAAAAGGTAATAAAAGTGTCTTTTGAGGTGCTTATCAGTGGTCTGAATCTCAGAAGCATACCAAAACTGGAGACGTGTTACATGTATCCTGTTCATAGATTGATATATATTGAAAAAGCTGTAATTTTGAGCAAATACTCCCACTCTTTACATTTTTACTGATTTCACAAATTTAAAGCTAGGCTAATCTGACTTAAAGCAATTGAGGTTACCGCAACATATCTCTTATTAACCCACTTACCATCTAAATGAAGATTTCAAATTTTAATTGCTTTTAGGATCAATCATACAGTGATTCTGGATGATCCATATGATGACCCTCCTGGCTTGCCAATACCCGACCGCTCCCCAGAGCCAACAAAAGAACAACTTGACGTAAGACATAACTTATTGGCAAATGGGTGGTGTGTCTGGGAAGAAATGTGGGAGGAAGAAGTTTAAACAGTTGGAACCTTTGAAATATATTTTTATTAGCTTTTATTGTGTGCATTACTGAGACAACAAAAATCAAAAACGAGTGGGGCTGTGTGTTCTGGAGGGATCTCAATAGGAACAATGTGTAGGACCCTCAACAGCTATTTTCGGTCAATGGTACATGCTTTGCCATTGACGTACTAACGGTTGGTAGCATCATCATTGGGTCTTGTTTCTCCACCATTGCAGAGATGAGACAAGTTTAACGTCAAAGCAGTTGATTAAAATTACCAATGAGAAGCCTATCAGCACTACATACAGAGCATGGGTACTCGCAAACTTTTTCCCAGGGGCCAAAAAGTTTGGTCGGTGGTGTAACTGAGGGCTGCACTGATGCTAGCAGGGAGGTGGTGGGGGGACGGGTAAGGTGGGTGTAGTGGCAGCGAAACCGGTACATCTAGTGACTAAATTGAATTGCACAATGTGGAACCATAAAACCTGGGATCAATCCCGGCTTCCCCACTTGACCAAGTTGTGTGATGCTAGCCAATTGTTTTATTTCACTTTCCCTCCTTTTTCTTCATCATCACATATAAGAGGACCTTGAAATATGACTTAAAGATGTGAGTTGTGCAAAAACCTCTGTTTGATGTAATAAGCTATAATATTGTTGATATATAATAGCAACCCCCACCACCCACAGAGTGCATATAACTGATTTGCAGCTTAGTTCACCTTTGGCATTGTTGTCGGTGTGGGGGGTATGAATGTTTCTAAATTAATGTTAGAAAACTATCACATTAAAAAAAATACTTCTCAATGCACTGATATAACCTGATGTACTAAGTTGAAACGGTTCATGTTAATGAACTACACTATTTTAATTTTGAAGAGACTTTATCATATTTTTACACATTTGCTGCAATATGTCTTTATAAATGGTGTTCCTAAAGTTAGGTGATGCAGCACACCCTAGTTACTTTGTTTCTTTAACTTCAATGAACCTTTAAATACAAGCTTTCCAGTTTATATTTTAATGTTAGTGCTGAGTTTAGTTAATAACAGCCCAGACCTGGTTGGGGTTCATGTAAAGGTCATGAGGGCCACAAGCACCCTCTATATATCACTGATATAGAGGATGGATGCATATATATTATACTTTTTACAGATCGGTTGGATGAACAACATTGAATGAAACCAGTAGAATAGAATCTCCTTAGTAGAAGTAGCATGTTTATGATTGACAACTAAACTAGAAATTAAAAGTAATCCACGTCAGAGCCACACTTAACCACCACAGTATAGTATGTAACAGTTAATCTTTACTAAGCTTTAGAAAAATTGACCAAAATACCTTTTGAATTTCTTGAGAGTAATGTTTCCTTTAAATAACATATTTCCTATTAAAGCCAACTAACTTAGCTCCTGGATACATTTGAAGACACCCATTCTAATTGGTTGCTTCTAGTTACTCAAAATCAATAGACCTTTTATCAGGTTCTCTAACCTTACTATGACGGATGTCATTGAAAAGTATATACCTGGCTTTTATTTGAAAATCAGTAGTAAAAAACCTAATGTATTGTGTTTGTACAGTGCACATTCAACCCTAGGGGTGGCTGAATAATAGATGTTTATTGTTGCGTGAATCAGTAGTACTCCTTTTGTAGATTTGTAGAAGGATTTTCAAGCAGATAATATTGCACTTTCTTTTATCCATGGTAAAGAGTGGCAGAATAGGAGCGGATGAAGAAATTGACGATGGTAAAGGAAAATCTTTGGATGAAATTGAAGAAATTCTTGCAGAAAAAGAGGCAAAAACACAAGCTGTTGTCCTGGAAATGGTAAAGTAGATTCATTTTCATCCTTTTATCCAGTATCGCTTACGAGTGTGAGTTGCACCTATACAGTTAATTGCATTTTGTTTTATCTGTGTGAAGACAGTAGAATATAATTTGATCAAATATGATTTATCTGTGAGATTCACTTTTTAACTTTTACATCATTGGTAACTGGAGCTGGATAGTGGTGTTAGAAAGGTACATAACAAGGTCTTTGTTTAACTCGAGGTAAAAGTGTGAAACTTGTTAGCGAATAGTTATTTTCGAACAATTTTTATTGAAGCCCAAACATTTTCTCCACACATATTTGAGGCTCTTCATGGACATTGTAAGTGAAGTAATACAAAACTATTTTTAGTACTGTTGTCAAATATGACCCGATGATAAGCTCACAAAAAGCACATGGCATCCAAATAAAAAGAAGTAATGCTGTTGCCGCTAGCCCAGGGGGCATTATGGCGAATTTGTGTCTTGACAGAAATGAGTGGATGCTGCGTTGGGGGTGGGAAGAAAGGGTGGATTTTAAACAAATGAGGGAGTAGATGTAGAAGGATGTGGAGGGAAAATAGTCACTCACATGCTCTACAGTGCAAGGTCTGACATCAGCATTAGAAAAATACATAATCCAGTCTAAACAATGAGATTGAAATGCTCCTGAATAGGACAACCACACAAATATGGTGCAAAGTTATTAAACCTCTAGCAGGTAAGTGAGATAGAGTACAAAGCGATCCAGTAATGAACAAGGGGGTGATCCAAAGCCCACTCTAAGTAGATGTCCTGTACTGGACACAATAGGTCTCTAACCAACAGTTGAAGATCTTTGTAGCCGAGACTCGAAAATGAGAAATCTTATTGCATTCTTCATGTAATAAGCAGTAAAGTTGCTTAAGCTTCAACAGTTAAAAAAACAGAAGCTTAAGGAATTATTTATTTGGTTCCAGAGTAGAATAAAAAGCTACAAGTTTAGGCTCTTCGCTCACTGAACGTGAAAGAAAAATTATTTAAATCCAGATACTACTGCCTGAACTAAAGAAAATCCAGTTATTTGTAAACAAAAGCTATTTAATCACCATTGCATGTGCCAAGCTTGACTAAATCAATATTGTGTACTCTGTCACCCCTGAATTGCTATATTTCTGCCGATTAACGATGCAGAAACCTAAACTCTGTGCGAATAGAATTAACCTCACCAGTTTCTCAAAGACCTAGTTGGCATACGGTAGAAACAAGGGTCACCATCAAGCACTGCAGTCTCTTGCAAATAGCAAAACTGCATTAATCTGTAAAAGCCTCATCAATGGTTATTGTGGGAACCTTTTCAGGAGTCCCAGGGCTACAGGGCTCAAGAGTCTGACAATCAAAGCTTTTTGGCACTAGTGTCCTGGGGCTTAACCAAGCTGTCTAGCCCAAAACTAAGCACTAAGTACACCCCTTTATCACTTGAACCTTAGGGTAGCAAAGCTGAGCAGTCCAAAGTTTACTCAGGGAGAGTTTCAGAACTCCATAAACTTACCAGTACAAGTTAATAATTAAAAGTTCAGTGAATGCTTAATCTTTGAAAAGAGGTTGTGGGGGCATGGGGATATGAGAAGTATCTAGGTTTGGCCAACAGGTCAGGCCAGCACTTTTGATTATTTCCCTCCCCTTCTGTGAGAACTCCATTCCCCCCCTTAGTTTCCCTTGATTTGCACAGTACTGTTTGTTGTCCTGTTCTTGGCAGTGTGGACAGCGTCTGTGTTCTTCTTGTGATTTGAGGGGCAGCGCTACTCTGAACTCTCCCATGCGGTGCAGAAAACAGTCACTTTGCTTTGACCCTGCCTTTTGGTGCACGAGTAGCAGCTATTACACAGTGTAACAGGTATGTAGAAGCAGCGTCCGCCTCGGCTGAGGAGGCTGCAATGGAGTCATTGTGCTTGTGACTCTGTGGATCTTACTATTTGGGTGTTTTTTCTAGCCCAGACTCAAAACTCACCATCCAAGCAGCTAAGTTGCAGCCCCTCTTGCAATGGTGAGTTCTCCTCTAGCACTCTTAGTTCCTTATTGGCAACTGTGGTCTGCTATCCTGGTTTCTCTTGCGCATAGTGGCTTATTGCCGATTTGGTGTCTCAATTTAACTTGGTCAGGCTTGTTCCTCAGTTCCCTCCAACCACGGGAGATAAACGGTGTGCTCACACTGCTGGGTCAATTCTGTGACTCCTGGGTCTTAACCATGTAGAACAGTGCAGGTCTTCCCTGGTGCTCCGGTGGACATCTATGGCACTTCCTGCCTTGGCTTCTTTACTGCCCATCTCTGTCTGAGCAGCATCTCCCTTGTGCAAGGACACCTCCAGTGCCTCTCCTGATCCGTTGACCAGCTCACCTCAGCTAAGCAGGGTCTACACAAGCCCTCTTGGGAGTCTTTATTCAAGTTCCCAAGTTTTTGAACCTGGACCTCGCAAGGGGATTTGTCTGGAGAAGTCTCTATTCTGAGCACAATGTTTCTCTGTGGCCATTGGTGTCAGAACCACAACGCTGTTAGAGAAAACTTGTTACTGTGGGGATGAGTTACTATCCCATCTTTATATTAAAGCTGCTGACCGTAGTTGTGTATTCCAATTGTCCGCTCTGAGACCGGTTCTGGGCAGTTCTACCTCTTTTGCCTTTTATATTCAGACTGGGCCAGCCAAAATATTTGTTACAAGGTGCTAGCAGGTAGGTGGGGTGGATTTGGGAGTTTCATGTCAGGAGAAACTCGAGACAAGAGTATAAAAGAAAGGACAACTGCCCAACATAACTACCTACTAATCTGTGGAGTGTAGCCCCTTCAGTAAACAGTGGGCCGGTAAAGGGCAGGGAAAACTCCCTAAGCTTCAAAGGGCCCTTTGTCTCCTGCATCACACCCAAAAGTTTGATCCACTACAAAGGATCCCTGTATTGTTTTGGAGTAATCCTGCAATTCACATATGCCGTCTCAGTTTTCTCCAACCCGACAATCAGTCAACCAATCAAACATTTATAAAGCACAGCAACTCACCCATGAGGGTTTCGAGGTGCTGGAAAAGTTGGCTGCTGCGTGGTGGGATGTTCAGTCGAACATCCAGGTCTTGACTTCAATCCTAAAATGCTGGAGCGAAGGTGTGGTCCTGAAGTGAAGGGGAAGGTTGTTCCATGCCCTGGGCACCAGGTGCGAGAAGGAGCGACTATCTGTGTCACGCAAACTACACACATACAGAAACTACACACACAAACTACAAACACACACCTTCAAATGTAGAAAGGCACACATGCGAAATCCATATCCAAATGGATGTGCAAAGGACCCAGTTGCAGGGGGATGGCAGACAAATTTAAACATGTGGGAAAGGGCCAATCCTCTTCTTTCCCAGGCTGGATCAGATGAAGAGGCCATGCTTGACACTAATCTTCTTGCTGCCACCTTTGTGAGTCCTCAGCTGCCCTTAGAGTGGTCTATAGTCCCACTCAGTTTGAGGGTGCACACTGTGTGCCTCCATTGACTAAGGATTTTCATTCTAATAATCAGTTCTAATTACTAAAATGACCTCCAGCGCACATGCAGAATGTTCATTTGTGCTGGTGTTAGGCCAAAAAAAAGAAGGTTGTCTGTCATGATGTCAAAGCAGGAGTGGAATCTCTCCAGAAACATGCAAGGTATCTCACGCCATCCCAACTTTTATGGTCTAGCAACGCAAAAGACCTACTTATATCCTCACTAAGGCAGTATGTATCATAGGAAGAACACCAAGGAGAATTATTCAGATTTTCCCTCCAGAGCCAGTCTCTATTGTGTAGAACCTTAAGCCACTGATGTTCCTCAGGACTACATCAGTTTATCAGTACTGCTAGCACAGCTGAGCCTCTGTGCCAATCTATTCTTCCTTCCTTTCCGCCTTATGAACCCTGGAAATTGGCCGTAACACCAGTGATGGTAATATTTAGGACTAGAAAGCCAACCGTTTTCTCTTCAGTTGCTTCTGTCACAGTATCAGCTCGCCACTGGCAGAACTGGCTTTGGGGTTCAAACCTACATTTATGTCTGAGCTATTCCTGCAGGCAGTCGAAAGAAATGGGAGATTACTATATTTGGTGGAGGGGGAAAACCTCTGATGCTGGCAGACCATTCTTGTGCGTTTTTAATTAGTTCAGTTGACTTGAGTCCTTTTATGCTCTAATCCTTAAGTGATCAGTCCCACTCTTGACAAAGTCTCCTGTTTGACCTGTAAAAATGCAACATAATCAACACACAGCTGGATGTATTATGGGAAGTTCCCTGTGCTAGAAGGATCTCTGTCGAAAGAACCTGCATCCTTTCCACCAGTGTCCCAAACATCACATTTTTCTCCTGCATACCCTGTACAATGGACAGGAAGTCAATGTCAAAGAACATTTTAAAATAGACTGGTTTTACATTGGCAAATGAGTTATATAAGACTGCATTCGTTCACCCTGCCTATTAAATCTGTATGGCAGAAAATAATGAAAGAAGCTCATCTGGAAGACGAGTGTGAATTTTAAAATTAACCCAAGAAACATCAACAATGTTCAGAGTGATGATGCAACTTTCACAGCTGAAAGTAAATAATTAAGACCTGAGAACCCGCATAATGAAAATCAAGGAGCAAAGAATTGAGACTAGAGCAAAATGCGAAAAGACAAACATGATGACAACATGTGCAGCAACCTTCTTTAAAGTTGATGAGAAGACTTGGAAGTGGAGGATAGCATCTGTCTTGCAAGATGAACCATCTATAAACGTTTCAGCAGTCCTGAGACACAAACAACAGTCAGAATTGTAAAAGGGATGGTATTCTCCTTGACACTGTTTGGATGTGAAAATTGGGCAGTGAAGAAACAGGAAAAACATAGCTGCCTTAGAACGGTGGTATTCAAGGAGATTTGTAAGAATATCGGTGGCACCCGGAAAAACAAACAAATGTATCCTTGATCAAATCAAGCCAAAACATTAATTGGAAGCACAGGATGACCAGTTCGAAGCTCTGTCTTTAGACAGAAAATGCAGATACCCTGACTGACACTTATAAAAGTCAAAAGGAAGGTGGAAGAGTATGACCTGCATACAAGGTGGCTGGGTTCAATCACAACAGCAATGAACATTGAGAAGTCTGCATGCAAAATAGAAGGCAGCGTTTTGGAAACCGTCCATCTTTAACAAACAATGGCATTCTGTATTCTACAATACTGCATGTTTTGTTGTAAATAAATTGACTATACTTTTGGACCATTAAATATATCTTTCCATGGCATTGCGGGGTGTGGAATTGAATATAATATCTACTTGTCCATGGGGCAGGTTGCTTCATAAATCTACTTGCTCTGTAACAAAATCCACTTGTCCCTTTTGTGCCATGTAGTGCAGTGACAAATTAAGGCAGCAATCTCATTATGTAAGAGCTCTGTTATAGTCTTTCTGATTATGCAAGGGCTTATATCATAGTAGAGTTTGAATACGAGCAATTCCCTTATTTTGCCACCTTTCCACAGATCTACATTTTGGGCTGAAGGTAGTGGTAGGCAATAGTTCCAGGATTGTAATGCCCTTTTAGTCTGTGCACACCCACTAACTTGCATGTTTTAAGGGTTTTCACCAACTCTTCTCTAATCTCTTCCCATATTGATAGGTTGGAAATTTACTCCTGACTATGACAGACGTAAAATTTCTTCGAGGTTGGGAAAAGAGTGGTTGGAGGGAAAGTAAATTTGCAAACGTTCAACAGATTTTTGCATGAGCAAATCTACACATGCATGTTTGCTCGTGCTAAAATGCAGCCCACAAATATTTTCTAGGACTATGATTTTTTGACCTGCTTCGGTAAATTCTTGTGAATTCATGAAAGCCGTAAATCTTCACGAGTCCAAGGACATATACCATGGGTGCACTTTTGAGATTTCTTAAATAATTGGGCCCCTAATTAGGTCTGGCGTTAACCAAGACCTTTTGTGTTTATTAAAATTCTATTTCTCTCTGTCTATCTATCGGCTGGCTTCACTATGAGTGGCAGCATACTGCTCCTTCATAAGGAGCAAATAGGCATCCAAAGTAGCTTTGTTCAGTGCCAGGAACTAATGTGGCAATGTGTGCTTTTTGAGACCAAAATGTTTTTTTGGTTTTTGCCAATACTTGTTATAATGGTTGGGGCCCGACAGCTTCGACACCAATAAGGTTTTACAAAGAACATGCCAAAACAAGGCACACATTGACAAAACCAAAAGACTGACCACCAATTTCAGACATACTGGCTTTGCCAAAGCTTGTTTATTTTATATATCTTGTTGAAACTGGTTGCACCAATTTTCCATTAGGAATATTTTTGGGAAATACTTGCATGCGTCTTTTTTTATAAATGATGCTGCAAAGAAATGGTAGTTTTGTGAACATTGAAAGCAAAGAATCATCCATCTTGCTTTCAAGCTTCTGCAAATATTTGCATCTAATCAGAGAGCATTCTGGGAGCATTATACATAGCCTCATACTGCTAAACTTTGAACATTTATGTACATATGTTTATACTGGAACCGCTGTCAGTAGTGCAGTCCGAGCTTACAACATTTCTTTGGAACACTCACCCTAATAATAAAGGCTTTGCATTAACCCCTTGTGTGCTCGGGACGGCCCCCGGCCGTCCGACGTCTCAGTGGGCGTGTGCGGAGGACGGCCGGGGGCCGTCCAAACCCCGCCCACCTAATAAAACTCCAGCACCGCGGCGGAATTCGCGCCGCGGTCAAGGGGTTAATGAACCATAAATACAGGTTCAAAGGCATAAACATATGAACACAAATATTACCTTAACTACAGACAATGCCCTTCCCTGATCCATAATGTGGTACTGTAAACTGGCAGTCAAAGGGTTTGTGCTGCAGGGGGTTGGTCCTACTTGTCCCAAGGACAAAATACACATGATTGAAAACTTGTTGTCCTTGACCCCAAACAATATGTCCTGGGCATTTGGCTATAGGAATTCCACACCCCTGCCTTGATATTAGATTTTTTCCTTAATACTGTGCAATACATGACCCTTTTAACTGGAAATTTCAATGTACATCTTCACACAGACTGTTGAAATTCGTTTTAACTATCTCAAATAAGAAACGTTGCCTCTATCACTTTTTCTTTTAGGTTGGTGATTTACCTGATGCGGATGTTAAGCCACCAGAAAATGTTCTGTTTGTCTGTAAACTGAATCCAGTGACAACAGATGAGGACCTCGAGATAATATTCTCTCGATTTGGCACCATAAAAAGGTTAATATTTGATACTGTATTTTGAAGTGCTTTGTAGTAACCATTTAACTGCCACCGTTTTTATATGAATTTCAATGCAATTTATGACCAATTTACACGTTGTAAGGGCAATGAAAGAGTTAAACATATGAGGACCAATAAATATTTTGCCAACAGCATCATCCTTGTTTCTTTCCATCTTTGGTTTGACAACCAAAACAGTATGGTGGAAATAGCATTTCTCCTGCAGGGAGACTTCACTAATAGCCATAAGACCTGAGCAGTCCCATCCACTTGTAGGATCCCAGATTACTTTTAATGTATTCATAAATATGAAAGCCCAAGTTTGAAAAAGTTGTCGAAATTTAGTAACTAATCTATAGGTAATATTGGACAGATATTTATTTCTCTTTAAAAAAAAACAAAAAAACCAGCCAAACATTAAGGAAAAATTTACTTCAATTGAAATAAGGACTAGAAAAAAATAATTTGCAAACCATTTTTAAGGAAAAATAAATGAACAATGAGGACATATTCCTTCATTAAACCATCATGTCCCATCAGTGATGGTTAGGCCAGCTGAAAATGGCTGAGGTAATAGATTAAAAGCAACAAAAACGCCAACAATCTCCAAAGGAAACCATTTTTTTCCTGTGGGGGAAAGAGAAAACTTTTTCTGGCCCCCTCAAAATGTGTATCTGAAAGAGACACGTTAGTGACAGATTCCTTACCTTAGAATATCCCCAGGCGTCAGGCTGGATCCGGAAAGTTTTTGCGTAGCAGTACCCTTGCGCGTCGGTAGGCGGCGTCGTGCGGCTCCGCGTCCGTCGTCGGCGTCGGGACCGCTGGGATGACGTCGCGGGCAGTACTTAGACGCCGCCCCTGTGCGCTGACGTCAGTTCTTCTTTTTCTGCGCCAGTAAGCGCAGATCCGGGAAGAGCAGTGCCCTAGTCATTTTTTGACTAAATGTTTTGGTGATTTTTCACTGTTTTCTAAACGAGTCTCTCGACTCCGAAGGTGTCGGTAGGGATGCCCGGCTTCAAGCCCTGCGACGCCTGTGGTCGCATGATGTCGATCACAGACCCGCACTTAGAGTGTCTCTACTGCCTCGGGCGCGATCACGACACGAAGTCGTGCCCCGACTGCCGGGCCTTGCACCCGAAGGCTTTGCGAGAGCGGTCTCGAAAGCTCCTCGAGGTCCGGCAGTCGGCTCCGCGCCACACCAAGCCCCGGTCACGTGAGAGGTCGAGAGGCCGGTCGCGGAGTCCTCATCGGTCGTCGGGGTCAAAGTCTTCGCACTCCTCCGGTAAGTCGAAGCATAAAAAGTCTAAGAAGCGTCATCGCTCGAAGGCTTCGCCTCGCCGGTCTCGCGACTCGGCTGAGGCTCCTATCGGCACTGTCCCCGCGGCTCCGGGAGTGCCTGTGGAGCCGCCCCCGCATTACCCGTCCTTCCCGAGTTTGGGGGTGACTCCGGCCGAGATACAGGAATTCCTGGCGGCCATGGCCCGCCTCTTCTGGCCTCAAGGTCCCCCCGGTGCGCCTTCGGGCCCCGCGGGCCCTGATGGGGTTTCGCCGCCGGCGACTCCGGTCCCGGCGCCGCCTGTAACACCAGCCTCGGTCCCGGCCTCGATCCCGGCTCCGGTGCTGCCGCAACCCCCATCGACGCCGGTTGACCTAACTACACCTACACCTCCGCCGGCGCCGATGTCTCCGGTGCCGTTCCCGACGCCGCCCGGAGCTCCGGGCGGCGTCGTTCCCCGGTTCTCTCCGGATCCGGACACGGCGCCGGACCGGCATCGCTCGACGCCGGCTCAGACGCCGCTGGGACCTTGGGTCCCACATGTCCCTCCTCCTTATTTTGAACCTGAATTGGAGGACGTAGATAACTGGGAGGGGTCTGATGACCCTCTCACACAGCAGTGTGAGTTTGATCAGGACTGGGCTGAGGAACTTGGGGATGCCAGTGGTCTGGATACCTCCCCTGACTCTGGCATGCTGTCTCCTCCATCCGTGGCAACGGAGGAGGGAGCAAACTTTGCAACGGTGTTGCGTAGAGCAGCTGGGGCCTTAAACCTCCAGTTGCCTACAGTGGCTGTCAGGACTAACATCCTGACGGAAGTGCTTCAGCCGGCGGCTACCTCCTCGGAGCCACTGCTGCCGTTCAACGAGGCGCTTTCAGACGTTCTTTTGGGCACCTGGTCCAAGCCCACCACAGGGGCTCCTGTGGATAGGAACGTGGCCCGACGCCATCGCCCTGCTCCGGGCGACCCCCCGTTTCTCTCTCTACACCCCACCCCTGAGAGCTTGTGGTCCAAGCCTCTGCTTCCCAAAGCGCCTTCCCTACCGCTCCCCCGGATAGGGAATCCAAACGCCTGGATCAATTTGGGAAGAAAGTCTTTTCTTCCGCCAGTGCTTTCTTGCGGTCAGTCAACACCACTTGCCTCTTGGGCCGATATTCCCACTCCTTGTGGGACTCGGTGGCGCAAGTTCTGCCCCAGTGTCCTGAGGAGGTCCAGACACTGCTTTCCCGCACCATTGCGGAGGGAAGAGATGCGGCAAAGTACACCATCAGATGTGGCCTTGATACCGCCGACTCGCTAGGCAGATCGCTTGCGACGACAGTGGCGCTGCGCCGTCACGCCTGGCTGAGGACCACTGGTTTCTCGGGTGATGTCCAAAACTCTCTTATGGACATGCCCTTTGATGGAGTCGGTCTTTTTGGAACAAAGGCAGACCATGCGCTGGAGCGCTTTAAGGGCTCACGGGCTACAGCCAAGTCCCTGGGCCTTTCTGCTGTGCGCCCTCAGCAACAGTCTGCTTTTCGCCCCTTTCGTGGCCACGGAAGGGGCGCCCAGTCACGTTCGCTGCCCAGCCACCGGCCCGCGCAGCAAGCATCTTCGCGTGGCCGAGGACCTGGCTCCCACCGTGGCGGGTCAGGCAACCAGCGTGCGGGTCAGGCCACCAACCCCGTCCGCGGCCTCCAAGCCCTCCTAGTCCTTCCTTTCAGGTGCACAGCATGCCAGTAGGGGGCAGGGTCCGCCATCACCTTCACCACTGGCGTGCCATCACCTCGGACAGGTGGGTCTTGGACATTGTCCGAAGGGGCTACTCCCTCCCCTTCGTGACCATCCCCCCAGCCATGCCACCTCAATTCCACCGCATGTCAGGGGATCACTTGGTGCTTCTTCAAAAGGAAGTTGCGGCCCTCTTGGCCAAGAGGGCCATCGAGCGTGTTCCGACCCCAGAAGTAGGACGTGGTTGCTACTCCCACTACTCTCTGGTGCCCAAAAAGGACAAGGAGGACATGCGTCCTATCTTGGACCTCCGGAACGTCAATCGCTTCCTCCGGAAGGAGAAGTTCAAGATGCTCACCCTAGCTCAGGTCTTGACTGCTCTCAACCCTGGAGACTGGATGGTAGCGTTGGACTTGCAGGACGCATATTTCCACATCCCTGTCCTGCCGGCCCACCGGCGTTACCTGCGGTTCACGGTAGGCCTCGAGCATTTTCAGTTCACCGTGCTCCCTTTTGGCCTTACCAGCGCCCCTCGGGTGTTCACGAAAGTGATGGCGGTGGTCGCAGCCATCTGCGCCGGGCAGGGGTTCCAGTCTTCCCCCTACCTCGACGACTGGCTGCTGAAGGCGGGCTCGTCCCAGGCAGTCGTCTCCCACCTCCAGACAATGGCCGAACACCTGCACTTGCTGGGGTTCTCCATCAACGTGCCGAAGTCGCACCTGATTCCTTCTCCACAGCTCCTTTTCATCGGAGCAGTTCTGGACACGACGCAGTTTCGGGTTTATCCTCCCGAACGGCGAGTCCGGGATATTCAGGCTATGATTCCGATCTTTCGGCCTTTATCCTGGGTTTCGGTACGGATGACCCTGAGGCTGCTGGGCCTCATGGCCTCCTGCATCCTGCTGGTCGATCATGCCAGATGGCATATGCGGGCTCTGCAGTGGGACCTGAAGTTCCAGTGGGCGCAGCACCAGGGCAACCTGTCCGATCACGTCCAGATCTCGGAGGGGACTGCAAAACAGTTGCAGTGGTGGCTCTCGAACCGGCAATGGGTCATGGGCAGATCCCTCTCCCTTCCCCAGCCAGAGCACACAGTTGTGACGGACGCGTCCCTTCTGGGATGGGGCGGTCACATGGGAGAGACGGAGATCCGAGGCCTCTGGTCTCCGGCGGAGTCCCAGCTCCATATCAACCTTCTGGAGCTCCGGGCGATCCGACTTGCACTCAAGGCATTCCTTCCCTCTGTCAAAGGGAAGGTAGTGCAGGTGTTCACAGACAACACCACCGCCATGTGATATTGCAACAAACAAGGCGGGGTGGGGTCGTGGACCCTTTGTCAGGAGGCTCTGCGCCTCTGGACATGGCTGGAACATCAGGGCATATTCCTGATGGTTCAACACCTGGCAGGTTCCCTGAACGCCAGGGCGGACGAACCTCAGCCGCAGGTGCATGATGGATCACGAATGGCGTCTTCACTCGGAGGTGGCGCAAGGTCTCTTTCAGCAGTGGGGAGAGCCTTGGTTAGATCTGTTCGCCACCGAAGAGAACGCGCAATGTCAGCAGTTCTGCGCGTTGGAATTTCCAAGGCGGCACTCGCTCGGCGACGCATTTCATCGCGAGTGGAGTTGCGGTCTGTTGTACGCCTTTCCGCCTATACCACTTCTACCCAGAGTGTTGAAGAAGATTCGGCGCGACCGGGCCCAAGTCATTCTTGTGGCTCCGGAATGGGCTCGAAGAGTTTGGTATCCCGAGCTACTCAGTATGAGCGTCGATCCCCCGATCCGTCTGCCTCTTCGCGAGGATCTTCTGTCGCAGCAGCAGGGGACGGTCCTCCACCCGAACCTGTCCAGTCTACACCTGCTTGCGTGGAGATTGAGCGGCGGCAGTTGATTCCTTTCGACTTGCCTCCCGAAGTTTGTGATGTGATTCTGGCAGCCAGGCGTCCCTCCACTAAGGTGGTATACGCCTGCAGGTGGAACAAGTTTGTGGCATGGTGCACAGCAAAGGCTGTGAATCCCCTTTCTGCCCCTCTTTCTGAGGTTCTTCTGTTCCTTCTTTCTCTGGCCCAACAGGGTTCTGCCCTGGGTACCATCAAGGGCTATCTTTGTGCGATATCAGCCTTCCTCAGGCTTCCTGATCAGCCCTCCCTTTTCAAGTCCCCTGTGGTTAACAGGTTTCTTAAAGGCATTACACACCTCTTTCCTCCTGTTCCGTTTGTAATGCCTCAGTGGGACTTGAACTTGGTTCTTACCTTCTTAACGTGCGCTCCCTTTGAGCCTCTACATAACTGTCCTCTTCGTCTTCTTACTCTGAAGACAGCATTTCTGGTGGCCATCACCTCCGCTCGGCGGTTAAGTGAGCTTCAGGCTCTTTCGTGCAAACCCCCCTTTCTGTCTGTCCATCCAGACAAGGTTGTTCTTAGGACGCGTCCGTCCTTCTTGCCAAAGGTGGTTACTGCCTTCCACATTGGGCAGACAATCACTTTGCCCACCTTCTTTCCGCCTCCGCATCCTTCCAGAGAGGAAGAGAGGCTCCACCGTCTGGACCCAAAACGTGCGCTTTCTTTTTACATCAACCGCACACACCAGTTCCGGGTGGATGACCAGCTCTTTGTTGGCTAAGTGGGCGCCAAAAAAGGTCGGGCGGTACACAAAAGGACCATCTCCCGCTGGGTCACTATGTGTATCAAAGCCTGCTATTCTTTGGCTAAGAAGGAGCCTCCTGTTGGGCTGCGTGCCCATTCCACCAGGGCAACAGCGGCTACCACGGCTTTAGGCCGCGGGGTTCCGTTACAGGATATATGTCAGGCAGCTACGTGGGCCTCGCTGCACATGTTTACCAAACATTACTGCCTTGACAGCCAAGTCCGGAGGGACGGCTTCTTTGGCCGTTCTGTTCTCCGGGACTTCCTTGTCTGATCTTTGTTCGCCGACCCACCACCGGGGTTGGTATTGCTGGGGTATCTATTCTAAGGTAAGGAATCTGTCACTAACGTGTCTCTTTCAGATGCACAAGTTACTAACTTGTGTAACGATATATCTGTAAGAGACAGTAGTTAGTGACAGATTCCTTACCGCCCCACCCATCCTCCCCGTTCTGCGAACTGATTTCTAGGGTTAAGGACATCCCTTTCAGGGCCCTAGTATTTTTCAGACACCTATGTCAGCTTCTTGCATGGCTCTGCGTTCCTGGCGCGGAAAGTCGTGTACAGAACTGACGTCAGCGCGCAGGGGCGGCGTCTAAGTACTGCCCGCGACGTCATCCCGGCGGTCCCGACGCCGACGACGGACGCGGAGCCGCACGACGCCGCCTACCGACGCGCAAGGGTACTGCTACGTAAAAACTTTCCGGATCCAGCCTGACGCCTGGGGATATTCTAAGGTAAGGAATCTGTCACTAACTACTGTCTCTTACAGATATATCGTTACACAAGTTAGTAACTTGTGCATCACGTGCCTGTCTGATGTTTTACCATAATGAGAAGTGCAAGCACTAACTGACCTTTTCTAGTGAAACTCTGAAGTACAGAAAGGAAATCTGGCTTTGTGACCAAGAGGAGAAAAAACATTTGAATTCTTCTTTTCAGAGGACAGGAGAATAGGAAGAGGGTCTTCACTATACCTCTACTGGGACAAATATCTTGGACTGCTTTCACATATATAGACCGATCCAAAAAGGGATCACACCATTGATTTGTCACATTATATCTGTTTGTTGTTGAAGATTGCACCTTTTGATGTTGAAAAATCCAAGTTGTTGATTTCTAAGAACATCTCTACATATCCTGACATTAAAGCATCACTCTGACTCAAGCCATAGGCTTCTTAATCTTATTTCCTCATTGCTGAAAAATTCGAAGACCAGGCTGACTCAGAATACTAATAAGACTACTTGCCCACAAGTGAAGTGTCACTTCTGATGAACACACTTTCTCCATTGTCATCCAATCATTCTTCATAGCAGATATTATCTTCTGCTATACTTCCACCAGTAATCCCTGCAGGTCTGCAATTTGTATTCACTCCTCAAGGTTTTATCTCCCTGCTGCAAATGCGAAATATCTACAATATGCTGATTCTCAAGTCCACATTTGTAAGAAACTGGGTTATTGATTAACTGTGTCATGCAGTAACCACAGTCCTTGTGGCTAAGGCACAAAGAAACCCCAAATTAACCTGTGCTCCAACCCCCTGGTAGCTAGACACAGAGCAGTCCGGCTTAACCTAGAGGCATTGCGTGAAGTATTTGTGCAACACTTCAAACAGTAAAACAGTAAAAACACCACTCAAAAAGATGCAACACCTGGTTAGAAAAATATCGACAGAAATCAAATCAGTAGAACCGGAGTCATGAATTTTTAAAGAATAAAGTGAAAAATAGAGCCTGAAAGCAGAAAGCGTCAACAACGGCTATCTGGTTGAGCTGGACTTGGTCAAAGTCAAAAGTTCAGTCCGACTGCGATGGAGCACGGGTCGGATACAGTCCCAGAATAGGCCTCCAGTATTAGCCTGTGCTAGTCCAGCCACTATCCTGTGACAATAAGTGGCTCTCAAAAAGTCAGTGGCAAATGCATGTGGCCACATGAACGTGTCTGTATAAAATCTGGATAGTATTGCCGTTCACCAAAAACCTGAATGAGATCTAGGCAGATGCAGTTTTATCTTCACATGGACAAACCTTGCACACTAGACACTTTAAATTGATCCAATTTTGCACAATCGCTCTTGTTTGCACTTGTATACAGAAACTTTGTATAATGACTTTTCTTTTTTAAAATGTCCTTCTTTTATGTGTTTTAATAATTTGTATTTTAGTGCAAAGGTTTTATCCAACTGTGCACTTCAATAAAATAAACTTGAAACAGTCCCAGATTAGTTCCGCTGAAGATTTGACCGTCTCAAGTTTTGTGCCAAGAGTCCCATTCGCATTGGAGAGGATCGCGGAGAGCAAGGAGAGTGTCGTGGGCGGTGGTCAGCGTGGCGCGAAGAGCAGGCTGGGCATCGTGGACGGGCAGACTGATGCTTTGCGTTGGTGGTCCTCCACGGGAGATTGATGAGTGTTGTGCGAAGGCAGCTGCTTGCGCTGAATTTTGGTGCTAGCAGCGCAGTCTTGGTGCAAATGGACCCGTTCGTGGTCCTGAAGAGCCCAAAATCTTGATTGTAAGAGCCCGTGAGCCACGCCAAAGATCAAGGACCTGAGAGGCACGACTTGGGGGTCAGGAACTCGCTGCAGCTGGTTCCAGGAGCCATTAATGCTCCTAAGGCTCAGATCAGGAGGCCTGCAGATTAGCCCTTGAAGTCACCCTGGGTTGAAGATGAAGTTGCAAGTCCAGTTCTTCTTCCCGAGGCAAGAGGGCAGAAGACAGCAGGTCAGCACAGCAGGGCAGCAGTCCAGCAGAGTGGCTGCCCTTGTAGCAACAGAAGCAGTCCTTTTTCCTGGCAGGCTATCCACAGGTTCAGAAGTGCACTGAAGAGTCGGTGTCTGAGGTCCTTGTATTATGTGTTCATGAGTATCACTAAAGTTTAAAACGACGAAGAGCAATAAGTTAACGGTAATCCTGGTTCGTCATCAAAGCTAAACTTACTGAATTAACGAGCAAGCACTTTCCTCTCTGGGGGTCAAGAAATTTAGATAAAATGAATTGCTCCATGTAGGAAGCTGGCTCTTTATATGATATATCAAAATGAGATACATCGTTTAAAGAGTCCAGGGGTTCCCTTATAAGTGGACAGGGGCTTGCTATGGCAATCCCAATGTGCTCTTCTAGGGGGTGGTGTGGTTGAGCAGCCTTAGGCTTGTTACAGAGGAGTGCAAGACATCTACAACACACAATAGTCAATAAATGATTCAATAAGGAGATCCACACTAATTTATAAAAATAGCATTATCTTTATATATGTTTAGGCACCAGAAGCAATTTGTTCAGGTAACTACGTTTTGAAATATGAATTCTTTTCAGATCAGAAAGTCGACACTGCAATTTTTAGAAGCTGCAGTGTTATCCTGTGGGAGGAAAAGTCAATGTGGCATTCAGGTACAGTACAGCGAATTTGCGGGACCAATCTCCAGGAGTTAAGGTGAGTAATGGGCTAGGTCCAAGGTAACACCAGCAGAACACCACAAGTGCCACTAGGGCGGCCGGGTGCAGAGGTGCAAAACAGCTTTGGGTGCCCAATGTTACTCCTTGGGTATTGGTCTTCGCGCAGAGGCTGCAGGCTCGGACTGGGAGGCCAATAGGGCTGAAGCAACAGGGGGCTCGGGCCTCACGGTGCTCAGGGACATATGGACACGTTTGGTCCTCTTCTCCACGGCCAGGGGTAACTGGTGCAGAAGTGTCTTTAGACATCAAGTTTTTCTCACTGGGAACAGTCGCAGTAGAGGGGGCATGAATGCAGAGGCTGCAGGTAACGTCGGAAAGTTGACTGGGGGCGAAACCACGGTGGACTCTGTCTCTGAAGGGCTGGGGGACCACATTGACACAGATGGCCCACTTCAACTCGGGCTTGGAGCGACGGGTGTAATGGTGTCTTCAGGCGTCGAGTTTCCACGTTCATGAAGTCTTCACAGGAGTCTTTAGTTGTCTGCAGGTTGCAGCGAAGCGGGTCTGCTACTTCTCAGGATTTCTGGCAGGTCTTCCAGGCTTTGTGGACTCGGCAGCTGCAGGACAAGTCGACTTTTGACGCAGTTGTTGAAGTCAGCTAGCAGGGTTGGCGCCAGGTCAGTTGCTGGGTCTTCAGTTCTTGTAGGATGTGCATCTTCACGTTCTTCTTTGTCTTTCAGGTCAGAAGGCTCTAATTTCCTAGTTATAACACAAAATAACCTTGGGTCTGAGTATGTACGATAGCAAGCTAAGAATTGTCAAATGTATGTCTCATCAAATCTCCTCAGGGGAGAGATCCCTTTAAGGACGAATACCCTCACCCACCTATGGTGGCATGCTTCATCATATGGGTTTCTCCTCCCAGTGGGAAAACCTAGTCCCACTGAGGGCTACAACTCCCTCACTGTGAGGTAGGAGCTCAGGGATATTTTTTAGAATAGCACAATGTTACTACGGATGCTAAAATCCCATATGGAAAATTTCTGGTAGGGTGAGGACGCAGCGCAAAAAACCAAAAGAAGGTGAGTGCAATCTAAAACTACCTAGTGTTAGCAACACAAGAAAACTTTATTCATTTGCTCTCACTGGCAGGATTAAAAAAGCAGTGCAATAAGCAGTATAAACTATAAACTGCTCAATTTAAAAAAACGGTCGACATGTTTCAGCCAATGTGATCTACAGAAGTATCTTGGCTTTCTTCAGGACCAGGAAGAAATAAAAGCTGCTGCTAATACAAAGTGCAAGAAAAATAAAATAAGATATACGAAACCAGTAATCCCATGTTTTTGTTTGTTTGAGTATCCTTTAAATACAGCTCCTCCCGGCCAGTTCTGCCCTACTTGCGAGCGCATTAAAGTTGTTGATGCTCGCTTATGGCACGTGTTAGTGTCCCTTTACACCAGCGACTCCATAGTTTAAGCGCTATACACCTAACTCATCTCTGGTGGCTGATAGACTAACTGTTGTTAGAGATAATGCGCTGCATTTTACAATGATTGATATCAGTCTCTGAATATATTGACTTTTTCTGTTTTCAGTAAAGGTTGTGTATCACACTTGAGTATATTCTTACTCCCGCGATTACATTATCGCGTGTTGTCATTCTTTATAATGATTTATGGAGAGACTCGCTGAATTTCAACACATGCTTCCCACAATTGTTCTGTCTGTGTACCATCTTTTGACAGTTCATTGTATCCTAACTTTTTGCTCATAAGGCAACACTTCAGTTAGTATACTGTTTCCTTATTTTTAAAAAAAATGCTCCCTCTCTGTTTTACTATTCTTATGCACTAAGGCACACCAGTTTGGATTGGTTTCACTTGCATAGCAGTATTAAGATCAGTGTTTACACTAATTTGCCATCAAGTGTGACATACGATCCTACCTCGATTTCTTTACAGAGCGGGGCCCCTTTCCCTGAGCTGTTGCCAGGTAGAGGTGTGGCGACTTATCCTATAATTTTGGGTAAGTAATTTGTATAGACTGAGAAATTTCACAGTTTACTCATGTATAAATACCAATATGGATATTTGCTAGGATATAGACTTAATCCTTGCAATTTAGTAAGTACTAGCACTGACATACATCTGACTTGTCGTATTTGTTTCCTTTTTATTTGTCTCACGAATACAGATAGTTCCAGTAATAAACAAACAAAAACATGGGATTACTGGTTTCGTATCTTATTTTATTTTTCTTGCACTTTGTATTAGCAGCAGCTTTAATTTCTTCCTGGTCCTGAAGAAAGCCAAGATACTTCTGTAGATCACATTGGCTGAAACATGTCGACCGTTTTTTGAAATTGAGCAGTTTATAGTTTATACTGCTTATTGCACTGCTTTTTTAATCCTGCCAGTGAGAGCAAATGAATACAGTTTTCTTGTGTTGCTAACACTAGGTAGTTTTAGATTGCACGCACCTTCTTTTGTTTTTTTGCGCTGCGTCCTCACCCTACCAGAAATTTTCCATATGGGATTTTAGAATCCGTAGTAACAATGTGCTATTCTAAAAAACATCCCTGAGCTCCTACCTCACAGTGAGGGAGTTGTAGCCCTCAGTGGGACTAGGTTTTCCCACTGGGAGGAGAAACCCATATGATGAAGCATGCCACCATAGGTGTGTGAGGGTATTCGTCCTTAAAGGGATCTCTCCCCTGAGGAGATTTGATGAGACATACATTTGACAATTCTTAGCTTGCTATCGTACATACTCAGACCCAAGGTTATTTTGTGTTATAATTATATTGGAAAAGGGGATATTTTTCCTTGCAGGTCTCTAAACTCCCTCCCTTGGACCCTCTCCTCCTGTTGTTTGTCTAATTTCCTAGTGCCAGGGGCTCCACTAAACACTGAATTTAGGGGTGTTAGGGGAGTGTAGGGTAGTAGCCAATGGCTACTTACCCTTGGGGTCACTATGTTCCTTATATGACCACTTCCTGTGGGAGGTGGGCACAACCCTGTCCCAGAGTTCCTAAGTGTGCCAACACAAAGATAGCCATTTCTAAATAATCATACCCACATCAGGTTTGGCCACCTTAGGGATGGTACTAGCCTGGGGGATGGGCATGCCTACCTGACTAGCTAATATACCGCCTGTCCAGGTGCCACTGAGCTCTGGACAAAGAGGAGTAGGTCTCCTCTCCTGTGAGGGGAGCCAGATTCGCATTTTGAAGGCCGAAGCTTCTTTGAAGCTCGCTTGCCTAGGAGTGCTAATCAGTGGGTCATCCTGAGGGAGGGGGTGTGAACACCCTCTTCCCATGCAGGCTTTGTTTCTGACCTCCTGAAAGGAAAGGCCCTCACCCTAGGAGGTCAGAAATTTGTCTTGGGTGGCAGGCTGGCAGAGACCAGTCAGCCAGCACACCAGAGGCTGATAGGTTTTCAGGGTGCACCTGAGTCAGGGTGGGATTGTAAATACAAGATGTTTGATACCAAACATCCCTATTTTCAGTGAAGCCATCATGTAGCTGTGGAACTCGTTTTCACCAGTGCCCAGCATATGTTCTAAAATGGCTTCCCTGTTCACTTGCACTGGCAGTCATTGAACTGATCAGCCCGGGGGCATATCTGCTTATGCAGGTATGCCCTCACATGTAATCCCAAGCACCCTCCCTTTGGGCTGTAAGGCCTGCTGTAAGAGGTGACTTATAAGTACTACATGCAGTGTTAGGGTACCTGGCACACAGGGATGTTTGTCAGGTCGTGTTTTAATGTTTGTCTGCTCCACAACACGCAGCCTGCAATAGCAGCCCTGCATGAGTTTGATGAGGGGTCCCTTAGGGTGGCACAATTCGTGCTGCAGCCCTTGGGGGGGAGGGGGGGGCTCTTTAGTACCTTAGGTCCTAGGTACCAGGGGTACCATTTACTAGGGACTTGTAGAGGGTGCTAAAGGCATTGCCAATTGGGGGAACAATTGTACAGTTGTGGGAAAGAGATCTGGCACTGGGGACCTGGTTAGCAGGAACCCAGTGCACTTCCAGTCGCAATCACATCATGTCCCCCGGCAAAAAGTGGGGTGACCATGTCAAAAAGGAGTACTTTCCTACACTTCAATTTCAGCTGATGCGCATAATAAAGGGATTCAAGATGAACAGGCTTTAAACTGCCAGGGGCTGTGCCTTGTGGGAACCTGGTTATCTGCAATGTTAAAGGCATGGGACATTTTTCAGGCCTCTGTGCGCCTGCAGGCTCTTTCAATAGTGACATTAATGCAACATAAACACAAGAAATAATTTACTTCTGATAGGCATACTTCCTGCTTTTGATAATTAAAAAAAACCTCACTATTCAGTTTTCTTTTCTAAAATAAGTGTTCAGAGATCTCTCATGGAGTTGTAAATAGCCATTGTTCCCGAATCCAGCAAAAATACCTATGCTGGAGAACCAAGATTGCAAATATCTAAATTATTTTAAGTGTATAATGATGGTGTATATCTTTGCTACTTTTATTTAGGTTGTTCAGAAAGATAAAAATATACCATGCCGATGCAGATATCTGCTCTGGTCCTCTCCCATCATGATGGAGATAAGCCATGCATGCCAGCATTCCAGGCTCCAACCTCGCTCTGCTGAAAAGTATACTGAATGCTTCCCATCAACTCTTAAAATATGTAAAGAATTATGACTGCGTCACCCCCACCATGACAGCACTACATTGGCTGTTACGCCAGGTTTATGGTGTGTCATTTACAAGATAGTAATTGGCATCACAACACCCTACCAAGGTAAAGAAATCCCTGTAGCAGTAGGATTGCGTCAGACAATGCAGTCTTGACATCTCCAATTTTGAAAGGATTGTAGATTAAAATAACTGATCCTTATCAAAAGGAGCTGAAAATGTTGGTGGAAACATCTAATCTGTCTCTGTGGGGAATACCTTGACTGATTTCAAGCTCTCACCTCAGCGTTTTTCGATTTTGAGCTGCCCCCTCCCACCTGCTTACTTTGAACCTGAACTACATTATTCCTCCTCACCCACTTGTACCTCACTCAGGGCCAGATGTACGACCAAGGAATTTGCGCAAATTGGTATGTACTACAGTGTCTGCGACACTGATTGCGATTCCCAATGGGGTAGCAAATTGCATGCCTCATGCATATTCATGAGGCACTCGCAATTTGTGACCCCATTGGGAATGGCTGGCCCTCCCAGGGATGGTGGCCTGCTGGGCTCAGCAGACCTCCATGTCTGGGACTGCTTATAAATAAAGCAAGTTTTAAAAAAAATGCAGCCCTTTTTCCTTAAAGGAAAACGGGCTGCATTTAAACAAAAAAAAAAAAAATGAAACGTTTTCATTTCATTTTTTAAGGGCAGGCAGTGGTCCCTGGGACCACTGCCTGCCCTTAAATATTTTCCCATGCATTCCCACAGGGGAAGGTGTCCCCTGGGGACCCCTTCCCGTTTGCGAATGCTTTACCACCTACTTGAAGTAGGTGGTAATTGCAACTGTTTTGCGACCGCAATTGCGGTCGCAAAACAGTCATACATAGGGCTCATACTCGCTATTAGGAAGGGACGCCCTTGAAACGTCCCTTCCTAATAGCGAGTTGCAAATCCTAATTAGCGAGTCGCAAATAAATTGCAACTCGCTAATTAGGGTTTGTACATGGCCCTTAGGTATTTTTGCATGCGCAAACCCGTTTGCGCATGCAAAAATATGTCGTACATCTGGCCCTCAGTTGTTTCAAAGCTAGGTTTGTGATTTGTAAATGCAACACCCATATAAATGGACTGATACAACATGATCAAAGAGGCAATTATGTAGAGCTGAGACATTTGGAGATTCAAGGTATGTGACTGAAGTAGTTTTTTGTAATCTATTGGTCTGTACTAGGGATTACACTCGCAAGCACATTTTAATGAGTGTATTTATGTAAGATTTTATCAGATGAAATTTAATGATGGCTATTTATGTTTATTTAAAATGAACTGAAACTGTATATAGTGTTATGGATGTAAGTCTGTGTATTGTTTAAAGGCTGATGGTCTAAATAAACATATCTTTTTGACTGAAGTGGTAGGGATCAAAGTTAAAGTTCCAAGGGAGGGATGGACTTTGATGGTTAGAAGAAAGAATGCTGGTTAAAGGGCAGAGTGCTCGACAGAGAATGAAACAGACTGGTGGAGGAGGGAGTGCAAATAGTCAACAACATGATATATGTATTTACTTCTGAAACCAATGCTGGTGACCTTCCAGGCACCACACTCTTTCTGCCCTGATTTCTGATTATATTGAATTATATGTTCGAGGCATGTGAGCTGTAGATCACAAGCTTTGCATACTCCTGCCATCTAGTGTTGGGTCTGGATGTTTGCACTTTGTTTTTCCTTCGAAGAAGTCTTTCCAATCACGAGGTAGGTGACGACTCCTTTCAGTGATAGTTCGCATGGGCATCGACTCCATTGTTAGATTGTTTTTTTCCGCCATCGGGTTTGGACGTGAATTGCTGCGCTCCGACACCATTTCTCTGGTTCCCCTCGGTGCGCAATCCACTTACCCTCGACGGTATTATTCGATCGCATTTCACATTCTCCGCGTATCTTATTGATTCTGAAAATCTCTTTCAATCGGAAACTTCGTGGAAGGCCGGTGGGCCTAGCCGCGTCCGCCTGCTCGCAGTCGATGGAACGGGCTCCATTTAAATTCTGTCCTCGGTGCCGTGCCATGTATCCGCGCACCGACTCGCACGGAGTGTGCAACTTGTGTCTATCTCCGGAACACGACGAACAACACTGCGAAGCGTGCCGATCTTTCCGCTCCAAGAAGACGCTCCGTGACCTTCGGGCTCGACGTCGGGAAATGCATCAACAACATAGCGGCTCCGCTCCGAATCTATTTGGAGAAGATTCCGACCACGATGTCTTCGACGCTCAAGGGGCTGAGGAAGAGGAAGAACACATTTCCCTGTCAGAAGGCGACTGCAACATGGACGAAGAAATCCACAGGGTCAGCATACCGTGAGTACCGATGCTCCCCTGCCCCAAACTCTGCCCAAGAAAAAGGCTCCGGTCCCTCCTCTGCCTTCGGGCCAAGGTCGGCACCGAGAACAGGTGTCGAATGTCCCGCCTTCGGGCCCGGCACCGAAACAAATACCAAAGCCTCCCGGCTCGGCCCCATTCGGACACCGAGCTGAAACATTCGGCACCAAACCGAAGCATGTTGTTGTTACAATCCCTTTGGTGTCGAGACCGAAATCATCTTCGGATCCGAACACTTCGGCGCGGAAAACACCGGCTCTGAAAATATTGGCACCAAAAGAAAAAACAGCTCCCACTCCATCAAAGGAGCATCGTTGCGACGTCCCGCCTTCCAACCCGGACCCGAAACAAAAATAATTAGTCATTAATCCCTAAACTGGTCATATTCATGCAAAATTGCCAGTTAAACGCAAGCCAGAAACGGAGGACACTTATCACATTCCTCTTAAAAGGAAAAGTGTTGGTACTAACCCTTCTCCTCCTCCTCTAACACCTTCTTCCCCACCTAACCCCAATTTGATTATAACACCCACAAATTCACCACAATCACCTGACAACCAGGATGACGGGGATGTGGATAGAGCAGATGACAATAGTCCTGATCAATGGGATGATTATAATACGGACCCAAATACAGATAATGACCCAGACTTCTACCCTTCAAAACCCTCTCCACCTGATGATAATGTAGGGTATATAGAATTGATTAATAGGGCTGCTGAATATCATGGAGTTGAGCTTCACAAAGAGTCTCTTGAGGAGGATTTTCTGTTTGAAACTCTAAGCTCTTCACAAAGATCCACTCATACACTACCCATGCTTAAGGGTATGCTTAAACATGCAGACGACATTTTTAAAGATCCTGTGCATGAAAGAATCGTTACACCATGGGTGGACAAAAAATATAAGCCAGCACCTACAGATCCAGTTTATATCAAGGGTCAATTAACATTAGACTCCCTAGTAGTTTCTAACGCCCGTAAACGGGCAAACTCACAAACGTCAGGAGATGCCCCTCCTCCAAACAAGGTATCTAAACTGATAGATGCCTCTGGGAAGAGAGTAGCTGCGCAGGCAGCCAATCACTGGCGTATTGCCAATACTCAGGCTCTTTTAGCCAGATATGATAGAGCGCACTATGACGAATTGGAGCAGTTGCTCCAATTTGCCCTGGTCGAACATAAGGCTAAGGCACACGACCTAGTTCAGGAAGGGAAACTCATTTCTAACACCTCCATTAGGTGCGCTTTAGACGCAGCTGACACTGCCGCTTGTGCAGTTAACACCAGTGTTTTGCTAACGAGACCCGCCTGGCTCGGAATTTCAGGCTTTAAGCCTGAAGTCCAGGCTTCTATTTTAAATCTACCCTTTGACAAAGAGCATCTATTTGGTCCTGTGGTAGACACTTCCTTAGAGAAGATGAAAAAGGACACAGATGTCGCTAAATCCATGGGAGCTCTGCAGTCCCCATCCAATCGGGGTTATTTTCGTTGCTCCTTCTCAATAACTTCAGACAGATAGGTCCTAGGAATTATCCAATCGGGTTATTGCCTGGAGCTTACCAACAATCCCCCAAACATTCCTCCACGTTCACACAAAATGTCACCAGAGCATCTACACCTCCTCAAACAGGAGGTTCACTCTCTTCTGCAAAAAGGAGCAATAGAGCCCGTACCATTACAATATCAAGGGTCCAGCATGTACTCCCTATATTTTCTCATACCCAAAAAGGACAGCTCTCTCAGGCCTATACTGGACCTCAGAGAGCTAAATCAATATATGCACTCAGATCACTTTCACATGGTGACACTTCAACAAGTGCTCTCACTCCAACAGCAAGACAACTTTGTCTACTCTAGACTTAAAGGACGCATACTTCCATATTCCAATACATCCCGCTCATCGCAAGTATCTCAGGTTTGTGGTAGCGGGACAACATTATCAGTTCAAAGTGCTTCTATTCGGAGTCACCACTGCTCCCAGAGTATTCAACAAATGCCTGGCAGTAGTCGCTGCTCACCTGCGAAGACAACATATTCATGTCTTCCCATACTTGGACGATTGGCTCATCAAAGCCAGTTCTCACACAAAGTGTCTCCAGCACACTCGGATAACAGTGCAATTACTGCACGATCTGGGTGCTCATAGTAAACGTGTTAAAGTCCCATCTCCAACCCTCCAACACGCAAACATACTTGGGAGCCACTCTTAATAGTCAAAAAGCTCTAGCCTGCCCCAATGCAGCCAGGATCTGCAATATTCAGGCTCTAGTTTCACAGTTTCAGCCCAACCAGTCATTACCAGCTCGGGTATTTATGCAGCTACTGGGAATGATGGCGTCTTGCATCATGATAGTTCCCCATGCGAGACTTCAAATGCGTCCCCTTCAGGAATGTTTAGCACGTCAGTGGAATCAGTCTCCGGGTCAATTGTCAGATCTAGTGTTGGTAGACGGCTGCACCCATCGCTCTCTGCAGTGGTGGAATCCACAAAACCTATCTAAAGGGCGGCCCTTCATCGGCCCAGTTCCACAGACAGTGCTAACAGCAGACGCATCGCTCTCTGGTTGGGGAGCTCATCTCCAAACTCGCACAATTCAAGGTTTGTGCAGTCAGAAGCAAAAGCATCTTCACATAAATCATCTAGAGCTCCTAGCAGTATTTCTAGTGCTCAAAGCCTTCCGGACTCACCTTACAGGCAAAGCTGTCCTGAAACGCACCGACAACATGACAGCCATGTATTACATACAGAAACCGGGGGGGGGGGACACTCTCTCCAGCTGTCAAGCCTTGCACAAACCATTTGGAAGTGGGCCATACATCACAAGATTTACCTCCTAGCAGAACACCTCCCAGGAGTAAACCATCAGATCTTCTCAGCAGGCAGACACAACAGATTCACGAGTGGGAACTTCACCCTTAAGTTCTCCTCCCGTTCTTTCAAATGTGGGGTTTTCCACAGATAGATCTGTTCGCCACACATCAAAACGCAAAATGCCCAAACTTCGCCTCCAGGTATCCACAAACATTGTCCAAAGGCAATGCACTATGTATGAACTGGTCAGGGATATTTGCCTATGCTTTTCCGCCTCTCCCACTCATTCCACTAGTGGTTCGGAAGCTCAGGCACACATCCCTCCCTCTGATCCTAGTAGCTCCCACATGGGCTCGTCAGCCTTGGTTCACTACCCTGTTGGAGCTCTCAGCAGTTCCTCATCAGAAACTACGTCTCACACCCAGTCTTCTCACGCAGAGCCATGGAGAGATGAGACATCCACATCCCAAAGATCTCAACCTAGCGATCTGGCACCTGAAATCATAGAGTTTGGCAATCTGAACCTGCCACCAGACTGTATGAATATCATTAAAGAGGCCAGAAGACCTACTACAAGGGCTTGCTACACAGTTAAATGGAAGCGGTTTGTTATCTATTATAACAACCATATCAACCCGCTAGATGCTTCCATTCAAAATATTATCTGTTATTTAGTACACTTACTGCAGTCAGGATTAGCTTACACATCCATCCACTTACATCTCGCTGCAATAGCTGCATACCTTCAAAATAGACAGCATCTGTCCCTTTTCAGAATACCTCCTATCAAGGCTTTTATGGAAGGACTCAGAGTTATCCCACCAAGACTTCCACCTGCTCCAGTGTGGAATCTTAACATTGTCCTTACCAGATTAATGGGTCCACTCTTCGAGCCATTGCATGAATGTGAACTGCAATTTCGCACTTGGAAAGTTGCTTTCCTCATCGCTATTTCATCACTGAGGAGAGTGGGTGAGCTTCAGGCACTAACCATAGAGGAACCATTTTGTCAAGTCCACCAAAACAAAGTGGTTCTTCGAACTAACCCCAAATTCCTACCCAAAGTGGTATCTACCTTTCACATCAATCAATCTGTTGAGTTGCTTGTGTTCTTTCCTCAACCAGATTCTGTGGCAGAACGAGCTCTACACACGTTGGATGTGAAACAAGCATTATTGTATTACATAGAAAGGACAAAACCATTTAGTAAAACTAAACAACTCTTTGTAGCTTTTGCTCCACCACACAAAGGCAATCCCATTTCTTAAATCAGGTATTGCTCGGTGGATAGTTAAATGTATTCAAACATGCTATGCAAAAGCAAAAAGGACTTTACTAATACCCCCTAGAGTGCATTCCACCCGCGAACTAGGGGGCTACTATGGCTTTCTTAGGAAACATCCCCATAGCTGACATCTGTAAAGCTGCAACATGGTCTACACCGCACACATTCACCAAGCACTATTGTGTAGATGTGTTAGCGAGACAACAAGCTAATGTAGGCCAGGCAGTACTTAGAACACTCTTTCAAACAAGTGCAACAGCTACAGGTTAGCCACTACTTTGAGAGAATACTGCTGTATAGCCTATGCAAAGCATGTGATCTACAGCTCACATGCCTCGAACGGACAATGTTACTTACCCAGTAAGCATCTGTTTCTGGCATGTAGAGCTGTAGATTCACATGCGCCCACCCGCCTCCCCGGGTACCTATACCTGTTGCAGTTCTCTCTTATTAACATATACAAATCATGGACATCTCTATTCTACTCTTACTAACTCCATTCTCACCCTCTGCGGGAAAACAATCTTATCAACGGAGTCGATGCCCATGCGCACTATCACAGAAAGGAGGAGTCCCCTACCCCGTGACTGGAAAGACTTCTTCGAAGGAAAAACAAAGTGCAAACATCCGGACCCAATACTAGGTGGCAGGAGTATGCAAAGCATGTGAATCTACAGCTCTACATGCCAAGAACAGATGCTTAATGGGTAAGTAGCATTATCCTTTCCCTTCTAAGGCTTTCACCTGCATACCTAAGTAAGAGGTGTGAACCACGGCTAGGAAGGTTATATTTTATTTAATTGCAAAATCCTTTCATACGTATTTACTTTTGGTGTTTGTGCCCTGGTACTACATACATGCTGCTGTTTACTGCTTATTATGTTACAGCAAAAACAGTTATGCTTGGCTGTCTTGTGATCATTAATCATAGTGATGCTGTATGAATCAGAAACCATTTTATTTTCTCTGTTGGCACTAGTTGTTAAGACAATAGCAGCTGAATACCTCCGGTGGTTTCTAATTACTCTTAACCAGTTCTCTCACAGTGTTTGTCTCCAAAGACAGAGTTGTTTAGTGCGTAATATGATCCCACTACATTACGAGCTAAACATGGACACAATGTATTAGGTTGTCACAAAGTAGCTAATCTAAAAACGTCTCATGTAAATATTGTGAATAACTGCATTGTAATTAACATTAATCAATGTGTCATAATTTTTCAGTTGTGAAATAATTAGAGACTGGAAGACTGGAGAATCGCTTTGCTACGCTTTCATTGAGTTTGAAAAGGTATGTTTAATAATGGAGGCAGTATTATCAATCATAACTTTATCATTCATTCATTAAGGCTCTGGACTCTACCATTGTTTCTTCAGGTAAGATTTCAGTATTTTGAGCAGTTGCACTGTTCCTGCTGGAGCGAGGGGCAAATCTGTGCAGTCCTGACTGAGCGTTTCATTTTGAGAAGGTTGTTTCAAGTTACTGAGGAGTTCAGTGTCCATATAGATACATGAGGTTGAATCTCTCTACAAGGTTTCTCAATCCCAAAGTGATTTGGAGTATCCTTTCACTGTAGAGTTTCTGAAATCGTATTCCTTTTAATATATGTGATAGTCCCATCCTCACTTCTCTGCTTTTCAAGTTCATTTTTTTATGACTTCCCCCTCCCTGCTCCTCCCAACCCCCTTCTTATATACTGGCATACTCCGATGACTGACTAATAATTTATCTGTGTGTCTTGTGTAGGAAGCTGGCTCTGTATATGACACTGCCACTAGGTGGTAATACCGTGCACAGAGTCCAGGGGTTCCCCAAAAGTGTACAGGGCTCAATGTAAAACCCAAAGGGCTCTATTAGTGGTAGTGTGGGCGAGCAGCCTTAGGCCTAACACAGAGGAGTGTAAGACATTTGTTGCACAACAGTGATCTATAATGGACACACGACCAATTTTATAAAATTATACTTGGTTTGTACTTTATTTTAAGACCCAGGTCTTCATAATCGGGTAAGTACGTTTTTAATTAAAAATACTTTTCACTTAAAAATCTACACCTGGAAACTTTTTCACACAGTCCAATGTTATCCTATGGGAAAACAATATTGCAGTTAAACAGGTAAGTATTTAACTTACAATCTCAGTCTTTGGAGCCAAAAGTCACGAAGGGCCAGGAGTCAGGTAAGTACCAAAACTGCACCACCAGCGGCACAGGGGCGGCCGGGTGCAGAGGTCAAAATCGGAGTTCGACCTAATGCTTTCCAATGGAGACGGGGGGGGGGGTTCCTGGAGCCACACTTCTTGCAGGTAAGTAAATCGGTTGCAGGGGCCAAGCTTTGGGGGTTGGCACAAGCACAGGGGGGCCACAAAGCAGTACCAAACGTACTTCACCAGCGGCACGGGGGCGGCAGGGTGCAAATTAGATATTGTGCGCCCAATGCTTTTCATTGGGGATTCTTCTTTCAGCAAAGAGACTGCATGCGAGGCACCAGAGGTTGCAGGAGGAAGACCAACGACAGCAGAGGAAAGTTGGGATGTAGGGGGTAGTAGGGGCACCACCGGTTCAGCTCACCGAGGCCCAGGGGCTTAGGGTGCAGGGGTGCCTTTCGACGTCAGAGTCTTCTTACCGGAGCTGTCGTGGTCGGGGGAAGCCTCTGGATTCACACAGCAGGCGCTGTTGTGGAGGACAGGAGAGGTCAGCCACAGCTTGACACGAGGTCAGGATCGCCGGGGAGACTTCACTGCACAGGTGAGCCACTCTGACTCGGGCCGTGGGCGTCGGGTGCAGTGTGGGCTGGAGACACGTATCTGCCAGGATCCGGAGTCTTTGGAGTTGGTTTCTTCTGGACAGGTCCGCTGTCCACGGGAGATTGGAGTCTTTGTTGAAGGCAACAGTCCGCTCAGGGGTTTCAGAGGTCCCTGTTGCAAAACAGGTCGCAGGTTCGAAGCAGGAGACAGGCTGGTAGGGCTGGGGCCAAGGCTGTTGTCTTCTAGTTTCTGCTGCAGGGTGTCTTCTTTCTTCTTTGGTCATCACAGATCTGAGGGCCTGGTCTTGCGGAGCTACCTAAATACTAAATTTAGGAGGCGTTTTAGGGGAGTAGCAAGTAGGGCCAATGGGCACCTCACCTTGGGTGACTACACCCTCTATTATGCCACCCTCCTGTGGGAGGGGGCATAGACCTAGCCCTGATTGGAGGGCCCCCCCATCTTTAAGATGGCGTGGACCGAAAGTTGTGCTTCACCTCGCTTCCCCCTCTTTTGAATTTTCCCGCCGGTTTTCCTGCACAAAGTGGGGGTGCAAACCAGGGGCTGCCATCTGCTGTTAACAGAGGCTGGGGGTCGCATTACAAAGGCAGCAGGCCTTTGAATCTTCCCTCTGCGAGCACTGGCCTATCCTGGGAGAGAAGGAATTACACTTCTGCCCAGGATATGCATTGTTTCTCGCCCCAGAGAGCAGGGGCTCTCTACCTAAGGGGTCCAGAAACCTGTCTGGTGGTGGCTGGCTGTCGACAGCCGATCAGAGGCCACACCAGGGTTGGTAGGGATTCAGGGCGCACCTCTGAGATGCCCTCTGGCTACATGGTACAATAAATCCCACACTGGCATCAGTGTGGATTTATTGAAAGGAGTAGTTCGGTACCAAACACTCCTGTATTCAGCGAAGCCATCCTGGTGCTGTGGAACTCGAGTTGTCTCGAACTCTTATGGCTTCCCTGGCACTTACGATATTAGGCAATGGGGCCTAATATTGTAGGGGCATATCTGTTCATGCAGATATGCCCTCACCAGAAGTATAGTGCACTCTGCCTTAGGGCTGTGAGGCCTGCTAGAGGGGTGACTTACCTGTGCTGTCAGGCAGTGGTAGCTGACATGGCACCCAGACAGGGTGCCATTTCGACTTTGTCGTTTTCTCCCTCACAGGGGCATGCAGGCCGCAAGGGCAGTGGCATTGTCCCAGTGAGGGGGGGGCCCAAAGGACCCTCTTCAGTCCCTAGGTGCTCAGGGTACCATTTACTAGGGACTTACAGTGGGCAGAAGTACCAATTGGGGGTATGTTTTAGGGAAGGAGCACTGGCACAGGGGACCTGGTTGGCAAGGACCCTGTGCACTACATTTGAAACCACATCAAAACCAGGCAAGAAGTGGGGGGCTAACCATGCAAAAGAGGCACTTTCTCACATCTTGTTCTGTGTATTTTCTTTCCCTAAGTATGTTTTAAGGAGTCCCTATCAACGTAGTTTTCAAATAATAATTCTGCTTACTGGATAACATTTTAGTAGTATTCGCTCCCGCTGCCTGCTTCCACTCTCGCTGGTTCCCTGGCTACAGACACTCTTCTTCAGATTTAAAAAAAAAATGTTTTATTTATTTATTTTTTTACTCTAATTCTGTTTGCAGTGCAGAGAACAAAAACACCAATTTAGCAAACAAGCAAGCGGGTATGGGAAGGCCTATGGGGATGCCGATGCGCTCCTGAATAAAGGCAATGATGACCTAGGAAAGGGACATGGAGCTTTGCTCCCGTGGCGCTGTATGCCTTCCCGGAAAGTGTAACGAGAAAACTAATGGGGGAGGAAAGGGAGGTCTCCAGAGGTCTCCAACTGAGTGTTTGTGGTAGTGGGGGCATGGAAGGCAGTGGAGGGCACTGAATTTTGTGAGCTCCTCTCTACAGGCCCTCAGAGAGGGTGAAGTGGACTGTCCTCCCTACTCCAGTGAGTCAAGCAGGTGAATGTCGCGAAGCCTGGGTGGTTGAAAGCATAGGAATTCCAGGTGGGACATGTATTCAATGAGAGGTGTCCATAGACGCAGGAACTTTTTGTCTGTAAAATACAGTTTGTGTGTCATTTGTTCCATTGCAAAGGTGTGCCAAAGCTGTGTAAACCAGGACGCTGCCGAAGGAGCGGAGGGAGACTTCCAGATTCGAGCTATTAACTGTTTGGCAGCCAATCATGTGACGTATGAGATACCAATCTGTGTGGGTCATTGCTTCTAACGATGTAGGGCGCAATCCCAGAATGATTGTGTGGTATTCTTCCGGGATGGGATAATCCACAGCACCCTTTATGTGGCTGAAAATCTCCTTCGAAAAGATGGTAAGAGAGGGGCATGCCCGCCATATGTGATTAAAGTCACCCAACTGCGCCAGCAAGAGGCAGAAGCTGTAGAATAGATAGAGTGTAGGCGGGCAGGAGGGTAGTACCACTGGAGCCTTACCTTGTAGACTGCCTTCTGCTGGGGGATGCTTCTAGGTATTCATGGGATCTCTCTCCACAGCAGTTCCCACTGTTTCTGGGTAATGTCATAAGTGTTGTCTGGGGCCCATTTCCACTGGTAGGGATGGCGAGGTAGGAGACGTGCTTGTTGAAGAACATCGTATGTCTGACACTAGGCCACGGGTGCCTTTGAAGCTGCGAACTAGGTTTTCAAAAGGGGTGACTCAGCGGGTAGCTTCTAAAGCGTTGAGAGTATGGCAAGCCCAATGCATAACTGAAAGTACTGGTGGCGGGTGGAGTCGGTGTAGGAAAGTGGGTTTCTGTTGCAGTAACCCCCACTTTTTGCCTGATAACTGATGCACTTTTCCTTGGTGTGCCCTGGATCCCTGCCAATCAGGTACCCAGGGCCTGTGTTCCTTCCCTAAAAACTGTACTCAGCCTAAACCCAATTGGCATCTCTGGCCACAGGTAAGCCCCTGGTAAATGGTACCCTAGGTACCCAGGGCACTGTGACCAGAGAAGACCCCTAAGGGCTGCAGCACTTATTGTGCCACCCTTAGAGGCCCTGTACCCTGACACACACACACTGCCCTTGCAGGCTGAGTGTCTTGGTGCAGAACAAAACAGAGAGTCGACATGGCACACATCCCTGTGTGCCATGCCCACAAACACACTGCCCTGGCATACCTCAGTCACCCCTCTAGCTGGGTGCCCTATGCCAGTGGTGAGGGCACAGGTGCATGAGCCCTGTGCCCCTACAGTACCCAGGCCCATTCCTGGGCACTGTAAGTGCAGGGCTGCCATTCCGAGTATATGGTGCTGGGAGGTCGTCAGCACGTACTCCACAGCACCATGATGGCTGCACTGAAGACTGAGAAGTTTGGTATCAAACTCCTCAGCACAGTAAACCCACACTGATGCCAGTGTGGGATTTACTGTAAAATGCACGTCAGAGGGCAACTTAGAGTTACCCCCTGAACCTAACCTACAATCCACGTCTTGTCTGAGGGGCTGCCTAGGCTGCCACACAGCAGACATGTTGCTGGACCCCTGGGTAGAGAGCCATCCGCTCTCCCGGGCCTGCAACAATGCACGTCCTGGGTGAGGTGCTAGGCCCCCTCCCCCAGGATGGGCAGGGGAAGCTTCAAAGGCATTCCGCCTTTGTGAGCTTCCCCAGACCACTTGCTGTACTCAGCAACTGGTCCCCACCGGTTCCTCCCCCATCCTGGTGGGAAGACTGGAGGGAAACACCAAGGGAGGAAAGGGGGTGTGCCACCCTCTGCCAACCCCACCCCTCAGGTGGGGGAGGCGAGGTGAAGCACATCTCCGGGCTCTCGCCATCTTGAAGATGGGGAGCCCTGCCCAATCAGGACTAGGCTCCTGCCCCCTCCCACAGGAGAGTGGCAGGATAGGGGTGTACCCACCCCAGGGCAGGGACCCATTGGTCCCTGCCCTTTACCTACCTGTAACGCCCCTAAATCTAGTATTTAGGGGCACCCTGAACCTTCCTTCCTTAGATTCCCGCAACCTAAGAAGAAAAAGGACGAAAGAAGACGCCCAGCAGAGGAGACTGCAGAGAACAACTGACTTGGCCCCAGCCCTACCGGCCCGTCTGCAGTTTCCAGAGATCCTGCGCCAAAAATAGTCTTGTCCTGCAGCCAGCGACCTCCAGAACCCCAGGGAGGACTGACTGCCTTCAACAAAGACCGGATCTCCTGTGAACAGCAGCTCTGTTCAAAAGAAACACCAAACAAAGACTCCGAGCCTGCTGAGGAGAAAGAAACCCGACGCCTGGAACCACCACTGCACCCGTCGCCTACAGCCCGAGTTCAAGTGGCCCACCGGTCCCAGCGAGGTCCCCCAGCTCTCCAGAGTCCGAGTCCACCGTGGGTTGACCCCTCCAGGACTCCCCGACGTCGCCTGCAGCCTCTGCACGGAGAACCCCCAACCGCGAGTGGCCCGGTAAGGTGAAATCCGACCTCAAAAGACACCCCTGCATCCAGACGCCCTGCGCCCTGGAGAAAGGAACCCGAGGTGCACCTACGTCCCCGAGCCCTCCAACTTACCTGCCCAGCTGTTGATTCCTCCTGGAAGTCTTCCTGGACCGAGCCTGCAGCTGAAAACCAAAACCGAAAATTTCCATTGAAATCAACAGGGCACCCGACCTCAAAACAGCACTCTGCACCCGGCCGCCCTAGTGCCGCTGAGGGTGCCTCTTTGGTGCTAACTTGGTCCCCAACGTGCCCTGAGCTTAACCCTAGGAGCTTTGCTCCCACAACCCCGTGGCCTGCTTGCCAGCCGCCACCAACCGGAGTCCCCCTATCCTCCATAGGATAACATTGGGCCTCAACACTCTGCACCCGGCCGCCCTAGTGCCGCTGAGGGTGCAACAACAGTGCATCACTGACCCTGGGAGACCCCTGAGTCTAACCCCAGAACCCTAACTCAAAAGACCGATTACTTACCTCGAGACCGATAACTCATTTTTCCTCATAGGATAACATGGACACTTTTTCTTCCAAAAAGTTTCTAAGTGTCGACTTTTGAAAACAAGAATATTCTTTAAAAATCGTACAGACTACCAAAACGTAATTACTTACCTGTTTTAAGTAAATGTCCCAGGGCTGAACCTAGGAGTCCAGCACTGGATTACAAAAGTAACGTTAAAAGTAACTTACCGGCGAATTGAATTTTCTTACATAGGGATCCATTGACTGGTTTTCTGTGAAATTTCTTCTAAGTGTCCACTTTTGAAATACCAAAATATTGCTTAAAAATCACAACAGTAACGAATTCCGAATTACTCACCTACTATCAGGAGAGACCTCAGTACTGCATCTTTTAGTCCAGTACCGACCATGAAAAGTAATTTTTACCGTACTTACCAGTAACTGGAAATTCCTCTCATAGGATATCATTGCCTGCTTTTTGTTGAAAAAGTTTCTAAGTGTCGATTTCTGAATCATACAAATATTCTTTAAAAATCGTACAAACTACAAAAACGTAATTACTTACCTGTTTTAAGTAAATGTCCCAGTGCTGAACCTAGGAGTCCAGCACTGGATTACAAAAGTAACGTAAACATACTTTGCTTGCAAACTGTATTTCCTTCCCTAGGATAACATTGGTAATTTTACCCAGAAAAGTTTCTAAGTGTCAACTTTTGAAATACAGTAATATTCCTCAAAAATCACTACCATAACCAAAACGCTTTTTCTCACCTGTTTACAGGAAGTGTCCCGGGACTGAATCCAAGATCCAGTCCCGTGGTTAGAAAAGTAATCCAAAAAGTAATCTATTGCATTTAACCAGAAATTTCCATTGAGCTCAATGTATAATTGTGTTTAAAATTGTGTTGCATATTGCAACAACTGTAACTATTGCATTCAAAAGTCTATTGCCAATTGAACAGTAGTTAACTAAAGCATCTCATTCTGAGAAAGTATATTTTGACACCCATTGTTGGTTCTAAAATAAAACAACTATATTTTTATATACAAACCATTGGCCTAGAGTTCAGTTCTTGAGTGTGTGGCTTCATTTGCTGACTGAGTGTGTACAACAAATGCTTTACACTGTCCTCTGATACTGCCTTACTGCTCGACCAAGCTACCACTTTAGAGAGTAAGGTTATATCTAACTTTAGCCTCTGCCAAACCTCTGGGGACTGTGGACTCTGTGCACACTGAACCTTACTTTGGTGCAGTATATACAGAGCCACTTTCTTACAGTCGGGGAGACGGAATTCAGTTTTCCACAGGTCGGATGGTTTGATAGTCTGTCCCTGGAATAAATCCTGAAATATTCTACATTGGCCCTTAATCGCATCCAAGAAAGAGTCTCTGGGTGAGCGGGAGAGAAGTTGGGGTTTCTCGCAGTGGAGGTGTTAGGCGATGGGAATGTGGTCAGACCGCTCCCAATGGCTAGTTTGTCCCATATCTCCAGTACTGTGCGTGTCGGGTGGCTATGTAAGCGCTGTAAGGGCGATGCTGCTTTGGGAGCCAGGCAAGGTCCCAGAGCGGGCGACAGAACGATCCATGTGTACCCAATGTTTTTCACTCTGTCACACTACCCATTCACAGATGTGGCGTCGGTGGGAAACTCTGTAGTAGTCCGGAAGATTAGGACAGGTGAGCCCTCCCCGGTTTTGTGTGTGCATAAGGAGTGCAGTTGAGATACAAGGATGCTTCCCCTTCCATATAAAGGAGCAGAGGTCCCCCTGCAATCATTTAATGTCTTCGGAAGGGATGGGGTAGGCAGCAATTGGAAAAGATATAGGCGCCGTAGGAGGATGTTAATTTTCACCTCGTTGATTTTGCCCAGTCATGAAATTTGTGTGGTCTCCAGCGCCAGAGGCCCGCAAGTATCTCTTTGCGGTAGCGTGGCCGATTAGCCCGCGTCCATGTGGCTAAAATGTTTGTGATAGTGAGGCCTAAGTACTGGATTGAACTCAAAGACCATTGGAAGGGGGTGAGTGCCTGTAGGTGTTGCTGTGGGAGGGAAAGAAAAAAATGCTTGTGACTTGGCCTGGTTGATCTTATACCCGAATACCTGCTCATAGGTTTGGATGTCCTGAACCACTGTGGGGAGAGAGATGTCGGCTACGCAAGATCCAAGAGAAGGTCATCCGCTTAAAGGAGCACTTTATGATCTTTTCCCCCCAAAAGGGAATATCTTATGTCGGAAGATTGCCAAAGATGGATGGCGAGGGCCTCCGCCACAAGGGCGAACCACAGGGGGGGGCAAACCTGCCGGGTGCCCCGTGACAGCGGGAACGAGCAAGTCGGCTGGCCGTGGAGGCAGTGGGCGCTGAATAGGCAGCCATGATCCTACTAACCATGACTGGTCCCAGTCCTATTCTCTGGAGAATCGCCCTTAAAAAGGCCCAACTCACCCTGTCAAAAGCCTTCTCGGCATGGAGAGAGAGGAGAAGGGCAGGGATGGCGTGCCTGTGGGTTTTCTCAACTAGATGGGTGAGGCACCGGGCGTTGTCCGAGCCCTGTCTGTGCTGTATGAAGCCTACCTGGTCGGGGTCTAATAAGTCCGGCAGGAGAGCTTCTAAGCGGTTGGCCAGCATTTTGGTGTAAAGTTTGGCATCAGTGTTGAGCAGGGCTATCAGGCAATATGAGGAGCAGAGAGTCTGGTCCTTGCAAGGCTTGGGAATGAGTGTGATTTCTGTATTGGACATGGTAGGTGTAAGGCCCATGATGTGGATGAATGAGTTATAGAGCTTGAGCAAGTGTCTTTGAGTTGCGGCAGGAAAACCATGTAGAATGGGAGTGTTGGGAAGGCAGTTTAGTAAAGTATTCGGTGATGGCGTCTTTTATAGCTGCTTTATCTACCAGGTCCCGCAGGAGGTGTAGGATAAAGTAAGTGAGAACTAAAGGGGCCAACAGGGCCCAACCTAGTGAACCTCTCCATAAAGGATCACAGGAGGATTCCCCGACCCTATAGAGGTGTTGCTCTCAATGGAGGAAAGCCCAGTGAGGGGGCTAGAGGCCATAAAAAGCGCAGGGTCGCAGTCTGTGGAATGTGACAACACTGAAAAGGCAAAGATAAAAATCATAATCAGTAACTAACAAGCCTCAAAAGTCCGAGCGCCGGGCCATGAGCCCTGCTCAGCGTGAAGGAATGCAGTAGGCCGGTAAGGTCCAGGGACAGGACAGGAGCTTATTCTGCGTAAGCGGCCAACCCGTTACCCCGCTTGTCAAGGCAAAAGTGCAGCGTGCGAATGCAGGTGAGTGTAAAATCCATTATCCGTAATCACAATTTTTAAAAACCATACCAAAGTTAAAAAACAGATTGCCTGGTGAGCAATAACACAGCTCTGTTTCCAGGAAAGGCAGCGCTGCATGGTCGCGTCAGCGTGCACATTAGGTAGTGTGTGGGCTGAAACAACTAGACCGCTGACCAAGATGGCGGACCCGCTCAAAACTTGCGAGGACCAACCTGTTACCCCGCTTGTCAAGGCAAAAGTGCAGCGTGTGAATGCAGGTGAGTGTAAAACCCATACCAAAGTTAAAAAACAGATTCCCTGGCGAGCTATAACACAGCTCTGTTTCCAGGAAAGGCAGCGCAAACAACTCCTTGTAATACATCCACACTGATGCCAATGTGAGATTTGCTACACCATGTACTTAGAGGGCACCTCTGAGGTTCCCCCTGAAAACCTACCTACCCTGGTGTGGACACTGACATGTTTGTGGGCCCCTGGGTGGGCAGCCTTTGCTCTCTGGAACCAGAAACCATGCACATCTTGGGTGGAGGTGTCACACCTCCTCCCCCAGGATGGGCCCAGTGCTCGAAGGGGAAGTTTCAAAGGCCTGCCACCTTTGTAATGCGACCCCCAGCTTCTACTGCTAGCATCAGATGGCAGCCCCCAGTTTACACCCTCACTTTGGATGGGAAAACTCAGAAAGGCTAGGAGGTGTGCCCACCTTTGCCAAATCCACCCCTCAGATGGAGGAGGCGACGTTAAGCACACTTTTCAGTCCCCTTCATCTTGAAGATGAGGGGACTCTTCCAATCAGGGCTAGGATTATTGCCCTCCCACAGGCCCTACTTGCTACTCCCTTAAAACGTCTCCTAAATTTAATATTTTGGTGGCTCCCCAGACCTGGCCCTCAGATCTCTGACGACCTAAGAAGAAAGATGACACCCTGCAGCAGAAGCCAGATGACAACTGCCTTGGCCCCAGCCCTACCGGCCTGTCTCCAGCTTCTGTGAACCTGCAACCTGTCTTGCAGCCAGCGAACTTTGAAATCTTGGGAGGACTGCTGCCTTAGAAAAAGACTCCAATCTCCCGTGGACAGCGGACCTGTCCACAAGAAACCAACTCCAAGCACTCCGGATTCAGGCAGATCGGCGTCTCCTGCCCACTCTGCACCCGATGCCCGAGTCTGAGTGGCTCACCTGTGCATTGTATTCTTCCCAGCAACCCTGACCTTGTGTCCCGCGTTGACTAACCTCTCCTGATCTCCACTGCGGTGCTTGCAGCGTGAATCCAGAGACCGGCTCCGGTAGGAAGACTCCGATGTCGGAAGTCGCCCCAGCACCCGAAGCCCCTGGGCATTGGTGAGCTGAACAGACAGTGCCCCTATGACCCCCTGCATCTCTACTTATTTCTTCTGTCGTTGGTCTCCCTCCTGCAACCTCTGGTGCAACACCTGCAGCCTGTTTGCCAAAAGAAGAATCTCCAGCATTGGGCACCCGATGCTGAAATTGCACCCTGCACTCGGTAGCCCCTGTGCCACTGGTGGTGTATGTTTGGTGCTGCTTTGTGCCTCCTCCCCCCCATACTGGTCCTAACCCCCAAAGCTTGACCCCTGCAACCGATTTACCTACCTGCAAGCAGTGTGGATCTAGGCACCCCCAGTCTCCATTGAAAAGGCACCCCCAGTCTCCATTGAAAGCATTGGGCCAAACTCCGACTTTGACCTATGCACCCGGCACCCCCTGTGCCACTGGTGGTGCAGTTTTGGTACTCACTTGACCCTTGCCCCTTGCTGACCTTTGGTCCAGAAGAAAGGGCTACTTGAAACTAGAACACTGCTGCAAAAAGATGCCTTTTAAGGAGAATAGTGAAAGGATAAGTTAAAAAGAGATTGACTTGTATTGTGAAGGAATGTGTTTTTAGCTTTTTCTGGAAGCTAGAGCAGGTTAGGGGGGAGTCTTCGATCAGTCTTGACTATGTTGTTTATTTGTGGGAAGAACAAAAGACTGATCATGGTCGAAGATTACTTGTATGACTTTGACCTTGCTTGAGGAGATTAGAGGATGGAGTGGTCAGTTGAACTTCAATGCACTTGTGTCTGGAGATGTTAACAGCATGACTTCTATTTTCACTCTGTTGGTTCAAAGCCAAAATAGGCTCATCCAATAATGTACATGTGCGAGACAATTCTTCAAAATTGATTTTATTGTTAGGGTCCATGAAGATGATGTGCATTTACGTTCCCTCTATCTAAAGGATCTTTGTTACTGGGACTATGAAAGCATAAAACGGGACCAGAAATATTGGAGATGTTTGCTTCATTTGTCCATACAAAAATAGTATGACTGACCAAACACCGCCATCCTTATAGGACCCCCGCCATGTATTAGCTCACACCTATTGCCCACATTACTTTAATTATATCAATATTTATCATGTAAACGAGTGAGCAGACACAGAGTTTAAAAATAACTAACTTGGCACACGCTGGGTTTTGCTCTTTCAGGTCTGAAACCTGAAAACATTTATCCAACTGTAGAGTGAAACTACACTAGACCAAAACCTAAATCAAGCATTTCCCTTATGAAAAAGGACCCAAACAACCAGAATTGTACTAAATATGCCCAAAATCAGCCCAACTCCCCCTCTGGATTTCCTCACAAAAAGATGCATGAATAAGTCATGATAGGTTATTGATCGGACCTCAGTTGTAGTTTACTGTAGTTTTCACAAAAAGTCACTTGTAACATGCCATCCCTATTTTTCAAGCGGAACCACCTCCTTAATTGGCTCCATTAATGGATTCATTGGTGAACCTGGATAGACGCCTCACTAAATTCTGCTGCTCATTCTTCCAGATCATAAACTTCTACCCCTATCAGACCACTCCTAAAGCAGTAACAAGAAATTTGAGATGAAACCTTGAATTATTCATGATCCAGCTTTGTGTGAATCTAACTTCGATAAGGTTTCCCTCCACGTGCAATTCTTTTTTATCCCCAGGGTATAGACTTTCCTACCTAGGTGTGCCCAAAGACCATCTGTTCCTCACCATTGATATATACCGCAATAAGAAGGTCTTGAGTTCTAGCATACTGAAACCTGTCTGTCTGATGCAAAATTCAAATTGTTTAAAGATTCTATCGCCCTACCCCACATTCCTCTACATTCATGCTGTAGTCGTATACACAGTAGGGACTCCTGGATAATTTGTCCCCTTTAGTTTTCAAAACTAAGCTCCATTTTTTTTGTCTTCCCACTATCCTATTGAGGGGATATGCACTCTTCCATTCGCCAAATCCTGTCTCACAAAACGTCCTCATCTAGAAAGAACTTCTCTACTAATTTATCTACCCCAACTCACCTCCTGCATTTGAGTTACACCCAATCATTCCTTCCCCACACTCACAGAAATCACTAAGTAAATCATCTGAATTCACCCTCCCTCTTCAAATTACAAAGAGGTCAGTAAAGTAAATGTCTTTATACTTGCTCCGACACTGCCACTCTGAAGTCTTCTTGCCAAAGTATTCTTCTAAATGCTAGTCCAGATAGTAAACATGCAGCCAACATTGACCACAGTCATTGATCATATACCCCAATAACTTGCTCTACTTGGGATGTTCACAGAATCAACCTCTTCACCTATGTTCATATCGTCCCAGAAAGAGAGAATATAAACATCAAGAACAGGGATCTGGCTGTGGAGGAGGGGTTGCTTTGATCCATCAATCCAACATAATTTGCAGTAAGCTGAAAGGTTTAAATACAAGTTGTTCATACACTAACTTGTGAAATGTGTTATCCCTCACATGCCCAGTCATATCTCACCTCCCAAAGAAACAAACTGAATCATTTCCCAATAACTTCTTGTATGTGTTAGAATTACTGGTGCCTATCTCTAAGCTTATTTTCATCCTAATTAGACGTAAGCATTTGTGCCACTGACCTAAATGTTCACTATGCAGAATCAATGAGGACATGGTCAACTAATTACCATTTTCACTTACGATACCATCTCTTTTCTTGACTTAACTGGTCACCTAAATTCTGAACTCCACTTTCTCTGATTACCTAACTCTGTACTGGTCCTGATCAGACTTTCCCTGATGTCCTAGACCCATGTTATGAGGGCCTGGAATGATATTCTCGTGTATTTACCACTCTGGGCAGTAGCCTGGTGTTTCCTGGCCTGCAAATAGCAGACCTGACAATTGTGGGCCTAGATTAGAAGCAGTGGACCCATATATAGAGGTGCTGACTTTGCAGGAATCTGCAGAGCCCATCCTCAGGCCACCCTGCTCTGCACAATGGGTTGGGAGCTGCAAATACTCCCCTGGTGCATGGCAGTCTCCCAATACCCTGGACTGCCCACCTCCCCTCACCCAGCAGAATTCCCCTGCCACAGTTACCCGCCTAATTGGTGGTAAACTGCAGGTGAAAAAGTATTAGTAATGGGCCAGAAATCTGGAATATTTACGAAATAGGACACAGTATTTCCGGATCCTTAGTGTATTTACCATTCAGGCTCTTTGTCTTGTAATGGAGGGATTTTGATGACTGTTTACTGGCTAGAATCTGAAAATCCCAGACCCATGGTATCCCTGTGCCAAAATCCCATTTCTCGTCTTTCCTTCTTTACATCCATCCTTTGACCAGCGGACTGATACATGCAGTACAATCCATCCTAAAGGTTTATAATCTATCGCCTGGCAGTTGCACTTAAACTCTGTTCCGTCCATCTATTTATTATTCCTGGGCAATGTATTCTGCTTGGTAACCACTGTTTTTGTTAATAGGGCCTCACAGGCCGCAATGCCATGCTGATTATTCTTTTACTCCTTACAGGCTGTACTGATATATAGCTATTTATGGTGCCATGCTTCGTGGATTCTCGGAATGTACTGCTTATTGTACTAATTCTTTTTTTTTCTTATTGTATTTTCTATTTTCTATTTCTTTGTCTCATGGTTATTTTATGTTCCCTTTTCATAAAAGAAAAAACCTCTGAAATAAAAAAAAAAAAGTTAACGCGTGGAGGCAGCAACTTTTAAGACATTAAATATGCATTTGTGCAGTACCTGATGACTTAGTTTTTGTAGGTTAATGAATCTAATCGCAAAATCATTTTGTAACCTTCAGACTCCTACGCACAACAGTATTTTGTGCCACATAAAAAGGCCCAGATGAGTTTTATTGCTGCCTTTTTTTATCTCCTGCAAAAATACCGAAAGAAAATTACATTGTATTTTTAATCTTATATATTCACGTTTTTCACCTATTTTCCCTCAAATTTCAGGAGAATATCGAAAAATAAATAGCGTGATAGTGCAATCTGTTTAAAAAAAACAACAATCCCATTACTCGTAATTAAATCAATAGTAGCAGATGAGGTCAGCACAGCAAAAGCCGCAAAATTGTTTAACCAACCAATTTCCTTGATGAGAAATTATACACATATTTAGCTCGAGGTTCTACTACATGCTGAAAATAAACTCGCCTATATCATATTATGATTGATTTGAATCTTTCTTGTTGCATTTAAACTCTGTTTCAGGAAGAAGACTGTGAGAAGGCATTCTTCAAAATGGATAACGTTCTCATTGATGACCGACGGATCCATGTGGATTTTAGCCAGTCTGTTGCTAAAGTAAAATGGAAGGAAAAGGTACTGTTGCTCGTGCCTCTATTTAGTGTTTCCTGTTCCTCACAAGGTAGTATTCAATTGTTATTTGAGTATTTGCTAAATTAGGTAGCATAGATTGTTATTTACAGACTGGTGAGCTGGATTACGTCTATGCAATTATGTTGTTGTCCAAAGGCAGGCTGATACATTTGGGACCACATACATATGAAATTTGGAGCTTAAATGCAGTCTTAATTAGGGATAAAATAGTGTACCATGTTGTACAAATTGATAAAAAGTCTGTTTGGTAGTTTGATTGAGTAAATGTACGTTTGTTGATGCAGATTTGCCTTTTACTGTAGTCAAAATGACAGCATGATATAGAATATTTAGGGTTCTACAATATTAACAACACATTGTAGATTAGAAAGTAAACTTAGTAAAAATGTTTTGACTGAGTTCATTTGAGGCTGCTTACGAGACTATGCTTTTCATTTGTTTCTGTAAATCTGTTCGTGGGCTGCTGTTTGAACCCACACAACCACATTTGGGTATTTGGACTGTATATTTTATAAAAAGACAGAGTACTGGGGTGTGATGGGCCTACGGCTACTTCAGGGTTATGTACTGAAAACTACAGTTTAGTAGAAATGGGTAACAGAATGAAGTTTACTATTTCTAAATGTTATATTTGCATTACTTTAAGTGACACAGAAAACAGCATAAACCTTACATTTTCAGATGAACACATCAAATGACCAACTTTAAAGTAAATCTTGATGTGCCCTAGCACCAATATTATGAAGAAGAGATAATTAATAATATTTTGCACACTGTTGGTGATTTGGAATGAGAAGAAGTATGCATCAAGTGCAAATTGATTGTGCAACAATATATAAGACTTAACGGGATTTATGTCCCTTCTGCGTGAAAATAGCAACAATTTAGAGGTTATCAGTGGTCTCAAACTTGGGAAGAATTCAGAGGTATTCCTGGGTGTACAAGACCCAAGCAAAGTCTGATAGCCTACTTTATCCGTAGAATTTTAATACCCAACTAAGTTAATCTGTTGTGAGGGATAGAGAAAAAACAACGGGGCAGACCCATACTCCAACTGGGAACCTGAATATATTGAGAGAATAAAAAACAGTGGTTCCTAAGAATGATTTTATGTAGACTATTCATAATCTAATGAACCATATGCAAAGTGCATGTATCCGCTATATCCATAAGCTTGACAGAGAGAAACAACGATTCACCTCTGGGAGGATTAAATAGATGCTATTAATAAAATAACACTGAAATAATCACTTCAGAATCGTTTTAGATTATGAAGAAATTCTAGTGTAGTCAAATATATTATACATGCAGACATGATAAATAGGTAGTGCCGATGGATCTGTGACTAGTGAGTGACACTGGTGATTGCAACAATGGTGTAGATGTTGGATCTAGGTCATGAGGGCGAGAAGCTAGTATTGCTTTCTATACAGTCTTTTCAAAATCCGTCATAGTTAAAAATATTGATGATGATTTAATTGGCTGAAGTCAGTGGGTCTCTTCAGGACAAAATGTCTTGCTTTCTTTTGCTTTGTTTCCAGCAAGTACATCCTAAAAAAGGAGAACTATTCACCAACAACACTGTCCTTCGTGAATCACTACATGTAATATTCATTCGCAGCATTCAGGAGACCTCAGGATCACTGTTGGCCTCTCTATTGAGCACATGACAGCAGTTTATTAGCCTTTTTTGTACAAACTTGTGTTCCACTTCTTTAAGAGAGTCTAGAAGGCTATTAAGTACATGTGACATAGCTGGAGTTTTCCCAGCTTTTGTGGAAGGGAGATCCAATTGCATGTAGAAATCCCTCCTCCAACACTGAGTTTAAACTCCTTCCTTTTCATGCTTTCTTTTGCACACTTCTTTAAAATCAAACTTCCATCAAGGGCCTCCTTTCCTTGGCTCTCCAGTGCATATATTTGAGCAGCTGAGCCTTTCGGCTCCCTTTCCACACCCATCATCCACCCTGTCTGATTTTCCACACTTTCATCCACTGCTCTGGACACAATCCCATTTTTGCCAGCCATTCCTGACTTAAGAGTCATTGGGATATTTTCTGACATTTCTAATTCAGGAAGCCTTGGGTTTGAAGAAATCTTCCTTTTGCCATCTTCTGTCAGCCATGTGTGTGCAAAGGTGGAAGTCCCTAGTGGAGGAACAGTTAGCAGTTCACCATATGGCAATATCCGTGTTCACAGTGACGAAAAGGGTGCTGGAGGAATTAGGGATAGATAGAAGAGAAATGCACAACCAAAGAGTTCTCAAGGACAAGACAAAAGTAATTCCCGCAAAGGCAGTAGGACAGCTTATTGTACCTTGGCCGTCTTCACCCGGTCACAGCATTTAGGTGTCTGCGTGAGTTGTGGTTGTGTGATATATATATATATATATATATTTATTTGGATGCACTAGCAGAAAACTTGCTAAGAAGCACCTAAATGCTGCTCAAACACCTCGCTGTGTAAAGCACAGGATTGTAGTTCGTATTTTTTAAGCCATGCTGTTAATTTCTTACGCTGTTCCCCTTTTAGAGACCCACCTAAAGTACTGTGGTCCACTATTGGCTTTTGCCTACAGACTGTCTCGTAGGCGAGATGTGAAAATTGTGTTGATGTAAAACTGTGGAGTTCTTGGAGTACAATCTAAAACTTGTGGAGCAGAAAGGAGCGACCCCTTTGCTCCACTTTGCAGTGTCCTCGGGAGGGCAGGAGCACAACTTGTGTTGCTCGTCAGAGGGGGGTACTTGTGCACTTTAGTGAAAGAAAGTTGAGGGCGTGACCCTCCTCCAGTGTGACACCCCATTCTGTGATTGTAAGTCCCGCATCCCTGTAGAAGTGAAGCTGCCATATTTGTTTCCTGCCGGCAAAGTTGATCCAAAATTTGTGCAGGCCATTTGCTCCCTGGTGAAGCAGATTTAAATATCCTCAGCTTCTCTGAGTCAAGTGCAAAGGGAGAAGCACGGGTGAGAGACCACAACGTAGATGCGTGGAAGCATTACGGAAGGTGGGGATAAGAAGGCAAGCTAGCAGGTAGAGAGAGCGGCGTGGAGGAGGATAAGTAAGTGGGTGACTTAGCATCTTTTTGTGTTGACTTAGCAACTGGGTAGGGGGAAGCACACAGGCAAGAGAGAGTGCATCACGGAGAGGGGAAAAAAGCACACTAGGGAAATAGCTGGAAACCACATGCACTCTTGTGAAGTGCTTAAACAAAAAGAAAACGGTGACACTGAAAAATGAGCAGTGGAAGGACACAAGTAATGGGTCCATGCCCCATGAAAGGGATAAACGCAAGAAGAGGAAGGAAAGCCCACACAAACAAAGAAGAACCAGGCAAATGAGTTACAATGAAGCAACCAATGGTATCTTGGAGCTAAAATTGGTGGAGTCTATTCTGAGTTCTCAGTCTTGTCACTCTGCTCTGCTGGACTAGCTTCCCAATGGTGCCACAATTTCCAAAAGCTTTTGAAGCTTATATGCAGTTCAGGGGAAGGTACGCTCACAAACTTTCTTATCTTAAGATAACACATGGGTCAAAAAGGGTCTTATTTTAAGATAACATAAGTCTTTCGAACTATTTTGGTGGGGCTTCAAAAATAGACTTTTTTGTCTTGACCCAGGAGTCCGCATTTTCGTGTCTTATCTAAACAGAAAGTAGGAATAGATTTCCTGTTTTGATGCAAGCTTAAGAGACCATTGATTTTTGGCTGAATCATTGATTTGTATTTTCTGTATTGAAAAGTTACTATTTTTTGTTTTTGTGGCCGATGAGGTCTTCAAAGACAGTCGAAGGTAAAAAAAAAAAGGAAAAGCCCTGAACTGAATTCTGTTTCTTGCACAGTTTAAAAGGGCATTATTTCCTTGTGTGAAAACTAGTTGCTTGTTTTCTGTTCCCTGTAAGATTAAAAAAAAAAACAGACCTGAACTCTGTTCTATTTCTGGCTGTTTTAAAAGGCCCCATTTCCGATGTGTGAAAACCTGTTGCATTCTTTCCTGTTTCTTGTACCTTTTTAAACAAGCATTTGCAATGCAATAGGTCTCGCAATTGCGAGATTTTCAGCTATTGGCATTGTAAATGACAATGCCTTTTTATATGTTTAAAAACCTGCTATAATAAAAGGCATTGTCAGTTACAATACCAATAGGTCAAAGTTTAAAAAATGCGAGACCTATTGCATTGCAAATGCTTGTTTAGCATGGGTCTTGGGTTTACAAACTCCTCACACTTCGCAGTCAAAGAAAGAACAGTAAAGTGAACTATGTGACAATCTCCCTGCAGTTTAGAGAGTGTGAAAGGAAAGGCTGCAGGATGTTATTTTTTTATAAAACACAACAGAATGTAAATACCTGCAAATGAACTGTACACATTCAGCAGTTTGGAAAGCAACAATGAAGCACATTTTTTGGTAATTCTGAAGTGTGATGGAAACAAATATTATTATTTAAACAAATGAAGGCACTTTTTCTTGGTAATGCGCAAATGATAAATATTCACTGAAACCCGGTTTCCGTACATAATCATTTGCGTGCAATATAGTTTTATCAGTAAAACTGCATGTCTGCAAATTTAGTGCCGATTTCAATGCAAAATGTGTTGTCTATAAATGACAGCGCCCTACCACAGTACGCTTTTAGTTGTATTAAAAAATTGCCAGCCTCATGTCCATTGAAACTAGGCGGATCGCGAATGTTTGTCATGTAAAAGAGTGGGTGGATATTCTAAAACCTTTTGAAAGCACTGGTCTAGAGCACAATCACTGCTAGGGAATCCAGCACCCCACATGTGCAGCATCCTCTCAGCCTGCACTGCTCTACTGGGAACTGGGAGGAGAAGCACAACTATTCTGGCCTCACCACCATCTTCAGTGGGCTACCATCAGCAGGCACGGAGCAGACACACAGGCTCAGGAAAGTACATGGAAGTACAGGGCATAAACGAAGTGGTCACCACAGGCTCCTAAAAAACGACAGGCAGCTAACAGAGTGGTAGGAGCGGTAAGAAGGAAATAGAGCCAAGCATAAACTGGTGGCACATCCTATCTAGCAGCACTAGCTTGAGGCCACATTCCCTTTCTCTGGCCCATGTCCAGCACTAGGCCTGGGAGCAATGTGCCATCATCCGGTGAGGGTACAGTGGGGAGTGTGTTGCAGGCAGACACAAACAGCGCTGCTGTGGTCAGGGGTGGTTTTTGCGTGGGGGGTGGGTGTTATACCCCCTAATAAATGTCTTTTTTGGTAAATGGTTGGGTACAAGTGCTTTCAGTCTTGTATGGTGAGGTGTCAGTGGGATTTCACCACAACTTTTCACATACTCAAAAACGCACACACACTCCTTTTGTCTGTTTTGAAAGTCTTCAAATTGTTGGTAAGTTTACAAAAACTGTGTTTTCCCTCGCTTAGTACCCCTACCAATCTAATTTCCTTGCCCTTTCCACTGCCCCTTAAGCCTCCTCATGCGCCCTGCCCCCGTATAATGTATTTTTACGTTATATCCCAGCGTGATTGTTGGACAATCTGAAGCTCATTCTGCCCCCCTCACCCCTCCTCCCCCCCCCCCCAATCTTAATGACCTGGTTGTGGCTGACTAAGCACTGGGGGTGGTTGGGGCGAGGGGCTTCGGCGAGGAGAAATCAAGCCGTTTTTTTGCCAAGTTTGACAGCGGGTGACTAGATAGGAGCTGGCCACGCTTCGTGTTAATAAGGATAAGAAAGTGGATGAGAAGGTAATGTTAAATCAGTAAGGCCATGCAATAAAAAGCTACCTTTTGCTGTCTCAGATCTGAAAAAAACATTGGCAAAGTCAATAGGTCAGGGAATAACAGGTTAACGCATGTGCGTTTGCACAGTGGAAAGATACTAGACAGGGAGCCAGTAGGAGCAAACGGAGAAGGTGGTGCGGTCAAAACCTAGACCTAAAAATGAAGAAATTTTAAGGGGAATAAAAGAATACACTGCTACGTTCAGCCTTCAAAGGCATCTGTGTTGCTAAGCTACAAATTAGATTACGTCTATTTGTCGCACTACTTAAAAATCTATATGTGGCACAGTAATTTTCTGGACTATAAAACACCCTGGTAAGCACAAGCAGACTTCTGGCGGTCCAAGTGCGCTTGAAAAATAAATGAGAAACCCGTAATAATTGTGCAGTGGTGCAAATATCATATCTCGGAAAATTGGAAATATAACAAACCCAGGTTTAACTCTATTATTTTTATCTTTATTAAACATATATTGCATAAAAGTTCCCAAAATCTCGAATGAACTTGTGAAACGCACATTGTGCGGAAAAGCGTGCGTCATCGGATAAGCCTCATCCCGCTGTTCAGCTCTGGCTGCTCTTCAACAGAACACAAGAAGGGTCTGTGGTGGGAGTTTGTTTATGATTTTTTTAAACTGTATGGAGAATCTTCGGTCTACCCTGTGCACCAAGGAATCGGGCACTGGGGTCATGAGAATAACTTCAAATGCCTCCGGTAGAACTGTTTAGAAAAACACACAGTTTACAAACTTGCCTTCAGCAATGACAGAATTTGCCTTTTCCCACAAGAACTATTTTTGTAAATAAGTGACCCGCCTTGCTTGCGTTTTACAGTACAGTACATGTCTATTTTTCTCACACAGAAATAGTTTTGCAAATCTGGTGACCCGACCCACTTTGCTAGTGTTTTATAGTATGTGTATATTTTTCTCAGAGAGCTGTTTTTGTTCACGAGGTGACCCACCTTCCTCAAGTTTTACGTTTCAGAAAATACATATGTTTTTCGACATATAAAATGGTGCATACATTTCTGCAAAGATGTATAAATAACAATGCTGACACTCCATAGATAGACGTGTACACAGTAGACAAACGGGTACATTGATACTTACACCGCACACTTGGAGATATGCGCGCACAAAGATCGACACGCAAATATAACTATCACGAGTAAACACACGCATACGGAGACAAACTAAAGAGAAACCCATCACAAACGCACACCAGAGTCCACAGTGTCAAACATACAGAGCACTGTCACATTTTCAGATTTACACCCACAGCCCAGTCCTTCCATCAGCACGTGCTTTTCGAGTGTTTCTGTAAGTAAGTTTGGTAAGCACAAGGGGGTGTAAGTTGCAAACCAACAAAGCAGTAAGTGAAAGAGCACCTCTTCCACAAGCAACGCTGCCCTTAGAGTGAAGACCATTCATATGAACGCACGACCGGTCTTACCACTATCCGTTTTAGACCCCGTCGAGGGATTGTCCCCAGCCCTCCGGTGACCTGCGTGCCCTTCAGCTAGCCTAAAATGACCGGATGCGCGCACAGTGCTGTCACCACGCGGGGCAGCGGGTGTGGGGCGGGGAGGAGACACCTGCGTCATCTGCTCCTAGGAGATGCTGCCCGGGCGTCTCCTCAGATCCGACGCCGGCGCGCGAAGATCTCCGTTTTAGCATAATTGAAGTCTGGTCATACGACACGCAGGCACACACTTTGCCATAGTAACCGTGCCTTCATTAGCAATTTTGTCTGTAGTAAATTGCGCAAAGAGCAACAAAAATAGATTATTAGGCTAGCTAATTGAGCTCACCTCACACCAGAAACTAACACAAAACAAGCTGTTGCCATTGCGCAAAGGCAGCCGCTTGTTTAGATTTGCATTGCGCTTTCACTTTACAATAGCTGCCGCCCCACACAGCACTCGCGGGGTGGGGCAGCAACTATTGTTAAAGTGAAAGCGCGATGCAAAAATAAACACGTGGCCGCCATTGCCAAAGCCGGCTGGAAAAAAATAGTGCTTACCGACTAATGAAGGAGTCCGTGTAACGCCGCAAGTAAAAGATCCAGTCGTTATGGACGGTCACAAAAGGAGACAGCGCGGTAACAAGGAGGGACTAAGAAGCCTCATATTGAATCGGAAGCCAGCATTAACCAAGGACAATGACACCAGCCAATGAAAAATATGGGCGGAGGCTTCCACAGCACTTTTACAGCATACCCTACTACAGCATGCCTCGCAGAGCGAGCCGCGCATGCGCTGCAACGCTAGGCTCGACCTAAAAATGGCCTCACCTCATTGTTGCGTGTGAAAACTTGTTGCACTTTTTTCTGTTTCGTGCACTGCTACAGAAAACATGGGGAGTTTTTTTCTTCAAGCCACTATAAAAAGAACCTGTTTACAGGCGTAATGTTACCCAGTCGGATGCACACGTACACCCTCACACACTGTGTGCACAAACAAATTCAGTAACTAACGCACATGCATGCCTTCATGCTTACACATACTTGAACACACATGCATACGTTCATGTGCACACATAAATGTGCATCCACAAACTCACAAACACATGAATGCGCATGCATAAACTCACATGCCAACGTACTCTCCTACATAGTTGTGCAAGTACAAATTAACCAACAAAGAAATACACATGTATGCCTACATGGACACATACAAGCATACACTGAAATATTACATTCCTTTATAGTCAATTTTTTTTTTCTTTCAAAAAGACAGTTGATCATAATTGCTAAGCAGCGCTTGCCATAATAGAAGTTGTGTCCAATTCACCCAAAAACAAAATCATAACCCCACATAATCACACGCATGCTTTTCAAAGAAATATACTGAGGATATGCATTGCTAGTGCAGCTTTGGGCCCAACCCTTATGATAAAAGTCGCTAGTTCCTGCAATTCCTCCACATTACATGGAAGGATGGGGTTAAAGGGATGAGGTGTCGGAGTTTGTAAGCTTTGGGACCCTGATGATGCCGGCCGCCAACTATGCCACTTTCTGCACATTACGTAGTGGGATGATGATAAAGAGCATAGATAGTTTGGGACTTTTGGAACCCTGATGGCCACCAGTGATGTCACTTTTGCGCATTGCATGGTGGGATGAGTTTTGGGTTGGTCGATCAGCTGAAAGGTAATGTCACTTTCAAGGTCAGGGTTCCAGGGTGCTTCTGCGGTTGGGAATCATGGGGATGTTCACTTCCTAGTCAGCAGGACTTCTGGGTCAGGAATCATGGGCGACATCACTTCCTGGTCACATGGATTGGAAGTGACTTAATTATCGGGGCAGATGGGGATGGTGCACGGGACAACGTAATTTCCAGCTCCAGGGCGGCAGTTTGGGCCAGGAGTCAAAGGTGACATCTCCTCCTGGTCACATGGGGTTGAAGGGACCTCACTTCTGGGGAGTAGCTGCCTGTTACATTATGCAAACCACACCCACTTTTGAGTTTGATGACAGGTGTAATCCAATTTGCTACTTATCTGCCTCAGATTTTTCATTCTGCTTCATATTTGGATAAGTTTAAACCTCTATTTAAAAAAAAAAAAAAGTTACATCACACACTGAATAATGTTTTCCTGTTTTCCTGTCTCAAGGTTACCTCTCACAATGAAGATTCTTGTGAATTGTGTGGGCCCACAACTTAAACAATTAACAGCAACTATATGCTTCTTAACTATCTAAAACCAGCCTTCAAATTATTGATGACGCCCTGCATTCTCGTTAGTGGTGATTTTTTTTTTTTTACCTGCTAGTGGCTTTTGTCAGTGTTAACCACAACCTGTTACTAGGAACACTCTTGGGTTTTGATACTAAGGTCCTCACCTGGGTCACTTCTTAGCTGATAATTATGGGAAAGGATGTTTTTTCTATTTGTCTTTGTTTTTCATTGACTAAGGAAAGGACCTCCCTTTTTCTGGTTTTGAAGACTGGTTTCAAAAAGTGCGAGCAGTGCATTCTGTCATCTAGGCAGCAGATTATCACATGACCTGTGTGTTAAATTTGAGGAGTATTCATACAGAAAGTTCCTGTCTGCTCTGCACATGAGCCCAGCCTAAGTTCCAGAGGGCAAGATGTCTGTCTAGCCAAGGTGTGTGTGTGAGAAAGGGCCTCTTTTGACCTGGTTAGCCCGCACTTTTTGCCTGGACATTGAAGTGGTTTTGATGGTAGTGCACAGGGTCCCTGCACATCAGGTCCCCTGTGCCAGTGCTTCTTTCCTAAAATCTATTCGCCAAATGGCCCTTCAAGCCCCCTCTAAGCCCCTAGTAAAAGGTACCTGGGTACCATGGGCAAGGGAACTGAAGAGGGTCCCCTAGGGACCCCTCACCTAGGCCATGCAGACTGCCACTGCAGCATACCTGGCCTGGTGCAGACCAAAATGAGAAAGTCGACATGGCACACTACCTGTGTGCCATGCCAGCCAACACTGCCTAAGATATAGGTAAGTCACCCCTCTAGCAGGCCTTACCAGCCCTAAGGCAGGGTGCACTCTATCCCAGGTGTGGGCATACCTGCATGAGCAGATATGCCCCTACAATATTGGCGGCTATTCCTTAATATTGTAAGTGCCAGTGAAGCCATAGAGAGTGCATGGGCTGAAAACTCGACAACTCGAGTTCTACAGCACCATGATGGCTTCACTGTACACATGAGTGGTTGGTACCAAACGCTCCTCACAATAAACGCTCACTGATGACAGTGTGGGATTTATGCTAACACGTACTCTGAGGGCACTTCAGAGGTGCCACCTGAAAACCTACCAACCCAGGTGTTGGCACCGACTGGCTTTAGGCAGCCTGCCACACACACACACACACACACATGTTTCTGGACCCCTGGGTGGAGAGCCTCTGCTCTCTGAGACCAGAAACAATGCACATCTTGGGTAGAGGTGTCACACCTCCTAACCCAGGATGGGCCAGTGCTCGAAGGGAAAGCTTCAAAGGCCTACCTCCTTTGTAATTTGACCCCCAGCTGCTGCTTGCAGCAGATGGTAGCCCCCGGTTTACACCCCCACTTTGGGTGGGAAAACTCAGAAAGGCTAGGTGGTGTGCCCACCTTTGCCAACTCCACCCCTAAACAGAGGCTCCGCCTGACTGTAGCCGGCTCCGGTAGGAAGACTCCGACGTCTAAAGGCACCCCTGCACCCGAAGCCCCTGTGCCTTGGTGAGCTGACTAGACGGTGCCCCTTCGACCCTCTACATCTCTACTTTCCTCTGCTGCCGTTGGCCTTCCTCCTGCAACCTCTGGTGCGACGCCTGCAGCCTGTTTGTTAAACGCAGAACCTTCACTGAAAAGCATTGGGCGCCCGAGGCTGAAATTGCACCCTGCACCTGGCCGCCCCTGTGTTGCTGGTGGTGTATGTTTGGTGCTGCTTTATGGCCAGCCCTGTGTTTAATCTAACCCCCAAAGCTTGGCCCCTGCAACCGATTTACTTACCTGCAAGCAGTGTGACTTCGAGCACCCCCATTCTCCATTGAAACGCATTGGACCAAACTCTGATTTTGACCTATGCACCCGGCCGCCCCTGTGCCGCTGGAGGTGCAGTTTTGGTACTCACCTGACCCTTGCCCCTTGCTCACCTTTGGTCCCGAAGAGTGGAATTGTAAGTGTATTGCTTACCTGTTAAACCGCATTATTGTTTTCCTCAATAGGATAACATTGAACTGTTCAGAAGTTACACTAAGTGTCTATTTTTGAAAGTGAAAAGTATTTTTAGTTAAAAACGTACTTCCCTTATTGCGAAGCTCTTGGTCTTAAAATAAAATACAAACAAAGCTTATTTTTATAAAATTGGTGTGGATCTCCTCTGAGTCATGTGTCCATTATTGGTCAATGTTGTGCAATAAATGTCTTATACTCCTCCTGTTAGGCCTAAGGCTGCTCGCCCACACTACCACTAATAGAGCACTTTGGGTTTTACATTGAGCCTTGTATACTTCTGGGGAACCCCTGGACTTTGTGCACGATATTACCACCTATTGGCAATATCATATACAGAGCCAGCTTCCTGCAGTGTGGCTTTAAATCATCAACTGTGTGGTCTGACACTGCCTGTCATAAGTAGAGAAGAAAGATTTGGGACACAGCTTGGTATAGGTATCTGCACAGCCTTTTGTCGTCCGTGTTATGTTTTCCTCCTTTATATGTAGACTTCAGTCATTTTCTCAAAACCTGTCCAGAGGTGCCACTACCGGATACAGTCTATAATCCTGATCAGTCGAACTCATTACATAAACACTATCAAAGCTACATTTTGCCATAGAAGAAACTGTCATTGAGCAGTTAGCTTTATGCTAAAAATTGCATTCCAAAGGATTAACTTTTGTGGTGACAGAAATTCTCCCAAGACGGCTTGCTTTGTTTATAGAATAACCATGCAAAGGTCCAGTTTCCTTGTCTTCCTCCCTTGTGGACAAGGAAGCAAAGGTATTTAGAAACCAAGGAAAGCAAACCTATCAAAATGCAACTCTGACTGTATCTTTTGGATTTCAGAAACTAAAAAGCTGCTTATACTGCAGCTTCAGCTGAACAAACACGTTACCACCAGGGCAATTAATGCATTAGTGTGTATTCACAGGTAAGCCTGGATTGGGATATATTTCATTAATTCTCCTGAAACCTGTTTCAATGTTTCCTATTTCTCCTAGTCTGCACTTTTTGCTAATTTACTTACAGATTCTTGACTTGTAACATCAAGTGGACCGGTTAAGATCTGTAGATGTTTAATGTGCTTTTGTTCATGTTTGCCTCACAAAGAAGCGTTGTTCTTACCTCCGCTTTTCCTTTGGAGGTTAGCATGGTCTATGTTGAAAAAAGAGTGAACGGTCCAGAGATCCTGATACTGGATATGAATCCCTAGTGTTGTTTGGAGGAACTTTTGCTCAAGGCTCTGGACCTTTACAGCCTTGAATGAGCAGTTGAGGGAAAAGTTGTGAGCAGGTGTTCCTCCTTTTCAAGAGAAGTATTATTGTTAGGGGGTAATTCCTTGTTCAAATAACACACATTAATCCAGGTTGATTTGAGTGAAGGTAGTTCTTTTTATTCACCACATTATTATGATCCTTTCACTCGTTTTTGGATTTTCGTAGAGCAGTTTTTAGGTCACGGCCTGCACCAGCGCTTGCGCTGGTCTGTCCGAGAGTTTTAGTAAGCGGGTTTTGGAAGTGCAAACCCACTGGCTTTCGGCTGGCGACCAGCTTGCGTTCACGATGGCGTGCACGCGCACAGCTGCCATCCATTCCTCGCATCGCTGGCGAGGCGCCATCTGCCTTTCCTCCCCTCCCTCACCCCCTCCTCCCCCTCCCTTACCAGAGAGCGCGTTTCCATTCCTCGCATCGCTGGCGAGGCGCCATCTGCCTTTCCTCCCCCTCCCTCACCCCTCCTCCCTCACCAGAGAGTGCGTTTCTTGGCCGCACGTCTTATGTTAATGTTCCGATGTTGCTTGTTCTTTTGCACTTAGTGCTGACTAATCCCTTTAAAGAATTAAATCCCTTGACTGCTGTCACATTATTATTATTTTTATGTGTGTTGCGACCCTCGCTCGGTGTCATGAGAGGATTTTTTATGTAATGTCCTAGTGTTGCTTGTTCTTTGTGCACTTACTGCTGGTCAATCCCTTTGAAAAATAAAATTCTTTAACGGCGGTCACGTTATTGTTTTTATTCGCTTTGTGTAGCTCGCTTGGTGTCTTGTGAAAACCATTGTTCTTGGAGATCCAGTCTAATAGTCACCGCATGATCTGCTATCCACGCAGGGGATTCGTATTTAGATTCCGCCATCCCACTTTGTGATATGTGAAGATCTGTTTACTACAGTGTGACACTTCAGAAACGGATGCTTTTGGATGCGATTCACTTGTTTGTGGAAACACATGCAGATTATTATATTATAGTGCCGCTTAATAAGAAGGAATTGGCTAATTCAAACTCGTACGCACAAAGTGAATTTTCTTCTCTTGTTGAGCTTACCTGCATGCACTTTTTATGTTAATGTACTGGTGTTGCTTGTTCTTTGTACACTTACTGCAGGCTAATCCCTTTAAAGAATTAAATTCCTTCATGGTTGCTATATTATTATTGTTTTTATTCGCATTACATACTACGCTCAGTGTCTCTGACACTATGGAGCGACTGTGAAAACATACTGAAAAGAGAATACTTAGCACATCTGCTCTGTGGGGAACTATAGATCTATCTATAAGGCGTGCTGCGAGTAGAAAATCGGAGGTTCACAACATGCGCAGTGAGACTGTAATATAAACCTACCCCTGTGGTGCTGACTCCGAAACCATTTAGTGTTGTATCTTGTATTGTGAGCATGCGCAGTAGAACGGGTTGTATTTTTTCTCTATCGTTTACCTGGAATAAGGTAACAGACATATTCTAAGTTTGGGGTCCTCTCTGTGATATTCACATTTCTATTTGCTCAGCACGGTACCTGGGACAAGTCTCTGAAGAAGTCATTTAAGTTATTGGACAGAGATGTCCAGGCAGGAAATAAAATAAGTGAGTTGTATTCTACATTTGGGCTTAATAATGACCGCTATATTCTGTAATAGATGTGCACACTTTTGTCAGCTGCCTGCCACATCGAAGCACGCCTCACAAATGCTGTAGACTACTATGGGAAATGATCTAAAAGACATTCACATTGACATTTCTGTTAGCTCGGGCATTGCCGAGACCTATTGGCTTTGCCAATGCTTGTTTAGAAAAGTGAACAGCCGACACGTGTTTCGCCCTATGTGGCTTATAGGGCCAGGGCTTTCTCAAGGCTAATCTTTACATTCTAACATCATAGTATCAGCGATGAATTTGAACATTTTCAAATTAGTGATAAGACATTAAAATCCAATACTTGGTAGTCATGAGAAGAGTAGTATCTCGTTGGGTCCTAGGATAATTCCTCAGTATCTGATACTGAGGAATTATCCTAGGACCCGACGAGATACTACTCTTCTCATGACTACTCTTCTCATGACTACCAAGTATTGGATTTTAATCACAATGTCTTATCACTAATTTGAAAATGTTCAAATTCATCGCTGATACTATGATGTTAGAATGTAAAGATTAGCCTTGAGAAAGCCCTGGCCCTATAAGCCACATAGGGCGAAACAGGTGTCGGCTGTTCACTTTTCTAAAAAACTGCTCTACGAAAAACCAAAAACGAGTGAAATGATCATAATAATGTGGTGAATAAAAAGAACTACCTTCACTCAAATCAACCTGGATTAATGTGTGTTATTTGAACAAGGAATTACCCCCTAACAATAATACTCCTCTTGAAAAGGAGGAACACCTGCTCACAACTTTTCCCCTAGCATGGTCTATGTAGATATCTTTCATTTAGCCTGAAGTCAACTCCATGAATATTCACAAAGGGGTTGTCTGTGCTAAAATCCCTTCTACACCTATGGTATGTGCACTTACATCTTCATCACTGTCTAATAAAAGCAGTGTCACCAGACAAGTCCAAAAGCTTACAGTTGATGTGCAACTCTTTTCACAACTTTAGGTCTTTTTTAAACATCAACATTTCTCTTCTAGCTCATTACCAAAGGCTTCAGTTTTTAGGAAGTTTCCTGGATTTTTCTCAGGAAATGGACCTCAACTGCTCCGAAGAGTAGAGTGATTGTTCACTGTGATTGAGACCTCAGACTTTAGCACGATGGTTCCATTGCTCCTAGGCCTCATTGAGATTGTGACCACCCGTGAGAACCACATCAAAAGAAGATACTCATCCCAAAGACATTTCTTGACTCTTCTGTGGTGGCTTCACCAATCTAGTCTCTTTAGCGATCAGTGTTTTCAGCCGCCACTGCCTCATGCGATGTTGATTTTTCAGTATGACCTGATATCTCCATGGCAGTATCTGAACACCCACAGACTGTGGTCAGTCAGAAATTAAAAGACACAAATATGCTGAGTTAAAGGCAGAAATCGTAGGGCTGAATTACTTTTTTGTTAATGGGAAACCCATCTGCTCTTTTCTGTTTGAACAAGTAGAGGGGTGCACAGTCAACTTTTAGCAAGTGGGGATGTTCTCTAAACTTCATCACTGTCCCTTAAAGGGTTAGCTAGGGGATGTCCTCCATGTAGACCGGTCATGGAAATTTGGCCCACTCTATCACCAAACTCTTCAAGAGTTTAAGTATCCAACAGCAGATTATTTTCAAAGCCCCGTTTGGCAAGACATATATGAGTTTCTTTCCTTAATCTACTCTTCATCATCATCTTGGAGGTTTACAGGTACCAAGGCTCATGGGTCAGAAAGAGCGACTGTTGTTCCATGTTCCTGAAAAACTACCATTTGCGTGCTTGTATTTGTCATAATCAAACCGTGTTGTCCAGTGTGCTGCCAGGAACTTTTCCATTCGATGACATTATAGCCGCCATGGTGATGTCTAAATATTTTAAACATATCCAGCTGATTGAATGATGCTCATGGATCACTGCAAATCTAATGTTCATAACATGTATGGCTACAGTTACACATGCCCTGTATACTCCTGCCATGTAGTGTTGAGCTCAAAACGTACAACGCTTTTTCCTTTGAAGAATCTTCAAGTCAGAGGATGTACTGTGACTCCTCCCTTAGACCACAGTTAACATGGCTACCAACTCCATCTTCGATTGTCTTTTTTTTCTGTTATATTCAGACGCGTTAAGCAATGGCTGTGAGATAAACGTGATCCTTGTGGCTTATTTGGCCCTTTCTGCTTCACTTTCTCAAGACTGATGACTCTGATAACAATTGCTTTATGATTGTCCTCTACTTGGCAGTTATCCTGACGAGAACACAGCTATACTTTTACTGACCAGTCTGCTTCGATGTACTAGCAATTTGCTGGTCTTCAACTTGGTGGAGTCCTCTTTGATCTCTGCAGAGCTCGCCTCAGAGAATGCAGACAGAAAGGGTGTGAGGGAAAGCACACTTTTCCAATTTTGTCGGAACTGCAATACAAAGTAGCCATGGGCTCACCAGCACGGCGTTTACAACCTCTGCCTCTTTCTCCCTTTGACCACAACAGGACCACCTGTGAGTTCTGCCTCACCTTAGTTATAAAAAGACTGAGGTACTGAAGGGAAATGCGTTGGGTGCACTTAAAAATGCAGCAGCAGTCATCTTTTGTGATGTCCCCCATTTCGGTGAACGGGAAGGGGATCAGGACCGGGCACTTTCGGTGTCGACACCAACAGGGCCCCGCATCAAGAAGAAACAGACAGGTGTGAGTTTGACTCCAGTGCAAAGCCAGGTGTTGAATACCTGTTCATTTAAGTGCAGATACAATGAGGTAGAGCACTGCTCCCATTGGAGTCGGAAATCGAGCCACAGAGAGGGCAAAAAGATGGCCTCCGCTTCCAGCCCTCTGCTGCCTTCAGGCTCCATTTGACACTGAGAGAAGGCTTCGGAGCCGTCCAAGTTCCTACGGAACGGTGTCTAATCTCAACACTCATCTACCCCCTGCCTCCAAAGGGCACTGACCAATCACATTCCCCAAGAGTGCCTCCGATACTGAGCGCTAAGTCCATGCGAGGGCCCCTTTGATGCTGAGAACACATGTATCCAAGACTCCCTTTCTGGAGAAACTGACTGAAGGGCTTCAGGCGGAATCAGGTCTTCATACACCCTGAATCCAAGATTTCCGCTAAGTCACCCACAGGAAAAACCTCAACCATGGTAGCCCCGCTTCCTGCAAAGTAGAGGCTGACTTTTGAGGAGGAGCTTGACTTTGATGCACCACGACACCCAGTATTTGAGAAGCACAAGAACAAGGCAACTAGCCCTAACCCCCACTATCCACACCCAAGCATTCACCACCACCTTCTCCTCTACCAGAATCTCCTTTCAGGTCAGTCCATTCATATTCTAGCCCAGATATACTTTGAGGAGGGGGACCCTCTGAGTCAGTCTGCTGGGGCTCGGAACGGGGACTACCCCTGTGACTACAAGGTGAACTCAGCAGATGACCAAGATTTGGAACCATTCCTGGCAACGCCATCTCTGCCGTATGATACCACTGTGTATCATTCCGCCATCCAGTGAGCGACCTACTTACCATGAGGTCAACATGCATGTCCTACAGGACAAGATTACTTTTTGGTGGAGGCCTTCTAAAAGGCAAAACACACTGTCCAATTCCTGCCCATGCTTAAAAGCATGCTCCAGTTTGCATCAGGCAATTTCAGTGACTGTCAGGGCAAAGGTAGTCACCCCATCGGACAAGAAGAAATTTAAGGCTTCTTGGAACAACCCTCTTTACATTCGTTGCCAATGTCCCCCCTGGCTCCCTTGTGATACGCAGAGCAGGTAGGCAGGCCTCTTGTCAAGCGACGGGGGCACATCGCCACCCCTTTAAATGCCTGCTCCCCCACCACCCTCAGATAAGGAGAGTTGGAAATGCTCAGGGGACATCATCCAAGTCCTCAGATGACTAAAAACTCATCTGTTCAAGATATATCTGGAATTACCTCCATAGCTTTCCTCAAGTCTCCCTTCAGTGCTTACGTCACCTCTCTTCTTTTCCTCCACTAATCTCTAGAAACAACTGCTTTTTCCATCATTATGGATTAAGCCCCATACCTTTACTAATATATTCCTCCTTTGATCCGAAGACCTCTACTCAATATCTGTACCACTTCTACTCCTCCTCCAACTGCTGCAATTACCGTACAGTGCTTTTAGTTTATCTTTCCCTACTATACTTCCTACTGCAATTCCTCTCTCTTTCACATTACCTGACTTGTTATGCCTTCCCTATCTTTTTCCTTGATGTCTCAAATATAATTCTTCGAGCTTTCCTCTGGCTCTTTCTTGGAAGCCTTATTGCCTCTCTCATTCTTCCTACTTTCTCTTTTTATTTTTTCCCAGGGCAACTCTTAGCAAATAGTATTACGAACTCTGTCCTGCTTTGATATTTGCAGATGTTGATGACAAATCATTAATAATGTAGGTTTATGCCGGAAAGCTTTATCATTTCCCACCCCAACATAAAGTGCCCAATTCCATTCCACACCCCAAATCTAAGAGCCTACACCCAACTGCCATTAAAGACCGTAGTATACGATCTGCTGTAACCCACAGGAATTAAGTTTATAATCTATTTGAATAATTCAATTTAGATATACTTTTCCTGACTGTAAGATTGTTCACCGCTCACACTAACCCCGTTCTTGATAAGGTGGTCACTAGTAACCTTAAAATAATCTGAGCCAACTGTGATTCAATCAATACATTACATTTATAGAGCGCGCTACTCACCCGTGAGGGTCTCAAGGCGCTGGGGGGTGGGGTGAAGCAGCTACTGATCGAACAGCCAGGTCTTAAGAAGTCTCCTGAAGGTCAGCAGGTCCTGGGTCTGTCGCAGGTGGATCGGGAGGGTGTTCCATGTCTTGGCGGCGAGGTGGGAGAATGATCTGCCGCCGGTGGTCGTTCGGCGGATGCTTGGGACTGTGGCGAGGGCGCGGTCGGCGGAACGAAGCTGGTGGTTCGGGGTGTAGAATGTGAGTCGTTCGTTGAGGTATGCTGGTCCGGCACTGTGGAGTGCTTTGTGGGCGTGGGTGAGGAGCTTGAAGGTGATCCTCTTGTTGACCGGGAGCCAGTGCAGGTCTCTCAGGTGGGCGGTGATGTGGCTGTGGCGAGGGATTCCGAGGATGAGGCGTGCGGAGGCGTTTTGAATACGTTGGAGTCTTTTCTGGAGTTTGGCCGTGGTTCCCGCGTCGAGGGCGTTGCCGTAGTCCAGCCTGCTGCTGACGAGGGCTTGGGTGACCGTCCTTCTGGTTTCGGTGGGGATCCATTTGTAGATCTTGCGGAGCATGCGGAGGGTGTTGAAACAGGAGGAGGAGACAGCGTTGACTTGCTGGGTCAAGGAGAGCGTTGAGTCCAGGATGAAACCCAGGTTGCGTGCGTGGTTGGTGGGTGTCGGGGCGGCTCCCAACTCAAAGAAAGAAGGTGGGATAGCAATCACTTTCTGCAGTGCTATGCTGTTTAATTAAAAATGTCCCCATTGTATCGTTCCTGTGCTAGTATAATTACTTCATTCCTTATTAATAATTTATTCATTCAACTTTGTCCTGCTTTATCATCCTTCCCATTCAACTTCTACCGTACCTTCTTCATTCAGTGACTGAACTGTAAATCTGTCCCTAAACAAACAGGAGACTTATGTTTATGGCTAGAAAACCCCAAAGGTCTAACCTTAGAATTTAAGTAAAGACTAGACATTTTCAACCCCTGACTTTTCTGTCAGTCACCCTGCTCGGTCCACTATTTTCCAGTTCTTCGACCCACTATTTTACAACTTAAAGTTATTGTGGACAAGCATGTACTACTGAGTTGGATCGATTATTATGCTATTCCATTTCCCATCAAGCTGCCCGATCAGTTAACCAAATCAGTCACTAAATTAAAAACTACAATCTTCTCAGTTTATTCCTGAGCATGTTATCGCACTGATAAAGGAATCTTTTATCCACTTATTACCTTTTAGCCATACACAGGCTCCAACTAAGCTACTAGATAAATGTAATCATTAATTGAGGTCCTAGATTTTACCTTGCCTCTTAGTTTGGAATTCTAACTCAAAAAGCAGCGCTTGGATAACTACAGAACTTACAAACAAACTTGATATCTGGAAGTTGGCAAGGAAACCGTGTAGTTCATACTCCCTAGGACTGAAGACAATTTATACTTTTTCCAATGTTTATGTGAAGCTGAGCTGTCTAAAGAGTTTATAACAGAAGAACCCTGGCCCAGACGAGAGGAGAGGAGACTGCTGTCACTAGAGATTGGCGAGGAAATGAGGGACTTATCATAGTGCCCTAGATGCCGCATCAATCATCATCATCTATACTGGCTACAGAGAATATTTTGACGTACAGATTACGAATACTATCCATTCAGGACATGATTAAAATGTGGTAGCTGCGGCAACGGAGACCGAAAATGTCCTAGATACTACCAAAAGACTTTGTTTGCTGACACTACAGACTTACCCATATTACGCCTGTCGAGCCGTCCAACTTCTCTGAACAATTCTTACACTTTTTAAGCCTTGAGAAAGTCACGGTGGTGACGAAATGCGTGTTGGCTGTTTCAAGTTCTTTGCAACAAGGACTGGATGACTTTTCTCCATCATTGTAGAGATTTCTGACTGTTTTATCCAGACTGAAGTGTCTCAGTCCTTGCTATTGTGTGTACTAAGTTTGGTACTTTATTTATGAAATAAACCAATGAATGTCTTGATAAATGCACTTTCCGTAATGTCCTGTGTCAAGAGGACTTTTCCTTCTTCTTCTTTGGGCTAGGCTGACAGAATGATGTCATTAATATTATCTGAAATATTGTGAGTGCCAGGGTTCCTCTGTTATAAGCTATTTCACAAGTCACAGCTTTTACTTGTGTTATCTACACCATAGGTAGTGGGGTGTTTCTTACCCTGAGTGGCACCTATTATACTTTTTTAAGCTAGTTTACTACTTCAATTCACTTTGTAGCCCATATATTAGTAATTTTGAGGTAGGTGCGACCCGTGTATCCACCACTACCCATTCCTATTTTGTACTGTCTAAAGAGTTGTTTAGAATCATTTAAAAATTAAAAACTGTACCGGACTTGCAATGACTAGAACTCCTTCTATCGTCCTAAGCAAAAACCTGGCCTCCTGGTTCCAACATAAAAGGACACAATTGGGAACACTGTTGAGGTTGAATCTGTATCCATGACAACCCTAAATGACATTGCCCAGTGCAACATGCCCCCTTCACCGAAACTAGAAAAATGTATTCTTACTACCTCTATCCTTCTCGATGTTATTCATCAAAATTGTCTGACAAGGTCCCCTTTAGGCCCTTTTTCAGCAAAACCTATGCAAAGGCTTGCTTAGTCTTTGCATAAGGAGTTCTTGTTAATTTTCAACTGTACTCTTGAGTCAGGAACAGTTGCTAAATCCTGCAAGGAAGTAGTCGTCAAACCCTTGTTGAAAAAATCATCCCTTGACCCAGCTTACCTGGATAATTTGTATCCTATTTCTCTTCTTCCTATTTATCGAAGTGCCTGCAGAGTCTGTTTTTTTTTTTTTAAAATTAAACTACAAAGTTTTGTGGAGAAATGGCCTTCAGGACTCCTACCAGGCTGATTTTCCCCAGGCAGGAGCACAGGGCTGGTTGCGGTCTCTGCACTTGGTGATCTGTGACAAGCTGATGTCTGAGGCTCTGGGGTGTTGATTTTATGAGACCTCTCATCAGCCTTGGACACTATCAACCATTCAGTTCCTCACTACTAGACTTCAAGAGATAGGCATGAGTGGCACATCTTTTGGATGGTTTAAATTTCTATCAGACTGTTTGAGATTCATTACTTTGCCATCTTTCAGTTTTCAACCTCATTTGTGCAATTGTGGTGTCCCACAGGCCTCATCGCTTTCATCTCTACTTTTTAATATTGATATGTGCCCTCTAGCAGTTGCATTATGTCAGTTCAGATTAAAGTTTTTAAGTAGGTCAGTGATACCCAAAAGATCATTGGAGTATCCCTTTCTTCCAATCACAGCAACATTAAAATCCTCACTATTAGTAGACACTTTATCACTGGTGTGTTTGTGGGTGTCCAAGTAAGTCCTACAGAAAACACAAGTTGCTACCGCCTTCCAAAAATCTCATTATTGAAAATCTACTCTGGCCCAATTTGGGTATGTACGTGGACTTTAATCTAGACCTGATGGCTCAGATTTTGAAAGTCACCAGTTGATTCTTTTTCCAGTTAAAATTGTTGCCCAGCATCTTCCCATTTATCACTGTACACCTTTGCATTCGTGTTATGTAAGCACTGGCACAATCACTCTTGGATTATGGGAAAGCCATATATCTGTGTATCCAGCTTATACAAAATGCTGCAGCCCTTCTGATAACTAGCTTATAAAGGTTTATTCATGCCTATGCCACTTTGAACCAGATGTTTTGGTTGTATGTAAGCAACCAAATACATTAAGTCCTAGTTATTGTACATACGGTTGTTTATCAAGGCATACCAGACTTTACAGAACACAATTTAATTTGTAAAGTGCACTGCTACCTCCAAGGAGGCGCCCTGGCGCTAGCGGAAAAGATCACATTATGGCAAACAAATTCAACTGATGCAAGACAATCAAATTCCTGCGATCTGGCATAAATCTAATTGCTCTCAAATCCCACACCTGTATCTGTGGGGAACATATTGTTTTCCTTGCTGCTGCTAGGGTGCAGAATGCCCTCCCACGGAGTCTCCAAAGTCATCCGTTCCTTCCCACATTCAGAAAACTACTATCTTATTTTAAATGTATTTATTCATTGAGTACTTCCATTTAATAATCGATGGAAAGTAAATCCTTAAATGGTCTTATTCAGTGACAAATCTTGTGGTTAAAACATTACAGGAACACATGGGTTCTGTTGATGGTGTTGTAGCTCACCTGCATGATGTAATATTGTACAGTGCATTGACAGCATCTTGTTTGCGTGGCACATTATGAAAATGTCAAATAAACAAATACAATCCAAATGTATTAAACTTGTTTCTTTCCTAGATGGTTCAGAATGCAATGAAAGTGCCCTGCGTTTGCACCATAAACGTGGGAAATTGAACGTTTTGTGCAACCAGCTTGTGCAACATTGAGTTTGCATAAGCCCTTACTAACAAGTGCAGTCAGCGGAGCCTCTGAGTTAGCCAGTTAAAGGGAGACACAGATTCTTAAGTAGCTTCCAGTAATATGCCATTATTAACCACATTTCTTTAAACTTAAACTGGTTTATATAAAAGATTATACACAGTAGACAGAAAGCTTTTCCTTAATATTTTACTTCTATTTTATGTCTTGTGGTTGAAGACATATTATGCATCCAAAATAATTATTGTCTCTCTTTAAAAACAGGTGGCAAGTATACCAAAGACGACTTTAAAGATTATGAAATGGACTCCAACAAGCATTCCAACCTCGTCCTAAAAGACCAGGCAAAGCCAAAACAAGAGTATCCTTAACATTTGTGTTTAGGTTTGTATTCACAACACTACACTGATTTCACATGGTGACAGCTTGGGTCCATTACTGTCCCATGTGATAGGCCCAACCACTTATATGGGACACTGTTTTTATTGGGAGACGTGTTAGATGGGTTTACCGAGTCCTTTGGGTACCCCCTCCTGCAATATCGCTAACTGCCACAGACTGTTTCACTCGCTGTTTCATTCACTAATCTCTCCTCTTATCCATCACTTTCACGCACTGATACTTGCTCTGTGACATACAAATCAAACTACATATATTGTTTTGCCTTTTCAAGCCATAAAAGTTGGTTTTTAAAGAACCTTTTTTTTGTTAAAAAGTGTTTTTGTGTATTTTTGTTTTTTTTAGAGAAAAACAAATAAAAAATGACACTTGAACAATGGGAAAGGAACTGGGTTTAAAAAAAAAATCAGGGTCTTCTTGTGAAGAAGCACTTTATTTTTCTGAGCTTTTGCACTGTGCTGGCCACAAGATATCAACTTGTGGTGCACGAAGCAATGCAAGCCCATAGTCTTCTCCTGCAGGACATCTTCTGGCAACATCTCGCCAGGAGCGATGGTGTGTTGCAATGCTGCAGAATATATAGTCGCCTCTTCAGCGTCCCTTCTCCTTTTTGCAGGATTGATCTGTGGTTCATGCCAAGCATTACGATGCTGTGTATTGAGGATGTTCTGAAGCTGTATTTTCCTCAACTTCTTCTGTTCAGCTTCGTAGTGTACAATGCACTCATCATGTACTTAGAGACTTTTTTCACCCGGTGGAATGTTGAAAAATGTCCAGATGATGGATTATAGTGGCCATAATAAACTCTTTGTTTGACAATCTTCTTGTTCTTCATTTATCTCCTCTCCGTTTTCTGTGCGGAAGCCATTGCTAAGGACCAACAAGTTTTGTGTTCCCCAAAAAGGAAAGCATAGCAAAAAACCAAAATTGTCTGCTTTGCTGCAGAAAAGTGCAATGACGTGTGCAAGAAAGTCAGGAACTATCGCATTGTGGGGCAGTACATTCTCAGGAACCAATCAAACCTCTTCAGTGGTCCTTAAGGATCAGTGATTCCTGGAAATTGGCACGAGTGCATCTGCCACACACTAGATCTGCGGTTCTGATTCCCAGTCCTGCAAAATCAAACATTGAGATGTGGAAAAAATGTCATTGTCCCACAAATGTGAGTGTAAAGTTCCACATAAATAAACACCACCCTCAAACAACATATCTCAATTTGTTTTCACAGCAAACACAACTGTACAAAAGTGTATTGAGTTCAAGGTACTTGGAAAAGAAACCCTTTCTGCGGTTGTACAAGAGCCACAGTCCTGGAAATGGACTCTCATTACAGTAGCATTGTTCCTATTGGAGGAGCTGCTGAGGAACCACAAATCCTGAATAAAGGAAGGGACCGTCTGATTGGCCTAGCAGCCCACACTACAAAAAACCAAGCCTGTTGCCTGAAGAATAGCCCACAATTAGCCCATAGGCTCTCTTCCTTTTTAATTAAAATGTCTACACAACCACTTTGACAAAGCCAGCAAGCAATAGGATCAACTCAGTTGACGTCATCTGCTGTGGTACTGCAGGAAGATGATGTCTTGGAGTTGGCTACAAGCTTACAGTGTGAAAAAGCAGATCATTCTTGACCTCCAATTTGATAAATCTACACAAAACTTGACAAGAAGACCACAAAGCAGAGGCACTTTTTTAACGTTTCATACAGAGTCATTGAGCATATCCAAAGTTATTTGGTAAATTTTAAAATGTCTTTTCTCCAAAAGTGCCCCTTGCCAGATTTGCATGAAACTAGGAAAAATACAAAGCATAAGCTAAACATGGCAAGAGTCTTCCAAGTGTTGTATAGATCCATAAAACAGTGCCAGTGTTATTAGCAAAGAAATTGTTTTCACTCTTCAATTAACTTTGCTCCCCATTATCAAATGTGTATGAAACCTGAGATTAATGCACATTTCATGTAGATTCATTAAGGAGAGTACCAAAGAGATTAGGATTAGCACATGGAATCGTTTAAGCCACTTTTGATGGAGCTGCACAATAGTTGCCAGACCAATAGAAGAGGCACAGAATCTATCCTAATCGCCATCTGGGATGAACTTAAAAACACAGTAGGCCACAACGGGGCCACGGCGCTGCTTCTCTTGGACCTTTCAGCTGCCTTCAACACAGTTGATCATGACATTCTAATCCAAAATCTCCGCGAAGCTATTATAGAGGAGACTGCTCTTGACTGGATCACATCCTATCTTTAAAACAGAACACATTTAATCCATATTCCTCCTTTCTAATCCAAACCCTACATCATAAAAGCAGAGGTCCCTCTAGGCTATATCATCTCACCCATGCTTTTCAGCATTTACATGAAGTCATTACTGGCAATGATGAATGAATTTCAGCTTGCCTGCTATAACTATGCAGATGATCCACAAATACTTCTTAAACTGGAAAGCCTCAAAGACATTGGAAACTCAAAAATCTTCAGTTGCCTCAGAGTCGTTGATCAGTGGATGGCATGGAGCCATCTCAAATTGAATGCGTCCAAACTGAAATACTCACCTTTGACGCTTGAAATAATTATGACCCACTTTCCGCCTTGTAGGGACCAAAAAGAGGTATACTGTGTAAAGAGTCCAAGCAAACCCCAAAGGAATTACAGAGGCACAAATGACACCCCAGCTCTCTTTGGAGGTAGTGTGGGCGAGCAGTTAGGCATATCAAAGGGTAGTGCTAAGCATTTATTGCACACACCAAGGCAGTAAGTGAGACACACACTCAGTAAAGAAATCCGACACCAATTTATAAAAATAACATACTTTTATATGAATTTAGATACCAAGATCATCGGAATCGGGTAAGTACTTTTCGAGTTATGAATTTTTACAGTTTTCAAAAGTTCACAGTGCAATTTTTGGGAGCTGTAATGTTATCCGATAGAGGAAAACACATACTGCATTTGGGCACTTAACAGCGACTTACAGGACTGTTCTCTGGGACTTAAGGTGAGTATTGGGCAAGGTCCAAGGCCAACAGGTCACCGCTGGAGGCTCTGGGACATCTGGGTGCAGAGGTGTGTTACGGCATCGAGTGCCCTGTTCACTTCAGTGGGGAACGATCTTGTTGGAAAGAGGCTCCAAGCTCGGACTGGGGGACCAGTCTGGGGGAACCCACAGGGAGGCTCAACGCTTGAGATGGTCGGGCACGTGAGAACACCTTTGCTCCACTTCTTCTTTGGCTGTGGGGCTTGAGTGCAATGATGTCTTTTGGCGTCCGATCCCGTGCTGTCGTCTCTCGCGGTTGGAGGGGGCCTAAAGAAAGAGGTTGCAGGCGGCAACTGGAAGTCCACCCTGGGCAAACCAAAGGATGGGCTTAGCTCTTGTGGGTCCAGGGACCCTGTTGGCACCGTCACCTCCTCTGGTGCGCGGGTGCATAGGTGCTTTGAGGCGTGCGGTGGCCGCAGACTCACTCTTGTCTGGTTCTGCTGCAGAGGGACATACAGGACAGCTGGGCATCTCTCAATGTGGGTCTCACTGTCTCTTAAGTCCCTCGACTTGCAGGTCGGTCTTCCTTGGAGTCTGTGTCCGGACTGGACACAACAAGCCTTGGCTGCTGCAAGGGTTCAGGTACCGGTGTTGTGCAGCTCTGGTCGGTCCTGACTTGGAGGGAGATAGGACGAATCTGACCTGTAGGAACACTGCTAACTCTTCTTCAGCATCTGCTGCGTTGGTAGTCCCCGTAGGTGGCAGGTCGGTGTACCGAGACATGCTTCTTTGGTGTCTGCGGCTGCAGGGCAGTAGCTACTCTATTCCAAAGGAGTTCCTTTGGCAGCTGATAAAGCACTGGCAGCACTCTGGGTTTCTTGAGGTCTGCACAGCGGCAAGGCGAGTCAGTTGCTCCACGTGGCTTGGGTGCAGCAGGCAGTCTGGCAGGGTTGGCACCAAGCCAGTTGTGCTCCTCGGTTCTCGGGTCAGCAGTCTTCTTCTTTGTCCATTTCTTTTGGTCCGTAGAAATCTGAAGTCCTGGTATCAGGGGGTGCCCTAAATACTCAATTTAGGGGCATTAAGGCGAGTGAGGGGTAGTAATAATAGGACATTTGTAGAGCGCGCGGCTACCTCCAATGGAGGTGTCCCGGCGCTGGGCAGACTAGGCAGAGGAGGAAGAGCGGGGAGCGGACTACGGAAGGCTAAACAGCCAGGTTTTCAGCGCTTTCTAAAAGCTGGTTCTGACTCCAACTTGTGAAGATGGAGAGGCATGGAGTTCCAGAGAGAGGCAGTTCTCTCTGAGAAGGCACGTCCGCCTAACCTAGCCCTAGAGAAGCGAGGAATCCTGAGCAGATTCTGATGATTAGATCTAAGCGCCCTGTCAAGGTGATAGTGCTAGAGTCTCTGTTTCAAGTAGCCATGGCCCCGATTTCTGGTGGCTCCGAAAGCAATAGACAGAGCCTTAAACTCAATTCTCCTTCTGACCGGGAGCCAGTGGAGGCTCTGCAGGTGGGGGGAGATGTGGTGACGGAAAGGCACATTCCTAATAAGTCTGGCTGCCACATTCTGGATAATTTGCAGTCTCTGGATCAAGTATGCCGGTAGACCAATATAAAGACTGTTAGAGTAGTCCAGCTGGGACGTAACCAAGGTGTGGACCACCGTCTTCCGGCAATCCATAGGCATGAGAAATTTCTGCAGGGCTCTCAACTTCCAGAAACATGCCGAGGAAACTTGACAAATCTGGACCTTGAAAGAGATGGTTGTATCAAATTTGAAACCCAAGTTCCTAGCAGAATCTACTGGAATCGGCGGGGGATTGAGCTCTGATTGCCACCATAGCTCGGTAGGCAGAGGAGCAGATTGATTGAAAAACAATACCTCAGTTTTATCGGCATTTAATTTCAAGCAGCCGTCTGTCATCCAAGCCGAGATATTGGTCAGGCAGAGCTTAAATTTAGCAAATGCTGCCTCCGATTAGGCTTCTTACCCCTGGGGTCACCGCACCCCCTAGATGCCCACTCCCCAAAGGAAGTGGTCATCACCCTGTCCCAGAATTCCTAATTCCACCACACACAAGACGGTGGAATTACTAAATTTGTGTTCACTTCAGACTTGGTCACCCTAGAGGTGTGTCACGCCTAGCGGTGCAACACGCCTCCTGCATACCCAATTTTCCCATCTGTTCTGGTGCCAGATGGGCCCAGGACAGAGAGTGGCATCTTTCCTGTCTGGGTAAGCCTTGGGTCGCATATCAAAGGCAGCAGAGGCCTTTGAATCCTCCTGCCTTGGTATGCAGATATGTCCTCACATGTAATATAATGCATCCTGCCATAGGGATGTAAGGCCTGCTGTAGGGGTTGACTTACAAATATTATGTGCAGTGTTAGGGGACATGGTACACAAGTATGTGCCATGTCGTGTTTTCACTTTTTAGAGCACCTTGTCACACAGCCTGCAGTGGCTTGGTGCTGGGTCCATTAGAGTATTTATGAAGGAACAGCGGTCCCTCACAACAAGAAATTACGATTGTAATTAACACAGAAATACAATGGTGTCTATGTTCGTATATCCAAATGGATGTTATACTTTTATTATAATAAATACACAAGAACGTATAAGTGGGACAATTTGCCACAAACCAAACAGGTTGCAAACTCGGGCGTTGCATATGTTGGCCAGAATACAGATACGTGATTTAGGCCAAGAAACATACAAATTAGCACCACAGCACTTTATAGTAACCAAAATCTAAATTGTGTCAAGGTGCTGTAGTCGACGACATTTCAATCCCTTAACTAGGTAATGAGATCCGCATCAGGACATAGCAAATGATGCTTGAGAAGAATGCCTGCAAGGAGAATTAAGATGAATGTTCCAATAGGAATTAGGTAAAGGCTGCCACGTCACGAAGGGGATTGGCAATGCTGAGCCCGACTGGATCAAATACATGGAGTACTGGGCACGAGGGAACTCGCTCGTGGTGATTACATATCGGAATGGCGTTGGGGTCCGGGCGTCACAGTGAGGCCAGATGAAGGGAATGCATACTCCAGGTGAAATTCTAATCAGTGGTAACAGGGGCGGTGACAAGCATGGAATCGCAATCAGGGTCACTGCGAGGACGTATCGGTGGTCAGTGTACCTCGATACGAAGGAGTGCACAAGATGTGCTGCTGTTCTTAGGGACCTTCTTTAGTACCTATACCCTAGGTACCAGAGTTATCACTTATTAGGGACTTACAGAGCTGATTAAGGCCTGGTCACTTGGGGGAGCAAGTGACCAGTTTTCTTGTTTTGGGAAAGAACACTGGCACTGGGGACCTGGTTAGCAGGAACCCAGTGCACTTCAATCAGAGTTGCATCAAATACCAGGCAAAAAGTGGGGGAGACTTCTGCAACAAAAATTCTGTTTCGTACACGCCTTGCCTGACGATCTGGGGCAGCCTTCTAAAGTATCCATGGAAGTAAGAAACCTTGGTATTGCCATTGACTCTAAGCTATCAATGAATGCCCAAGTGGATAGGTTAGCAAGATTAAGCTTGATTACTGTGAAAATTCTGCGACTCATCTTTCCCCACCTAGGATTTGCACACAAGGTCCAGGCTACTATCTCTCTTGTACTGTCTAAACTTGATTACCCCCAATGGCCTCTACCATGGATCACCTCTGTCAACTATGCAAAGGCTACAAGGAATTCAAAACTCTGCTGCCATACTTACTCCTACATATAAAGCCACAAGCCCACATCTTCCCTTCCTTAAGGGCCCTACTTGTTGCCAGAAGATCCACTTTCAAGCTGCTTTGTCTCATCCACTGACCAATACATGATCACTTCATCAGGAAGAAAATCCCAAAATACATGCAACAAAGAAACCTCCGCTTCAGATTGGCATCCTGCCCCAAAATCCCAGCATACAAGAAAAAAACATTGGTGGAACTTCTTTCTCTGTTCAAGCAGCCAAACTATGGAACTATGGAATTAATTGCCTCCAAACATAAGATCCACCATCTTATCTTCGGAAGATTACTCAAAAGCTACTCTTCTCTACATGACCACCATATTCAAAATACAAATGTACAGCAGTACTATGCACAGAAAATCAATGGTGCATATATATGTGTTTGCAAACGTACATTTTGATATGTATGTAATCAGATATGTGCATTTTTGTACAGATGCACATATTACTATAGTGTATAAAAATAATATATACTTTCTTATATGCTTAATGGTTAAAATATATACATTACTTATATTTATGCTTAAAATGTATATAGCTCATTAAATGAATATAAGTATTTGACTACATGCTTATGGGCCTCTATTATATATAAATATCATTATACAGAAAGTATGTGCTGATGTTGACTATTCAATACACATTACTTAAAAAAACTTCATAAATAAATCTAAAATAATAAAAACAAATAATATTAATTAATAGGGAAAAACACAAATATGGTAATGACTCTATATACATTTTTATACTTATAAGAATAAAAATGAAAAATAAATAATTATATTTTAAATTTTTTAGAGAAATTAAAAAATATACACACGCTTACAGATATGTATAACTTTATTATTATATCCATATATATAAGCAGATCAATAAATCAACATATAAGGTGATGAGCATATGCTTATGGGGTGATTCTCCTATATTAACATCTGTCACAAGGTGTAAATCTGATTATAGCAATGGTTTCTATAACAGCTTCACTACTGAAATATTAGGGAAAATATATAAATGAACATAATAAATAAAATTTTAAAAACCTTAATTTGCATCAAAAATGGAAATCCTGAGTTTGTAAAAATGTATCCATCCATGAACATATAGGACTTTTTTCTAGTACAATTTTTTTTATCACCTGATTTTTTTTCCATATTTGTATCATCTTAAAATCTCTGTGTATGCATACCTCTTATGTGTGGTTAAGTATCTACATATTCATATATTTTCCTCCCACTGCAGAGATAAAAAAGTTAACTAATCCCCCCCCAAACCTCTGAAACCACCACTCTGACTCATCATATTCCTCTTCCAAATGATCTCCTACCTCCACTCTGACTCATCCCAAACCTCTTTACTACTATGAACTTTCAAATAACCCTTTACAAACTCTTTCCCCCCCTAGCCATCTTTTATCCTATTGATCCAACTAAGAGGCACTCTGAGTTCCCCGAAAACCCTTTTACTGCTATGAACTCCCACATAATTCTCTATCCATCCTTTAGCCTATTCATTCAAGTAACAAACTTGCATGTCTACCACTCCCAATAGAAAATTATGATTCCCTTTACTAATTCACCACTAATCCACCTTTGGGTTCCGGAGTAGTGTGCTACTGGCCGAAAAGCGATCCAATGCCTCATCAGTGGTAGTAAGCACTACGTAATGCAGTTACAATAGCAACATTCTGATTGTTGCCATCTCCGATATATCTATAAAATGGCTCAAAGTTGTTAAACCAGCTTTCTACTATCTTGTTAACTTCCTTCAGTCTCTGTCAATTATCGAAAACATGTTACTGTACTGTTCCTTCTTTCAAATATGATTTATTGTGTCCTTTTTCATGCTGTTTGGCTCTTTTTGAAGGCAGCAGTTTTTCACTGTCATTTACCTCCTCTGTCCCTTTTTTGGTCAGATTAATTGCTAAAGTTTAGTCTCCTAAACTTTGCATCCCTTGTTGAGTTATCATTTGCCTTTTGCTCCTCCCATCTTAGTGAAGTACTTTTGTTGGAACTAAATTGCTTTGCTCTGGTTCACAGAAGCTTTATTAATGTGCTAACTTCTTGTTTTATTTACTTTGAAAGGATGAAAGTCTTAATCAGAAAAGTGGTAGCTGTGACCGTAAAGTTACACAGCTTTCAGCCACTACCTTAATTGGCTTAACTGTTGACTGAGTTCCTTTGACTTGGTTATAGTTTTGGAGTAGCTATTGAATCCAAACTTGGGACCGAGATCAGGGGTGTGGAATTTATTAAAATATCTTCTTGGCCATTGGACAGGTTGCTTCATAAATCCACTTGCATTCTAAACAAATCTACTTGTCCCTTTAATGCCACGTAGTGTGGTGAAAAAGTATGGCAGCAATCTCATTAAAGAGCTCTGGTAATAGCCTCTCTGATTATGCCAGGGCTCCTTCCATAGTAAGGTTTGAATCCTAGCAATTCACTGATTTTGCCACCTTCTCGCAGATTTACATATTGGGGAGGTAGCGGTAAGCAATAGCTTTAGGGTTGGAATGACCTTTTGAGTCTTTGCAAACCTACTAACTTGCATGTTTTAGGGGTTTTCACCAGCTCTTCTCTAATTGTTTCTCAGTATGAAAGGTTGGAAAGTTACTCCTAACAAGGGCAGACGTAAAACTTATTCCAGGGTTGTGAAAAAAAGAAGTTGGAGGAAAAGTTAATTTGTAAACGTTTCGCATGAGCAAATCTACACATGCAAATTTGCTCGTAGTAAAATGTAGTTCAGATATTTTCTACGAGGACCATTTCCTGGCCTACTTCTGTAAATTCATGAAAGCTGTAAATCTGCACTAATGCAAGGACATACACCATAGTGCACTTTTGTGACTTTCTTTAAGACTTGGGCCCCTAATTAGGTCCGGCTTTGAAGAAGACATTTTTTTTTTTTTTTTGACAATAGATTTTATTGAAATTTTACATCCAACGGGGTGAGCCCCCAACAGGCAGTATTTATACAGGGCGCGGATCAATGATACATGAGTCGCTGAAGAGGGAATCCCTTGAGGATAGATAAAACATTCAAACCAACAACCCCCACCACCCAACTCCCCCCTCCCCTGCACCGCACTTCCCGCTTGAAACATTATACAGATGTAAAAACATATAGGCATATTTCCGCACAAGCTAGACCTCAGTTGAAATTGGAAGTCATTATATGGTAAGCCTGTCTATGAGATCCTGATTTGTCGACGTGGGAAAGATAGAAAAGTCAATGCCACGGTATTTAGCCCATACAGCCCAGATCCTCCCATGTTTTTGCGGGCAACCTCGAGCCTGAAACACCGCCACCTCAGCAGACATACATTTATCTAATGCGGACTTCCAAGCCGCTACCCCAGGGGGAGAAGAGGACTTCCACTGTTGGGCTATGTCGCGCTTGGCCAATGTGAGTCCTAAGAAGAGCAGGTGTCTTTTGTATATGTTCCCCCCTATATCGTCAGTGCTGTGGAGAAGAATTAGACGGGGATCTGCTGGGAGATCCCAACCCAGTACACGCCCTAGGCAGGACCACACACCCGACCAAAAATGCCGCAGCGCTGTGCAGCCCCAGACCGTGTGTACGAAGGAGCCATCATCCGACTGGCATCTGAGGCAGGTGGGGGATGAAATAGCCCCCATCCTCCAAAGACGGAGGCGGGTGTAGTACACACGGTGGAGATATTTAAACTGGATCAGTCGGTATCTAGTGGACACAGCTGAACCCCTAGGGCTGGCCAGGGCCTCAGTCCAGTCGTCGTCAGAGGGTCGGTACATCTGCCTCCCACGCCGCCCTCGTCCGGTCCAGGTTTGTCTTGGCATGTGTGGTCAGTGTCTGATAGAGCTGACAGATTTTATGTCCCCCTAGATCCCCCATCAATAGTCTACCCTCTAATGGGTGAAATTCTGGCAGCGTCGTAAGGTTTTTAATCGGGGGCGACAAGGCGTGGCGAAGCTGGAGATATTTATGGAATTGGGACTTATGTAGATCAAACTCCTCCTGTAGCATTTGAAAGGTTTTAAGTGTGGGTCCGCGCATCACATCCCCCAATGTCGAGATCCCTATAGTGTCCCAACGACGGAAACCGGGCAGAGCCGAGACCGGTCGGAGGTACGTGCCCCGCCAGAGGGGCGTCTCGCATGTTAGCATGCCCCACCACCCCATGGACCTCAAAACGCGTCTCCATATCTGGATCACGGTGCGACTGGCCGGCGGGAGGGCCTCCAGAGCAGAGTTACTATACAGGAGATCTAATAGCGGATACACCTCCAAGAAGAGTCGTTCCACCGCGTAAGCCGGATCGTCTTGCTGGCTGTACCACCAATCATTGATGACCAGCAACTGGGACGCCCAGTAATAGGACCGCACGTCCGCCGCCGCGATGCCCCCGCAGTAGGTAGATTGGACACAGGTCGCCAAGGCCACCCGAACCGCCCCGCCATCCCACAGAAAACCGTTCAGAAGAGCGTTCACCTGGCGAAACCAGGACGGCGGGATGGGGTATGGGTAGTTCTGTAGTCTGTAGAGCAAGCGGGGCAAGGACACCATTTTAAAATTGCAGACCGGCCCTATAAAGACAGGGGAGATGAGACCATACCGTTGTCTCCTCCCGGACCATAGGAAGCAGAGGGGCAATGTTGAGCGACCACGCCATGGTGGGGTCTCTGGTAACTTGGACCCCAAGATATTTAAATCCGTCTTGTGCCCTGACCAGCTGCGAGGCCCAGTCCTGACTCCCCTGATCACCACAAATCGGGAAAAGCGTCGACTTGGACGGGTTGGCGTGGAGCCCTGTAGTTTCACCAAACACCCGCAGAATGTGCAGCACCCTCGGTCCGGTGACCTAGGGGTCTGAGAAAAAGAATAATGCGTCATCTGCATAAAGTGCTATTTTATCCGAGTATTCGGGGGACCAAACCAGGCCCCTGTATACCGCGTCCAGGCACACCCAAGCTGCCAAAGGTTCAATTGCCAAGGCGAAAAGAAGCGGGGAAAGAGGACATCCCTGTCTCGTACCCCTCTGGATACGAAAGGGGTCCGAGCGGAACCCGGCCACCCGAACAGAAGCCGTTAGGTCCGTGTATAAAAGTTTGACATATGCTCGGAAGCGAGGCCCCAAATTGACCGCCTCCAATAATTTGAAAAGGTACGTCCAACCTAGAGAATCGAAGGCCTTGTCGATGTCGGCCTGTAGGGCCGCCGCTGGGCGTCCCAGACGGTGGGCCCCCGGCGATGGCGTTATGTACACGTCGTATGTTATGCCTAGTGGAGCGGTGCGGCGCGGCATGAAGCCTGACTGGTCCGGGTGGACAAGGTCAAGGATACATGTACGGAGGCGATCAGCCAACACCTTCCCCAGCAGCTTCGGCTCGAAATTCAACAAAGATATGGGGCGATAAGAGCCCGGGTCTTCCGGCGGTCGGCCCGGCTTGAGAAAAACAACAATTTCGGCATGACGCCAGTCCGGAGGCAAGATCTCTTGCTCGAGCGCCTGATGTAATGCGCCGAGAAGATGGGGCCCAGCGGTCCCCATGTGGGGACGTAGGAAGTCACTGGGGAACCCGTTAGGGCCAGGTGCGCGGCCTGGGTGAATATTGGTAAGGGCAGCCTGTAGTTCATCTAGCGAGATAGGTTTGTCAAGGGCGTCTCGCTGCTCATCGGAAAGGCGCTTCGGAGGGATATCTACGAGAAAGGCATCTATGAGCGAATCGGCGAGTTCCTCGCGGGCACTGTAGAGCGCGGCGTAGAACTCAGCGAAAGTCTGTACAACTGACCCCGGGGAGGAGCACAAGGCGCCCGTAGAGGAACGGAGTACCGGGACTTGAGTCGTGGAGGACCTCGCTTGGCAGAGTCTATGAAGCATCTGGCTGGACTTGTCGCCCCATTGATATATCCGATATTGAGTCACCAGCCAGGCGTCCTTGGCCGTGTTCGTAAGCAACTGGTGCAGCTGCTGTTGAACCTGAAGCAGATTGCGGCGGGCACCACCGTCCGAACCCTCCACCACAGCGTCCTGGAGAGCGCGTTGTCGCTCCTCCAGATCCAGTACCTGCGCCAGGCGACGTTTCTTTTCTCCCGTGCGGTAACTGATATCTTTCCCACGTATTGTGGGCTTAAAGGCTTCCCACAGTGATCTCTTGGAGGAAACAGACCCGACGTTGGTGGCAAAGTAATCCTCCGTAGCGCGGCTAAGTGCCTCCCGATACTCTGGATCCCGAAGCAGCCACGGTGACATGCGCCAGCGATAGGAGGGGCGACTAGTTTGCAGACTGAGCGTGAGCTGGGTAGGCGAGTGGTCCGACAGGCCACGCGGGAGGATAGAAGCGGTCACTACCCTATGTGTATAGCTATGTGGAAGGAACAGGTAGTCCAAGCGGGAAAGCGCAGGGTGTACCGACGACACACATATGTGTATCCCGCCTCGAAAGGGTGAAGGGCCCGCCATGTGTCCGTCCAGCCCAGGGTGTGCGCAAGGATATTGAGTTTAGTTCTGGGGGGGGGGAACGGTCGGGGCCGCGCCCTCCATCTGTCCAGAGGGGCCATAGTGTCATTCCAGTCTCCCCCAAATATAATCAGGCCGTCGGGAAGTTCTCCCCAGAGCTGCGTCAGTCTGTCCACAAACGTCTGACTAAGGGGGGGTGGGGCGTATATGCTACCTAGCGTTACCTGCTCACCCGCCAGGGTACCAGAAACGACCGTAAAACGGCCACCGGGGTCTAGCCACTGTCGCGTAACCTGGAAGGGAACCCTGCGGTGTATGAGTATGGCTGCTCCGCGTGCGCCCCTGGAGAAGCCCGAGTGGTGCACTGCATTGTAGCCGAACCTGGACAGGCACGGGGCCTTGTTGCCAAGCAGGTGGGTCTCCTGTAGGAGCAGAACATCGGCGGAGTGCCGCTTGGCTTGGGTCAGTACTGCCCCTCGCTTGACCCTATTCAGCAGGCCCCGCACATTCCAGGACACTATATTGAGGTCCCCCAGTGGAGTGGTCCTAGCTGCATGGGCCATGAGCCATGGGTGGAGCAAAACGTGGATGCCTACCTGTGTATGTGGGACGGTGCGGTGCAAACAACATATAACAAAACTGCAAAACAACCTGCCCAACCCCCCCCCCCTCCCACCACCCCCCACCCCCCTATAGTTCCTGGAACTCAGAGTATCTGTCGCGGCAGAATCACGTCCAGGCCCTCCAACGGGAAGACCACGCCGGACCCTCCAAAGGATCCCTCCCTCCCACCCCTACCCATAAACTGAGAACAAGGAGGCGAGTTCAGTCCATCCTAGCCAGAGATAGCGTACTGTGTCCCACCAACACAATGTCTGGGGTCTTGGTGTGACATTGCAGCCGACCCAATGAAAATAGAGCAGCCAAGGTAGTACCAACCCCACAGTACCTCACTCTGCTGCGTCAGTCTTGTTCTGGGAACGCCCGTTGGAACGAGAGCGATGTCGCCGGCGCGATGTGTCCCCACCCTGACGGCCACTCATACGTGAGCTCTGAGAGGAATCTGAGTCCAGAGGTGGCGGGGTGTGTGGTTTGATGTGCCGGTGCTCGTCTGTCCATGCAAAGACTTCCTCAGGAGTGTCGAAGAAGTAGGATTTGGATTGGAAGAGTACTTTCATGCGAGCTGGAAACATAAGAGCGTAGGAAAGGTTCAGGTCGCGCAAGCGCCGCTTCGCAGCCACAAAGGACTGTCGCTGCTGCTGGACGATCCGGGTGTAGTCCGGGAAGACCATAATGGGGTGGGACTCGTAGACCAATCTCTCTTTGTGCGTGCGGGCAAAGCGCAGTATGGCATCGCGGTCAGCGTAATTAAGGAGGCGGGCAATGACCGGACATGGGCGCTCGCCCGGCGGCGGCTTCCTAGTCAGAGCGCGATGTGCTCTTTCAATCATGAAGCAGGGCGAAATATCTTCTGCGGGCAGCAGCGCCTTGAGCCAGGTTGAAAGGAAAGTTACCATCGAGGACCCCTCGCATCCCTCCGGAAAGCCCACCAGGCGGATATTGTTGCGGCGGGCCCTCCCCTCCACGTCCTCGGCCCTAGCCGCAAGCTCCTTGGAACCATGGCCAGTTTGTCGACCTTTTTCTGGAGGGCGGACACAGTATCCTCCACCGTGGAGACCCTCGTCTCGGCCTCCGTGATCCGGTCAACTGCCTTCCGGAGGTCTTGGCGAAGAAACGACACCTCGGACCCCACCGCACCGATCTGGGCCTCAAGGGCCGTGCGGGACTGCGTGATGGCCTCCAGGAGCATCACCGTGTCAGAGGAGACGCCCCCCAGCGGCCTCCTTCCCGGCTGGGGCGGCCGTGGTGTACTGGTCCATGGAAGACATTTTGTTTTTTATTAAAATTCTGTCTATCTATCTATCGGCTAGCTTCACTGTGAGTGAAGCAATCCGCTCTTTCACAAGGAGGATATCAGCACACAAAGTAGTTTTTTCCAGTATCAGGGACTGCCGTGGCAATGGATGCATTTTGAGACCAACAATTATTTTTCTCAGTGTTTGTTGTAATGGTGAGGACCCGGCAGCTTCAGCACCATTAAAGTGTTACAATAACCAAGTCAAAACAAGACACACTTTGACAAAAGCCAAAAGGCTGACCATGAATGTCAGACCTATTTGCTTTGCCAATGCTTGTTTATTTTCGTGTTTCCCATAATCTGGTTGTAACTGGTTGCACTGATTTTCCATTATGAATATCTTTGGAAATACTAGCATGTATCAACACATTTTACCTAATGATGCTTCAGAGAAATGGTGCCAAACATATTGCGGCCTTTGACCGCCGTTCCTACACCAGGGAACAGTGTAACAGTTGTAAATTCGCCACATATAGCATTTTTTTGTACACATTTCATTTTGAAACCAAAGAATCATCAGTCTTGCTTTCAAGATCCTGCGAATATTTGCATCTAATCGGAGGGCATTTGGGAGCATTATACGTAGCCTCATCTTGGTAAACTTTACAAACGTGTGTGCACATTTTATACTGGAACCGATGTCAGTAGTGCAGTCCGCGCTTACATTTCGGTAGAGTGCTCGCCATAATAATAAAGACTTTGCTTTAACAAACCATAAATACAAGTTCGAACAGCATTTAAATATGGATACACATGTTACCTTAACTGCAGACCATGCCCTTCCCAGGTCCATAATGTGGTACAGTAAACTGGCAGGCAAAGGGTTTATGCTGGAGTAGGGAGGGCCTACTTGTCCCAAGGACTAAACATGAAAACTTGTTGTCTTTGACCCCAAGCAATATGTCCTGGGTGTTGGGCTATAGGAATTCCACACCCCTGGACCGAGATGCACATTTACAATTGATAATAGTTCTTGTGTGTCTGTAGTGTTAGAAACAAATTACTGAACAGAGAGGAATGAACATTTAGAGCTATGTCCATATGTTGACTTTGATTCTTGTTTGCTGTCCTTAATGCTTTGTCTCAGCTTAAAGTATGATGTTCTGCTGGACGAGGACCAGGAGAACTCCAGTGTCAGTCATCGCCACTCCAGTAAAAAACATAAAGAGAAAAAACATCACTACTCTGATGAAGACGAGGACAGGAGAACCAAAAAATCCAAGGTACTTGCCATGCTTTTAGACTCTTTGAAAAAAATAATGGTATATTATTCTAATTTTTCTTTTCTTCTGTTTTTAGACTTGTTCTTGCCTGTTAACTTTGGTTGGTAAGCCCAGGGCCTATTTGTGTGTCCCTGACTGAACTCTTAGGAGTAGAACTCCTTACATAGAGGGTGTGGCTGTAGGGCTGATCTTCCTTCAGTCACATCCGAAAAACGAAACATAGTAAGAAATTATCTTACTCTAATTCCCTCAAGAAATTAGACTCTTATATAGAGCACGTATATGCAAGACACTGCATTTATGAATTTTTCTATGGAAGGGAGTGTCTTCCATTCCACAAATATTTGTTAGATTCAAAGTTATAAATCATGTAACTCTGGAGCCCAGCCTTTATGGTTGGCATGATGAAGCCAATGCCACCCGGTGGACAACTTCTTCCCTAAAATGAACACAAGGCTATTGCTTGACTTCCAAATTTGGAGTCTTTTAGATACCTCCTTGGTTACCAAATTGCCCTTTGAATGATGATTGCTTGATAATAAAGAAGGCAGCTGAAAAATTGGAAATGACCTTGGCCAAGTATGTAGGGATTAAGATAGTTATTCCATAGGGTAGAAAGACTACAGGCTTGTTGTGAGCAGTGACCGAGCATTCGCATGACCCAAACAATCTGATCCAAATAGGCCAGCTGGAGCCTGTGTGGAATCCCATTGATAGCTTGGCACAAGCAGCTTGTCTTCCTCAGAGAAAATGCTTGTGGTGTGTATGCAGCTACTGGTTAAGATATCAATACAGCTAAGCACTTAGTAGATCCAAGTTTGTTAAAAAGCCAAAGGTTTTTGATGAGGGTCATCTTGGGGTATTTGGTTTCTTTCACTCTGGAGGTTCTGGGACTTGGACTGAGACCCACTGAACTCAAAATAATGTCCAGAAATGAATGGCATTTGGTCCTTTAGTGCCTTGGGGCGGTCAAGTTAACTATAGTCGAGGGGGCGCTAGAGGGCGCCAGGCAAAATGGCCGCACGTTAGTGTAGCTCGGCCAGGCTGATCGCCAATCCGCCCAATATCCGCCTTACCAACGCAGCATCTCCGCTGTAAAACGTGGCGTTGTACAGCGGGACACCCCCCGCAGCAGGTGGGGGCCTCAATGACGGCTGGGGGCGCTGAAATCGTGGTGAAATCTGCACCTGGGAGCCCTGTCCGGCGAGATGTAAAAATGGCGGCTGCCGCTACCGAACACTAAAGAGTGGACCTAGCCGATGCGCAGGGGTGAGATACCGGCCCGCTTTGCCCCCCTGCGGAAGCGGCGCAATTATCGAATTCATCTCACTCTCTGACGCTGGGCCGTTCCTGAGCTGCTGCTGGGCCTGCGGCGGAGTACGGAGCCCTCGAGGAGAAGAGGCCTGCCCTGGGAGTCTGCGGCGGGTGGCTGAGTGACGGCGGGAGCGCTGAGTGCCTCACCTTGGCGGCTCTTTGGTCTGTGCGCGGCTGCCTGAGGGTACTGTGGCCGAGGTCAGCTGCGGAGCGATCGACTGCAGGCAACTGATGAGGGCCTGTGGAGTCCTGTGTTCACCGCCGGAGAGAGGAGCCGCCTGCTACGGGCTGCGGTGAGTGGGCGCGGCCGAGCTTAGGCCTGCTGCTGCGGAGGCGGGAGTGGGCCTGTACGGTTCGCCGTGGCCTGCGAGTTGTGGCCTGTGTGCAAGGCGCGCGGTGTACTGTGGCGGGCCTGGGCCCTGTGTGATAACTGCTGGCTGCTGCCCTGCCTGTAGACCGGACATCGGGCCTCTGGCGTGCCTTGGCTGCCCAGGAGCTGTTCCCTCCCATCGCGTCTTGAACTGTGTAGCTCCTAGCCCGACAGCCATTGCCGGGATCATCAGGGACTGAGTCTGGGGCGCCCCTGGCATTTCTGGTGCTGCTGGCGGCGGTCTCGTGAGGCCCCCTGGGAGTGCAATTGAGGATTGGTCCGGGCCCGTGTTCCTGCAGTGCTTTGGTGTGGGTGGGCCTCTGATTTGCCGTTGTATAAACCCTGATAAGAGGTGATTGCATCTTCGGGCTGCGATCTGTTGCTTAATTGATCTGCATTTACCACCTGAGGTGTGCACGCCTCTGGGACCAGACTTGGGAGTGTAACGTCCCCATTCCAGTTCATTGGCGGCAGTCATGGGGAGAACAGACAAGTCACAGCCTCGCCTTACGTTCGAGGCGTGAAAAACTACCAGGCCGCAGCAGAGGGCCGCCTCGGACTCCGAGGCCGATGCCCCGGGCGAGGGACCATCCGTGCTGGAGGCGACCCTGCTTGCTATGCAGAAGAGCCTCCAGGCTATCGAAGGAAACATGGCGGCAATAAACCATAGACTAGACCACGTGGCGTCCCAACTGGAAAAACAGAATGCGAGGATGGGGGAGATAGAGCAGCGCGTTTCCACAAATGAAGATGGCCTTAGTGAAGTGGCGGACAAGGCTCTACATATGGAGAAAGTCCTGGCACTTATTGAGGCGAAAAACGAGGATTTGGAAGCCCGGTCACGCCGCAATAATATTTGCGTCACGGGTCTGCCGGAATCCACCAACACCGGCAAGATGGAGATCTTCATCGAGTCCATGTTCAAAGACATCTTTGGCCCCGAAAATCTCTCCCCTATGTTCATAGTGGAGCGGGCCCACCGCTCGCTGGCGGCGCGGCCGGCGCCGGGCGCTCCTCCCCGCCCTATCATAGCCCATCTGCTGAACTATCGAGACCGGGACACCATTCTGAGACTTGCAAGGGAGAAAGGCACTATCCATTATCAGGGGAATACGCTGTCTCTCTTTCCGGATTTCACAGTGGCCGTCCAGGCGGCACGACGTGAATTTGGTCCAGTCAAAAAATTTCTACAGACCGAAGGTATTCCCTACGCCATGCTCTACCCGGCCCGTTTACGGGTCGGTCAAGATGGGGACAGCAAAATCTTTACAACTCCCAAAGCCGCAATGGATCATGTCAAAAAGCTGAAGCGGAAACGAACCGCCCCAGCTGCAGATCAGGACGACGAGGAACAGTGACTTGGTGTCTGGGCCACCTTATGTCTCAGGCCACAATTTGATGTTGTTGATATGCTTAAATTGCTTTAGCTGTGACCCCTTGACCACAATGCTGTTGGGTTGTGCTGCACCTCACCTGCCCCCCTTGTTCCGGGGTTGGACACTTATGGGACTCTGGTATGAGATGTCCACTTGTACAGTTTATTGGGCTACTCATGTTACTTGTGTTGATTATTGTCCTCGATTATCAAAGACGATTACCTCTTATGACACTGTATAGTGGCGGACTTAGGATTGATGCATTTTGTTAGATGTTTGCTTGCCAATCCTCGCACATTTCATATACCTGATCGGCCTCCTCCCGATATGTGGGAGGTTCGTAGCTCTCTGGTTTCCCCCCCATGGGCGCTCCCCAAATAGGAACCTGCATGTTTTGCTCCCCACGTTGGGGATTGTTTTACTCGGGATGGGATGGCTTTGGCATGTTTGGGTCGCTGAAGTGGGTGGGGGGTTGTGGGGGGTGGGTTCGGTGGGTCACTGGGCACTTTTTTCTTGTACACATATTGCACCCCTTTGGTCTCATCTACAGTCTCTCTCTCACATTACTTAATACATCTGACCATAACATTCCATGGGTTGTAACGTAAAGTTCCTCACCTGGAATGTGCGCGGCTTAAATAGTCCCAAGAAAATACGGTCCGTGCTAGCACAGCTAGACAGACTGAATGCCCAGGTGGTATTCCTACAGGAGACGCATCTTACACAGCAATCGGAAAAGAATGTAGGCTCCCGATGGGCTGGGCTGAGGGTGGCCTCCTCTTACTCCTCTTACGCACGTGGGGTGATGATTTTGGTGAAGAAGGGGGTCCCTTTCATTGTGCTGCACACGGAAACTGACACGCAAGGCAGGGTAGCGGTTATCCATGGGCATCTTGGGGGCATGGAGGTCCTTTTAGTGAATGTCTACGGCCCAAATGTTGACGACCCTTCCTTTTTTGCAGATGTTTGGCGCCGCATCTCTAAATTCTCTTCAGCTGCGTTGCTCTGGGGGGGCGATTTTAATGCCTGCTTGGACGGACACTTAGACAAACAGGGGAGCGGTGCGCTGCGCCACAGCCAAGCGACTGAGGCAATACTGGGGTTTCTGGACGCAGGGAATATACGAGATATCTGGCGCGTGCGGCATCCCGGTATACGGGAAAGCACATTTGTGTCTACGGTGCATGGCTCATGATCCCGCTTGGACTACTGGCTCCTCTCTGAGATAGCATGTACCTGGGTTATAGATGTATGCCACTTGGCCAAAACATTGTCGGACCACTCCCCCGTGCTCTTAGAGATGCAAGTCCCTACCTGTGAGCGCCCCCGTTTCATTGGCGATTGCAACCCTCCTCACTTACAGACCAGGTGTTTAGATGCACCGTTGGCGCGGCCATCAGTGACTTTTTTAAAGAAAACGCTGGATCGGTAGACAGCCCTGGGACTCTGTGGGAGGCATTTAAAGTTACCATTAGGGGCATCTGCATGGGTGCACAGGCGGGGGTTCTAAAAGACCTACGACGCCGAATGCATAAACTGGCAGATGAGATATCTGCTTTAGAACGCGAATACACACAACACCCTGCCCCACATATCCTTGCTACCATTCGGGGGTTGGTAACTGAGTATAATGACACTGCGGATCAGGAGATAGCACACAGGTCACAACGCTTTACGGCGCAATATTATGGGGAGGGGGGCCGTCCCAGTCGCTCAGTGGCCCAGAAACTGACTGCACCTCGGACTCCGGTCTACATCACGGAAATGCTGGACTCTGGGGGAGTGCCGCGCTATACAACCCCGGAGATAAGTGCGGTGGTGTTGGATTACTACTCCAACCTTTATGGACAACGTGGGCATGTGTCAGCTACTGATATACATGCCTATCTAAATGACGTAGCTCTAGGCTGGCTGTCTCTCAACCAACGCGAACACCTCACCCAACCTTTTGATGAGGACAATGTGAAAATGGCCATCATGTCCCTGCCCACCAGCAAAGCTGCCGGGTTGGATGGACTCCCCAGTGAGTTCTACAAGGCTTACGCTGATGAACTGGCGCCTAGACTCCTGGACGTCTTTGCGGAAGCATATGATAGTGGTACTCTTCCCCCCACACTAAAAGAGGCCCTCCTAGTTATGCTTCTCAAGCCTGACAAGCCGGCTAACAGCTGTGACTCCTATCGTCCACTCTCTATTATAAATATTGATGCCAAAATCTTGGCGAAAATGATCGCCAGCAGGCTCCAGCCCCTGATCCCCAATCTGGTCCTCCCGGACCAGTCAGGTTTCGTCCCTGCCCGCTCTACGGCCCACAATTTGCGTACGATCTTCTCCACCCTGCATTACTTTGAAGCCGAGTTTCAAGCAGTCGCTGTGCTGCTTGATGCAGCAAAAGCATTCGATTCCTTGCAGTGGGAGTTTCTGTTTACCGTATTGCTCAGAATGGGGCTACCCCCCTTTTTCTTGAAGTGGATTCACCTTCTATACGAGGCGCCGGCCGCGCGAGTCCGGGTTAATGGTTGGATATCTACTGCATTCTCCATCCAGCGAGGCACTCGGCAGGGTTGCCCCCTGTCACCGATGCTCTTCGCACTAGCTCTGGAACCGCTGGCTTGCAAGCTTCGCCAGGGTCACGCACAAGCGGCACTGCGATTTAGACAGCGGCCATTGGTAGTCTCAATGTACGCGGATGATATGCTGCTGTATGTCCGCGAACCCGAAACATTTCTTCCAGAGGTACTTCGGGAATATGTGAAATTCGAACGCTTCTCAGGGCTCGGCATCAACTGGGCAAAATCAACGGTGCTTCCTCTTACAGCTGGCACGCGGCGTATAGAGCTGGACTTTCCTCTAACTTGGTCCACCGATCCTGTAAAGTATTTGGGGGTATGGCTTCACAGAGACCCAGAGGTAGTCGTTTCCGAAAATTATGGTAGGGCCCTAGTACAAATTACTGAACGAGCTGCGCGGTGGGCCAAACTCCCGCTCTCCTTGGCGGACCGCATAGCAATAGTTAAAATGACAATACTGCCCAAGCTTCTTTACTTGTTCATTAATATCCCTATCCGCCTCAATCTTGCGTTGTTTACTTCCTTTCAGTCAGCGCTGCTCTCCTTCGTATGGGGCGGCAAGAAGCCCAGATGCAGCTGGGAGGTACTGGTACTGCCGTTCGAGCGTGGAGGTTTCGAAGCCCCTGACCTACGCTTATATTATCTATGTGCACAGGCCCAGTTTGCCCATTATTGGTTTTTCCCACAGCACTTCCAACCGCATGTTGCTATCGAAGCTGATGCAGCTCTTCCAATGGCCCTGGCTGCGACTGCCTTGTCTGGGGGGAGTGGGGGACCACGAACTGAAATTAACCCTGCACGGCATGGGCGTGGAAGAAGCTCGCGACACGCGCACAATTGCCATATCTCTACGCCCCAAGGCTCCCACTTGCTGCACATCCAGATATCTCCGCTGCTCAAGAACCTGCAGCTCTTAAAGCATTAGGCGCGGTGGGGGTAACTCACTTAGGGGACCTCTACAAACAAGGCCAGTTCAGATCTCTTGCTGACATAAAGGGCGGAAGGGATCGGGGGTTCATGCTCGGGTTCACTTATGTGCGGGTGAGGCAGGCGATATGTGCTATTTACCCCGATTACCCAGCGGAACCCACGCCGTTGTTAGCACTGCAGGCGGTGCTGGCAGGCGCGGACCGCACTGGACTGATAACCAAACTGTACACGACGTCTCTCAGGGAAAGGGAACAGCTCGATCCCCCTTCGTACAACAAATGGGTGGCTTTAATTGGGGCCTCGCTGACACCGGAGATGTGGAGGTTCTGCTGCGTCCTTACTGGCCGACTCACTGCGAATTGCAACCTCCGCATCATCCATTTTAAATATCTGCACCAGCTGTACTATACCCCTATGCAATTGATGCGATTCGGTCTGCGGGAAAGCTCCTGCTGTGTGAGATGTGGGCAGGGGGATGCGGGCTTCTTACATCTTGCATGGTCTTGTACAAGTATATATAGATTCTGGGGTAACGTTACTGACCTGCTAACGAAAGTTGTGGCTGAACCTGTGCAATGTACTCCTGAGGTCTGTCTATTAGACTGGGTACAGTATTTAAAGCCCTGCAATCGTAGACTGGTGGCTGTCTCGACCTTGTTGGCCAAGAGGGCCGTGGCGCAGTGCTGGGGCTCTAGACTCACCCCAACTCTAAATAAGTGGGTCCGAGACTTACTGTATTGCAAAGAACAACTTGGGATCTATGCCGAGGAGCTGCCTAAAGCCTCCCGCCCTAAGGACTTTTGGGCTCCACTTTCAGCATATTTTCTTACAAACCCGGATATATAATAGATGCTGTAGACTGATGTTTATAACTGTTAATTCTTGGGACTATCATGTGTTATAATAATATAAACAGAGACGGGATGATACGCTGGGATCTTAATGCTATTTACTAGTGCCACCGGGAACGAGGGGTTGTGGGATGTGGGAGTTTTTGTGGGTTGTTTTTCTTGCTCTATGTCATAAATTGCCGCTTGTACTCACTAAATCGCTATTCCAGTTTGGCCTCCTGCATGAGGGCCCAATGTGTACTTTACAAGCTGCTCAATAAACAAAAAAAACAACAACAAAGAAAAGTTAACTATAGTCTTCCACTGGAAGAAAAAAAGACACCCCACCCCTTACTCAATGGTAACGTAGGCTTTGGACTATTTTACCTCTTGAACAGTTGCCTAACATGAATGGCACCCCCTTTGTTTTGAAGCTAAATGGAAACCGGTGTATCGGATCTTGTGCAAGGACTTCCCTAGTATGGTATTTCCTCCCTGGTGGAAAGTGTTGCATCTGTTTGACTGAGGACTTTGGGGTGGATCCCTAGCGGCGGGACAAGCATACATTTTGACATTTGTGAATGGAGAATCAAGCAGTGGTCTTGCAGATACATATTTTTGTATTGGATATACATAATTTGGCTGTGATGTTCCATTCCCTGGTGAGGGGTGTTATTAGAATAATTATAACGTTTGGGTGTGGGTTTAGATTTTTGGTTCTTTTTATAATTGTTTTGGATCAATCTTGTGGTTATTACATGATGACAATGGTAGCTGTACGATATATTGCTTGTTACTGTTATGGCATTGCTTTTAATATTATGATGGAACTATTATTCTTTTTGTCTCTGGCAAGATGTGCTGTCTTACACTTGTGGAAACATTTCAAGAAAAAAATGTACTCCCCCGCCCCCCCTCCCCCCCCTCCCAAAAAAAGACAAAAGTTGAAAACAAATATTCTACTTAAAACTACATTGGAAAATGGTTTGCTATCCAGTGGTAAATGCAAACAGGTTTAACGTTATCCAGTGGTAAATGCAAAAAGGTGAAAAAATGTCTTCCATACATGTGGTTAACTGGGGACCAGGACCCTCTATGCATGATTTGTTAATGACAGCAGCTAGTAAAAGATGGATTTGTCCTAGCTGAAAGTTTTTTTTACCTTCAGATTTCAAATATGTTCGAGAAGACGAAAGTGTTTAGTTGGGTACATCTAGAAACTGCAACCAACAAAGATTCCAGAAGTTGGTGAAGCTGTCCAACCACAGCCTCAACAGTCACCCCAAAAAGCTATGAGCAATAAAAATGATGAAGCAGCTGAGGTTGTGCCTTTTTTGGGTAGGGTTTGGTTTGGGTCCCAGACTTCCAGAGATCAGAATTGTCTAAGGGACATCTGCTGTAAATGTTTTTGTAGTTCTGTTACCATAACAAAAAGTCCTCCGACGAACAGAACAAGTTCATCAGGCCACGGTTTTCAGTTAGTGGTGACTTTCTGCAGTTTCAGTTACAGGTCCACTGCAAAGTGTCTAGTTGAAATTGGTGCAATAAAATCTTTCCCAGCAGGCACCTGCTTTCTCTTTTCTCTGGACCTCTTGCACCCTCCAATTGACGGGTTCATGCAGGCTTCTTTGGCACCACCTGGAGCCCTTTAGGCCTGTAATGCAGCAGGTGGCTGACTCAGTCAGCCTGGTTAAAAATGCAGAAGAACAAAATAAAGCAGGAGACCGGTCCATTAGGAACTCTTCATTGTAATGGCAAGCAGGGAAGGCTCTCTTTTCCAGTTCTAGGCAGAACTGTTCCTGAGAGTGGCTTAATCACAGTATATTAAAAGATAACAATGCAGCCATTGGTGTCCAGGTGTAGCCAGTCCTAATAAAATACCCACACTCGTCCCAGTTTTTCAGTAGGGTGGCACATTTCCATTCCAGAGAACATCATTTTTGTTTGCAAAATCATACCAAATGTAATGCACCCAAAATTGGTATGGCAGTTCTTTGACTCGCCTAAGTAGGCTTTCTCTTTGTCCCCCCCAGAACCATCACTAGCCCTCCTAGTTCTGCATTGGAACACTCCCCCTTGCTTTACTTGCCCCAGCCCTATATTCAAGTACTTCTAAAAATCCTGTTTGCTCCCTTTGGTCCCCATTATTGTTGGTGGTATTCGCTACTGTCTAATTACCTGTTTAGATATGTGATAATTAACTTCTCGTTGGATCGACATTTGGTTATGTCCTCTTTTCCTTCATCCTACCTGTATATTTGCAATCTTTTGTTCCTTCGGGCTGTATCACCTGCATTTGAGTGTTCAGTAGCTCTATATCTTTTCAAGAATGATATAAATCAATAGAGAAAATCATTTATTGTCCCTCTTTTCATTAATAATAGTGTTATATATCCTTTTTGTTTTCATGATGCAAATATACATGATTTCTGGTGCATAGTTCTTCCCGCATATTTCTTACCTAAAGAATCCCCAGGTGGCAGGCTGGATCCTGAAAACTCCTGCAATAGCTTCTGCACGCATGCAGGTGGTACCATCTGCCTCTTTTGTGGCTCCATCTGTTCCACTTGGGAATTGAGGAGCAGCATACAGGTGCAGTCTTCAATTTTGCTCCTGCTTCCTCTGGCACACCTTACAGATCTGATGGGGCCACCCATTGCACTTCTGCTGAGGGACCGTCCTCTGGTGCCAACTGAAATTGCTCGGAATTTGACTGCCCTACTTCCGGCACTGGGTGTTGCCTCTGTTCCTTTGCTGAAAGCCTTGACAGATGTTGCTCCATTAGTGCCACTGCAAGCTCCAACGTTGATAGTGCAGGATCTGTTGATGCCTATGTACATTTGGTCCCTTGTTAAAGCAAGGATTTGCCCTATTTCATCACTAAAGCGCAGCTTTGTATTAAAGATGACACCCTTGCATTTCATCTCCTCTGATTTGACTCTATCCAAATGCCTGATCTAATCCAACATAATATGAATAATATGGGGTGGACAATTTATTCCTCCACGTTATTCTAATGCTGGTCTTTATTTGGATTTACAGAATGGCACAGGCCTTGACATTTCACTTGATTTAGCTCTTGATTTGACCCATGGCCCCATCCCTGCCCCCCTGTAAGACTTCACTTTATTTGCTTCTCCTAACTGAGGAGAATAAAGCTAAACTATTTAAAAAAAAACACAATCCTTTAGCCTGGCATATGAATTCTTCAATCCTTCTGGCTTTCTGTCTCGCAAAACTAGTTCTTTTGTTCGGCTCCTGGAAGTTGGATCTCAAAGAATATGTGAGGTTTCACACCTCTATTTTTTGGATGAAATTGAATAAACAGAACTGTTTTTTTCATTTCACTCTATCTTTAAGATAATACTGTCGAGTAAGGCCATTTTCTTGCTGATTTCTGACAGATTTTCACTTTAGAAATGCCTTCTCTTTTTGAGAAGTGCCCCTCCTGTGGAAGGAAAATGGTTCTCTCTGACCCCTACCAGGTCTGTGTGGTGTGTCATCTAGTCTCACACTCTAAGTACTACGACATCTGTAAAAATAAAATGTCTAAAAGGACTTTGAAGGAGCAGGAAGATATCTGACTCAGAGGAATGATGCTGAACATGAGCATGGAGGAGGAAAGGAAGAAGAGCAGGCTTGAGAAATCATCCCCTCATGCTTCAGCTGAAAAGCAATATGCTTCTAAGAAGGACTCTCGCCGAGCGAGCTCTAAAGAAAGGAGATCTTCGGGGAAACCTCTATGGCAACATTTTTTTTTTGGGGGGGGGGGAATTTTGCATAACTGGTTCCTAGGAAAGCACTGAGTGGTTAAAATATAGCAATATACAGTTCCTACAAATGTTACATCATATTAATCGGGCGAAAGATACAATATCAAGTACATGGAGGAAAATGCGTGGATAATGGGAAGCCTAGGTTATCCGCTGCAGGCAAATGTGGGGAAGTATTGACCATAGGTGTGAATTCAAGACAAGATTGTGGGTTCAGTCCCCATAATCGACAACATTCTTCACATCACTCACGATCGCCCTCAAAAAGGTATTGCTTTAAGCACGTTGGATTCTATTTGCTCGCCAGTGAAGTCGGTTTTGATGTTTGCTTCCCATTGATAACATAGAAAGAATGCTAAATGCCCTCACCCTGAAAGATCAGTAGTGTTGAAGACTATCCATCGTTTGATGTGTTTAAAGATGCCAGCGATGTCGACATCTAAACTGGCATCGAAATAGACGGTGGTAGGACTTTCATCTATGTTGTCGAAGACTAATCACCTTTCAGCGTCACTCCTGGAGAAATCAACAGGTCATGCTTCCTCTGAAAAACTGCCTCCTCCTGGGAAGGAGCTCCACAGAGGGAGATTTGGAGAAAGGAGATCTTCAGGAAAATATCAATAGGACCATTGTAAACATTGCTCAAGTTCGCAGTCAAAGTTACTGGCATCAACATAAAGAGCATTGGTCCCTGCTTGGTCTCCGGCGAAGGCGGGTTCAAAGTCTGCTTCTCATTGACATCATGGACAACATGCAGAATACGTGTATTTTGAAAGATCGTCACTTTCCACATGGAATTCTACCCACCGTTTGACATGTTCAAGGACGACTGTTAACGATGTCTAAACTGGCTCTATTGATGTCGGTAGGACTTTCATCTATGAAATCTAAGACTGATCACTGTTCGACGTTGTTCCTTTCAACGTCAAGAGAAGCCATAGGGCTCACCATCACCTATGACTTTTAGTACTTATGATGTGTACTCCATCTCCATCAATTAGGTCTTTGGCCTTAACATTACCTCTGCATTCACTGCTAATAGCATGGCCTTATCAGTAAGCTGTGTCTTCTGATGTGACATCTTTGGCCAGATGTACGTAGGTGAGGGTTTGCTATTACCAAATAGCTAGTTTGCGATTCACTATTTGGTAATAGCAAACACCTATGTAGGAAAGTGTGCTTTACACTTTCTGCGATTGCCTTTGGGCTGCAAATAGACTTACCTCATTAATATTCATGAGGTAGGTCCCAGTTTGTGACCCATTGGCAATTGCAACAATCACAGGGATGGTGGCATGCTGGGGTCAGCAGACTACCTTGTCTGTGATTGCTTTTCAATAAAGCAATGTTTCTTTTTTTTGTAAATGCATCCCGCTTTTCTTAAAGGAAACTGGGATGCGTTTGAAAAAGAAAAATTTGAAGTTTTCTTTTCATTTTTATGAGTAGGCAATGGTCTATAAGACTACTGCCTGCTCTTAAAAAATATTTTTGCAAACATTCACAAAAGGGAAGGGGTCCCTTGAGGATGGGTTACCACCTACTTGAAGTAGGTGCTAAAATGCGAATATTTTGCAACCGCATTTTAGTCGCAAAACATTCACACATACTAGTGCGATTCGGCATTAGGAAGGGCTGCCCTTAACACGCCCCTTCCTAATACTGAATCGCAAACCCAATTTGCGATTCAGTAGTAGGTTACTGAATCACGAAATAGGACCTAGTACATTTAAAAAATTCTCCTGGGAATCGGGCTGTTTGCAACCTCAAAAAAGGTTTGTTCATTTGGCCCCTTGTTTTTAGGTCGAGCATTCGAGACCTCTTGTATATACTTTAATATATGCTTATATGTGTATGTACTTTGTGGGCTCTGGAGATCAGCCCTAGGACTAGCCTGCTTCCGCTTAGGGACTTTTTTTTCTGTTCAACTGCCTCTATTTAACTGTCTTAATAGAAAATGACCAGCAGAGGTCAGTAAAATATCAGAATTGCTTTCTGCTTAGGGACTTTCTTTTTTTTTTATTTTTCTGGCAACTGCCTCTATTTAACTTTCTTGATAGAAAACGACCAGCAGAGGTCACTAAAATACCGGAAGCACTTTAGCATTCTCTAGATTCTAGTCCATAGAAATTGTCTTCCATGAGCACCCGTAGACAATAATATTTTTTTCAAATCTTGTATTTTCAGTGATATGACCACAGAAGGCCCTGATTTTATATTCAAAACAAAGCTTTGGACTATACCATTTCCCGCTGAAAGGCAATGTTTCTCTCCATGTGTTCCCATACCTGGTGTGTCACGCAGTTTGGTGCTTATTTTCCCTCCATGTTAAAGAACAGTAGATGTTTCAGCACCCAGGCTAATGTGCTGCATAGCTAAATACATATAAGGTCCCAAAGGCGAGCCCGATTGCATTGCAAATGCTTGTTTAAACCTGGTCTTTGACTCTAACACTGAAGAAAAGAATAGTATGACCTTTCACGAGGTCCTATCCAGGTGAGTGACTGAACATCCGGATCCCGAGCAGGACGTTAGTAGGTACTACAGCGGGCGGTCTGCCTTGATGAAAGTGTGATTATAGGCACTGCCCCCCTCCGGATCCATGTTTCCCTAATCACGAGCAACTAAAATTCATAAAGAAGTTGGGTGAAAATTGTAAGTTACGAATGGTCCCACCCTACATACGCATACCTTAGTGTGTGTGCATTCCCTAGCATTTCGATCCTGAAGAAAGCTAATGTGACTCAAACAGCACTCCTATTTGGCTGAAACATGTCGACCTAACACTAGGATGTGAGAGATCACTCATTTCTCTCCACACATCCCCTATTATTGTTTTGAACCCTTCCCAAGGAATCCACAATTAAAATATTTTCCCTATGGGCGGATATCCTGGAGGTAGTTTTAAAATTCACTCACAAATTCTCCACATTACACAAAGAAACCAGCTCCACCGTAATTAGGTATCATAGCTCACCTATAATGCATTCAGTATCTTAGGTGGGAACCCAGTGAAGAAGCATGTCAACAGCTAGGTTTGTGGGTGAGGTTTCTTTTAAAAAACCTAATTGTTTGTCTGAGAAATAAGTGAAAGACATTTGTGACTGTACATTGGGATGGCAGGGAGCTCATTCTCATTTGTTTGATATATTGATAAGGGGAAGAATGGGCTCTCCTCTTCTTCTCACTCTTTTTGTTTATAGAGCGACTAAACTAAACATTCCTCCGGAGGCTCCACAGTCAACAGTTTCTGTAATTCCATAGTAATTCCAGAAACTTTATAGCTGAGAGCAGCTCTGAAGCATTTAATGTCTTTAGTACCAGTTTTGCTTCACATCACAGAGGAGAAGTTCCATACTCCTGCCACTGCAAAAGCTGGCACACCAAGTCTCTTGAAAAATGCAAGGCACCGCAACAGGATCCAGACTTCCTAAAAAAGACAGCAAAACTGGATTCGGTCATAGTATCTTTCGTGAGAAGGAGGCACACTTTAGCTCTGGCATCTACAACTCCCCTATAGTGGGAAAGCAAATGTCTTAATGCTACTGGTACAAAAGTATGTAGTATGATGGCTACACATTCAAAGAATGCCAGTGCAACGACATTCCTCAGAAGATACCAGAGGAAAAGCTGCAAATGCATGCGATCCTTTATCAGTGACCTGTCAAAATATCAGCAACATGACTTTTCTGAAATGCTGCATGAAAATTGCGATTCTCCTATTACCATGACTAGAGAATCTGGATTTCATTAAAGACACGGAGGCTAACATTATGCATAATCTTTTAATGCAGTCTCCAAGCAGCCGCATACATCACAAAGTAAAGGGTTCCAGAATAGAACACCACAAGTATACAATAGGCATGAGCCACCAACAATCTGCCTCTTTTAAATGTGGAGAAGAGGAAATAAGTCCCAAACTTTAGTCTTCTAAACACTTTTCTCAAACCAAAACACAAGATGAAGGACGAAGGAGAACGAAGAAGGAAACGGAAGTCCAAGCCACTTGAAACTATCAAACGTTACCTGAAAAAGAAAGAAATGTAAACAATTCCAGAAAGGTTAGAATAGCAAACAAAGCAAATACAATTATATATTAAAAATTAATATTAAAGCGAATAAATATTTTACAATAGTAAGCTTTGAGATAAAACGAAACATTTTCAATAAAAGGTATACAGAGAGAAAATTATATAAAGTAAACCTTAGCCTTCCGAGGGAAGGGATGGGTGGGATAATGTTAGCCTCCGTGTCTTTAATGAAATCCAGATTCTCTAGACATGGTAATAGGAGAATCGCAATTTCATTACAAGAACGGAGGCTACATTATGCATGTTGGTAGCATTGTAAGACTACATCAGACGTGTTCGATAGGTTTACAGGAATGGCGTGCGAAGGTACTAGCATTAGACCAGTCGGCAGCTTTGAGAATATCGTCCAATTTACCACCGGACCAGAAAGATTTACTGGCCATAGCACCTCTGAGTGAGTGAGCTTGGAATTTACTTAAATCAATACCTGCTAAACTCATGACATTTTTAACCCATCTGGCAATGGAAGTAGAGGTTATACCTCTAGGAGGTTTAACAAAGGATATAAGTAATTGATTTACACCCTGGGCACGAAGACCATTCATTCTGCAATCATATTCTCTCATGCAGTCCACCACACATAGTTTTGGAAATATATCAAACCGTGGATAAAAAATAGAATCAGACATAGTCTTGGTTCTTCTAATTAGTTCAAATTTGACACCAAACATATTATAGGATCTGTTGGTGATATCAAGAGCCTTGACGTCAGAAGCTCTTCGACATAGATTAAACATAGCAGAGTTGCGAGTTTGATGGACAGAAATTTCCTGTTCAACTGGGAATTATCAGGCCAACTAGAAAAGAGATCGAGAATTAATTTAACGTCCCAAAGAGAATCGTATTTAGGTTTAGGGGTCTCCTTAAACGAATACTCTTCATTACTCTACAAACAATAACATTTTTACCTACGGTTTTACCGTTGACAAGAACATGGCCAGCAGAGATAGCTGATCTATAGCAGTTGATAGTTCTATAGCTGAGACCCCTCTCGAATTGTTCAACAAGGAAATTTACTATGTCAACAATAGGTGCTTCCAAGGAATCCAAGTTCCTCTCCACGCACCAACGTACCCAGCATCTCCATATATTGTTGTATCTGTAGTGAGTACCTGGGGCCCAAGACTCTCCGAGGAGAGTTGTGCTGTTGACAAAAGCCCTGAGATTTCATTGGATCTCCTGACACTCTCCAGGCAAGTAGGTGGAAACTCCCGCTCTGAGTTAGGGGGTGATCTTTTACATTTACGTTTGTAAGGAGATTCTCTACAAGAGGAATCAAGAAGGGGGGTTTGCAAGCTAGTACTAGAGTGGTTGGGAACCATGCCTGTGAAGGCCGGAAAGGGGTTATTAGGACAAGGCAGCATTGATCTTGTCTGATTTTCTGTAGAACTCTCTGGATCATGGCAAAGGGTGGGAAGGCGTATGCCTTGACATCTTTCCAGGGTTGGAGAAAGGCGTTCACTGCCAGAGCACCCGGGTCGGACATCCAACTGAAGTAGTTCTCTAGTTGGAAAGTTATTCTGCTTGCAAAGAGGTCTATTTCTAGGGGTCCCCAAATTATGTTGAGACGCTGGAAAACGGAAACATTGAGTTTCCAGTCGCTGTGGTCTGAGGAACCTCGAGTTCCAATCTGCATAAATGTTCAATTTGCCTGGGAGGAATTCCGCTCTGAGAGCAATCTTGTTTTCCAGGCAGAACATCCAAAGTTTTTTTGCTAAATTCGAGAGGTCCGCGGATTTTGTGCCTCCCAGCCGGTTTATATATGCTACTGCGGACATGTTGTCCATCTTTAAGATGACTGATCTGCCCTGGAGAGAATCTTTGAAGCTCATTAATGCGTAAAGACCAGCTGTCAGTTCTAAATAATTTATGTGGTGAAAAGACTCCTCTTGCGACCAGATACCGCCCGTATTCTGATCGAGAAGGCAAGCTCCCCAGCCGTGAAGGCTCGCATCCGATTCTAAAATAAATTCTGGAACAGAACCGAAGATTGCTTTGCCATTCCAGGCGTCTAGATTCTCTAGCCACCAGGCTAGTTCTGATTTTGCTTCTTGATCCAGGATAATGCGATCTCCGTACCAAAGACCGGACCTGAGGGCCCTCGCTTTTACTCTTTGAAGAGCCCGATAGTTTAGGGGTCCCGGGAAGATGGCTTGGATGGAAGAGGAGAGGAGGCCTAGCAGTCTGGCTAGTTCCCTTAGAGTAAGGTCTTTTTGATTCAAGACATGTCTTATTTCTTTTCTGATCTTGGTTATCTTCTTTGAAGGAAGTAAGAGCAGACACTTCGTTGTGTCTACGGTGAAGCCTAGGAATTCCAGGGTTCTGGAAGGAGACAAAATTGATTTCTCTTTGTTTATAATGAAGCCTAAGTTTTCTAGAAGGTCCATTACAGTCTTCAGATCTTTGAGTAACTGAGAATGGTCTTGGGACATTATGAGGATGTTGTCTAGGTATACGATTACGCGAATACCTCTCCCTCTCAAGGATGAGGCGATAACTCTCATGACCTTGGTGAAGCACCAAGGGGCGGAGGAAAGGCCGAATGGTAGGGCCTGAAACTGGTACAGGTGGTTTTTCCACATGAACTGAAGGAAGGGGTGATGGATTTTGGCCATCGAAATGGTAAAGTATGCATCTTTTAGGTCTAGTTTGACCAGCCAGTCTTCCTTTAAAAGCAAATCCCTCAGGAGATGGATACCTTCCATCTTGAAATGTCTGTAAACCAGATACTTGTTCAATTCCCTCAAATTTATAACGGGTCTCCAGCCCTTGTCCTTCTTTTCTACGAGAAAGAGTGTACTTAAGGTTAACATTTCTAGTGGGCCTTCTGTTATTGCTCCGTTCTGGAGCATAGAGGATATTTCTTCCTCTAATATTTTTTGTTGGTCTAGAGGGAGTGGTATGTCTTTGGGGAAAAAAGATTGTAAAGGTGTGTTCGAGGCATATGAGCTGCAGATTGTACACTGTGCATAGATCGCCATCTGGTGTTGGACTCGGATGCTTGCACTTTGTTGTTGTCTTGGAAGAGTCTTTTGTAGTCACGAGATAGGTGACTCCTCCTTTGGACGATAGTGCGCATGGGCATCGACTCCATCCTAAGATTGTTTTTTTCCGCCGTCGGGTTCGGATGTAACTTCTGCGCTCCGGTTCGGTACCTGTTTTTCCAAACCTTTTCGACACGCAAACTCTCTACAACTCGACGGTATTGTTTTCGATCGCGTGATCTTCGACGCGCATCTCCACTACTCGATTCCAGTCATCGACGCGGGCCGTTGGGCCTATTGACGCCGTTCGGGCCTACAACTCATGGAAAGGACTCCATTTAAAAAACGCCCCCAGTGTGGAGCAAAATTCCCACACAGTGACCATCACAAGGTCTGTAACCTGTGTCTCTCGCCCGAACACAACGAGAACACTTGCCAGGCCTGCGCCTCTTTTCGATCCAAGAAAACCATCCGTGATCGCCGGGCCCGACGACACATCATGGCGCAGAGTTCAGCTACGGCACCAGTGGACATCTTCGATGAAGGCCCCGATGTTCCGGAGGACGATTCTGAAGACCTGCAGATCGTGTCCGGAGCAGACGACTCGGACTCAGACGACCACATCACTCCTGGTCAACGAGTGAGTTCTACTGCCCCTACCCCAACTCCACCCGAAAAAACCAAGGCCCTGGTCAACACTTCGCCTCCTGGCCCCAGTCGCGACCAAAAACAAACTTCAGAAGCCTCGGGCTCGGCTCCGAAGACAAAGAACAGACCTTCCGGCAGCTCGGAACCGAGCAAACCATACCTCACGGTCCCGCAGGCACCTTCGGCACGGAAGACCGGAGACCAACCTACTCCCAAAAAGAAGTCGGCACCGACCACCTCGACGCCGAAACCTTCGGCTCCGAAGCCAAAACCTTCGGAACCGAAGAACGTTCCTGGCTCCATAACCAAGCCGAAGGACCCTAGACCAATCCCTAAGGCCTCCGAGCAAAAATCAAAACCTCGTTCGGACCCGAAGAAGTCGGCGCCGAAAGAGGTTACCGAACGGGAAGAACTTTTCCAACCGGATCCTGTCGATCCCAAGCAGAAAAAGCTTCACATAGACCCTAAAACAGGACATGTGGCTACTGTTCCACACAAGAAGAGGAAGTTGGACTCATCAGACACTCCTGCAGTGCCAGAAAAAAGACTGTGCCACTTCCCCTATAAGGCCCTCTTCTCCTGTCTTTCCTTCTGAGCCTGTTCTTCCTCCTAAACCTGTCCTTCCTCCTGAGCCAGTTCTTCCTCCTAAGCCTGTCTCTCCTCCACAACCTCTAACACTTCCACCATATTCATCACCACCACAAGATAATCTTGATGATGACGTAGGGGGTGGAGGAGGCATCAATGACCCTTTCACTGATCCTGACAATGATACAGACGCACCACAGGACGATTGGGACGATTATTATGACCCAATTGGTCCCCCAGACCTCCCTGCTCCCCAGCCATATCCAACAAAACCATCTCCCCCAGATGACAACATTGGTTTTGGACAACTGGTCAATAGAGCTGCTCTGTACCATGGTGTCCCCATACATTCAGACCCTGCAGAAGAGGACTTCCTTCTAGACACCTTTGAACAGTCCCAAAAAACTGTCCAAACCCTGCCTATGTTAAAAGGGGTCATTAAACATGCCCCAGACATATTCAGAGACCCAGTCAGGACTAGAATTCTGAATCCCAGAATTGATAAAAAGTATAAACCCTCCCCTGACGATCCCACCTACATCAAGGGGCAGCTACCCTTAGACTCACTAGTAGTTTCTAACGCTAGAAAACGCGCCAACTCTCAAACCTCCGGTGACACACCACCTCCGGATAAGGAATCTAAGTTGCTAGATGCCTCGGGCAACAGAGTCGCTGCTCAAGCAGCTAATCACTGGCGCATAGCAAACACCCAAGCATTACTTGCTAGATATGATAGGGCTCACTACGACCGACTAGAGACCCTATTACAACATCTGCCTGATCAATACAAAACCCAGGCAAATGATTTGATTCAGGAGGGCAAACTCATAACCAACGCATCAATTAAGTGTGCCCTAGATGCAGCTGACACAGCCTCTAGATCTGTCAATACTAGCGTGCTACTCAGACGACATGCCTGGTTACGCATTTCAGGTTTTAAACCAGAGGTCCAAACAGCTATCCTTAACCAGCCGTTCAATCAAGAGCACCTTTTTGGACCGGCTGTAGACCTCATACTAGAAAAAATGAAGAAGGACACAGAGACTGCTAAGTCCATGGGAGCATTGCAGTCTCCATCCACACGCGGTTCCTTTCGTCGCTCCTTCTATAGGGGAGCATCCAAAAACACTGCAACAGACACCGCCTCCTCTTCATATAAAAACACCACTCACACATCCCCCAATAGAGGATATTTTAGAGGCTGATACAGGGGAAACAACAACAAGGGCAGAGGCCGAGGTGGTAACAACACTCGTACCTCCCCGCTCCTAAACAGTGACTTACCTCCGCTCCCTCCAGACCATTCCACTCCGGTCGGGGGGAGACTTTCACAGTTCCTACCTGTCTGGGATTCCATCACAACAGACAAGTGGGTAAGACAAATTATCCAGAATGGTTACTGCCTCGAACTTACAGCAACCCCGCCCAACATTCCACCCAAACAGCGTCCAATGTCCACAGAACACATTACGCTCTTAAAGCAAGAGGTTCTCTCACTGCTTCAAAAGCATGCAATAGAACCAGTTCCCTTACACCATCAAGGAACAGGGGTTTACTCACTGTATTTCCTAATCCCCAAAAAGGACGGGACCCTAAGGCCAATCCTCGACCTCAGACCCCTCAATCTCTACATACAGTCCGATCACTTCCATATGAGCACCCTGCAACAGGTTCTTCCACTGATGCAACAAGGCGACTTCCTTGCCACACTAGATCTCAAGGACGCCTACTTCCACATTCCCATGCACCCTGCTCACAGGAAGTATCTAAGGTTCATAGTGGACGGACAACACTATCAGTTCACCGTCCTACCATTCGGGGTCACCACTGCACCCAGAGTGTTTACAAAGTGCCTTGCAGTAGTAGCAGCGCACCTAAGAAGACAACAAATCCACGTCTTTCCATATCTCGACGACTGGCTAATAAAAGCCAAGTCATTCAACCAGTGTGTTCATCACACTCATCAAACTATCCAGCTGCTACACGACTTAGGATTCACAGTAAATTACCCCAAGTCAAATCTCCAGCCCTCCCACATACATCACTATCTAGGAGCCACAGTCGACACTTCCAAAGCTCTGGCATATCCAAGTCCAGCCAGGATAGCCAGCATACAAGCCCTAAGCAGCAAATTTCAACCGCAGCACTCCCTCCCAGCAAGGGTATTCATGCAACTCATAGGAATGATGGCCTCTTGCATCTTTATCGTACCTCATGCAAGACTTCAGATGCGCCCCTTACAGGAATGCCTAGCACGACAGTGGAACCAAGCTCAAGGCCATCTTGCAGATCTGGTGTTGGTAGACAGCCCCACACATCGCTCTCTGCAGTGGTGGAACACACGACACCTGTCCAAAGGGCGGCCGTTCCTCGAGCCAATTCCACAGATAGTACTAACAGCAGACGCATCACTCACCGGTTGGGGAACCCATCTCCTAGACCATACAATTCAAGACAAATGGACCACTCAACAGAAAGTGCTCCATAATACTTGCTGATTTCGCGCTGTTCGTATTTTTAAACATTAAGAGTTTTTAACATTTAGGGCCCGATTCTGATGCGGGTTGGAAAAGCTTCCCGACCGAGGGCCTGATTCTGATGCGGTTAGGAAGGCCTCCTAACGGCATTTGCTCCTTCCAAATCGGATCGGGAACGTGTCTTCCCGACCGAGGGCCCAATTCTGATGCGGTTAGGAACAAATGTTCCCATTGAAGTCAATGGGAGTTCAACCAAATCGTATCTGGAAGCATCCGGATGCATCCTACTCCGCCGGTCGGACTTTCCTGATCCGAGTGGGTCGGACACCATTTCCCAACCGATTCCGTCAGGAAGCTTTTCCAACCCGCATCAGAATCGGCCCCTTAATCTTTTTACCTGTCTGATTGGCTCTGCTCTTTTTTCGCGGTCCCCGTTCCGTCACGGCAAACAGTGCCGATTGAACGGAGGGACAGACGCGACTCCGCCAACACTACTCCTCACTTCCTGCCCACGGGTATATGTGTCAGAGGGTTTGCCGGCTGCGCAGCAGTTGGTATTTGTGCGCCGCGCGGCTAGTCACTGTGTTTAATCTCGCTGCTACTGCACTGTTTTGCACATTAATTTTTCGACCTATAATACTTGCTGCTACTGCTATTTGCACGTTGTTTTAACTTGAATAATACTTGCTGATTTCGCGCTGTTCGTATTTTTAAACATTAAGAGTTTTTAACATTTAATCTTTTTACCTGTCTGATTGGCTCTGCTCTTTTTTTGCACTCCTCGGTCCGTCACGGCAAACAGTGCCGATTGAACGGAGGGACAGACGCGACTCCGCCCACACTACTCCTCACTTCCTGCCCTTGGGTATATGTGTCAGAGGGTTTGCCGGCCGCGCGCAGCGGGCGCGCCAAAGGCAAGCTTGTCTGCGCCCGTCCGCGCCTGGATCGCGCCCCGCGCCGGCCATGCTGCTGGGTTTAGAAGAGGTAAGGCCATTTGTTGGTTGCGTGATGACTTGATGTGTCTACAAGGCGTATCTTGCCCAGAAGCACACCTGATTGACTTAGCTAAAACCTCTCTGCCGCATAGCTGCGGCGCATGCGGGCAGCTTCTAAACCGGGGTAAGGCCTCTAATCTTAGAAGGATAATCCCCCGGGGCGCGGGGATCGAGCGCAACGTTAAAATCAAGGCGTGCCTCATCAATTGCAGATCGCTGCCCAAGCATGCGGAGGATGTCTGGTCAATTTTAATTGAGGCTATTTGGGATGCTATGTTCTTAACGGAAACCTGGTTAAACACGGACGCGATGTCTACTATTGCACTAGCTACCCACCAGGTTTCAAAATGTGCTATGCCAATCGAGAGGGCGGAAAAAGGGGAGGTGGGGTGGCTATTATTTTTAAAGACTCTTGGGAGCTTGTGTCCTCGGCCCCTCTCCTTGTTCAGGGCATAGAGGGGCTTAATTTTTGTATACAAATTAACCCCTCGTTTGCCATAGCGGGCATTCTGATCTATAGACCACCTGATTGTGTAACAACTGCATCACAGGCTCTGTGCAATTATGTTGCTCAAAAATCGGTACTGTATTCCAATTTTATAGTCCTGGGAGATTTTAATCTGCATGTGGACGACTCGAACTGTCCACAAGCAATGCAACTGGTCGCCTCCTTAGCAGGTGCCAATCTTGTACAACAAGTGTCTTTCCCGACCCACAATGCGGGACACACCTTGGATTTAGTCTTCACTAATATCACTACCATTGATATAGAGACCTCATCCCCGCTGGTCTGGTCAGACCACTATCTGATCCCCTTCTCATTTACTCTGCCAAGATCTGGTCAAGCTAAAAACTCGTGTTTTATTCAAAAAAGAAATTGGAAGAACCTGTCCGAAGCTTCATTAAGCCAGATTCTGCAGGACAATTACCCCCGCCTATCCTCTGACCCCAATGTAGATGCAGCTGCTATACATCAATGGATTGCCACTGCGGTGGAGTCAGTTGCGCCGGTCACAGTAGTAAAATCTACCAGATTGTCCCCTTCTGCTCCCTGGTTCTCCGATGCCCTCAAAGAGTTAAAAAGTAGGTGCAAAAAATTAGAACGCCAGTGGAGGCTACACTACTGTGACCTAGCTAAGGTAACCTACAAAAAAGCTTTAAAAGATTTCCATAAATCCCTAAAAGCAGCCAGGCGGGACTATATTGTGACACGCATCCATAATGCGGACCACGCCAGTACAGAGGTTTTTAAAGTAGTTCAAACCTTTCTCAAACCAAGGCAATAGAGACTGAAATAATCCCGTCCCTAGCCTTATGTGAAAAAATTGCAAGTCATTTTGATACTAAAATCCTAAAGGTCTACGACTCCTTTTCACCCCCGGAGGCAACTGAGAAATCGGATCTCCCACAGGGCATGGGTGAGGTTTTCCCATTCACCAACTTCACACTGATTTCGCCTCAGGATGCACTAGTTGAAATCCAAAAATGCCGCTCTGGCGCCTCTGATGATCCTTGCCCTCCCAAATTGTGGAAAATGTTGGCCCCCTGTTTGTTGGGAGGATTACTTCATATTTGGAACACCTCTCTAGATACAGGCATCTTCCCTGATCAATGGAAGCATGCTACACTTCTCCCTTTGCGAAAGAAACCAAATGGAGACCCAGGCAACCTTAGCAATCTTAGGCCCATCTCTCTGCTCCCCGCCCCAGGAAAAATGCTTGAGAAGTTGGTCCAGCGCCAACTGACCACTTTTATTGAGCAGAATAGTGCTTTGCACGACACACAATCGGGTTTCCGGGCTGGTTTCAGTACGGAGACCGCTCTCCTTGAGGTGGCAGAGTCGGTAAGATGGTCATTGGATTCAGGAGCATCAGCTCTGCTGGTGCTCCTGGATCTGTCCGCCGCGTTCGACACGGTCGACCACTCCATATTGACCCAGAGAGACTACAAGGGGTGGGCTTTGGTGGGAAAGTGCTGTCCTGGATGACATCCTACCTGAGCGGGCGTACTCAGCGAGTTGCCCTTCAACCGTTTGAATCTAAACCAAAACAGCTCTGGTGCGGCGTCCCCCAGGGCTCAGCATTGAGCCCTCTGCCTTTTAACCTATACTTAGCTCCACTGTTTTCCCTGATTGCCAACTGGGGTGTGAAGGCAATTTCCTACGCTGACGACACCCAGTTGGTCTTTCCGTTTAAAGAGCGGTCGACAGAGGCCTTCAAGAACTTCAAGGGCTGTCTGTGTGATATAGCTCTATGGATGAACTCAAATAAATTGAAACTTAACGCTGAGAAGACAGAGGTTCTGTTCTTTGGGAAAGGCCCAGTGCCAGACTTTGATTTATGGTGGCCGTCAGAAATGGGCCCACCTCCATCACCTGCCACACGCCTCCGTAATTTAGTGGTGAGATGGGAGGCGGACCTCTCTTTCTCAGCCCAAATACAGCAGGTCTCTGCAACTTGTTTCAGTAAATTAAAAAACCTTAGGAAAGTGTTACACTTCCTACTGGAAGATTGCCGTAAATCAGTAGTCCACGCCACAGTTACATCTAGGCTGGACTACGTAAATAGCTTGTATCTTGGTCTCCCCAATTATGCCATCTGTCGCCTTCAGATGATACAGAATGCGGCTGCGAGACTGGTTCGTCGCATACCTTTTCGACACCATGTCTCTCCGCACCTACAGAAGCTTCACTGGCTTCCAGTGGAGAGGAGAATAAAGTTTAAGGCCTTGACACTGGCCTACCGGGCCCTCTACGGAAAATGCCCTGGTTATCTGAAAGACAGACTGTGCCTTTATAAACAAAATCGTACGCTGCGTTCCAACTCCCACAATCTGATATGCACCCCATGCTTTGCGAAATCACGCTTGGGCGGTAGAGCATTCACGGTTAGAACGGCTTCTCTGTGGAATGCTCTACCAGAGTTCCTGCGACAGGCCAAATCAGAAGCCTGTTTCAGAAAGGCCCTGAAAACATGGCTCTTTTTGGCAGACTAATATGGTCCGTTGGACCCCGGTGCTTACTCCGGTCGCAATTACCTGCTGCTTCCAGCGCCGGGACACCCCTGTTTGGGGTAGCTGTCGCGCTTTATAAGCTTCAGTATTATTATTATTATTATTATCAACCACCTGGAATTACTAGCAATATTCCTAGCATTAAAATCATTCCAACAACATCTACAACACAAGACTGTCCTGATCCGCACGGACAACATGACAGCCATGTACTACATACAAAAACAAGGGGGCACACATTCTCTGCAGCTGTCCCAGCTCGCACAAGACATTTGGAGATGGGCCATTCCACAGACTATATACCTGCTAGCAGAACATCTTCCAGGGATTCACAATCAGATTGCGGATCTGCTAAGTCGACAGACACAGCAGATACACGAATGGGAACTTCATCCCCAAGTTCTCCAGCCCTTTTTCCACATGTGGGGCCAACCAGACATAGATCTGTTCGCCACACACGCAAGCATAAAATGCCCAACCTTCGCCGCCAGGTTCCCACACCCATTGTCCAAAGGCAATGCGATATGGATGAACTGGTCAGGCAAATTTGCGTACGCTTTTCCGCCACTTCCACTGATTCCCCTGGTAGTACGCAAACTCAGACAGTCTCTCAAGATGATCCTGGTTGCTCCCACATGAGCACGCCAACCATGGTTCACAACACTACTGGAACTCTCAGTGGTTCCACACCAAAAACTACGCCTCTCCTCACCATTGCTAACGCAGAGCCATGGAGAGATCAGGCACCCAGATCCAGCACAACTGAATCTAGCATTCTGGCTCCTGAAGTCCTAGAGTTCGGTTATCTTAACCTTCCGCCTGACTGTATGAACATCATTAAAGAAGCCAGACGCCCTACTACTAGAGCTTGCTATGCAGCAAAATGGAAAAGATTTGTCATCTACTGCAAAAATAATAAAATTGATCCACTAGATGCTTCCATCCAGGACATCATTTGTTATTTGCTACACTTACAAAGATGTAATCTAGCATATTCATCCATATGATTACATCTAGCAGCGCTCGCCGCTTATTTACAAAACAGACAACATTTGTCATTATTTAGAGTACCTGCAATTAAAGCCTTTATGGAGGGACTTAAAAGAATAATTCCTCCCAGACTGCCACCCTCTCCAGTGTGGAATTTAAACATTGTCCTTACCAGGCTCATGGGTCCCCCATTTGAACCTCTACATAAATGTGAACTTCAGTTCCTCACATGGAAAGTTGCTTTCCTTGTCGCAATTACCTCTCTCAGAAGAGTAAGCGAGATCCAGGCTTTAACCATACAAGAACCATTCTTACAAATTCATCATAACAAAGTGGTTCTCAGAACAAATCCAAAATTCCTTCCCAAAGTTATTTCTGCTTTTCATCTTAACCAATCAGTTGAATTACCGGTGTTTTTCCAAAACGCAGACTCTGTAGCACACAGAGCTCTTCATACACTAGACGTCAAAAGGGCACTACTTTATTACATTGACAGAACTAAGCCCTTTCGCAAAACAAAACAACTGTTTGTAGCCTTCTCCCCACCTCATAAAGGTAACCCCATCTCCAAAGCTGGGATCGCACGGTGGATAGTAAAATGCATTCAAATATGCTACCAAAAGGCTAAACGCACATTGACAATTCCCCCTAGGGCACATTCAACACGCAAACTAGGGGCCTCCATGGCATTCTTAGGGAACATTCCCTTAGATGACATATGTAAAGCAGCTACATGGTCTACAACACACACCTTCACCAAACACTATTGTGTTGACGTGCAGGCTAAGCAACAAGCTTCTGTAGGCCAGGCTGTTCTCAAAACATTGTTGCAAACTACTGCAACCGATACAGGTGACCACCGCTAAGGGAGACACTGCTATACAGTCTATGCACAGTGTACAATCTGCAGCTCATATGCCTCGAACGGAAAATGCTACTTACCAGTATGCATCTGTTCTTGGCATGTAGAGCTGCAGAGTTGTACACGCCCACCCGCCTCCCCGGAGCCTGTATCTGTTCCAGTATTATCTTAATTAGATACATTCACATAGACATCTCTTACTTCTTACTGACTCCATCTTTTCCCATCATGGCGAAAAACAATCTGAGGATGGAGTCGATGCCCATGCGCACTATCGTCCAAAGGAGGAGTCACCTATCTCGTGACTACAAAAGACTCTTCCAAGACAACAACAAAGTGCAAGCATCCAAGCCCAACACCAGATGGCGATCTATGCACAGTGTACAACTGCAGCTCTACATGCCAAGAACAGATGCATACTGGTAAGTAGCATCTTCCTTCTACAAAGTCTATCTTGAAGCCCTTGACAGTGTTCATAACCCAGGGGTCTTGATTGACTAACTTCCAATTCTGATAAAAGAATCTGAGGCTGCCTCCCACCTTTTGGGGGAAAGAAGGAGTAGAAAGAAGAGGTAAAGTACTCACTCTGGGAGTTGATGCTGTTGGTTGATCCACGAGATCTAAAGCCTCTGTTACGGGGGCCTCTCCCTCTCTGGGGGAAGAATTGATGGTTGGAGGGTTGGTAGCCTCTTCCGTAACCACGAAATCTTGAGAAGGGCTGGTTTCTAATCCAATTATTAGTGAAGCAGTTGAGTCAGCTGAAATTGGCAGCTACGGGCTACTGTCCGTGCTTAATCATTTGCAGATCCTCCTGGCTTCGCCTTACCTCCTCAAAGCCAGAGGCACAACTAAAAATGTTGGCCCTCTTTTCAGGTTCCGCTTTGTTGGGGCAACACATGTAGGAGGAAATGTTAAAGTTTAAGAACAAGGTGAAGATTTTGAAGGCAGTGGACCTTGAAGAAACAAAAAAGGTTTTTGAACAGCAATTTAGGGAAAAACATAGGAGGTATTACCAATTTGCTTGGTTCAATCGCCTTGCTGGCCTTTTCAACCTCAGCAACAATACCCACAAGGTCAGAAATACACCTACCAGAGAAGGTCATCAAAATCATCATTAACAAAGCCGCTCACCCACAGAGGAAGCACTCCTGGTAATACAGTCATTATCTTTTACCCTCTCTAATTCCCACTCCAGTGGAGAGAGCGACATCCTTGCATCTAGCAGAGTGGTCTTCAATTCCAAGAAAAAAATGGGTGGTAAATATTGTAGCTCCTGGACAATTTCTACGTTTCAAGACAATTCCACTGCCAGTTCCTCCAAAACCAACATTGAAGAACCAGATACCCATCCTCAAGAAAGAAACATCAATCCTATAAAAAAGAGGCGATTGAGACAATTTCACTGGCTCAAAATAGCTCAAGGGTTTACTTCAAGTATTTCCTGGAGGAGAAAAAAGGGCCCAAAGGAAGGCTATAGACCGATATTCTACATAGGGTTCACAAACAAATTCATCAAGAAGAAAAAAGTTTGGATGTTGGCCTTACATCCTGTCTATCCACGTCTGCACCACTTATGCATATTTTCACTTTCCAATAGCAAAGCCCCACAGATAATGTCTCCGGTTTATAATAGGAAGCAGTACACAGTCTTACCCCTGCATATTCTCAAAATGTATGGCAGTAGTAGCAGCCCACCTATGATAGAAAGAAAGTTTCATTTACCCTTACCTTGACAACTAGTTCTAAAAGCTGATAGGAAAAGGTGAAGGACGATTTTGTGACCACTCTAAAACTGCTTCACAGTCTAGATCTTCAGATCCACATTCAAAAATCGATCTTCAGACTGTTGTCAAGACTGTCTTATTTGGAGTCGGTGCTTGACAACAACAAAAAAAAGTGTTTCCTTCGGAGTACAAGAGTGTAATTTATCTAGGGAAATGTCACTTGATGGAGAAAATCTCCTAGCCAACACGGAGGCAGCGAGTAGCCTTCCTTCTAGGCTCACAGGAGACCCCTGCAGCAATGCCTAAAGTCTGAATAACAACAATTGGGAAGACAATTTGATCTCTGTGGCAAACAATCCTGAGCTTGGTGGTGCAAGATGCTCAAAGTAGTTTTTTAAAAGTTTTTTTTATTTAAAAAGAGCTGCGATCACAGAGCATAGTGACAGATGCTTCCCTTTCAGGATGGGGAGCTTATTCACAGCACTTATTGGTACATGCAGCAGTGGGCAATCAAAGGAACTTCATACTATATATAATATCTGGTACTCGGAGAGGTCCAACTGGCTCTCAGTCTTAAAGAACATCTTTGAAGAATACAGTCTTAAAGAACATCTTTGAATAATAGGAAACACCTTCTGTAGAGCTCCTCACAATGGCAAAAAATTAAACATGGAGAGACTTTATGTCCAGGCGACCAGAACTGGGGTCTATAGGGAAGGCCATTTTCATTAGGTAGTTGAGGCCTTTGCTTTACAGACGATTTCCGGTACTTCTGAAACTGCATAGATATCCAACGAAAATTATAATGATAGCACCAGATTGGGTGAGGCAGTGTTGGTATCCTGATGCCTTCCAAATGTCCATGGAAACACACAGGAGACTTCTGTGCCATCCAGATCTGCTGACCAGGCTTCAGGGGCAAATCCTATACCCAATTTTAACATTATTGATTTTGGCTGCATGGCTCCTGAAGTACGGACATGTGGATCTTCCACTGTCTCGTAAGGAAATATTGATGCTAAACATCACTTCAGAAAATTATGTTAATATAGGATATTGAAAATATTCTGGTTTTGGTGGCAGGATAAAGGGCGCAATCCAATCACCTGTCAGAAGGATGCTATCTTGCCTTATTTGCTTCATTTAGCCGAAGCCAAGCACTGACCTGCATCAATAAAGGTTCATCTGGCCCTCATTAAAGTCTACAGAAAATCTCCAAATCCACAATCCTCTTTAAAATTTCAGTCTTCCAAGACATTCTTGAAAGACTTAGTGTTCCCTTCAGGTAGATATATTCCTCCACCATGGGAGTTGAACCTGTCAAAATTGATGGACTCTCCTTTTGAGTCAGTACAAAAGGCTACATTGCAGCATCTCTCCTTGAAGAGAGCTTTCCTAGTAGCCAGCACCTCTGCTAGAAGAGTGAGTGAATTGCAAGCTTTATTGGCAATAGAACTCTACATTGTTTTCCACTGTCACAGGGTAGTAAGAACTCATCCTAAAATTCTTCCAAAATTTGCTTCTCACTCTCCTATTAACCAAAGTATTACTCTGCCTACATTCTTTCCCATTCCTTTCTCAGCTGCAGAACATGCTCTCCATTCAATAGACAGTAGAAGAGTTCTTCTTTTGTACATTGATAAAACAAAAGACCTTAGAAAAACAAAGTAGCTCTTCATTAACTATGGCTAAATCAGACCGGGTCTAGCCACATCCAGGCAATTTATTGCTAGATGGATAGTGTCCTGGATCACATTATGCTGCCAGCTAATGAACAAACCACTGCCAGGGAAGCCTAAGGCCCTCTCTTCCAGAGAAAATGCATCAATGAGAGCTTGCATTTGGCACACATTCATGAGGCATTATTGGGTAGGTTCAGACTCTCAAGCAGATGCTAAGATGGACCAAGAACGCTGCGAAATCTCTTTTAATAGAGACTCTTTGTTTCAAATTGCTTTCTGTACATTTGAAGCTAATTTCTATTTTCTTCCTGCTGCCCAACAGCTGCCTTTTGGTTGATTTAAAAAATAAATATTAGCTTGCTACTCTATTCTGGCTTTTATTACTCTGAAGATCCTTCGATACAGAAGAAAAGGTTACTTACTTGTTGTCCTAGTCATGAATCTTTATTGAAGTCATAAACACTCCACCCGTCTCCCTGGCTGTGAACGGTTGGGTATTGTAAAACGAATACAAAATGATCTCTTCCACTGATGTTACCATTAACAAGAACTGGATCTGTGAGGCAGCTGGAAGCGGAGTGCTTCATTGTTGGGGGAATCTGTAGGAAAGTGCCACTTTTAGACATGGTCACCCCCATGTTTTGCACACTGGTACTTATGTTTTTAATTGGGAGTGCACTGGGTTCTTGCAAGTAAGCCCCAGTGCCAATGTTCATTCCTAAAAAACTACACAAGTGCTCAATTGTAACCCTTTTACCATGAATTTTAGCACCATTGTAAGTCCCTGGTACCCCTGGAACCCATGGCAAGGGTACTAAAGAGGGTCCCCAAGGGCTGCAGCATGTATTGTCACCCAAAGGGATCCACACTAAAATTGCACACAGACTGCCATTGCAGGAATGCTGAAATAGTGCAAACCATTCCGAAAACATGACATTGACCACTCCCTGTGTGCAGTGCCCAAGTACACTGCATGTACTATATGTAACTCACCCCTACGGCAGGCCTTAGAGCCACCCTAAGGCAGGGTGCATTATATTACATATCGGCATGATCAGATGTGCCCTGTGATGCCTAGTTCCATTACTAAGCATTGCAAGTGTCAGGGAAGTTGTTTTTGAAGACATGTACTAGGCACTGGTCATTACGAGTTACACAGGTACATGATGGCTATACGGAAAATAATGGTGTTTGGAATCAAACACCTATTCTTTATAAACTTGTACTGATGCCAGTATCAGATTTACTATAGCATGCACCCAGAGGGCACCTTAGAGGTGCCCCAGTAAACCTACTAGTCTCTTCGTGTGTTGGATGACTGGTATCTTCCAGCCTGCCACCACAGATGGGTTCCTGGCCCCCTGCAAGAAACAGCTCACACTCTGAGGTCAGGAACAATGCCTGCTCGGCAGAAGGTGTTCTCACCTACTCCAGCAAGGTGGCTATTGATTTAGAATATCAAGGCCAGAGGCTTCAAAGCCACTGCCATCATTGATATGCGACCCTAGCTTCCTCCCAGGCATGGGGAATGCCACCCCCTGGGGCCCATTTGGCACCAGAACAGGCGGAAAATTTGATATTCAGAAGAGGTATGGCACTTACAGGATAGGCACCCCCGCCCCAAGGTGGGCCACCTGTAGTGGATAGTCAGAGAAGGGTTTCCCCATCTTGCTTTTGGTGAAATTAGAGAATTATGGGTCAGGGTTATGCCCACTCCTCACAGGAAGTGGTCATATAGGGGGCGTAGTCACCCCAGGGGTAGGTAGCTCATTGGCTTCCACCTTGTACTCCCCTAACTGCCCCTAAATTGAGTATTTAGGGTGACACCAGACCGATAGATTTGACTACCTGGGAACCAAAGAAGGACAAAGATGAGCCGCCCCCGCGAGAACTAAGTACTTGCGTCAAACTTGGCTCTGAACCCTGCGTGGTTGCTTGTGCCTTGACAATTGCAAAGACCCGGCTCGTCCTGCAGCTGTGCATCTTCCCCAACATTTGGAGGACTGCCAGCAGTTTGATAACCATCTAGCATCTCCCTTGGGGTGGAAGAGCCATCCTTCTGCATCTGCAGGCACCGACCGCATCTGCCCTGTCCACCGTGTTGCTGGTCATCGGGCCAACCGAGGGAACATCACATCAGGAAGAGGTCTTCATGGCTCTGGGAGGTCAGCCCTGTCTCTTTGCCGCGTTTCGAGACGTTGGACCCTCCAGGAGCTCCCCTGCACTGATACCCTGAGTACCGGAGCACCTGCACCAGCCAAGGCTTGTTTGTATCTAGCCCTGACACCTCCGCTGTGGAAAACCTTCATGCACGAAGAGGGACTTCAGGACCGACGAGATTCATGACCAGAGTGGCACTGCTGTCTTGTTTTTCCCTCTTCTGCAAGACCGACCAACAACCGTCAGAGCCTCGGCCTTTAGTGGCCAGCCAGCCAAGACCCTATGCAAATGAGCGGCCTAGGGGTCCTCACGACCTGAGCCCCCCTTTGAGTTTTTCCGGACTTGCCCCCAAGTCCCTCCTTGAAGTCTTTCTTTCAGGTCCCCATTGACGGCTATGGAGTAGAGCTCAAGGCTACCATCCAGACCAGCACCTCTGCACCTGGATATCCCAGTACAGGTAACCCGGAACTGCTCATAGTTGTTTGGACCTTGGCCCCCTAGCACCGTAAGTCCAATAGGGCACCCTCAAACTTTGACTGCAAATATATGCATGCTGTCTGTTTTGCCTCCCATAGGATAACATTACTGCTTTAGAGGCTCATATCTCAAAAACCGTTATTCAAGAATTTTTGCTATTTGTTTGTAATATCAATATATCTGACAGTATGAAAGTTATTTTAAAGATCTTTGTGTCTAAATTTATATAAGCATTTGTGATATGTTCATAAATTGGTCTCAGATTCCTTTTTCAGTGAGTGCATCATTTATTGACTCTGTGTGCGCAAAAAATGCTTTACACTCCCCTTTGAAAAGCCTAAACTGACACACTACCGCAAATAGGGCACTTGGGATTATTAAAATGAGCCCTGTAAACCAAATAAGGGTTGTCTGGACTTTTTGCTTGGTGTGCCCTTTACATAGACACTCCTACATAAAAAACCAGCTCCTGGAATCTTAAAGAAATGGGATGCTTTGTCTCATCTTTCAATTGTGGCCTATCTGGCTGTATTTTTCCATTCCTTTTCGCACTCTTTCTTGCATATCAGTGTTGCATTGGACAAATGCAATGCAAAAGGAGAGATGGATGCTAATACCTTGTGTGGCATTTCAATAGGCAATTTAACTATGAAATATTCTCCTGGTCCCATGCATTCAGTGTGGAATTATTCTATTTTTATGCATTCAATGTAGATTCCTATGATGCAGAACTAGGACTACAAATAGGTAACTTTTCTTTTCTCTACTGTCAACTTGGCACTGCATTCTTTAAATACTTCTGCTCTTTTGGCACTCTATTGTCACATCCTTTGGGAGATGGTGTGTGAACCTTCGCCATTGTTACGAGGACCTTCATGCATCCTGAACTGTCTGTGCAAAGGATAGCCAGGATGTGGCAATGCAGATCTGACCCTGTAGCTTGCACTCAAGGACTCAGCAAATGATGATACTAGTTCCATTAACCAACACGCCTGGTGGTGCTCCATTGGATTTTTTTGGAGACATGTAGCCTTCTTTGAAGGCTTTGACTTTGAGGCCTCCCCTTTTGGCAACAAAGCAGACTATGACCTCAGTGGTTCTAGCCTTCCCATTGTGTTGGTTCCACCTGCAGTATCAGAAGTTATGGGCGATTGTAAGGGCCACTCACTTAGGGCTCACTAAAGGTGCAATAGAGATAGTGCCCAAGGTAGAATGGGGCTTGGTTGTTACTTCTGTTACCACTTTGTCACTAAAAACGATGGAGACCTTTGGCTGTTTTTAGACCTCAGCAGTTTGACCTCATTCCTTGAATGGAAAAGTTCAAAATGATGACTCTCACTCAAATCCTGCAGGTCTTGGAGCTTGAGCCATGGAAGGTGTCCCTGGATTTCGAGAACACATACTTTTATGTATGAATCCTGCAGTTCTACTGGACGTATTTGTGTTTGGTGGTGGAATCCACTCACTTTAAGTTGATTGTTTTACCATTTGGTCTTACATTCCCCCTTGGGATTTTACAAAATTCATGTTGGTTGCGGCCCATATCCCCAGCTTGAGGATACATGTGCTTCTGTACCTCGACAACTATTTGTTGAAGATGGGCTTTCTGCAACAAGCAGTGTGATGTGGGCCTTCAAGATTCTTTCTGGAGGCGTTGAGGTTGTGGTGCTGGCTAGCACTCAATGAATTTTGGCTAAGATAGAATCAGCGAATCGCCTGGCTGGGACCCTCAACATCAAGGCAGACTAACTTAGAAGGTTTCGTCTTGCCATCCACAATCTGGCTTCTGCACCAGGAGGTAACTCAAAAAATCTGTACACATTGGGAGCATAGTTGGATGACATTTCCACTACCTATGTGCATTTCCACCTCTATCTCTAATTCCATGCATCCTGAAGAAAGGTAGTCTGGACTGAGCACAGGTTATTGTCGTGGCCACAGAGGATTTGGTACTCCAGATTTCTGATTCCGAGCATTTGCCCTACAATTAATCTTCCCCTTTGGGGAGGACCTTCTGTCCCAACAGCAAGGCAGGGGTACTCTGATCTTCACTAATCCAAAAAGGTAACAGTGGTACAGTAGTCGCACAACCCTATCCTTAGAGCAGTATAAAATAAGTAAAAACAACAGCAGTGCTCTGAACTCTAAAACGCACCTGTTGCCACGATGTGTGTATCTGGACCAGATGAACAAGTTCCCAGCCCAGGCATGAACAATACAAGGAATATCGTATTTCATATTTCATTAAGCACTGTAGTACAAAAAAACTCAAAATAATTTTCATTAACGCATCAAATGTTGAGATGAATGATATTTTTACTTGTTCCTGATATACAAAGAAGCACAACATTTCGTAACCGTGATGACAATTCTTTAACAGTGACTACAGAAATGTTGGTAGAGATGCTTCATAGATGGTTTCAGCCGACACATGTTTCGTCCCTGCTTGGGACTTTTTCAAGGCTGTATCCAAAGGTAATGTATGAAAAAGTAGAGTAGTAAACATAAGATTCCACGTCTTCTTATAAGCCAACAGGATCATACGAACCAATTTTGAGACATTTTCGAGGAAGTGAAGCAGCTGAGCCTACTCCTTTCCTGCTCTTGGATTCCGGACTCTGGGCACAAACACGCTGCTGGAGCTGCATTTCCCGACCAGCACTGCGTGCAAACGCGCATAAAAATCTGACGCCAGCCCGCGGCCCTTCGTAGCCGCTTTCCTGCTCTTGGATTCCGGACCCTGGGCACAAACACGCTGCTGGAGCTGCATTTCCCGACCCGCACTGCGCGCGAACGCGCATAAAAACCTGACGACGGTGCCTGCGTTCAGGCAAAGCCCGGGCCAAGGGCGGGCCCGGAGGAGGCTGGGCTGGGTCCCCCCTCTAACGTCCTGCGTCTGATCTAAGGTATTGTTCCTAGTTTTGTTTTTGTCCTCTCAATATGGTGAAGTGTAAAGGTCCTACGGAGAGAGCGGGCGGAGGGACTGTAGCAAAGCTTGACGTGTTCTTGTCTAGAGCAGCGAGCGTCCTCACTCATGAAATTGAAATAACTGAGAGGCGCTTATCCATGGAACCACTTCTTTTCCCCTTGGGGTCGCCCACAGGGAGTGCCCCTGAGGGCGCTTCACACACTCATTCGCCACAATTGATAATATCTGGCGACCTCCCACCTGGTCAACGGGAATTCTCGCCTGCTATTACAGCCCCACCCGGCACAACTAGGAGGGGTCCCGAGCCTTCACCCCACACTGACTCCGCAAATGACCCTACAAATGACTCCCCAGCAAAGTGACGCAGGGCTGGCGGGGTCTCAAAGCCCAAGCTAACCAAACCCACTTGCGTTCCCAAACCTAAGGGTGTTCATTCCAAGGCGGCCATAGCGAGTCCATCAATTCCAGCAATGCCACCAATTGCAAATATTGAATTGAATTGAATTACAAACTTGTATAGCGCAAAAAACTGCCACCCTACGGGTATCCTGGCGCTTAGAATGATGAAAACCACTGTAAAAGCAGAACCAATTGTCAGAGAAGGGATCTAATATTCACTCCTTGGAAATAGCCAGGTTTTCAAACTCTTCCTGAAGCAGGTCAGAGAACTGGCCTGTCTAAGGTTCTGAGGCAGCTCATTCCATAGGCGCGCAGCGGCTCACACCAAAGGCTCTGCCCCCATCCTGGATCTCTTAAACCTGGTGGTTGTTATCAGATTTGCACTCGAGGAGCGAAGCTGCCTCCCGGGATTATACCAGGTGAACAGCTCCTGCAGGGGACTGGACCCAGGTCATGTGCTGCTCTGTATACAATACAGAGGGATTTGAAGCTAATTCTTTCCCTGACGGGCAGCCAATGTAGGTCTCCCAAGGCCAATGCCGTGGAAGATCTGCGCTGTCTATTTAGCACCAGCTTGGCTGCCATGGACTGGACTCTCTGCAACCCCTGCAGAATATATTGCGGTGCTCCCAAATACAGGGAGTTGCAGTAGTCCAGTCTACTCAAAATTATGCTCCTCACTACAAGAGATCGAGTATCTTTTGGAAGTAACGGAAGAACCTTCCGTAACATACGTAGCAGGGAGAGACAGACACTGACAGTTTTATTAGCCTGTGATTCCATTTGGAGGTTCTCATCTACCATGACCCCCAAATTGCGCACCGTTTTAGCAGGAGTCAAGGGTTCATCCTCGGGGGTAAGCTTAAACTCCACCGGTAGATGTCGGGACATTCTCGTGGCAGGACAATACACCACCTCTGTTTTCCCCCATTAAACTGTAAGGAATTTTTCCTGAGCCAACCAGCAGTCTGACGCATACACTCCTGGAAGGTGTCCATAGATACCGCTTGTTTCCCCTCCAGGGAAAAAACCAGTTGGGTATCATCGGGGTAGTTGACCAGGTCAATTCCATAAGATTTAATGATGGGGAATAGAGGACGTAAGTAGATATTGAAAAGAATAGGGCTGATCGCCCCCACATGTAGTCCTTGATGATGTACTATGGGCAGAAGTAAGCAAAAGGATGTCCACCCTATTGGCTCCTATTCTAACCAAACTAACACAGAATGAACAGCGATTAGCCAGTCTAGAGATACAGAATGCACCTGTCCCATGCCCGACGGAGTCCCCGGGTGTTGACCCTGCACGTTTACCCGCGGAGAAAACTCTAGCTCATACTCGTGATGATCGGGGTTTGCCTGCCCCATCGACTCTGGGCACTTCATCTAGCTCCGCCACTCGGGCCTGTTGGCCATTCCCTATAGCTACCGGCCACTCCAGCACACAGCTGGAGGCTCCAACTCCTCAGTCTACGGGCGTAAGGGACATAGTACACCAGGCACCATCAGTGCTGGAGGAAATAAGAGCGGTCTTTCGAAAAACAGCAACACGAGATACCCTCATGGCGGCTGCAGGCAACCACTCGCAACAAGTCCTTCACCTTCCACCGGCAGCCTCTCCACCTTAGTACTGGTGTTGGCTAATGTTCCTCCCCTCCGGGGCAAGCAGTTTGAATCCACGTGGCAGTTAATGGACAAATGCTTGCATTGGCTTTCATATCATCTTAAGGACTCGGAAATGAGGAGCCATCAGCTGGCTAATAAAATTATCATGGCTAGGAGAGTAGGTTGGTTGGGTAGCTCAACTAAATCTATTGCTGGTGACTGTGTGGTGATAAATTTTAATAATGCATATGTGGGTAACTTTCTCCTAAGAAATCTCCATAGAACTTCTCTTAGGAGTACTCAGATTATTCCTTTATTATTCCTTTATCACTTGAGCGCTTCTACAAACAGGGCGCAATGCCAGGTTTTGGACAGAAGTGCAGGACAAGGTCAGGCCAACCAATTTTGAGACATGTGGAGGGCCCCAGCCCTACTCTGGGGGTAAGGCTGCACAACAGATTAGCAGCCCTCTCAGATCTGGAATCCTACGACTGACTACCACCACCTATCCTTTCACCTGTCGGGAGAGCAGCCATATCAGTCAGTCCAGTGCCTGGAATGCAGGAGACTCCTATGATTCCCTTGCCCCGGAGCATAGCTGACAAAAATAAGATTAGCCTAGCATCCTGGAATGTGGCAGGAATTGCTTCCAAGGTAGGCAACGATCAATGGCACAATCTTTGGCAATCGCTGGAGATTATCTGCTTCCAGGAAACATGGGCCAAGGAGCCAGTTTTCTTCCCAGGGTTCCGCACTTTGCACACAGCTGCAGTGCCCTCGGCGTCAGGCAGAGCGAAGGGGGGACTAATAACTCTAACCTCCAATACCATACCCCTACAAGTAAGGCAGGTTGGCTCTCCGAATAACCATTTCCAGTTTCTCCAACTTGAGCACAGAAATGAAGGAGCCTGGATTTTAATTAATTATCATAATAATGAATTTGGGAGAAACATGAAGTCAGTGGCAGAAGAACTAAATTGTGAGCTAGGGAAAATAAATTCACTCACAAAAAAGGGCCCACTTAATATTATCCGGGTGGGGGATTTTAACACTCACCTTTGCAAGTAAAATGAGGCTATGGTGTGTGGCCTGGATGACTCTCAGGGCAACCCCCTTCCCCATTTCTCACATAATGAATATGGTGACAGCCTTAATAGACTCTTACACACGAGAAATTTGGGAATAACTAACGGCATAAAAGCAGGCCAGATAGGGAAAACATTCAGGCGGGTCAACTATGATTCCACGATTGATTTCATCCTAGGTTCCACCACAATAAGTGGAAAAGTGGCCCACATAGATAACCTATTCACATGTTACAGCGATTATGCTATTCTACTTATCCATCTAAGTATTCCCTGCAAGGCGAAAAAACATCAACAGGCAATAGATAATATATCGCTAACTAGGAAAAATGGTTATCAATTAAAGTGGGTACAGGTTGAGAAGCTGAATCTGGCTCCTGAAATAATAGCACAAGTAAGGGATGACATCTTACACTGCCTGACCGGGGGGGTCTTCCTCTTCGCTATTAGTCACCCAGTTTAGAGCCCTTCTAACTAAATTAAAAGTGGCACTTACTCGCCCTAAGCCGGCAAATGGCACATCAATTAGTCGATGGTTTGATTCCCCATGTTCTGTAGCTAAAAGAGCTCTTGTCAATGCTTTAAAAGCCCTCCCTAGAGACCCAGCATTGATAAGACCGATACGCAGCGACTACAAGCATGCTAGTATTGTCTGTAATTATCTGGTGCAGAAAAGTGCTGCCTCCAAAAATGAGTTCTGGTGGCCCCCACCGGTAACCACCGGTTCAAATTAAGCGCTGGCTGTACTCAGTGACTTCTTTGAAAATGTGTTTCTCCTTGCAGTCACTTCAGCGTATTGTATGAGTGAGCATAGGATCTCGTCAATTTAACCTCTGTATATTACCTTAATTCCTATCTAGCTGGTATTTGTGACACATGCATCATTTTATCTGAAAGTGTTGTCACCTTACCATGTGGGCCAATTATTACAGTTCCCACATTGTTCTCCCTACCACATCCATATGAGGAGGAGAAGGGGTTACATCGGACAGACCCATGCCATGCTCTTACCTCATATATTGATAAACAAGCATTGGCATAACCAATAGGTCTCGCCTTTGGGACCTTACAAGTGTTTAGCCATGCAACAGTTGATGTAGTTGCACGAAGGATATTGTGCTGGATAACAAAACACTTATAAGGTCCCCAAGGCGAGACCTATTGGCTATGCCAATGCTTGTTTTACCCAGTCACAATGTCTGATGTTCAACCGTGTGGGGCCTTTTTGTGATAAAAAAAAAATACTATGGATCTTTCACGCCTCCGCCATTTTGGGGTCACTGGAATTGGAGGGGATAAAGGATAAAAAGAGTAGGATACTGGGTGGAAGTGCTGTGGAAGTGAGGGATGAATGAAGGAGAGGACTTTAAAAAACAGGGAAGTGCAAAAGTAAAATATTGGGTACTGACTGGCGAATTAAGAAAAAAATGAGAGAATGGGGAGAGGAGGTGGCACCGCCAGGGGGCGAATATGTGTGAGCAGGGCAACTGAGTTGAATACAGAGTGTGGAAAAAAGGAATGGAATGTGGCAATGACTAGGGTAGACAGGAGGAAAGAATGTGACAGAAGTGGTGATAGAGAAAAGAGATGGAGTGAGAGAGGGAGAAAGGCTGTGACTGGGAAGCGAAGGATTGGAAAATGTGTTAAGAAAGAAAAGTGTGAGTGGGATGGAAGAAGGAAAATGCGGGATGAAATGTTAGAAAGGAAAGGCAATGGAGGAGAGAAAATGCGAAAAGAAAATGGCGGGATTGTGAGGAAAAGCAAGGAGAAACGTGAAAAGGCGGTGATGGGAGAGGGAGACTGTTTTAAAGAGGGAATAGGTATAGACCACTCTAACCACTAGTATATGTAGTAGACCTTTGTACTTACTACCATTCCTATGTGATTTTAGAGTTTATCTGTTTGTATCTCTTCCTTGAGTGACTTTACAACTTGTTCATGTGCAATTTTTTCCTGTTTATATCTCTTCCTTGAGTGACTTTACCCCTTGTACATTTGCAAATAAACTTCTGTTTGTATCTCTTATGTAACTCATGTAATCCAAAGTCCTTATGTAACGCAACTGGTTCTTTTGTAAAGCGCTCTGACACCTTCGGGTAATGTTCGCGCTATATAAAATCGCATTAAATAAATAAAGAGAGGAAAACGAGTGTGAGACAGTGATAGGAGGTGGAAAGAGGTGATAGTAACAAAAAACTGAAAAAAACAGCAATATACAGAGGAGAGAGAGAAGAAAGAGTGAGCTATTGAGAGAGAGAAAGGAGAAGAGAAAAGTAACAAATTTAAGGAAGATGAATAGAGGAAATCAGTGGTAGACAAGGGTGAGAACTGGTGAGAGATTTCTAGGGAAGGAGGAGAAGAAAGAGTCGCAGATATAATGGATATAGGGAGTGACAGTGGATGGATGGAAAGTAATAGGGGAGAGGGAGGGATAGACAGAGCTTGCGCATACGGGGAGAAGAAGTGAGGCTGGTGAAGTAGAGTGTGGAAGATAAAAGTAGTAGTATCAAGAAAAGTGGAAGAAAGGAGTGTGTCTGTTATGGGTAGAGGAAACGAGTGGGTGGTTGGTAGAAGAAGAGGGGGCAGTGGTGGCTAAATAGGGGGATAGACAAACACAGAGGAGAGCAAATTGAAGAAATGACAGATAAAATGAGGAGAGGGGAGGAGAGGAGAGGAAAGGGGAGGCGAGAGGGAGATTGAGATGCAGGACTAGGAGAGACAGAGGAGAGAGGTGAGGTAAGAGGGGAGAAGGAGAAGGAGAAGGCGCAGAAGGAGAAGAGAGGAGAGATGGGATGAGAGGAGAGTGAGATGAGAGAGGAGGGATGAGAGGAGAGAGGAGGGATGAGAGGAGAGACAGAGAAAGGGGAGAGGCAGGAAGAGAGGAGAAAAAAAAAGAGATGAGGGGTGTAAAGGAGAGGGACTCGGAAGTAGAAGAAGAAAACGCAGAGAAGGAGGTAGAGACCAGTGAGACGAATAGATGGGGAGAGAAGAAGGACAACAGGAGGCGGGAGAGTGCAGAGGGAGAAAGAAAGGAGATATGAAGAGAAGAGAAACTTGAAGAGGGTGAAAAGATGTGCGATGGATAAAGAGAGGCTGGAGGGATGAGAAACAGAGTAGAAAGTCTGGGAGAGAAACGAGAGGCATGGGAAGAGGAGATGGTACAAAGAAAGCAAAGAGAAGAAATAACAGAAGGCGAAGAGAATGGGACAAGAAGATAGCAGACATGGAGAAAGAAAGCAAATAGGCAAGGAAGAGGAGAGGGAGGAAGAGAGAAGACAAGAATGAAAAGCAGTGAGATGCTGTAAGGGAGATAGGAAACGAGCGGGAGTCAGGAACAGAAGAGAGCAGACAAGAAAGGGGGAAAGAGGGTGAGAGGGGAGAACGAGTTAGGACGAAAGGAGGGTGTACAAGCGAGCAAAAAAGGAGGAAGAGGTGACAGATACAGAAAGAGGAGGCATAGGGAGAAAGAGTATATATATGCAGCAAAAGTAGGGCGACCGGGAGAGAAAAGATAGGAGGAGAGGGGAAAAAGAATTAAAGGAAGCAGAAATACGGAAAGATGCGGGAGGTAAAAGGAGAGCGCTGTGCAGATGAAGACTTAAAGATGGACGGACAGGCCATGCTATGGGTTAAAGTGAGAGGAGAGAGGGAGTGAAGGACGGCATGGTGATCGGAGAGATGAAAGGAGGCCAGGGCAACGGCAGGACCTCGCAAAAGATGTGGCAGAGACCGGTCTGGGGAGGAGAGGGAAAGCAAGGGAGTCAGGAGCGGAAATGAGATCGCGAGAGGGGTAGGGCAGAAAGGGGTGGGGAAAGGACTAGTAACATCTGCTCCCACCAGAGAGAAGAGGCGCGCAGTCGTTTTCGGTAAAGTTTAAAGCGCCTCTACTAGGCACTACGTGGGACCAGGGTTTCGAGGGGACGTGTTTGCGAGTCATTTAAATTAATGCTCACAGGCCGAGCATGAGACACCTCTTTGAAATCGTTTTATTTCATCAAACGCGGCATCAAATCTCGGCTAATCAGAGCCAAACTGGAGCTGATCGATAAGGTAAGCAGGCGGCACCCAAAAATGAGGCAGGCTGAAAGTTAAACAAGCGCGAGCGCGCGCTTGGGAGAGCGAGAGGAAAGCCAGATGGCGCCTCTGCTCGTAACTGTGCGCGTAACCGCACGCTCTATGCCACCCAAAAAGCTGTGGTCTGCTTTTTAAAGCCCACTCACTAAATGTCTCGCCAGAGCAGTGCATGCGCTGGCTCAGGCGAGACCTAAAAAGGGAATACCATGTTGATAATCAGCTGTTTGTTAGTTTTGCCTGTGCTGAGGAAGAGAAGGCAGTCCAGAAGCGGACTATACTGCTATAGATTTTCGTATGCATCAAATATTATTGTGTTTGGCAAAAAAGAGCCACCCTAATGGCCTCTGAGGTCATTCTACCAGATCGAAGGCAACAACTACAGCCCTAGCTCATGCTATTCCATTCTTGGACATCTGCTAAGCCATAATGTAGGCTTCAGTCATATTTTCACCAGGCATCACTGTATCGATTCTCAGGTGTGCATTTAAACCCTTTCAGTCCTGCAGGAGTTCCTGGTGTAATTCCACTTCTCGGACTCATCCCCTTTAATGGGCTTTACTTTGGTATTGATCTTTAAGGTGTGGAATCTGCAATTAGAAGTATCCATAAGAAGAATAACTTACCTTCAGTGCTACTCTTTCCGGTAGATACTTTGTCTACATACAGGTTCTTACCTGCTGGCCAACCTTTCTGTTCAATGGAGTGAACTTTCTCTGGGCTAATAATTAGAGTTATATGTGATTGTTGCCTGCACTCATTACAATCTCATCAGCCATGCTCTGTGCCGGAGGGTGTACAAAAAAGGAGACATTTGGCATCGGCTCCGAGGGGTGGTACCTAAAGGTGTCGTCACAGCAAAGGTTAGCTATTGTAAGAGTTTTCTGTATCCAGTTTGGTGCTTGGCAAGATTCTTTAGCAGAGTACTTGGCCAGAAAGAATTTTAACAAATGTAAGTAATCCATTTTTCTGGTTTTCAGTGTAGGGTGACCAGATGTCCCGAATTCGCCCGCACAGTCCCGGTTTTCAAGGACTGTCCCGGCGTCCCCCACTTTTTGTTAAAACAAATATATGTCCCGGTTTTGAGAGAGGGGCAGGTGAGCGCACACATTAATCAGTGTGGTGCAGGCTCCTGTTTCCTCCGACTCTCTCTTAACACCAGGAACAGAAATGTAACAGGTTAAAGAGCTCTCTGATCGAAAAACTAAACAAGTTAAATTGTTTAAAAAGCTGCCTGCTGTGCCTCATTCATGCAGCAAAGCAGGATTTAATGAGGTGAACAGGTGTCCAAGCACCGCAAGCCAGGATCATTAGCAGCCTGCTCCTGGGTCTCATCACAAGAGGGAAGGAAGTAAAAACATATATAGATTAATTACTACTTACAGCAGAGATGAAAGAAAAATTAGGTCAATTGTTAAAAAGAATTGGCCTATCGTGCTTACTGATCCAGTACTCAATAGTAGATTGCCTGTTACTCCATCTATCACTTTTAGAAGAGCAAGGAACATGGGTGCCATTTTAGATACAAGCAGACCTGAGAATAAACAGACAAGTAGTTGGTTAAAACCTGCTCCAGGGTTTAGAAAATGTTCGAGCTGCAGAGCATGCAAGTTTGGTATTAATACGACTTGCTATCATACTCCTTTCAGTGACAATGACATAGCTATTAAAGGGAGTTTTAATTGCAAGACCGAATTCGCAGTTTATGTATTAACGTGCACTTGTGGTCTTCACTACATTGGTAGTACAAAGCTTCAAGTGCATGTAAGAATTTTACATCTGCGAGCAATTGTGCATAGTGATCCTACATATCCTGTAGCTCGTCATTTTAAAAGAGTTCATAATAATGATGTGACTTGCCTTACATATTATGTAATAGGAGCAGTGGCCAAATCAAGACGGGGTGGCAATAGGGAACGCAAACTAAGACAAATGGAAACCAAAATGATCCTCGAATTCGATAGTAAATGGCCTAACGGCTTGAATAATACAGAGGACATGCATAATTTTCTATAATTTTTATAAATATTTGTCAATAACATTCATTATGCAGTTTCCTTACAAAGTCCCACTGATATCTAAATGTTGCATTAGGGTTCTACAGTACAATAGACGCAAATTTTTAACATTATAGCCAATAAAGTTGGTTATAAAATAATCATTGATACCTCGAAAACCGCTTTTTGCACAATTTTAATATTTTCACAATTTTTGTAATATGATGGATTTTGTCGTTAGTATTTATATGATTTTAACAATATTTATCGGAGTATGATTTTATATTGTTATTAATATATATACATTTAAAATAATAATATATTTTTGTAAAAATCTTTCCATTGCATTTTAATCAGATTATTGTATTTTTGCACAATTTGTACTGAGTTGCACGATTAGCCTTTGCTGCTATGCACTTTTTGCACTTTAATGGGTCCTTTCTGTAAATGTACTATACTAAAAAAGCAAGTATTCAATTGTCTCACAAATTATTCAGGATTCATCCTGTAATATTGCAGTATCAATTTTAATGTGCAGTCCAGTTTTTTTTCTCTTTTAGAAATGGTGTATTTATACAGATATAATAATCTTTTCATCATTTTTTTAAACTGGTTCATTTATTTATATGGAGCATATGTATTTGTACAGAAATATTTATATTAAGTCATTAATATTTGTCAATACGATTGTTTATATTGTTATAATGCACTAATAATATTGATACGATATGGTTCATATGCAATTGATGAGATAATTACACTGCATATTGTATAGTCTTTTTTCCATGCACATGATCATGTGACACGGAACACATGGAGGCGGGGATTCACTGGGAAGTTGCATTTAAAAAATCAGGCTAATTTTCCGTATGTGATCAAGGGCTTCCGAGCCCGAAACGCGTCATTTTATGAGAAACATGGTTAAATAAACTACTTGCCTGAAGAGTTCGAGTTGGTCCGTCTCTCCTTTTTCGCCGCCTGGAGGTTGCGGGAGTTTCATATTTTACTTGGATATATATATATATATATATATTCACTGAAAAAACCATAGGTTTCAGGCACGTTATAGTTAGAAATTAGCATTTAGAAATTCACTGAAAAAACCATAGGTTTCCGGGGCGTTATAGTTAGTTGGACATTTCAATCGTACAAAACCATAGAAATTCCCCGTTATAGTTAGTTCAGCTAACTATAACTGCATACGCCCATAATGCACTGCTGATGACGTCACATATTACATCACTCATGACATGGTCAGTGACATCACTCATGACATCACTGATGACATCTCAAATGACATCACTGATCACATCACTCATGACATCATCCTTGTGATAGAGTGGCAGACTTCCTCTCACCCTAATATAACCTTTGAGTCACACACTCAAAAATACAAACTAACATTTTCAAAACAATGGACATACCAATACCAGTTACAACACACCTATTCAGTAATTCCAAGATCTACACACACATTCACTCATTCACCAACAGTCCCTATACAGTCACTCATACATGTACTCACTCATCATATGTACTCATACACCTATACATCCTGTTACACACCGCCACTCATCCATAGAGTTACTCACACACATAGTCACACATGCAAACAAAGTATCAAACATCCATTTACTTGCATATACAGTTATACACACACTACCACACTTCTACAGAAACTTACACATACTTACTCTCTTAAACAATCACTTATAGAAACACCTACTTATTTGTACAGGAACTCTTCCAATCTCTCACTCTCACATATACTCACTTATATACACCAATACTCACATATACTAGTTTAAAACATATGTAGTTACTCATAAAGACACTATTGAGACAGTCATTCACTCACTAACACACCCATACACACACTCATCCACCTATACAGTCCTGCACACATGCTGTCTTCAACACATACAAACAGTGAGTCACTCATTCATGCATCTATGCACTAAGTAATACCCCCCACCGAACCATACAGACTCTCAGACACTCATACTGATACTCAAAAAAACCAACTAATAACCCATATAGACACTCATGTAGCTACTCACCAACCCATGCAGCCACTTATACACAAAGTGAGAGACTGATACAGATATTTTCATATTTAAACATTACTCACTAACCCATGTATTCACTAAGATACACTTAGTCAGTTATACAATCAATTTTACAAAAAAATCATCCATTAAGACACTTATATACCCATTTATTCTTCCATCGACCTTGAGATATACATATATAAAACATATTTAATTTTCAGAAAAACACACATTCACTGGATGATGTCATCAGTGATGTCATGAGTGATGTCATGAGTGATGTCATGAGTGATGTCACTGACCATGTCATGAGTGATGTAATATGTGACGTCATCAGCAGTGCATTGCGGGCGCGCGAGTTATAGTTAGCTGAACTAACTATAACGGGGGAATTTCTATGGTTTTGTACGAGTGAAATGTCCAACTAACTATAACGCCCCTGAAACCTATGGTTTTTTCAGTGAATTTCTAAGGTTTTTTAAATGCTAATTTCTAACTATAACTTGCCTGAAACCTATGGTTTTTTCAGTGAATTTCTAAGGTTTTTTAAATGCTAATTTCTAACTATAACGTGCCTGAAACCTATGGTTTTTTCAGTGACTATATATATATATTTATTATACTATGTATACATGTGAAAATGTCTCGGTCCCCTGTTTGCCTCGGTGGCACGGAAAAAATGGGTGGAACTGACGTCAGCACGCCGACGAGGTCCTCTTAGGCTCCGATGACATCATACGGTGTCGGGAGCGGAGCTGAGCTCGTTGACGTGGGAGAGCGTGGAAAGAATTTCCGTGGAATGCTGGTGCAGGGGATATTCACCTAAGTGTTCAGGCTAGTCCTTTGGGAGCAACTGTTTATGTTGTCACTCCAGAAACCGAAACCAGTGATCCGAGGGCAGAGGCCCTGCAGATGGCACACGAGGTGGGGTGCCCAGTCGTGTGCACCGGCGGGGCAGCGAAGTGACAAGCACCACAACCCACAAAAAAGGTAACGAGGGCACTGAATAACACAGGATCTTCTCTTTGTATCTGGCAGGAACAACGAAGTTAAAATGCCCTAGTACCAAAATGTAGAATTAGTGCTACAACGGTCTTCAAGAGGACCTGCGATGCTGCTTCTGCCTCCCGTACCCTGGAGGCGGCACATGGGTCACGCGGTACGGTCATACTGCGGTGGGACGCACACTCGTTGACCTCTCATGGCACTGCTTCACACTTCAGGGAGGACGCGTTCCATTAGCTATGTTTTCTGATGACATGTCGCGCCGGCCCCGTCCAACAACAGAACTCCTTTAGATCCAAACAGACTCTTCCACTCTCTCACCGGAAGTGAAACCAGGCCACGCGGACACTTTCACAATACAACAGCCGGGAATGCACTTTTCGGTAAAAAAACCACATTCCTTCCTCCTAATTAATCAAATAAACGTCTCACTGAAGAACGGGGGCCAGCTTGGATCGGTAAACAGCCGTTACAACGACTTTTTTACTTTGCGATACCATTACAACGCATGCATTACCACGCATGCGTTGTACATCACGAAGTCATTACTACGCATTTTTTTAGAACGCATGGTCATTTACCATGCATGCCTTTACAACAAATTTTGTTGTAAAGGTATGTATGGTAAATGACCATGCGTTCTAAAAAAACATGTAGACGATCCATGTCGTTGTAAGGAAACAGAGGCTGTTCCGTTTCCTCACAACGACGTGCACCGCCCCTCAGAGATGACGTGAAGCAGGAACCACGAGGAGAGAGGAACCATGAGGAGTGAGAGGTAAGGGGGATTGGGCATGGGGTGGGGGTTTCTTTTCTAGGGTTTAGGGTAGTGCAGTGGTGTTTGGGTAGTGTAGGGGTCGTGCTGGGGGTAGTGGTTTAGGGTTTAGGGTAGTGCAGTAGTGTAGGGGGTCGTGCTGGGGGTAGTGTTTTAGGGTTTAGGGTAGTGCAGTGGTGTATGGGTAGTGTAGGGGGTAGTGTTTTAGGGTTTAGGGTAGTGCAGTGGTGTTTGGGTAGGGTAGGGGGTCGTGCTGGGGGTAGATTTAGGGTTTAGGGTAGTGCAGGGGTGTTTGTGTAGTGTGGGAGGTCATGCTGGGGGTATATTTAGGGTTTAGTGTAGTGCAGTGGTGTTTGGGTAGTGTAGGGAGTCGTGCTGGGGGTAGTGTTTTAGGGTTTAGGGTAGTGCAGTGGTGTTTGGGTAGTGTAGGGAGTCGTGCTGGTGGTAGTGTTTTAGGGTTTAGGGTAGTGCGCCCAACCAGCCACAATATCCTTGGACAAAGGGGATCCTGACTCTTTGGAACGCTCCGTCAATTGAATAATTTGGGTCAAGGGCCCTACCACGTCCAAGACCTATCAATTCCTTTCTTGGGATCCCTCATATACTTGGAGAAAAAGGTACATAGTTTCTCATCAATTTCAGGCGTGTGTGCCACCTTCCCCTTCAGTGAGGGCCTGGGGCATTCTCCCCTCATCCTATTCCTGACCTCCCTTTCAAGGGGTTGATGGATTTTCCCCACCACATACTCTGCCACTTTGGCGTCAGGTGTCCACTCTGCCGACCTAGGATGGTAAATTTGGGTAGGCTCGAACATGTCCGAGTGGACCCCGTCCCCAACCGGGGACTGAGAGGAGTGGGACTCGGGACGCCCCGAGTCCTTATCCTCATCGGAGGAGAAATCGTCCTCCGATACACCCTCTCCCTCTAAGGGAAACCCGCCGTCGGGGTCTACAATAGTGGTGACAGTGTCGCAATTTTCTCCGGGTCCCTCTTCCTCCCGGCAGGGTGCATGTTTTAGCGTTCGCGCACTCTTGAGGAAGGTCTCCGTAAGTTTATCAAATCCTTCCAAGTGCCCCGCGTTATGCTTAACGGCCCTTTTATTCCCCATCTGGGAGCTACTTGGACCCGCCACCACCAGATCTGGGTCACTGAACACCCCAGGGATGCTTTTCGCCAGCTTATCAACCTGATCCCTAAGAGGAGCCAGCGCCCTAGAAATAGCCAGAGAGAGGGCTTGGTCCACTGCTGGAGGGAGAAGTTGGGGGCCATTCCTCCTCCACTTCCTGGTAGGAGGAGTAAAAATGGTCTTCTGGAGAAGACATGATAGCAGAGGGTGTGAGCACAGACCAAATGCCCTTAAAATCCTTAAGACAGCCCCCTCGCCGGTGCTCCAACAGCTGGGCTTTCCCCGAAGCTGTTATAAGAATAGACTGAGGCGCAATACCAATTACCACCACCAGGTGCCGCTGGTCACCAACGTGGCCGTGTGGGGAAATCACCGCATAGCGGTGTCAAAATTAGGCGAGGGTTGGTCGGGAATCAAGCGGACACTAAAGGAGTGACCGGATTCCCAAACGCGCGTAAAGACCAGCGGGAGCGCTCGATGGAGCTGCCTCGCTCGGACCAGACGCGCCTGACAGGATCTCACCGCGCGCAGAGCACACAGCGGGAGAAACTGCGAGGGGGAGAACGCGCTCGAGCAAGAGCCTGCTGCGCAGGGAATATGAAACAATACCAAGGCAATAATGCTAATAACGTGCACAAGAAACCGCTATACAAACAGCAACAACTTCAGATTAAGCCAAGAATGTAAGGAATGCACTTAACTGACGAGCAGTGAAGAAAGAGGAAGCGGAAGGGACGTCACGATATTATATACGATGGACTGTGATATGATTGGACTATAGTTGCCTTGGAGACTACCCCCTAATGGTTCATGGGTTGTGTAGTCTTTTGTTTAATGATTGTTGTGTTACGTTTTCTTTGAACTGCTATGCAAATAAAGTGAGGAAAGATATGCATAATCCTCGCCTCCGTCCTGCCATAGAATTCATTAAACTTTATTTGATCTGATTTAGAAACATAGATCATAAAAGTGTACATAAAAACAGTAAATCCTCTTTCCTAATACAATACAGTGAGAATTAATTAAAACCAGTAGGTAAAAACGGGTGTTACAAAGCCCGGTTCAGAGCAACTTCAGGTTAACAGAATCGTAAAGTTCAATGTTTCGCAAGGTCAATCTCATGTACTTCGTGCAAAATACGCAATAAGGGGTCCAAGTAAGATGTAACGCTCCAATACCTGACCAGTTTGCACTATATAAAACTGCAGAAAAACTCAAAATAAAAAGTGTTATTCACACTTCTGTCATTGGGCTATATGTGGGCTACATCTGGGTGATATTTGTGCTACATTTGGGCTCTTTTTTCTCTGGTGGCCATCTTGGGAGACTTATTTGTTATGAAGTTTCCTAATTTCGTCATTTACTGCAGTCTCCTCAGTAGGAAATGCTTTCAGTTTTTTACTTTGATTCCATCAAGAAGGCATTCAGATGTGTCACATGTGCCATAAATTCAGAATGTTAGCACTCTAGTTGTTCATTAGATCACTGTAGTAAAGCTACTGCTCACCAGGGAGTTAACTGGAAGTCTACTGCTGGTATTGAAAGTGATTGTTTCAGTCTGCATGTCAGAATTTTCTAATAAAATAGAAGAGGATTTGAGATCTCACTTAAAACATGCCCTAAATTTTCTTTCTGCAGCACTAACCATAATTTCTATGGCAAAATGAACCCCCTCATTTTGTTCCTTTTTAAATTAAATGTTTTAAGTGTTACCAGTTTATTCCAATCAAGATGGCTTCAGGTGTGCCATACTTTTGTCATAAGTAAGACTGTTAGCGCTCTAGTTGTTCTTTAGAACACTCTGGGAAGCTGCAGTAGAACACTCTGGGAAGCTGCAGTAGAACACAAAGGCATCAACTGACAGGCTGCTCCTGTTGAAATATAACAGGAAGATATTTGAGATCACACTTGAAACATGTCCTAATTTTTCTTTCTACAGCACTAACCATAATTTCTATGACAAAATGAACCCCATCATTTTGTTACTTTTTAAATTAAATGTTTTAAGTGTTACCAGTTTATTCCAATCAAGATTGCTTCAGGTGTGCCATACTTTTGTCATAAGTAAGGCTGTTAGCACTCTAGTTGTTCTTTAGAACACTCTGGGAAGCTGCAGTAGAACACAAAGGAATCAACTGACAGTCTCTGCCCTTGTTGGATGTACATGTTTTACTGAGAATGTCAGACTTCATTCTCACATGACTGAGAAAGATAATGTGAATTTACAGAAAATATGCTCTCATTTTAGCTTCTGGAGCACCTTCCAAAACTGTATGGGACAAGCATGTGAAAATAGTTTTCTCTCAAACATGATTCATGATATCCCAGCAGAAGGTTTTTCACAGGGTAAAATCACCTTAGAACACACCACAATTCCTGAAATTAGTATGGTACCATCAACAAATGAATTCTAATGTAACTAAAGTCTGTTATCACCCTTTATAGTTCTCCTTTTGGTAACCCTCAAAATCTTCGATTCACTACAATGCATTTCAATGGGGTACTATCATTTATATTGGTCCCAAGATGGCTGCCAGCAATTCCAGGATGAAGTGCTGACAGCCAATCAGATCTCACGATGACATGTGTGGTTAGGCTCCGCCCAGATATATATGTGTTTTCTTTTCAAATTTCTCAGGAACTACTGAACGGATTTACACCATTTAACCAAAAGGCACGACTCTGAACCAAGGGCTACCTTTTTGCCAAATTTGGTGTAATTCCGTTCAGCAGTTCGGGCTGTAGCTGCGATGAAAGGTTCCTATGGAAAATTGCATGGGGAAAACACGTTTTGGGACCCCCCTTTTTTCTCGGCCCCCGCTTGCCGAATCACCCCGAAACTTTCAGGATAGGAGCGGACCGGAGCGGGCCATAAGTTTTGAAAATTTCGCGAAGATTCGTCCACCGGCGCCAAAGTTATTTCAAATAGAATGTTGTGGATTTCCTATGGAAAATAGGTCCTAACTATAACTATCTACTGGCAACCGCCAGTAGATTATTTATTTATATATATATATATATATATATATATATATATATATATATATATATATATATATATATATATTTAGTGTAGTCCTTCTCTGACCATAATCCGGCCCTGAAGAAACCATAGTCCTATTTCTATGGCTGTGTCCCGGTTTTTCATTCTGAAAATCTGGTCACCCTATCTCAGTGGCACTATTTCTTCTTTATGTTCTTATGGTTCACCCCTTTTTCACCCATATTGTATCGTAGTGGCATTTATATAGCGCTTCAGCAAAGTCAAATGTTCCTGGGGGTGAATAGATGCTTTAGTATACTTGAAATCCTCAAAATAGCCCTAGCCACACCCCATTGACATATACCGGGCTGAACTGATCTGCACCAACACTTTTTTGTAAAAGCAAGGGACTAACTAGTGTTACGTGGCATGACCCTGGTCCAATATTGAGATACAGGGTTGATGTGACGGACCGATACGGGTTAGATAAATACGCGCATATGCTTATAAACTTCCCCACTGTGTATCGCTGTCTCATACCACTTTACATATGCATTGTCATTTTAATAGAGATTTTCGGATTGAAAATTTTTATTTGACATTTTAAATTGCATTGCTACATTTTAAATATTTATGAATTAATGAATATTTAATAGGTTATTGCTTTTACTTATTTAATGTCATTCACTATGCTTATTCAAATAGTTGTTGGCATTTTGTAGTGCTTAGACAGACTCCTCTATGTCTATGACTCTGTAATGTGGTTGTCACGTGTTATTGCACTTTAAATGTGGAGGCACTCCTCATGCGCGTCATGTGAACAAGGCCTTCTGAAGGCCGAAACGCGTCATGGCGGTGGTGCAGGGCGTTCATTAAAAAACCATGCACTAACATCTGGGTCCGCATTCGTCTGTTCCTGAAAATTGGATGGTGTTTGGCGAAGTGTGCTGCATTAATATTACCGAGTTTGCTTCCTCGGTTTTTGCGTACCCCTCCTTCAACTTGGGGCCGAGCGGCAGGAAGCAGTTTTTCATGAACCGGAAAAGACTTTCACTCCTGTAAGGATCAGCTGCGGCAGCCCCCGGACAGTGGAAACAATTCCCCTACCTGCGACGAGAACGACGAAGCCCGTGTCGAAGGACCCGAGTGACGCCAGGCAACGCGCAAAGGTAGGGACTCTCTGAGAGTCTGGTGAAGGAGTGTGCGAGAATTAAACAGCGGCATTCATCCAGCTGTTTGCTTCGGATCTCATTACTACCCATTACAACGCGCCATGTCCGCCGACGCGCTGCGGAGTCGAGAAGCGGCAGCAAGCGAAATGTTTGATGACTCGCCAAGTGGGGAGGCATCAATTAGTGTGCAAACAAACGCTACACAAGCAGGAAATCCCAATGCAAGGGATCTTTTTAAACGATTGGAAAAGTTAATGAAAGCTGAACAATCAAAATGGTGGGAACACAAGTCCCTATCAAGGTATTTGGAGGTTGGGAGAATCCCATGGGGACTTCGTATCATGCTGGCGCCCAGTTATGAGAACTCGGACCCTAATATGCTTGCTGAATGGGCTGACTGCAACCTTGAATCTTCGTGCAAACTGGTTAAAATACTTGTGAAGTATGCAGAAAGTGACCGCGCTGCGCTACAAACTAAAATTGATGAGTTGAACGTTGAAATCAGTAAATTAGAAGTCACCGGCGCAATCACTAAATTCCGTGAGGAAATGTCACTGCTACAAAGGGAGGAGGAGGTGATCAAGAAACGCAAAGCGTTTAAGTTCCAACGGGACAAGTTGGACTATCAAAACGGCCAAGTTTTTACATTTTCGAAAAGATTTGACTCTGTAAAAGCTTCGCATAAGCAAATACATCCAGTCACCCCCAAGCCAGCACTAGCACCGCTATGCAATCATCCACCTCAGTATCTGACCTGAGTTCCGCGCTTGAGAGCGAGTCAGACAACGAACAAGCACGCTCTGGCACGAGGTTGGGGTTTACCAAGCTCTCCCTGGCCCAGGAAGTGGATTGCCTCCGCCAGGACAGGCGGCAAACCCTGCGTCCCCGTGTACCAAATGTAAGCAACACCAAAGATGCAATCAAAAACGCCGGGAGAGACGCCAACGTAACCGCCAGCGGCAAACAGAGCAACAAAAAATCCTCCAACAAGAGGTGGCAGCGCAAGTGAATTTACAGGCAGGCAATAGTGACTCACAAACTGTAATTAATCTATCAAACATTACATTAAGTGAAGCTGAGAGACAGATTTTAGTGTTAGGACTGTCATACAGTCCTGAAAGTAATTTCAACTACGCGCAAACACGCATTGACGTATATAAATTCATACGAAAGTTAAAACTGCGTAAATATCACCTGCTGCTGGGCACAGAGAATCAAACTCAGCCTACTGAATCAACAACTACAATGCAAAGTCCTTCTCTCTTGACAGCTGGTGACGTCAAGCTCCTACAAGACCTACAGCATTTCCAAGTTGACATTACAAGTGCTGAGTTAGAGCCACTCAAATTCTGCCCTATATTAGCGGAACTGTACGCACCCAATTCAAACCGAAGTCCACCTTTCATCCGTTAATGCTGCATGACAACTTGGATATATTTAACGAATTAATGACATTGGAACTTAAGAAATTACACGTGTCAACCTCACGTGCTCACCACAAATATACACAGCAGAATAACCGCTACTTTCACCTGATGAAAAAATTACAAATGAGTGAAAACATCGTACGTCAGTCTGACAAAGGTGGCAATGTGGTGTTATGGCCGCGTGAACTGTACATGGAAGAAGCATTCAAGCAATTGAATGATAGAGAATGCTATAGGAGGAGTGATATCCAAACTGTTAAAAGCGCAAGAAGTGCTTTCTATACGAAACTCCTCGCATGGAAAAGCGCTGGCCTGCTGAGTATTGATGAGTTCAAGTTCCTCAAAAATGACCATCCTGTCATCCCTGTTATCTATTTTATCCCCAAAATTCACAAGGACTCCGTCAAACCACCTGGCAGGCCAATTATATCGGCTTGCAACAGTTTAATGGAAAACACCTCACGTTATGTTGATTACTTTCTCCAGGAGCATGTAAAACAAGCATTGGCATAGCCAATAGGTCTCGCCTTTGGGGCCTTATAAGTGTTTAAGCAGAGCTATTGACTTTGCCAATGTGTTTAAGCTGTGCTGTAGAGAAGTGTGGCTGCTGTGCAGCATGCTGAAAAGTTGTAATAAAGTGCCAGAAGCATTTTTGTTACCTTATATATGACCAAGAAGGCATTATGTCCAACTGAACGACCATATTAAAAAATGTATGTACAATAAAAAAAAATCCTCATTTTTCTTTTGTTCTTGCAATGCTGGCAACTTGTTTTTGCCTATTCCAATGGTTGTTTGTTAAAGTTCTTTTTGAGGGGGCATAAACAATTGGAGGTTGAAGGCTGTGAACTAGTACCTGTATTATAACACTAGCAGCGGCCAGACGCAAGGGGAGAATCAACAGATGGCAGATTCCGAGAGCAGGCTGAGGTGGTGTTGAGTGATGTTGAGGTGGTGGTGGTGGTGGTGACTGGTCCTGAGACGATGCTGAGGTGATGCTGAATGATACTTAGGTCTTGCTGAGTGATGATGATGTGGTGGTGTACTATTGCAAAGGCGATGCTGAGTGATACTGATGTGGTGTCGAGTGATGTTGTTGTGCTGAGTGATGCTGTGGTGGTGCTGAGTGATGCTGTGGTGGTGCTGAGTGATGCTGTGGTGGTGCTGAGTGATGGTGTGTTGGTGTTGAGTGATGCTGTGTTGGCCGTGAGTGATGCTTTGGTGGTGCTGAGTGATGCTGTGGTGGTGCTGAGTGATGCTGTGGTGGTGCTGAGTGATGCTGTGGTGGCGCTGAGTGTTGCTGTGGTGGCGCTGAGTGTTGCTGTGGTGGCGCTGAGTGATGCTGTGGTGGCGCTGAGTGATGCTGTGGTGGCGCTGAGTGATGCTGTGGTGGCGCTGAGTGATGCTGTGGTGGTGCAGAGTGATGCTGTGGTGGTGCTGAGTGATGCTGCCGTGACAGTGTCTTTGCTAGTTACAGTGGGTAGAAGAGGGGTAGTAGAGGGGTTGAGGGGTAGTAGAGGGGTAGAAGAGGGGTAATGGGGTAGAAGAGGGGTAGTAGAGGGGTAGTAGATGGGTAGAGGGGTAGAAGAGGGGTAAAGGGGTAGTAGTGGGGTAGAGGGGTAGAAGAGGGGTAGAGGGGTAGAAGAGAGGTAGAGTAGAGGTAGAGGGGTAGAAGAGAGGTAGAGTAGAGGTAGAGGGCAAGAACAACTCCCAGATAGGGTGGCGAGCAGCAGAGCGCCATCTGGAGCGTGTTAGGGAACAGGGGCGGTGGGGGGGGCACTGCAGAGACCCATGTTAAGAGGCTGAGCAAGTGGATCACAAATGTCTGTATTGAAAGTGAACTCTGTCTAACAGTGTGAAAGTATTTTTTGCAAAAAGTAATAGTCTGTGAGTGACAGAGCTAACCAACAACATGATCCCCATAAATCTGACAAACTCTTTGAGAGACAACATGCACATATTATAGACCCTAACAGAGACGCTTCTAGTATTGAGCATGTGACCAAGAATATAAGCAGGTGCATACATGCGATCATGCGAAAGCTTGTAGACGGCCTTCATAATTGCACAATTTTCAATTTTGCTTGAGCTAGCTAGATCTGCAACATTCATGCCTCAGGTACCAAGGAACATTCATCTCGGCTCATCTTAGAGACAGGCACACCGGGTGAGCAGAATTAACACGAGCAGAAAAACATGGCTGTTACGAATTTCTTTATTCAAGCATTTCACGTTTAATTGTATATACCCAGGGTAGCTATGCGCACGAGGCTTCTTTAGTAGAAAAGTGCATGTTCACGGAGAGCATTATACGAGAGTCAACTTTGTTAAAAGAAATGACTCGTAGCTAGTGAAGACAATAAAACGTACAAGCCAGTTTCTGACGCGCTTGCAATTTTACGCCTGTTTAAAGGCGGTGAAACAATCGAATGAAAAATAAAAATCAATGTTTGGCGACGTGGCTTTAGTAACTCTCTGTTACTTTCAGGGTCATTCAGATAGGTAATTCCTACATAAAGCTGGGGCACCTGTCATGTCCTTTTCACTAAGAAGCTCACACTCACTTAAGCTTCCACCGCAAGATCGCCGACATCCACGACAGCTTTAACACTCAGACAGCCCCAACTAAGATCGATGCACCAGACCCGCCGCACACCATCGACCACGATCCCCTGCCAGCCTGGGCCAGCGTGAACATCGAGGACACCATCAAGACCATGAGCACGATACACTCCGGCTCCCCGTAAGACCCTTTCCCGCACCACATCTTCAACAAAGCCAGCAGCTCCATCGCACCCCACCTGTGCAACATCATCAATCTCTCCTTCGAGACCGCGACCTTCCCAGAGAGCTGGAAACACGCAGAGATCAACGCCCTACTCAAAAAACCCAAGGCGGACCGAGAGACCTCAAGAACTTCCGGCCCATCTCCTGCTTCCGTTCCCAGCCAAGGTCATCGAGAAGATCGTCAACAAGCAGCTAACCCGATACCTCGAAGAAAACAGCATCCTGGACCCATCCCAATCGGGGTTCCGCAGCAACCACAGCACTGAGACTGCCCTCATCGCCGCCACCGACGACATCAGGATCCTGCTGGACAACGGTGAGACCGCAGCCCTCATCCTGCTGGACCTCTCCGCCGCCTTCGACACTGTCTGCCACCGCACTCTACGCGCAGGCCTCCACAACGCAGGGATCCGGGACAAGGCCCTGGAATGGGCCACCTCCTTCCTCGCCGGCAGAACCCAGAGAGTCCGCCTCCCACCATTCCGATCCGAAGCCTCCGAGATCATCTGCGGCGTACCCCAGGGATCGTCCCTCAGCCCAACACTGTTCAACATCTACATGGCCCCGCTCGCACGCATCGCCAGACAGCACGACCTCAACATAATCTCCTACGCCGACGACACCCAACTGGTCCTCTCCCTCACCAAGGACCCCCTCGCCGCCAAATCCAACCTCCATGAAGGGATGAAGGCCGTCGCCGAATGGATGAAGATCAGCCGACTAAAACTGAACACGGAGAAGACAGAGGTCCTCATCCTCGGCTCCAACCCCTCAGCCTGGGACGACTCCTGGTGGCCAACGACGCTGGGAGCAGCCCCGACACCCACCGACCACGCACGCAACCTGGGAGTCATCCTCGACTCAACGCTCTCCATGGCCAAGCAAGTCAACGCAGTCTCATCCTCCTGCTTCAACACCCTCCGCATGCTTCGCAAGATCTACAGGTGGATCCCGACAGACACGAGAAGAACAGTCACCCAGGCCCTCGTCAGCAGCAGACTCGACTATGGGAACGCCCTCTACGCGGGAGCCCGGCCAAGCTCATCAAGCGACTGCAACGCACTACAAACGCCTCCGCACGCCTGATCCTCGATGTACCACGCCACAGCCACATCACCCCCCACCTGAGGAACCTGCACTGGCTCCCCGTCGACAGGAGAATCTCCTTCAAACTCCTCATCCACGCACACAAGGCACTCCACAAGACTGGCCCAGCCTACCTCAACAGACGACTCTTCTACATCCCCAACCGCCAACTCCGCTCCGCCGACCTCTCCCTCGCCCCTCGCATTCGAAGAACCACCACCGGCGGCAGATCCTTCTCCCACCTCGCCACCAAGACCTGGAACACCCTTCCACTAAGCCTACGACAGACCCAAGACCTGCTGACCTTCAGGAGGCTACTCAAGACCTGGTTGTTCGACCAGTAGCAGCACCCCCCCATTTTTTTTCCTCCCCCAGCGCCTTGAGACCCTCGCGGGTAAGTAGTGCGCTTTACAAATTCTGTGATTGATTGATTGATTGAGCTTCAGCTCTGCATATGAGGCTTAAAGTCTCTACATATGCTTCGAACGTGAAAGGCGGATTTCCGAAATGTGCAGGCATGGGCGCACTCACGACGAAGATAATTCTGTGCAGTTCTTGCCTTGTTGAAGCTACTTTCAAATCAACGTCGGTTTATGTTTTGATATAATTCTTGGAAGATGACGTACAGTAGGTAACATAATCTTCCACGTTACCTTCTTAAATTAATTACAGGATTGAGTTTTTGCATACTCATGAATGTTCGAGCAAGGAAGTCCTGGACGTGCGGCCGCGAGACGCGCTCTGTGGTGGGGGAGGGGGAGGAGCATGCTTAATGAGGAAGAGAGGGGGGCGGGTTGTGTGTAGAGTTAATGAGCCATGACGAGCAGTTGGCGGCTGTGCGCTTGCACGCGATCGTGAACGCAAGCTGGAGGCCAGCAAAAGCTTGTGGGTTGCACTCTGAAAAGCCACCTACTAAATGTCTCGCAGAGCAGCGCATGCGCTGGCTCAGGCGAGCCCTAAAAACTACTGTTCTTTATTCAGGATACTAGTGACTTTTTAAGGAAAATCGGTGATGTCACATGGGACTCTGAGTGTGTATTAATCACATTAGATGTCACGTCACTGTATACTAGTATCCACCACCAGGATGGAATTAAGGCAGTGGACTATTATTTGAGTACCAAACCCATGTACCTGTATCATCACAACAAAATGTTATTGACCATGATTATGACATGCTTGGATAACAATTTCTTTCTCTTCCAGAACCAAGTATTCCACCAAGTTAGAGGTGTAGCAATGGGGGCCTGTTTCTCCCCCAGTTATGCCTGTCTTCATATGGGACTGTGGGAGGAACAGGTCCTCAAAGTGCAATTTGGTGACATTCTTGCTAATCATGTGTTACATTGGTACAGAGACATTGACGATTTGTTTTTAATCTGGAGGGGCACGGTAGAGCAGGCACTCCATTTTATTGAACAGATCAATGATAATAGTCTTAACCTGCAATTCACAGCCCATATGAGCAAGGATTCTGTATGTTTCCTGGATGTTGAGGTGTTTGTAACTGATGGCAAGTTGGAGACTAGGTTGCATAGAAAGCCCACAGCAGGCAATTCAGTGCTCCACGCGACTAGCCATCATCCTGGACACCTAATTCGCAGCATACCCTTTGGGGAAATGCTGCGAGTCAGGAGAATCTGTAGTCTGAATGATGACTGTGAAAGGGCCCAAAAAGATAGTAGGGATAGATTCCTGGCTAGGGGCTACTCTACCACCATAATTGACAATGCAATCAAAAAGACCCGCTTGATCCCGAGATCAGATACACTGGTCAGTAAAGTTAGGTCCGTAAGCACAAATCCTGCCCAGCCTGATCAACTCACGAGACTGATACTGACTTACAATCGACAGCACCAATCTTTACGTAAGATATTCAATATGAATTGGGTATTGGTACGTAACGATCCAGTAGTTGGGGATCTCCTTTCTAAAACCCCGAGCATAACCTTCAGGAAAGCACGCTCCATGTGCGATACCTTGGTCAAGAGTAGTCCAGAAGTAACCACGACTAAAACCTGGTTAAATTCCAGAAAGGGGTTTGTAAAGTGTGGCTCGTGCAAAGCATGCAAATACGGCACTAGCAAAACAGCTTATAAAACCCCTTTTAAGATGGATCCAGTGCCCATCACCAAGATGCTCACGTGTAAAACTGAGTACGCGGTATATGTGCTGGAGTGTCGGTGTGGCCTGCAGTATGTAGGAAGTACAAACCTGCAGGTCCACAAGAGGATACTCCAGCACATCCGGGGGATTACAAATAGTGATGCATCATACCCGGTTGCCAGGCATTTTAAAGATTTCCACTGCAATAGTCTGGAACATCTGAGATACTTTGTAGTGGACACTGTCCCACCCCTTGGAAGGGGCGGCAACCGGGAAGCACTTCTCTGTAGACTGAAAACCAGGTACATCCTGGAGTTAGATACCAAGACGCCACAGGGCCTTCACTCCAGTGAGGACTTCTTTACCTGCCTTTAACTTCTCCTATTGATTTGCACAACTGTTACATTTTAATTGTTTTGTTCCTGTAACTCTTTTTTAGCCTTTATAAGCACTTGCACTTTTATCAACCAAAGTTGGTTTACTAGGGTGGCACTTTTTCAAGCACTTGCACTTTATCATTGTAGCATAGGGGGAGGTTCTATGTCCCACTTGGGCTGAACTTATCTGCACCAACACTTTTTTGTAAAAGCAAGGGACTAACTAGTGTTACGTGGCATGACCCTGGTCCAATATTGAGATACAGGGTTGATGTGACGGACCGATACGGGTTAGATAAATACGCACATATGCTTATAAACTTCCCCACTGTGTATCGCTGTCTCATACCACTTTACATATGCATTGTAATTTTTAATAGAGATTTTTGGATTGAAAGTTTTTATTTGACATTTTAAATTGCATTGCTACATTTTAAATATTTATGAATTAATGAATATTTAATAGGTTATTGCTTTTACTTATTTAATGTCATTCATTATGCTTATTCAAATAGTTGTTGGCTTTTTGTAGTGCTTAGACAGACTCCTCTATGTCTATTACTCTGAAATGTGGTTGTCACGTGTTATTGCACTTGCACTTTAAATGTGGAGGCACTCCTCATGCGCGTCATGTGAACAAGGCCTTCTGAAGGCCGAAACGCGTCATGGCGGTGGTGCAGGGCGTTCAATAAAAAACCATGCACTAACATCTGGGTCCGCATTAGTCTGTTCCTGAAAATTGGATGGTGTTTGGCGAAGTGTGCTATATATATATATATATATATATATATATATTTAGTGTAGTCCTTCTCTGACCATAATCCGGCCCTGAAGAAACCATAGTCCTATTTCTATGGCTGTGTCCCAGTTTTTCATTCTGAAAATCTGGTCACCCTATCTCAGTGGCACTATTTCTTCTTTATGTTCTTATGGTTTACCCCTTTTTGACCCATATTGTATCGTAGTTGCATTTACATAGCGCTTCAGCAAAGTCAAATGTTCCTGGGGGTGAATAGATGCTTTAGTATACTTGAAATCCTCAAAGTAGCCCTAGCCACACCCCATTGACATATACTGGGAGCATAAGTCTTATTTTGTATACGTGTTTCCGTTTTGCCATAGTTAACAGCATCTGAGCACATATGGGGTACCCACGATGAATGACCATTGTTTCTTTTTATGGAGCTACTTTACTTTAGAAGATGAAATTTTTTAAGTGCATATTCTTATGAATATTACCTTTAAGTCATCTGAACCTGGGTGTAAATGGGATGTATCGAAAATAGTGGTCGTATCGACTTATTTCGCAAGAGTTTAGCAATATTGGAGCCAGCCTCCTAATGCATGATTGATAATTGCTTCCTGTGTAACTGAACATTCACACTAGTCTTTACATAATCAGTCATCTTATCAGCACTTTTAACATTTTCTCCCTAACTAGGACGCTGACAAAGACTCACGACATAGAAAGCATGAGGATGACTACTGCAGAGAGAAGCGAAGAAGCGAAAAGAAAGACCGCCATGAAAGCCGCAGTCGCAGCCGTTCTCGGGAACGTGACAATCACTACAGTTCCAGCAAATCAAAGGATAAACACAGAGATGAGCCTCGTGACAGAGATCGTGACAAAAAAAGGGATAGGAGTCCAAAGAAGTCAAAGGACAAAGAACGATTGAAGTATTAAAGGAGGAAGAAACCAGCGAATAGGGTGGGCCCTGGAGTGTGAAGAAAATTTAGGGCCTTATTGGCAGACAGGATAGTCCATCAAATGTGGCAGATATACCATGTGCCATATTACAAGTGCCATAGGCTATAATGAATTTGTAATATGGCAGACTGGGCATCCGCCGCATTTGTGATGGATTAACCCGTCTCCCAAACTCTAAATAAGGCCTTACGTCTCCATCATACTTCATAATTTCCACTAGGGGACAAAAGATGGCAGAGCAGACAATATAGTGTGTACAAGTTACTTGCTAATGTCTCTAAAAGTGGTTACATTTTTTTAATGTTTTCTGCTAAGCTTTTGTGTCTTTTAGTTGTGTTGGGGCCAATGGAAGAGCTAAAAAACCTTTTTTTTATTTTTATTGGAAATACAAGTTAGGACACCGATTTATAATGAGCGACTGGCCACATCCAATTTCTTCTAACATGATTTGCAAAGTCTATACTTACAGTCAGTACAGTGAGAACAGACTAGAATATCAGATGACTGATTCACAGCGATTGTGCAAGGAACAAAATACCCTTTGGCATCTAAAATAATTCAGTATGAACTGAGTGTGCACTAAGCAAACTGTTAAATATGATTATTTTTCCTGTGATTGAACAATATACCAATAAATGTTTTTACATTTCACCTGAGTTAGGCAAGGTTTTGTTTTTATCCAAACATGCCAAGAACTTTATTTGTAGTACAATGTAGGAGAACAGTTTCTTTTGCTGTCGGAATTACCTACGTATCCCAAATGAAAAATCAAGAGTTAATATTTTTGTACACCCTTTTAAACCAGTTACAGAGTCAGGTCTACGAAACCTGCTGCAGGATCTGCTCGTATGATTTCGCCTTCGCTGAACCATATATTTTTTTCCAATGAATGTGTGGGCTGTTTATAGATTATTATCGCCTGCACCTAAGCTTGCAGGTTTCTGGCTGTTTTCTAATTGCCTCCAGTGTATGAGAAGGGAAGACACATGCAAGCCACAGTAGGGAAAAGGAATATACTACCACGTGCTTGTCCTATGTGATAAACATTTTACAGCCATTGGATGTTGTCAGTAACATTTCCTTTGGCACTTAGATGTTTAATTGTGATACTTCATTAATGTCTTCAAATACATTGAGCTGCACTTGTACAGAGAAATTTAAGAAACTGGGGTCCTGAATGCTCCTACTCAGGCAGCCAGCATTGAGGATGATGAAAAGAGTGAAAGTTTTCTTATTAGGGTTGCAGCTGGAGAGGGGTAATGGCTGATGTTGTGGTCCTGGGTCGGCCCAGACTTTCATTTTCGGGCTCTGAAGAACTTGCATTTGATGTCCTGACAGTTGGTGGAGGATTTGCAGACATGCGGGACAAGCACAGACACACTCTTGATGCCAGTGTTTGCTCCGCAGTGATTGTCGTCTTTATTTTTTCTACAAGGTGCTCCCACTCCGTGCCCCGGCTCCCCACACTGCCCATGGGCATTTTTCCACCTCCGACTGCAGCACAGTTTAATTAGGCACTGCAATGCAATGCTTCCATTTCTAACGATAATGGCATTACTCCTAGTCCTACTCCCTCGCCTTCCTTCATCACAAATGAGGCCCCGCCTCCCACCCAGACCCACCCCCAGCATAAAAACTCTGCCCGCCCCACCTGTACGTAAACAAGCCGAGCTAGCACTCAGTTGAACCGCACCGGGAGGGAGGGAGGGTCCTCGAAGGAAGGCGAGGGAGTAGGACTAGGAGTAATGCCATTATCGTTAGAAATGGAAGCATTACCTCCCGTCCCTCCCTCGCCTTCCTTCATCACAAATGAGGACATAGCAAGCAGAAGAAAACAGAGATGGACAACTGAGTGATAAAGAAACACCAAAATTTAATACAGTGCCCCAAACACAGCAGATCAACATCCCTGGTCCCGCATAGAGGACAAAACCCTGTGGCCCAGAACATTATCCAAACGTTCCAGACTCGCAATTCGATAGTGACGGACAAAAGTAGAGGAGAAGACCAGGTCGCCGCCCTACAGATTTCCACCACCGAAGCCCCCTGCAACTCAGCCACCGTAGCCGCCATACTGCGAGTGGAACGCCCCTGAACCCCCACAGGAGGAGCCACCCCTGTAAGATGGTAAGCCATCAAAACCGTGGACCGAATCCAACGACTCAAAGTAGCCGTGGAAGGCTTAACACCCTTCCTAGCTGGACCGAAGTTAACAAACAAAGAGTCCCCACCCGGAAGGACTCCACAACCTGCAGGTACCACAGCAAAGCCCGACGGACATCCAAACAATGCAGCGACAATCCTCAGCCGAGGAAGGAGCAGGACAGAACTCAGGCAAAATCACCTCCTGACTGAGGTGAAAAGCCGAATTGACTTTAGGGACAAAGGACGGAACCGGAACCAGAACCACCCGATCCGAAAAGACCTTACAGAAGGAAACTTACAAGACAAGGCCCCCAACTCCCCCAAGCGCCGCGCCGAGGTGATAGCGACCAAAAAACAAGTCTTAAAAGTCAAGAGACGCAACTCAAGACCCTCCAGGGGCTCAAAGGAGGACCAGACAGGACATCCAACACCAAATGCAAATCCCACGAAGGGAAGGACCGAACAGGGCGGGGAAACAAATTCAACAGTCCCTGAAAAAAACGCGGCATCAGAGCCCCTTTATCCCGCAAATTACGCCAGGAGCCCGAAAAGCCTGAATAGCCGCCCACTGCACCATGCAGAAGCCACCGACAACCCCAGAAGAGCCCCATCCTGCAGGAACTGCATCACCACAAAGAGGTCAGCAACCGTGGGATCAACACCCTTGCCAGCACACCAGGCCGAAAAGACCCGCCAATGCCTAGCATAGGAAAGCAGAGTAGAGGATCTACGGGAATCCTGCAGAGTAACAGCCAAAGGGCAGGAACCCCCAACCCAGCTAAGCCCTGCCGTTCAACCGCCAGGCCGTCAGGTGCAACCTCCGCAGAGAATCCAGAGGAAGGGCCGGAAACTCCAAGGGGACGGAACCAGTGGAAGGACCCACTCCCGGTCGCAACACAGCCCGGACAGGAGAGGAAACCAATTCGCCCGCGGCCAACAGGGAGCCACCAACAACACCTGAGCACATTCCCTGCGGACCCGCACCAGAAAGGAGCGGAGCAGCGGAAAGGGGGGGAAGGCATACAGCAGACCTCGAGGCCAAGGACAGGTCAAGCCGTCGACCCCCAGAGACCCGGGACACCTGCCCAGAGAACAGAACCGGACCACTTTGGCATTCCCCGGATCCGCAAACAGGTCCACCACAGGGAGGCCCCAACGACTCACCAACTGGACGAACACACCGGGAAGGAGAGAGAACTCCCGAGATGACGGAATCTCCCTGCTCAACAGATCCGCCCGCACATTGTCCACCCCCGAATGTAGAGAGCCGACAGACCCAGCACCCAGACCTGAGCCCACTGAAAGATGACGCTGGCAATCAAGTTCAAGGACCGGGACCGGGTCCCCCTTGACGGTTGACATAGGACTTCGCCACCAGATTGTCCGTCTGAATCAACACCCAACGACCTTGCAGAGAGTCCTGAAAGTGCACCAGGGCAAGCCAAATCGCCCTCAACTCCCGCCAGTTGGAGGACCTCCGTGAGTGTAGAAGGGACCAGCACCCCTGAACCTGATCCGACCCCAGCCAAGCACCCCATCCGGACAGGCTGGCGTCCGTAGTCACCACAAGCGGAGCCGGAGGAGCCAGCGAAACCCCGGCCAGAAGGTGACGCCGGCAGAGCCACCAGGAGAGCTCCCCCCGGATCTGGTCCGACATGGGCAGCAGGGACAGGAGACTCTGAGACCCCGGAGACCAACCCAACAGGATCCAGTTGGCCAGGCGGAGGAGATGACAACGAGCCCAAGGAACCAGAAACACCACGGAAGCCATGTGCCCCTGCACCCGCAGCCACTGGACCGCCGGAGAAGCCGCCCGGGACATCAAGGCCCGAACCTGGGACTGAAGAGAGAGCAAGCGCTTGTCGGACAAGGTAACAAGGCCGAACAAAGTCCAGACGAGCCCCGATGAACACCATGTCTTGAGAGGGGACCAAAGAAGACTTTCCCCAGTTCACCAAGAACCCGTGCCCCTGAAGAACCTCCAAGGCCCTCCCGATGTGAGCGAGCAAAGAGACTCCCCCGCAGCATGCAGCAAGAGGTCGTCCAGATAAGGATGAATGAAAACCCCCTCCGCATGAAGGAGAGCCATGAGAGGCGCCAGGACCTTCGTGAAAACCCTGGGTGCGGGAAGCACGCAAAACTGAAAATGGGCGCCTCCCACAGCGAACCTCAGGAAACGCTGAGAAGAAGCGGCCACAGGGATGTGGAGATAGGCGTCCTCGAGATCCACGGAAGCCAGGAAGTCGCCAGGTTGAGCCAGAGGAATGATGGCCTGAAGGGTCAACATGCGGAAGTGAACGGGCCGAACCCAGGAGTTGACCCACTTGAGATCCAGGACAGGCCGAAAGCCGCCGGTCACCTTCCGCACCAGAAACAGAATGGAGTAGGTCCCCGTCCCTATCTCCGCGACAGGAACCCGGCAGATGGCATTCTTGGCAAGCAAACAGGACACCCCGTCCAGCAGAGCCACCCTGCGGGGACCGGAGACAGGCACCGAGTCAGCCGAACCCCGAATCCGGTGGAACCAGCACAAAGTCGATCACGTACCCATGACCCACAGTGCTCAGGACCCAGCCATCCGAAACGTCCTGCAGCCACCGAGGAAGAAAATGCCGAAGACGGCCACCCACCGGCAGGGAACCGGCCAGACAGTAGTTGTCAGGGACCCTTCTTGGCAGGGCCTTTAGGCGCGGAGGCAGCGTGCTTGGGAGAAAAGCGGGGCTGAAAACGCCGCCTGCGAAAAGACTGACGAGAATCACGCTTAGGGGAAGAACGAGGGGCCCTATTCCAAGGCCTGCCAGACGGAGCCGAACCACCCTTATAGGGCAAGGCATGCTTCCGCTCCTTGAAAGCCTTCGAAATCAGGGCAGGCAATTGTTCCCCAAACAGAGCCAGTCCATCAAAAGGCAACTTCAACAGAGCCGCCTTCTCACCAGGATCAGCCTTCCAGGATCGGAGCCAGAGGGAACGACGCGCCGCCACCAAAGCTCCAGTGGACATAGCGGAAGACTTGATCACGTCAGGCGAAATGTCCGCCAGCAGCCGAGCCTGCTGCTCCATAGCAGCCAGGAGGTCAGAGCATTCAGACCCCTCCTGAACCGCGGCAGCCAACTTTTCGAAGTCCTGCACCAGTGACTGCGCCGAGTAGGCAGAGAAAAGGCTAGCCCGCAGCGCCAGGTTCCCAGCAGCAAAGGAGCGTTTAAGGCCAGAGTCCACCCTCCTATCAGTAGCATCCGCCGGGTACAATCCTCAGGCAGAATCGCAGTTTTGCCAATCAGAGTGGCCAGGATAGAGTCCAGTTTCAAACTGTGAGGCAAGGAATCCTCCCCTCCAAAAGGTACAGCTTCTGAAGGAAGCGAGGGACCTGCAACTTATCGATCTCACGCCACTCCCTCAACACCATGTCCTTGACCGGACCCTGAAAGGGCATGCCCAACTTGGAGGGAGAAGCATACTGAGGAAAAAGACTCCCATCCCTCTCCCCCAGCTGGAACGGAGGGAACCCCAAATTGTCCCGCACATGAGCCAGAACATCCCAGCGCTCCTCCCTGGAGATATACTTTCCCCAGAGGAGGTAGAAGGACCCTCCTCGTCCGACAGGAAACAGCCCCAGCAGGATCCAGCGAGCGAGGACGCGAAGGAGCAGCAGGCACCGGACGAGCCAAGAGAGCCTTAGCCACCGCAGCCTCAATCATGCCCTGCACCTCATCCTTGGACATGAGAGGCACATCACCCCCAGAAAGGCCCCGACCCCGAGGGCGCTTGGGGGAACAGGAGAACCATCAGGAGAGGAAGAAGAGGAAGAAGAAACCAGGTTGTTCCTCTTGAACACCCTTTGCGACCCATGGCAGCAGAGGAATGGAGAAGCAACTCCCGACACCTAAATGTGAGAAAAACCCACCAGGAACCCTCCAATGAAAGCCCAGGCCAGGAAACAGCCAAAAACAGGAAAAAACCACAAAACGCCATCTAAAATAAAAGACCGGGCACAAACCCGTCCTACCAGGTCTCCCAGAAGAGTGCAGTCCGAGAGGAGGCATCCAAGACAGCCCGACCCGGAAACACAGCCCCAGCCACAGGAGGACCGCCAAACAACGCAGCAGCTTCCTGAGCCACCGCTCCGCCCCCATCCACGAGGGAGACGAGGAGAGGAGGCATCGCCAGGAGAACTCCGTCGAGGCACCGCCGTCGCAGAGAACCAACTCGAAGACTCCCCGGCACCGCCACAGGGAGGAACTGAAGGTAAGTCACACTAGGGAGACAGAAAAAAACAGGTGGAGGTGGGGGCGGGCAGAGTTTTTATGCTGGGGGTGGGTGTGGGTGGGAGGCGGGGCCTCATTTGTGATGAAGGAAGGCGAGGGAGGGACGGGAGGAAATGGGCCAGACCTCAGTCGGCAAAAAAGCACAGCACATAGTCTGCATACACTGATCGAGGTTGAGTAGATAAGGTCTGAAGCCCTGTCTCCAAAGCCCAGTGAGCCTGGACAAAGACTCCGAGACAGAGGTTTGCTCCCCTTGGGTGGTTGTGGCATAATATTTGGGGTGCAGAAATTTAAGCTGAAGAGGCCTGGTAGTCTGAAATAGCATCTCAAGTGGTAGGCAGCAATTTCGGAAGTGCCTGTAGCCCTATCCTGAGGGAGCCAGTATTGAGCTGCCTGTTAAAAAGCTTAACCTTTGTGCCCTGAGGTTCTGTGACTGTCCCGGATGAAAGCATGAGTTAACAAAGATAGACGTACAGCAGCAGAATTGCAAGAAACCGAGATTCGGAACATGAGTAAAGTAGATTTAAAAAAGTTGTGTGCTCTGAATAATTATATAGTGTGTGGGAGAACAATGTCCATTACACATTGCTTAGTCCACAGTCTGATCGGTAAGGGCCTCTGGTTACTTATGTGATTAGCACACTTGAAACCGATCTCACAAACATATCTGTCACAAAGGCAGAGGAATGATCATAATATCTGTCATGTGCAGGCATCTTTTAGAGACCTCCAGAAGAAATAGCAGTTTAGCAGATGAGTTTTCTTTAGATGACGGGAGACAATACCTCTGCTTCACAATAAGACCTAAAATTCATTCTGTAGTCTCAAGTCTGTATCTATTATAACTGATCTGGCAGCATAATTAGTGGCTATGAAGGAGATCATTGTAGTCAGAGAGTTAGCCAAAACGTTGTGCGGATATGTCTCAGGAGCTGGTAGGAATGTATCCTGATTAAAAATTTGGAGGAACAGAATGTGCAAAAAGACAAACAAGAGGACCAGGCGAGTAGGTCCAGAGTAAGTTGTATTAGAGTGGCAGGAGTTCAAATTGGAGAAGGAAAAGGCTAATCCAAAAGATAATCTTTGTTATGAAATCTCTCCTCTAATATCCTCAAAGTGTACATGATGTTTCCCCTAACAATGGAAAAGAGAGATTTTCTCTAGGGATTAGGATCCACTTCTACAAGAAGTTGTCCTAAAGACTAGACGTCAATTAAGTTTGATGTTCTGAGACATAGATGAGAGTAGTCATTTTGATTTGCGTTGTGCATAGGCCTTCTGAATTCACGCTAACACTACGGGTTAATAATATTTTTGGGGCTCGAACAATTCCCAATAACAAAGATTAAGAGATGTATCAAAGAGTGAACAGCATAAGCTGTTGAAAAAATGTTACATTCTGCAATGAGTGAATAAAGAACAGGAGGCAAAAAGACCATTCCACCTGAAAGATCTGTGGGGCACAGAAACGAACAAAGGCTATTGAACTTGATAGAAAACAATTTTTAATGTGTAGATGCAGTGATTCTGATCCGGTTTGAGCAGTTACACCAAAGGAGTGGAATGATGAAAGGTTTATTTAAAAAAATCTTAAATATGCTGTTCTGTTCTAAATTATTTATAGGGCACTTGCATTCATTATTTTTAAAAATGTGTGTTTTGTTGCTATTTTTTGGCATTATGTGCTGTATGTCCGGGGAGCTCCTCAGGATAGATGGGCCATAATTTTCAGTGGTAGGAGAAAAGAATGACAAAGGGGCTACTTTTAAGATAAGGAGATTTGGAGGATCTCAATTGAGAATAGAGAGAGCATCCTTTTAAGAGGAGGAGTTATAAAAGGATTCATATGATATATTTGCCTTATATGTCTCTTAGGAGCTCCACTACATCATACCTTTGCTAAGCTGCTTTTCAAGACATGCCATACAAGTCATTATTTATTTGCAGTAGCTGACGCACTTATTCTCATTATGGCGCACTAATGTGTATTGCATTTTATTGTGTGTTTTAATAGTGTCATTTTAGTTCATAGATTCATGTGCTCATTTGAATGGTGGTTAAGAAAAGGCATAACAATTTTAGTCTTTACTATGAGAGTGCAAGAGAACTCCCAAGGTGTTTCTCTCACCTTACATCATGGTCACGGGGTTTATTTTTTTCAAAATAAATTATTTGGATGGTGTAAGTGAGCTGTTCATAGCTCTCTCCATAAGGGATATTTGATCTTCTAAGACATTCCAGACACAGCAGTGTGGCTCCAAGCCCAGCCACACCATGGTCGTCATTTCACAAATAGTCCAGTTGAGACATGGTTCAACGATGTCTTGCAGATAAGTGGCATGAAGGTAAGGTACGTTTATATATTCACAATAAAATATTGATTGCTTATTATGGGAAACCTTTAGTGTTACAGATTAGCCATGTAGGTGTCCGTAAAAATGCACTGTGTAATATAATAGGTTGTCCCTGTTCATAATATTTACATTCTTTGCTATTGCATTTGCTACTGTTTTATTGATTTCTGGAGTAATAGACTTGCATTGGTTCTGCACGAAAATTAGCTTCCAATAAAGGCTGAAAACAAGCATTGGCAAAGCTTGCCTAAGACACCTCTTGGCTTTGACCGTGATTTGTAGGCACGCTGTATGGTAGCAAGGCTGTTGTGTGGCATGGCTGAAAATATATTTTTAAAGCACCATGACTCAGCCAGCATTAGTGCTAGTCGTGCTATAGCACTTTTTAAAAAAACTATTTTTAGCTGTATGCCAGTCTTCTCCTCCCACCTATGTCCTTATATCTTGCCCTACCTCCCTCCGTGTTGCCTCGTCTCCCAACCCATTCCCCCTGTTTTTTATGCTTTCTTGGATAAGCAGTGTTACAGCAAACAAATGATGGACGGAATGCTGACAATGCAAACATTCTCCCCCAGTCAAAAGATCTGGGTTAAATCCATCATTCTTTTGCCCACTACGCCACCCCAGTTTGGACCCAGCCATATGCAAATCAGTCTTGACCCTGTGCCCCATGAGAACAGTCCAGACCGAACTGCCAGGCCAGGTCCTCCCTGGACCGGAAACAAGTATCCTGGGACCGGTTTCAGGGTATGTCACCCTTCTTCAGCCAGGCTAGCTTGAATCCAGTGGCACAGTGAGCAGGGGACCCACGTCTGGGCATACCCATCCCACTTAGGGCGAAAAGTGTTACAGCAAACAAATGATGGACGGAATGCTGACAATGCAAACATTCTCCCCCAGTCAAAAGATCTGGGTTAAATCCATCATTCTTTTGCCCACTACGCCACCCTAGTTTGGACCCAGCCATATGCAAATCAGTCTTGACCCTGTGCCCCATGGGAACAGTCCAAACCGAACTGCCAGGCCAGGTCCTCCCTGGACCGGAAACAAGCATCCTGGGACCGGTTTCAGGGTATGTCACCCTTCTTCAGCCAGGCTAGCTTGAATCCAGTGGCTCAGTGAGCAGGGGGACCCACGTCTGGGCATACCCATCCCACTTAGGGCGAAAAGTGTTACAGCAAACAAATGATGGACGGAATGCTGACAATGCAAACATTCTCCCCCAGTCAAAAGATCTGTGTTAAATCCATCATTCTTTTGCCCACTACGCCACCCCAGTTTGGACCCAGCCATATGCAAATCAGTCTTGACCCTGTGCCCCATGGGAACAGTCCAGACCGAACTGCCAGGCCAGGTCCTCCCTGGATCGGAAACAAGCATCCTGGGACCGGTTTCAGGGTATGTCACTCTTCTTCAGCCAGGCTAGCTTGAATCCAGTGGCTCAGTGAGCAGGGGGACCCACGTCTGGGCATACCCATCCCACTTAGGGCGAAAAGTGTTACAGCAAACAAATGATGGACGGAATGCTGACAATGCAAACATTCTCCCCCAGTCAAAAGATCTGGGTTAAATCCATCATTCTTTTGCCCACTACTCCACCCCAGTTTGGACCCAGCCATATGCAAATCAGTCTTGACCCTGTGCCCCATGGGAACAGTCCAGACCGAACTGCCAGGCCAGGTCCTCCCTGGACTGGAAACAAGCATCCTGGGACCGGTTTCAGGGTATGTCACCCTTCTTCAGCCAGGCTAGGGCGAAAAGTGTTACAGCAAAGAAATGGCCTGGCAGTTCGGGCTGGACTGTTCCCATTGGGCGCAGGGTCAAGACTGATTTGCATATGGCTGGGTCCAAACTGGAATGGCATGGTGAGCAAAAAAACGATGGATCTAGGCCCAGGTATCTGTACTGGGGTGAATGTACGACATTGTTCTGCATTCTGTCCATCAATTGTTGTTTTTGCATTCTTGGATAAGCACACAGACAATGGAGGGATGGTTGCAGGGCAATGGGGGAGGAAAACTGATATATAGGGAGGCCGCTAAAAATAGATACACTTCCCTAGACCGTTATATTTAGGACCTGTAACAACCGCGTATGTCCCTCAGGTCACTAGGAAACGTTCCAGCCCCCTAAAAAACATGCAGAAGGCATTGTTGAACTCCATATGAAGCATTTGGACACAAGAAATCCGGGCATGCAGAATGGCTACCTGTGGGTCATAAGTGTGTGAACTTGGTTGACAAGGAGGAGCTACTGAGCAGCACATTACACTTCACACATGGCTATCTCACTGCACTATGTCAAATCATTTGAGACTTGCTTTGAATGTTAAATTCTTCCACCATAGTCTGGAACTTTCTGGAACCTGTTGGATTCTTCCAGCGTAGTCTGAAACTGGTTAGATTCTTCCAGCATAGTCTGGAACATTTCCCCTCATGGCCCAGCCATATTGAAACCAAAATGTATAAAATCCATGCCCTTAACAGCCACGCCTTGCTTGGCAGTCAGTGAGCCACAAGGAGTTGAGCTGTGGAGCCACATCCGGTATGCAAAATCTTGCCTGATTTCCAGTCCTCATTGTATGAAACTCCAGTCGACTCCAGCAACGTGTTTTCACATCTTGTGAAACCCTGAAAGGAAGAAAGAAATGAAACAAATAAGAACTCTGCAAAGCCACCGTGCACGTGCTCGGACAGCAAGCTACCATGAAGCAAGTGCTTGTTTGCAAATATCGTGCACTTCAAAGTAGAACTAACAGGATATAATTGATCAGCAAATGGATATTTACCTTGTGCAGTAACAAGGTTTCAAAGAAACACAAGAACTTATAACAAGTTGACTCCAGACTATAAAGACATACGACGATTCAAGTACAATAGAACAATCTGGAATTGAGTAACCCAAGTGGAGTCAGTCCGAAGAAGCGGTATCTTCTAGTGTAACTAGGTGCGGAGCCGGAGTCCCGTCCGAGACGGACTGAGGCGCTGCTCCATAACATGAGCAAACTGGCATATTCCTAATATTTTCCCCTCTGCGCTCTCATGTGACAGAGCTCTCCATGAGCATCCATCCCTGAGAACACAGTTCAACACTGGTGGCATCTGTCGGTCCATCTCTCCCACTGGGCCAGTGAACAACAGGTTAGTGCATCTATTTTACTTGAAGTTTGTTCAGTCCGTATTCTGACAGGACCACTGTTCCATAGGAAATAGATTTTTTGGTATGCTAATAACTTGCGCCCCAAAGTAACTTTAACTCGCACCCTCGCCACGCACTCCTACCTCACAGATTACTTTAGTCATGACGTGTTCTATGACATCACGGCATCATCTGAAATGTTATCAGTAATAACACTGCATGGCGAGGGTGTGAGTTATAGTTACTTTAGGGCGCAAGTTAAAGTTACATGAGATAACGATAACTGGTGAATCTCTTTTGTTTAAAACGGTATGTTTCAACTGAAATTTCCATTTAACTATAACCTCTCTTTAATTTTTGTTTTTCACAGTGGATTTCTAAGTTTTTTTCTAATTTAAACTAAGATATTATTTCAATTCCATATTATAACGACACTTTAACCTTTGTTTTTTTCAGTGGATATATATATTTTAATAATCAAATTAATTTTATTTATTTAACATCATTTCCTCTGGGGGTTGTACTTTAAGTACCTGCCACCAATATTTTCTGTGGGAGTATGCTGCAGTACCTTGGAGTGCTTATGTGAGGTGTTTGATTTACTCCAAGTCTGGAGTACATTTCCTACTGTTTTGCCACTTTTAAGGCTGCAGTAACTTTAGAAATGTAGTTTGTGAATAGAATGTATTTACTCTTTCATATGTGGGTGTTCATATTAGCCTGTCCTTCCCTAAAATGCTCCTTACTTTTTCCTAAACTCTTCCCATTTTGTAGTAGATAATCACCATTTTCCCACTACTCTCCTGGCCCTTTCCACATTTACTACTAAGTAATGAATTTACATGTATCGAGATCCCCTCATAGAAAATATAGAAGAGGTGTAGATCTCTACCTATAATTTTGGGAATTGCATTTTGTAATAAGTAGTACTCTTTTAATTACTACAAAATGCAGTTTGTGAATTGGCAGCAAGCAATTGAACCATGACCTAAACACTTTCCTGTTGCATTTGTAAGAGTTGCACATTTTAAAACCCCTTCCTACTGCATATGTCAGAGTTTGGAAAGTAAAATTCCTTCCTAATACATTTGTCTGGCCTCACAATGTAAAACCCCTCCCTATTGCAATTTTGTGGCAATTCACAGTGCCCCTGCCTTTGCAGTTTGACAAGGAGTTTACAATGCAAACCCCTTCCTATTGTGTTTGTTAAGGAGTTCACCATGTGAAGCCACATCCTACTGTATTGGTCACAGGGTCATACCATTCAAAGCCTGTTCCTAATGTATTTGACCTGGGTGTGTGTTTAAACAATGTCCCTATTAGGGGGTGTGGCCGAGATAGCCGAGGTGTCAGACACCCCTTAAGCTCGCTCCGCAGCGGGCGCGCTATTAATCCTATCTCAATCCTGCCATAACCCATGACTGCCGAATTTTGCTGAAATATCGTCTCCCCCTGGCCATCGACAGCAGCGGAGGGGGAAATCATCCTGCGATTGAGGCCGGTAGACGCTGCGACAGACCTCATGGCCCACAGCCCTATACGAAGCGGTCGAGGGAGAGGACCCCGGAGTGGGAGTCGTCCTTACTTCCTGGTAGATGGTGGGCCTGGCGGAGGCCCCCTTGTGGACAGCACTTGAACAGCAGAGACACCCGGGCAAATGTCGCCCTGGGGCTCCTTGACTGGCTAGTGCCCGACGTGATTGGCTGCCTGTGAGCCGCGCCAGTGCTACAGACCGGGACCAGTTCTCCAATGCGGACTACCTCCTGCCTTCCCCCACAGCAGGAGCCCTCACTGAGGCTGTGGTGAGTGTTCTTGAGGGAGCCCGTGAAGCCCTGCCTGAGGGGAGCAGAGAGACAAGTGTTGGATCCCGGGTACGACGGGGAGAGGGCAATGCTGGAGTTTGGCCCTCTCCCCATCCCTCCATCTGCCCATGTTGCTGGAGCTGGTGAGGGTGCAGGTGGGACGCACGGTGGGTCTGTATGCCTCTGGTGGGTCTGGAGACGACCTCGCTGGTGGAAACGCACCAGAGGCCTGGGACCTGAGAAGAGGGTCGCTGGCTGGCGAGAGGGCGCTTATCAGCTCCACGTAAGGAGCCTGCTGCATGTGACTGGATGGACAGCGAGCTGTGACGACATTGTAGGGGAGGTTGGGGGTCTCCCCCCCGATTGCGGGCGAGATTGTGGAAGAGGACAAGATAGGGAGGCCTCCTCATTTTGGATCCCACTGGGTGGGCGATGTGTTTGGGCTGAGGTTGAATTGAGGACTTCCTGGAGGCCTCCGCTCATGAGGTGGTGACCAGAGAGACCAATGACTTTGTCCTGTGTGCGCCTAGATGGAAGTTGGAGCTAACAGGCTGGCGCCTCAGTCTTGGTCTCCGTGCCCCCCCCCCTCCCCTCATGGGATCGTATCCTGGGCCAGCGGGAGAGCGGCCTGTGGACCCACGGCTGTCCTAACATCTTGGAATTAGTGATCCCCCTGTGTATGGCTACGGGCTCTCCTCTCCACCAGACCCAGTTGCGCACCTATGACGACTCAGAGGGAGCTCCCATCCTCCAGAATACTATCTGACCAGCGCCGGTCATCTGGTCTTGTTAGGCCTGTGCCAGCCACTGATGGGGTACGTCACCCCACCACCCGGACCATGGCCTGTGACAGAGAGCCAAACTGTCACTGTTGCAAAGTCATCCTCTGCCCTGGGCACCCCCCAACTTTTTGCTGAATGGTACTGCTGGTAACTGACTCTGACTGACCCTGGGCTTTGCCTAACCAGGCTCAGGGCCAGTGCTATGCTAAAAACACTTAGATACAGTGAAAACACCTACATACACTAGGGTACACTGTGGGTTGGGGTACCCCTGTGATTGGCATGACCTACCCTATAAGCCCCTAGTATATAATAGGGCAGGGGAGTTGAAACTACCTATCAGTCCCTAGTATATAGCAGGGCATGGCAGTTTAGAGGCCAGCAGCTTTCTGCACTTGCATGTGTGCACTGCTGAGGCCTGAGGTCAGTTTAAAAGCAGCCCTGGGTGCCAGGACTGCTTTTAAAAAGTAAATTGTGCCCAAACTCGACTTTGGTGTTTGGGGCACTTAAAAATGGATAACCTACAATGTTATGGCATATTAGGGACCCCAGGGTCTCCCTAGGTGTCCCAGGGGTAGGGGATCAGGCATCTATAAGGTAGACCATTATAAAATGAGTTTTATATGCCCTGGGTTAAGTGAAATTTCACATTTCACTCCCCACATTGTGATAAAGTGCTGCCCAAATTCGACTTTGATGCTAGGAGCACTGTGAAGTGAGGATCTGCAATATTTTTACAGATTCATAACCCCTAAAGTCTCCCTAGTTGTCCTATGGGGTGGGGGTCTTGTAGATATAAGCAAAGTACTTATAAAATATGTTTTTGTAAGTCCTGGTGCTGGAAAAATGGCCCAAGTCATTTTTCCCATTGCAAATCCCTGTTACATAGGTTAACATGGTAGAAAGTTATTAACTAATAACTCTTGATAGGAGAGGGCTAGAAGTGCCATTCAAAGACTTCCCTGAATGGTATTAATAAATTCAACAATATGATATTGTTGAATTTCTCCTAAAGTGAACATACAAGAAGTTATAAGACTTTCTTGTTTGTAAGTCCAGATTCAGCCTTCCAGTGGTCTGCCCTGATTGGTCAGAGTTAAGTGGATTAGCCAGGCTGCCTTGAAGAGGTGATAAAGAGACCCTGGGGTTAACCCGCTCTGCTGGCAGGGCAGTGTGCTGTTCCATAGGAATGCCAGGCCAGGGGGAGAGTCGTAAACTATGTTCATCAAAGAGGAGAGCAGAACAGTGTCATTTACAACTCTGAACCCACCTTAGGGCAGATGGTCGGATTAAGGAAGATATGAGCAGATGCAGGGGGGAGAGTCTAAGTAAATTAGCCATCCTAGGGGTGTGTTTAGCCAACTCTTACCTCCTTGCTGGAAAATCAGCCATTATGGATTTGGAAGATTTGATGCACTCTGGGAGAAAATAATGCCACACTCTACAGGATGTGGTCATATCTTTGAGGAGTTACCCTGCTCCCATTGGTCAGCAGTGACCTCCTGCTTGACCCAGAGAACTTGGAATAAGTATCTGAGAGGGGCAGAGCCTCTCAGATCTGCTGCTTGAAACTTACTGAAGCAAGACATTGCTAAGCTGAGAAGTTTTGCTGTGCAAAGATTTCTAAGGCCTGACCTCTGAAGACTGCACCATCTGAAACTACAGCCCTGTGGATTATCTTGCTGAAAAGGAACTAAAAAGTGGACTCCCTGAAAGCTACAGGTTAAAAGAGCTCATCTGGAACATCACCAACTAAATCTGCACCTTGGAGAACTACCAGTGGATTTGTAAGGGTGACGTCCAAGTGGATTGTGGGAACTGAAGTCCTCAACTTTCAAGGACCATCTTGGAGCTTCCAGACCCTTGGAGTGAGTTTGAGGCACTTTGGGACCCTTTGAGGAACTTCAGGAAGAAGTTCAAGAAGTTTGGAGAACTTTGGAGGAACTTTGAAAAAAAGCTCCATAGAGGGACCGACTCAACCTGGTCAGCCAAGCCACCTGCCTTCAACCGCGAGCCGGCCAAGCCACCCAGGTTCGTCCCGCTAAAAGCTCAGTCGGTCCAACTTCCAGAGTTTGACCGGGACTAGAAGAAATCTGAAGCCGGCGAACCCTCGCCGGATCCGGCTACATGAAGAGCATCGAGAGACCCCGCAAGAAAAAGCTCCAGAAAAGTTTCTAAGTCCGCTCGTAGAAAAGGTGACCGGGAGCAACCGCGAGAGCCAAGCCGCCTTCTTTCCATCGCGTGTCGGCCTGGGCTCCTGGGTTGCCCCGCTGAAGCGCTAAAGAAAAAGTTTCTAAGTCCACTCCAGGGAAGTTGACCGGGAGCTCGTCGAAAGGCAATCCGGCGAACCCTCACCGGATCCGGACTGGCTGGGAGCTTCGAGGGACCTCGGGGAGAAAAGCTCCAGAAAAGTTTCTAAGTGTGAAGGTAGAAACTGAGACCGGAACCTGCCGCAAGCTGTAGCCGCCCAGGGCTCCATCGTGGTCGGCCTGAAACTTTGACTTTGACCCGGTCTATCGCGAGCAGGTATCCCAATATGGTGCTATAATCTTCTAAGTGCTATATTTTGCTAAATCTTTGAAAATTCATATCTCCGGTTCCCTACATTGGATTTTTGTCGTTTTGGTGTCATTTTAAAGATAAAAATATTCCCTATTTTTATAAATTGGTGTTGGATTTTTATTATGTGTTGTGTCTTAATTATTTACTGAATTGGTGTTTTTAAATGCTTTACATACCTGTCTTTGAAGTTAAGCCTGTCTGCTCGCAGCCATGTTACCAAGGGTTGAGCATGGGAATAATTTTCTAAGACCTATGCTGAGTCCTACCAATGGTTAGTGGCCTTATTGCCAGTGGCAGACCTACATTTGCCCCTACCAATAATCCACTTTCCAACAGTCACTCACAAGGAAAGATGGATTGCTCTGCTAAGGAAGTGGTGCCTGTGGTGGAGGAGGCCCCGCCAGCAGAACCCGATAACGTGGCCCTCCTCCTGACAATTCAGTCTTCCAGGGAGGCTCTGGAGGGGAGAGTGGGTGAGGTGCGCTCGGAGGTCTCTTTTCTGTGCCAAGATTCTGTGATGTGGCCAAGAGAGTCACCACAGCAGAGACTAGGATATCGGAACTGGAAGATACAGTACAGTGGCTCAGAAAAGACACAGCGGAGGCATGAGCCACAAATAAGGAGGTGGTGTGGCGCTTGAAGATGCTGAAAACCGGGCCCGAAGAAGCAATCTTGGGTTTGTTGGATTCCCTGAGGGGGTTGAGGGCTCAAACATGCAATGCTTTTTGGATGTATGGCTGTGAAGCATCCTGCCACATGACAAACTCTCTCCCTGCTTCATAATTGAAAAAGTCCCTCCGGGCGCTGGGTGGTAAGCCACCGTTGGTGGCACTTCCGAGGCCAGTAATAGCCCATTTTTTAAATTTCCAAGAAAGGGACACGATCCTTACAGAGGTGCGCAAAATGGGGGAGGTGCACTATGACAATTCCAAAATCATGATATTCCCGGACTACACTTGGGAGGTCCAGCAACAGCGGCACACATTTGATTCAGTGAAGGCTAAATTGCAAAACCTCAAACTGCAATATATGTTACTATTTCCTGCCTAGCTGAAGGTCCTATATCCGGGGAAATCGCTCTTCTTCCAGAGCCCTGAAGAGGCATGGCATTGGTTGGAGGAGCAGCCCCGGCTGCGGCAGAATGAGGCGCAGACCCCAGACCAGAGCCCTGTCAGAGGGGAACAGGCTTGACAAAGAGATACACCTCGGATCCGGAGGAGAGCACACTGCTCGCACAGGAGAAATGAGACTACACCATAGGGACAGAGAGGCCGGAGTGTAATTGGGAGGACTCCTCGGACTCCGAAAATGGTGGTGCGGCAACCCTTAAAAAGAGCAAGATGGCAGATCTGGTAGAAAGCTCTACACATGGATACACGGGGATGAGCAAGAGACTGAATCTGAGCCCCCTCAACCCCTTTCTGTCACCATAGCACACTATGGCCTGATGTTTCCCCTTAGGATACCCCTGCCTCTGGTCTGACAACAGCAGATTAGTCATGGGTATGGCATCAAAACTTTGAGCCCTGGCAGAAGACTGTCCTACTCTCTTCCGGGGAAGACTCCACTACCACAGACTGGTCCACTGTTCGATTGTGAATCTGGAGCCACCGCTTCCAGGGTTGGTTGACTTTGATTGGGTGAGTGTGTGTTAGGGGATTGAATTTGTGGGTGGGAGAGGGAGCTACAGCTATCTCATATTCCCTGCTGAGTAGTTGGTGTTGCATTATGGGGTTATACACTCGCAGGGGTCCTTGGGGGGCTTGGGATACATGTTCAGAGTGTTCTTGAAGTTTTTTTGGGATACGACACCACAGACACAATAGTTTATGACCGGCCCCAGTGTGGGCGACATGCACCATAATGCCCGTTGGTAACAATACGTGGGGCATTTTCCTCTTGTATTGTCTGATTCACGATGGGTACATCACAGTTAGATACTAAGACCATTTCGGTCCTATCATGGAATGTGAAAGGTCTTGGAGACAAGATTAAGAGAGGCCTGGTAGCCCAATATATTGACCTGTATTTCCAAGAATACGAGAACTCTGTCATCTCCAAAATAATACTCTGGGAGGGATATAAAACGGTCCTCTGGGACAGCGCCCAAAATCTCTTAGCCCATAACAAAAAGAGACTAGGGGAATCCCTGGAAGAGATTGAATGCAAGCTGTTAGAGACTGAGGGGAACCTTGGCCCAGATCCAGACCCCCCCACCCTTAGACAGTTAAACCTCCTGCGAGAGGAATACAGGACCTTGGCGCAAGAGGTTGCCAAGAATCAAATGTTGGCCTCCCTGCAGCCCCTGTACGAAACAGGAGACAAATTAGGAAAACTCGCCTGGTTTGGTAGGAGAGAAGCAGAAGCCAGATGGGTGCATCAGATAAGGGGCCCTAGGGGTGAGCAAGCAGAATCGGACAAAGTCATAGCAGAAGCTTTTGCAAGGTATTACGAAGCCTTTTACAGGGCCCGACCACTACAGACACAGCCCCACATTGACCGTTACCTAGAGTCCATAATCATGCCAGTACTAGATGCTGAGGTGAGAGCAGTGCTTGACGCTAAGATTACCGCAGTGGAAGTCCAAGCTGCTGTAACTAAGCTTAAAGCTAACCACCCTGGGACCCAATGGGATCCCAGATGAATTCTATTAACGGTTTTCAGGTCTACTGGGACCTCATCTCAAATAGGTTTCTCGAAGCAGACAAACAGGGTATTCTTCCCCCGGACCTGAACCGGGCTGTCATGGTGGTTATCCCTTAAGACTGCAGGCCCAAAAAGTGCTGCGGTTCTCACCGCTCAATAGCCCTGCCTAATATTGATAAAATCCTGGCCATAATATTGGCGTCTAGACTGTTAAGGTCATAATGCCCCTGATTCACAGGGATCAATCCGGGTTTAGGCCTGGTAGATTCACCCGCTACAATCTCCGTAGAACCCACAACTGGCTGAACGAAATAAGGGAGCACTGGACACCCACGTCTTCCTCGCACTTGTTGCTCAAAAGGCTTTTGATGCAGTACATTGGCCCTTCCTAGATAGTACCCTGGTTAAAATTGGATTTGGTCCCTGCCAATGGAGATGGGTTAAGGTATTATACCAGGCCCCAGTGGCAGCAGTCGATGTCAATGGAGTGGAGTCTGCTGAATTTCCCATTGGTAGAGATACAAGACAGGGCTTCCCCTTGTCCCCTCTCGTCTTTGCCCTGACTATAGGGTCATTAGTTTGTGTAGTCTGTGATCATACCAGAATTCATGGCTTCCAGCTCATGGGTGAGGCTGCAACAGAAGAAAAGATTTCACTCTACATGGATGATATCCTTCTTTACTAGACTGACCCATCCTCGCCTCTCACTGCGACCTTTCAACTACTTGAGCAGTACTACTGTTAATTGGGACAAATTGGTGCTTTTCCTTCCACAGAGCAGGCTGGATGTGCCCTCGCCTCGCTGAGACTTGACACACACCACCCTACAGAATGGTTCAAATACCTGGGGATATTCATGACATTAGGAAGGGAAACCTGCTATACACATTACCTCGGGAGGGTGATTTGATCCTGTGGGGAAGAGAAGGAGAGGGCTGCCCACCTCATTCAAATTAATGATTGGTTATTTGCCCGCTTAGACCACTCAACTTCTGGTTGGAACGGGCACAATAGAGGGATGGGTCCTGTCTCCACTACTTATATGGAGGAGGGGCGGGGCGTCTCCTCCCAGCCACACGTCACACTTGCGGCATGGGAAAAGGCAATGAAAACGATAGGGTGGCATGGAAAGCCCACTAGAGAAGCACCTTTGTGGGAGGGGAAATGGCTCCCTAAAATGCGGAAATTGTGGGAATTCGAGGCCTGGGACTTGCTTGGCATATCTAAGGAGGGAGACTTGCTCGTGGGTAGGGACATCATGCCGTTTGCCTCGCTCCAACGGGAATATGGGATGAACGCCAACCAATTCTTAAAATATGCACAAATACAACGTGCATGGCGTACTAAGGGATTTCCTGGGGAGGGTATCCCAGAATACTCCCCTCTTGAGGTCAGACTCCAAACCAAGGAGCTAGGAAAAGGAGCAATTTCCCTCACCTATAAGACCATTAATAATAACATGCCAGACACCCTCCGTAATCTACGGGGTAAATGGGAAGAGGTAAGAGAAATGGAAGATATAGATTGGAAGGCAGCCCTGATGCACCCAAGAGAGGTGGCTATTAAAGCCCGACTGCGCTTAGTCTAATTTAAAATACTACACAGAGTGTACTGACAGATGTCGGTTGCATGCATGGGAAGGGGGCAGACCCCCAGTGTTTGCAATGTCGGAGAGAGGAGAGTTCCTTTTTTCACATGCTCTGGAACTGCCCCTGATCCATAAGTATTGGGTGGATTTCACCGGGGAACATGGCAGAGTGCTCTCTGCCCAACTTCCCTTCGACGCCAAATTCCTAATCTTGGGAATCCCCAATGACGTTGATCGTCCACAAGCTCAGTTCTTTCTCTGTGGCCTTGGCCTTATTGTTGTCAAAAGAGATATAGCCCGATACTTAGGGTCACAGAAATGCCCTACCAGGGAGGAATGGATGTATATGATGGCTGAAAAAACACCTACGGTAGTAGGGAATGCCCTAGAACATTGTGCATGGTGTGGGGTAAATGGCTGCAGTACTGCTCTATGGGGTTATTAGACAGCAGTTGGAGAGGAATACCAGACACTCCTTGATGAAAAAGGGAAATGCTGCTAAATGCTGTTTGGAGGTCTATATAGTGGTGCTGAGTCTATTAAGCAATGGGTGCCATCTGTCTGCTGTCTGTGGAGAGGGTGGGGTGGAAACAAGGTTGGTTATTTTTGATTACATAATGCGATCTGTGGAGTTTGTCTCCGGATTGTTGTCTCATTTCATTATTGTCTTTTATTGCATTGCTCTCGAAATAAAAATATATTTTAAAAAAAATGTCCCTATCATTTATGAGTAATGGAACTATTACTCATATCAATTATGAGTAATGGAAAAACGCTGGTCAAAAATCTGAGTATCTTCATTGATTTCACCCTCTCTATGAGGTCCCAGGTGCAAGCAGTGGTAGGTTCCTGTTTTGGCATACTTCGTATGCTAAAAAAAATTCCTTCCACTTCTATCATTAGATACTGGGAAGATTGTGTTCCAAGCCCTGGTGACGTCAAGACTGGACTACGCCATTGTCTTGTACTTGGGCCTACCAGGCTATTTCATTCAGTGATTGCAAGTGGTGCAAAATGCCGCGGCCAGGGCGATTCTTAGACCCAAACCCAGGTCCCATTTGATCCCCCATTCTTAAAACCCTACACAGTTTGTGAATGAAGGAAAGGATCAAGTTCAAAGCTCTGTTGATATTCTTTAAAGCCCTTCATGGCTTAGGAGCCAGCTATCTCAATAAGCGTGTAAATCGCTTAATTCCAGCGCGGACTTTAAGATCCTCTTCTTCCGATCTCATCCACATCCCTAAAGTCCGATTGGCCCGCATGGGTGACAGGTCTTTCGGGTTTTTGGGCGCACAAGCGTGGAACAGATTACCAGCGTCACTGAGAGCCATAACTGACTTGGCTACTTTTAAAAAATATCTCAAAACTTGGCTTTTCAGGAATTAGTTGCGCCTCAGAACCTGCCTTGCTCCCACAGCGCCGGGACACTCTTGTTGAGTAACTGAGCGCTATTAATACCTTTCATTCATTCATTCATTTCTTAAATGGACTAAGACCACTATTTTTCAAATACCTCTAAAGAAGACGATCAACTTGTGTGCAGATCCACAGCCCCTCTCATAGAACAATTTCTTATGGGACTTTTTCTGGTGATCACAAAGGCCCTCGCAGACTGATGCATTGTCAAACTAGACCTAAAACCCAGTGACATTGGAGAAATAAATAGGGTTTGTCAGAGGTGTAACCAAAACCCTTGTCTTTCACGATAATCTGTGGGAATCCGTATTAAAAAATACTTACATACAGGCGTTACCAGAGTGTAATAACACTCTATCCATAAAGGCCTACTGATTTCAATATATGCCTTTGACAATAAATAATTCAGGCCTACTGCCTTTATAATAAACCCTTCAGTCCTATGGCATCTGACATACGTTCTCCCAATAGACCCATCAGGACTACAGTATTGATCATTGGCTTATCAACCATAACCAACTCAGGCCTACTTTATTGAGCAAAATCTGATAGAGACATCTAGCCGCAGATTCCTTACTTTAGAATCTGCCCTCAGGTGCGAGACTGGATCCGGAAGCTTTGCCACAGCATGTCCGTATGTCGTAAGAGGCCGCTGCGCTACTCCGTTTCAACGTCACTACGCAATGTGACGTAGCCGGAGTCCATATAACCCCTCTCGGGCACACGTACATCAGTTCCTCCTTTTCCGTGCTTGCAACACAGATACGGAGCGGTTAGGGGGCTGTTTTTCAGCCCATCTCCACACTTTCTGTAAGCAGGTGTGCTTTTTACAATACATTCAGGGTTTAAACCCTGTGGATCTTGTGACAGACAGATGTCGGTCTCAGATCCCAACACCATCTGTTTGTGGTGCCTGGGGGACCACCATGACTTGTCGGAGTGTGGTTCCTGTCAGCGTCTTCTGCCGAAGGCATTGAGAGAGCATTGAATGAAACTTCTGAAGGCGTGACTATCTGAGGCACCTTGGCATCGTCAGTCTTCGTCGAAGTACAGAGACCGGTTGAGGAACCGTTTGGGTGAGGGGACGTTGAGGGAGGCTCCGAAGCACCAATAGTAGAAATGTAAGTTCACTTCTGATGCAATCTCCCAACCTTTGGTTGTAGAGCGTTCTTCGGAGTCCACTTGTGCCTCCCCACATATCCTGGAGCCGGGGCGACTCTAGCCCAATTGCAGGATTATTACGTTTCCCTGCATAAAAGTCTTTGGGCCTCAATTCCCCTCTGGCCCGTTTTCTAGCCCCATGGAGGTGCAGCTCCTGGATCCTTACTTGTGGGTTCGCCCTCGGTGCCAGTCAGGCCCTCTGAATCCGGTATTGGATTGGAGATGGCCCCGGTGTAGAGCCCTTTGGTTTCTTCACCTTCGGAGTCGGATCAGCCCGTGACGTCAACGTGCCAATCGATGTCGTACCAAGTACTCTTCCTGACGTCGACATGTCAATGCATTGGTTCCGCACGCCATCTGATGCGGCGCCAATGGAGCCGTCCACTTTAGACAACACTCCATCTGCCCCTATACAGCCTGTTTCTGCTCCTCCAATGGGAATGCAGTTTGGAAGGCGAAGGAAGATTATAGGGTGTCAAAACCGCTTTGGGCAAAAGTGTGCAGCCACCCTTGGAAGCATATTGACTGACTAACCTGGGTGAGGCGAGTGGTCTTCAGTCCTTCCCAGTTTCATATTTGCTTTCTCTACCTAGTATGGCAACAGAGATGAGTTCCTCTTATGCTGAGGTATTAAGGGGGGCAGCTGTTGTCTTACATTGCCAGGTTCCCCTGGTGGAATTTTCCACAGGCCCTTAGGTGGATGTTTTTCACCAGGTTCACCAAAAAATGCTATGCTATACTCCATAAATGTTCATTAGCTCACAAGTTCACAGCATTTGGCCTAGTTCATGTAAATCCTTGGTTTTTTCACTTCTTGGACTTTCGAATATAAATGTAAGGCACCAGTATGGAGGACCATTGGAGATATTTCCTTTGTCAGTTTCTTCTATTTTATAGGACTCGGCCCCTGACGAAGGGCGTAGCCCGAAAATGCATTGGGCATATTAATTTGAAGAGTATTATTGTTTGAATTAACATGACCCATACATGAAAATGGACACTACAAAGTGCAAACAAACTTGATAGCGTGAATAAAACAAAGAATAAAATTGGAATAACCAGATCACAGGTTGAAATTTATTGGAAATTGGACATATTGAGTGCGGATTGGGGACGCTCCCCACGTGTTGGGGATAACGCAATTCTGTCATTTCACCAGGGTAAGACAGGAGTGGAGCCCTTTCTTCCTTATAGTGAGTCTCTCCATGACATATTGTTAGGGGCTTGGGCAAGGACGGTAATGGGAATGCCGGTAGACCAGGCTATATCCCATAGGCATCGGCCCACCCCTGGAAATCCTTATTGTCTCTTAAATCATCCCTCCACAAAAGGTCTGGTTGTGCACCTAGCTACAGCCTCTGCAGACCCAAATGTCCACCCTCTGGTTCCATCAAGCGCTGGATGGCTGGAAAGTTGTGTGAGGAATATTTTCTCTTCCGTTAGTGCGGCATTACAGTCATTGAATACTACATGTATTCTAAGCAGGTTTTCCTATGCGTTATGGGACTCAGTGGAGAGTTTGGTGCCCTCTCTCCCGGAGGAAGCCAGAAGTGAACTGCTAGAGTTGGTGCATGATGTCTGGGAGGCATTGAAATTCACCATAAAATGTGGTAAGGACACCACTGATTCCGTGGATAGTGCTATGGCTCAGTCAGTTGCACTGCGCATACATGCTGGCTGCGTCAGTCTGGGTTTTCAGAGCCTGTGCAGAATAGCCAGAAAGATATGCCGTTTGAAGGTATACATTTATTTGGAGTGCATGCTGATTCGGCTTTGCGATGATTTAGAGCTGAACTTTGTGATGAAGATATTTAGACATGCTTTTGAAGGCTCTTCTTTCTTTCTTTCTTACTTATGTAGAAGGAAGTGTGTATTCATCACTGGCTCGCAGTCAGTATTCTTCTACTCGCGACCGGTGTGGTGTTTGTGCTTACTGCAGGAGTTTTCTGGCTGTTTCACTATCCTTGCGATTCGTTCCACATTTTCTTCTGATCCTTACTCCGGTCAGTTACAGTTATAATAGTACATTTATTCTTCAGTACAGTTGTGTTCTTTACACTATATTCCAAAATATGTGGCTTTTTGGATTACTATTACTGCTTGGCGCACAAGTCATGCCTTTCTCCTTCAGCTCTGTCGTAGATCTTTTTTCAGCTGTTTATTTGTGTTTAGTTTTTGATTGATACCTGGTATACAGGTCTTGGAGTTTGCTTTACTCTGCAGAAGGGCTCAAGCGTTGATATCTTCATGGTGCATTTCTGTACTCTAGGTGGAGTATGTTGTTGTATGCTATGTCAGCATTCTAAATATACGCATGCTGAGTTGGGATTTTCAGCTTGTGCACTATTGATTTCTCATTTGGGGTACAGAGTACCACCCTCTGTGTCGGGTTATTTATCTGGCTTACGATATCACACATTTGTGAAGTTTGGTATCCCTTGTTAGGTATTTTTGATATTTGTACCTCCATGGGAGTATCAATATATATAATCATTGTTAGCCACAAGATTATCTTCTTGTGAGCCTTCAAACACTTTGGGCCTGATTCTGATGCGGGTTGGAAAGCTTCCCGACCGAATCGGTTTGGAAATGGTTTCCGACCCACTAGGATTGGGAGAGTCCGACCGACGGAGTACGATGCATCCGGATGCTTCCAGATATGATTTGGTTGGACTCCCATTGACTTCAATGGGAGAATATGTTCCTAACCGCATCATAATTGGGCCCTGGGTCGGGAAGACACGTTTTCGATCCGATTTGGAAGGAGCAAATGCCATTAGGAGGCCTTCCTAACCGCATCAGAATCAGGCCCTAGGTGGGAATGCTTTCCTAACCGCATCAGAATCAGGCCCTTTGTGTTTTGCTCTTTAGGTTCTGTCTTATAGCCATTGCTATTTGATTGTCTTTTCCACCTCTTCATGTAGACATGGCTGGTTTGTACATGTCCCGTGGTCAGGATTGTTTCTTTTTCTGGGTTTATGTCATGTTAATATTAGTCTCCAGGAATACGTGTCTCTCCATTGATTCTACTCCTTCTCTTATGAAGGTTACTTAATACTCTTGATTATCTTCAAGTTGTTATAACGCTTTGCGTTATTTCTAAGATTTCTTCTTTCTGAAGGTCATTTCCCTCTAATGATGTACATTTTCTTTTCTCTGAAGGTATTTCTACACGTGGCCATGAGGGGATTAGGCATTGCATCATAGCTTCTACTTTTTGTAGATGGCTTTTATTCTTTTCTTCCTGGATCATTGCTCTTCTAGGGACAACTCTTTTTATCTTTTACCTGACTGTAGTTGTTGTTGTTAGGTTTGCACTTGCGAATTGTGATACCTAAATGGAATATACATATTGATGTTTATTTCATAGATCACTCAGATTCTTTATTATGCAATCCTTTCAAATTCCCGAGTTTCAGTATGGGGTATTTTTTTCTGCATCATCTGTAGATAGGTCTCTATTTGTATTATAAGATTACGTACTAACCTTGGGTTTCGTTAAGCTTCAAGGTTTCTTTTTCATACTTTATATCTTATTCTACTTTATACTCTATCGCTTGCTGATGCTGTCTTGGGCAATTTGCATTGTGCTGACGTTTTGGATGACTGTTGCTTTCCTACTTGGTATAATGGCTTTTATGGTCTCCCTACTATTATGTCAGCATTGTCAGGCTGATTATTCGGCTTTCTCTTCTTTCTACGTGTTATATTTGCTCTTGTCTATACATAGGTGGTTATTTATTTATTTACTCCTATGTCAGTGTATTTCTTGGAAATATCCTAGCGGTCTTTGTACTCTCTCTGTTGGGATATGACTGCTGCTATGCCCCTAGCTGTTATTTTCGGGTCTGGTGGCTTAGTGGACTATGTGTCCATTGTAGGGACCTGTGTTTAACCACTTGGTCACAGTTTCATATCTCAGCGACTCAGCGTTTCTTCTTTCTGAGGTCGATAGCTTGGGTACCTTTCGGTTTGGTAACTTTAAACTTCTGTCCTTCAGGGCCACGTTATTCTTGCGGTGAACATGCGCCTTGCGACTACATATGTTATGTATGTTGTCTTTGACTGTTTTTTATAGATCTTTCGTTATCCTTTCCCACGGGTGATCGACCTCTCTTGCTGCTTCAATACTGGTCTGGCGCAGGTAGCACTCATATGGCACAGAGATTTTCCTCTGTGACTTCATCTGCTGTTGCATGTCTTACAAGTATCGAACATGCTGTTCGAGTCTATATATGTACGACAATAGCTTTTTATAGAGTTATTTGTCAAGCTGTCCTACTATCATGGGTGACGTTCTTCCCATGCCTTCTATGTCTTTATAACCTTTCTTACTGTGGTTCCTTCCGCAGTGCTTATGCGGTGAGCATGCATGGGTTCGGATCCCATTAAGGATGCGAGTAATTTTCCATTCATCTTGTCGGTTGGCTTCTACCACAGTTGTCATGCTAACATGGATATTCCCAAGCTTTATTAATGTCTTGTGACTTTCCTTATCTGTGGTTCTTCCATAGGTTTTTTAACTTGTAAAGAATGGTATTGCTCACCTACATTATTATTTTTATTGTATTTTATTTTTTACATTTCCGTCTGTATTTATCCATATTTTTTTGTCATTTTATCTGTATATATCCGCATTTATTTTTGGGGCAAGCAAGATAAGGCTCTGGAGCCACTATTTTTCCACGTTTATTTAAATAGAAAGTGCACACGGTTGTTATAGGTTTAGCTATATTTATATATACGCCAAACTAAGTAAACACAATTCATTCATCTGAAAACTTTGCCATTGTAGTACAATCACATGTGCATTTCAAGACTTTGGGGACATTGAGGTTCTTTCTGGTTTGTTAGTGAAATGAAGACCACTGAAAACCCGTTCAATATTTGTCGATTAAACTGGAATGGGGTTTGTTAAATGTGAGCTTATTGAAAAACTGACAGAACTAAATACCCCTCGAATTGGGACCATCTATGGCATTCTTAACCGCTTAATGCCGGATGATTTGGCTAAGATCTCTGGGAAATGGCAATCGAAATTAGATATCACTGACAAGGTTTTTCAGTCAGCTCTCCGATTTGCGCAAAGCGATTTATTAGCGGCCAACTTGCAAGCCCAGTTCTATAAAACTTGCTTTTTCTTGTATCATACCCCAAGTAAAATTGCGAAATGGGGAACCGGCAAAGGCACTAAATGCCCACGGTGTTCGGAATGGAGCGCTGACTCTATACATATGTTTGCCACTTGTGAGAAGCTTGGCCATCTGCTGGAGGAGATTCAAGGTTTCCTTAAAACAGTTTTATCCCGGGAAGTTCTCCTTACTCCTCCCACTGTTTTATTGGGAGTACAAGAAACTGTTGATCGAAAAAACAGAGGGTTTTTCATTTTTATCGCTATGGCTGTTTTTAGGCTATGCATTGCTTCGGCCTGGCTGGATCCTAACCCCCCTTCATTTCAGCAGTGGATGGTTCGACTACTTTCAACATACAATCTTGAAAAAGCTATTTACGCCAAAAAGGGCATCCGCGCTAAAAAGAAGGGTTTGGTAATCTGGAATCCACTGTACACTGGCGCTGCCAGACTGATTTACAATAAAAAAAAAATATTAAAAAAACAGGAGGGGGCAATGGTATCTACTCCCAAGCTCTGGCTGGTAAAATCATGAGGAATTTATAAATGTGCAACTGAGTTTCCCTATTTGTGCATCTTGAACAGCCTACCTGTTCGAGCTTTTTAAACTGTCTTGTTTCATATAGATCTCTCCTTGCTCTTTTTGCACTTCTTAGCACTTTGCACCTTTGCATGGGTCACTTTATGAATGTATCTTTGAAACCAATAACCTATATTCTGCACTCTGCACTTTATAGGCCCTTCGGGGTATGATAAATGTATTAGGAAACAAGATTTATTACTGTTTTATATGAATTTGATGGTTTTAGCTTGATAGATCATTTTAAGCCAAATGGATTGTTAATTGACTGCCGACTTTCATGGCTGGATTGTGTAGGACCGGGCGGGCTTGGGTGGTGGGCTGGGGGTGGGGGACCTCGAACCATGATGCTCTGTTTATATCTCACATATTTGTATTTTGAAAATTGACAAAAATTAAAAATAAATAAATAAACTGGAATGGCCATAAGATTCAAGGAAAGATTACACAGTGTTGACCATTCCTACTTCTGAGAACGCCCGTATGCCATTGCACTGATCTCTGTTTGTGGAATATTGTGCATTAAATATTTGTTGAATACTTCTTCAACAACATTCATTATGTCATCGGAAGCTCCGACCAACATGAATAAATCTTTGTAATCATTAAAATCCTGACTAAACTTAACTTTCTTAAATGGATCCAGCATTGAGAACTGTTTCGAAAAATTTCTGTATCTCATTTGCCCTGTTATATTCATAGCTAGGACGGCATCCCACTTGCTTTTCAGCACTTCTTTAAAAGGAGACAGCTCTTTTATAAGGGCATTTGCTTTTTTTGTGGTAACATTTGCAATAAAGTAGGGATTATTGGGTCTTGCTTACAGTCTTGCTCCAATGCCAAAGCCATGTCAACATCTATGGCTGAATATATTTGGTGGACATGTTTTTCTTCTGACTCCAGCTTCTTCTGAATGTTGATAATACCAGTGAGCGTTTTAACAATGAAATGTAACTTCACATAGAAAGATTGGTGGGTTTGCACTATTGGGGCCAAGTTGATTTCGTAGGTGATCCAATTTGGATCCAGTGGCTTCTTCATTGTTTACAACAGCAAGAAAGTAGTGCCATATTTCCAAACTTCTTACTGCTCCCTCATACAAGCTGAACCATCGTATCACAACAACCGGCCATGTAGATTTCATTCTCCTGTCTACTTTTCATTGAGAATAAAGCGTTTTAAGTTTTGTGCATACTTAAATAATGCTCCAGCTTGTATTACATAATCACACATGTCCCGTTTCTCAGGCTGAGACAGAGCATAGAAACTGCAGCATGGATAAAATGACATGGATCTTTTATGTGAATGAAATTAACCGTCTGAGCAGTGTGCAAATCATTTACTGCCTTTGTCATGTAGGATGCAGAATCAGAACATATACCAACAAGGTCATGCCAGGATTTACCCAACTTCTGAACCACATTGTTTACAATTAAAGCAATTTTAGCAGAATTACACTCATCAGATACAGTGATGTCAACCAAGGCTGAGTGGCGGCCCTTTTCTTCATCATCAGTGTAATATGGCTGGGTCACCGTGCACCTCTGTGGTTTTGTCAATTGTTAAAAAAGAGAAAGGGATATTTGCTACAGCCTGACGTATTTTTCCAAGCTGTGCTTCAAACACTTCGGGAAGATATTTCTCATGCATTTGGCTGGATTTGCACATTGTCCTTGCTGCAGGACACAGCAGCCTAATCATCTCTCCAATTGGACCATCAGTCTGGTGAAGTGCAACACCACTTTCACAACCTTGTGTGGGATATCCGCAGTCTCTTCAATATTTTGGCGTGCACAAGTTGTGCACTGCTCCATGGTCATTTGCTCCATACGAGCCTTCCTTACGACTGGAGAAGAAAGTCTCTCATGGATTTTACTCCTCAGGTGTGAGCTTTGATATTATCCGCCGCCCTGTGTTCAATGTCAACAGTTGTTCAACATGACTTGCAGGTGAACATTTTCAGCCCTTTAAGGGACAAAGCTTCATATTCTGCATACTCCAGTACTTAATCATCAATATCATTTGCGACCCATGTCTATAAATGTAAGGGTTCAACAATTAAGCAGCCAACGGGTTGATGTTTAAAATACTATGTGTGACCAGGACGAAACACTCCGCCATTATAAGCACTGTGGAATTGGATACAGATATGTAGACATTTTACCCCAAAGAAAATCAAATCTATCAACGTTTCTTGTTGATTTTAGTTACATGCAACATCCACAAAAAAATAGTTTCTTTTAGATCAAAACAGGACCTCACATATGAGAAATGTGAGGGTGTCACAGAGATTGCTACTGCTACTGTGTTACAATATTGAAAACACTATGTCACAAGCCATGATTATTAGATGTAAACACATTTAGAATTTAGACGAGTGCACCTGTGCACTGTCAGGTACCTGGCCAAAAAGGGAATGAAAGATCTGACAGCTTTCATGATAATTTAGATATATTGAGTGCCTCTTTGCCCTTATTGCCAGTTCCATGCTTCTCCTTGCGGCATGCTCTGTAGTGTACGTTGCTGTCCACAGCTGAGAGAGCAAACAACCTCCTCTGAGGCAGTGAGCTCTTATTTCTGACCACCAATGATCTTTAAAGAGTCACGCCAACACCTTTGTCCCATCTCCACCCTTCACCACGATCTCCCATGTGAATAGGGCAGCTTTGAGAATAAATCATCCGCCTGGTGGGGGAAAAAAGTTGCACTCCTCAGAAATTAAAGGCCCTGCATTAGTCCTGCCGGGCTCTATTTCCCTCACAATTCTGAAACCTGAAATAATGAACAACACCCACATGAACTGGCAGCTTTTGAATCAAATTTTTTCAACTAATTCCTCCGCTAATGCAAAATGCATTTTCCAGAAGAGAGACACAGTCTCTGCATAGAAAACACTGGGCTTTAGAGGTGTATCATTTGCCTTACTTTACTTTCTACTGCTTAGTAGCAATTGAACCTTTTTCTGAATTTAGATGACGAAGTTCTGTTTGTTGAAGACGCTTTCGGTGCGTTAGTGCGTAATACCACACAGTTTAACTGGCCACGATGGAAAAAACACGATTTAACCTTGGAAAAAGTTTACAGATATGCCCTGGCTGTCTCTGGCAAGATGCACTTCTCAGCAATGTTTACATTCTGCTATTGTTTTCTTGCTGTGTTTCTTCATGCCACGCCAAGTCAGGGTGGAAAGTTGAGTTTTACAGCCTTCAAGGATCCGAATGTTAATACAACCTAATTTCCCTACTGTGTTTATGCTACCAGTCTTTAAGCCCTTTTTGGGTCACATTAAAAAGATTTTTTCTTTTGTTTCACAAACTGACTCAGTGACCATCCGGTTAATTACTTATTATTGACACACGCTTCGAATAAGCAGTTTAAAAAAAAGGAAAAATAAGGAGAAAGAGTTGAAAGAGTTTTTGAGTGCTTTGTCACCCTGCCGGCCCTCACAATCTAATCCTCAATTAACTAATGTCTACCGGTCTTGCATTAGCTACTTACAGCGTCCCCCACCGCCTTAAAGAGCAACGGCCGTAGTGGAGTAAACAATGAAACACAAGTCGCCCCCCCCGTTGCACTTACCTGTGACTTAGAACTGGCTGGGATTGGTGGCGTAGCGCTCACTCGAGAGCTGGAGCTCCAGAGATGTTAAACAAACAGCTGATTGCTCGGCAGGCGGCAAGTCCGAGGACTAAAGCACAAGTGGTGTCAGGCGACAGGGAGGCGTCTTTCCTCAAGCAGGGTGGGCCGGAGGTGGTCGCAGTGCAGATAAAAAGGAGGAAGGAGGAAGTAGGGAGAGATCCCTGAAAATTATGGCAAAAGGTATGGGGCGGTGCTAGAGAAGTGTTGACTCACCCATGCAGTGAAGCGTGGATCTGAGCACGATTGGCTAAAAGGAAGTAACAGGCACGTCAGCAGGGCTATGGGGGGGTGCAGGTCAGAGGTCAATGCAAGACCCTCATAGGAAGGAATTTCCTGCACCTATCCAAAGATTAATGGCCCTGCAGATGTTAATGTGGGCAGGCACACACCGAAATCAGGAAGAGGGGTGTGGCAAGGCAAACCCTTGGCTGGAGCACGGATGGCCAAACAATTCTCCGATTCCGGTTTGGTCGTATCTTTCCATTTCTATTTCTAAATAAAGACGGAAGAAAAATATTTCCCTGTCTGTAATTATGTGTAGAAATCTGTTCAAACGGAAAACCAGGAGCCTTAATTATTTTGGAGGTCCGGTCTTTTTCTCCGGTTCTAGACCTGTTTTGTTAAAGTTGGTGACTTTTAGTGGTCTCAGTTCACAGACCCTCCTCTAGGGATGGTATGCTTTGGTATTTGATTCTAAAGTAAGGAATTTGCGGCTAGATGTCTCTATCAGATGAACAAATTATTTACCTTTGGTAACGCTGTATCTGGTAGAGACCGGATCTAGCTGCAGATTCCTTACGCCCCTCCCGTTCTCCCCGCCCTGCTAACTGAGTCCACTTTGGTCTCTATACTTTAGTTATGAGACTTCACATACTGAACTAAGAACTCAGTGTTCATCAAGATCTCCATGTTTTCATTATTATGTCAACATACTGGATTATATTCAGGGCTTTTTTGATACAATGGTGCCTTTCACTTTAGTACACTGTTTCAACAGACAGTTTCTATATGTGGCTCCACGTTTTGAGCGCAGTAAATAGTCATGAAAGAAACTGACGTCAGCGTATCAGCAAGGGGGTTATATAGACTTAGTCTATGTCACATTGCGTAGTGACATTGATACTAGGTCGCGCTGCACCCTCCTCCAATGCGCAGACTTGCTGTGGAATTTTTTTTCGGATCCAGTCCTGCGTCTGGGGGAGGATTCCAAAGTAAGGAATCTTCAGCTAGATCCTGTCTCTACTAGATACAGCCTTACCGAAGGCAAATAACTTGGTCGGTCACCTGAGCCTCATTCCTCTATATGGTGTACAAAAAGTGATGGATGGAATGCTTGAATTAATCTCAACCACTGATAATTGCTTGGGGCCGCATCCCAATCCATCTTTATTTTGTACACCCTGTCACCTCAGTTTGGACTCAGCTACATGGTCAGATCCTCCCTGAACCTTGTTATGGGCTCAACTGGGTATAGCTTGGTTTCAGTGACCACGTCTGGGCATACCTGTCCCACTTAGGGCGACACACTAAATTATGCAAAAATTAATCGCGACCACTGGTAATTACATGGGATCACATCCCAATCCGTTATTTTGCGCACCGTCAGCTCAGTTTAAACCTAGCTATATGCATCACTTTTTGTATACTTTAGTATGTCGCCCCAAGTCAGACCGGTATGCACAGACGTGGGTCTCATGCACATTTTGTCGCTGGAACCAAGCTATACCCTGCATGTGAGCACACAAGTGAAACCAGTCCTGGGATTGCTTGTGTTCCAGTTCAAGGAGGATTTGGCTTGGCAGTGCGAGCTGGACTGTTCGAATGGAGCAGGGTCAAGACTTATTTGCATATAGCTGGGTTCAAACTGAGGTGGCAAAAAAACACAATGGACTGGGATGCAGCACAAGTAATTACCAGTGGCTGTTATTAATTCAAGCATTCCATCATCGCTTTTTGTATACTTTAGTGTGTTGCCCTTAGTGGGACGGGTATGCCCAGATGTGGGTCCCCATGCACACTCTGTCACTGGAACCAAACTATACCCTGCTTATGAGCCCATAACATGGGCAAAACCAGTCCTGGGTTGCTTGTGTTCTGGTCAGGGAGGGCCAGGCTTGGGAGTTCGGGTTGGACTGTTCCGATTTGAGCAGGTTCATGACTGATTTGCATATAGCTGGGTCCAAACTGAGGTGGAATAATGTGCAAAAAGAAGATGAACTGATGTAATTACCAGTGGCTTTTATTAATTCAAGCATTCCATCCGTTGCTTTTTGTATACTTTCATTCCTCTGTATGGTCATGGAACTCCTCGGTGACTTGAAATATCCTTATAATTTATGACAGAGGGTATTTTATCCCATACATAAACCATTTACATTGTAATCTGTATGAATTGACAGAATGGATGAAAAACATTCTGCAAATCCCTTAGTGAATCTGTTGCCAAAGATAAAAAAAAAGAAAAATCCCTCCACCTGGATACATTATTATAATTTCCATCAGTTCATCATCTGAGAATGTCCGATTTTACTGATACATAACTAATGAAATTAATGATAATGTTACTTGCATTCATAAACGTCACGTGATGCAATTAACATATTGATGAACGCACTTTGGAAGGATGATAATCTAGTAATAACAATGAGGATTAAAATGTTTGGGCCTGATTTAGAGTTTGGCTGATGGATACTCTGTCACAAATGTGACAGATCTCCCATCCTCTTTATTGCACTTGTAATAAGATGGACAGGATATCCGTCATGTTTGTGACAGAGTACCCATCCACCAAATGCTACTTCAGGCCCTTGTTGCGTAGGTTATGACTTTGGCATAATTCTACAAGGGGTGCCTTCCCCAACCACGGGTTATACAGGGGAACTTGGTTCAATGCACCAGCGTTGAATGTGAAAGAAGTTGTTGTAGCCCCGCAAAGCACTATTCAAGTTTAATTGACATAGAAGTATTGCTTTTGGGTTACTAACACTCCTATAAAAGGATCCGGGGCACCATGGAAACGACAATAAAACTTATTTCGTTATTCACAGTATCACACACACACTATACTGAGAAGAATTAATACTTTTATGTTAAAAATATTTATTGCTATAAGGATAATCTGTTTCTCAGTACATCTAAAATAACTACACAGAATATTATAAAAACAGCAACAGGACACTTTATAAATTAGAACAAAATGACTATTTCCAGCATTATTAAAATGCCATTTAAAATATTATGTAAAATCTAACGCCCTAACTCTTAATTCTGCACGCTATATTATGAGAGCATGAAAGGCAGAGCAACTTGCAATCTAGATTTTCTTAGGGAGAAGAGACACACTGCATACCTTGTTGACAGCAAAGGTTGTCTTTATCAGTGAGGTTGTGAAGACAGTGTTCCCCGCAAAGAGCAAACCCCCACTGCGGTAGCAGTCAGTTGGTCTTTCCCCGGGACTTGGCTGTATCAGCTTTAGTCTTCAGGCAAGATATATCATCTGCGAAGTGTGCTGGCAACAGGTGTGACCGTCTCTGGCAGAATCGCTGACGATAATCTGGGCAAAGGACCTCTTCCTGACCAGTGGTCAAGTGGCAGTCCTTATATTCTAAATCTTATCAGAAATTAGAATTTCTGACCAAAGTTTAGGAATGTCTGACATAGATTATGTTCCTCAAGGTATGCGTTCCAGATGTTTCCTTATACACATATGAGGCATGATGAGGAGTATACATTTGACCCAGACAGCTGTCTCATTAGATGTCTTAGCTATCTCATTAATCGAAGAACTTAACGGTAGCACAGTTACTAGAAAGATAAGGTCTGGCGACATCAGCGTTTAAAGTCAAACATGACAATGATTGTGCATAAATCAGGGAATATGGTGGGTTCTATTATCTAAGTTAGGGAAGATGGCAGCCTCTGTGAACTAAGAAGGAGTCGGGGCCTACATGAGATGGAGTTGGACCTTAAGGACTTTGTCATTCCCGGCTTGTACGTCTGAATGTTACTTCACAGGGGCATGTCTAACCAACAGGAATTTGACTAATGTGTAGGAAAATTCATGCTCCTTGCGTACATCTATATTTATCTAGGACATGATATATGTCTAAAAACATTGATAAACAATATACTTGAAGTGAAATATAAAATCCAGTAGTGCATTGTAGATATAAAAGATAAATAAAACATATGTGATAATATTTCACATAGCCAAGCATGAATATTTGTAATCTTTGCGTTACAACGAATAATTTCAAATTATATTTTGTAATCAATCTAGAGAATGTTATGCATTTTGGCGAATAAACACACCAGTGACAGTATAGATAGGCCAGATTAAAAATAAGCAGTATATAAAGCAAAAAATAAAAAGAGTCAATTAAAAAGAAGGAAAAATAATTTCTTTACAGTTCTTAGTTCGTATAGGCTTTGTGGTACATATGATGGCTGCCGGTCAAGAATCATTGGTTGACTTACTTGTTGAGTTCACTCCTCATCAGAGGACTTGTCGACATTGTGAGGTGCAAATGAAGCATACTTGTGGTCTGTACGAAATCCATACAGAGCATGTCCGCCACCCACCGACCACGTACGCAACCTAGGGGTCATCCTCGACCCCACCCTCTCCATGACTAAGCAGGTCAACGCTGTTTCCTCATCCTGCTTCAACATCCTCCGAATGCTCCGCAGGATCTTCAAGTGGATCCCCACCGAAACAAGAAAAACAGTCACCCAGGCCCTCGTCACCAGCAGGCTGGACTACGGAAACGCCCTCTACGCAGGAACGACGGCTAAGCTCCTGAGACGGCTGCAACGCATCCAGAACGCCTCTGCACGTCTTATCCTCGACATCCCCGACGCAGCCACATCACACCCCACCTGAGAGACCTGCACTGGCTCCCTGTCAACAAGAGGATAACCTTCAAGCTCCTCACCCACGCACACAAAGCACTCCACAACTCCGGACCAGCCTACCTCAACAGACGACTCAGCTTCTACACCCCCACCCGCCAGCTCCGCTCGACCAGCTTCGCCCTCGCCACAGTCCCCCGCATCCGGAAAATGACCGCCGGCGGCAGATCCTTCTCCCACCTCGCCGCCAAGACCTGGAACACCCTCCCCACCAACCTCCGACAGACCCAAGACCTACTGGCCTTCAGAAGACTCCTCAAGACCTGGCTCTTCGATCAGTAGCAGCACCACCCCCCTCTTCCCCCAGCGCCTTGAGACCCTCGCGGGTATGTAGTGCGCTTTATAAGTGACATGATTGATTGATTGATGTTCGTAGTTGATAATTGGTGTGCTATATGGACGATCAATTAGTTGCTCATCTGAGGAACTCGGTGTTAGTTGCGGCTCCTCTCCAGGTGGTTCGAAGAATAACAATGAGCCATGCCATTCCTCAAGAGCTGCGTCAAGAAGTACCGCTGGTTATACTGCTCTGTCATAGGTGGCATCCTGTAGAAGGAACAGGTACGTTGCTTGGCATTGTTTTTGGTGCTTATGCAGAGGCTGCAAGATCAGTTCCATATCAAGATAAGCCACTGGGGGCTGCTCCAGATGTATTTGCAAGATGATGTCATTCGGACAGCTTATGCACAAGAACACAGGTTTACTTGCGGTGCATTCACTTTGCGAAATGTGAGCATCCAGTGCTCACTGAACTCAGATACCCAAGCACGTCCCATGTAGCGTGCTAGAGTCTCTCTGCAACTTTCTTCAATTAGATATGGGTACTCTATATTGTCGATTTCCTTGGCAGAACAGGAGAAAGATTGTGATGCCACAGCCAATTAGCAGTATTGTGATCGGAAATCCTCCAAAAAGGCTTGAGAACAAAGAATGAAAAACGGACGGAATCAATCCAAATACTGCTTTAAATCCAGTCACTATACCAGATCCAATGGTTTTTAAAAAGACGCATAACATCAGTTGTTACAGATGAATTAAATATCCTTTGAATATTTGCAAAATGCATCGGGTATTGTGCGTAAAAGCCTCTGAATTTCTGAAGCAGTTCTGGTTGTTTGCAGGCTATAAAGACCTGAACTTAGCACCCTGGAAGTCAAAGCTTGTTTACTCATGCCATTGGCCCTCTCTACAATGCTGTTCAATTCAACTTTGAATTGCAGACGAACTCCCAGAGCAGACATTGAACCCCTGTAAGCCTTGGAGGTGAACGCAGGACCGTTCTCTGAATAAAATGGCCCCATTGACACTAGGCATTGCAAATCTTTTATGACTGCTGAAGCTTTTGCATTTCTCTGTGGCCAAACTCATAGGAATTGAGAACATGAATCAATATCAGTACTTTACTTTATTCGGTTTCTGTACAAACCATCAAAGTATACAATAAAAAAAACTTTTCCTATTTACAATTAAAATATTTAAAACAATTCATTTGGGTATTTAAAAAAGGAAAGATTTAAAAAAGACCACCAGAGCAAGAAGAAAAGTGCATTTGATAACTACGAAATACGCCTTTCCCTAAAACCTTACAACATACAAAGCCTCAATGGGACAAAAGGGACAATTTGTAAAATACACAGCACAGGTAATATACAAATATCATAAACAATTAATATTATTGTACAGTCTGTAATATAAACTTCTGCCGTATTATCCAGAAGGCAAATAAAAACGACTGACAGCAAAAACTATTGGTTCAGAAACGTCTGCCTTTAAAATTCTATAAGCAATCTGATACTGCCTAACACCTGCATTAAGGCAGATGGGTCTTATCCACCTTCTGCGCAACTCATGATATCCAGGGCAAAAAAATAAAACATGTTCTTCAGATTCAATAGCTGAAGTGAAGAACAGGCAGAACATGAATCAATAGCTAACAATATGTGCTTATAATGGTTGGCTACATTTAAGGGACTGATCCAACTAAATGACTCGGAAAGGGATATTTGAAATCATGAGGGGAGTTGGCAAGGGTCTTTTGATCGTGGAGGGTTTAATCTGTTGACAGATGTTACACTGCCTAACATGATTCCTAGTCTTTATATAAACCAGGCTACCAAAAGCGTTGCTGTAGCATTGCTAGGGTTGCATTTACTCCTGCATTTGCAAAGGCCAACCCCTTGTGTGCTTCTTTGATTAATTCTTATCTAGATAGCGTATTGGGTACTATTCTGCCTCCTACTCCTGCATGGTAAGTACCGGAATATTATCTGAATTTTAGAGTGTCAGAGTATCTGGAAGGAAAACTTGCAGGAGGTTTCCCAGCTTGCTTGCATTTATGGCTGTCAAAATATCTGTGTCGATCTTCGTTTAAGATCTAACTAAGACTGCTACATGGGCAGTCTAAATTGAAGCTTTTGCCACTTGGTCAGCTGCACCACTCCCTTTAGCATATCTACCACTACACTAATGCCCCAAAGTGTTTCTCAAATGGACCAATGGAAGCTCGTCTTGTACGACAGCTATCTTTTTACCCAAAACTGTTTATTTTTTTATAGCCTTTCCCTTTGAATCCTTGAATCCCTTCAATTGCCAGTGTTGCAAATCAACATTGTAACATTGTAACATTGTAACCTTGCACACAGAACACGGAGTCAGACACAATGAGTGTGGGAACTGATTAGTCAGGCTTCTGTAATGCAAGTAGCAGGGCATTTTAATTCTGCATGTTGTGCAGTACTGTCACCTAATAGTTTGGTGTGGGTGCGTTGAGGGGTGTACTCACCATCCTTCATGACACCTTGCACTGCTGCACAGGCTGCAGAGTACTTAAATTTGGTTCCTACTGCAGCTTGGGCAGAGCCATTAGTGTAAAAGATGCTCAGACAATACTCTATAGGTAAAGTCTCTGGAGTCAGAACAAAATCCTGGTCATATTGGAGAAAAGCTTGTGTACGAAGAGAGGGTTCATACTGAAACCTTACATCCACTGCACTTAAAGAAGAGTCCCACTAGCCATCTTGGGTGTAGGGCACGAGCATTAGGAATACTTGCCTTTGTGGCCGCCTCTAGTGCTGGTATGGGAGAAACAATAATATGTTTTCTCTGCACCAACGGGTGCTCCTTTAGAATAGCTATTTGTACAGCCATCAGGATTTTTTCAGTGGAAACGAATTGTGCTTCAGCCAGGGAATACAAGTGAGACTTGTAAGCAATGAGGACGTCTGTCCTTCATTGTAGTCATGTAGGTGTAACCATAGTGACTGGGTATGACTGATAGATAGATTGGTTCTGTTATCCCTAGTTTGGAAATATTTAGTCTCAAGCCTGTCTGCTTGTAGAGCACGCAAGATATCAGTATGTGCGCTCAGCCACTGTTTAGAAGAAAATGTGTGAGAAATCAAGTCATACAAAGGCGTCACTTTCTCTGTGTAGTGAGGCAAATAAGTATGTTAAGAAACTTGAACAGGGATTGCAACTTTTTCAGTGTGTCAAGTAGCTGCAAAGTAGCACACTTCTCAACGAAATCTGGAGCTAGACTCTTGTCCTCGCTGGATAATCCATATCCAAGGAAAGCCACCATCAGGTAGGCCATCTTTGATTTCTTTTTTTAAATTAATTTTGTAACCATGTAATGTCCTCAAAGTTACTACTCTATCTACCCTGGAAGGTGTAGATTCAAGGAAAAACAAAGGGAAGCCCCTTAAAATCCAATTCGGGACAGGGAAATCATGTGAAACAAAAAGGGGTCCCTACCAAAAGTGAAAGATCACACGTTGAACTAGTGTTGGTGGGTAAAGAGCTAGTAAAACAAAGGTTAATAAAGTAATCTGTTCAATATTATGAAGTCACAACATAACGTCCAATACCCTCAAGGTAAGTTTACATAAATTGTTTATTCACTTTAAATCTTTATATAAAAAAGTCATAAAAACATTACACCAAAAATCCACAATTCATAGTCTTAAAAACATTTCGTAAAAAATCCGTAATTATCCAAAAATTGTCATACATAGTATTATACACAAAATAATCATAAAAATATTTCATAAAAAGTTGGTAATGTTAAAAGAACAAATATCATCATCAGAATTTTACAAAGAAAGTCCGTAGTATTAAGAAAACAGTTGTCGACGCAGCGTTTCGGTGAGTACGTAAATAAACACCTTCCTCAGGACAGTTTTCTAAATGGCAAGAAGACATATAATGAATTAGAACAAATTAAAACAAAGTGACTTCAGAATACAGTATAACAGACACTATCTCTAAAATCATTAAGAGAAAAACCCCAATGTGCCTTATTCCATCCTCTGTTTATCCACCAACAAGAGCCAACAGAAAAAAGTGGCAACCTACCTAGCCACTAATAAATGGTGTTAGTATTCGGTAGAACTAACCCATCCACTGAATCTAAAATTTCTGGAATCTAAAATTTTTGAGAGGGTAAATGATGCTCTCCTCTTCAAACATGAATCCTTGTAGAAACAAAGAGAAAGAAGGAAGATAATTTTTAGTTTATAGGATCCAAATATTACTTAATATCCTGTATAGAAGTACTACTATGCTTACTCATACTAAAAATATTGAAAAAGTATATTGAAACATAGAAGTCGTACCTTTATTGACAAAATGTTGTTCTTATAGGTATGTATACTGGTGCCACCATCAATTGAATAAAATCAGGGTGCTGGGAAACAAACCATCAATATTCAGTGCCTCATATAGTATTATGCCTAAAAGTGATAACTATCACTATAGATATCAAAATAAATATGTATGTAATCTTACCGAGTGCCGAGGGATATCTCCAGCCTTTGTGGTATGCAAAAAACGTTACACTTTAGGCTGATATGCCTATTTATAGGGCGTCGTTACAGATATGTGCACAGCCACTGGATATGGCCTCTGTTGTCCCACCTGCATCAGGATATCACTTATTATAAATTCATCAATTATATCGGCATTTAAATAACATTAAATGTATTTTATATTTAATGTTCTAGCCTATTATTGAACAGATTACTTTATTAACCTTTGTTTTACTAGCTCTTTACCCACCAACACTAGTTCAACGTGTGATCTTTCACTTTTGGTAGGGACCCCTTTTTTGTTTCACATGATTTCCCTGTCCCGAATTGGATTTTAAGGGGGCTTCCCTTTGTTTTTCCTTACTGTACGTACAGCTTGTCAGCTGGGGAGGCTTACTGCCACCTTCGGTCTATAAAAATTTCTATTTGACTATGGAAGGTATAAAAACTTATGGTTTCTCTGTGCGAGGTTGATGCGGCTGTATACGGAGGCTGTTTCTCGGGCAGCACGGGCTTGGAGAGTGTTTCTCTCAGCAGCGCTCGCTGCCAGACGCGAGGTGCTCCAGGAACTTAGAGGGCCTCGTCGATACATTGTATCCACTGGAGTCAAAGGCTGGATCGGGTTCGCTGTGGGAAAGCGCTTTACTGCCTCCGCATCAATTATGCCACCGAAAGGAAACCGCCGGGAAAAGACACTAACGCGACTGGAGGAACCAAAGCCTCATCTGTGAATCGACGAGCGGTAACGGAGAGGAAAAGCCTCAATCCCGGTGTGGGCAGTCTACAGGGTGGCCTGAGCTGTGATGGTCCGACTAAGGAGAAACCGGAGGAGATGGCAGCTGGAGAACAGAGGTCTGAAAGGGTTACCAGACCCAAAGTGTCAACCATACCAGGGTTGTTTGCCGGCAGGGTGTTCTCAACCTCTGGGGAGATGCACTCAGGTAAAGGGAAAAATAACATTAACCCGAAATTGTTCAAGGACAGCTCTAAAGCTGAATCAGAGTTGGGTATGGCACGTTCTAACTTACCTGTTGGTGCAGCTGAGACTGTGACTGAGGTGGATGACATTGTTTTAAACACATCGGCCTCTCTACTGACCATTATTCCTAATAAGGAGTCCGAAAATATATGTCAGGTTGACAATAAAGAGGCATTTTCTAATTCGAGCAATTCACGGCAAGGGGTTGGCATTAACACCTCGCTAGCCCCACTGGAACTCTCTTCTACACCTGTGATAAAAGTGAGTCACGGTTTGTTGACCCAGGCAAATGGAAATTCCATAGCGACTCCGAGTGTGAATTTTTTTTTTCATTAACAGATGAATCAGATTTATCCGACAGTGTGGGCTTGGATAAAACAGATAAAGATCTTACCGAGGAGGACATTGGCAGTCCTCCCACGAAATTTGATACCCAGAAACGTATACCATTTCGCACAAAGAAGAAGAGTTCAAGGGGCTTAGTCAAGGATAATGGCTTCACCTCAGATGGTAGTCAGTCAGGACAGTTGAATTGGGATTACACTGCTTCTCAGTTTGAGGGAGGTTTGCAGAATGAGGTCAGAGCCCATACCGAAACTTTAGAGAATATGGCTGAAACTGGTAACACCATGGGGGCTCAGGCCCTAGTGTCGCAACCGTCGTTGGAATTAATCTACGCTACATTGAAACAAATACAGTCAGAGGCTCGCCAAGAACACACGAGGGCCCATCTGGCAACCAAAAAGCTTCAGGGTGCGGTGCGGAAAGTTAATAAGACCTGTACAGCAATTTCAGAACGTACCACCGCGCTAGAAGAGCGCATTGTACAGCTAGAGGCCAGCGCGGACATATCGGATAAGCAGTCCACAGCTAATGAGAGCAGACTGACCGACGTCCTCTGGAAGCTGGAGGACTTCGAAAATAGACAGCGTCGAAACAACCTTCGCCTACTCGGGATTGCGGAAAAGCAGAGGGCGATGACATGCGTGGTTTTGTTCTGAAGCTCCTTAAGGAGGCTTTCCCCGAATTAGCTCATTGGAATTGGGAAGCCGAGGTACAAAGAGTACATCGATTTCCCCTGATGCTTAAGAAAAGGCCAGGGCAAGATGAAAAACCTAGAGCTATCCTGATATTTTTGGGCAATTTTCTCCTTCGTCAAACTATATTTGAGAAGGCCAGGCCGGATGCAAGGAGGACGGCAGGAGGGCACTCTTTCTTTGTTCGGCCCGATTTCTGTCATGCCACAGTGGAGAGGAGATGGAGACTTCGCTCGTTAATTACACCTTTTCAGAAATTGGGTTGTGAAGCATTTTTGATGAACCCTGCTAGGCTTAAAATTATATATAAAGGTGCAACTCGAGTATTTTTGTCTGAGATCCAAGCCCAGGAGTATCTACAGGAGCTCTCTAAGTGATAGACTTGGTTCTGAGATATGGAATTGTTAAACATATAAGTAGTAGACTGTTTTTCCTTCAGTTTCTTTAATCAGTTTTCTCTTATGTGTTCTCTTCTTTTTTCTTGTTCTCTCTTTTTCTCTTCTCTCTTTAGATTTATGGTCTTGGTAGGAGGCGGCTAGGGGGCACAACCACATGCAGGAGGCATCACAAGGGTCTATGGACCTTTTTTGCCATTTTGAAGGGGATGGGGAGGGAGGGGTGGGTGGGGACCGAAACCAGAGGGGGGCAGGGAGGAACTTTTGCACGGGGATGACTACCAGGTATTTTAGATTGGTCAAGTGCTGTCTGTTTAGTTGCATGTTTTGGAACTTGTTGTTTTCTCTTTTCTTTTTGCAATGAGGAAAATTAGAATTGCTTCCATCAATATTTGTGGGTTGAATGATCCCCAAAAAAGAAGGAGGATTAGCCTAGATGTTCAGTTTTTGAAGGCAGATATCTTATGCCTCCAAGAGACTCATATTGAGGGATGTAGGAAAGGGCTTCTAGAATTGGGTGGGTACCAACTTATTGTTACTACTACACAAGAAACTCGGACGAGAGGGGTGGCGATATTAGCCCGTAAGGGTATGGGGGTTTTACTCGGTCTCTTGCAGACAAAATGGGAAGATGGGTTATTGTGCAAGTATATTTAAACAATAGAGGGTTCACTCTTTGTTCAGTGTATGGCTCGGTGCTGGACGATCCAGCCCTATTTGACTGGCTGAAGCTGGAGCTTGTGGGGTGGCCTCTTCCCTGATTTTTTGCGGAGATTTGAATATTAATATGAGTTGTAAAGTTGCCACTCACAAGGTATCGTATCAAGGCCGGAAACCTAGGGTTTTTAAATCACTGGCACAACTTAAGTCAATGCACGGGTTAGAGGATGTTTGGGCGACACAAAAGGAGTATGACCCTGGTTTTACGTATTTCTCTGCACCACATCAAGTTCATGCAAGACTGGATTACTTTTTTGTGTCACACGAACTCTTACAAGGTTGCACGATTAGTAAATTCCCTAAAGTTATGTCCGATCACAATCCTCTGGTGATTGAGCTTGAAATTGGGTACCCATCCTTACAGACACGGTGGACTTTTAACAGGGCCCTTTTAAATGAAGAGGGTATATACAGCAATTGGAGGTATGGATTCCTAGGTTTATTAAAGAGAATCTAGGGAGTGCCAGTCTAGGTATAGTGTGGGACACATTAAAAGCAGGGATCAGAGGGGAACGACCAGATTTGGGTGGGAGGCACAAAGACATGATAAAATCCGTCTGCGATCCTTGTACGAGGATTTGGGCAAGGCCGAGACCAATTTGATAGAGGTTTTGTCAGCAGGGGCCGACCCGGAGGCAGCCCAGTTAAAGATTACTATCGCCAGATCAGCCATTACGGAAATTTCCTTTAAAAAGGCGGCGGGTAAATATTTGGCCTGGAGGAGTAGGGCATATGAAAGTAGCGAGAGAGTGGGACACCTCCTAGCTGTGCGTACAAGAGAGAAGATTACACATACCCGGATTAGGGAAATTCGGGATCCGAACGTTGGTATGGTAAGCAATGTTCCCTCTAATTATTTCTCTTGGTGTGCGGCAGAACAGAGCCTGTGTGCATTCTTTTCTGAGCTGTGTGCGAAAATTAAACTCTACAGGAACCACAATGCGAATGCAAATAAGCTTGCTACACTTAAGGTTGATTGGGGGCAACCTGTTTCATTTTTTTTTAAATGGTCTGAAAGGTAAATATTTAACTATTATTTGTTTTGCTAAAAGCAACAGGTTTTACAGAAAAGTCTGGGTCAGGTGGTAGTTTCTGAAAATATTCCAGTATTTCATGATCTGCAGCACACCCAGAAGATGTATTGTTCTTGAGAAAGAAAATTTCTTTATGTACGTTGTCATTTATTCATAGAGTCAAACACACAAAACCAGTCTTGGGTTGTTTGTTGTCCAGTTTAGAGAGGACCAGACTTGGCAGTTCGGGCTAGATTGTTCAATCTGGAACAGAGTCAAGACTGATTTGCATATGGTTGGTTCTAGGCATTGTGGGGAAAAGAATGAGGAGTTGGAATGCTACCTGAGCGATTGCTAGTGGTTTGCCATATTGCAAGCATTCTCCCATCACCTTTTGAATGTTTGATGAGATGTCCAGGGTATTTCCAGACGTGGGTCCCTTGCTCACTGTGCCACTGGAATCAAGTTACACCAGACTGTAGAGCAGCAATCAGGAGAAACCGGTCCTGGGTTGCTTGTGTACTGGTTCAGACAGGACCTTGCTTGGCAGTTCGGGCTGGATTCCTATTGGAGCAGGGTCAAGACTGACTTGCATATGGCTAAGTCTAGTCTGAGGTGGAATGGTGGGGAAAAGGAACGATGGGTTGGAATGCTACCCCGAGCACTTGCCAGTGGTTAGACTTATTGCAAGCATCTTCCCATTGGCTTTTGTGTGTTTGATTTATTTGTAGAGTGCCAGATGCTGCTCAGGTGCATGGTAGAACTTTTTAGTAGCACACGATTAACCATGCTAATCTGGGAAATGAAGCCATGTCTTATGGCAAGAGAAATTGCATTCCATCATGTATGCCATGACATGAAATGTAATGGCTATCTAATGTACTATGACAGAAAAAGTCCATCAGAATTCATGTGGCAGGAGAATACATCCATCAGTATTACCCTGCCACAGAATAAGTCAATCAGAATTTCTTCGTACTTTAAAGTTATTTTGCCCCAAGAACAGTGCAGAGAAACAAGCTGCCAGCAGAGTTATGTGTAAATATCTAACATAATAAGCTTATGAATATCTAATCGAAATATGCAAATCAGAGCTAATGTGTCAACAAGCTTTTGCCACATAGTTCCAACACTTCAGTTACTTCTTTACCAAACAAGTCTCTGTGGGCAGCCATCTCCAGCATGTAAACTTAGCCATAGCCACATATGTGCCCATGTTATTGCCACAGTTCAAAACTTGGATTCTTCTGTTTACATTGTTGAGAGCCACCTGTGCTCTTACACTCTCTCAGATATGTTCTCTATCACTCAATCAAACTAACGCTTCCACTTATTTTATATCTCTCTTGCTCACTTTCTAACTTACAATAAACACTTTTACCAGTGGCGGCCGGCGGGGATCAGTGGTGGCGGGAGGAGGAAGGGGAATGTAAAAAAAAACCAAAAAAAAAAACCTCTGTCTCTCTTCCGTCAGACTCGGGCCGAACAGCAACAAGGAAGCACACCCAGGCTCCCTGATCAATAACAACGCTGCATTGCAACATTGTGATTGGTAAGCACCCAGGCTCCCCTGACCAATCACAACGCTGCATTGGTCTGAGCGCCGCGGTTCGGCGCTCAGCCAGGGACTGGGGGCCTGGGCATGTTCTCCATGCAGGCTGTAATGCAGCCTGCGGGGAGAACATGCAAAGTGCGCATGAATGTTTGGCCAGCCCAAGAGGGCCACCAAGCATTCATGCACACTTGGAGTGGGCAAACCACTCCTCCCCTGCCCTGCTCTGAGAGCAAAGCAGCTCTGCCCGCCCGCAAAGCAGCTGGAAACAATAAAATTATAAGGACAACAAGTTATTATCATTTTATTTTTCCTTTCGTCACACTGCCTAAAAGCCTTGGGGCGACGCTTCTCCGCCTTAGCGGAGGAGCCACCACTGACTCTTACTCTTTCATACTTGCTTTTCCTGTTTTACTAACTGGTACACTCGGGCACTGAATATAACTGGGCTGCTAATTTTACTTCAGGTATAAAAATTTCACTTATACCTAAATTTGTAGTATCATTCAAGAGGTTTTCCCTCTAGATTTTCACCAGGTAAATCCCAGCAGAAATCGGGGGTAAATAGAGTAAAATACCCATTTGTGCATCATGGACTGCATAAAAACGTGAAATGTGCATGTAATGTATGTATTCCTTATTCAGAGGTCTGCAACTAAGAAGTGGGTGCAAAATATGCATCTGCTAATTCCCACACTCTGTGCAAAATATTGTTAGTGGGCGTGCACTTCCTATCTTATTTCATTCCATTTTTAGCTTAGATATAACTCTGTCATACTTTCAACCCAAAACACTCGCAAAGTCCACTATTAATCACACATATTTACTGGGTCATTTGCCTTCCTAACAACTAAGGAGATACTTTAACATTTTAGTACAACTCTGCAGTCTAGGCCACTGCCCAGTGTTCAAAACTTATTATAAACGTACACTCACTCTTCCGCATAAAAACAAATCATATTCCGGTGTGAGATGGAAACGTGGAAAGTCATCTCCTTGACGGTCTAGCATTGCAATGCGAGTGGCAAGACTGTGTGCTAAAAGAGTGCTAGTTAACCATAATAAATAACTAAAACCCTCTCCTTCTCAAATACATAACAAATAGACAGATAGAGGGTGGGCGCTGTTAAAATACGTACACATTATTTGCTGCAGCACTGAAAACGGTGCAACATTCCGTCCATCACCTTCTGTGTTTTGCTGTTCGCCCTATGTGGGAAGGGTATGCCCAGACGTGGGTCCCGTGCTCACTACGCCACTGGAGTCAAGCTATCCTGGCTGATGACGGCTGATAGCCAGAAACCGGTCCTAGGATGCTTGATTCCGGTCCAGGGAAGACATGGCTTGGCAGTTCGGGCTGGACTGTTCCCATGAGGCACAGGGTCAAGGCTGATTTGCATATGGCCATGTCTGAACTGGGGTGGCGTGGTGAGCAAAATAACGATGGATTAAACCCAGATCTGTGACTGGGGGTGAATGTTTTGCCAATGTGCAACATTCCGTCCATCACCTTCTGTGTTTTGCTGTTCGCCCTATGTGGGAAGGGTGTGCCCAGACGTGGGTCCCGTGCTCACTACGCCACTGGAGTCAAGCTATCCTGGCTGATGACGGCTGATAGCCAGAAACCGGTCCTAGAATGCTTGATTCCGGTCCAGGGAAGACATGGCTTGGCAGTTCGGGCTGGACTGTTCCCATGAGGCACAGGGTCAAGGCTGATTTGCATATGGCCATGTCTGAACTGGGGTGGCGAGCAAAATAACGATGGATTAAACCCAGATCTGTGACTGGGGGTGAATGTTTTGCCAATGTGCAACATTCCGTCCATCACCTTCTGTGTTTTGCTGTTCGCACTGAAAACGGTACCATAACTTTTAAACCTATATTTCAAATTAGCTTAATATAGTTTCCAGATGAAGAACTGATATTAGCTGGACATGGTTTAAAACCGCATTTGGTCAAAAAGTGAATGGTTTTATTTATTTTTGTATACTGCCAAATAAGCCTAATGGCTATAAAATCGCTTTGCACAGACAAGAAAAATGAGAGTCTGAACATAAAGACAAGAATGAGAAAACATGAAGAGGAACAGCAATATTTAAAACAAAGTGCACGTGGAACATCAACTTTCGAGAGAAGAAAGGGAAAAGGTGTATGCACTAATTTCAAAATGGTTAGACTGAACAATAGATTGTGGTGCATTTAATCACGGTTTCTTCCCCCAGATAGACACTCACTGTTATGCACACATTCCTTACATTAACTTAAATTACCAATACAAAGCCCAGTCCTGTCATGTTCGACAGAAATCAGCTTCTCTCACTTGAAGCAAGAGCTTTCACTTAGCTTTTGCTTTTGTTTTCTTTTCACGTCTTTATTTGCCATTTACAGGGTGCTTCTGTTGCTCATCAGAAAGGTTCTTTGTAATGTGCGCTCGTGCAGGCCCCCTGCGCGGAGGGTAATGAGAGAATGCGCGGCCGCCCAGGCGCGCACCTTGCAGGGAACTGTGATGGTAAGCGAATCTGAGGCTATTCTTGTTGCTTTTCAGAAATTCTATCAAAATTTGTATACGGAAGATATCTAGATTGGGAACCAAGAAATTGAGGACTATTTAATGGGGCTAACTTTGGATATGTTATCGAGTGAGGAGAGAGACAGACTAGAAGAACCAATTACTTTAGATGAACTAACCGAGGCTATAGACTCTCTTCCATCTGGCAAAGCTGTGGGCACCGATCTAATTCCTGGGGAATTCTATAAAAAGTTTAAGACTCTGCTTTCGGCACTTATGCTGGAGGTATTTCAAAGAGCTCAATTAGATATGTCTGCCCCGGATTCTTGGAAGAATGCCAACATTGTAGTGTTTCTTAAAAAAGGCAAATCCGCTAAGGAATTGGGATCGTACCGGCCTATTACGTTGGTTAACAGCGATGTCAAAATTTATTCTAAAATTCTTGCGAATAGGTTAGCCGCAGTCATTAAAAGACTAGTTTCCCCTTTCCAGTACGGGTTCGTACCCGGCAGGGGGACAACCGAACACATTCGGCGTATAATCACACTCTTTGACTACACAAGGGTATCAGGAGACCCTATGGCGGCTATACTTCTTGACGCTGAAAAGGCGTTCGATAGGGTCTCCTGGCCCTTTTTATGGGTGATTATGGAAAGGCAAGGCCTGGGCAAGGGTTTTATTGGTGCCATCAGGCGTTTGTATCGGGAACCTGTGGCCAGGATTGTATTGATGGGTGTTTCATCTGATATAATTAAAATTACTCGTGGTACACGGCAAGGGTGTCCTTGTTCCCCGCTATTATTTGCACTATACATAGATCCTCTAATTAGGAAATTAGCGGGGAATAATAAGATACAAGCTATTCAAACTATTGGTGGAGATACAAAGATACTTGCATATGCGGATGATCTTGCCATTACGACAGCGAACCCATTGGAGACTATTAGGGAGATAGAAAGGGAGGCAAGTAACTTTGGCAAAATTTCAGGCTATCTTCTTAATGGGAACAAGACAATGATTGTCAAAAATTCCAGGATAAACCTTAACGATACACGGGTTGTGGGCAATGCTAGATATTTGGGGGTTGAGATCTCTGCCAACCCGGATGAAATTGTGCAAATTAACTTGGAGCCGCTGTTAAGTAAGACAAAAATAGATTTTAATAGATTGAACTGTTTACACCTCACACTTTTAGGAAGGTGTAACGCCATCAAAATGTTATTTTTGCCCAGAATTCTTTATTTTTGTAGAGCTATTCCAATAGAGATAAATAAAACCTGGTTTTCAGCGTTTAACCAATTAATTTCGAAATTTTTGTGGGCCGGAAAACGCCCTCGTCGTGCACTAAGATATATGACATTACCGAGAGAGCGGGGAGGGTGGTCCGTCCCTAACCTCCATATATATTACTGGGCAGCAGCCTTACAACAAATGGCGGTCTTGTTGGGAAAAGAGAGGGTAGTTTCAGAGGCTGCACCCTGTGTCTCAATATATAGGCTAGTACTAGGGGCAGAAGCCCAGGGTTGTTTAATGCGACATATTGATTTTGCGTATTTTAAAAGAGTCAAGTTTAAGATCATGCTGGGAGCATTTAAGATCTGGACAGCCGTAAGGAAGAAACTTAAAATGAATAGGATACACAGATATACTCCCTTGAAAGATAACGATCTATTGCCGGAAATTTTTCGAGATGGATATATGAAAGTTTGGATAGATAAAGGTATTAGGCACATTGGAGATTTTATGTTAGATAATACAATTTATTCATTTGAGACAATCAAGAGTAAATATGGGATAGGAAACAATCATTTCTTTAAATTTCTACAAGTTAGGGACTACCTATCTAAGAAAAAAATACAGGGTCATAGAGTCCCCTTATTGGAGTTATCACTAGGTGCTCCAGCACCTATGTCTAAATTTTGTAAACTATTTAGCAATTTGATGGAGGACGACCTTATCAAGCACACTGATCGTTGGCAGGAATTGGTTCAGGCGGGGGTGGGGGATTGTGAGGATTCTCTTTTATTAAGTCAGACGGCTTTTTTTTCTGTAAATTTACAAGTTCAATGCTTCAAAACCTGGTTGAACTTATATATTACCCCAGCTCGGATTGCTAAATGGGGAGGCTCCACAGGTATATTTTGCTCCCGCTGCGGCTGTTTTGCCGCAGATAGTGTTCATATGTTTTCAACTTGTCCTCATTTATCAGCTTTTTTGGGGGAGGTGGGTAATTATATCAAGAGTATGTTGGGCTTCGCGGTGGATCTGTCACCACAAGTAATTATGTTGGGAGTAAGCAATCAAGCAATGACGGACCCGAACCGGATCCTGCTTTTCAAAGCTATGGCAGTTCTTAGGTTATGTTTGGCTAGATAAAGAACCTCCCTCAGTACACTGCTGGTTGGGGAAATTGATAGCCACCTATCGTTGGGAGAAAGCAATATATGCACGGAGAGGTTTGAGGGCGAAGAAAAGGGGAGTTGAAATCTGGTCTCCAATAACTAGCTGGGCTAATGAGGTTATGACTTGATTTAATTTAAATCTACTTGTGTTATTTAAAGTATAACTGAAACATGCAAATCAGTATTCAAAGTGAGGTTTTTTTTTCTAGAGCATACATAGGTTCGATGTTAAATGGCTTTCCCTGGTTTCGGGGCATGGGGGGGAGGTGGGTTGGCCAGGGGGTGAAGGGGGGGGTGTTGCTTGAAGGGAGGGTGGATTCTTAGATAAATAATTGACATCCTGTACACATGACTGTAAATGTATATTGCGCAACTGTATTATTATAAAGTATATATATGTGCTAGATGTCTTAATAAAGAAATGAAATAAAAAAAGAAAGATAAAAAAAGAAGTCCATATGTATACGCAGTAAAGAGCATTTTACATTCAGAGGGCAAGGGCAGAGATTGCTGTTATCCTGGACCCTAGCCCAACATGGGCAGGATGAATGGATTGGTTTACATCCCACTCTAACCCATAAGATTTCATTTGTTAAGCCGGGGTCTGGTAACTGCATCAAATATGGAAAGATAATGTCCTGCCTAGAGTAGAAATTGAGAAGCTGATAGACGGTTTCTTGCTCAGATAGGTCAGGTGATTAGTCTTGGTCACCATTACTACAGACTCTTTTAGTACTCATTTGCCTGGGAAGGGGGACCAGGATGTAATTGTGCCACAGTCTGAATAGAGGTTCTTAGTAAAGGTCAATCTACTGCCTACTTCCTTTGCACACCTTCTTTCACTACCTTGAATGTCATCCCAGCAGAGTTTAGATACTTTAATCACTTCATCATCCTCCGAGAGGCTATTGAAATATCTTAAGGCCCGAGTGAAGGCCAGCAGACTGCAGGAGACTAGGTTGAACACTCTCCTTATGCCCTGGACCATAGTACCTGGAGGAAGCGATAGAAGTCTTCTGAGAACTGCCCCTTCTAATCGGTCCCACTCATAGAGGAGTTCAAGGGAAAAGATCTCTCCTCCATACAGGCCCAGCAAAGGTATCTTCCCTTCATAAGCCCTCAATAGTGGGATACGGGATAATCCCCCAAAAGGTTTTAAAGGGTATTGAGTTTGTGGTTGTGGTTCACTGCAAAGGAGAATAACGTGGACTAGAGTGTTCTTCCCACCCCACTTGATTTCTGTGCAGGGCTGGTACTTGTCTTACGGCCCATTCACTGGCATACATTTCCCTGATATCTTCAGGTACTATGGGAGAGAAGTCTACCCTTATAATTTCCTCCTCTACCTACAAAGGTATAAACTTCTGCAATTAATTTTGGTAGTTTCTGTTCACAGTCTTGGACCGGTACTGCTTCCAGCCTCTGTTGTATGTCCAGAGCTGAAGCCTCTCCCTTAATATTGCTTAGGATGATAGAGGAGATTGTAGAGAAGTTTCCCTTTAGCTTTATTCCTAAATCTTGAGCTGAGGCAGTTCTGTGTTTGTTTTGAACTTGTCTAAGTATGTCCGTGAGGACCGCCAATGAAGGCGTACCATGTGTACTGATATAAATGCATGCAAAGATGCTTCCCCAGGAGTTATATTCCTCTACCAGAGGCACCATCCCAAGAGGAAGACACATAGTCAGGTGTCTGTTTTTGTGTTTGGGGGGGTAGAGTACAAATGAACTGCTTCTAACTGGTTGGTCTTGCGAGCAATCCAGAAAGCCATTTCATCACACTTCGCCGGCACTTTGCCCATGATAGCGTTACTAGTCTGTAGACTAATGGTCTGTATTTGTACGGGAGCGGCACAAGTCTCCTGTATAAGGCAATTGTGTTATGTAATACCCCTACTACCTCTGCATGGGCTAGAGTTTTAGATCGAGGAACGGGAGTGTAACAGGCCACGACTAACCATGTAGCCCCGTCATTGCTCAGAGGCCCCAAAGTAACATGTCTGTGCGTGTGTGGGAATTGACCACCAACCCAATTTTGGTGTTCTTTCAAATTTAAAGGGATTTCCAAATATTAGTACGCCCTGTAATGCACAGGCGTATCTACCACCTTATACTCCTGAAACTGGCCTGAGGCAGCATCAATAGGGTCAAACTTCACCCAGGAGTAATAAGTCTCAAAGGCATACACTGGATGTGCAGCTATTACAAAAGTAACTGCCCCCCTCCCCCCCCATTGGGGACACCTCGAGCTTTAAGGTGTTGAGTAACTGTTTCCCTGAAATTGGACCCTATAACAATAGGTGGTGCCATGATGAATGGATTCAATTAGAAATTTGAAACAAAGAATTAGAAAACCCACAGAATAGGGAATAGCCTTTTATGAGTCAAGCTTGATGAACCTACAGAAATAGGTGCTTCCTTTTTCCCAATAGGAAGTAACCATGATTACTACGGATGTCTCCATAATGACGTAATAATGGTTCAAATGTGTGTAATAAATGTAACTCAAGATGCAGCCGTAAGATAGGAGCACCACATTGGGGGCCAACTGTTGCATAAGTTATAACTTTCACTTAACTCTACAAGGTGTTCCTTCCAACCCACGGGTGAACTTGGTTCAGGCCACTATCGATGAATGTGAAAGACAAGTTATTGTAGCCCCACAAAACACTATTCAATGTGTAATTGACATAGACATATTGCTTTTGGGTTACTAACAACCCCATAAAGGGATTAGGGGCACTGTGGAAAACCGCAACAAACCTTATTGTGTTATTCACACACACACACAGACGCACTGTACTAAGAAGAATTTTTTTTTTTATGTTAAGTGTATTACTACAGCGACAATCTGCTTCTCAGTACATCTAAAACAACTACACAGAATAGTATAAAAACAGCAACAAGACATGTTCTAAATAACGAGAGTAAAATGAACGTTTTCACCATTATTAAAATGTCATTTAAACTATTATGTAACACCTACTTCTATGCGTTATACTATGAGATCATGAAAGGCAGAGCATCTTCCAAGCTAGAGTTTCTTAGGGAGAAGAGACACACTTCATACTTTGTTGACAGCTAAGGCTGTCTTTATCAGTGGCGGTGGGAAGACCGTGTTCCCTGCGAAGGGCAAACACCCACTGCGTAGCAAACAGTTAGTCTTCCTCCAGAACTTGGCTTTATCAGCTTTAGTCTTCAGGTGAGATGTGCCATCTGCGAAGTGCGAAATGTTCTGCTAGCAGGTGTGACCATCTCTTATAGAATCACGGTCGAAAAATCTGGGCAAAGGACGTTTCCTGACAAGTGTCACGTTTCAGTCCTTATATTCTTAATCTTATCAGAAATTGGAATTTCTGACATAAATTTAGGAATGTCTGACGTAGATTACATCCGACAAGGTATGTGTCCCAGACGTTTTCTTATAAACATGCAAGGCAAAAGGACATCAATTCAGACTACATTATTTTGGTTTTATGTCTAAATGTGTTCTTATTTAACCGTGACATGAAGAGTAGACATTTGACCCAGACTAATGCAAATTTCGCATTAGTATCTATGTAATTAATCGAAGAACGTGACTCTATCACAGCTCCTATAAAGATACGGTCTTGTGACACCTACGTTTTAAGGCAGACATGACAATGATTCTACATAAATATGGCGGCTTAGATTGTTTAAGTTAAGGGAGATGGCAGCCTCTGTGAACTAAGATGGAGTCGAGGACCACCTTAGATGGAGTCGGACCTTAAAGACTTATGTCACCCTGTATATTGCCATTACAGACAATGACTAATTAGTAGCAACAAAGTCTTTCATAAATATGTATGAAATTAATTCATGGAGTGGTTAATACCAGAGAATATTTACATATTCTGATTTACTGTTTTGAAGCTCAAATCAGTACAGCAGGATGAAGTTGAAGGCTGTATCTGACAGAGGTTTCAAAAGGTAAGATCTGCTTTTAGAGAGACCTTGATAGACATTTTTTGAGGAGATGGAAAAGCTTGTTGAGGGACAAGGCAGTGCTGTTTTAGAGATCTAGTTGCTTCTTGGTCTCATGGATGCTGCAGGTTTACAACAGTGTTCTGGAGCATGCACATATGGAAAGTTTGTCCCAGAAAAGTCAACATGTCCTGCAAAAGGAGGAGCTTTATGTACAAAATTGTCCTGTTAAGCAGATTCTGATTCTAGTTCTTTCTGGACCAGAAGCAGTAAATTCCTAAAATCCATTTCAGGATTCTCCATGAACTGATGGGTGTATTTGTAGTCTTCTCTTTGGCACTTTAGATGACTGAGCGTCTTGGAAATGACTCATCAACCTCTGCTAGAAAAGAACCTGTACAGCCTCCAGCACTACAGATCTAAATGTCTTTGTGAATCTGCTCAGGAAAATAGCTCTCCAAAGTTCCTAGACGCATGTGAGAAGTGAGAAGAATTCAAGTCAGAGGTGGGAACAGCTCTTTTTCCAATATGCAAAAGCAGCAATGTGATAGAATGCTTTAATTAATCTCAGCCACTGGCAATCGCTTTGGCTGCATCCTAGTACATCTTTTTTTGCCACCATGCCACCTCAGTTTAGACCCAGCCATATACAAATCAGTCTTGACCCTGTTCCTCATGGAAATAGTCCAGCCCGAACTGCCAGGCCAGGTCCTCCCTGAACCTGAACACAAGCAACCCAGGACCAGTGTCGCCCTTGATATGGGCTCTTCAGCAGGGTATAGCTTAATTTCATTGGCACAGTGAGCCCGGGACCCACAACTGGGCACACCCATCGCACTTAAGGCGTCAAATGCAAAAACAACAAGGTGATAGATGGAATGCCTGAATTAATCTCAGCCACTGACAATTGCTCGGGCTACATCCCAATCCATCGTATTTCACCCACTATAACACCTCAGTTTGGACCCAGCCATATGCAAATCAGTCTTGACCCTGTTCCTCATGGAAACAGTCCAGCCCGAACGGCCAAGCCAGGTCCTTCCTGAACCGAAACACAAGCAACTCAGGACCTGTTCAGGGAGGACTTGGTTTGGCAGTTCAGGCTGGACTGTTTTGATCGGAGCTGGGTCAAGAATGATTTGCATATAGCTGGGTTCAAACTGAGGTGACTAGGGGGTGCAAAGTAATGATGGATTGGGATGCGGCCCGAGTAATTACCAGTGGCTGAGATTAATTCAAGCATTCTGTCCATCACTTTTTTGTATACTTTAGTGTGTTGCCCTAAGGGTGATGGGTATGCCCAAACCTGGGTCCCGTACACACTGTGTCACTGGAATCAAGCTGTATCCGGCTGATAAGTCCATAGCTAGGGCGAAACTGTCCCTGCGTTGCTTGTGTTCTGGTTCAGGGAGAACCTGACTTGGCAGTTCGGACTGGCCTGTTCCGATTGGACTGGGCTCAAGACTGATTTGCATATAGTTGGGTCCAAACTAAGGCGACATGGTGTGCAAAATAACAATGGATTGGGATGCGGCCCCCAGTAATTACCAGTGGCTGAGATTAACTCAAGCATTCCATCCATCACTCTTTTGTATAATTTTTTCAACATGCATCAGGTTTCTTCAAAAGCACAACAGGCATGTAATCATCCATAACTCATGTTTCCAAACCTTTTTTTTCACATTTTAGTGGGCCAAACATAGCCAGTCCTGCCCATAAAAAAAAGCCAATATTTTGTGTTTCCCATTTCATTACATAATGATGTAGGTCCTTCTCCTAGAGACTTTTAGAACAAGAAATGTGCCGGAGGCCATTAAAGGCCAAAGTCTAACATACCTAAAGGAAGTAGCCCTCTCCTTCCCACCTCCATCAGCTGACAACCAGTACAGCCCAATCGTATTCAAGAGCATAGTAGCACCCTATGGTTTTATTGTGGAATGATCTCCCGTAGAACAGAAGAGCCTACAATTCTTTTTTTTTAATATCTTTATTAATTTTCTGGGAATACATAACACAGCAATCATAATTTTGGTTTACATTCAGTGTTACAGAAACAATGTTAGTACATTCGGCCTGCCGAGCAGGTTTGAAAATATTTGTATTCATATGTACAGCCTTAGCAGCTATTGGAACTAGAGTGTTAAAATTACACAATTTACGTAAAATCTGGCCATCAATTCTATCTAAAAACTCCAGTCCTTTACAGGAATTGATTCAACAGCATATAGCAAAGTTGGAGGGATTTTTGCTTTAAAAACAGTGAGCAGATGTAAAAAATGCCTTCGACCCATTGCACTATATAAAATACGTAAGCCATTTGCGTGAGATGCCGCTTTACAAGAGCTGTGTTCGATATGAAAATTATTCTTCGTATTGCCCGCTATTAATTTCCCTAAATAGAGAAAGGAATCTACCACCTCCAACTTTTCATGACCAATTTCCCACTTAAAATTACTGAATTTTCTACTTCTGTTACAGTTCCTAATTAAAATTTTGCTTTTCGAAACATTGATCTTCAAGAAGTGTGCCACTGTGTATTTCTGTAATGATCTTAGCTTTTTATTCAGCCCAATAGGGGTTAAGTCCATCACTGCTATGTCATCAGCATACAGGAGGCATGCAAAAGAGCGGTTGCCTATCTTTGGTGCATCTCCCTCTGAATGAGGAAAACATTCCGGTAAATCTGCTATATATAAGGAACATAGCAGGGGTGCTAATAAACAACCTTGTTTCAGACCATTTTCTATAGGTATTACCGAAGTTAAGCCTTGATTTCCTCCCATTAATACCTGGCTCCAAGTTTGAGAATGTAGGGCAATAATTAAAGACAGCAGAGGAGAAGGCACTCCCATTTTGTGTACAGCCTTAGCATATTTCATGACATCCAACCCGTTCCCGGATCCCACCTATGGCCTGGGTCCTCGGCTATAATATATCTGTTTATGGTTTGGGTATGTCTTCTTTCAAGTCTATACCATAGTATTTCAGCCATGGGGTCCATATCTTGCGAAACCTTCTCGGTCACCCTCGCACCTTATATGTAACTTTTTCTGCTACTATGTAGAGGCCCATTGGTTTTATCCATTCCTTAACTGTTGGTGCTTCTGACACCCCCCACTTCCTAGCCACGTCCCTCTTGGCCACTGTCAGGCCTAGGTTAGCAAAGAGGACCTTGGCCCTGGGGAGGTCTATATCTGTCAGCACACCCAGGAGTGTATATTTAGGATCTGGTGGTATAGTATCTTTTAATATTTTCCCCAGTTTACTTAGTATGTCTCTCCAATATTCCTGTATCCTTGAACACTCCCATAGCGTGTGTATATATGTTCTCTTTTCTGTTTTGCAACGGAGACACTTCGAATCTTCTGCCCTACCCATTTTATGCAGACCGGCCCTGTCGTAGTATACGCAATGCAGAATTTTATACTGTATTACTTGGAGCTGGGATTTTATTGCTGTTTCTCTGGGGTGCATCAGTGCGGCATTCCAGTCTGTGTCGTCCATTTCTCCCAACTCCCTTATCCATCTGCCTCGTAGATTCTGTAAGGTGTTGGGCATATTGTTATTGATCATTTTGTAGGCCCACGAAATAGCCTTTTCTATCAATTCACCCTGTAACAGCCTTCCCTCTAGGGGGGCATATTCAGGTATGTCCCTGTTTTCTATCCCTTCTGCCTGCCAGGCATGTGTAAATTGCATATATTGAAAGTACTGCGTTGTGTGAAGTTGGTATTCCAGTCGTAGTTGGGTAAACAAAGTCAGGATCCCTTCCGTCAAGACATCTCCTACAGTTGATATGCCTATTGCATCCCATGCGGTGTAGCCCTTTAACTTCCCAATTTCCTTCAATAGTGCTGCCTCCCAGATCGGGGTCTCCCGGGTCACTTTTTTGTCCTATCCCATGTATTTCCCTGCTCTTCTCTAGGCCTCTACCGTGACCCGAGTTGCAGGTAATAGTGTATGCCGACCTCGACCTCGTTAGAGGTAGTGCAGGTAAGAATGGGTTGAAACTGTGTTCGTTCGAATGCATACTTAGGATGGTCTCTTGGTGTGTGGCACCATTTATTAATTACCACCAGGTGGGAAGCCCAGTAGTAGGCTCGCGCGTGTGGAAGGGCAATTCCGCATTCGTATTGATTCCTCTCAAGTGTCTTGAGTGCTACTCTGGGGTGTCCCCCATCCCACAGGAGGGTCCGGACTTCTGCCTCTATTTTAAGGAATATTTCGTCCAAGTATTGTATAATAGGTGTTTTGTAGGATGTATAGCAGCTTAGGCAGCATAATAATTTTGTACATTGCTGCTCTTCCTAGCAGGGTGAGGGGGAGGCTCCTCCAGCGTTCCACATCGCTATGGAGTTCCATCAGCACTTTACGGATGTTGCGGTTCAGATTATTATCAATATTTGACGTTATGTATATTCCAAGGTATTGAAAACCGTCTTGGACCTGCTGGAGACTTTGAGGAGTCATGGGGTCGTCCCAGTCACCCCCGACCCCGTATAGACCGGATTTGTCCCAATTAATCTTATGCCCGGAGTGTGCTCCATATCTTTCAAATATCCTAAATGCTTCTGGCAGGGACCCCCTTGGGTGTGTGAGGTATAGTAAGATACCATCTGCGTATAATGAAATACGCTCATCGTCTGTCTTTTCTGGCGTCCTGTAGAAGCCCGATATACCTGGGGAGCTTCGAATTTTGTATGCCAATGGTTCCAGCACTAATGCAAATAAAAGTGGGGACAGTGGGCATCCCTGTCTCGTCTCTCTCTCTATGGGGAAATCCGATGACACTTCGCCGTTTACTCTTACATGCGCTACCGGATCCTGGTATAGTACCCATGCCATGAATTGTGGTCCGAACCCGAAATTCTCTAGCACTGGTGTCATATACGGCCAATAGACCGGGTCGAATGCCTTTTCGGCATCCAGCGATAGGAAGATATGTGGGTCTGCTCGCCTTTTGGCCATTTCAAGCCAATTATGAAGCCAACGTAGCTTTTGCCTTGTTGATCTTTTGAGCATGAAATCTGACTGGTCTCTGTGAATCAGAGGTGTAATAACTTGTATTAGGCGCGTGGCTAGTATAGTAGCTAGAATTTTGGTCTTCATGTTTAGGAGTGATATCGGGCGATATGAGTTACATTTATTGGGCGGTTTACCTGGCTTGTGAATTACCACTATGGTGGCCCATTGCAGATCTAGCAGGAGAGACCCCTCCTTCTTGGCTGCTTCATATATTTTTAACAAATGCGGACCGAGTATCTTTTGAAGAACTCCGCGGGTATACCATTTGGACCTGAAGTTTTCCCCGTTTTCAGCCTGTCAATCGCACCCTGGATCTTGCTCAGCGTTAGATCTTCCTCCAGCATTTCCCTATCTTCTTCACTGAGTGTTGGGACCTGAATCTCTTCTAAGTAGACACGTATTTGGTTTCTGTCAGCCAGAGCCCTGGCTTTATAAAATTGTGCATAGAACTGGGCAAATTCTCTGACAATGTCTTGAGCCTTACTAATGGGCTCGTTCTGACTGTTCACTATTTCCTGCACCCATCTTGCCTCCCTCTCCTTCCTCCCCAGCATTGCCAGTATGCGCCCTGCCTTATCTCTAGCATCATACAAACGGTGTTGTGTTGCCAAAATCTGCTTCTTTACCTCCTCATTTGCTATTGCCTGATACTCTTTCCGATGTATTGCCACTTGGCGTTGATTCGTAGGGTCTATCGCCTTCTCGGGGGTAGCTTCTAATGCTAGGAGGCGACGTTCTAGGGATATAATGTCTCGTGTCTCTCTCTTTTTTTATGAGCCAGAATATTTTGCGCCTTGTCGCGTAGTACTGCCTTGTAGGCCTTCCAGACCGTGACCGCCGAGTCCACCGAGTTCTCATTTTTCCTGAAATATAACTCTGAGTCTACTTGAAGTTCCCGGGCAACCGTTTCATCTGAGTGTTCTACAAATTTTGCCAGAGGTGTGTCTTTTGTTGTTGCCCTGGCGGATCCCAAACGGTCTATGGCGGGGTCAAGGACGTCGTTTAGACCCTCCCCAGTACATATAGGATAGAGTTTGCCTCGAGGAGTATCCCTGTCATTTTGTCCATGGTGGCTTTTTGAAGTCTGGGGGGAGCGTATACTGTAATAAGAGTGATATTTCTACGTCCCCATTGGCCCTGTACCGTCTTGTAGGTTACTTTTACATCTAACCATTTTTTTTCTATAGGAAAGGGCGGTGTTCGTCTAGCCAGTATTGCGACCCCCCTAGCGCCTGAAGTAAAACCTGCATGTGTCAATGTGCATTGGCCTCCCTACCCAGGAAAGAGCAGTTGGTGTCTTTTAGATGTGTTTCCTGGAGGAACACCACATCCGTTTTTATTCTCCTAAGGTATGCTGCCACCAACCCTTGTTTAACTTTGTTGCCCAGCCCATTTACGTTCCTGGTGAGAACGGAGTAGGAGTCATCATCCTGGTTGCTCGGCCCACCCATCTATGTGCCTCGACTTTGTTTGTACACCAGGTTCCCGCTCAAATATGGCTGTGTCTTCATACAGCATGTGTATTCTACACGCGTTTGTGTTTTGTTCCCCTTATTTTGAACAACAACTCAACAATAACAACCCCGTCCTCCCCCCACCCCTCTCCCCAGACATCGCCCTCCTCCCCATGTGTCAACTGGACAACTGCAATGCATATCCGATTGGAGGGGTCTGTAGCCCACCCTCTCAAACCCTATTTACCCACCCCTAAAACTACCACCCGCTGTGAAAACAGGAATATTTAACTCTCAGTCCGAACTCCAAGCAGGTTCCCACAGCTCAAAGAACAGAAAAAAGGGAAAGGGGAGGGATGTCTTAAACGCCGGAAGGGAGGGGGAAGGAGGGAGGAGGGCGGCGGGAAGAAGGGAGGGGGTAGAAGGCAAAGAGGGGTGGGAAATGAGACTAAAAAGGGGGGAGTGATCAAGGGGACAGGGGGGAAGGGAGAGAGAAAGGGTAGGTGGCGAAAGCTGTCCTTATCAAAGTGGCCTCCGCAGGCCTGCAGTCCAGTCAGCGAGTATAGACCCTCATGTGCTGCTGCTCTTATCCGGCGTGAGGCGTTTCTGTTCCGCTGGTGCACTCTCTATATTGTGGATTGTTGCTAGGATCAGATGGTCCCCATCAGATTCCGATGAAGTCTCTTTCTCCGAGAGGTCTGGGGTGGTTGTGGCTCTGGGCGACCGTCTCCTCTCATTATTCATTGTCTCTCACTGCCGGTGTCCGCCCTCCGTATCTGTGGAGCGACACGACTGTGATCATCTGCTCTCAGTCGGTAATGGTGTCTTCTTCAGCCTCTTATATGTCTTGTTGATCCTACAGCGTGTTCCATGCCGCAGAGGCGTCTAGGTGTTTCCTCTCTCTTCTCGGCGATCCTGACTCACTCCGGGTGTGTTGGGGATTTTTAGACGGGGTGTCTCCTCTATTCAGCTCCATACCTCGTCTGGAGTCTGGAAGAAGAGGGCCTTATCTTTGTAGAGCACTTTGAGTTTCGCAGGGAATTGAAGCATGTACTGTATGTGCAGTGTCCACAATTTTGCCTTTACCGAATCAAAGGTGCGTCTTTGCTTCTGTACCTCTCTGGAGTAATCCGGGAAAATCATTATTCTGGATCTCTCATAATGAACTTCCCCCAATCTCCGTGCTTCTCATAGTATTGTGTCTCGGTCATGATAGTTTAGGAGGTGAGCAATCATAGGCCTTGGGGGTGCGCCTGTCGGTGGCCTCGACATTAGTGCCCGATGTGCTCGCTCGAGCACGAAACAGATAGAGAAATGCGCTTCTGACAGTGTGTTCATCAGCCATTGTCCCAGGAAGTGACACATGTCTGCACCTTCCGCCCCCTCCGGAAAGCCCACAAAGCGCAGGTTGTTTCATCTTGTGCGATTTTCCGCGTCATCCACCCTCCAGGCCACCTCTTTCATCATTCCTTGCATGTCTGCCACCTCTTTACGCATGGTCTGTGTTGTGTCTGCGAGGTCTGAGATTCTACTTTCTGTGTCCGTGACCCTTTCCACCACATTGAGTAGGTCTTGTCAGAGCAACGTGACAACAGAGCGAACCTCCCCGATCCGTCCCTTAAGGGTCTCACGCGAGGCGCAGATAGCCTGTAGGGTTTTGGCATTGATAGGCATAGCCTGCGCTCCATTTTCTGGTTCCGCCCCTGGGGTGATAATCTTTGCGTACTTATCCGGCTTCCCTTGTTTGGATCGAGAGTCTTTCTCTTTGGCCATACTTTGTTCTTTTAATCTGGTTTCTGGGGGTGGGGGGAGGCATTTCTCCTCTCCTTTCACCAAAACTTGAGGATTCTTTGCCCCTATTATTTCCTACTGTCGTCTGTATCCTCTCAGAGGTCTTTCCCAGTGCCTGGAGGTACATAAGTTTGTAGAAGTGGGTAATTTGTGGGCCTTTTCCCAGCATGCCCCCTTAGGGACTTCTTGGTATCACTTATTATCACTATGGCATTTGTGCGCTAGCGCTGCCTCCCCCTAGGGCCCCCGTGAGAATGAGAGAGGGAAACTCCTTATATGCTGGGCTTTGGCCCTCTCCTCGAATGTTCTCTCTCTCAGGGGAGATCACTTCCTGTGATTTGGCCTTTTTACTCTCTCTCTCTCTCTCCCACGGCTTCTCTCCTCCGCATCTGAGATCAGCCAACGGAGTCTGTCACTGTAGGGGAGGCCAGCTCCTTTTCCTACCTCCTTGCCGATGGATTTGGGCCTATGGCCCTGCCTCCGTTCTTCGCCTTGCGGGCCCTGTTCCCAACGCCGCTGAGCCTCAATCCCTCGCCTCCAGCCCAACGACTCTCAGGGCTAAAGCCACCCCCTCGAGGAGCAGCTTGGTATCGGCAGCCCAGCCGGGACAAAGGCCTCCGGCCTCCTTCTTGACTCTGAGCGGCGCTGCCTCCCACTTCCTGGTCTGATGCCTCCACGCGGTGGGTGGGCTTTTCAAGACTCAGAGGCTGCCGGGGAGTGTCTTGCGCTGCGGGGCGCCGGAGCTGCCGGACCCTCTCTCCTTTCCTGCCCCGATCCGGGCCTCGGTCCTGGTACAACAAAGCCCGGCACAACTCGCGGCAGCTCACGGCTCCTCTGTTCGGGGCCCGAGTCAGCAAGCGGGCCTCCGGTCTTCTTCCTTTGCCAAGGGGCTGCTGCTGTCCGCAATGTCGTTCGCCTTCCCCCCTTCGCCGGCATAAAAGGTCTGTATCTTAGTATTGCTGTTCAGTGGGTTGATGTACTCAGTGTATGGCGGATTTTAGTCGGATTTAAATTCAGGCCCACGGAGCCGACTTTGAACACGTCTAGGCAGCCATCTTGATGGCCACGCCCCGAGCCTACAATTCTTGATGGATTCTTTGATTGGCAAGCATAGATGAGAAAATAAATATACGCTTCTAACTAGCAGGGCAGGCAGCCAAGGTCAGCCGTTCCCACTCATCTCCTTTGTCTGAGCACAACCTCCTGTCTAGTGCAGGCAGTGTTATGTAGAAAAGCTAGCTGCAGTAGTGTCTAGGAACACTGAATGAGGAGTACTTCATAGGAGTTCAGACGGAGCTGTACTGTGTAGAAACTCACTAAGTTGGAGGTTTAGTGTAAGGAAGTCTTCTGTGGTAAGTGACTTTGAGCACTGTGTATATCGGATAACATACACACACTTGCTGGAGGGCTGGAGTGTGATGGTACTGCTGGTGTAAGATGCTGTAATTTATGGTGGAAGTATGGCTGATTACTCTGGTGGTGAAGTCTTTGCTTGTTCTCAGGTTATGGAGTTCGTGTAGGACGTTTGCTGCCAGGTGAGTTAAATGGGTTTTTCTCCTAAGCACTTTGATTGATTGTACCAAACTTTGAATTCCCTCTTGACATTAACGTGGATGGACATAACATATAAACTTCTTACCTGCAGCCACAAGGGACATGTCTTGTGTTTCAACGGACCTTATACAGCAAACATGTGGGGACCTTACTGACAATAACATTCCATTACTGTAATTCAATTTAAAATCTGACACAGGTCCCACCCACTGTCTGCGTCCATGCATGAATGGTACTCTTAGGCCTGTAACCAAAGCCATGGTTTCCATCATTCAGTCCAACAGAGGACCATTGCACAGTATCCAATGCCGATAGATACTCTTCAAATGCAGTGTTTCATTCACAAACGGTGGGGCCTAAAATCGGCTCTTTCACAGCAGTGTTTCAAGCAAAGACAAAAGCCTAGTATTTGAGCGATCAACCATCCTCCCCAACATGCTATCAGTCAGCACTTCTTCTTTGGTGCTTGCATTGCTAGCAAGCTCACCTTGCAGCAGCAGTCAAGGAATATGAAGTGCCCATGAGTGTGCCTGGATTCCCTCTTTACTAGTCTGGGGTACAACTCGAAGAGTACACACCTCAGTTTTGAACAATTAATGGTTGTGTGGGAGAACATGCCTGATCCTTCCATGTTTTCCCCATGCTGGTACTCATCCTATTAACTTACTTTCTTAGATGTGTCTAAAAATATTGTGAGTGCGCCCTGATCCTGCTCACAAAATGGATCCATGTGCTGATATGGCTTCTCTTCTACTGATTACAGTAGCATTTTTACTTAGAACACAACAATATGGAATACTAGCATAGACTATTTTACGCTAAGAACCATCTAAAATCTATTGGATAACAGCTAAATAACTCAGTGTTACCGCCTTGCTGTTCCACCACTTCAGCTGTCATTTGTCTCCATCAGGGAGACCTGTATCACGACCATGGTGAAATTTAATATGCTCATATAGGTAAGAGGGCATGAATGCAGGCAGGCAGCTTAGATTTCTGGCAAGTTAACTTGGCCATTCATTTTCACAAGGATGGTAAAATACAGCGGTTATTACTGGCACCATTTTTAATAATCTCAAAAACAACACAGTGTCTGCTATAGAAATTGTGATTAATATTAACTGAAGAGTTACTGGAGAGTTCTAACTCCAGATCCTCTTTGTGAATAATTAATTCTGAAATTAGTACTTGAAGGTGCAGCAAATAATCGTGGAGTTGCATCCCTTAAAAGCACGTGTTTCTTTCAAAACGTTTTTTCCACTGGCGTAAGGAAAGTTGAGGGGGGGGGGGCCTGCAAGGCACACAGAGGGGCCCCCGCTCCGTATTTAATGCGGAGCTCTCAGGCCCGAGTTAGTACAGTGCTGAGGGGGCCCCCTGCAGCTCAGGGGCCCCCCGCACCACGGGGGCTGCGGGGGCCTGTGTTACGCCCCTGAGTACATCCCTTTGATTGACTGTTATGACACTTAAACATCCTAATTGGAAAACTATCCTGTTGTTCTATTCACCTGCAATGCTTTTCAGTAGCTAGTCTTTCCCGTAAAGCCTTGAATCAAAATTTAATTAAAAATCTTTGGCAAAGCCAATAGGTCTCGCTTATGAGCTCTATTGGCTTTGGGATGTTTTGTGGCCATGCTGTACAGCAGCGCGGATGTTTTGCAGTATGGCTTAAACGAATTTTAAAAAGCACTATGATGCAACCAGGGCTAATGTCCTTCTTTCTTTTTAAAGTGCATTAGCGCTGGATGCATCATAGTCCTTTTTTATTATTATTTTTAGCTATGCTGCACAGCAGCCATGCTGTTATACAGCATAGCTAACAAATCATTGCCAAAGTGGGCAGTCGGAGGGCCAATAGTCTCAAAGTCAAGACCTGTTGGCTTTGCCAATGCTTGTTGGGTCTCGGCACAACACCCCTGTGATTCTGAGCAAATCAGTTAATCTACACATGTGTGAAAAAGAAAAAAGGATATTTTGTCAAACAATCTTATCACATAAAGAAAGCAATTGCACCCACATCTAAAATTCATTTGGAAGCAGATAACCGCTGTTTTCACAGTAAAAGCAGATAACATCGGTCGTCACAATAAATATCGATATCAAAGGAGAAAAGTTTTTTTTTAAGTGTATGGCATAGTAAAACATAGTTACAAATGGCAAGAGGTCAACAAGGTTTAACAATAAAAGTAGTACTTCGTTCACAGTGCAATCAGCGGAAGAACAGCAATCAAGCTGAAGCAATGTTGGAGAGGAAATTAAATATATGGGGTTATTGTGGAGACTCCCTTAGAGCACATGCAAAAGACCTTTCCATGTGACCATAAATAATTACAAAAATATTTTCAGGAGCGGTTAAAGGTTACTCAGAAGCACACGTATCCCTGCCCAAAGGAAGGGACATTTGATGGCAAAATATTAGAGCACATTGTTACACACCTTAAGAGTAAATATGAGGGAGCTAAATTGCAGAAGCAAGAAGTCGCCTTAGCCTTATAGCGAATTTTTTGGTAGAAGTCTAAGACCTCCTCAAATATTGATTCCCCTACTACCCGTCCGCTCCCCCACCTCCCTATGAGTACTTCTCCCAAGGTACCTGGCATTTATCGACTGATACAGCTATAGGATGCCGAAGTGGGATTTGAGAATCCTGAAGTTGAGACCCTTTCACAATCCCCAAAGGAATCCTCTAATGACATACGAGTACTCCCAGACAGCAAGTATGGGTGGGTGGATCTCAGTTTTCAGGACAATTAGAAGCACAGTTTACACTGCATTTAGATCCAACCTCTCCTCAGGAGGGTAGAGGTGAAGAGCCGGGTCCAGGAGACAGTGATGATCAGTTGCATGTTTCATCAGCAACATTGCACTTATTACAGAAGAGGGATGTAACAGGAAGGGTAATTAGGGAGTGCATGTCTGCCCCACAAAGAACAGATGCAGATTATGCTATGCGGAATGACTATGTAGACTAGGCTGTTAGTATGACAAAATGGCCAGTATCCCAAAAAAGAGATGAGGATTTTAGGAGGACTGAAGATAGTTTACCACCTTGGCAGAAGGAGAGGGGGAATCTAATAGTTTCACCAGACAGTGTCCAGGAATGGTTATCACGAAGTAAGGACAGAAGGGATGCGAGAGAAGCAAGGAGAGAATGATATTATGAAATCTTTCAGGGCAGTTTTGGGTGAATGACAAATAGAGTAGTGTCAATACATAGGCATGTAGATAACATGGGTGAAATACTTCGATCTCCAGAGGCAAGGCGCTCTACGTGTGATATTAGTACTCAAGGAAGGCCCCTTATTGATCTTGACCATACAAAGGCTGCACTGGGATTGCCTAATCGCACTGACAGTAGAGAAAGAGAGCAGGACATGTTCTCTAAACTAGGAAACCCTGAGCGACTGAACTTGAGCGGTTGTAGTTTCAGGGAACACATGGCCGGCCAGATCCCAGGGTAACATCATGTGAAGCTATGGGATGATTGACACTGCATGGTAGACCAATGCAGCAGATGAGTGTTCAATCAGTTTTTCACAGCACTGATCTCACCCCTAGTGAGATAGTTGCTGAAGGAGAGAACAGTTGGTACAGTGTTATACATTATGTGGATAATTTAGCAGGATGGACTGAAGTTTTTTTTTTTTTTGTGCAGATTTATATAGCGCGAACTCGACCCGAAGGTATTGGAGCGTTTTACATGAGCACCAGTTACGTTACACAAGGACACATTCATTTTTTTTGGTAGGCACGGGGAGATTAAGTGATTTGCCCAGAATCACAGGATGTGGAGTCGACCCCGAGGCTCAAAACTTGGTTTCCCAGCTCCAAAGTCGGCAGTCTAGCCGTGAGACCACATCCTCTCCCCAGATGAGTCCATGGGCATGAGAAGGTTCCTTTGATCCACGTGACATGGCAAATGCTGAGGATTCTATTCTTTATAATGATGGAGATCCAGACTGGGATTATCCCTACATGCAGAAATGTTTGAGCATGTGGCAAAAATGTGCCAGACAGCACAACCCCAACATTCTGTCACTCCCATATATCAGAAGCCCCTGATACGCAAGGGACCTGGGGCACCTCATTATGTTCCTATGCCACAAATGGGCAAGGAGAATCTTAACAAGTTGTTACTGCCACTAACAGAGGGAGTAGGGAAATGGATTAGAGCTTTTGAAAAGCAAACTGGAGGTATTACCCTTGCAGTAGGGGACATAAAGAGTTAACTTAGCTCTCTCATAGGAGATGAGACAGATACTGTTTTTCAGAAGGCTGGAGTGAGAAATGTTACCCTAACTGAGACTAGGTATGATTGTTCTCCATTCATTTTACTTCGGACAGTAGTTTGGGATCAGTTGAGAAATGTATCCTGATGGGCTGGACATTGAGTCACTCATGGCTCAATCGATGCAGCCAAATGAGGATCCCGCTTAGTTTCTCAGCAGGATGAAAGAAAAGTGGACTCGAAGTAGGTCAGGGTTGGGAAGTAACGGGAAATGCTGTGTTGTTTTACAATGTAGTGAAAAAGGGTTTACCCTCTGATGTGCAGGATAAGCTTGATAATATTGTGGCATTTGAAGCCAAACCCTGGGCAGAGATACAGGCACATATAATCTATTTTTGTAAAAAGAAGCAGGAAAAAGAGAGAACTAAGCAGGTGACAGAGAAAGCAGCAGCTAAGTTAGTGCAGCAAAAGTTGGCAAAGAAAGGAACAGTGGAAAGAGCTGTAGTAGCAACCACCACTCAGATGACTGCAACGTCTGTGGGATCGGTCCCAGGGACTACCCAACAACAGTACCCACAACAGCAAGATAATGTAAAGGCACAAGAAAGTAGCAGAGAAGGACGAGGGGGAATAGGAAGAGGCAGGATAGGTCCCCAGAGGATGGATCAAACATGTCACTATTGTCACAGATATGGACATTTTATTAGCGATTGCAGGACTAAGAGATGGGATTAACAACATGGACGGACAGTTTACAATCAGCCAGGAAATGCAGTAGTGCAGCCACAGTGAAACCCGCAAATGATATATGTACCCCAGACGCCACCACAAAATGTACAGCAATCAGCAATGCCTCAGGTACAACAAATGCCGCCACAGCAAAGTTACCAAGCACCCCCAATGGCGACTCCACTGCAAAGTGGACAGGGAGGTGTGATTATGAGAGGAGGAAACCCTTTCCAGACAAATTATTTGGGAGGATACATGCAAAGAAGATGCCCACAGAGTAGTTGCATGTGTCCAGTATTGTCAGTGACGCACAGGCCAGATAAGGAATCCACTGTGACGTTATCTATCAATGACAAGAGGTATGCATTCCTCATAGATACGGGAGCAATCTGATCTTGTATTAGAGAGGGAGACCTTCCAATTTCTATTAGATCAATTGACACACAAGGATTCTCTGGGGCAGTAATGAGGGTTCCATTTACTAAACTACTGTAGATTAAATCAGAGCTTGACCCACTGATATAGAAGCATTTACTACAGCAGTGCATACAATAATAGCAGAAACACCAGAGTTACTGGGAAGAGTGGTCCAGTTACCTAAAGAGTTTATTTTCCGGTGACAAGGGCGCAAGATTCTTGGATACCTGACAATGAGTTGATATTACAAATAGAAGCCTTAGAGATAACACCAACTTATGGCGCTCTGATAGCCAGTGATCATAACCATGTCTTGTGGGCACGTGTTATATTCATTGAGCCAGGGAAAATGGTTAAGGAAATATTGGATGATCAACTGTTACTGTTTGAAGATGATTCTAAGAAAGCATTTGTAGTCTTTCAGGATGACATACTGTCAATGACAGTATTGAAAGTAAGGATGCCCACACCAGGTAAAGCTTTTGATTTTGTCAGGGATGCAAATCTTTCCCAAGTACCAGACACCTTGTGGACTAAGAGTCCCCATGATGTAGGCCTTATTCATACTGCTACTCCATTCAGAAATACATTGAAGGAAGATGCTATTCTACCTAGGGTGAGGCAGTATTCTCTTTCTAAAGAAGCAGATGAAGGCGTTACCCCTACTATACAGGAACTGCTAGAGTAAGGAGTGATTTACCCTTGAGTATCTCCTTGTAACACCTCGATTTATCCTATCAAGAAATTTAAGGGTAATACCTTGCGTATGGTCCAAGACCTGCACCCCCTGAATAATGTAGTAGTACCAGAATTTTCAATTGTTCCCGACCCTTCCATCATTTTGGCGAATATTCCTCAGGATGCTAAATATTTCTCTGTTACAGATTTCAAGAATGCCTTTTTTTTTTTAGCATTCCTCTCCATCCAGACAGCCATTATTTGACAGTATTTTCCTTTTGTGGGACTCAGTATTTGTATTCTCGTATACCTCAATGGTATTGTGAGACCCATAGCATAGGGGGCTCCAACCTTTTCTGTAGTGAGATCTACTTGTGATCAGTGAAAGTCATTGTGAGCTACTGAGGGCCAAACAACTCACACATTGTTACCAGACACCCCCACGCCTAGCTTCTTTGAATTTATGCCTAATGCCCATAGAGCCAGATACTATGGTTTGAACAAAATACTTTGACTAGGGGCACTATGACAGGGCTGCCATGTGGGTCAGCGAGAGCGTGATCTTTGGGGATGTAAGAGCATGTGTGCATTTGAATGGGACATATTTGTATGGGTCACTGTGAGCCTGTGTTGTATATACTTACAGGACATACCTTTCGCCATATGTGGCACCATTGCATGCATAAAACAAACATGCAATCATTTATTTTAAATGGGAGAAATTTAAAGTGCAGAAAAATGTTCTGCAAAAATGTTCAAAATATGCCACATTTTTCTACACTTTAAATTTCTCTCATTTTATAAAATGGCTGTATTTTTCCGTTATATTTATGGCACAGTGTTCACTGGCCACTGGGAGCAAGAGGCCTGCTGTTTTTAAATGCAACGCTTTTAAAAGCATTCAGAAACATCATTTTGTTTACAGCTCCAATATTGAATTCACCAGGGATTTATTTTTAAGAGTTAAATACCTCAGTTGTTAACCTCTATGCCCCATCCTGGTTCATAAATTTGACTGCCCTGCTCATTATCAGGCCCTTCTTTCTGCAGCCTGATGATAATGTAAAATAAACACAGCCTTCCCTTAACTTTAAATGGAAAATATGACTGTGTGCTTATTTAAAAATGAACTCAAGGCTGTGAGCTACTCTGAAGGTGTCTGGGAGCTACTGGTAGCTCGAGATCTACTGTTTGGAGACACCTACCCTAGCGTTTTCAACAGAGTTGTGAAAAATGATCTGTCAAATGTTCAGTGTGACAGTACATTGTTGTAGAATGTCGACGACAAATTAGGTTGTAGTCCTACAGAACAGCAGTGTAGAAAAGATACTATATCTCTTCTGGTTACTCTTGCGCAGAGAGGATATAGCGTAGAGAGAGACAAAGTTTAGTATTGTCAGGAGGAGGCCCATTACTTAGGACAATTACTGTCAGGTTCTGGTCGACAAGTAACTCCTGAGAGAGCAGCATCTATACGTCAAATGATTGAGCCAGAAACTGTTAAGGGAATGCAGACGTTTCTTGGTCTCTGTAATTATAAGAGGCAATGGGTCTTTGATTACAGCACTTTAATAGTGCCTTAGCTGGTTTCTATTAAACAGGCAAAAGAAAGAAATGATAAGATGACGTGGACACCAGAGATGAAGGAGACTTTCCAAAAATTGAAGATTGATATAACAAATGCCCCAGTTTTGGGGACTCCTCACTACACCAAGGAGTTTTGTCTATTTTGCCATTGCAGTGGTCAAGTGGTGACAGCTGTCCTTACACAGAAATATCCCTTAGGACACAAACCCATTGCATACTTTAGTAAGCAGTTGGATTCAGTGATGAGAGAACATTATCCTTGGGAACAAGCTCTTGCCACTGCAGCCTTTGCAGTGTGGAAAAGCACCCCCCATTGTTATGAGGACACCTTGGACGCTTTATAATGCAGAACACGCAGTGTTTGCCATCATTCAGAAGCCTAAGACTACTCTAACTACACGGAGAGTGCCAGGATATGAGGTGATACTGTCAATATCATCTTTGAAGGTTGTCACGTGTCATACAGCGAACCCTGCAACTTTCTTTGCTCATCCTATATTAGACTTGGAGGATGATGCGCATGACTGTGCTACACATATTCCTAATGAATCTATTCAAGCAACAGAGGATCCTACTCTCTGTAGCATTGTCTATTTTGTTGATGGTTCTTCTACTATTGACCAGGACACAGGAGTAAGACACAGAGTTGTGGCAGTCACCAGAGTACAACAGCATGATTCTTCAGACACACTCCACATAGTAGAGCAGCTAACACTACCAGCACATTATTCTGCACAAGTAGCAGAGTTGATAGCGGCTCTTAAGCAAAGAACAGGAAAAGTCATCACGATCTATTCATATTCAGGTTATGTGATTACTACTGTACATTCTACCATTATGAGATGGAGTAGGAAAGGCTTCTTTAAGTCAGACGGGAGTCCTGCTATGCATAAGAATCTTTCAGAGGCTTTAATAGAGGCACTTGTGTTACCACTGGCAGTGGTAGTTGTGAAATGTGCAGCACATACAAATGGACAGGATTTTGTGTCATGGGGAAATGCACTAGCAGATAGGGCAGTTAAAGATGCAGCTAGGCGTACACACCTGTCTGTTCCATCAGGTTCACAACCTGTTCCTATTTTGGTGGCTCAGACTGCCTCGCCAGCTGAATCTGAATCAAACGCTACCACAGATAATGTTACACCTCATTATGCTGAGACAGCAGGTTTACTTCTCCATGAGTTACAGGAAGCTGCACCACTGCATGAGAAACAGTTATGGGAGACTAGAGGATGCTCCCAGTCAGAGGACAATTTGATTTATAGACAAATATCTACAGGTAAACCAGTGATACCTCAGGCTTTACTTATGATAGCTCTTGATCAGTTGCATTTACCAGCCCATATCTTGAGTGATCATTTGTCATTGCAAATACAACAAGATTGGTTCGTTCCCAACTTACATGATATGCTTACCATGTACCGTCATAATTGTATTTTCTCAACAGTTTTCTCCAAATCCCACATTGAAGGTGATAAATTCCACTATTCCACGACCACAAGGTCCTTTAAAGCTCCCCATATTGACTTTGTGGACATGTAAGACAGGTGCAACAACTATCGCTATCTTATAGTTGTAGTTTGCCCTTTTTCCTGATGGATTGCAGCAGGACCATTTGCCCACTGTGATGCTAAGTCATCTGCCTCTTTTCTGATTCACAAAGTGATCCCAGATGGGGAATTCCTGAGGGATAAGATATGATAATGGCACACACTTTGTTAATGCAACTTCACACATCTCACAACAATGCTAGGGATAAAACATAAACTATCTTCTCTTTCTCATCCCCAGAGCAATGGCATTGTTGAGTGCCTTCATGGCCTGCTGAAGAATAAGATCAGCAAGATATGAGCCACGTTGCATAAAAAGTGGTTGAATTGCTTACCATTGGCATGCTTCTCCCTTAGGAACACTCCTGGTTCTGATCATCACCTGGCACCCCGTCAGATAATGACAGGGAGACTTATGAATACGCAAATACCTGCCACTAGAAGTAAGGTACAGGGAGAAAGTACAACTAAAATTCTAAACAGTGAAATGCATGTTATCTCTCTGAATTAACCAAAGTTGCAAAGTTAATTTCTAAACAAGTAACCAAAAGGAAGGAGAAGTACGCCACCACTGAAGTCAACCTCCCGGTTGTGCACATAGGCAACTCATTTTTTGTCAGGAACTTTGTTCGGAAATGGAGGGAGGCTGAATTTGACGGGCCTTTCACCGTGACAATGGTAGCCCCAACTGACCTCAAGGTAGATGGCAGGAAACCTTGGATTCATCTATCGGCCATTTAATTAAACCCATCATCACACCGAGTATCACCAGCAATGTAAATGGAACAAGAGGGGGTAAGAAGATTGTGATTGTAAAAATACCCCCCTCTACCTCTGCTTTTGGACACTTTTTTTGATCAACGTAACGTAAGTTATGTATTTTTGTTTTCTTTTTACTTTTTTGTCTCTTATTACTATCCCTTCTAGTATTCCTATTTTATAGTAATGTATATTCTAGCTTTACTAGTTACATCACACACCTGCCAAAAGAACTCTTCTACTTATGCTAATGTGTCCCATAGTATTCATACCAGATTACTAGATAACATGTGGTATCAGCTCATGTCAGACATAGGTTCAGAAAGTACTAATGAATCATGTTTCGTTTGCTTTTTAATTCCTCATGCCACAGGATCAGATAGGCTACATAGAACTAAAGAAGTACTCCCCAGCACAGTTCTATGTCTTTTGAATCTCTACCTGTGTAGTATTAAGGCCCGAATGCAGCAAACCCATGTTAGGGTACTACAGTTTCTAGTTAATGCCACAAAATAGGACTCTTCAGCAGAAGTTTAATATATCCTTACAGATAGACAGAATATTAAGGATGAAATAGCACGAATGAAGAAAACATATCGTCCTAACACTGCAGAATGGATACAAATGGTCTTAGGTTTAGGATTTTTAGGAGTAACACGCCCGCCCACCGAGTGTAATAATTAGTAAGTAAATCATTTACCCCCAGATTGTGTTCATAGGCCAGGATTTAGAGTTATAGGATCAGTTTATGCCCATGATCAATGGCAATCTGATATCGAATTTTCATGTAGGGTCATGTCTTTATGGAACGGCACTGATACTAGTCAGGTTGTAGCAAGAAAGTGTGCGCGTGTCTGGGATGATAATGTTGTGTGTTACACTTGGATAGTACAGGAAGTCCTCAGATAGTCCTGAGATTAACGTTTGTTTCTTTATGTTTCAGAGGGAACAACACTGTTAATGTAGGCAGGAATATCAACTGCAGTGCCACAATAGATAATGCCAACATGCAAGGGGGAGCCTCCAGCTTCATGGACTAATATTGGCAGTGTGGAGCAATACTGTACTTTCAGATGCCACCAAACTGGAGTGGCCTATGTACCATGGTCACCTTGCACGCCCCTGTTTTGGTAATTCAGTGAGTTAATCTATCAACACTTCTTGAACACTCCATGAGCCATGCAATGACTTTGTTAGATCATCATCGAAGCAGGAAAACTGCAGCGTATTATGGCCCTACCACTTAAAATGATGTTCCCCAAGAGTTGTTTAATGATGCACAATTGTTCTTTGGAAGTATTCTGCCATTTATTCAGGCAAAGGCAACTGCTCAATGGCTACATATAATTTGATGGGAACTCATGAGATCCATAAATACTATGAAAGATGGATTTAATGCCATAAAGGACGAACTGCGTGCCATGAGAATGATGATAATGCAGCACCATTATGCACTTGACCTTATGACGGCCATGGAAGGAGGGGTATGTGCAAAGATTGGGACTGCTTGCTGTACTTATGTCCCAGTGAACGATGCAGACAATGGAACTCTGTCAGATGTTATACAAACTTTGTATAATGTACAAAAGAAAATGGTAGATGAAGGAGGTGCCACAGATAATTTGCTTTAAGGTTTTCTTTATTACCATTCTGGATGTCGGGACTGTTGGGAGCCTTGTTGCCAGCTCTTGTGGCCCTGTCATTGATATATTGGGGTATTCAATTAATTTTAGCATGTTGTAGGAAGATCAGTACAAAGATGGGAGGGATGTTTACAGTTAAGACACCAACACGAGTAGTAGATGCTCAGGGCAATATATATCATGTAGTGCCAAGTATAGACCAAGGTTTAGTACCTGTAGTTGAAATATCAACTAGAGGTGAGGAATGTTGGGGAGGAAATTAAATGTGAAGAAATTACGCTACAGCAGACAGCAGTCGCAAGCGATATAAAATTATAAGTGGTGAAAGAGCAGTGTGGGCCCACATCTCATGCTGATGCAAGAAGAGGTGAAGAGTTCAGTAGAAAATAGAGCACATAACCTGCAAGGTCTTAGTTAAAGTAAAACCTGTGTTTGTAAGCTGGAAGGAATTTATGGTTTCAGCACAAGCACATATTCTGTTGTGCCAGTAAATTGAAAACATGATTGAAGAATAGGAGCAGAAGATTGAATTAGCTAAGAGTACACAGAATCTGATAAGACATCTTGGGAGCAGAATGATAAAGCACTCACAAATTCACATGCATTCAAAAGAAGTAAATACATGGCTTGATAAACATTGTTAGAATTACAAAGAAGAATGTGTAGGAAATAGGTTAAGAAGTTAGGAACACAGGTGATGAGATGTTTTCTGTAACCAGAATTTAACTGCTAAGCTGCTTATTATTTGACCTTTAGTAATAAGCATTGTTCATGTTGCTACATAAGTGGCTGTCTGTGAAGCAGCAAATTGAGACCAGCTGTTTACCTGTGTGGAGATAGCTACTCTCCCTGCTGCGACAGTAAAAAGCTGTCTTTGCCTTGCCAAGAAGAGTCTTGTCTTTTTCTTTATTTTAAGTTACCACACAACAGCAATTAATACTTGGTCCTTGCTCCAGCCGAAAGAAGATGAAGGGCGTTCTGGTCAATTAGAAGGCAGCAAATAAGAGTGACAATGAACCCAACAAATGTTAAGCAATGGACGTGCTGCAAGTTATTGTATACAATATCTCTCACAAGCATGCACTGTTGCAGTTGAGACCTAAAAATTACATTGCAGAATCTGACAGGAAATAAGTGTCCAGTGTCATGCGACCGGGATCACATCATTGGCAATTGGTGAGTGAGCTTTGAAAATGGTGATGTGTAATACCTGCCCTGAACTCAGTAAGTGTGCCTGGCGTATCTCAGGGTGTTACCAAGTGGTTCTCTCCCAAGCAAGCAATTTCACACAAATTCCCCAAAATACCACTGGCTCTTAAATGGCACCCCTGAAATATTCCAGTATTTGCATGGGTTGCCAAGGAGGCCTGACCCTTCCAGGAGTTGCTGTTGCCTGTTTATCATCCTCAAGAAATGTTTGACAAAATGGTGGCAAAATATGTCTTTTTCAGCACAATTTCTCGAAGAATTTTTAAAGTGCTATGAATAATGCAGGGATCCCAAACCCGAAAATGCAATTTCACAAGACCTTGCAATTTATAGCTTCTGTCTACAATTCTGCGTTTCACTTCCTTCCAATTTGCAGCCTGTCCCTTTCAAGTTTCCAAGTAGATTTTATATAAAGGATTAGGATGGAAATATTAAAAATACACAAATCTCACAATGTCAAGTAGTATACAGCAGAGCTACATAGATTTTACAGACTTGTACTGCCGTGTTGGCAGGTGGATTGCATATACCTTACAGGTTCATACACAGGGGTCTCAGACAGCAGTAGTCATTATCACTTAGGTATCCACTATCACTATATATTTGGAAAAGCAATAATTTTGTCCCCGAAATTAGCTTGTTACTTTTTGCTATCAAATGCAGTCTTTTTATCTTGAAAAAATAAACTCAGTTCCCCCATTCAAAAGCTTTTCATTTTAATGAAAAGAAATCACTTTTGCCCTGAAATACCAGCTTTTCATTTTTAGCAAATATGCTAGGTGCCTAATCATCAACTACACAGTTTCATCAGGTTTTCACATGCACTGGATACGTACTACTCTAACACCTGAAAAGATTTTGCCTTGCCTACCCATGTATTACAATATCATACCATCTATGCTCAGATTATGTGAATAATGACCACTATTATAGTAGACCAGCATTATATTAAAGGTGAACATAATAATGCCATAGATATCCTGAATACAGCAGGAATTAGCACCATTAACAAGGGCCAACATTATAGTGGGAACCATCATGTAGATATCCACAATAAGCTAGGAATAGCCATCATTAAACCAGGGAAGAACAAGAGAACATAGAGGCCCTACAACGTACTCAGAATTACCATCATTAAGCGAGGGCTAGTGTTATACCAAGGGCAAACATTATCATGCCAATGGTGCCCAGATTATGATAAGAATTACCACCACTATGCTGTGCGCACCCTGAATATCAACCCCAGAATATCCATGGGATACAATATTGAGGACAACATTTAAAAAAAAAAATATCGACAGGGAAGTAAACCTAGAATTTCTATACAAAACTTCACATATTTGTACCATGGTGGTACATATATCTTCAAGGTATTTAGATGTAGAGTTAGGAATAGTAAATCTCTACTTCCTTAAACGCACTTACCCTTCAATATTTTGCCCCTCAATATTCTGTTCTTGATATTCTTGTACCATGATTTTCTGGGGATTGATATTCAATATCCCATTGTGCCAATGCCAGCATTACACCATTATGACATGAATACACACCATGCCAAGAATTTCAAACATTGTACCGGGGCAAGCATTATTCTAGTCATGGGTGCAGCTGGGCAGAATTAAATTAGGGGTGGTCAACATAATACCATGAATACTCTCAATATGCTAAGAATTACCACCACAATCCCAGGGCCATCATTTTACCGCTGGTAGGCAACATCAATACATGAAAGCCCAAATTATGCCAAGAATAATTAGCACCATGCCCAGGCTGACATTTTACCAAGGCACACACAGCAGCAGAATACTTACTTTCTCCTGTCTGGCTACATGGGTCCTGCCCTGTCTGCTGCGTCTGTCACTTGGCTTCCTATCTTCTGTTGCCCTCCCTGCTTCCTTTCCTGTATTATGGCACGCCCTCCATCAAACGTATAGTGTGGTTGTCAATGATCGGCCTGATATTTACTTTCACTTGTCCCTATTTTCTGTGAGCCTGCTTAAACTTTAATGTATTAAAATCATTTATGTTCATGCATTTGCACACACATAACATGCTTCCCCATCTCTGTTATGAATTGTCACCATAACACAGGGGCTGGCATTATACCAGACTTGGGCACTATTATAGAATGCATGTCCACAATATGTGCAAAGAATTACCACCAAAATGCCTTGATCTGCATACCACCAGGACCACCATTAGGCAGAATGACAGCACCATTGCTCCATAGAAGCCCACAATATGACAAAAATTGCCACCGGGAAGTCAGGGCCTTTGTTACACCGAAGATTTGCATAAAACATGATATGCCAAGAAAGACCACAGTGTTGAAGAGGTCAGGATTAATGTTACCGTGGGCACTATTGTGCCCACAATATGTAAAGAAATAACACCTTTGTGCAGTAGATGCCAACAATAATTCAAGAATTGCCACCATACTGCCAGGGCCACCTGTGTTACATGGATGCCCATAATATTACAGGATTTACCACCATTGTGCTAGAATCATCCTTATGCTATGGATAGATAACATTGTTCAATGGATCCCCACTTTCCATCAAGAATGACCACCATTCTGTGACGACCAGCATTATGCCACAGATAGGCACCATAATATCATGGATGTCCACAATATGCTAAGAATTACTACCAGGGCCAGCATTTTGCCCGAGGTTGACACCATGTTACCACAATGTGCCAATAGTTACCGCCATTCTGTCAGGACCAGCTGGAATGCCCAGAATATGCCATGAATTACCACAGTTATGTTGGAGCAACATCCTTCTGGGGGCTGGGATCATGCCATGCCATGAGTATGTTGCAACAAGATTTACCACATTTATACCAGGGCACATTTTAGCTAGATGAGTGTCACCCACCTGCATTTTTCAATGAAATACCACCATTATGAGAGGCCCAGCCTTGTATCAGTGGTGAGCATCATCACATGAATACTCAAAGCGTGTCTAGCATTTCCACCATTATGCCCTAGCCAACATGTTACCAAGGGGGAGTCCTGGACACTAGACTCACACATATACAAACAAATTTGCACACACAAACACATAGCATTGTAGACCATTTTCTTATACTCCCCTTATGCTAGTGTCCCAACTCCTGCTCCAGGATAACTCCCCCCTCATATTTTGGCAGCTGGGATTTCCCTAAGACATGCAGAAAACTGTCAGACTGCTGAAGCTGATGTGGGCGGATCAAAGGTACCCAAAAAGCACTGTCAGAAGGAGGTGTGCAGGATTGTTGTGCCTGTGTGTGGGCAGAGGGAAAGAGTGGATGAGATTATTATACTTTTCTGGACCATAGAGGGGGCTCATAGGTTTGGAGTGCCTCTCTGAGGCCCAGAATAGGTGTCTGATGTTCTTTCCATGCCTTTCTGTCAACCAAGGAACATGATGACTAGTTTAATGTGCTTCTCTGGAGGCCCTGATGAGTTTAATGTGCCTCTCTGGAGGAGGTAGACAGGTTTGCAAAGCACACTTGGTGCAATAGGAGGGAGGTGCAGGTGTATTTGTGTTCCTTTTGATGGCTTTCTGGAGGCTGAATCAGGTGTTTTGTGTGCAGTGTTGTGAGTGGCTTTGGTGATCCAATGGCATCCATAGTATGGCACGGGTGCAGAGGCAAAGAGATTCCCTCATTTGCATGGGCCCACGTCACCATGCAAATGAGGGGATGCCCTTTTGCACTGGCACTACATGTGCGCCAACACTATCTACATTATAGAAGGGGCCACACAAGCCTCTGGAGCCCCTTCTGTAATACCAAAGTGGCCCAGGGGCGCACAAAGCGGGAGCACACGCCCGTTGTGCCCCTGGGGCACTTTCTATAATAAGGCCCCTGGAGGTGTTAGAGGGGTTCCCGAAAAATTGAAGTTTTCTGAAAAAAAGATTCAACATGAAAAATAGCACTTGGGGGACAACATTATCTAATTAAATGGAAGCTCCATTTAAAATATTCATGCATGTGTAATCCTTGCACAAATGAAAGAATATGAACATGCAAATTCATATGTGTTGAGATGTCTGAATGCACGCAGTTTGATCCAACCTTGAGATGTAAGTAAAAGGTATGAGACTTTAAGATATATTGATAGCATAACTACTCTTAACATGCATATCAATCTACTCATTCATTCCCAAATTGGGTAGGGTGGAAAGAACAGATCTTGTTAATTTTGCAGAGTGAATTTGGGGATTTAGAAAATTATAAGTGGGATAAAAAGCAGGCATGGGGTGCAGACCAGCAACTTTGGTGCAGAGAATGGGAAAAAGCTACATGGCGAGCCTAGATCCAACCTTGAGTGTGTTTCAAACAATTTTCCTAAATTAAGTCATTGCCATTTACTACTTATGCTGAATTCTGGATGATATGATCATCTTAAATCATACTGCAGTCGGGCAGCAATGAGCATTAGTTGCCGTGTAAAGTAACTGCATAAAGAGCAGCTGTCAAATTAACATGGCACAATCAAAGATTGTATCATTCGGACAGAGAACTAATTTCTTTAAACGATATATCGTTAAACATGTTATCTGGCCTCTAACTATTTATGAGTGTAGATTAAAAAGATGCTATTTCAGAAAACCCATTATTTAGAATAAAAATGTAGTTCCAATATGTATGTACATAAGTTGACCTGGAAAGTCCATCAAACGTTATGCAAACTACTTAGGGGCCGATTCCGATTTCGGCCGGAAGGGCACCGAACGATGGTCGGTGCCCTTCCGACCGAATCGGAACGTGCCGCTCGAGTTCCTTTCCGACCGAGCCATTCCGATGGGCTCGGTCGGAAAAGAATCCGACTCGGATTTCCGGATGGCTCACGACGGGTTCGGAGAGCCCGTCAGCCATCCGGAAATCCCTCTGTACTCCCCGGCTGCCTCTTTGCGACCGAGGGAGTACGATGGCAGTTTTCACTGCCTTTTCGTGCCGGTCTTTCCGGCACGAAAAGGCAGTCGGTCACTGTCTTTGGGGGCCCCCAGTGGGACCCCCATGGGTGCAAGGTCGCCGAATGGCGTCCTGGAGGCACCTATGGTGCCCCTCTGTTGAACCCTGCACCCGGTGGCAGGCACCTTGGGGTGCCGGCCACAGGGTGCAGGGTTGAACTGCACCCCTGCTTTCTCCAATGCCAGCATGCATTCCGTCCGGAATGCATGCTCCCATTGTGGGAGATACGAGTGCGACCGAACAGGGTTCGGTCGCATCGTACTGCCTGGGCCGTAACCGACGACAGCAGGTCGGTCGGTTACGGCTCCGGACCGATGTCGGACGGACCTGAGTCCGTCCGACATCGGAATCGGCCCCTTAGCCTGCAGGTTTGACTTCCTTGGAAGTGCTGACATACGACGTCTGGAAACTCCACTTTTCGATTAATATAAAAAACCTGAGCAAGCTTTCTCAGGAAGCACTGCCTAAGGGCCTGATTCATATGTTGGTTAGCAAGCATACTCCATCGCAACGGTGATGGAGTATCCTTACTGCCAATATAACAGTCCGCTCCCTAAATATAGATGCAGGCAGACCAAAGTTTGGCCACGTGGACACGACTCTGTCTCTGCCTAGGCCATACTTCTCTGAATACCCAATGGAGCAAGAGCCGTCGGAGAAATGGCTATATGTCCACCTGCCCAATTTAGATGAGTAGACATAGCTGTTTGTTACTGCCTGTCACTGCCTGTCACTGCCAAGAAAACCCTGGTGGTAAAGAGCAGTAAAAAACTGAAAATACCCTCCTCACAATGAGAGATGACTTCCTCCAAAGAATAAATTAGGCCCTAATTCTGAAAATCCATCTCTCATGCTATGAGGATGGATCTCGCCAAGTGACATTTAAAAAAGTATTTAAATGTCTACTTTTCAAACGTTGCTTCCTCCAGTGATTTGTTCTGAAGGCTTTTGCAAGACTGAAACTATTCTGATATTGTACCGTTAAAAATATCCAAAGTTTTGTGATCCTCAACTTTGTGTTCTCTCCTGGGACACCGTAAAAATACAATCTTAGATCCATATTTATGGCCAAGTAACACAGTTCAGCACAGCAAGTCTCCCTGAAGCACAGCACTGCGTGACAGGGAAGGGGCAGGAATGCTCCGTATTTAAGTCAATACGGCCTATTCCTGACTTTTTCCCTGCGCTGCCGCCCTTTTGGCTGCCTAGTGTCAATGCAGGCACCTTTGCACCATGGTGCAAGGGTGCCCGCTTGTGAGGAGGATTGTTTATGTGCAGGAAGGAGCACCTTCCTGCATAAAAATAATCCCCTGATGTGTTTTCCTCTTTCTATTGTTAGAATAGAAAAATTCATGTTTGCGCATTGTTCTATGTATGTTAGCATTTGCAGCGCCATTTTCTATGTCAGCGCCATTTTGAACCAAGATCGAAACTAATTCCTTGCTGTTTCCGAGAAAAAGGCCTCGTTATGTTTCGTTTCTGCAATGTTAGGTTTTCTTCACTAATGAATGGACTGTCCTTATTAGCGCATACCTTTCCCACTAGATAGAGGCCTTCTCCCACTCGTCTAGTGGTGGGTACAGGCAGAGCGACCTTGAGTAGTAGATAGTGTGTGCCCGGCCTTAGAATCGAAATTTATCCTCTGTACTTCTTTGTTCAGCTGCATCTGTCTGGAAAATTCCATTGTGGGCGTGCCTTCATTTGGTTTTGAATGTACATAAAGTATCTTTATGCTTGTTGAAGTCAGTCCCTCTTCAGCACTCCTAGCGACTGGGCAGACCGGGCTCCACTCTGAGTGTACTCTGAATAAACAGATATTGGTTTGTATTCTCTACTGTCTGTCCGACTCTTCATTTGGTATGGAAGGCTGAGAGGTGGTCGTAAGTGACCCGGGTGACCCTAGTCGGGTCACTTCCTTCAGTTTGCACCCAAACAGGGACTCCTTCGGGCGGGTGAGTGGCCCATCCCCTTCCGCGGACGGCGGGGAGGTCAAGGCTATTGTCGGGTTGGACTGACAGTCCAGGAATCCCTGTAAGAGGAGCATTAGTTGCTCGCAGCTGCCACTTCCGCCCTGCCGGACGGTGCCTTGCCCAGTGGTCATCCCGACTGGAGTCCTAAACGGCGAAACCCTTGGATCTGACCGTTTGGTTTGAAGAGTCGGCAGTGGAGAATTAGTTCACTTGACCTGCATATATCAGGTGAGTTTGTTTTGGTTCTTTGTGGATATGGTACCCTTTTGGTTTGCATTTGGTACGGTCTGAGGACCGTCTTTGGGATAAAAGCATTTGCAATTGTTTTGCCAGGCATAAATAGTGAACTTGTTTTCTTTTGAGAATGCCTGGGATCAGTAAATTGTTTTCTTAGTGCTGTCGCTGTTGCTCTGCAGATGCTCGATTGGAACAAGCACAGCCGGCGCCTCTAGAAGGCACTCCTAATTTTGATATGTATGTGAAGCATGGTCTTGGCCCTATTATGTTTAGTACGTTGTGGCACAAATATACGAGGGACAATGCCGAGTTGCAGTGGCCGTTGACGGGCACATTTGATGAACAAAAGATTGGGTTCTTACAGGAACAGTTATTTAAGAGGCGGAGTAGACAGTCTATGTTTGATTCTCTTAGAACATGGCAGAAAGAAGCTAAATAGAGACGAATGAAGATGGAAAAGGATGCACGAAAGGGGAGAATGCAGACATTGACTCAGAAAGCTGTAGCATATGATAAAGAAAGGCAAGAAAAGGGAGTCGAATGTGAAGATAGGAGATTTTGATTGCATGTTGATAAATCGTATTTGGCTCAGGAGGAAATTGATACTTTTGTGGGGGAATTGTTAGACACCCGCCCCCCGCCCCCATATGCCCCGCAAAAGATATATCCCACTGTCCTTTTGCCATCACAGCCGCCTGTTACAGCTGTTCCCACTGTCCCTGTATCTACTGCTGTTGTCTCAACAGCTGTGGCTTCGGCGCCTCCTCCTCCTTCTTTGCCTTCATCGTCAGTGGCAACAGTGACTGTTAGTACACCAAGTACAACTATTGTTTCGGCATCCCTATCTCCAGCTCTCTCTCCCCCGGTGCACCCGCCTGCAACTATCTTACACAGTGCTTCTGTTGTTTCTCCGTCTTTAATGGTTCATTTCCCAGCATTATTGAGTGCTGAGATGCCGACTCGTGGATTTGAGGATAGAGATTTGGCAAAATTTAATGAGCGTATGGGCCCTTTTGTACGGTCTGTGGTGGGGGATGAGGAGAAGAAGGTGGTAGCTAATCAGGCTGCACAGTGGGTTCGTAATCCCATTTACAGTGTGGAGGATGTTTGGAGTGTGATGAAAGATTACAAGCCTTTTATACAGCAGCATGCTCTTAAACATATGTCCTCTACATTGATTGGCCTTTGGCAGCAACATTTTGGGGGATGATGCGCCACAAATTTTATTCAATATTAGAGACCGTGTGTATACCAGTGGCTTGGACCCAGGCCACGTTTTTGGAAACATTACCACGTTGGTTGCTTATAGAGGCAGGTTGTATGATAAGAGTCCTACCACGGTATCTCAGTTTCCGATGAGAGAGGTTCATCCTATATATCACCCAGAGATACCAGAGTTAACGGACCAGCATGGTAATGTTACTCGAGCGTGGGTAGCGGCCCATTTTCAAGAACAATGGGTTTATACTCCGTGTAAAAGAAGTGAGGTTTTATCTCTTAAGACTCATTTGCCCGATCCTAGGAAAAATCCTACTGCTTATTCTAAGGAACTGACTGAAGTTGCCTCTTCGACGGTAATGACTCTTGCTGATATTGAATTGTTTTTTGGTCTTCTTGTCCCGGTTGATATCTGGAGGCAGGTTCATTCTCAGGATCATGCTGCGGAGTTGGGTGGTACATGGGATCAAATAAAAGCATGGGATCAGGAAAGGAAGCCAGGCGTTAAGCCCCGAGCAGAGATACTTGCTTTGCCAGGCCGCATTATTACATATATGCATTCCCTTATTCCGCTGAGGAAAGTAGATTGGGACAAGATAACAGCTTGTCGACAAAAGAAAGATGAGAGTGTGTCTGATTTTTTCACTCGGTTTGAGGATATATTCTTGGATTACAGTGGGCAGGACCTGTCTATTGAGGGAGGTGTTCAGTTGTTTGTCAATAGGTTTGTTTCTAATTTACTTCCCGAAATTGCGACTCGTTTACAGGCTTCTGAAAGTACCTGGTCCACCTCTTTCCCTTCTGGTATTTTGAATATGGCTCAATATTATGAACATCGGGATACTGAGGAGAAAGAGAGGACCGAGAAAAAGCATAAGGATTTAAAGACAAAGGTGTTGTAGCAACAGGCATTTAGAGGGAATGGTAGAGGACGTGGTGGTCCTTCCCGACAGCTTTCACGCACTAGTAGGCAGCCAACTATGACGCCTCTGGGGCCGAATCAGTGTGCGTACTGTAAGGAGGAGGGTCACTGGCATAGAGAGTGTCCTGTGCTTTTGCAGAAGGTGGTGGTCCCTAGAGGACGAGGTTCTCGTGGACAGGGTCATGGAGCTAGTGGGGCTGATAGGGTTCAGAACGCTCCAGCCTCACAGGGTCGTTCTGATAATAATTACTTTGATGACCCCCATGATGGGCAGTACTACCATGATGACTATGATATGGATGAAGTGACAGGAATGTCTTACAGTTAGGACAGTCAGGGACAGAGTGGGGGACCAATTCCATTACCTGTAGACCAACGTGATCCTTATGTAACAGCAGAACTGCAAGGTTCGACTAAGGAATTTTTGGTGGATACAGGTGCGACAAAAAGTTCTGTTTCTCGAAATATGGTCCCTGGGGCAGCTCTGTCTGGCCATAATAATGTCTCGGTAGGTTTTTCAGGTGTACCGGTTGTGTGCCCCATTTCAAGACCCCTTGCATTGACTATTGGTCCTTTTACTGTGGATTCTTCATTTTTGTTCACATCCAATTGTGGTGAGAATTTAATGGGTTTGGATTTGTTGAAGAAATTGCATGCTACGATTTATTGTTCACCGGATGGTGGGCCCCAATGTGTGTACTACAAAGTGTTTGTCTCACCCTCTTCCCGTTGAATTTGCTGAGGTGACACAGATGTAGGTCTGTTGCGCATACCGCCAGTTTCAATACAAGTGAAAGACAATGTTGTTTTACCTCGTATTCCTCAGTATAAGATACCTCAGGCGGGGGAACGAGCCCTTTTACAGATTATTCAGGAATTGATACAAAAGGTGTAGTTGAGGAGACGTCTGCCAATATTTGTAATAGTCCCATTCTTCCGATTCTTAAAAGGGCTCCCTCAGGTTCCCCTGATGATCATGAAGATGTTTACCGTTTTGTGATCGATTTGCGCAAAGTTAATAAAATAGTGGTTCCTCAGTTTCCGGTGGTTCCTGATATTGCCACCCTTTTGACGATGATTCCTTCTACTGCTAAATTCTTTTCTGTTATTGATTTGAAAAATGCGTTCTTCAGTATTCCTATTCATCTGGATAGCAGATATCTGTTTGGTTTCACCCTAGCTGGTAGAAGCTTAAGGTTCTGTCGAGCTCCTCAGGGCTATACAGAGAGTCCGAGTATTTATAGCCAAGCATTAAAAAGTCAATTGGATTCCCTTTCGCTTCCCGCAGGTAATGTATTGGTGCAGTATGTTGACGATCTCCTTATTGCTTCCGATACTGAACAAGGTTGTAAAGACATTACAGTTAAGTTATTGTTACATTTAGCTCAGCATGAGCATAAAGTTTCTCTTTCTAAATTTCACTATTGTCGACAGGAGGTCACCTATTTAGGTCACCTACTGTCGAAGGAGGGTAGGAGGTTGACCCCTGAGCGCATCAGTACCATTGTTAAAATGACTATTCCACAGACTCAGAAAGATGTCCGTGCTTTTATAGGTGTCACTCCCTATTGTCGTTACCTAGAAGGGTAAACCCAAATTAATCACTGGGACCTGGGTATCAAACAGTACTTAGGAACAGTGGTCCCAGTGGATAGTTTCATATACATGGAAATAAACAGTCCTTTATCAAGAAAGAATAAACAAAAAGGCGTATTTATACTTAGTACACAGTGTTATTTAATCACACTGGACTCATAAATGATTCATACATTTGTTATCACATTGTTAAGAACAGTGCCCCAGGAGGGGAGGGGGAAGGTAGGAGTGTGATGATTTGGGGTGAGGATAAGGAAGTGAAAGTACGGAAGTGTGATTCATACAATATAATATTTACACGACAGGAAGGCTCACAAATAAGCCAAATTATTCACATAGTATCCATAATTCCAGAAGCCATGATCAAAAAACACAGTGATTTATCGCTGTTGTTGTAACTGGCTAGTGTTCTCAAATGTCGACATTTCGACCCCTAAAGGATTGTAGGTAAGTGTGTCCCTTACGCCGGGGTCTTCCTCAGGACAGTGGTAGTGAGACGGGGGGAAGTAGATAACTGGGGAACAAGTTGAGAAATCATTTAGACCTATATTCTCCCAAAGCAGGGAAATAAAATCAATCAAGGGTCAAGGACCACTTCTTTACCCTGGAAAGGCCTTCATGTGCCTGGGCGTGAAGAAGATGGGCGCGTGGGCTCCAGTGAAGCGAGCAAGAGCAAAAACCTGCAGGGAAATGAGCAGGTTCAGTAAGGAGTCAAGGACCCACTGTACTCAAATAGATAATTTGGGCCCAAATATAATACGTACACAAAAAGGGTCCAAATCCCTAGTGGTTTGTCAATAAACCGGGCGTGTCAATCAGCCTAGGTCAGGAAGCATTCAAAGAGGTTTAGTGTCTCCACAATGGGCATAGAAGCTCCATATATACTAATCTCTAGAACAAACCAAAATGAGGACAATGAATAGCAGGTGTAATGAATCAAATACAATACATTGTACAGTGCCTTGACTCCTGGCGTGTGTCCTAATTAGTAACATGTGCCAAAGGAGTGGCGCACTGGGATTGTGTACATTAGATAAGGGTGGTTGTTGGTGAAAAAGCCACCAGTCACAATGCAAGCCACGGGACGTGGATTCCAGAGTTACCCATATAAGAACGTGCAAAAGTCACTAAGCAAAAACAATGAGGTTTAAAATGGTTAACTGTTCACAATGAAGGACGCGTTATCATAAGCGGTTGGCTATCAATGTGCATTGTGTGTCAAACATGTTTCCGGTCCAGAATGTTATCATACATTACACGTGTATTGTCCATATGACAACATATATACACACATTAGAGTGCATTGACATCAGCACACTGAACCATGCTATGTAAATAATATACAATGATTTCCTCCTTTGTTGTATCCGTGCATTTTAACTGTTAAAAATTTTATTAGTTTGCAATACTCCCTTGCATACTATGCTGCTGTTTCCGTGTACTTTAAAATGTTATTAGTATGCAATACGTCAAGTATTTCTGCACTATTATTCGCTATGCTTAACGTTCTTTACATTTTTACATGTCTTTGAATGCAACCTAATGATGTAATGTATGATAACATTCTGGACCTGAAACATGTTTGACACACAATGCACATTGATAGCCAACCTGCTGAATGTGTGGTAATTGCCTCCCATATAGGCATTATTTACACATTTGCTCAATACTACCTAGCAACATTGGATTTTAAACCTAACAATGGTTTATCCACATGAACAGATCGTAATTATACTCCTGTCCAACACCATGGTTGTGCGTGGACTAGACTCGTAATTTAATTACCCCGGGTAATTTATTACTATTTATGTCTCCCCGCCTCAATAGTAATATATGCGTATTCAGGCTAACTTTACATGTCCTACTGTATCCGTAGAAAGTTACAACTGGCGGGCCCCCAGAGGATTTCTTCCGTGACTGTGTTTGACCTGCAATCTGACACGTACGCGCGTGTCAATTTGGCCCCAGGCGGTGTACTTAAGCCGCGGTAGCTATCACTCCGGTCCTACACGAACGGAGGGAGAGCCACTAAGGAGCAGTGGTAAGCACTTTTGTTGTGTGTCATTTTAAGATAGGAAGCCGGCCTCTAGTGTAGACGCACAGTGATGAGATTTACAAGCACTTTCAACTTGGCGGATGCTGTCTTTTAAAGTTGGTTTGTGTAAACGTAGCTTTTCACCTTAATCACAGTTAACGTGTTTGCCCTTTTTGAACTCTCTGCGCATATCAGCGCCATTCTGTGTCCTGTGATTAGTATACTGTTACGGGCCGTATTTCGGTTCGGGTAAATCTATAAGCGATCACCTCATTCTGTGTCCTGGGATTAGTATACTGGTACGGGCCGCATTCCGGTTCGGGTTAAATCTATAAATCTATAAGCGATCACCTTACGAACCCTCCGCTTATGATAACGCGTCCTTCATTGTGAACAGTTAACCATTTTAAACCTCATTGTTTTTGCTTAGTGACTTTTGCACGTTCTTATATGGGTAACTCTGGAATCCACGTCCCGTGGCTTGCATTGTGACTGGTGGCTTTTTCACCAACAACCACCCTTATCTAATGTACACAATCCCAGTGCGCCACTCCTTTGGCACATGTTACTAATTAGGACACACGCCAGGAGTCAAGGCACTGTACAATGTATTGTATTTGATTCATTACACCTGCTATTCATTGTCCTCATTTTGGTTTGTTCTAGAGATTAGTATATATGGAGCTTCTATGCCCATTGTGGAGACACTAAACCTCTTTGAATGCTTCCTGACCTAGGCTGATTGACACGCCCGGTTTATTGACAAACCACTAGGGATTTGGACCCTTTTTGTGTACGTATTATATTTGGGCCCAAATTATCTATTTGATTACAGTGGGTCCTTGATTCCTTACTGAACCTGCTAATTTCCCTGCAGGTTTTTGCTCTTGCTCGCTTCACTGGAGCCCACGCGCCCATCTTCTTCATGCCCAGGCACACGAAGGCCTTTCCAGGGTAAAGAAGTGGTCCTTGACCCTTGATTGATTCTATTTCCCTGCTTTGGGAGAATATAGGTCTAAATGATTTCTCAACTTGTTCCCCAGGTATCTACTTCCCCCCGTCTCACTACCACTGTCCTGAGGAAGATCCCGGCGTAAGGGACTCACTTACCTACAATCCTTTAGGGGTCGAAACGTCGACATTTGAGAACACTAGCCAGTTACAACAACAGCGATAAAGCACTGTGTTTTTTGATCATGGCTTCTGGAATTATGGATACTATGTGAATAATTTGGCTTATTTGTGAGCCTTCCTGTCGTGTAAATATTATATTGTATGAATCACACTTCCGTACTTTCACTTCCTTATCCTCACCCCAAATCACCACACTCCTACCTTCCCCCTCCCCTCCTGGGGCACTGTTCTTAACATTGTGATAACAAATGTATGAATCATTTATGAGTCCAGTGTTATTAAATAACACTGTGTACTAAGTATAAATACGCCTTTTTGTTTATTCTTTCTTGATAAAGTACTGTTTATTTCCATGTATATGAAACTATCCACTGGGACCACTGTTCCTATGTACTCCCTATTGTCGGCAGTGGATACCTAACTATTCCTTACTAATCAAACCCTTGCTTGCCCTAACAACGAAGGAAGTGCATGAGCCTTTGCCTTGGACGCCTGAATGTCAGCAGTCTTTTGAGCAATTAAAAACTGCGCTTTGTTCAGCTCCAGTGCTTGGCACCCCTAATTATAACAAACAGTTTGTGTTGTACGTCCATGAGATGGCTGGTTGTGCGCTTTCTGTCCTAACACAAAAATTTGGAGCTAAGCAACGTCCGTGTGCTTATTTCTCTGCTGTTCTTGATCCAGTCGCGAGAGCCCTCCCGAGTTGTCTAAGAGCGGTTGCGGCCGTGGCCACTTCGATCAGACAATCGGCTGGACTTGTACTGGATACTGATCTCACAGTCATGGTACCTCATGCTGTGGATACATTTCTGAATAAGATGAAGACACAGCACCTCACCAGTGCACATCTTACTGGCCATGAATTGACATTGTTTGCGAAACACATTACGATCAAGAGATGTGCCACTCTGAATCCAGCCACGTTACTACCCCTCCCTTCCGAGAGTGATGAAGTCGACAAACATGATTGTATCTTCTGGACTGAAGAAGAGATGATAGGACGGGTAGACTTGACTGATGTTCCCTTATCTGACCCACAAGGGGAACTATATGTCGATGGCTCTTGTTTCAAATTACCAGATGGCACTACAACTGCAGCTTATGCCATTACCACACTGCGCAAAGTAGTAGAGACATCACGAGTTCCTTATCAGGCGGCTCAAGCTGCTGAGCTTGTTGCCCTTATTCGAGCTTGTGAATTGAGTGAGGGACTGGTTGTCAATATCTATACTGACAACCAGTATGCCTTTGGAGTCGCTCACAATTTTGGGTGACTCTGGGCTGAGAGAGGATTCCTTACTTCCCATGGTACCAGAATCCAACATGGGCACCTTATCTTGAGACTTTTATCTGCTTTGACACTAAGAAGTTGGCCATAATAAAGTTTAGTGCCCATAAGAAGGTTACCGACGATGTAGGTAGGGGAAATGCCTTTGCAGATCAGACAGCTAAGGAGACAGCCCGGACAAAGATGAAAAGAATGTTTGTAGCAGGTCTGGCTAGGTGGGTGCCTGAGGTTGTTATGTTTGAGGATACACTTGAGAATGTAAAAGAGATACAAAGTGAAGCCACATTGAAGAGTTAGCAGTGTGGCAGGAAAGCACAGCACAATTGAACAATGAGGGATGTTGGATTGATAAGTCAGGGAAGCAGAGATGGATGTTGCCTGATTCATATGTTCTGGCTGTAGTTACGATGGCCCACGGCCCAGCTCATATCAGTGCTAAGGGTATTTGCAAGTTGTTAGACACTGTATGGCAGAATGATAATATTCCTAAGACAGCTGCACACTTAGTGAAGTACTGTATGGTGTGCATGATGCACAATCCTGGAAAGGGTATCCCGACACCACCTGGTTTTTGCACCCCCTACCTTCCGTTTTCGAAGACCTCCAAATGGACTATATAGAGCTAGAAAGATGCAATAATTTGAAGTATGTTTTGGACGTTGTATGTGCATTCAATAAATGGGTTGAGGCTTTCCCCACTATAGACAATACGGCCATTATGACTGCAAAGGTACTCCTGAAGGAGTTCTTTCCTCGTTTCGGCTTGCCTCGATTGCTTTGGAGTGTTAACGGAAGTCATTTTAATGCAAAGGTGATTCAATTGATTTGTGATGGTTTACACATAAAGCAAAAGTTCCATGCTGCCAATCATCCACAGTAGGCGGGTTTGGTTGAGAAGTACAATGGTACTCTCAAGCTCAAACTGGCAAAAATTAAAGAGACCACAGGGTTAAAGTGGCCAGATGCTTTACCGTTAGCTCTTTTGTCAACAAGAACGACAGCTCATTCTAGGACAGGATTGTCACCATATGAGATCGTGTTTGGACGTCCGTCAAATGTCTGGGGCGTCCCGCGACCTCAGCGGTTCTCTGATATCGAGTACCCATTGTAATTCAATTATCTTGGCCAGTTGACTGAAAGTTTGCGTTCTATTCACCAACAGGTCCAGGAAGCCCTGCCAGCTACACCAGAGGGACCCGGACATGACATTCAGCCTGGAGACTTTATCCTAGTCAAGAATTTTCAGCGGAAGAAAAGTTTGGAGCCACGATGGAAAGGACCTGAGCAGGTCCTTTTAGCAACACGCACTGCAGTCAAGGTCGCCGGCCGTATGAACTGGATTCATGTGACCCATTGTCGCAGAATCCCTTTGTCTTTGCCCTATGACCAGTGGGTGAAGGATGGAGTAGGGGACTCTGAGTGCAAGACGGTGCCTTGGTTTGTCCCTTTCAGCGACGCAAGGTTGACCTGGACACAAACGGACAAGGAAAATGATGATGTGCTGAATGCAGCTGTTCCTCTGGAAATACGAGCTATCCAGGAGCCTCTTTTCGTTGAACCTTCTGTGCCTGGAGTCACTAGGTACAATTTGCGTCCCCAGCTGGGGAACGGTGCACCAAAAGAGAAGAAAGATTAGTTAGGGATGGACTGTGTAAGTCAGGGTGTATTCTGTTATAGTACCAACGGAATTAGTCAAGGGTGATGAGAGTTTTGTGCACAGTTTGAACATTGGACAGGATAGATTGAAGTATACCTTGGAGGTATACAATTCTGGTCGACGTGGGATACGAGCTTAGGACAGAGCAAGCTCCACCGCTGGTGCTCAAGAGCGCCAACGTATTGATGAACAATAGGAACCTGTACCAGTGAGGCTCTGACGGTTACTGGGAACTTGTGTATTTCTTTTCACCTTGCCCCCCTTTGTTTTATTTTTCTTCATCATTCACCATGTATCTGTTTGGCAGAATGGTTGCTGAAGAGGAGCAGCCAGTGTTTTTATTGCCCAGCACAATAAGGTGTGTACTCGTAAACAAAAGTTAACATGTATTGCCCTTGTGATTTTGTTGTTGATCATATTATGCAGTGTATCATGGGTTTTAGAAAATGATCAAAGTGTGCCTTTGCGTAGTAAGGGTAAGGTTACCCACCCAACAAGAAGCAGAAGAGCAACCCCGAGCAATGTATTTTTAGAGACACATAAGAGGTTCTTTTTTAGAAGGAACGGCTTGTTATTCCACTCAATCTGTCACTAGCCTATGGACTGCGTACCCTCTATAACTTGTAAATTATACGTATACTCGGCCACCTGATTTTGTAGAAGTGAAGGGAGTGTTCGGGTTTGGTTGTTCAGTGCCATGTCTTTATTATAGAAAACCATTAGGAGAGGATTACCCTGGTTGTGATGATAATACGTATTGTGATAATTTCTATATTGAAAAACAGAATATAACTTTGGTGGGTTGGCATTACAAGGAAGTAACAGTTCCCCGAGAAGCTGGTTATTATCCTGCTTGTTGTCCGATTATCAACAGTACTGATTCTTCATTATATATAAATTGCTTAGGGATAGTATTGTATAAAGAGACGTTCTCTTTGGTGAAGTCAGAAGACCCCAGTACCTTTGGGTGGAATTCCCAATATTCTGCAGTGAATTATGACAGACCGATTTATGCACACCCGGGGTTTTTCTTTTTGTCTAATAGAAAATATTCTAATATTCATAATGGTACGACCGATGCGGCACTTGGGATGGTGCTGCCTTTGGGTGTACCTTGTAAAAGTGCGAAGCCTAAAGTAAGATGGATTAAAAGAACATTGACCAAGGAATTTTGCGAAGAGGTGACAGATAGAGAGGTCAATAATTATAGTAATGGCATCACTTTTGGATACATCCTTTCCTCTATTTTCACTTTAGGTGGAACTTCCATGGCCTGAGGGGAGAAAGCTAGAGAATATTTTGGATGTTAGCTGCAAATATTGTCTAACTCTACAGTAGCAGCTTTGCGTGACATCACCACCCAATTGGAAAGTATGCGGATATATTCCGAGCTGACTAGGTATGCAGTTGATTTCATCCTAGCTAAGAGTGGTGGTGTATGCGCTGTAGTAGGAGACCAGTGTGTAGTCGGGATCACAAATATGGAAAAGAATATTACCCAACATATTTTAGACAACTTAGAAAATGTTAAAGGATTGGAAAGTGGGAACTGGAGTTGGTCTCTTTTTGGCAGCTGGGGTTGGATCCTTGAAAAGGTGATTTATTTCATTGTAATATTGGTCTCTTGCTGTGTCCTTGTTCAGTGCCTTCCCTTCTGTTGTTCTTATTGCACCACCCTTCTCACTCCTAAAAGGAAAATATCAATTCATGACACCAATGTTACAATTATGATCCAGAAAGAGATAGATGACATCATGCAGATAGATGAGGGCATTTTTAGACTTCTTCCCTTCTTACGGTCTCCCTTCCTGATACTGACAACTTGGAGTGTGTTTAAGAAGTTTACCTATGCCTTCCAATTTATTGATTTATATGCTCTTTGTTATTACTAGAAAATGTTTAGCTCATGCTAAAAGTAGGGTCTGTTAGAATCGAAATTTATGTTTGCGCATTGTTCTATGTATGGTAGCTTGCGCGGCACCATTTTCTATGTCGGCGCCATTTTGAACCAAGATCGAAACTAATTCCTTGCTGTTTCCGAGAAAAAGGCCTTGTTATGTTCTGTTTCTGCAATGTTAGGTTTTGCTTCACTAATGAATGGACTGTCCTTATTAGCGCATACCTTTCCCACTAGATAGAGGCCTTCTCCCACTCGTCTAGTGGCGGGCACGGGCAGAGCGACCTTGAGTAGTAGATAGTGTGTGCCCGGCCTTAGAATCTAAACTTATCCTCTGTACTTCTTTGTTCAGCTGCATCTGTCTGGAAAATTCCATTGTGGGTGTGCCTTCATTTGGTTTTGAATGTACATAAAGTATCTTTATGCTTGTTGACGTCAGTCCCTCTGCAGCACTCCTAGCGACTGTGCAGACCGGGCTCCACTCTGAGTGTACTCTGAATAAACAGATATTGGTTTGTATTCTCTACTGTCTGTCCGACTCTTCATTTGGTATGGAAGGCTGAGAGGTGATCGTGAGTGACCCGGGTGACCCTAGTCGGGTCACTTCCTTCACTATGTGTGCCTCTTTCTGTGTGTCCCTCACTTAGGAAGGCATAGGTTTCTGGTGTATTCCCAAGTTTACCACATTTGGTAAATCTGGAATGCATCAAAAGCCATCGATGTTTCGATGTTGCTTGGGAACACCCACACAATGCCCATGGAAACACTCCCTGGCGCAGAGTAATGCAACGCAGCGATTTGGACTGTGTTGCATTACTCAAGATTTTTGAAGCCACTCAAGGCCATGCAAGGTGGCCTTGCATGGCTTTATAAATATGGTAGCGACGCAAAAGGTCTTGTAAAAATGCCACTATGTTCTCCATGTCTATTCCATGGGCCAGATTTATCACCACTTTAAACCAGTGCAAAGTGATAAAAAATGATGCAAATTTGTGCAAAGTATTGATTTGTTATTTATTTTTCGGTGCAAAACCTATTTGTGCACTGAAAAGTTGTCAAAAAGTAGAGCACATCAGTGCAGTGCACTACATTTCATCAAGGCGGCCCGCACATGGTACATGGTCATTCCCATGCTACCTTCTATGGTTTTTGATGCAACACTTGGGACCCAATTCCGATCTTGCTGGGAAAGCCCTACGGCTGCCTGGCGCCCTTAGAGCTTTCCGGGCGACTTGGGCTCCTGGGCCCCGAGCGACAGAGTACGATGCGCTGCAGCGCTGACGGACTCGGGTCGCTCGGAGCACCATTGAAGTCAATGGGAGCCTGGTGTACGTTGCGTACATAGGCTCCAATAGACCAAAAACGCACGTCTCGGACAAGGGTGCCCCCTGTCGCGGGACGCATTGGTCCCGCCTGCACCGTGCAGGCATGTGTAGGGGGGACCCTTGGGACCCCCCCAGTGATCGAGATGTAGGGCTGCGGGTGAAGGAAAGTCCGATACGGACCCCCGAAGTCCACTTCCCGGAGCTTTTTCGAGTCGGTGGCTCCGACTCGATCCGGCTGCTCGACGCGCGCATCGTACTTGGTCGCTTGGAAATCGGATCCATTGCGTGGAGCGCGTCGATGAAGTCGGAGTCGTCTGGACGGCGTCGCTGATGGGTACAAGTCGGTCAGAGCGCGAGGCTATCCTCGCATCGTACTTGCTCGCTCGTACAGCGGTACGAGTCGTCCGGAAACTGGGGCTACGAATCGTACTCGCTCGCTACGGATCCCGTTCGGTGCCCCTCCCAGCGAGATCGGAATCGGGCCCTTGATCTACTAACATTTGTAGACAGGGCTTTTGCACACAAAAAATACCTCTTCGATGCAGGCACAGAGTATGAGAAAAGCTTTTTTTCCCCTCCAAATTTTGCATGTGTGCTGTAAAGTACAGCACAAATCTAAAGAGGAACAGTTTTAAAGTATATCTGAGCATGGTATTTTTCACTGCTAGAGTACCCTTCCAGTACAAACGTATGCTAGACTTCTGCCACGCAAGTTTGCACTATGATGCTCTCTTTGAAGTTTTTCAAAATTGAAAATGTTGCTTTATTAAGCAGCCCCATTTCCTTCAAAGAAAATAGACTGCTTTAAATAAAACGTTTTTATATTTGAAATGCAGTCACAGGGATGGTTGTCTACTTACCTTACAGCGTTGTGATTGGTCTGAGCGCCGTGATCGGCGCTCAACCAGGGAATGGGGGCCTGGGCATGTTCCCCATGCAGGCTGTAATGCAGCCTGCATGGATGCCTGCATGGAGAATATGGGAAGTGCGCATGACTGTTTTGGGTGGCCCAGGAGGGCTGGACAAACAGTCATGTGCACTTAGGAGTGGGCAAACCACTCCTACCCTGCTCCTCTGTATTCGGAATTGCCACGCCCAGAAAGCTGCTGCAGCAGAAGGAAACATAAAATGATAATAACGCAAGTTATTATAATTTTATGTTTCCTGCTGCAGAGCAGTGGGGCAACGCTTCTCTGCCTTAGCGGAGGAGCCGCCACTGATTGACAGGAACCACCTTCACAGCAGTTCCTGTCAATATCGTAAAAGTTTGACGGGCAGCTCCATTAAACAGGAAGGCCACCTGTCAAATATTTACACAGTTTTTCATTTTTCAAAGCGAACTCCCAAAGCGGAAGTCTGTTTTTGAAAGATGAAAATCAAATGTCCCAGACACAATGGGAGGTTTTCCCCATGATGTGGGGGGTCATTATATTGTATTTATTGTCCCTCACTGCCAGGAAAGTTTAATAAAAAAAAAGGAGAAAACAAGGTATCAGACAACCAACCCTAAATTGGCTGGGAAGTCATATGGCTTACCTTGTAAGGCACGTACTCCTTCGGGCCGCAGTAGGAGAATGGAGGCGATGGAGCCGGAGTAGGTTCTTTGTCAACATACATTCGGTGGACGTGAGTTTGGCAGAGAGGGTACTCCCTCACCAATGAGGCAAAGTAACCTCTCCACCAAACTCTAATTCAGCCCCGAAGGCTTCAGATGACAGAGCACAATCTATAGAACCAAAAACAAATATTCTATGCAAAATAAAGAGTACTGCAACATTCCCTTTGTCTGACACAACCACTAAATCATCTTTTATACTGGCTAAGGCCCACTGAATGCCTTCATGATGTCTAAAATCTGTTTAACATGGTGCTTTTAATTTTTCCATTGATTCTGTAATGTGGTAGTAATGGAATATTAGCTGAAAATGTTTTATGTTCCGCATTTTATTTGTTTTTGGTTGATTATAAATGCCTTCCTTTGATGTGCTTGCCACAACTTTTTATTTTGCTGATTTATTGATAATAGTCAAGATATATGATATTATTTGCATGACCTGTTCACAATGATACTAGAAAGAGCAGCACTACTCAAACATGACGTTCCGTTCAGACGGTACTATAATTACTAGTGTGCATTTTTCAATAATCTGATCCATCGACTCCCACTTTCCTGCATCCATCCATTCAACTGTGCGTGAATGTTTGTTTACCTTACGTGTCTTGTATGTGACTGTGTGACTACATGTGTTTTTGTGTGCATTTTCTGTCTGTTTTGATAGGTGCCTTTAGGTGTGTTCATTGACGTCTGTATGCCTGTGTGTGTGCGTGTGCTGCTCTGCCTGTCCATGTACGTGCACGTGTGCCTCTATGAGTTGTCTCTGGCTGCATTATAGGCTTTGTAAATGCTGGTTATCCATGCTAACCAGTGGCAGCTGGTAGGGAACGGTGGTGGGGCGTGGGGGAAGGTAGGAAAAAAAATAAGAAAACTAACCTGCTGGTCTCCGTCGCCAGCCACCGCCTCTCCTCCGACGCAGGAACCAGGAAACACAATCAATCAATCAATCAGGGGTTTGTTAAAGCGCGACTACTCACCCGTTAGGGTCTCAAGGTGCTAGGGGTGGGGGGGTGCAGGTTCCATTCCATCAAGGAGGGGGTCTGTCGAAGAGCCAGGTTTTGAGGTTTCTTGCGAAGATGGAGAGCGATGTTGTCTGTCTGAGGTGGAGCGGAAGGGCGTTCCATGCTTTGGCCGTGAGGAAGGAGAAGGAGCGGCCTCCCGATCTGGTCTTTCTGGTGCGGGGGACCACGGCGTAGGAGAGCTGGGCTGATCGTAGGGTCCTTTGGGGTGTGTGGAATTTGAGTCGGCTGTTCAGGTATGCTGGTCCGGTGCCGTGGAGGGCCTTGTGTGCGTGGGTGAGCATCTTGAAGGTGATTCTCGCCTCGACAGGGAGCCAGTGGAGTGTGCGCAGGTGCTGGGAGATGTGGCAGTGTTTTGGCAGGTTGAGGACCAGTCTTGCGGCGGCGTTCTGGATGTTCTGTAGCTTGTGGGTGAGGTTTTTGTTTATTCCGGCGTAGAGTGCGTTGCCGTAGTCGAGTCTGCTGGTGACCAGGGCGTGAGTGACGGTCTTTCGGTGTTCGAGGGGGATCCATTTGAAGGTCTTACGAAGGAGGCAGAGGGTGTGGAAGCAGGAAGACGAGACAGAGTTGATCTGGCGGTCCATTTTGAGCTCGGAGTCCAGGATGATTCCCAGGTTGCGTGCGTGGTCCGTGGGGGTTGGCGGGTTTCCGAGGGCGGGGGGCCACCAGGTGTCGCTCCAGGCGTTGGGGTTTGGGCCCATGATGAGTATTTCTGTTTTGTTGGTGTTTAGTTGTAGGCAGCTGTTTTTCATCCATTTGGCGATGATGGAGCAGGATAAATGAAAATTTTTTAACCTCCTAATAATTTTCGTAAAATAATTAATAAACATGTTCATTTAAGTAAATAACCAACAATGTATGTTACATGTAAAGGGTTAAAGGTAACACGCTATTTTTGTGTGCAAATTAATCAACTTATAATTGTTTACGTGTCTAACATAAACGTAATATTTGCGTACTAATAAAATAATAAACGCATGATTTGTGCTTTGAAAATAAAACGTGTGGTGGCAAAATAAAGCGATGGTAAATAAGGGACGGCTTTATATGTTGCTTTTTGCTAGGTAATACCTAATTGGGGTACGTAGAAAGACGGGAGGGAAACTAAAGGGTTTATATTATTTATTTTAACAATATTTTGTTTATCTTTGAAAATAGTGCGCTTAGGCCTGTTGAGCAGCGATATAAAATGGCCGCCATTTGCTAGAGTACGCATGAGCAAGAAGCCGTGTGGTAGAGGAGAAAGGCTGTGAAAAGGATGACCACGTGTTCGTGCTGAGAGCCTAAGACGGAAGTATGGTCAAGGCTATTGTGACCTTTCTGAGCAAATGTGTGCCAAGATGATCAGCAAGAAGCGTGAGAAGTCAAACTGAATAAATGGACGGAACTGTTGAATCTAAAAAGTATCAGAAAAAGATACAAATTGGACTGATCGAAACGGATGAGCAATGTCATGAACTGTGGGAAACGATGCAAGCATGGACATTCCACAAAGAACTGGTTAAGACAAGGAAGTTTGATTAAAATGTATATGGACTTGAATGAACCAATGAGAGAGAATCACGCCATAGAGATGCAACATTTTTATTCAGTAAGCTAGAATTAGGGTATTAGAAGACCTACTCTTGGTGGGGAGGGGTTAGATGCTGGAGAGAGGAGATGCTGTAGATGGGTGAAGTTGCGGTTGCTGATGCTGACGAGCTGATGCTGCTGCTGCTATTTTATATTTCTAGTTGAGTATAAGATGCTGCTTTTGGAGAACCTTTTTACTCCTGATAGATTTTTCATTTAGAGCTATTAGATTTTCAAAGACAGATAGATTGATCTTTTGGAGTTCTTGCTGTAACAACTTTATTTTTCCGTCTAATAGGTATGCATTGCAATTTCAATTTATTCTTATAATGATGATAAATGTAATGATCTGAATAATAAGCTTAAACTTATTTCTTGCTTCAAAACTTTATATAAACTTTATTATTCTTTAAACAAATGACTCAATCATTCTTTAGCTCGATAATTAAGGTAAAATGTTAAAGAGTTTATTGTGATTGAGCTGGTCTTAATCATCATCAACTGATTCCTACTAGTTGGTCCATCGACCAATGAGCGGAATACCTTAAAAGCAATGAGAAACATTATGTCGTGTTAAAAAGAGGTATCCCGTCTCCTTCCAGCTAATCGTTTTCTCCTAGGTTAAGGACGGAGGAAATCCAGGGAATAAATGAGTAAGTGAATGTATATGCGGTGTTATGGGCCCCACCGTCATATGGATATAGTTTGTGTGTTGGAGGAATAGTTGCACCTGGATGACCGAGTCATATAGGAGAAGAATTTTTATTGTTAGCGCTGGATCAGATTTCTTGGTAGCAGAGTTATAGTTACTATAGATTAGTTTGGTGATTATTGATTTTTGATTAGTGATTATTGATTATTGATAAGTTCATGTCTAACACTTTATGTTGAGTCGCGTTATGTTATATGTAAGTTTTTACGCTTCCGGGAAGTAGGAAGTGGAACACGTGTGGCAAGAGAAGTCACATGGAATAGTGCATTGTCTGAGTTCATATTGGTGATAACACAGGTTGTGTTATGATAGGGACATTCTCCGCATAAAAGGTGTGTAAGTGAAATAGTGATCGGTTTCCTTGTGAAACTCTGGCCTTAATTCTCAGGAGCAGTATAGTCTCCACATGTGTCTTATCCCCAGAGAAACAGGTTTACCGCTTGCTTGAAAGAAGGGTAAGGTAGAGGGAAGTGCTACTTTATCGGCGAAACTGAAAATTCTGTGGTAGGGTAGAGGTAAGTGCTGCCTACTGGAAAATACAGAGTTCTTGTGTAAATGGACAAAGCTATCTCTTTTGTTTAGTGAATCAGACAATGGAAATGTGTTTTAAATGTTGTAACTAACAAATAATTGTTGAAAAAGAAATTGCCGATAAATTTTGTAAAGGAGGGGTCAAGAGCAGAACTGACGTAGACAAAAGCCCCGCTGGGATTGGACAGTGCGCTGTAGACAGAAACCGCTCTGATTGGAGAGTTGGTGTGAGCCGCGCTAGTATTGGTCGAATAGAATAGTGACGTGGAAGTTTGTGATTGGAGTGTTGGTGTGAGTCGCGCTAGTATTGGTTGGAATAACGCAGAGAGAACAGTATTGAATTACGGATAGTTTGAGGAGAGAAAGTGATTGTGAATCATGTCGTATTATGAATATGGTAGAGAGAAAACGTCGTGGATGTCGAAAGTTAAGAACTTCTTTAAGAAAGACAAAAAGGTAGTGACTAGAGAGGGACAAATAATTCCTCCGCCGAAATCACCAGCTTCACATATGATGCTGAAATATGGATATCATACATGCATATGGTTAGAAAATTGGACAAAATATACCAAGAATGATGGAGCATTGGCTTTCCCTGAGAATGGTTCATTTAATGTAGCTGTACTACGGAATTTGAGAGAGAAGATGGCAATGTTAGAACCTAGACCTAGACCGACACAGTTTGAAGCTTTAACTGAATGGGAAGATGAGATGTATGAACGAGAGAGATTCAGAGGATTAAAGAATCATGAGTTTGTGCCTGGAAGGTTATGGGGAATAAATCATGAGGACAGAATAAAGCGTTGGAGATGTGCTAATATGACAAGAGGTTTGTTTCCAGCTTTTACAGTAGAGGAAGAAGCAAAGAGAAAGTGTACAGAGAAAAAGAAACATGTAGTTATAGAAAAGTATGGGTATGGTGGAAGTGAAACGGATGACGAATTGCTGGAAGATATTTTAAACAGAAACCCACCTCCATACCAACAGACTTCTGCGGTGGTGACACCTAATGCACCGCCAATGGAAACTGGGAGGAATAAAAATCCCGAACGAAGAGATGAGATAAATAGGTCACAAGATCAATTAAAAACTTCACAAAATGAAGAGATAGAATGTGACAATGCAACTGAATTAGCAAAAACCACAAGAGAATTGACTGAGAAAATAAGAGCATTGACAAAGAATATGGAAGCTGTAACTGTACCAGTGACGATAGGTCCAGTAATGCCAATTTTTGAGAATCAGAAAATTGATGAACGTTCTTTAGTGATTCCCATGAATTCACATTTGCAAAGAAAAAGAGAAGGGATGGAACTGAACAATGAAGGTGCACACCATTTGGTTAGTACCTATAGACCAAGCCCACCTACTAATTTGACGATAAATGAGAATGAGTTCAGGAGAATACCTATGGTAACGGAGTCTGCATCAGGGACACCAGAAAGAAGTAACAATTGGATAGAATTAAATAGTACGCCTGTAGGTCCGACTCCAGATGAGTTAAATGAATGGATGAAAACGCTAAAAACAAAAGAAACAGAAGTAAAACCATTAGATGTAATTAGGTTAAAAATAGACATGGAAGAATTGATTTTAGGAACGATTGGTACAGAAAAATTAAAAAATTATCAGGATGATGAGATTATGTTTTTGTGCAAAAGTCTTACATGGAGAGCTAGGAATTTACATGACAAATTAGAAGAGACAGCAAGTGAACTAGGAGTAGAATTTGCAAAAGTGAGAACGTTGCAGAAACCATACAGAGTAGATTTTTGTGAGAAAGATATAGAGAATCTGAATACATCAGGAAGATTGACCCAAATAAAAGAGTTAATTGTTTTACTGAGAAAATGGGGTGATGTGGATAGATGGAGAAATAGATGGACGAAAAGGAGTGAGAAAGTAACAGATAAAGCATCTTTGGCTTTTGCAGTGACAGATAAGGAACCAGTTGTAAGGGAGTACCCGATGAGAGAAACTCCAGGAGGTAGTTATGTGCATGTTCCATGGACTAGACAGGATATACTGTCATTTACAAATGACTTCCCAAAGTTGAGAGAAAAGCCAGTAGAATGGTACAGACAAGTGGAGAGATTTGTGAAAGTTTCAAAGGTGTTGTGGATAGACTTGGATGGATTGTTTGATATAGTAGTGCCAGCTGATTTGTGGACAGAATGTAAGATTACTATTGATTGGCCAACTGTAGAATATCCAAGGGATGCTAAAACAGGAGCGCCAGGACCAGAAGTGATGAGGAAGTATGACCAAGTAATTACCTTTTTGAAGAATAAGATTCCACCTAAAGAAACAGATTGGGTAAAAATAGACAGAACAACGCAGGAAAGTAAAGAATCAGTGCATGCTTATTATGAAAGGCTGTTGTTAGTTTTCAAACAGTATAGTGGTTATGAGACGCTAAATGAGAAGGATATGAGTCATTTTGTATATAGATTTGTATATGGGTTGAAACCAGAGATAAGTGAAATGATTAAACAGCATATGATTTGTTGGCAGAATAGCACGGTAGACGAGGTTTTGAGATATGCTAAGTATTGCAGTGATGATATTGAGAGTAGACAGCGTAAATTGAAAGAAAAAGCCATGTGGGCACAGGTGAAAGTTGCAGAGAAGCAAGAAGCTCAATTGAGTAATACCGGTAATGAAGCAGGACAGGCTAGATCTCGACCAAATATAGGTAAAGGAAAAGGACAAATGAGCATAGATGAGGCAAAGAAAAAGTGGCCATGCCACAACTGCGGAAAGCTAGGGCATTCGAGAAACAAGTGTAAATTTCCTCCAAAACTTAATGTGGAAAATCAATCATTAAATTCACAGGTGCAGAGTGAGGTAGTTACTCAACAAAGTCAGGTGCCACAACCACCACTTCCCAAGAGTGTTAACCAACAGAAATACAGTGCAGAAACAGGATTCTACGGAGGAGAACAGGTAACACAGTTGCCTGCGTGCAGCTGCCATTTCTCAATATTGGTTACGACAGGATGAGGATGAAACGGATGAAAGCTTCTGACGGTGCCTAGGAGAGGGGGAAGAGTGCGTGCTTGGCGCAACTCTAGAGGTAGATCAGTCTGGTCCATTTGTGGATGGAGAAGTGAATGGTGCAAATGTAACATTCCTTGTGGACACTGGAGCTACCCGTTCTACTGTTAGGTCAGTGGAAATTCCAAACCTTCCTCTCTCAGGTGAACATATCCAAGTAGTTGGAGTTTCGAATCAGCAAATAAAGACGCCTCTTACTAAATTAGTGGAGGTAAAGATTGGTCCATTTAGTGAAATGCACCGATTTGTGGTATGCGATTGTAGTCCCGTGAACCTATTAGGACGCGATCTATTGTGCAAAATGAATTGCACTATCTATTGTACTCCAGATGGAATTGCATTTCAGACCCCAGATGAAGATGTACTGTATAAAATGACAATGGTAAATTTAGAACCAGAAGTAAATGATTTGTTTCCTGTATTTGATGCAGAGAAAATCCCAATTGAATTGAAAAAGACAGTGAAAGAAGAAGTGTGGGACTTTACAGGAGAAGATATAGGATTAATGAAAGAAGTAGATCCCGTTAAAATAACAGTAAAAGAGGGAACGAGTTACCCAAATACGCCCCAGTATAAATTGACACCAGAAATAATTGAAGGAATAATCCCAGTAATAAATAAAATGGTTGAACAAGGGATTCTAAAAAAAATAATGAGCAGTCCATGTAATTCGCCAATAATGGGACTGAAAAAGCCAAACATGAACATATAGAATTGTACAGGATTTGAGGAAGGTAAACAAAATTGTAGTGCCTTGTTGTACAATAGTACCGAACCCTGCTGTGATTCTATACCAGATTCCACGTGAAGCAGAATGGTACACAGTAATTAATTTATGTCATGCATTTTTCTCTATTCCATTGCATCCAGATAGCCAGCCATTATTTGCGTTTAGGTTTGGAGAGCGTATTTTGGCATGGTGCCGAATTCCTCAAGGGTACACAGAAAGCCCCTCAATCTTTAATCAGATTCTAAAGAAATCCTTGGAAGATTTAAAAATGCCAGAAAAGTCAGTGATGGTTCAGTATATTGATGACCTACTGGTGGCATCAAAAACGAAGGAAGCATGTGTCAATGATACAATTGCTTTGCTGAATCATTTAGCAAAAAGAGGACATAAAGTGTCCCCATCAAAATTGCAGTTTTGTCAACAAGAAGTCCAATATTTAGGGCATAAAATTGAGAAAGGAGTGCGAAAGGTAACGACTGAAAGAATAAAGATGATTCAAGGAATGAGAGCTCCAATGACGCAAAGAGAGGTAAGAATGTTTCTGGGAATGGTTGGATATTGTCGACAATGGATAAGCGGTTTTTCGCTGATTGCTAAACCGTTGCAAAAACTGACAAAGAAGGATGATAAAGATCCTTTTGAAATGAATGATGAGGAAATGAAAGCATTCAGAGAGCTGAAAAAGAAATTATGTGAGGCTCCAGCATTGGGAATGCCTGACTATGAGAAAGATTTTGAGTTGTATTGCAGTGAAAGAGATGGATGTGCATTTTCAGTCTTGGTACAGAGACATGGAACTATGAAAAGACCCATTGCATATTTTTCAGCTGTTTTAGACCCTGTAGCGAAAGCGTTGCCTGGATGTTTGAAAGCAGTTGCTGCTACTTGTGTGAGTCTGGAACAGAGTGAAGGCATAGTGATGGGATATCCACTGAGAGTATATGTTCCCCATTCTGTGGAAATTCTCTTGACAAGAACGAAAACACAATACATGACACATAGTCGGCTGACTAGGTATGAAAAAGTAATTTTGAGTGCAGATAATGTGACCATTGACAGATGTATGAATGTGAATCCTTCAACATCATTGCCAGATGAAGAGAGTGTGATTGAAATGGATGAAGTAGATCACGATTGTCTGAATGTGCTTGAATATTGTACAAAACCGAGATCAGACATACGAGATGAGCCCTTAAAGGAATCAGATTATATTCTGTTTGTGGATGGCTCATGTTTGAGAACGAATGATGGAGTTCTAAGTGCAGCATATGCAGTTTGCACAGTAGCAACTGTAATGGAAGCATCTTGTCTGAAAGGGATACGGTCTGCCCAAGTAGCAGAACTAGTAGCTCTGATTCAAGCATGCAAGTTGGGAAGAAATGTACGGGTTACGATTGTGACAGATAGCCAGTACGGCTTTGGGGTGGTGCATGATTTTGGTCAGATTTGGTCACAAAGAGGTTTCTTGACGTCTGCAGGAACGCCAATTAGAAATGGAGATTTTGTGAAAAAGTTGCTTGAGGCGATACAGCTGCCTAAACAGATTGCTGTTGTGAAGTGCAATGCACATAAAAATGGGGAAGACTACATAACTGTCGGTAATAAATATGTTGACGAGATTGCACAGTACTGTGCAAAGAATGTGGTTTCTTTAAACAAAAGCCGAGAAAGAGAGCATATTTCTTGTCCTTTGCTTTTTACTAACCCTGTTGAGACATGGGATGAGGTGAGACAGTTACAGGAAGCAGCAGATGAAGAGGAAAAAGATACATGGATAAAAGCAGGATGTAGAAAACATGAGGAAAATGATGTTTGGGTTTACAGAGATGAAAGACCAGTTATGCCTGATAGCATGATTTCTGACATGGCACGGATGTACCATGGACAAGCACATATTGGGAGAGATTCAATGATCAGACTTTTTAGACAAACATGGTATAATCCAAAATTCAGAGCCATAGCTGAGAGTCTTTGTCAAAGATGTCTTATTTGTCAACAGTTAAATCCAGGAAGGAAGACAGTAGTGAGTCTAGGAACAATAGGACGAGAAGGAGGTCCGTTCACTAGAATGCAAATGGATTTTATTGAAATGCCCCCGAGCAACAGACTAAGGTATGTCCTAGTAGTCGTCTGTTTGTTTTCTCGTTGGGTGGAGGCATACCCAACCATAAGGAATGATGGAATCACGGTAGCAAAACTTATGATGCGAGAATTCATTCCGAGGTATGGTTTTCCAGTCACGATTGAAACAGATAGAGGAACACATTTCCAAAATGAATTAGTTAAACTGATTTGTGAAGCACTTAGTATTAAACAGAAACTGCATTGTGCATACAGACCAGAGGCTTCTGGAATAGTAGAGCAAGTGAATGGAACAATTAAGAACAGGTTAGGAAAAATGTGTCAAGCTACAGGACTCAAATGGCCAGATGCCTTGCCATTAGTTTTAATGACAATAAGAAGTATTCCGGAAAGGAAAACTGGACTCAGTCCCCATGAGATAATTATGGGACGAGCAATGAGACAAGCACAAGTACCTGTCAACAAACTACTGACTATAACTGATGATCTAGTGCTGGATTATTGCAAAGGATTGGCTGATGTGGTGCGTTCTGTGTTTCATCAGGTTGGACCGGATGCGACCACTCTTGAAAGAAAACCAGCTCACGACTTGAATCCAGGAGATTGGGTCCGCATAAAAGTCCACAGGAGAAGAAACTGTTTGGTTCCTCGCTGGGACGAACCACGACAAGTGATCCTGGTGACAACCACTGCAGTCAAATGTGCAGGAGTGAAACACTGGGTGCATGCCAGTCACACCATCAGAGTTCCAGAACCTGAAGATCGACATGTGAGTCGACATCTGGAAGTATTGGATAACAGTTCAGCATCAGAAGCAGAAGAAGAAACAAACAGGGTGCCAGAATCTGAAGATCGACCTGTAAGTCGACATCTGGAAGACCCAACTACAAGTGCAACGACAGAAGAAGTAGAGGAAATAGCTGAAGTTCCAGAACTTGAAGATCGACATGTGAGTCGACATCTGGAAATATCAGATACCAGTTCAGAATCTGATACAGATCATTCGGATTGTGAAGAAATTCTGAAAAGAAATTGGAAATTTGAAAGCATAAGAGAAGAAACTGAGCAAGAAGATAGTAACAGTGAGCAACCAAGTACAAGTTGTGGTAAAAATCCTTCGGAGATAATATTAATAGATGAAGAAGGGAGAGTTTCAAACAGAAAGTTAGAAAAATCGGAAGGTCCCTGAGGAGCAATAGGGACAGATAGCCAAACTAAAGAACAGGGAAATTTAGAAGCAGATAGAGAGATTGACACAAATTCGGAAGAACCTCGAGGAGGGACAGAAATAGGTGAACGAAGGAAGATAAGAAAAGAACCACAAGTAGAGGAAGAAAATGAAATTATAAGATTCAAAATAAGAGACAATAAAGAAAAAATTGAAACAGAGTCCGAAGAAAGTGGAGAAGAAAGAAACCAGAAACTAGAGTCAAGAAAAAGGAATTGGAAAACAGAAAGAGAGGAAAAAGGAAGTGAGGCAAAAAGGCCAAGAAAAGGAGACAATTGGCCCAACGAAGTAAGAAAGTTAGGATACAGAATCATAAGGTTAGATGGAAAAAGTGCTGAACAAGTGAATGAAATAACAAGCCAGAAAGAGCAAGAAAAACAAGGTGGAAAACACTTGCAGAAAACGAAAAGAGTAAAGAAGGTAAATCCGAAGTATAGATCACCTGAATGGTTGTATCTTGCTTTGACTGATACCAAAGAAGAAAAGAACACTCACGAGAACCCAGAACAAAGAAACCTAATGGGTGAGGATGAGGTGCAACAAACTTGAAGAAATGTAAACAATTTCTACCGGACTTGACAAAACACTGGATCTGACGAATTTCTACCGGATTTGACAAAATACTGGATTTGACAAAGAAAGAATTCTGAAAAGAATTAAAAGAAAGTACCAAGCAAAGACAAAAACATTGGAGTGCAGAGTGGCTAATAAGTCATTTCTGAGGTGTAGTGACACAATTTTCTTGAAAATAAATAAATAAGGTTATAAAACAAAATGGAGGATACTAGAGATAGAAAATGTAAATGTGAGTTTTTAAGTAGATGGTGTAAGATGTGCTTCTTTTGTACAGGATTATTAATGACAATATGGGTGGTTTTAGCAATCACTATTCCAATTAGTTTAGCTGTAGTAGAAACGTCTAATAAAACAGAGAAAGAAAAAGGAGCTAACACTCAAGAACCAGTTATATTAAAAAGTAGTGCAGAGTTACATAAAGATAAATCAATAACAGATTTTTCAAAGAATGTTTTTACTAAATTATTATATGAGTATGTAGAAACAATGGATGTAAGAGATTGCTATGTTTGTATGCAGTTGCCTGCATCTGTAGCAGAGGGTGTGACTTATCATCACCTTCCTTTGACGTATGGAATAACATGTAGGGCCCGATTCTGATGCGGGTTGGAAAAGCTTCCCGACCGAATCGGTTGGGAAATGGTTTCCGACCCACTCGGATCGGGAAAGTCCAACCGGCAGAGTAGGATGCATCCGGATGTTTCCAGATACAATTTGGTTGAACTCCCATTGACTTCAATGGGAACATTTGTTCCTAACCGCATCAGAATTGGGCCCTCGGTCGGGAAGACACGTTCCCGATCCGATTTGGAAGGAGCAAATGCCGTTAGGAGGCCTTCCTAACCGCATCAGAATCAGGCCATCGGTCGGGAAGCTTTTCCAACCCGCATCAGAATCGGGCCCGTAGTGTTTTAGCAAGTTTATTTTATAAAACAGGTAGATTAGAATATTATTACACTGACATAGATCAGATTTTTGCGAAAGTTTCTGTAGTTCCCGAGCTAAACAAAATAAAAGAGGGAAAAACGTTTGGTGAATTTTTTATAGAAGATAAGATTTTAACATTAGAGAATATAGTTAAAAACAACCTTACCTGTGAGTTAAAGAAGGAAGAAAAAGTATTTTTAGAGACGGTTGAAGAAAGAAGAGTGAAATTTCAAAGAAAAGTGATAGAAGAGACAAAAACACCTCTTTGGGCGTTTGAGGAAGACAATTATGACAAGAAAAAGACAAATGCAGCTATGACTCTGGATTGGCCCCAACAGGGAAGGTTGTGCATTAGAAGAAATAAAACAAGATATGACAATTATTTTGTGTGTTCCATTTTTTGCCATGACAATTATCAAATTTTAGGTGGATGGGGATTTAAAGGGGGAAAAGATCCAATATTTCCAGGGATCTATTATGTTTGCGGTAATAGGGCTTATTACAGGTTGCCGGACCATTGGTATGGGTCATGTTATTTAGGCCTGGTCTTTCCAAAGATTTTTCATATGGACAGAAAAGAAAAAGGAACACACAAAATGATAAATACCTTTACACGTAGAAAAAGGGAAAGTTTTTCAGAAATAGTAGGTGATATTTTTGGAGCATTGATACCAGCAGTGGGAATATCTTTGAATGCATTTAAAATTCGGAAATTATCCACAGTGGTAGATCGTTTATCTACAGATACTGCTGGAGGGTTCTTGATGGTAAATACTGAGATGGTTGCCATGAGAGCTATGGTGATGCAAAATCGACTTGCCCTTGACATTCTTTTGGCAAAAGAGGGTGGAGTTTGTGGAATGCTGAAAGTCCAACATTGTTGCACTTACATACCAGATAAAAGTGAAAATATACAAAAGTATATAATCGAATATTACAAGTTTGCACAAAGAACTTGTTCCACTGGAGGTTGAAAGTGCATTGGGAAAACTTGGTAAAGGGTTTTCTTCAGTAATAAATTGGTTAACAAGAATGAGTGGATTAATAATAGGGAAAGTTATAATAATAGCAACCATGATAATAATAATAATTTTAGTGCTGAAGCTTGTAATTACATGTATAAAGAAAAGAAGAAAACAGAATAAAATAGAAAAAGAAAACATGATAAACAAGGAGAGAGAGAGAGAAATGGGTGAAATAGAGCTAGAAGAGATAAAAGAGAACATGTACAAGAAAACGAAGAGACAAGTTGAAAGGGATACAGTTGTGTAAACTAACAAAAGCAAACGGATAAAAGATATATGCTGTCTGAGAAAGTTGTATAACTTGGGTTTTGTGGTGATATTAAAAATCACCAAAGGGGGGAGTTGATGGAGCAGGATAAATGAAATTTTTTTAACCTCCTAATAATTTTCGTAAAATAATTAATAAACATGTTCGTTTAAGTAAATAACCAACAATGTATGTTACATGTAAAGGGTTAAAGGTAACACGCTATTTTTGTGTGCAAATTAATCAACTTATAATTGTTTACGTGTCTAACATAAACGTAATATTTGCGAACTAATAAAATAATAAACGCATGATTTGTGCTTTGAAAATAAAACGTGTGGTGGCAAAATAAAGCGATGGTAAGTAAGGGACGGCTTTATATGTTGCTTTTTGCTAGGTAATACCTAATTGGGGTACGTAGAAAGACGGGAGGGAAACGAAAGGGTTTATATTCTTTATTTTAACAATATTTTGTTTATCTTTGAAAATAGTGCGCTTAGGCCTGTTGAGCAGCGATATAAAATGGCCGCCATTTGCTAGAGTACGCATGAGCAAGAAGCCGTGTGGTAGAGGAGAAAGGCTGTGAAAAAGGATGACCACGTGTTCGTGCTGAGAACCTAAGATGGAAGTATGGTCAAGGCTATTGTGACCTTTCTGAGCAAATGTGTGCCAAGATGATCAGCAAGAAGCGTGAGAAGTCAAACTGAATAAATGGACGGAACTGTTGAATCTAAAAAGTATCAGAAAAAGATACAAATTGGACTGATCGAAACGGATGAGCAATGTCATAAACTGTGGGAAACGATGCAAGCATGGACATTCCACAAAGAACTGGTTAAGACAAGGAAGTTTGATTAAAATGTATATGGACTTGAATGAACCAATGAGAGAGAATCACGCCATAGAGATGCAACATTTTTAATCAGTAAGCTAGAATTAGGGTATAAGAAGACCTACTCTTGGTGGGGAGGGGTTAGATGCTGGAAAGAGGAGATGCTGTAGATGGGTGAAGTTGCGGTTGCTGATGCTGACGAGCTGATGGTGCTGCTGCTATTTTATATTTCTAGTTGAGTATAAGATGCTGCTTTTGGAGAACCTTTTTACTCCTGTTAGATTTTTCATTTAGAGCTATTAGATTTTCAAAGACAGATAGATTGATCTTTTGGAGTTCTTGCTGTAACAACTTTATTTTTCCGTCTAATAGGTATGCATTGCAATTTCAATTTATTCTTATAATGATGATAAATGTAATGATCTGAATAATAAGCTTAAACTTATTTCTTGCTTCAAAACTTTATATAAACTTTATTATTCTTTAAACAAATGACTCAATGATTCTTTAGCTCAATAATTAAGGTAAAATGTTAAAGAGTTTATTGTGATTGAGCTGGTCTTAATCACCATCAACTGATTCCTACTAGTTGGTCCATCGACCAATGAGCGGAATACCTTAAAAGCAATGAGAAACATTATGTCGTGTTAAAAAGAGGTATCCCGTCTCCTTCCAGCGAATCGTTTTCTCCTAGGTTAAGGACGGAGGAAATCCAGGGAATAAATGAGTAAGTGAATGTATATGCGGTGTTATGGGCCCCACCGTCATATGGATATAGTTTGTGTGTTGGAGGAATAGTTGCACCTGGATGACCGAGTCATATAGGAGAAGAATTTTTATTGTTAGCGCTGGATCAGCGACGGCTTCCATGCCTTCTCGAAAGTTGCGTCTGGCGGTGTTGGGCTCGCTGGATAGGGAGAGGATGAGCTGGGTGTCGTCTGCGTATGACACGATGTTGAGTCCGTAGGTTCTGACGATGGGGGCGATTGGAGCCATGTAGACGTTGAAGAGCGTTGGGCTGAGGGAGGAGCCCTAGGGGACTCCGCAGGTGGTAGGTGTGGGGTCCGAGAGGAAAGGGGGGAGTCTGACCCGCTGCATCCTGCCGGAGAGGAAGGAGCGGATCCAGTCGAGGGCCTTGTCCTGGATTCCTGCGTCGTAGAGTCTGCGTATTAGGGTGCGGTGGGAGACTGTGTCGAACGCCGCTGATAGGTCGAGGAGGATGAGGGCTACTGTTTCTCCTTTGTCCAGTAGGGTGCGGATGTCGTCTGTTGCGGCGAGGAGGGCGGTTTCCGTACTGTGGTTTTTTCTGAAGCCGGATTGGGAGGAGTCGAGGATGTTGTGTTCTTCAATGAATGTGGCGAGTTGGCTGTTGATGGCTTTCTCGATGACTTTCGCTGGGAACGGGAGCAGGGAGATGGGTCTGTAGTTTTTGAGGTCGGTGGGGTCCGCTGAGGGTTTCTTTAGGAGGGTGTTGACCTCGGAGTGTTTCCAGTCATTGGGGAACGAGGCGGTCGCCAGGGAGCGGTTTATGATGTGGCGGAGCATGGGTTCGATGGTGTCGGCGGCTCTGTTGAAGATATGGTGGGGGCAGGGGTCCGTGGGGGCCCCTGAGTGGATTGAATTCATTGTCTTCAGTGTGTCTTCGGTGGTGAGGGCTGTCCAGTCGTCAATCGCTGGTTTCCGGGTGTCGGGGGTGGTTTCCAGACTCCCCATGCCAATCACGATGCTGCATGACAGCAGCGTTGTGATTGGTCTGAGTGCTGTGGTTCAGCGCTCAGAGAGGGACTGGGAGGCTGTGCATGATCTCCACCCAGGCTGTGTAATACAGCCAGTGGAGAACATGCAAAGGGCTCATGACTGTTTGGCTGGCCTGAGACAGCCGGCCAAACATTCATGCCCTTTAAGGTGACGCAGCTACCACTCCTCCTCCCTCTGGGTCACGGGAGCCCAGCCCTGCCTAACCTGGCTGCAACTACAATACTAAAAGAAAAATGATAATAATGTTTCGTTATTAGCATTTTATTTTTTCCTTTGCACTGCTTTAAAGCAGTGAGGCGACACTCCTCCGCCTTAGCGGAGAAGCCGCTGCTAATTTCTGACACAATCATCCTCCCTATCAATAGTTTCTTCTCCTCAACTCCTCTTCCCAGTTCAATTGGCTTGGCTAATGCCCGTTCGCTGTTCTAACTAATAGAACAGTCTTTTCCAACAACAGAACTTGCCACTGATCAGTTAAAATGTTCACTATGCTAAGAATTTGGCTCGGTCTATACTCAAGCCTGCAAGGATGTACCAATTATGTTGAACAAGCTTACGTTGCCACCGCCTCTATTGTTAAGAAACTTTCCAGGAAGTATTTTACCAGGCTGGATTAGGAGTTCAAATGCAAACAAATTCTTTACTTCATGTCTTGAAAACATGATGACATTTTGCTTTGCTGGTAAATAAATAATATAACTTCGTCTTAGTTCTGCACAGGGGAATTGCACTAGGTTCATCATTGCTTTTTTACTATGGATTTGCGCGTGATATATAGTAGACTTGCACGTGTGCACACGTTGTACAATTTCCACCGGTCTATAAATAAATCACATTTTTATCTATGCGTTATAACACCATTATGAATTTTAACAATGGGTTTTAACAATGATTGTCCTTATGTATTCTATCAATTTTTTTAGGTCTTCATTATGAAAAATCTTTCTCTGATTTATGTGATGTTTGATTTCAGAATAGCTTTTTTCTTGAACGGCCTGAAGACGTATATTACTGCTAATCACACTGGCAAAACAAGTCTTAGATTAAAAACACTTCTATTAATTTTTTGAGTTCTATCACTTCTTATGGAAAGACATGAAGGCCAAATTTACTAGCATTTTATAAAATTGATGCAAACCGGCGCAAAGCGTTTTGAATTGAGATGTAAATTCCATATCCCTAAAGTGGTAAGTGGACATAATATCGATTTTTTAATATCGAAGTGTAATTTTATCGAGTTTCAAATATCGATAGTAATAAATATCAATGTTTAATATTTCGATGTTCATTATATCGATTTAGGGGCCGATTCCGATTCGGGCCGGAAATCTCTCCGACCGAGCCGGTCCCGGAGAGATTTCCGACCGAATCGGACTCTAGCAGTCCGACCGAACGAGTACGATGCGCACGTATGCTATCGGACTCGATTCGGTCGGACTCCCATTGAAGTCAATGGGAGCCAGTCGTACGACGCGTACACGGGCTCCCATTGACTCAATGGGCACGACGCGAACAAGGGCGCCCCCTACAGCGTGTTTGCGTCGATGCGGGTCGCGCCGTACATGCACGTGTAGGCATGGGTCCCCACTGTGTGCGACTCGCGTGCCTACGCTTCCAGGGGGGTCCGACACGGACCCCCAAAGTGCGGCTCCGACAGCTTCTTGGAGCCGGACTGCGCGAGTCGGTCGGAGCGGTCGCGATGCGCTTCGTACTTACCCGGCCGGGGAACGTCTCCATAGCGCGGTGCGAGTCGTCCCCGTGTGAGTCGGTCAGAGCGGTCAGGTCCTGCGTACGAGTCGGTCGGAGATTTCGCGAGCGCACGCATCGTACTAGCTCGCCCGGACGCACGTACGATTCGGTCGGGAAATAGGGCTCTGAATCGGATCCGGTAAAACCGAATCCGATTCGGAGCCCTACCGGCCGAGATCGGAATCGGCATCGGCCCCTTTGTGTGTTGCTAAAAATATCGTTGTGAGAAATGTCGTTTGTTAAAATATCGTCATGCAAATATATCGTTTTACTTTTTTTATTATTATGTTATATGTTTGTTAATGTTTTAATAATAGTTAATTTATGTTATACATTTTTTTAATTGTAATATTATTTTTAGGAGTGGGATGTTGGGTTTATAGGGGATAAGGGTGGGGAGTGTTTTAAAAATTTGATGAAAAATTATTTAAAATATTATAAAATTAATTTTAAATTGTTTTTTAGGAGCGGGATGTTGGGTTTATAGGGGATAAGGGTGGGGAGTGTTTTAAAAAATTTGCGAAATAAATTTAAAAAATCAAAAATTTTAAAAGTACATTTTTAATTAATTTTTAAGAGCAGGATGTTGGGTTTATAGGGGATAAGGGTGGGGAGTGTTTTAAAAAGTTTGTGAAATAAATTAAAAAAATTAAAAAAAATTAAAGTAAATTTTTAATTAATTTTTAAGAGCAGGATGTTGGGTTTATAGGGGATAAGGGTGGGGAGTGTTTTAAAAATGTGTGAAATAAATTTAAAAAATGTAAACTTTTTAAAATAAATTTTTAATTAATTTTTAGGAGCAGGATAAGGGTGGGGAGTGTTTTAAAAAATTTGTGAAATAAATTAAAAAAATTAAAAATTAAACAAATTAATTTTTAATTAATTTTTAGGAGTGGGATGTTGGGCTTATAGGGGCTAAAGGTGGGGAGTGTTTTAACAAAATGAAAAAAAAAAAAATTATATTATTAAAAAAAATAATAATTTAGTAGTGGGATGTGTTTATAGGTAATTAAGGTGGGGATTGTTTTTTTAAAAATGTAAAACAAAATTACAAATTGTAATTTTTTTTAATTTAAAATAAATATTATCAGATTGAGATGTAGTGTTAATAGGGGATAATTTTCATTAAATTTTTAAACTAAAGAAAAAAATATTTAAATTTTTTATTTAGTATTTTTGCAATTGTTCATTTTTTAATCATAAGAGTTATTTTCTATTGTTACTGGATTATGTATCTAAATTTGTTTAGAATATTTAAAAAAAATAATAATACATTTAAAATTTATAAAACAAAATGAATATTTGTTATTCATATAAGAAAATCATTTTCTTATTTTTTGTAGCTATTAAAAATATTTTGTATATTTTAATATTTTATAAATGTTTTGGTACAGTATTTAAAAAATAGGTTTTATGAGTTTTTAATATTTAAGAATAATATTTATTCAGTTAATACTGAGTAACACTTATTAAGAATTTAAGAAATTTTAATTGGGAATATTTAATTATATATGTTTAGTGTCCAGCACCTTCCCTGAATTAATATAGTTTGGAGTGGGAATAGTAAATTATATATGTTTAGTGTCCAGCATCTTCCCTGAGTTAATATAGTTTGGAGTGGGAATAGTAAATTATATTTGTTCACTGTCCAGCACCTTCCCTGACTTAACATTAATTGGAGTGGGAATAGTAAATTATATATGTTTAGTGTCCAACACCTTCCTGGACTTAATGTAGTTTGGAGTGGGAATAGTAAATTATATATGTTTAGTGTCCAGCATCTTCCCTGACTTAATATAGTTTGGAGTGGGAATAGTAAATTATATATGTTTAGTGTCCAGCACCTTCCCAGAGTTGATATAGTTTGGAGTGGGAATAGTCAATTATATATGTTTACGGTCCAGCACCTTCCCAGAGTTAATATATTTTTGAGTGGGAATAGTAAATTATATATGTTTAGGGTCCAGCCTCTTACTAGATTTAATATAAATTGGAGTGGGAATAGTGAATTATATATGTTAACAGTACAGCAATTTTTCTGAATTAATGTAGGGTCTAGTGGGAATGTTTAAAAATAATAATATAGGGGCCCATTACGATACCCGGCGTAAATAAAGCCGCCAGGCATGGAAGCGGCAAAAATCCGCCCGCACACACCGCCTGAACACCGACCACGCCATTACGATTACACAAACCGAATACCGCCATCGGCGGAAAAATCACACAAAATACCGCCCGCCAACGTCCGAGTCGGAGTCAAACCGCCCGCCACGGACGGAAACACGCACGACAACACAAAACCGCCCGCCCTCACGGCCGACACACCGCACGTGAAATTACGATCGCACCGACATGAGCGCGGAAAAACCACAAATATACCGCCCGCCAGCACAAACAACGCCGATGAGAATCGACACGGCAGAAGCCATGGCGCCAACGTACCTGCACAGAAACCATCCGCACACAAAACCAATAGCACACAACATGGCCAACAAGTCCACACAGCAAGGCATGCACAAATACACAAGCACAGTACACATCCCGAAAACACCCCCGGACAAAAAAAAATACAAAGGCCAGAACCCCAGACACAACACACCTGAAAACAACAGACCATTAGGACACACCCACATAGGTGAGTACAAAAGCAGCACTCCCACAGACCACAACCCCTTGCTACATTGCAAACCAGAGAGGAGAGGAGAGGACACAGTGACACAGCAAGGACAGCAGCACACCACAGAAACGCACACATCACTACCACCACCACCACCACCACCACCAAACACCACCACCACCAAACACCACCACCACCACCAAACACCGGCACCACAAACCCCCTGCACATTACACAACACACACCGCACCAGCACCACAAACACCATGGCACCACAAAGGATGCCCAAGTTCACGCCCATGGAGCTGACGGTCATGGTCGACGAGATCATCAAGGTGTACCCACAAATCTATGGGAACATGGTCCAGCACACACCACTAGCCACCAGAAACAGAATGTGGAACCGGATCGTAGACCAGGTCAATGCAGTCGGGACCCTGCCCAGGAACAGAGTCGAGATTAACAAACGTTGGAATGACGTCAAGAGCCTGGTCAAGAAGAAGGAGGGCAAAAACAGAGAGCTGGCTGCCGTCACTGGCGGAGGGAATCCCGCGCTCTTTAAGACCTTCAAAGCGTGGGAGGAGAAGGTGCGAGTCGTAATCCATCCGGAGATCCTCGCCGGATTAGCAGGGGGAGTGGAGGCTGGTAAGTACAAACTAATGTATACCAGCACACCGCTATGTACTCACATGCACTACCACCATGCCACAGCTCCCAGGGACAAACACCCCCATGTCCAGCACACAATACACAACACATCACACACACATGCAACAGACACTACCACACACAGCCCAAACCGAACAACTGTAAGATGCGTGGGGACATGTGTACACTAAGCCAGCCACGTAACCACCAACAGGTCCCCAAATATGCCAGAAGCGCCACAACGAGCACCCACCACACCCATGTGTCCGCCACAGCTGCACTAACCGACAAGTAACAGGTAAGTGGCAGGAACACAAAGTGCAGTGGGTGGGACGGTGGACAGCCCAAGTACAACACACACCAGGCCCCAGTCCCACAGCACAGCAAGGAGGAGCATCCCCCACACCCCACAGCCACGTGTCAGCCACCGCAGTGCACAACGACAGCCGAAAGGCAGACATCACGGTCCACAGCAATCGGTGTCAGTGGGTGTCCAGCCACCCCCACGACCCACAACACCCCCCACCCCCACAGACCTGCAACATGGAGCACCCCCGCTTAGAGCCATGTGGCATCCAGTACAGTGCACGCACGAACAACTTGCAGGTGGGAAACTGGACAGGGCTGGATAACTGGAGGCATGAGGACCATAACACGACCAACACATGGGACATGTCACGTAGCAGACGAACACGCAGCACCGCCCACCGTCACGAACAAGTGAACAATGTGCACATGGACATGAACAACAGACTCACACCCCACATGACCCATCACAGACATAGCAACACCCAAGGAGCCACGTCTGCATGCACAAGCCACACTGAATATAGTCCCACACGGCAGCCACTGTGCAACTCATCACACACAACCGAAACACCATTGAAGTCCTGTCCATGTAGCCCCTACTGCCTGTCAACCACACACCCCACAACTACGCCTATGTAAGACAAACAACACTAGACGCAACAGAGCGGAACAACATAAATGCACACGAACACCACTGAACCCATCAAACACACAGACACACCATGCACAAACAACATACCATCCATCCCATCCGTCAGCCCCAGTCTCATGAAAGGCATGTCATCCGCACAGCTGCCACACATACAGCAGTCACGCTAAGATACATGCCCATGACCAACCATGTGCCAGAAGTCAATGAAGTGCACGACACACTGTGAGCAACAACACACAACATGGGCCACACCCCCCGAGCACTGCAGTGATGCACATGGCACAGGGCAGCACGCACACCAAGGAGATGGGACAACTGCAATACGTTGGCTGGCACACAACCATCACTCACTCATAACGATGCGTCCAATGCCATGGCCAGTAATCACAACAGACAGCAAATATGCAGGCCATGTCAAGCATGCACACACCTCAAACCATGCACTGTCATGCTGCCACAACACATGTCACGTTCGGCACCCATGGCTCACAGCATGTACCCCAAAAGCATATCCCCTCCCAAATGCGAATCTGGGGCATAGCCCCCATGTTGCCATATGCGTTCCTAAGCGTTCCATTTGAACCCCAAAAGCATATCCCCTCCCAAATGCGAATCTGGGGCATAGCCCCCATGTTGCCATATGCGTTCCTAAGCGTTCCATTTGAACCCCAAAAGCATATCCCCTCCCAAATGCGAATCTGGGGCATAGCCCCCATGTTGCCATATGCGTTCCTAAGCGTTCCATTTGAACCCCAAAAGCAAAGTACAAACCAGACCCAGGATGGGCCAGGAGCCCGCATACACCAGAGTCACAATAAGTAGGGGCACAGCAACACACCCATCGGCATGGCCAATCCGTCCCATGCCACATGTGCACAGCACACAGTCCCATTGCCAGGCACACACAACTACAGATGCTACAGCCACACACACGCCTCCGGGAAACCCATGTACGAGATTGCACGAACTGTCAATGTCAGACGACAAATACATACTTCGCCAGGTGCAACACAATAACAAATCTCATTCTCTCCACAGGTGACGAACTGCTGGATGCTGGGGATGGAGCCAGCAGCCAGCACAGCCAGCCTACAAGCCCCCAACGAGGACACACGGATCTGGAGGATCTGTCCTCCTCTTCGGACACGGACAACCAAGCAGGCCCATCTGGTGTGGCAGGGCCCAGCCGCTCCCCAGGACCCCTCCTACCCACCAACCCATCATCCAGGGCTGCTGAACATTCCCAGCCCCCTGCTGCCACTGTCGTTGCGGCCACACCCACGGTCATTGTGGCCACTACCACTGCCGCAACCGCCACCATCGCCGCACCGACCACCACCGCCGCCACCACCGCCACGTCTTCGCTGGCACCAGCCCCAGCGCAGGTGGTGGCCCGGACGACTGGATCCACCCTGGGAGCCACAGCGAGGACCGTGGTGAGCAATGTGGCTAGTGGGCAGGCCGGTGGCAGCAGGACTGGTAGGAGGAGCAGGGTCAGGGAAACGCCAGCCTCCCCTGGGAGCCATGCCCTGCCTCACATGGCCAGAGTCCTTGGGGCCTATGAAGAGGCCCAAGGACAATGGGTCCGGTCTGCTTCAGACACGCGTGAGGTGCTGGGGGTGCTGAGGTCCATGGACGCCCGTATGGGCCAAATCGTGGACCTCATGGGACAGCTGGTGGTGGCGGTGAGGTCACAGCCAGGGACAGCAGCTCCCCTCCGCCACCACCTGCCGGGGCGCAGGGTGGAGCAGCAGTGTCCAGTTCCCCTGCGTCCACAGCCAGTGATCACACCTCAACCACCAGCATGTCGCAAGCAGGCACCCCCTCGCAAACGTGGAAGGGGCCGTCCGAAGAGGAAACAGATCTCCCGGGAGGACTTCGCACGCTCCAGCCGCAAGTGAGGCAGCCAGCCAGCCTTCTGCCAGCCTTCCTTGACCAGCCACTGCATTGACTTGGACTACGATCCCACTCCACACAGCCATCTGGATGGCATGTGTGTGTTGGACTATGGACATAGAACCAGTGGGTACACCCTGATCATCACGCAGCCATGACCGACAGCTCATTGTCACTGCACGCACCACTTTTGTCATCACCTTACACACAATCACATGTCACAGTTAGTAATAAATGCACCTTTTTCACTAACTGCTGTTTGTGCCCTGTGTTTTAATTGTACGGAATACAACGGCCACCTTGGGCGGAAAGGCACCTGATGCGTGGCATGGCAATGGAACCGGAGGGCCTGTAGGGACCTAGGGGTGGGAGACAGAACAGGAGCACATTCAATGAGTGTGTCACACACCCATCACACAGTACATGTCAACAACTACAAGCAATGTACACACATCGCACAGAGCAATAGGGCACAATGCCACAGCCACCAACAGTGGCATACTACCCTGGCCATGGAGCGTTGACACACAGCACGCAGTGAACAAACGGCCACCCTGACACAGCACACACACACCTGCACAGATACAGCCACATCAGCCGTCGTACATGGACACTCACCGTCAAGTGAAGTAGCGGGCGATGAGCTGCTGGCGCACATTCCCAGCTTCCTCCTCTCCGCTGTCCTCCTCACTCGAGCTGTCCTGGTCTGCGGGCTGGGGCCCTGGTTGATCTCCGTCATCCACGATGAGGGGGATCTGCTTCCGAATGGCCAGATTGTGCAGCATGCAGCACGCCACCACTATCTGGCACACCTTCTGTGGGGAGTACGCCAACGCACCCTCGGTGCGGTCCAGGCACCTGAACCTGGACTTGAGGAGGCCAAAGGTACGCTCGACCACACGTCTGGTCCTCCCATGTGCCTCATTGTAGCGATCGTCTGCTGGGGTGCGAGGATTCCTCAATGGACTGAGCAGCCATGCCCCATTCGGATACGCAGAGTCACCTGGGTGTGAGGGACACAGAGAACCGTTGCAATTCCAACTGGACAGGGGACAGCATCGCACAACCAGCACGCTACACCACTCCACATACTCACCGACAATACAGGCACGATCCTGTTGCATATTGGACATCAGTCGTGGCAAGATGCTGTTGCGCATTATGTGTGCGTCATGGGCCGAGCCTGGGAACTTTGCACACACGTGGGTGATCACCATGTCCGCAAGGCACACCACTTGCACATTCAGGGAGTGCGTGTGCTTCCTGTTGCGGTACAGGTGCTCAGTGGCCTGTGGTGGAACAAGGCCGACATGTGTGCAGTCAATGGCTCCAACGACGTGTGGGATTCTGCCAAGGGCATAGAATGCACCCTTCACTGCCGCCAATTCACGAGCCCTGGGGAAGCGGATGTACCTGTTTCGGTACAGCATCATGGCTGCCAGTACATCCCTCAGCACCTTGCTGAACATGGGCTGGGACATCCCTCCTCCAATGCCCACTGTGTGCTGGAATGACCCAGTGGCGAAGAAATGCATGGCGGCCATCACCTTAGCCGTGGGGGTGACAGCAGTCGGATACACCCTGCGGGGACGGAGATGGGGCTCTAACATGGCACACAGTCGATGCAGGGTTGAGCGGCCAAAACAAGTGGGACCTGTGGCACGAGGGGATATGAGACAGTAGTAGGTGTCAGCACTGCACCCTATGTACAGCACTGTACGGATCACACCTCCCGAAACATTGACAGGTGTCCACATTGACAGCCCCATGCCAAGACGGCTGTGTGCTTGCAGTCACACGTCACAGGTGAGAGGTTACATTGCACGTGCCAGGTGGCAGTCGTACATAGTGGGAGCTGGCATGTGTGTGCATGTGTCTCCTGTTCAGGATCCACCAGATGGGCGCTGACTCTGTACTGACCATTGGACACAGCATGTTCCGTGGAAGGCTTGTGTGTGTGGGATGGTGGCACTGGATGTGCCTCCGTTGGGTGGGGGCCATGCACAGGGCGGGTACGTCGATGATTGCGCATTGTTGGTCACGGTGGGTGCACCCACTAAGATGTGTTGCCCTGTGTTCAATTCCTATGTCCGCATGATGATGGACTGTGGATGTGGGCAGACTACACATTGGTCGATGTGCTGTCTATATGCATGTGCCTTCACACCAGGCACAGCTGCCCCTGCACATGTGACCCCTGCTGGACTCGCTGCTGGGTCTGTGGAGCTGATACACCTTCTGCGCGTGGGGCGGGCAGCTCTCCTCACTTCCCTCATTGCGCATGTCATGTCTTTGCCGCAGGTGACATGGATCATGGAGGGCCCACATGTACGCGTGGGTAGGCTACACATGATTGTTCACTGGTCGCCACCCCCAGTCAGTGTTTCGAATGGGAAGGTTGTCGTGCTGGTGGTATGTTCGATGTGGCGGATGGGCGGGCCTAGGTGCGGGCTTACATTCCGGACATGGGGGGTAGTTGGATTGGCGACTAGTTGCAGTACACACGGGACACGTCTCTTCCTTTCCACATCTGGGTCATCCCTTGTACTAACTGACAGTGATACAGTCATCTTCGCCCCAGCCCTCATGTCCTCCCCTCGCTCCCCCAATATGCATGCTCACCTGCGAGGCTAGCGCTTGCACAGGCAGCCCCAAGCTCGCACCAGAGAGGGCAAGGAGTGTATGTGTGGGTCCAGTTGCACGAGTGGGCTGTCTCAGGGTATGATGTGTGGCGGGACGCCGTCCACCTGCGTGGTGCCCCAAATGGAGACCCGGCCTGCATGGACTATGCATCACAGTCTTCGCCTTCCGGATCCGCCACCTGCGACACCCAGTGGCTGTGGCTGCCCTTGCGGCCAGGCCGCGTCCGTCTGTGGCTGATGGCCCACACATTCACTCTTTGGCCTCTCTGGGGAGGGCTCAGGGGTGGTGGCGCACGCGCTTGCACTTAGTCGCAATGGCATGTGGCGTGGTTGGTATGATGGGCAATGGATGGGATGGTGCGAGCCACCTCCCGTGACGTCAGTGCTGCTCGTGCTGTGGTGCGTCCCCCTACACTTCCATTTGACTTTTTGCCATGCTGGACGTTGAGGTTCTATTGCCTGCGTGATATGACCAGGAGGAGCGCGAGGAGACCTCTCACACACCATGCTCCACTGCCATCCCGTGCCCTGTATCGCCTGTGCGGATTGACTATGTTGGGGTTACACCTGGTCGACTGGGGCTGTGTGTGCCTTGTCAAGGGGCATGGCGGGCGCACAACAGGATCCAGCTTGTCCACAGAGGGTGGGCTGAGGTGCGCCTGGTACCGCTTTGTACGTGTGCCCGGCTGCTGTGCACACACGTGTTCACTCCCCCCGACAGGTGTCCTCTCACAATGCCCAGGGAAGCGGTGGTGTACTGTTCATGACCCCTCCCAACACGGCGTGCTCCAACTTGGCATGTGCGCATCTACCCGTCGCACCCACCCACCTGAGCACTGCGTCCATACGACTTCACACGACACATGTGTGTCTTCCACAGTAGTGCTACTCATTTGCGTTGACATCCAATACCAGTGGACTACATGGTCATGTCACGACTGCCGTGTACTTCACATACTCTCATCCTCTCTCATTCGTACTTGTGAAATGAGTCAGCGGAGACAGTTTTGGTTTCAAACATTATATTGAGTCTTCTGTCCTCTGTGATGCAGTATAGTGGACACTACTGGCAGCGGAATACATGTTGAGGATATACTGAGCATGATTACAAATTGGATAGGGTGTGGGGTTACATGTGATTGGCTGTTGCATGTGGGATGTGGGCTTCAGAGTTACATCTGCTTGGCCAAGGCTGTGCTAATGTACATTTACGTATAGCTGCGGAGCTGCGGACTTTGACACAGACGGTATACATGTAGCCTACCAGTCCGCTCAGCATCATGGGCACAGTCCATCTCAGTTCCATGTGACAGGTTTGCTGCGGTTGTTCCTCATGCACGCGTGCATGTGAGATGACATCAGGGCATGTGCTTGCGTGCATGCAGCGGCGTGCCACTTGTTGTTGCACTGTGGTGGTTACTGGACATGTCACAGTCACTGGGGTCGTGTTGTTGTTGTATGCACTTGTCGTCCATGCAAAGGTCCTGGTATGGGATTCCCGGGGCGGGGGTGGGAGGGGTGCAGCACCCACAGACTCCAGGCGACCTATTCATGTCCACTGAGCGGTGTGTGTGTCCATGTGCGCTGGATCCATGTCGTGTCCTGGTTGTTCGTGCAGTTCCGTCCATGTGGGTGCGATACACAGAGCCCATGCCACTGCCTCCCACGATGCATGCGGTGTTCCTGGATGTGATGGGGAACAGTGTGCATGTCCCGGTCATATCCGATGTCATGGCGATGTCGTTGATGGTGTGGTTACAGTTGCCGGTCGTTTGGTATGGCTGTTGTGGTGGTGACTGTCCAGTCCGTGCGGAAGCTGAGCATGGGTGCGGGGTTGGACTTCATAGGTCACTCGGGGAACCTGCGTTGTGGTCCGACGTATTTACAGGTTGTCAGGTATGCGATGCCGTCCAGCAGGGCTTCCATGTCATTGGTGGTGTACATGTTTGCCAGCCAATGAAGCGGATGGTGGCTCTCAAGGTGTTGTTCGTAAGTTGTCCCTTGGAGGACCATGATGGGGCATGCTGGGTGACATTCGATGTAGCTGTTCTCGATGATCCGTCGTGTGGAGGCACAGTGGTCCCATTTCAGTGCGGGTGCGATGTTGGCCACATACGCCATGCCCCCATAGGCAGAGCAGGCCCTGTCGTGTGCGTCCAGAGGGAGGAGTAGTGGTAGCAGGTCCGCCTTCAGACATGCCGGGTTGGAGAGGCATATCTCGACGGGATGCTGGTAGGGACACCTCCGACAGTAGAAGACGGGCATGACGCAGCTGAACAATGTGATGCGGTAAGTCAGTCGGTAACTTACGTTCAGCAGGGACAGGAGATCGCATCCCAATGTATGTATCGTGTTGGTTTTGTACAGCTTGAGCTGTTCGGCGTAGTTGGGTAGGTGTGTTGCGGTTGCCATTTCGCAGCGGTTCGTTGAGATGGCGTGCTCCGGCTGTGTGTGCAGTCTGCAATGTGCACGCTCCGGGGTTGCTGTGAGCTCTGTGTAGTCGTAGGGAGACAGGACTTGTGTTCTGTTGGCTTGTTTGGAGGACACGGGCCCTCTTCCCACATGCTTCTCAGACAGTTCAAGGTCAGTGCTGTGTGACTCCTTCCAATTAACTTGCATGTGGCCGACATGGGGGAGTGTTTTCTTCTTTCTTCCCCGTCCGTTGTGTGCTTCTGTGATATGCGCTATCTGCCCTGTGGTCGGTCTCCTCGGCATGCCTGTGTTGGTCTATTCTTGGACAATGGCTGTATTCACCGGCTTCTGTCGTAGGGCTGTGGTTTCGGAGTTGGAATGGAAGGTCATTCAGTGCTGTCTGCTCTCCCTTGTGTGGGCGGCAGGCTGCCTTTCCGCTCTGCGTTGGGCCTTGTGTGTGGATGTTATTCTTGGGCCACCTGTTGTCGGTCCCCGGGCTCTTTGGTGTTCCGTTTCATATGTCTTGTTCATATGTGCAGGGTGGTATGGGTTTTTCAGTGTGGTACTGGCGTTCCTCTTCCCGAAGGGGCCCTGCTTCTCCTAGCTGGTGTTGCCGCCGCTGTGTGCTACGCCATGTTTGTTACACTGGGGTGTGTCCTGCTGTTGCGTGACTTCACTGACATGTGTGCGTCGGTTGTGTGGCGTTGGGTGTTGTCCGTGAATTGGGCGTTGGGGACATGTCTGTGGCAGGCCTGTCACGTGTCATGTGCGTTCGGGGTGGGGCTGATGTGTGTGCTGCTTGGTTGTATCCCTGTGTCTGTGTGCGACGCATGCATGGCGCTGCGGTTGGCCTCTGCGTTGTGCGCATGTGTGGCGGCATCATCGGCGCTTTGTGGCCGTGACGGGGTGGTTGGTTCCTAGTCCCAGGTGGTGTGTACACATGTGTTCCGCGATGTTAGGATTTGGCCTGTGTGTCATATGTGGATGCAATGGTGGATGTGTAGTGTACACGCGCTGGTGGGGGGTTGTCCGCTTTTTCCGCCCTTGCACTGTGTGCGCTGTTTGCGTGCACTTGTTGTGTGTGTGCCTACCTGCGTCTCCGCGGTACGTTGCGTCCTTGGTGGTGCATCAGCAGAAGCATGGGAAGGGCCTGCAGTGCTGGATTCATGCCCGGGGTGCCGCTTCTTCGTTGTCCGTGCTCTGCGTCCGTGTTACCGCTTCGGTTTGTCGTACGGTATCTCTTGGCCGTGGGAGCCGTTTGTTTGCGGCATCGTAATTTATGCGCCGGGCGGGACGTGTTTCGTCGGACGGTGTGTGTCAGTTGGGCTGCGCCGCTACGTGTACGGGCGCACTTTGATGGCGGACGGTGTTGCTGGCTTGCCGGCGGTGTTTGGCCTGCTTTTCGCATCGTAATTGGGCGGGCGTGTGGACTGCTGCGTGCCGGCGGTAACTGGTGGTTTTTGCATCCGCCAGCACGGCGGTTGTGCTTCCGCCCGCCATCGTAATGGGCCCCATAGTTTGTATTATCAAATATAATATATTTAGACATATTTATTATAATAATATACTTTATAAAATATATTGATGTAATATAAATATTTTAATACATATACAAGGTTTCAAAAATGTCAAAAAAATCATGAAACATGTTATTATTTTATTGATATCTTTATTTATTTTCAAACATTAAGAAATAAAAAGAAATAGCATTTTATTTTATTAAGTGTATTTATTATATATTGTTAGACATAGAAAAAAAAGACAATTTTTATTTTTTACATATTATATATTTTGTACATATGTATACATTTATATATAATATTTTTGCAAACTTAGGGGACTATTATGATGGTGGGCGGATCGCCACCGCCTTCCAACACACCCCACCGGATGGCCTTTTACCCCCCGCCATGCTAATGCGGGGGGAACCGCGGCGGACGGAAAGACCATCCGCCGCTTTTCCGCCGGTAGGCAATCGTCCTGATTGCCTACCGGGCGGAAAAGGCCCATAATATGGTGGCGGTGCCTTGCAGGCACCGCCATCCATATTAGCATGTGGCATTTTCAATGCCTTTCCATGGCGGAGAGTTTGCCATGGAAAGGCATGCGGTTTTCACATCAGCGGCCCGTTGCGTGTCCCCAGGGGGGGGGGGGCTGGAGGGCTGGAGGGCTGCACTTGGGGGGTGCATGGACAAGGTGGCAGGCACCGTGCGGTGCCTGTCACGTTGTGCATGCCAATGCACAACATGCATATATTGCATTGTGGCGGGTGCTGCTTACAGCACCGCCCGCCGCAATGCAATATATGCGGGATGCCACCACCACCATGGCGGTGGCATGCTAATTGCCATTGCGGGATCGCCGCACCTCTTGCGGGCGGTCCCGTTTGCTGTTAGAGTGGCGGGAGGACTGTGTCCGCCCGCCATAGTAATAGACCCCTTAATTTTAAACATTATTAAACTTTTTATTACAGTTATGTACATTTTTTTTTTAAATGATGTAGTTTTACATTGCTTTTTAAACATTTTTTCACAAAAAATATTTTTCAATAACAGTGATACATTATTAATTTTATTCTAAACATTGATTACATTATTACATATGCACAGAAGGGAGATGAGAGGCAATATGAATTGATAGCAAGTAAAACGATGCAATGTATATAGGTTGAAAAACAATCAATAGTCGTTTGTTGAAGTCTTTGTGAGTTTTTATTTCAAATGCGCATTTGAAATAAAGACTCACAAAGACTTCAACAAACGACTATTGATTGTTTTTCAACCTGTATACATTGCATCGTTCTACTTGCTATCAATTCATATTGCCTCTCATCTCCCTTCTGTGCATGTTTCTATTTGTGGTCAAGTGGCAGCTGACCATTTGAGGCGGGCAATATCCATATATCACGTGACTGAACTAGGTAGTGCAGTTTTCTATAACCCGGTGTCAGGGACTGTCCGGGACTATGGGGCCGATTCCGATTCGGGCCGGGAAATATACCGACCGACTCGGTACGGGAATATAGTCCGACCGACAAGTGCCGGCGCTGCCCGACCCGCGTAGTATGATGAAATGCATGTGAATCACGACCGACTCGTACGGAACACAAGCCGAACGACCGAACCGCACGGAAACCAGCTATCCGGCTGGGAAACCACGCGAATCGAACCGACCGACACACACCAGGAATGAACCCGACCGAAACGTACCTGCGAACTCCGACCCGCGCAGTACGATGCAATGCGTGGAAAACCAGACCGAGTCGCACGGAGCCCAAGCCGTACGACCGACACGCATACAAAACCCAGCCGAAGCAACCAAATACTCCGCGACCGAAGCGTACGCCGCACATGAAACCTAGCAGAAACACAGCGTGAACGACTCAGAGAAGCTCGCACGAGACAACTGCAGCGTCCTACTTGGTCAGAAGAACGTCTCCTACATGCACAAAAAATACAAAGGAAAAAATACAAAAAAAAGGGCCAAACAAGCAATTACAAAGCCAATAAATACTGGGGGGGGGGAACCTGGAACAAAGACACACCCACAACTCCACCCATATAAAGGCCACAAATCCCTACCATGATCCTTTGCAAATTCAACTGACCTGCCAGCACAGAACACCATCAGACAGCAACCACAGACACACTCACAGCTCATCCATCACACAAGCCACACACCATTAGCACCTCACCAAATAGCACCCTCACATACACCCAGCAAAACCTACACTCACACACCCTCACTTGCACACACACACACACACACACATCAATCACCACCACCACCCATCACCATGCCCCCAAAGAAGAATCCAAAGTTCCTAGACAGTGAATTGGAAGTCCTGGTAGATGAGATCCTCAGGGTAGAGCCACAGTTGTTTGGTACATTGGTCCAACAGACCCCCATGTCGCAGAAAACCAAGATGTGGGAGAGGATCGTCGACAGGGTGAACGCACAATCACCATGTTTGCGCACAAAGGAAGACATCCAGAACAGGTGGTATGATGTGCGCAGGAGGGTCAAGGACCTACTAAAGAAGGATTACATCTTGAGTCAGCGCACCGGCAGTGGCCCTCCTGCCAAACCACTATACCTCAGGCCCTGGGAGGAGAAGGTGCGGGCCATCCTACCACCAGTGAGCGTACCTGGACTATCAAACATCCCAGAGCCTGGTGAGTACACAACAAATATACACAATATTGTGTGACAATACACACACATCACTGTCAAGGGGATAGTCAAACCATGCACCCTTAGCAAATCCACAGGAACCAAAAGATAATCACCCCAAGATTTGTCTGTCAGTCAGATAAACACAATACATGCCATCTCATAGTGATATGTAACTGTGTCATGACATGTACAAACCTAACTACAAATAAAGCAAGGCAGTGGCACAAATATAACCAACAAACACAGTTAGATATTTTGCCACCACTAGAACACCACATCACAGGGAAGCTCACTGAAAGGAAGGAATTCTGTGTATGCTGGTGAAGTCAGTGTAGCCAATAGCATGATGGGAGTTGTAGTCACAGATATTGGTCACCCTCACAATTGGCCCATCAACACCACTCTGAACCATGCTCACATCACAGGGAGTGGAAAAGGACTGACAAGATGGCTGACACTGGGTACTGCTGTGGGGAGCTCAAGGCCCTGCTGGGAACTGTGCAACAACCAACAGCAGGACACCACTGACTGACATCCTGAAAGCCAACTTGCACTCCCTGCAATGGAAGCACGTTCCATGGTGGGATATCTGGCTGGGTGGGAAGGAGGACTGACAGCTCTGACCATAGTTACAAGCAGCTTTTCCCACACACCCCTTAACACAAACTCCACATAACCCACCTGGGAGAATGCAATGCCTCACACTCCAATTAAATATCCCACAAAGAACCACTACCCTGGGTTATGCTGTGTGAAGCACAGGGACACTCTTGGGACTTGTAGCCAAACAAACGCCAGGACCACACTGTCAGCCATCCTGTCAGCACAGGCACACTACCCCACAGGGAAGCAGAGTCAAAAGGAAGGAAGTATGGGCATGCTGGGAAGGGGGGTGTAGGCAATAGCATGATGGGAGTGGTAGTCACAGCTTGACATCCCCCACCCACATGGCCCAGCAAGCTCACACTGAAGCATGCACACACCTCACAGGGAGTGAAAAGCCACTTCAAAGATGTCTGACACTGGCCACATCTGTGGGGAGCACAAGGCCCTGCTGGGAACTGGGCACCAACAAACAACAGGACCACACTGTCAGCCATCTTGCCATTGCTGTCACACTCACACACAGTGAAGTCCACTCAAAAGGAAGGAAGTATGGGCATGCTGGGAAGGGGGTGTAGGCAATAGCATGATGGGAGTTGTAGTCACAGATATTGGTCACCCTCACAATTGGCCCATCAACACCACTCTGAACCATGCTCACATCACAGGGAGTGGAAAAGGACTGACAAGATGGCTGACACTGGGTACTGCTGTGGGGAGCACAAGGCCCTGCTGGGAACTGTGCAACAACCAACAGCAGGCCACCACTGACTGACATCCTGAAAGCCAACTTGCACTCCCTGCAATGGAAGCACGTTCCATGGTGGGATATCTGGCTGGGTGGGAAGGAGGACTGACAGCTCTGACCATAGTTACAAGCAGCTTTTCCCACACAGCCCCTTAACACAAACTCCACATAACCCACCTGGGAGAATGCAATGCCTCACACTCCAATTAAATATCCCACAAAGAACCACCACCCTGGGTTATGCTGTGTGAAGCACAGGGACACTCTTGGGACTTGTAGCCAAACAAACGCCAGGACCACACTGTCAGCCATCCTGTCAACACAGGCACACTACCCCACAGGGAAGCAGAGTCAAAAGGAAGGAAGTATGGGCATGCTGGGAAGGGGGGTGAAGGCAATAGCATGATGGGAGTGGTAGTCACAGCTCGACATCCCCCACCCACATGGCCCAGCAAGCTCACACTGAAGCATGCACACACCTCACAGGGAGTGAAAAGCCACTTCAAAGATGTCTGACACTGGCCACATCTGTGGGGAGCACAAGGCCCTGCTGGGAACTGGGCACCAACAAACAACAGGGCCACACTGTCAGCCATCTTGCCATTGCTGTCACACTCACACACAGTGAAGTCCACTCAAAAGGAAGGAAGTATGGGCATGCTGGGAAGGGGGGTGTAGGCAATAGCATGATGGGAGTTGTAGTCACAGATATTGGTCACCCTCACAATTGGCCCATCAACACCACTCTGAACCATGCTCACATCACAGGGAGTGGAAAAGGACTGACAAGATGGCTGACACTGGGTACTGCTGTGAGGAGCACAAGGCCCTGCTGGGAACTGTGCAACAACCAACAGCAGGACACCACTGACTGACATCCTGAAAGCCAACTTGCACTCCCTGCAATGGAAGCACGTTTCATGGTGGGATGTCTGGCCTGGGGGGAGGAGGAGTGCCAGCTCCGAATACAGCTACCAGCAGGCCCTTACACACACACCACTTCCACTAACTCCAAACAACACACTTGGGACCGTGCCCTACAAGAGAGTGAGTGAAAAGCCACTTCCAAGATGTCTGACAATGGTGCTCTGTTGTGGGGAGCACAAGGCCCTGCTGGGAACTGTGCACCACCCAACAGCAGGACACCACTGACTGACATCCTGAGAGTCAACCTGCACCCACTGCAAGTGTGGCATGCTTCATGGTGGGACAACTGGGCTGGGGGGAGAAGGAGGTCCGGATGTCAACCAAATACCACCAATGCTGGTCAGGCACACACCTCAACATCCACATAGAAATGCATCAGGTTGGCAGGACAATGAGCCACACCAATATCAACCTCTGACTGTGACAACTTAGGACAGTGCAATGTACAGGCCCGCATCCAGAGGTACAGTCACAACTGTCATGTGTTTGAACCAGTGATGCCTGCAGAAACATAACATACATTGTGTGTCTCTTCCAAAAACAGGTGATGATGGGGACACAGCAGCAGATGAGGAGGAGTCCCTGTCCCAGGCTCCGGGGGACCCTGAGCTCTCTGGTGTGGAACAGCCTCTGCCCTCATCGAATGGCGAAGACCAACCTGGCACCTCCGGTAGGAGTCATCATGCAGCACCAGCAGGACCACCATCTGCACCCCCTGCACCCATTCCTCCAACATCTGCCAACACACAGACTAACCCCGCCGACACAGACAGACCAAGGACACTCAATGACAACAGCACAGGGACCACAGCCCACCGTGAAGCAACGGACAACAACCCCAGTACCAACCCCCAAGGGGGTTGAGGGTCACCTGTGCGTGCCACGGCAGCTCCCGTACGTGTGTCCAGGGGTGGTGGGAGGGGTGGTAGGCAGAGGTCGCTGTTTGCAGAGGGGTCTGGACTGCATGATGACCCACAACTGGCACGCATTGCTGAGGCGTACCAGAATAGCACCGGAGAGGTCAGCCAGGTAGTGGGGATCCTCAAGGACATTCAACAGCAGCAGGCTTCCCATCATGCCCGCTTGGACTCCCACATGTCCCGTGTGGAGACACACATGTCTGGCATGGAGTCCAAGTGGGACACATTGGAAGAACTGACAGCGGTGCAGAGGGACATATTGACATGCCTCCGCCAGATTAGCACCAACATGTCCACACCTCCCTGTGTGCCCACAACATCTGGTGCCGCAACAACTGCAACTGCCACAGGGAGGGAGGATGACTCTGGTGGAGAGTCCTCTGCACCGCAGCGGCCTGCACGTGATGGTCCCCCAGAAAGAAGAGGGGTCGTCCGAGGAAGGACAACTGAGAGGCCGATGGCCATGTACATCCCCCAGGAACCCAACACCTGTTCTGGAAATTCTCCTTTGTGTGCAAACTGTTCACCCTGTCGAATGCAACACAACTCTCCCACATGACATGGGGAGTTTAAGTTGGACTAATGTATCAGATGACTGTGGACTTTACTCAGGACATGTCTGCTACCAACACTTCCAACTCATCTGGGAACTTTGGATTACAATACCAATGTACAGCACCCACCATCCTGTGCACTATCCTCACACATGTATGTAATAAACTCACTAATACACCATACTTGCCGCTGTTGTGATTCCAACGTTGTTTTTGTCATGGAGATTATGATCTGCTAAATGACACTGTGCATGCTAACTGCCACAGCAAGTTCAACACCGTCATGTGAGTTATGGCGACGTGACACATATGAGGGAGACACACCACTAGGGCTACACGACACATAGACACCAGGGCCATCGGACTCTTCGCCTACACTGATGTTGCCAGGAAATACAGTGGAATGCACAGACACCACACCTATTCAGAGTCTGTGTTAACTAGCCCACAGGTGCAGTAAGCAAATGTCAGTCAGATGTGTGACCACAGACAACGCACATCCCAAAGTGAAGCACAGGTTTATTACACATTTGCAACATGTTGTTTCCACTACAAATGCAAGGTAATCCCACGTGGCAGTGGCCACACAGTCAAAAAGTGTAGAAGAAATAAAGTCCAGAGGTGTGTGGCACATCACCTGTAGGGAAACGACTGCTGCCACCCTGAAAGCTGAATCATGGTGTCGGGGGATCCAAGTTGATCAAACAACTCTGTAAGCACCCTGTGAAGGACAGACATGACACACAGTCAAAAGCACTGAAGAACAGGACAGAACTGCAATACTCATACCCAATACATGTCACAAGATACCTACACAAAACCAAGTTAGCATGTCAACATTGTTGGGGAGTACAGACTACCTGTAAGGACACATCACTGCACGCATCCAGTCAAGTAGCACATGGCCACACTCAAACAGCACCAGAGCACCACCCACACATATCATGCAAACTCACATCATTGACATGACAACTCTCTGGATACTCACATTCAGCTGAAGAAGTTGGTGATGAGCTGTGTGCGGACATCACCCTCATCATCATCATCATCATCACTGGCATCGTGTCCCAGGCCAGGATCCTCCACAGGTGGCGGATGTTGGTCATCGTCATCCAGGATGAGAGGCAACTCCTTCCGCACTGCCAGGTTGTGTAGCATGCAGCAGACGATGACAATCTTACACACCTTTGCTGGGGCATATGGGAGGGCCCCTCTTGGCCCCTCCAGGCAGCGGAAGCGGCTCTTCAGGAGACCAAATTTCCACTCGATCACTCTCCTGGTCCGACCATGTGCCTCATTGTAGCGCATCTGGGCTGGTGTCACAGGGTTCCTGAGGGGTGTCAGCAACCACGGCATGTTGGGGTATCCAGAGTCACCTACAGACAGACAATTGCACATTAGCTGAGTTGGAAAAGAGGGCGGAATACAACATAGCAGAACACACACAATGGTACAAAGTCAGTACACACCGACAAGCCAGGCACGCTGGTTCTGCATCTGTGACATCATCCTCGGGATGCGACTACTCCTCATCACGTAGGCATCGTGTGCTGAACCGGGGAAACGGGCACACACATGTGTGATGCTCATATCTGCAAGACATACCACCAGAGCATTGATCGAATGATAATGTTTCCTGTTCCTGTATGCCTGCTCATGTGCCTGTGGTGGTACCAAAGCCACATGTGTCCCATCAATGGAGCCAATGACATGTGGCATCCTCCCCAGGGCATAGAAGTCACTCTTGACGTCAGTGAGTTGTCGACGTTTAGGGAAATAGATGTATTGGTTCAGGTTTCTCAACATTGCCTCCAAAACATCGCGTAGCACACGGCTGAACATAGTCTGTGACATCCCACCAGCAGACGCCACAGTGTGTTGGAATGTACCGGTGGCAAAGAAGTGTAGGGCTGCCATCACCTTCACCTTGGGGGTCAGCGCTGTAGGGTATGGCCGGCCAGGTTGCAAATGTGGGGCCAACTGCACCGCCAATTCCTCAATCTGCGCCCTGTTGAAGCGGTACCGTCGGATGCAGTCACGTTCTACCATTGTTGCAAGGTCAGGGAATGGTCTATGGACAGCTGGTGCCCTGCAGTGCATAGGTGAAGAAAGAAAGATTGTCAGTCACCCCACATATGTGCCATTGACCATACTCAATATCACATGATACATCATTACGAGACACAAGTACCTGATGTGTGTGCCGTTCTGTATGGACATATATGGCACCTACATGGCCAACATCTAACATCACAGTTCAACATGTGTTGACAACAAGTTCCAGGCTGTGCTATGGGAAATCATTAGGCTGTGTCACAGTACCCATTTACTGCTGTCACGTTCCAAACACACACCACAGTGACATGTCAGGACAGATGTGCCACAGGCATCACAGCTCATTGACAGGTAGATTCCCAGGGACCCTGTATTGCCACATGGACACTGGCATGACATGGCGTATCATGTACACGTCAGCAAAACAACCATGACTCCCACAAGTAGTGGCCCCTGTTGCCTCTGCAGGACAGACATGGACGTCTGTGACACACACACGCACAACATCAAAGTCCATGCACAAACAACGTGGATGTGGAGACTGTCTCCCATTATGCACATGGAATCAGAGACATCGGAAACACAACATGCACACAGACTGTGGAGGGCCATCACTATTGTGGCAATGGGAGACGCTGTGACGTACATACCTTCCCACATGGGACTCAGGGGGTATGTGACATGACATACACATACACAACCTGGAAATGTGACCATGCCACATGCTCTGAAATGAACAGTTGCACATCACAGTGGTCATGTGCACAACACACAAAGGATTCTGTCCCCATGAACACGTGCACAGCCTGGGAGTGACTGCCCCCAAGTGACACCCAAAAAACCACATGTTGACCCCCATACACAGAAAAGGTAATGCAGCCTTACATGCCTTAGGATACAGTGTGGACAGGCTGTGGTGTTGTAGGTGTGCCCCTGAGTCCCTGGCAAGTATATGTGGCTGGCATACGTTCAACAGTGACAAGCATGGTGACATATGCGAGTGACTTGTACAGGGACGCGTTGTACAGCAATGGACCGATCGGTGCGCACGCATTGGCCATTGCATATGATGTGAGCGGGTAAGCGTTGTACAGCAATGGACCGATCGGTGCGCACCCATCGGCCATTGCATATGATGTGAGCGGGTACGCGTTGTACAGCAATGGACCGATCGGTGCGCACGCATCGGCCATTGCATATGATGTGAGCGGGTACGCGTTGTACAGCAATGGACCGATCGGTGCGCACCCATCGGCCATTGCATATGATGTGAGCGGGTACGCGTTGTACAGCAATGGACCGATCGGTGCGCACGCATTGGCCATTGCATATGATGTGAGCGGGTACGCGTTGTACAGCATTGGTCCGATCGGTGTGCACGCATTGGACATTGCATTTGATGTGAACGGGTACGCGTTGTTTTTTGAAATACGCGTTGTACAGCAATGGGACGGATCGGTGCGCACGCATTGGCCATTGCATATGATGAGAGCGGGTACGCGTTGTACAGCAATGGACCGATCGGTGCGCACGCATTGGCCATTGCATATGATGTGAGCGGGTACGCGTTGTACAGCAATGGACCGATCGGTGCGCACCCATCGGCCATTGCATATGATGTGAGCGGGTACGCGTTGTACAGCAATGGACCGATCGGTGCGCACGCATTGGCTAGGGCCTGGCATTGCAACGGACGCGTTTTCGAAGCTGTAACGAGTCTGATGCAGTGAATTCAGTTGGCCAGCCACAACAATGTTGCAAATTCATGGGTGTCATGAAGTTTAACTTTTGAAGGATGCTGTGGGCGTGTATAAGTGGTGCAATTCCATGGATTGGCCAGATTCAGAAGATGCAAACGACTTGGACCTATCACTTTGGACACATGGGACAGTATCTGCCTCTGCAGCACACATATAATGCTGACTGTTCCCCTGAGAGCTCACTTGCCTGCACTACATGCTCCAGGACGACATCTGCCACCAACACTGCTGCTGTCTCTGCATCCTCTGGCTACTGCAATGGCACGTACTGTGGAGAGAGCCCCAGCCTTCAGCGCTGAGGAGAACCAGGCCCTGCTGGACAGCCTCCTTCCACAGTACAGCCAGCTGTATGGGAAACCAGGGGAGCAGGTGAGTGTGCTGTCCACTGCCTTACTAAATGTTCATGTTGTCTGACTAGCAAGACTTACAGTGTGCACACCACTGGCTAGCATGCTCACTGAGTAGTTCTCACCCCCAAAGTGTGTAGTTACATGCACTGAACAGGTATAGTGCAGTAACAGTGCATTCCAACAAGGTTTTACTTCCCACGCAATGATACCATTTAGTAACTGCTGGTAAACTGTTCATAGCCATAGTTGCACTGCCTGTGTACATCATATGCCCCTGTGATTGAGACCTGTATATCCAACTGTGTGATGCACAGATATGTTGCATGTGTAGTAATGGCCTTTTTCACTTTGTTATCCTCACAGGTTGATGCCCACCAGAAGCAGGAGATCTGGCTGACCATCGTCCGGGCAGTACGATCCGTGGGGGACTACAAGCGCCGGATCCGCAACTGCCAGAAGAGGTGGCAGGACCTTCGGGGCTGGACCCGGAGGATCGAAAGGGTCCAGCTGAAGCTGTCGCCTCCTCGCAGGAGGGGCGGACACCGGACCCTGACCCCCCACATGCTCCGGATCCTGGCGGTGGTCTTCCCTGACCTGGATGGGCAGCTGAAGGCCAGACAGCAGCAAGGAGGGGGTGAGTCCATGACTGCACTGTGAACTTTGTCTGACATGCCATGTGCCCTCCTCTGGCCTGGTTAAACCTCCACAGTACATCAGTCTTGTGGTCCAGGACCCATGTCCCTCAATTGTGACATGCCCACTCCTCATCTGATACCCAGGTGTGGCCCTTACAGTATGGAAATTGTGTCACTTGGGTACTGTGTCCTTGCATTTTGCTTAGCTCAGGGTGGGGGACAGCATTTGTTACCGTACCTTTGTGGTGGGCTTCATGGGTGGGTCAATTGCTTACACAATGCCTGAGTTCTGACATGTAATCTGCGTGTAACTTTGATATGTGTTCCAATTGCTGATCTGACTCATCACATGTGCCTGGGGTATTTGGCACACCCCCATGCTGCGGGTGGGAACAATGTTTGGGCCTTATGAGTATGTATATCAAGTGTGTCACACATGCTTAGCCACATGCCTACTGTCCAGGGCTCATCCCTCTTTCACGTGGAGCAGGACAGTCATGCCTACTCCAGGGCATACAATACACTCTGTACTCCCACTCCCGTGTATCAGCTGACACGTTGTGCTCAGTGAAATGTTCCCTCAGGTGTCTGCCTCTGTGTCATTGTGCTGTGGCTTCGTTGTCAGGACTACTGGGGTGTTTATCGGTTATGGCTCAGCATGCCATCTGAGATGTGACCATGAGAGACGATACTTTGGTGACATATAGGTGTTTGATCACTTGACTGTGCAGACTGGTGCATGCGACTGAGAAGTTCAGGCAGCTGTTTTTCATTCACAGCAGACTGTGAGGTGCTCAGGTTCAGAGAGTTGTGTTTCATGTCTCCCATATGTCCAATTGGTATGACGTGGACAAATAAGAGTTCAGATGATGTGGTGTGGGGGGGATGGACATGTGCACTTGTCAGCTACAGAACTTGCATTCCCCATGACCTAGGATTGTGACACAGTGCAGACTGTTGTTGGCTGCCTGCCCTGCCCATGTGACTGGAGACAGTGATGTATGACTTTGCAGGCATGCATGTGCCATGGCATTAAACTTCCTAAGAGTGATCCTGCAGGGGAGTGACATGTGCAACATGCACCCCATTGTGGCATTGACTATGAGGATATGGGTGCATCATGTTGTGTGGTGCTGGTATGCATCATATGCATTTCAAATTAGACTCTGGCCATCCCTTTATCCGGACACCTGTACTGACTCAGTGGCAAGAGATGTGATGTGTGCATGTTCACATACTTCACTGTGTTCCCTGCAATGTCCAACAACTGGGTAGGTGGTGCATGTGTCCACACTGGGGTATTACAATCCGGCAGGCACCAGACAGATGGGTGCAAGCTGTATGAGGGTAAATGGGTGGTCACACCCTTCTGCTTACCAGCTCATGAGAGCACGACCCGCACTCTGCTCGTTCACTTGAAGAGAAGGAACAACTGTGTGAAATACAGTGGCACTTTGTTAAGCAATTCAGTAACACCGAGAACTGTTCATTTAATGCTGCTCGTCAGCACATGAGCAGGATGAAAATGAAAGCATCAACAATATTACTAATCAAATTTTAAGTGAAGCACAAAGATCTATGTAACTATCTATCAGTGAGCTACAGCCAATGGGGCAAGTCTTAAAAGAGGGATCATGATTAGGCAAGCGCCTAGAAAGCAAATCTTAAATAAGAGAGCAAGAACCATCCAAGGCTACACAGTTTAAGCTAGGATAAATACAATGAATTGGGTGTGGATGAGCTAAATAAGAGAGGCTGACAAAGCCAAAAGGCTAGCAATCATGAAAGAGCATTACCACCTTGAGAGTAGAAGTTCTAGGCCCAAGATCAGGAGAACGGCCGACCGGGAACCCTCCCCATGTAATGCACTGGTATGAAGAGTTCAGGGCGTGGACATGGGTGCAAACCTTTTATATGGCTTAATGCAGAACTCCTACCCACAGTTGACGTGGGCCCTGACGTGGGTCCTTGACCACACGCTTACAGTAACTGTGGGAAGTTTTTTGAAGAACAGAGAAGTGGTATCATGGTGAAAACAGGGGCTTTTAGCAGGTGGTCGGTGCTCTTGACCGCAAACATAAGAAAAAGATAACTTTCAGCGTAAGATGCTCAGAAATTGAGATTTTATATATTATTTCTCTGTCACGTAGCCGCCTTTTCAGTTTCAGTGGAGCAAGCGTGGAAAGTTTCATAAGTTAAAATTTTGCAAACATTGCTTGTGAAAGAGCAAGATGTACCAGCAGAGTGTCACATACGTGTGGGCTAACCTTATTCTTGTGACTGTGGATATTTACAAGTGGGGGGCTGGTGCCGCGGTGGATGGCACAGGTCCCTGCTGTCAGGTCAGAAAGGCCTACAAGATTTCCTGTATTAAAAAATGATAGCAAGAGGCAGTGGCCTCTTGGGCCTACATGTGTGTGTGCATCTAAGGAGGTGGGTTTGGGCCTAAGTGTATGTATCTAAGGGGGTGTGGACCACTGTGAGGGCTTGGGCATAAGTGTATGTATCTAAGGGGGTGGTGGACCACTGTGACAGGTACTAAACGGCTAAAAGAAATATGGACAGCTTAGGTCATCTATCAGGGCCTGACTGGTGGGGCCTATATGGGAGTGCCATGTTTCATGGGCAGAGCAGAAAGGTACATAGGTCTGTGTTATATGGTAGAACAGAACCCTACTACAAAGGGGTGTGAGTGCCATGGTTGACCATCAGACTGACAATTGGCTTCTCCTAATCTGTGTGAGCACTTTTGGCAATGTTCAACTAAGGATGCCTGGGCTTGCTCTGTAATGTGCTGTACTTACTGTGGTGTGTGCGGTCAGTGCAGGTGACTGATGTTTGTCTGTTTCCCTAATTGTTTGCAGATACATCCACGGCCACAGGAGGGGACAGCTCCATGGACCAGGAGGAGCTGCAGAGCCAGACTGGGTCAGCAGCAGATGAGTGGTCGGAGGGACCCAGTGGCACGGAGGGCGAGGGGAGCCACACCGAGGAGTCCTCAGCTGAGGACCACAGCAGTTCGGAGGATGATTCCCTTGTGGAGGCGGGTGTCAGCAGCCACCACACCCCAGCTAGTATGGCTGGCCCCGCCACCACCACCACCGCCCTCCCATTGGCTCCCATTCCAGAGGTCCGTGGAGGCTCCCGTGTTCGGGAGCGTGTCTCCTTCGTGCCAGGCACCGCACCCCCTGCCCCTGTGTCCCCTGCTGCCCTGAGTGAGGAGTCTGTGTACCTACTTCGCCAGCTCCATGTAGGGCAGACAGCAATGCTGAGTGTCCTCCATGCACACCCCACTCTGTTGACACAGCTGGTGTCGTTCATGGAGGGCATCTCGACGGGCATGTCTGCCCTACAGAGGAGCAATAAGTCCATGGACTCATCCCTGACGGCAGCAGTGTCCCTCCTCCAACAGTCCCTCACCCCTCCTACCTCTGCCCCATCCACACTTCCTGGCACCCTACCTGTCCCAAGCACATGCACACCTGCACAATCACCCAAACACACAGACACAAGCAGCACAGGAACACCCAAAACAAAGGCAAAACGTGCACACAAGCATCCTCAGGGGACTGATACCACACCCACAGGGGATGGGGAACAGACACACACACAGGCATCCACAGTCACTCCGCAGTCCTCAAAATCCTCTCCCTCCAAGACCCCTTCCCTTGCCTCACCTGCAACCCCACCTAAACAGCAGCTCTTCCTCTGTGACCTCGGCCTCTTCCCCTCCGATCCAGCTGATCCAGCATACAGGGGGAAGAGGAAGTCCACCCACACAGAGGGGAGTGCCCCTCACCCCTGGACACCCTCCCCCAGGCACAGAGAAACTAAGGCCCCCACACGCAAGTCCCCCCGGTCCCGGAAGAGCAAGACCCCGACACCGCCCTGCAGCTCAACCACACAGTCTCCTTCCTCCATCCCTCAGGCCCCCACAACACTGGTTCCCCCACCACACCCTGCCCCAGGTTCCCCCACCCACAGATACACCATCCCCAAAATGATCCGGCCTTCTCCCCCTACCACTTGCTCTTCCAGCCTCACACCCCCCGCTGCACATGTTTGTGCCACTGGTGTGGAGACTGTGTCCTCCCCCTCTGTCCTGCCCACCTTACCTGAACCCCATTCTACTCCCCTGGAGATAGGCACTGCAGTGGAGTCCACTACCACCCCGTCTGACTTGGGCACTGCAGTGGGGAACCTGTCCACTCCATCTGGCCAGACCACTGCAGTTGTGCCGGCACCCACACCATCTGACTCATGCCCCCAGTTGTGCCGGCACACACCATGTCAGACACCTCCACTGCAGTTGTCAGTGACTCTCCAGCACCAGCCACCCCTTCCCTGCCTCCTTCTGGTGAGCCCTGATCCTGTCCCTGCGGTGCCTGGCCTGCCCCCCCATATGCCCCTCCGAGGGGAATGTCCCTGGTCCGTATCAGTGCAGGCAAGCAAAGGGTGACATCTGCCACTGTCACCCTGTTCGGACTTAACTGTTGGACTGTCCATTGGCCTTTGGTTTTTTTCTTGACTTTTCTATTTCACACACATATGCTGAATAAAGCTCCTTTCTGTTCTCTGGTGGTTTTGCTTCAGATGTACTTGATGTTGATGATGCTAACCATGCCCTTGCTGCAGTGATGGTGATTTTTGAGATCATGAAATTGAAGTGTTACTGTGCAGGACCCCATGTGGTCCAGGGGGAATGTGTCCTATCCTGGTGTGTAGCCATGTCATCCTTTGCAGCAATATGAGGGTGCCATGTTTTCAATATTTGCCAATGGGATTTCCTACATTTATTTGCAATATCACATCTGTGGCTTACACCCCTGCACATCAGTTGTGCTTGCCATTGTTCAATTTGTCTATTTCCCTGACCGTGTGAGCATCTCCACTGGACATGCAAGTTTGGGCATCGATGGGGAAGGACTCATCTGTGTTATCAGTGCAACTTGCTATACATGTGTGTTGGATCTGTGCAGATGATTTTGGTGACACTCCCATGACCAGGCTGATGTGACGAGAGCCTTCATTTTGTGCTAATTGTTGACTGAGTGACCAAGTGTACTGCTGACATGATAGAGCCCTGCAGAGACAACGTATGGCACAGCTTTCCTTACACAGGAGTGGAGTCCCCTCATGGCAGTGTGTAATTCCGTGACATTGCCTGAGCCCAAGGTGTGTGTTGTGTGAGCATGTCTGTGTGTGTTCACTTCCATTTTGCAACGCAGGCTGGGATCCCTAGTGATGTTCCTGTTTGTGATGCTTGCTGAGTTGACCTATGTTCCCCCAAATCTTCGCACTGGGTTCTCTGGGATGTGGGTGCATGGCACATTACTGGTCATCAGGGTGTCATCTATAGGTGTGTTTGCTGTCAGGGCTGAGTTTGTGGGCAAACGCAGATGAGACACAGTCAGGATTCCCCTTGGCACTTGTTGGTTACACAAGTCATGTAATTTACAGTTTGTGTTAGCTTTCAGTGATTGTGACACATTGTGTGTGTGACTGCTGCCACTCCTCAGGGTCAGAGCTGCAATGTTGGAAGTTATCTATGTGTGTTCTTTGTGGGTGACCTTGACTTCTTCATTGGTGTGTGACTGTGTCCGGGATCCCATTGATTGTGTTGGATTTCACATCATGCCCATGTACGGCGTACTGTGCAGTGTGTCAGCTATTCACGAGTCTTGTTGACTGGCCATGTGTGATGGGTTTCTGCATCTTAGTTCCCCCCACCACCCCTGGGATTGTCATGGGTGCATGTGCAATGTCACCAGTCCATGTGAGCTTCACTGCTGCACATTGGTGGAGATCAAGGTGTGTGGTGTTGAGTGTGTGCAAATGAGAGTTGTTGCACGGCTAGACCCCTACCTCCATGTTTGCCTTGGCTGACAGGCCGTGCTGATTGATTTGTGCTTGTGTAGGTGTGATGGTAGTTTGTTGCTCAGGACACATGACTGTGGTTCACAGTGTGAACGACATCTAGCTTTTTAATCACAGTGGGATTATCATGCAGGCCAGGGTCACCACAATGTGGGGTCCCTGGGGGTAGTGCTGTGGTGGGTCTTTCTCTTGCTGTGTTATTTGCTGTTCCTACAAGCTTGTGTGACATGTGTAATTTGGGCTCCCTCTCATCTAACAATGCCTGATTGCCCACATAGGGGAATCCGATCCATGAGTTACTTTTGTGTGGCACTGTATACACATCTGGGTAATTGTGATTCAGGCCTCCTCATGTGTTGTGTGGTTGCCTGGGGACACTGGCGCACCCCCATCACCTGTTGTGTTTGATATGCAGTGTTTGTGTTTGTGCATCTGCACCACTGCATTGGCATATCTTTAGTGTGCCATTGGCTGTATGTTGTTTGGTGGGTTTCCCCTGCTGTCCCTGGGACTCCTAGGTCATCAGTCAGCACAATGATAATGGTTTGTATGTCCCATTGCTGCTATGGTATGGTATTTGTTCACCTCACATCTACAGTCTCCACAGGATATCTACATGTGTGTGTCCATTGGTGCAGATATGTGGGGCTGCATTATGATGCTCACTTCTGTCATTGTGTTATTGACGAATGTTGACAATGTCAGCCCCCATGGGTGATGTTTGTCTGCACATGGCCAAAGGTATATCTTATTTGCACTGCACTGTTTGCCTCACCCAATGTATGTTGCTATGGGACACTAGCATTACTATGCCACAGATGTGTTTGTTGTTCTGTGACCAGGAATCATCCATGCTGTTCAGCATTTGCAGCTTTTCCCATGACAACACTTACCTTTTGGTCACTGTGATGATGGGGTGTTATACCCCATTGCCACAATGTTCAAAATGTGCTTCAGCTATGGGCCCCACACTTACCTTTTGGTCACTGTGGTGATAGGTGTTTAGACCCCATTGCCACAATGTTCAATTGGGCTTGAGCTATGGACCCCACACTTACCTTTTGGTCACTGTGATGATGGGGTGTTATACCCCATTGCCACAATGTTCAAAATGTGCTTCAGCTATGGACCCCACACTTACCTTTTGGTCACTGTGGTGATGGGGGTTTAGACCCCATTGCCACAATGTTCAAAATGTGCCTCAGGTATGGACCCCACACTTACCTTTTGGTCACTGTGATGATGGGGGTTTAGACCCCATTGCCACAATGTTCAAAATGTGCCTCAGGTATGGACCCCACACTTACCTTTTGGTCACTGTGATGATGGGGGTTTAGACCCCATTGCCACAATGTTCAAAATGTGCTTCACCTCTGGACCCCACACTTACCTTTTGGTCACTGTGGTGATGGGTGTTTAGACCCCATTGCCACAATGTTAAATTGGGCTTGAGCTATGGACCCCACATTTACCTTTTGGTCACTGTGATGATGGGGTGTTATACCCCATTGCCACAATGTTCAAAATGTGCTTCAGCTATGGACCCCACACTTACCTTTTGGTCACTGTGGTGATGGGGGTTTAGACCCCATTGCCACAATGTTCAAAATGTGCCTCAGGTATGGACCCCACACTTACCTTTTGGTCACTGTGATGATGGGTGTTTAGACCACATTGCCACAATGTTCAATTGGGCTTGAGCTATGGACCCCACACTTGCATTTTGGTCACTGTGATGATGGGGTGTTATACCCCATTGCCACAATGTTCAAAATGTGCTTCAGCTATGGACCCCACACTTACCTTTTGGTCACTGTGGTGATGGGGGTTTAGACCCCATTGCCACAATGTTCAAAATATGCCTCAGGTATGGACCCCACACTTACCTTTTGGTCACTGTGATGATGGGGGTTTAGACCCCATTGCCACAATGTTCAAAATGTGCTTCAGCTATGGACCCCACACTTACCTTTTGGTCACTGTGGTGATGGGGGTTTAGACCCCATTGCCACAATGTTCAAAATGTGCCTCAGGTATGGACCCCACACTTACCTTTTGGTCACTGTGATGATGGGGGTTTAGACCCCATTGCTACAATGTTCAAAATGTGCTTCAGCTATGGACCCCACACTTACCTTTTGGTCACTGTGATGATGGGGTGTTATACCCCATTGCCACAGTGGTCATGGTCGGCTTGCATTGTGGAGGCCACACACATTTATGTGTGACACATGTGATAGGGGGTCACATTGTATGCTCAATGTCATGTTCAGTGTTGTAGGCATTTGACACAGACTACACACGCTTGTCATGGTGTTGGTGGGATGTATTTTCAGACATTGCTTATGTTGGAGTATGCTGGTTGTGTCATGCATTACCCGTCCTATGTGTAGGGGTGGTGTGGGTGGGAGGCATTCATCCCCCTATGAGTGGGGATGGTAGTAGTGACAGGCATCCAGGCCCCCCTGAGTAGGGGTGGTGTTAGTGGTATGCATCCATCCCCCTATGAGTGGGGATGGTAGTAGTGACAGGCATCCAGGCCCCCCTGAGTAGGGGTGGTGGTAGTGGTAGGCATCCATCCCCCTATGAGTGGGGATGGTAGTAGTGACAGGCATCCAGGCCCACATGAGTAGGGGTGGTGGTAGTGGTAGGCATCCAGGCCCCCATGAGTAGGGGTGGTGGTAGTGGTAGGCATCCATCCCCCTATGAGTGGGGATGGTAGTAGTGACAGGCATCCAGCCCCCCATGAGTAGGGGTGGTGGTAGTGGTAGGCATCCATCCCCCTATGAGTGGGGATGGTAGTAGTGACAGGCATCCAGGCCCCCATGAGTAGGGGTGGTGGTAGTGGTAGGCATCCAGGCACCCATGAGTAGGGTGGTGGTAGTGGTAGGCATCCAGGCCCCCATGAGTAGGGGTGGTGTTAGTGGTAGGCATCCATCCCCCTATGAGTGGGGATGGTAGTAGTGACAGGCATCCAGGCCCACATGAGTAGGGATGGTGGTAGTGGTAGGCATCCAGGCCCCCATGAGTAGGGGTAGTGTTAGTGGTAGGCATCCATCCCCCTATGAGTGGGTATGGTAGTAGTGACAGGCATCCAGCCCCCCATGAGTAGGGGTGGTGGTCGTGGTAGGCATCCATCCCCCTATGAGTGGGGATGGTAGTAGTGACAGGCATCCAGGCCCCCATGAGTAGGGGTGGTGGTAGTGGTAGGCATCCATCCCCCTATGGGTGGGGATGGTAGTAGTGACAGGCATCCAGGCCCCCCTGAGTAGGGGTGGTGGTAGTGGTAGGCATCCAGCACCCTATGGGTATGTATGGCATTGGTGGTAGCCAGCCCGCCCCTATGGTTCTGTTGTTGCTAGTGTACGTCATTTCTGCATCCCTATGTGTGTGTGACATATTTCGGGTACGTGTTGTTTGTTTGTGTTGTGGGTGTTTGACTTACCGTCTGCGCCGTACGCGTCTGTACCGGTCCCGGTAATAGATGTAGAGTATTGGTAGGACCTGCGCGATGGGATTCATGGTTTGTTCGTCTCGTTCGGGTTTCTCGTGGCTTCGACTCGTACTCGTCGCTGGCTTGTTCGTCTCGTAGCTGTGGATCGTCTTGTGGCGCGAAACGGAGCTTATGTACAGCTCTCCCGGATGCTCTGACGTGCCGGACGTAGCGACGGGTTCGGCGTGTACGGAACGCGAATCGTACTAGTCCGGCCGGAAGGTGCTGTGTATTTGCTTCCGTGCGACTCGATTCGGCGTTTACGGATACGGCTCGGGCGGGGAAAAAGAGCTGAAATGGGTAAGTACGGCTCGCTCGGAATCTGGGCTGTTATGCGCATCGTACTTGCTCATTGGGACGACTGTTCGAATCGGTCGGGAAACACGCATTCGGCTTGGTTTTTTTCCGGACGAATAGTGTTAGGTGCGCTTTCGGCCGAGATCGGAATCGGCCCCTCTGTCGGGAACACAGTCAGGGACTTGAGCAAGGACTGGGGACTGGGTAGAAAATGTACCGTGCACAGAAAGAGTAGTACAGCGCTGCCCAGGATCACACAAGGAGTCAGAGGAGAAAAAGGGATCCAAAAGGAAAGCCTGTACAAGATGGCTAAGACTCAGAAAGGAAGGGCACTCACAAGGCAATTTAGCATTCAGACTAACTACACCCAGGATGGACGTGCAAGACATATATATAATACAACATTAACAATAAAGGGAATGTGGGGTAAAGCACTCAGGAGCTCCACACGGTAAGACTGAAGCTCAGTAAGTTCCTTACCCATAATTGCTGTTACAGATACTGACTGAAAATACCCACATATAGGATATGTATGCAAAGGCAGGGTCTGTGGAGCTTATACCTATGGTGATGTTATAACAGTAACTCAAAGACAATACTCACAGTGAACAAGAAACACCACCTAGGTAGTCAGCTGTGCCCACGGATCCTGGCGATCAAACAGGAACACGCAAGGCAGTAACAGCAAAGGGGTAGAACTAAACACAAGCACAATAGACAAGGAGCTAGCAAGGAGGAGTGCTTAACAGGAAAGGAAGGAAATCACAGGGCACACTTGGCAGAAAGCAGGTAACAAACATACAAGGTAACAGAAGCAAGACAGCAAAAATAGAAAGAAAGCAAACTAGAACTGGAACCAAGGAAATGGGAAGAAAGGCAGGGACTGGAAAAGCATATACAGAAGGGGATGATACAAGGGTATACTAGAATAGTGCAGGTTCAGGAATCAAGAAAACAAAGTAGCATAGAAGGCAGTGCTGGGGCAGGAACAAGAATTGAGCAAAAGCTCAGGAGTCAAAGTAGCACTGCAGGTAGTGCTAGTTCAGGAGAAGGGAAACTGCTGCAGGTCAGGAACAAGGAATGCTAAATCACCTCTGAGGGCCTGTCCTTTCTGAGTCTTACCTCTCTTATTCTCTTATACAGAGCTTCCTCTTTGGATTCCTTTTCTCCTTTGACTCGCTGTGTGATCTTGGGCAGCTCTGTACCTAGTATTCTGCCTACTTTGTCTTCCCTGGCACCAGTCGTTTCCAGAGTCCCTGACACATGCCAGTGTCCCGGACTGAGTCCTGACACCCGGCTGCTTTCTCATTTGTTGACATTATTACATATAGGGCCCGATTCTGAGGCGGTTAGGAAATCTTCCCGATCGAATCGGTTTGGAAATGGTTTCCGACCGACTCGGATAGGGAGAGTCCAACCGACCAAGTATGATGCATTCGGATGCTTCCAGATACGATTTGGTTGGACTCCCATTGACTTCTATGGGAGCCTATGTTCCTGACTGCATCATAATCTGGCCCTCGGTTGGGAACACACGTTCCCGATCCGATTCGGAAGGAGCAAATGCCGTTAGGAGGCCTTCCGAACCGCATCGTATTTGGGTCCTAGGTGGGAATGCTTTCCCGACCGCATCGTAATCGGGCCCAAAGTGTAAATTATTATTAACATATATGTTTTAACACATTGTTATTATTCACCCTTTTTACAATATTTTCAATTTTTTTTTAACATAGAGGGGCCGATTCCGATCCGGGTCGGAAACCGTACCGACCGACACGGACCTGGAATGGAGACCGACCGACACGTTCCGGCGCCGTACGACCCGCGCAGTACGATGCAATGCGTGTGAATTACAACCGACTCGTACGGAACACAAGCCGCCCGACCGAACCGTACAGGAAACAGTGATTCGTTAGTAAACGGACCTGGAACCGTACCCACCGACACGCGTCAGGAATGGACGCGACCGACACGGACCCGCGCTGTACGACCCACGTAATACGATGCAATGCGTGTAAAACGAGACCGACTCGCACGGAGCACAATCCGGAAGACCGAGACGTACAGAAAACAGTGACTACCAAACAGTAGACTCCTTTGCGTCCAACTCGTTCGCCAACGAAGAAACACAGCAGAATGTCAGTGTGACAGACTCGGATTACCCCGCAAGAGCCACTGGCAGCGTCCGTCCCGGTCAAATGAACGTCTCCATCACGCCCACCAAAACCTAAGGAAAAAAGACCAAAAAAGGACCAAACAAGCAATGACAAAGCCAATAAATAAAAAATAAAAAAACCATGGAACTAAGACACACCCAAAACTCCACCTACATAAAGGCCCAAATCCACTCCCATGATCCTTTGCTATTTTCAAACACATGACAGCAGAGGAGACAACTACACTGCACTCTGAGCAACACCCACACCTCACCCACCACACAACATCCACACCATTACCACCTCCTAAACACACTCACAACAAGCAAGAGAAACTGACACCCACTCACCCTCACTTACACCCTCACACACACATCAACCACCACAACCACCCAGCACCATGCCCCCAAAGAAGAATCCAAAGTTCACAGATAGTGAGTTGGTAGTCTTGGTTGATGAACCTTGGTCCAACAGACCCCCATGTCACAGAAAACAAAGATGTGGGAGAGGATCGTCGACAAGGTGAACGCACAAGCACCTTGCCTGTGCACAAAGGATGACATCCAGAACAGGTATTATGATGTGCGCAGGAGAGTCAAGAAGCTCATAGGCAGAGACCATGCCTTGAGCCAGCACACTGGCAGTGGCCCTCCTGCAAAACCAACATACTTCACGTCCTGGGAGGAGAAAGTGCGGGCCATACTCCCACCGGAGGGCATCCATGGATTAACAGGAATACCAGAGCCTGGTGAGTACACAACCAATCTAGTCAATATTGTGTGGCAGCACACACACATCACTGCCAAGGGGACATTGAAAACAAGTAGCGTCAGCAAATCCAAATTAAGCACAAAAAAATGTAATTCTATGATGTGTATGCCAGTTACACAAATGCAACAGCTGCTATCTCCGAGTAATATCGAACTAGGTCATAACATGTAAAAGCCTAACAACAAATACAGCAAGGCATTGGCCCTAAACACCAACAAAGACTGTCAGCCATCTTGCCAGCACTGTTACACTGCCTCACAGGGAAGCCGAGTCACAGGAAGGAAGGTCAGGGATGCTGGGAGGGTGGGTGTAGCCAAAAGCTTGATGGGAGTTGTAGTCACAGACACCAGACCCCTTCACACATGGTCCATCAAGTCCACCCTGAACTATGCTCACCTCACAGGGAGTGGGAAACTACTGCCAAGATGGCTGATGCTGGGCTCTGCCGTGGGGAGCACAAGGCCCTGTTGGGAGTACTGCTCATGCAAACACCAGGACACCACTGTCAGCCATCTTGACAGCACTGTTACACTACCTCACAGGGAAGCTGAGTCACAGGAGGGAAGGTTGGGTATTCTGGGAAGGTGGGTGTATCAGATAGCATGATGGGAGTCGTAGTCACAGCCAATACTCCTCCTCCCACATGGCCCATCAAGCCCACCCTGAACCAAGCTCACCGCACAGGGAGTGGAAAAGAACTGCCAAGATGGCTGACACTGGGCTCTGCTGTGGGGAGCACAAGGCCCTGTTGGGAGTACTGCTCATACAAACACCAGGACACCACTGTCAGCCATCTTGACAGCACTGTAACACTACCTCACAGGGAAGCTGAGTCACAGGAGGGAAGGTTGGGTTTTCTTGGAAGGTGGGTGTATCAGATAGCATGATGGGAGTCGTAGTCACAGCCAATAATCCTCCTCCCACATGGCCCATCAAGCCCACCCTGAACCAAGCTCACCGCACAGGGAGTGGAAAAGAACTGCCAAGATGGCTGACACTGGACTCTGCTGTGGGGAGCACAAGGCCCTGTTGGGAGTACTGCTCATACAAACACCAAGACACCACTGTCAGCCATCCTGACAGCACTGTTACACTACCTCACAGGGAACCTGAGTCATAGGAGGGAAGGTTGGGTATTCTGGGAAGGTGGGTGTATCCGATAGCATGATGGGAGTCGTAGTCACAGCCAATACTCCTCCTCCCACATGGCCCATCAAGCCCACCCTGAACCATGCTCACCGCACAGGGAGTGGGAAAGTACTGACAAGATGGCTGACACTGTGCCCTGCTGTGGGGACCACAAGGCCCTGCTGGGACTTGTGCTCCAACAAACAACAGGACACCACTGCCTAACATCCAGAACTTTAACTTGGACTCCCTGCAATGGAAGCATCCTACAGGGGGGATTAGCTGGCCCCTGTGGGAGAAGGTGGGCCTGCAAGTACACCAAATACCAGCAATCCCGCAAATACACACACCTCCACAGCAGGAACAAATACACCCCTTGGGACCACTCACACAAAAAGTAAATGCCCAGGCGAGATGCCTGACACATTGGCCAGACGTATGAATTTCCTGCAAGTCACACCAATGCACTTGCCCCCTCAAACCCCTTCACACTGACAGCCATCGCAACTGTATGTATCCTCTCACTGTCTGGGCCGGCAGTGTGGCAGGGGTGCCCCCTGGCCTGGTTGTGAAGGTGTGTGCCCTCTATGACAATTGGGGAGGAGTAGGCATAGCACATACCAAAAGCCAAACCCCAAACCACATATACACCATTCACAGGTGACACATGATAGTGAATGGAATGGCCACAGCAACATAGCTGACACCGTAGCATGGTGTCATTTACACAAGGCACTGTGGTGATCTGCATTCCACTCCTACATCGTGCAGCATTGATTGCATCCCTCACACAACACTCCCCTCACTGTCATTGACACTTGCAACACAAGGAGTAACCTGGCCTGGGCAGGAGTAGGCATACAACTCACAGCAGCATAAGTCAAACACACAAACCTCTGGCCCTCTCTCATGAGCATGGGATAGTCTGCGATCTGCCGTTGTAAATACCCCTTACCATGGAGGACATTGACCACATAAATGACATCATCACGCACAGAACTCTGCCCCAACATCATCAGCTACGGATAACACCATCCAATGTGTGAAATGATATGTGAACTAGGGACACACACAACAAAATAGTATCTCCACAGTGAATGCAGCCATACCGTACTGTGACCATGTTGTTCAGACACAACAATGTTACTCACAAATACAAGCACAAATGCCAGCACACAACATCCAAACGTGCTACACATTGCAAGTGGAAGTGCATGTATGTCATTGTTAAAGTACGAATGTTGAGAGGAGGGACACACCTGTATCAGGCACATGAGGGCACATGAGTAGCAATGCCTATGTACAGTCAAACAATCATGAAATGAGATGTTCATGCACACAGCCCTACGTGCCCATCAAAATGCTCAAGCATCAAATGACATTGTGCCAAACCAAAATAGACACCCGTCACTGACATTGTAGGACAATGCAATGTAAATACACTCATCATGATGTGCAGTGGCAACTAATGTGTGTGAACCGTTGATGTGTGCAGAAACATTACATACATTGTGTGTCTCTTACATCCACAGGGGATGCTGGGGACCCCGCAAGAACAGAAGACGAATTCTAGCCCCAGAATCTGGATGACCCTGACCTCCCCGGTGTGGATGCCTCTATGTCCTCTTCGGACGAGGATGAACAACCTGGCACCTCCGGTGTGGCCCCGCTCCCAGCCCCAGCAGCTGCAACATCAGCACACCCTGCCACCACTCCTGGACCTTCTGCAAACACCTCAATCACCCCTGCCAACACAGCCAGACCAAGGCAACAGGACAACGATGGCACTGGTACACAGGGCACCCAGGAGCTGACGGACAACAACACCAGTGCCAACACAGACAGGGGCCCAGTGTCGCCTGTGCCTGCCAGGGCAGGTCCTGCCCGTGTGGGCAGGGGTGGTGTGAGGGTGGTCAGGGTGAGGCCACGGCCTGCAGATGGGGCTGGACTGCAGGAAGATCCGCAGTTGGGACGCATCATCGATGCGTACCAGGAAAGCACCGGAGGATTTGGCCAGGTTGTGGGGATCCTCAGGGACATGCAACAGCAGCAGGCTTCACATCATGCCAGAATGGACTCCCACATGACCCGGATGGAGTCCAAAATGGACAAAATTGATGAACTCACGACGGTGCATAGGGACATACTGACATGCCTCCGCCAGATAGCCAACAACATGACCACACCTCCCTGTGTGCCCACTACATCAGTTGCCACTACATCAGCAACTGCCACGGGGAGGGAGGTGGACTCTGGCGGAGAGTCCTCTGCACCGCAGCAGCCTGCACTTGAGGGTCCCCCTGAGAAGAAGAAGAGGGGTCGTCCGAAGAAGGACAAGTAAGAGGCAGATGGCCATGCATACCCACCAGGACGTGACTACCTGTTCCAGACATCATCCAATGTGTGAAAAGCGTTCACCTTGTTGACTGTCGCTAAACTCCCACACATGTGATGGAGGGTCTAAGTTGGACCAATGTTCCAAAGGACTGTGGACTTTACTCTAGAAATTTCATCAATCAACACTACCAACTGCACTGTGAGCTTTGGATTCCTATTACACTGTACAGCACTTTCACTTACGTATAACTTACAAACACATGCATGTAAATAAATTCACTATAACACAATACATGCCTCTGTTGTGACTGAAACTTGGTTTGTGTTATTGAGAGGATGACCTGTGAAAAGATGTCTGTGCATGTGAACTACTACAGCTATGTAAACACAGTCATGTGAGTCATGGTGATGTGACACATATGAGGTAGACACCCCACTACGTCAACACAACACATACTTACCATGCCCATCTAACTCATCGTCCTAACTTATGTGAACAGAGAATGCAGTGGGATGCATATAAACAACACCCTTCTTGAGTCTGTGGCAAGATGCCCACAGGTACAGCATGCAAATGAATGTTGGATGTGTGGAGACCGACAACGCACATCCCAAAGTGAAGCACAGGTTGATTGCACATTTGCAACATGTTGATGGCACCACAGATGCAAGGTAATCTCACGTGACAGTGGCCACACAGTCACCAAGTGTGGAATAATTAAAGTCCAGGGGCGTGTGGCACATCACTTGTTGGTAGATGACTACTTCCACCCTGGAACTGGATTCTGGGAGTCGGGGGTCAGAGTTGACCAAACAGCCAAAGTACCCTGTGAAGGACAGAAGAACACAATAGAACAGCAATACACATGCCCGAAACATGTCACAAGATACCCACACAAAACCACGTAATCATGTCAACACTGTTGAGGAGCACAGACTACCTGAAATGACACATCACTGCATGCATCCAGTCAAGTAGCACACAGCCACACTCACACAGCAACTGAGCACCACCAACACATATCAGGCAAACACAATACATTGACAAAACATCCCGGTATACTCACATTCAGGCAAAAAAGTTGTTGATGAGCTGTGTGCGGACATCACCCTCATCATCATCATCACTGGCATCGTGGCCCAGGCCAGGATCCTCCACAGGTGGCGGATGTTGGTCATCGTCATCCGGGATGAGAGGCAACTCCTTCCTCACTGCCAGGTTGTGTAGCATGCAGCAGACTATGATGATTTTGCACACCTTAGCAGGTGCATATGGGAGTGCCCCTCCTGTCTTGTCCAGGCAGCGGAAGCGGCTTTTCAGGAGACCAAATGTCCGCTCGATCACTCTCCTGGTCCGACCATGTGCCTCATTGTAGCGCATCTCTGCTGGTGTCACAGGGTTCCTGAGGGGTGTCAGCAACCACGGCATGTTGGGGTATCCGGAGTCACCTACATACAGACAATTGCACATTAGCTGAGTTGAAAAGAGCGTGGAAAACAACATTGTCAAACACACACAATGTCAAACAGTCAGTACACACCGACAAGCCAGGCACGCTGGTTCTGCATCTGTGCCATCATCCTCGGGATGCGACTAATCCTCATGATGTACGCATCGTGCGCAGAACCGGGGAATCGTGCACACACATGTGAAATAGACATGTCCGCCAGACATACCACCAGAGCATTAATTGAATGGAAATGTTTCCTGTTCCGGTATGGCAGCTCATGTGCCTGTGGTGGTACCAAAGCCACATGTGTCCCATCAATGGAGCCGATGACATGTGGCATCCTCCCCAGTGCATAGAAGTCACTCTTGATGTCAGTGAGTTGTTGTGGGTTAGGGAAATGGATGTAGAGGTTCAGGAAAGTTAACATTGCCTCCAACACATCGCGAAGCACACGGCTGAACATAGTCTGTGACATCCCACCAGCAGACGCCACAGTGTATTGAAAGGTACCGGTGGCAAAGAAGTGTAGGGCTGCCATCACCTTCACCTTGGGGGTCAGCGCTGTAGGGTATGGCCGGCCAGGTTGCAAATGTGGGGCCAACTGCTCCGCCAAATCCTCAATCAGTGGCCTGGTGAAGTGGTACCGTCGGATGGAGTCACGTTCAACCATGGTAGCAAGGTCAGGGACCGGTCTATGGACAGCTGGTCTCCTGCAGTACATAGGTTAGCAAAGAAAGATAGTAAGTTCCCCTACCTATGTGGCACTGACCATGCTAAATTTCACATGATACATCATAAAAAGACACAAGTGCTTTATGTGTGTGCTGTTGTGTATGGACACATATGTCACCTACATGCCCATCATCTCACATCTCATCTCAACATGTGTACACAACAAGTTCCATGTTGTGCTGTGTCAACTCAATGGGCTGTGTCACAGTACATCTGTACTGATGTCACATACCAAACACACCCCAGTGACAAGTGAGGACAGATGTCTTCCCTGCATCACAGCTTCTTGACAGGCAGATACTCAGGGACCTTGTATTGCCACACGGACACTGGCATGATGTGGCGTATCATGTACACGCGACTACACGCCCATGACTCCCACATGAAGTGGCCCCTGATGTCTCTGCAGGACTTACATGGACATCTGTGACACACAGACACAACATCAATGTGCATGCACAAACCACATGGATGTGGAGACTGTTTACCATTGGGCACATGGAATCTGAGACATCTGAAACACAATATGCGCACAGACTGTGGATGTACATCACAATTGTGGCACTGGAACACCCTGTGACACACATACCATCCCACCTAAGAGTCAGGGTGTATGTAACATGTCATACACAAAGTCCCCCTGGAACTGTGTACATGCCTCAAGCTCTGAACTGTACAGTTGTCTATTACAGTGGTAATGTGCACGAACACACAAAGGAAGCTGTCCCCATGAACCCTTGCACAGTCTGGGAGTGGCTGCCACAAAGTGCTACACAACAAATCATATGTTGACCCCCATACACACACAGGTAATGCAGCCTTACATGCCTTTGGATACACTGTGTCACAGGCTGTGGTGTTGTAGGTGTGCACCTGAGTCCCTGGCAAGTAACAGTGGGTGGCATCCGTTAGCCAGTGACACCAACAGTGGCAGACGCGTCGTACAGTACGAGACCGATCCGTGCGCATGCCTGGCCCATAGATTGTAATGGGGAGAGATGCGGGTGACTTCATCAAAGACACGTCGTACACTTCGAGACCGATCCGTGCGCATGCCTGGCCCATAGATTGTAATGGGGAGAGATGCGGGTGACTTTATCACAGACGCGTCGTACACTTCGAGACAGATCCGTGCGCATGCCTGGCCCATAGATGGTAATGGGGAGAGACGCGGGTGAGTTTTCAAAAGACGCGTCGTACACCCAGGGACCGAGGCGTGCGTACGCATTGGCTATTGACTATCATGGAGACGGGTGCGTGTTGTTTTTCAAAAATACGCGTCGTACAGTTAGGTACCGAGCCCTGTGCACGTATTGGCTATGGCCTGTCTTGGAGACGGACGCGGATTCGAAACTTGTACGAATCGTGAGCCGAAAATTCAGTTGGCTCACTACAACAATGTTGCAATTTCAATGGTGGTATGAAGTTGAAATTTTAAACGATGCGGAAGGCGTGTACGACTTGTGCAATTCCATGGATTGGCCACATTCATTAGATGCAAACGTGTCGGACCTATTGCATTGTACGCATGGGACAGATTCTGACTCTGCAGCACAGATATAAGGCTGTCTGTGGCCCTGAGAGCTCACTTGCCTGCACTACATGCTACAGATTGACATCTCTCTGCTACCACTGCTGCTGCCTCTGCATCCTCTGGCTTCAAGAATGGCACGTACTGTGGAGAGGGCCCCAGCCTTCACAGAGGAGGAGAACCAGGCCCTGCTGGACAGCCTCCTTCCACAGTACAACAAGCTGTATGGGAAACCAGGGGAGCAGGTGAGTGTGCAAACCACATCCTTTCTCATTGTGCATGTTGTCTGACTAGCAGTACTAGCATTGTGTACACCAGTGGCTAGCATGCTCACTGAGTAGTTGTCACCCCCAAAGTGTGTAATTGCATGTACTGAACAGGTACTGTGCTGACAGAGTGCAAATTGAGTAGTTTGTCATTCCCAGGCAATGTTTGCATGTTGTAACTGCTGGACAACTGTCCATTACCATGGTTGCACTACCTGTGTACATCTTGTGCCCCTGTGATAGAGACATGTATTTCCAACTGAGTGATGCACAAATATGTTGCATGTGTAGTGATGCTCTTCTAACTTTGTCATCCTCACAGGTTGATGCCCATCAGAAGCAGGATATCTGGCTGACCATCGCCCGGGCAGTACGATCTGTGGGGGTCTACAGGCGCCGCATCCGCAACTGCCAGAAGAGGTGGCAGGACCTTCGTGGCTGGACCCGGCGGATCGCAAGAGTCCAGCTGAAGCTGTCGCCTCCTCGCAGGAGGGGCGGACGACGGACCCTGACCCCCCACATGCTCCGGATTCTGGCGGTGGTCTTCCCTGACCTGGATGGGCAGTTGAAGGCCGGACAGCAGCAAGGAGGGGGTAAGTGCTAGCCTTTTCTGTGACCTTTGTCTCACATGCTGTTTGCACTCCTTTAGGCTGGTTACACTCCCACAGTGCGTCTGTCTGCTACAACAAGAGTCATGTGCCTCAATTGTGTTATGCCCCATCCTCATTTGATACACAGGTGTGGCCCTTTCAGTCTGTGACTTCTGTCACTTGGGTTCTCTGTCTTTGCTGTTAACCAAGGTTAAAGTTGGGGACAGCATCTGCTACAGGGACTTTGTTGTGGGCTTCATGACTGGGTCAATTGGTTACACATTTGCCGAAATCTGACATGTACTGTGTGTGGTCCATTTATATGTGTCCAACTGCTGATCTGACTCACCACATGTGTCTGGGGTATTTACAACACACCCATGCAGCAGGTGAGACCAATGTTGGGGCCACAGAAGAATGTACATCATGTGTGTCACACATGCATAGCCACCTGCCTAGTGTTCAGGGTAATCCCATGTTGCACAGGGACCAGGACAGATATACCCTCTCCGGCAATAATTAGCATTCTGCTCTCCTACTCCTGTGTGTCATCCAACATGTTGGACATTGTGTAATGTGCACTCAGGTGTCTGCCTCTGTGTCATTGTGGACTGGCCTAGCTTTTCGGTCTCCTGGAGTGTGACACAGTTTGGGGTGTGCAGCCATCTGAGATGTGGCTGTTGAATCTGCACATGGGGTAAAACATAGGTGTATCATCACTTGAGTGTGCCCAATGGTCATTTCAACATTCAAGTGCAAGCAGCTCATTATCGTTCTCATCAGCCTGTGATGTGTACATGTGTACAGAGTTGTGTTTGCACTTACTCAGATATCACATGTGAATGACGTGGGTGCATTAGAGTCCTAATGATGTGGGTGGCAGGGGGTGAACATGTGCACTTGACAGCTACCGAGCTTGCATTCCCAAAACATCTATGATGGTGGCACAGTGCAGACTGCTGTTTTTGGTATGCACTGCCCCAGTGACAGGAGCCAGTGATGACTGATTTGCCAGACATGGCTGTGCCATGGCATACCACTTGCAAAGGTGTATCCTGCAGTATTGTGAGATATCATGCATGCATCCCATTGTAACATTGACTATCAAGACATGACGCCATCATGGTGTCTGGTGATGAGTGACGAACCATTATATCGACAATGACTCTGCCCATCCCTTTCCCTGACACATGTACTGAGTAACTGGCAGGAGAAGGGATATGTGTGTAGTGACACATTTCAATCTTAACTCTTAGAAGTTGGACAACGGTCTATGTGGTGCATGTGTGCACACATGATTGTTGCCATCCTACATGCACCACATAGATGGCTCCATGGATATGAGGGGCATGGTTGAGTGGCAGGCCGACAAGTGGCTTGTTCAAATATGTCTCAGCACTTTTTGCAATGTTTAGCAACTGATGCCAAGGCTTGATCTGTAATGTTCTGTACTTACTGTGGTGTGTCAGGTCAATACAGGTGACTGATGTGGATCTGTTTTTCATGATTGTTTGCAGATACATCTACGGCCACAGGAGGAGACAGCTCCACGGACCAGGAGGAGCCGCAGAGCCAGACTGGGTCAGCTGCCGAGGAGTCGGAGGAACCCAGTGGCACGGAGGGTGAGGGGAGCCACACCGAGGAGACCTCAGTGCCATCCACCTCAGCTGAGGAACACAGCAGCTCAGATGATGACTCCCTTGTGGAGGCGGGTGTCAGCAGCCACCAGACACCAGCTAGCAAGTCTGTCCCCGCCACCACCACCACCATCACCACCCTCCCATCTGCTCCCATCCCTGAGGTCCATGGAGGGTCCCGTGTTGGGGCCCATGTCTCCTTTGTGCCAGGCACCGCACCCCTGCCCCTGTCTCCCCTGCTGCCCTGAGTGTGGAGTCTGTGGACTTGCTTAAGCGGCTCCATGTAGGGCAGACATCGGTGCTGAGTGTCCTCCATGCTCACACCAGTCTGTTGACACAACTGGTGTCCTTCATGGAGGGCATCTCATCTAACATGTCTGCCCTACAGAGGACCAATCAGTCCATGGCCTCCTCACTGACAGCAGCAGTGTCCCTCCTCCAACAGTCCCTCACCCCTCCTACCTCTGCCCCATCCACAATCCCCACTACCCTACCTGCCCAACACACACACACACCGGCACAGGAAAGCACCACCACAGACACGAGCAGCACACGGACACGCAAGCCCAAATCCCAACGCACACGCACGCACACTCAGGGGACTGATACCACACACACAGGGGATGGGGCCCAGACACACACACAGGCATCCATGAGCACTCCGCAGTCCTCAGATACCTCTCCCTCCAAAACCCCTTCCCTTGCCTCACCTGCAACCCCCTTCCCAGAAGCTCTTCCTCTGTGACCTTGGCCTCTTCCCCACAGATCCATCTGATCCTACTCACAAGGGGAAGAGGAAGTCACCACGCACAGAGGGGAGTTCCCCTGCCACACAGACACCCTCCCCCAGGTGCAGGAACACTGAGGCCCCCATATGCAAATCCCCCCGGACCAGGAAGAGCAAGACCCCACCAAAATCACACAGTTCTACTACACAGTCTCCATCCTCCAGCCCCCAGGCCACCACTCCACAGGTTACCCCACCACACCCTGCCCCAGGTTCCCATACACACCGATACCACATCCCCAAAATGATCAGGCCCTCCCCCCCTGGCACATGCACTTCCACCCCCACCCCACACGCTCAGCCTGTTCCTGCCACTGGTGTGGAGACCGTGTCCCCCCCCTCTGTCCTGGCCACCTCATCTGCACCCCATTCCACTCCTTCGGAGATTGGCACTGCAGTGGAGTCCACATCCACCACCCCGTCTGACTTGGGCACTGCAGTGGAGACCCCGTCCACTACATCTGACCTGCCCACTGCATTTGTGCCGGCACCCACCACATCTGGCTTGAGCCCTGCAGTGGTGACGGCGCCCACTGTATCAGATACCTCCACTGCAGTTGCCAGTGACACTCCTGCACCCACCACCCCTCCCCTGCCTCATTCTGCTATCCCCTGATCTGTCCCTGCGGTGCCTGGCCGGCCCATATGTTGTAATTTGGCAGCACTTAAGTTAAGCATTAGCCGAAGACATCCTGTATTCAGAGGCTAAATTGTCCGCTTTGTGGAATCCATTTTGTATTTCTGGCAGCCATTTTGGTTGCCATGTGCTGCCATGTGCTCGCCATGTGCTCTGTCCTACCTTCCTGTTAACTGCTCTTGAAATCTGCCTAGAGACGAGTTATATTTAGCCTTTTTGCTTTGCACATGCTCAGTTGAGCTCGCAGCTGTCCATGCAGCTGTTCCGAGTTTATAAATATCAGGATGTGTCTACTAGAAGTAGAAACTGTTAGCTCCACCCACTTGTCGACTGTGCATTTCTTGTATGACCTTATATGTACCTAAAACCAGCATTTGTGTTTGTACCGCCTTCATTTGAGCCCCTGTGTGGGTATAAAAGGACCAAGGTCCTTCCATTCAGTGTGCTACTTCATGCATTACCGAAGGGTGCTGTGTGAATGTAGCTCCACCTCATGAGGTTTAATAAACTGTCTTTTCTATTCCAGTTTCTGTGCCAACTTCTTCCTATTGGTCTGAGGACTCTGTGCAAGGAAGGGAGAACCCCTAAGCACTGGTAGGCCTTGTTGAGGCTCACCACTACAAATTGGCGCTTCCAACGTGGGGCTCATCGGCGACTCGGATGCCCGAAGGACTGGTCGAGACGAAGGATTGGAATCTCGCTTTTGGACGCGATCGCTGCCTGAGGAGACCCGAGTCTTGGCACCCATGGCGTTTTTCCTTTCTTTCTGATCTGACCATCCCGGCGGCGCCGGTCCTCGACTGAGATCTCTTCTGTTGATTCGCCGTGCAGTGACCATTTGGTCGATTTGAGAACTTGGCAGTTGGAACCTGGACACCATTTGATTGGTAAGAGCCGTTTTGCGGCACTTGCTGTTGGTTTGATGCCTTTGATTGGTAAGGTAGTTTAGTAACACTTACTGTGGCTTTGTTTGTATGATTGGCCAATTTTGGAATCTGTTTTGTAATTATATATGTATTGCAATACATATAGGCAGGTAATGAGGAGATTTTTCTCGAACTTTGAAAACTTTAACGGCACACATTGTGTTAAGTGTCACTTGGAGTATAATATTATATATGCTATAATATTTTTGACATGCCTGCTTCTAGCACACTTCGTAGAAAGTGTTGCTGTTTTGGAGGTATCAATATGGATTTAGTAAGTACTCAGCTGACTCCCCTCAGAGGGGATACCTAAATAGGTTTAGGTATAGTAAAAAGATATTTCTTTCTTGGTGACTAAGTACCCCATGGAACTAAATATGTACATAAAACGGATCCTGATCTGTGCACTTAGTAACATTCATAAGTGGTGATATGCAGAGCGCTTTTTGAGTGTTCTACCAGCCAAAACTGGCGAATTTGGTGTATTTTGGCTTCTTGAACATGGAGCAGTCTTTTGGGCTGTTTTGGAGCAGACTTTTGGACTACTTTTGAGAGCTCTTCTTGTAAATATGACTTACAATTAGTATTTACAAATAGTTTGGTTTTGCGTACAGTCTGTAGGCTGTCTCTTGTTTTTGCCCTAAGTGTGGATTTGTGGGTTAATTGTTTTTTTTGTTGTATGTGGTTCTGGACTGACATGCTTGAAAGTACTTGTTTCAGTAAAGTAGACTATGTTTTTTGTGTAAGAATGGCTAGCCTTAAGCGCGCTGTGTTGTGTGTTATGAGTGTATGACCCCCTTCTGAAAATGTCTGGAATGAGCTAAATTTGGTTTTTGTTGTCATTCTGTTATGCAAATGTCATTTAAAAAACTACATTCTTTTTAAATTCAGGGAATGAATAATGTAATATATGCTAAATAGCTGCACGCTACCATTAAAATTGATAAAGTAAGAAACTATAGATATGTGCAAATTGCCACACTGGTACAGATAAATCAGAATTTACATTCAATAGGAATAAAATAGGCCTCATAGAAAGGTAGGAAAAAACGAATTTGTGTGCTTTCACACAATTAGGACTAAAATGAAAAATGTTACAGTATTATCCTTATATATTAATATTGAAAGGCATTCACATCATCTGAGTGAATTGGTTGTTGCTGAAATAAACACCACATTACAGAACGATAGATTTGTGCTGGCTTGAAAGGCGTGAGATGTTGACGCCTGCTGGTCAGAACACAGCTGTGTCAACAACACATGGCTATTCTTGGTCCCAAGCCATAAGGAAACTGCCGAGTCAACTAGATTTTAAGTTAGTGCAAACATGGTTTGAAAACGTGCATTAAAAACTGCTGATTTTATAAGTCAGAAAAGACAGTTTCATTATTTTGGATAACAGAGAAAAGATTAAAAGGGATTTCCTTTCTTAATGCCTTTTTAACAAGCACATCTGTGGTTCTGATGTTAAATGATTACTGTCCTTTAATAAAAGTGACGCAGACTTTTCATGTTTCAGTAAGGCTTTTGTGCTTCGTATTATAAATAAATACATTTAAAGGTGATAGGAAAGGAATGAGGCTTGCTTTTCATATGTGGAACCATCAAAAGGGTTTGTGATCATTATTAAAAAAAAAAAAAAGGAGAATTTTGATTATATGAAGAAAAAAATTTTTTTTATTAAAAATAATTGCCCTAAAATTGTTTTTGATCTTTTGTAATGTCTGATAATCATACTGTGAATAATATATAGCTCCTAGCATCAAAGTTGGATTTAAGTAGCACTTTACCATGATGTGGGGAGTGCAATGTGAAATTTCACTTTATCCAGGCATATAAAAACGTTTTTTTAAGGGTGTACCTTATACATTTCTGATCCCCCATCTCTGGGATATCTAGAGGACACCCTGGGGATCCCTAATATGCCGCAATATTGTAGGTTATTCATTTTTAAGTGCCCCTACCACCAAAGTCGAAATTGGGACAAATTCACAATTTAAAAGTAGTTCTGCCAAGCAGAGCAGCTTTCACACTGCTCTTAGGCTTCAGTAAATGCACACATTTAAGTATAACACAAATAGCTGACCTCTAACCTGCTAGAATGCACACCATACACTGCACACAGATAGAGACAAGTATTGAAAAGAAAAAAAAAACACAGCAGAAGTTAGATCCTACCTTTAAAATTATTAGGCGGACAGGACTGCCTTTCAGCTGTGATTCTCCAGAGTTGCTTTGAATTGCAAAGACCGCATGGAAAGCCTTGCACAAAAATGGACAGCTGGTGAAAGGGTTAAAGGTCGGAGTTCTGCATTTAGCTACCTAGCAGGGCTAAGGGGAAGGTTTGCTTGGACATTTCGACCTCCGAACAGTTTTTGAAAGAAGAGATGACAGCGCAGAGAGAGGAAGAAAAGCTTTGCTTCCTATTTTTGGCAAACGCAAGTTTTGCGCAGTCATATGAAAAGAAGGAAAAGCAGTGACGTATGTGGGCCCTGAGTAGAGCATAGCTCTGCCATGTATATAAAAATAATGGTTTTAGTTTAAAGATTACTGTGCAAGGGCTGAGATAAGGAGGCAATGGATTTTAGTTTGCATTCATGCGCCCTCATGTTAATCTAGCACCATTGCTGAAGGAATTGGTAATTGGTTATTAACGCTTTCTAAAGTTAACTCAATGTGCTTATGTTAGGCTGATTCAGAAAATAGCCACTTTCTAAGATATCTCCTACAAGTTTGTTTGTGCCCAGTTGCCACAAATAGGGGTAGATAGTGTTGCCAGAAGGTAAACCTGTTTTCAGGTTTTCCTACTGTCAAAATGGGGGAAGGAGGTTAGCTCCTGGGCAAATTAAGGGTAGGCAAATTTATGTTTTCTCTCTTCTTTTTCTCACTCTCTCATGAGTCTGTCTAAGCTGTCTAGGAAATGGCCATGAGACATTTAATTGGCTATTCAGTAATACTGTTTTAAAATTGTTAGAATTAATAAAATGATGAAAAATATACTATGTTACTGCCCATCCTGTATGAAAGAATGAGTAGAACAGATTGATGTTCCCTTATTTGATCTTTAAAGGGAACTGTATAGTGGGGGTTTCTGTTCAAAAATCTCAGGTGGCAATACCATTATTGTTTATGTTATTCTCATGTTCTATACAGTTTTGCAAGGGCATTGCTAGTCTTTTATTAGCTAGTCTGTGTAATTGAGCTGACAGCCCTTATTAGAGCTGGAGATAGGGGTTTTTCCTTTTGAAAATGATGTTGCATAGTCCGGATCGTGAAAAGTAGAATGCAGGAAAGACGCCCATGTGATCCTTAGCAAACATTTTGAAGGAAAATATTGTTTTATAGGAGTTTGTTTGTCACAACATGTTCTGCTGGAGAAATTTATGTACCCACTATCTTGAGTTTTAAAAAAAGTTATTTATGAAATAAGAATCCCTGTTAAATTAGCAGTTTTAGATTTTTCCGCTGCGCCTATAACATGAAAGCATGGTCCTAGGCATAAAATGTAGGTGTCTTTACGTAAGAGAAAGTATTTTAGAAGTGTCTGCAGTCCTGTACAAGTATTGCAAGGTTCATAAGTAGAAGTGTAGGAAAAGTTCCTTTTTCTTGAGGTTCTTCAGATGAATAATATAGGAATGCACAAATGTAAGGATTTGGAGTATGTCTGTATTGTTTTTCTTTTTTCCTCAGAATTTAGTAAATGAACACAGACTTCCTTGGTTGCTTGGGATTGGGTGACGTATTACTCTTGTCAGTTCACCAAAAAGTTCCTTTTATACTTGCCAATAGGTCTAGGGTGTTTTTTTTATTCTCAGATAGATGAAGTGGTTCTTGGGTGCCTTGCTAATGAATGGGGCATCCCAAGACTAAGGAAGTATTCTGAGACTATCCTCTCTGTTGATAGATTATTTTTGTGCCTTGTCTAAAGACCTTTTGTTCTGCCCACCAATAGATATTTGCTGCCCTACAACCATTGCCAGAGGGGCCCGGACATCAGATCCAGCCTGGGAGTCAGCACCAGTCCAGCTTGGAGTCAAGATAAAGGGAACCAGCACAGGCGTTGCTGGCAACTAGGACCTCAGTGAAGGCCGGAAGCACTGGGACGTGAAGTGTGTACCCCTGCCACTGTCTTGGGCGAAAGACGGGGTCACAAATCAGGATGAAGAAATCTTTCTGTGGATCCAGTTTTTGATGCCCAGCTGAGAGAGTCACAGACCGATAAGGACGGCAAGGAGGCTTTTGCTTGAGGTGACCCCCTTTGAAACAAGGGTTGCTTCAGGCCTTGAGTCCTGGTCCCAAAGTGAATGCAGGTATGCGCCTCTGTTTGTTGATCAAGGGATGCCTGAGCATACTGGCTACACTCTGTGGCCCCAACAAAAGAGCAGTGCGCCAGCGGAGCAATACAGGAGTTAAGGAAGGACTTGAGTTTAGGGTACAGGTGCTGTGCCCTTGGTGCCTGTTAGATTAAAGTGAAGAAAACTGATGCACTGCCTGAGACACTGGACAGGATCATTGAAAGACTTTTTCTTCTCAAACTGGGCCGTGATTCTTGAAGTTGCGAGTTGTGCAGCTCCACAGTGGGAACAACAAGAGCCTGCCTGTGAGGCTCAAACGGACACAGGGAGAAGACTCCCCTCTGGCTGGTTGTACAGCGGCTACAATTTCCCAAGGACTCTTTTTTTTTGTTAGTAATGTACCCCTTTGATCGTCCCATTTTTGAGGGGGATCAGCCCTGCATTAGTGTAGTGACACCCGCCTTGGCCCATGGTGAAGAAATCAACGGCTGCCCAGGGAGAAGAGCTCCAACGATTGTTTTCAACAAGTTTTTAGAAAGATCAATCATTACTGTTGCTGAAATGAATAACAAAAGAATCATTTGTGCTGTAGGGTTTGTTGTTGCTATGGTGGCTATGGCAGCAATTACGTGGTACATCGAGAAGGTGGCTCCTGTTCGACAGCTTTTTGTTGCCACTACGCCAGTACCAGTGGAACACCACTACTTTACTCTTCCCTACCGTGAGCAGAAGCATCGACAATCCTATCTAAACAATACCTTTATCCAGATGTTGCACCATACTCACAATGCTACAAATACTACCAACTGTTGGGTGTGTGGGATGATACCTGCACATCAAAAGAAAGGAGGAACACCTTTTATTCCTCTTCCATTTTCTCACAATGGTTCTTGTCAAGCTTGGTATGCGCTTTTGTTTGCATCTGGAAAGCCTTCAGTAGGTGGGATTATTTTTCAACTTAATAAAGTGTGTTATCAAAATAAAGAAAGTTATCCACAAGCCAAAGGGACTAAATGGGAATGGGAAGAGTATCAACCGGACAATATTTCAACACCATATGTCTTCACAAATGTGAGAATAAAGAAGAACATTGGACCTTTTGTGATTTCTGTGACAAAAGCTAAAGCAGATTTGTGTATTTGTAGCGTTGGAAGAACTCCAGTGGGGAGGAGCGAGTGTACTGTAATCCTGACCATTGAAGGTGCCAATGACAGCACTTTCACAGCCTCGCATAATACGTATTTTGTGTGTGGAAATAACGGATATTATCAATTACCTGTTGGGTGGTCAGGAATCTGCTATGTATCTTTTCTGTTGCCCCCTGTGTTTCTGGCACCTGCATTGTATCACCGTGATTTTAAACTGTACAATGATATTTCCAAAAACAGAAATAAGAGGACAATAAGTATGGACGAAGTTGACCAAACCGACACTACCCTACAACAATATGTTGATTTCAACTTGGGCTTATTTTTCTTTGTGGGTGCTGCATTAAACAGCAGAAAGATCAGGCGATTAACTCGTGTTGTGGAAGCTGTTACCAATCAGACAGCTATGGCACTTGGGAACATTACAGAGGAACTACAGATTGCAAGGATTGTAGCACTCCAGAATAGGATGGTGCTAAACGTGATTTTGGCTGATCGAGGTGGTGCATGTCGCATCATCGGTAGCAGCTGTTGCGTATTCATACCGGATCACTCACCTTCAGTATATGGCGCAATATCAGAACTGCATAAGATTGCTGCAGAAATTCATCCAGAGACTGGTACTTGGACTTTTACTGGATGGTTTTGGACTCTTGTTTCTGCTTGGGGCTGGAAGCTACTGACTATCCTGTGTGTAATGATTATGATACTTTTTACATGCTGTGTATGTATCCAATGTGGTCCAATGCTTTGCTCCATTTGCATCTCTGCTTGTATACCTGCCAAAGGGAACGTTGCTGAAACAAAGGCCCAACAAATGTTGAATAAAGAGGTGGCCGAAATAATGTTAATAGATGTACGGGATGAATATTTAGATTACCCCAGATAAACGAATGTCTTCAGCTAATGCTGAAAGGGTCGTCTGTTGTAATTTGGCAGCACTTAAGTTAAGCATTAGCCGAAGACATCCTGTATTCAGAGGCTAAATTGTCCGCTTTGTGGAATCCATTTTGTATTTCTGGCAGCCATTTTGGTTGCCATGTGCTGCCATGTGCTCGCCATGTGCTCTGTCCTACCTTCCTGTTAACTGCTCTTGAAATCTGCCTAGAGACGAGTTATATTTAGCCTTTTTGCTTTGCACATGCTCAGTTGAGCTCGCAGCTGTCCATGCAGCTGTTCCGAGTTTATAAATGTCAGGATGTGTCTACTAGAAGTAGAAACTGTTAGCTCCACCCACTTGTTGACTGTGCATTTCTTGTATGACCTTATATGTACCTAAAACCAGCATTTGTGTTTGTACCGCCTTCATTTGAGCCCCTGTGTGGGTATAAAAGGACCAAGGTCCTTCCATTCAGTGTGCTACTTCATGCATTACCGAAGGGTGCTGTGTGAATGTAGCTCCACCTCATGAGGTTTAATAAACTCTGTCTTTTCTATTCCAGTTTCTGTGCCAACTTCTTCCTATTGGTCTGAGGACTCTGTGCAAGGAAGGGAGAACCCCTAAGCACTGGTAGGCCTTGTTGAGGCTCACCACTACACATATGTATGCCCCTCCAAGGGGGGATGTCCCCTGTCCATAGCAGTGCAGACAAGCAATGGGTGACATTTGTCACATTTCACCCTGTTTGGACTAAGGGAATGGACTGGCCATTGGCCTTTGTTTACTTTGGACTTCACAGTTTAAAAGTTTCAATTGCTGAATAAAGCCTCTATTGGTATCTAGTGGTTTTGCTTTTGATGTACATGATGTTGATGAGTATTATCATGCATTTGCTGTTGTAATACTGTTGTTGAGATCAGGAAAGTGAAGTGTTGGTGTGATGGACTCCATGTGGCCCATGGGATATGTGTCCAATTGTGGTCTGTATCCATGTCATCCTTTGCAGCAATCGGAGTGTGTCATTATTACCAAATTTGGCACAGGGATTTTCATCTTTCATTTGCCAGATGACATTTGTGGCCTACAGTCATGCACATCTGTTGGGCTCAACAGTGTTAAATTTGTCTATCTCCCTGACTGTGGGCCCATCTCCACTGGACATGCAGGTTTGCGCATCAATGGTGTAGAAGTCTTCTGTGTCATCAGTGCAACTTGCTAAACATGTGTATTGAGTATGTGCAGATGACTTGAGGGACACTCCCATACACAGGATGATGTGACCAGAGCCTTCATTGTGTTGTAAATGTTGGCTCAGTGACCAAGTTTTATGGTGACATGACAGAGCCCTGCATAGACAACGTTTGGCACAGCTGACCTTCCACAGGAGTGGAGTCACCTCATGGCAGTGTGTTATTCCGTGACATTGCCTGAGCCCATGGTGTGTGTTCTGTGAGCATGTCTGTGTGTGTTCCCTTCCATTCCTTTTTTCTACACAGGCTGTATTCCCTACAGATGTTCCAGTTTGTGATGCTTGCTGAGTTGTCCTGTGTTCATCTCACAGCTTGGGACAGGGTTTTCTTGGCTGTAGGTGCATGGCTAACTACTGGTCATTAGGGTGTCATCCCTAGGTGTGTTTGTTGTGAGGTCCTGGGATGTGGGCAAACGCATGTGGGACACATTCAGGATTCCCCAAGGCCATTTTGTGTTTCCGCCATCATGTTGTTATGACTATGTGGTATCTTTCAGTGATTGTGACACGTGTGTGTGTGTGTGACTGCTCCCACTCCTCAGGTACAGTGGTGCAATGTTGGAAGGTGTCAGCATGTGTTCAATATGGGTCTTCTTGGGTTCTTAATTGGTGTGTGACTGTGGCAGGGATCCCAATGATTCTAGTACATTTCAGCTCATGGCCATGTCCCGCATACTGTGCAGTGTGTCAGACATTCACAAGGGTTGTTGACTGGGCATGTGTGATGAATGATGGGTACCCTAGATCCCCACCCCCACCCCCGGGATTGACATGGGTGCATGTGCAGTGTCACCAGTCCATGTGGGCTTCACTGATGCACATTGGTGCAGATCCAGGTGTGTGGTGTTTGGAGTGGCCAAATGTGAGTTGTGTTGTAGCTAGGCCCCTACCTCCATTTGGGCCTTGCATTACAGGCCATGCCCTGTGGTTTCTGTTTGTGTGATGGCAGTTTGTTGGTCAGGACTCATGACCCAGTGTGCACAGGTGACTGTGCTTCACAGTATGTGCAACATCTACATTTGTCATCACAGGGGAATTACTATGCATGCTAGTGTCACCACATTGTGGGGTCCCTGAGGATAGTGCTGTGGTGGTTGTGTCTCTTGCTGTGTTGGTTGATGTTCCGCCCAGCTTGTGTCACATTGATCTGTTGGGATCCCACTCATCTAACAATGTGTGATTGACCACAAAGGTGTGCCGAATTGATGAGTTTCTTTAGTTTGTCACTGTGTACACATCTGTGTGATTGCAGTTCTGCCCCCCTCATGTGTTGTGTAGTACCCTGGGGACACTGACACACACACACATGTTGTGTTTGATATGCAGTGTGAGTCTGGATGGCTGTGTCTGTGCATCTGCAGCACTGCATTGGTATGTGTTTTGTGGGCCATTGGGTGGATGTTGGTTGGAGATTCTTCCCTACTGTCCTTGGGACTCTTGCCTCATCAGTGTGCACATTCATCATGTTTGGTATGTCCCATAGCTGCCATGGTCTGGGACTTTGTGACCTAACAGCTGCAGCATCTACGGAATGCTTAGTTTGTGTATGTGTTTGTTCAGGTATATATGTTTGCATTATGATGGCCACTTCTGACATTGTCCAATTGGACACTGGAGGCATTCTCAGCCCCCATGGGCGATGCTTGTCTGCACATGGCAGAGGGTGTTTTTGTTGCACAGCAATCTTTGCCTCACCACATCTGTGTCTGTATGGGACACAACCACTACTTTGCCTCAAACGTGCTTGTGGTTTTGGGACCAGGAATCATACATGCTGTTTGGCAGTTGCAACTTTTTTCATGACAACACTCACCTTTAGCTCACTGTGGTGTGTGGGGGTTTAGACCCCATTACCACAATGTGCAAAATGTGCTGTACTTTTAAACCCCACATTCACATTTTGCTCACTGTGGTGTGTGGGGGTTTAGACCCCATTTCCACAATGTGCAAAAAGTGCTGTACTTTTAAACCCCACATTCACATTTTGCTCAGTGTGGTGAGTGGGGGTTTAGACCCCATTTCCACAATGATCATGGACTGCTGTAGTTTTGAACCCCACACTTACATTTTGGTCACTGTACTGATGGGGGGTTTAGAACCCATTACCACAGTGAGCATAGACTGCTGTGGTTTCCCACCCCACACTGGCCTTTTGGTCACTGTGGTGAGTGGTGGTCCAGACCCCATTACCACAGTGATCATGTAATGCTTGAATAGTGAAACACACACTCAGCTTTTGGTCACACATGTGATGGGAGGTACATTGTCTGTTCACTGTCAGATTCACTGTTGTAGGCATTTGACACGGGAAACCCACTATTGCCATGATGGTAGGGGTGGTGTGTTTTGCCTACACACTCACCCTATGTGTGTGGATGCTGGTAGTGTTATGCATCCCCCATCCTGTGTGTGGGTACTGCTAGTACAGGTTGGCATCCAGCCTTTATGGGCTGGGCACTGGTGGTAGTGGTAGGCATCCAGCCCACTATGGGTAGGGGGTACTGGTAGTGCTAGGCATCCAGCCCCCTATGAGTGGGGGTACTGGTAGTGATGTGCATCCAGCCCCCTATGAGTGGGGATGGTAGTAGTGATAGTCATCCAGCATCCTGGGAGTAGGGGGTACTGGTAGTGGTAGGCATCCAGCCCCCTATTAGTAGGGGGTACTGGTAGTGCTAGGCATCCAGCCCCTATGGGCTGGGCACTGGTGGTAGTGGTAGGCATCCAGCCCCCTATGGGTAGGGGGTACTGGTAGTGATGTGCATCCAGCCCCCTATGAGTGGGGATGGTAGTAGTGATAGTCATCCAGCATCCTGGGAATAGGGGGTACTGGTAGTGGTAGGCATCCATCCCCCTATGGGTAGGGGGTACTGGTAGTGCTAGGCATCCAGCCCCTATGGGCTGGGCACTGGTGGTAGTGCTAGGCATCCAGCCCCCTATGAGTCGGGGTACTGGTAGTGATGTGCATCCAGCCCCCTATGAGTGGGGATGGTAGTAGTGATAGTCATCCATCATCCTGGGAGTAGGGGGTACTGGTAGTGGTAGGCATCCAGCCCCCTATGAGTAGGGGGTACTGGTAGTGCTAGGCATCCAGCCCCTATGAGCTGGGCCCTGGTGGTAGTGGTAGGCATCCGGCCCCCTATGGGTAGGGGGTACTGGTAGTGATGTGCATCCAGCCCCCTATGAGTGGGGATAGTAGTAGTGATAGTCACCCAGCCCCCTATGAGTAGGGGGTACTGGTAGTGCTAGGCATCCAGCCCCTATGGGCTGGGCACTGGTGGTAGTGCTGGGCATCCAGCCCCCTATGGGGAGGGGGTACTGGTAGTGATGGGCTTCATGCCCCTATGGTTGAGCTGTTGCTAGTGTACGGCAGATCAACATCCCTATGTGTGTGTGAAATATGGCGGGTACGTGTTGTTTGTTTCTGTGGTGGGTGTCTGACTTACCGTCTCCGACGTAGGCGTCTGTTCCTGATCCGGTCATAGATGTACAGTACTGGGATGACCTGCGCGATGGGATTCATGCTTTCTTCGTCTCGTACACGCTGATTGTTGCTCCGTCTCGTACCCGTTGCTAGTTGGTCCGTCTCGTAGCAGTGGATCGTGTTGTTGCGCAAATCGTACCTGTAATACTGCTCTCCCGGATGCTGTGACGTGCTGGAAGTGGCGACCCGTTCGGCGCGTAGGAAGTGCGCATCGTACTTGTCCGGCCGGAAACTGCTGTGTATTGGATTCCGTGCGACTCGATTCGGCGTTTACGGATCCGGCTCGTACGGGAACTGTAGCTGGGATCGGAGCGTACGGCTCGTTCGGATTTTGAGCACATTTGCGCATCGTACTTCCTTGCCCGGATGGACTGCCTGCCGGAACGTGTCGTTCGGAAGGTAAGCCTACGAGCGGCTCTTTGAGGGCATACCGAGCGAGATCGGAATCGACCCCAGAATGTTATATTTTAAGTAATATTATTTATTTTTGAAATATAAATAATATTAATTAGTACATATCATTTTTTAATACAAACATTTTTTATAACATTTATACAGTTTTTAACATTTATTCAAGATAGTACATATTTTTAATATACATTGGATATGAAATGTATAATTTTAGAATTATAATAACAATTATTAAATGTTTAATATTTATTATTATAATTCTACATTGGAAAAAAAATGTAACATTATTTTTTTAACATATGTAATATTTTGTAGTATTTTTACAAATCTTTATAACAATGTATTTATATTGTACTATCAGTTTAATAAAGAAATAGATAAATCTTTAGTATTTAAAGCAGCCATATTTATTTCTAACTTGTATTTTGTAACCGCTCTGTTTTGTTTTAGGTCATTTGTGAGGGGAGAAGCTTGCGGTTTGAAGCTGCGTCGCATCGGGTAAGGTAAGTTTAATTTTCTTTATTTAAACTTTAATTTTGGATTAATTTGAGGGTAGTTAAGTACTAGGTAGCGCGTGTAGTGTTAGGTTTTTAAAGTTTTGGTGAGTTGTATGTTTTAGTTATGTGTTAGCGAAATGTCGTCAGTTTGTTAATCGGTCGGTGTGAGAGTTAAATAGATATGTGAAAATATGTTTAAATTATGGTGTTAGTATTATATTTATTTGTATTATGTTATAATGTATGAGTATATTTGTGTGGGTGGGATTGTTTTTTTCATTACAGGCTTTGGTCGATTGGAACGTGGCGGTTTGGAGAAGATTGCGTTTTTTATTTAAGGAAGTGTGTATTAGTTTTAGACAACTAATAATTATTTTACACTTACTTAATTTTTCGAGTTTTCCTGGAGCGTTTCTTTTTTTAAATACGTTTTTCGTAATTTTTAGGTTTTATCGTTTGTGGAGTTATTGCCGGTGGATTACTTTTTAAACAGTTGTATTTTTCCATTTTTTGGGGGGATTATTTTGGATATTGGGATTATCGAAAACTTGGATTTCTTTATGGCAGTTAGGATTTCGTTTCTTCAGCTACGGAAACAGCAAGTTATTTTGAATTATTTATTGTGGGAGGGAAATGTTAAAAATGACATTGTTATTGTGATTTATATTTTATAAAATATAATTATTATGTCAATATATTTTTTGTATATTAATTATTAAAATTGACAAGATAATTATATTTTTGGAATTATAAGGATTTTATTTATTTGTATGTTTAGTTTTTGGTTCTGAGTTTTTAGGTATTTTGAGGTATTTTTAGTTAAAATAGGGATTTGGCTATTGTTTCAAGGTATTCTAGCCCTTTAGTTGTTGGGTATAGTCTTACTTTGTATTGTAAGTACTCAAACATTTGTTTAGTTTGTTTGGTAAGTTTTGGGCCTATTTGTGTTACAGACTGCTCCATTGTTAGTTGTTGGTAGCTTTGTTCTTTTTGGATAGATAGTAATAGTTTATGTAGAGTTGGTGGAGTTCTGCCTGTTGTTGCTGGAAGGCGTTACGCCATCCTTCTACAGCATTATTAGTTTTAGCTTCTTTGCTTAGGGTACTGTTATATACATTCCACCATGGAATGTGGTATTTAGGTTGCCTTCTGTGTCCAGATCTGTGTGGCCTTCCCACCCAGGTATCTTCAAAATAGTCAAGTAGGGGACTTAGTTTTTGTTCATTTTGTTGGTAGTATGCACTTTCAATTAATAAATTGTAGTTTTCGGCTATGTCAGTAATTGGGACGTATGCCAGTGCTATTAGTTTTTAATTTTATATGCAAAGGAGCTATTTGTTGCATATTCAATACTTAGGGGCTCATTACGATGGCGGCCGGAAAATCCCTCCGACCGCAGTGCCTGCTGGAAAAAAACGTCCGATTGTGCCGCGGCATTCCCGCCGGTCAAATTACGATGGAAAGCACGTAAAGTTCATCCGCGGCGGACGGAATCCACAAAAGTCTGTCCGCCACGGTCGGAAAAGCTGCAAATCCGACCGCTGCAGTCGGGGAAAGCTGATCAATGGACCAAAAAGGCTGCACCTCCCGCGGAATGACCGCACGGCTAATTACGATGAGAAAGCGGAGCTGGTGTAACGATCATGGCTGTTCCGACCGCTGCGGTTGCGCTGAGGCAAAATGAATGGCGGACGGTACAAACTGCACTACAATGCTCAAAGTGTGCTTGTACTCTCAGCTGCCCTCGATCACATCAGACACGCACCAATGACACACCACAAATGCATTCCTGAAATGAAAGCCATGGTCAGCATGGAAGATACACCTGGTGGTCATCACTCATGTGTTGAAAACCAACCCCTTCCTGGACCAGCATCCTTTGCAAAGCAGGCGCTGAGACAGAGAGACAGAGAGACAGAGACATACAGGACACCATTTTGGCACACAGCACACCATCACACCCACACAACTCCACGCACCACCACTTCACATCCACACACCTGACACACCTGACACATCCTCATCACCACCTTGCACCCTGCACCTTTCGTTCATTTGCACCATGCCCAATCCCAAAATGCCAAAATTCACAGACACAGACTTGAAAGTGCTGGTAGATGAGATAATCAGGGTAGAACCACATTTGTATGGGAACCTGGTCCAACAGACACCCATTGTGCGCAAAAATCAGATGTGGGCTAGGATCTACAACAAAGTCAATGCAGTAGGGACCACCCTACGCACACTGCATGAGATCAAAAGGCGGTGGGCCGACCTCAAGGCCCGGGTCAAGGCTCGGGCACACAGGAACCACGAGGCGGCCCAAAGAACTGGTGGCGGCCCTCCCATTCCACCACTAACATTCACCGAATGGGAGGAGAAGGTGCTTGCCATACTGCATCCCGAGAGTCTCACCGGAATCGAGGGGGCAGTGGAGGCTGGTAAGTACAAACAAAATGATCACATCCCACTGTAATGTATTGTTGTGCACAACAACTGAGCCTCAATTGCCAGACCAAATCAAACTCATGTAGAATGCACGCTTTCAATATGAATGTCTCACAAGGCTAGCATTTCCTCACACTGACTCACCTAACAGGTAGGTAGTCAGCTCATGCACCCTGGCCTCCCTCCCAAACAGCATGGAGCACCCTCCCCACTCCACAGCCACGTGGCAGCCATCACCGTCGACAGTGCCTCCTAACAGGTAGGTAGCCATCTCACTGGGGAGGGGGTTGTTGAGACCTGACAGCAAGACCACCACTCCCACAAGGCCCTCTGTACTCCCTCCCAAACAGCATGGAGCAGCCTCGCCACCCCGCAGCCATGTGGCAGCCATCACCCTCCTCTGCTTAACTTAACAGGTAGGTAGTCAGTTCATGCATCCTGTACTCCCTCCCAAACAGCATGGAGCACCCTTCCCACCCCACAGCCATGTGGCAGCCATCACCCTCCTCTGCTTCACTTAACAGGTAGGTAATCAGTTCATGCACCCTGTACTCCCTCCCAAACAGCATGGAGCACCCTCCCCACCCGACAGCCATGTGGCAGCCACCACCATCGACAGTGCCTCCTAACAGGTAGGTAGCCATCTCACTGGGGAGGGGGTTGTTGAGACCTGACAGCAAGACCACCACTCCCACAAGGCCCTCTGTACTCCCTCCCAAACAGCATGGAGCACCCTCCCCACCCCACAGCCATGTGGCAGCCACCACCGTCGACAGTGCCTCCTAACAGATAGGTAGCCATCTCACTGGGGAGGGGTTTGTCGAGACCTGACTGCAAGACCACAACTCACACAAGGCCCTCTGTACTCCCTCCCAAACAGCATGGAGCTACATGACCACCACATTCTGCACTTGTCAGCCAACCCTGTAAAGCTCCATAAGTTGTAGCCAGTGCACACACAGCTAATCACATTCAAAGGTCGCATTAATCACAGTGTCATTGAAGAAGTCACATGTAAGTGCAAAGCAAATCCCTGAATCGCAATGGCCAAAATCCAATGTACAAGTCACATTGTCTCAAAGCATAAAGGCTCACATCAAAACAACACATGCATGGAGACTCAGTCACACATCACAAACACAGGAGGTCAGTACAAAAAGCACAACAGACATCTAGGATTTGCGGCATACTAGATGGATACTCATAGAAAAGTCACAAATATCCTAGCATAAACTGAAGTGGATGAGCAACAAGTTGCTACCAGAGGAAATGTCCTTGGAACCACAATATCTTTACAATTGAAATTGTTGCTCACGCCATGTCACATCGCAAACGAGCAATGTATGTACCTCTACATCATGTCCGACTGCTGACAAACTGTTACGAATGAAAAGTAATGGCAATTTCATAAGTCAGGTCATTTCAAATGAAAAGTGCAGAATATGATCATTCAATTGGGGCCAATGCCGGGCCCCGCATTGGCGGAGCACGCCTACCGCGAGTTTCAAATATGTAAGCCGCTGGCGGTTCCCATTGGCTGATGGCTATTCCTCATAGGCGGTGATGCACCGCGGAGGTCAGGAAGCGGCCACCGCTATCCTGCATAATTCAATTGGGGCCAATGCCGGGCTCCGCAGTGGCAGAGCACGCCTACCGCGAGTTTCAAATATGTAAGCCGCTGACGGTTCCCATTGGCTGATGGCTATTCCTCATAGGCGGTGAAGCACTGCGGAGGTCAGGAAGCAGCCACCGCTATCCTGCATCATTCAATTGGGGCCAATGCCGGGCCCCGCAGTGGCGGAGCATGCCTACCGCGAGAGTCAGTAAAAAACCAAACAAGAGAAATCATGAAGTGGTGGCATAGTACACAGATACTCATAGAAAAGTCACAAATATCCAAGCATAAACTGAAGTGGATGAGCAACAAGTTGCTACCAGAGAACATGTCCTTGTAAATACAATATCTCTACATATGAAATTGTTGCTTACGCCATGTCACATCGCCAACGAGCAATGTATGTACCTCTACATCATGTTTGACTGCTGACAAACTGTTATGAATGCCAAGTAATGCCAAGGTCAAAAGTCAGGTCATCTCAAATGAAATGTGCATAACATGAACAACAAAGTTGTGATGTATACTGAACATGCTGACAATATAACCTCTGTTCAACAGGTGACTCGCTAGCAACAGCAGTCAACCGTGCCATGGATGAGCCAAGCCAGTCTCCCCCCCAGGAAGGTGAACTCTGGGATGCGGATTCCCTGTTTTTTTTGGATGAGGAGTACCAACCTGGCCCCTCCGGCGTGCCAAGGCAAGCTCAGTCTCCGGCCCTCACTGTCCCCACCACCACCACCACGACTCCCATAACAGCTGCACCTACAACACAGACCCCTGCAACAACGACCTGTGTGGCAGGCACCTCCACCATCACCACCGCTGCCTCCAACACTGTCCCTGTGCCAGTTGTTGCTAATACCTCCAGGCAGTCTGGGGACGCTGGGGACAGTGTGCGGCGTCGGTGCCAGGCAACGCCACAGGTCCGTGTCTGCAGGGCAGGTGGGAGGTCAACTGGGGGACAGTCACAGAAGGACACTGAGACTGAGTCCCTGGCCACCGTGAACACAGTCCTTGGTGCATACCAACAAAACCAGGGACAGATGGGCCAGGTCCTTGAAGAACTCAGTGAACTCCGCCTGCTGCAGAGGTCTATGGACACATGCTTGGGTCAAATTGCTGAGTACATGGGCCAGCTTGTGGGTGTTCTGAGGGACATGCATGCAGCTCAAATAGCTGCCCCCCCCCCGGGCCAGCAGTCACAACACCTCTGCAGCGGCGCCACAGGGAGGGGTGAGTCACCACACAGCGATTCCTCAGACACCTCGGAGCATGCAGCAGGTCCCCCCCCCGGCCAAATGGCAGAGGGGACGCCCGAAAAAGACCCCGGGAGGATCACGTGGCAAAGCACTATGCCGTACCAGTTCTAGGAGCCACCGTTGATGTCACCAGTGTCACAACGATCATTGACTTTGTTGTAGATCCGATCCCACATTGCCACAATGATGGGAGTGTTCTGTTGGACTGTGGAATTCCACCATTGTGTGTTCTACCCTAACTATCCATGTACCATCACTTTCAAGTTCAACCCCTCACCTGTCACTCATGTATAAATAAACAATTCACACCAATATGCCTTTGTGTCAGTAGCATGTTTGTCATAGTAATTTGCATGTTAACTCACATTGCAATGTATCACAAGATTTGAATGCGACGATCCATTGAGAGAACGGAGGAACCTAGAACGACACAAGAAAATAACATTGAGTTGACATATGATGGCATGACAGCTAAGGCACAGCACTAGGCAACACTGTACAAGAAGCATTCTAGATCACACTGGACAACACCATCACCATGGAAAGAAGGGGGATGGGAGCACAGTACTTCACCTCCCAGCACAGTTCAACACTTAGCAGCATGGTAAATGCACTTCATTTGAAATGCTTACTTGACTTTCCGGCGAAGTGTTTCACCAAGGTTGTTGCAGATTAGTGCTGGATATTATCCTTCATCAGTAGAGATAAGGAACTGAAAATCGTTGTCAGCTGAGAAAACTGACACAATTCTCTCAGGTCTCTGTACCTCTCCCTGTCCAACTTCGGTGAAACACTTCAGCTACATTTCAAGTAAGCAATTTTAACTTCTGTGCATTTACCTGGATGTCAAGGGGTGAACTGTGCAGGGAGGTGAAGAAGTGTCCTACCATCCCTCTACTACCCTCAACATGGACATGACGTAACTCGTAACTGGTAAAAAAGCACACAGCGCTGCACAATATAACCCTTAGCAGTGTGCCAACAAGAGCCAGCATCCAACACAAATCCTGTTAAATGTCATTTGGGGACATTGTTGTGGCCAGTAAGTCAAGTACAGTCACACGGGGCTTGTAAGTGACCATTGTTGTTTTTAGCCACTTTTCATAGATGGACACCAGTCCCAGCCAACAGTTCCACGCTAAATCCCCTTTTTGACGGAAGTCATCTAATCCTTAATAACACAAACAGCTGCGGTTTACGGGCAGGCCTCCCTTATACATTATCAGTCTCACAACGTGTCACTTGCTGTAGCAATGTACTGTTCACTCCCCCATATGTGAGTGTTGATAGTTAGCCGTGGCCTCACATTCCCACTATGTAAGCATACTTCAAAGAGTTAAGCAGGCTGAAAGCGCCTTTGTTCCTACAAGAAGGCGCTCTCACATCAGCCCGTGAGACCTTCAAATTGCAGGTGGCACGAACGTCTTGCGAGAGCCAGTCAGTGCTAAACAAGACTCTCCCACTCCATCTTGGCCAACTGACGCACCAAACATCAAAAAATTATGATACTGAAGGCCTTGCACATATCATGTTTAACTTGTGGGCTATGGCCTTGTTACTTCCTTTCAGACTATTTTAGGAGTACCACCGTGGGTCATTCATACAATATTTCTAGTGCATTTGGCGGTTTAGCATCATTCTCTTGGCTGTTCTGCAGAATGCAGGTTCTTACACAGCTTTTACGCAATGGCTGCCTGTCCTGTGGTCCAACCCAACCCCGGTCAGTTGCAACTGTACCGTGAACGAATACAGCTTATTTTTGGATGTCTGCCATTAGCTGTGCTGTGCATCAGTTATAGGCTAACCTTCCGCTATGCCTATTTCACCTGTGTGCAACCTGTGTTCTACTGTCGCCGATGCCCCTTTCAGTGGGCCATGGATGTCTGCCTTTCCAACACATCTCTTGCTGATCTGGATTATGACCTGTGGGTGAGTCCTTTGTTGGTCCACGACCAGGACTGTTCCGTGATAGCCGTTTATGGGATGCCTTACAACGTGGCAGACGGGCTGCCAGCTTTGCCTGTGCGTTTGCGCAACATCTCCTGTGCCATGCCCACATCAAACCTCTTCCAGGTTGCCCTGAAATGCTCCTTTTGTCCACGGGGTGCAAGGAGCACATCTGTTCCTTCATACTACTGGATTGGATGGCGGTCCTGTTTGCTGAAGCTGATTCTGATCATCTATTGGAACTGATTGCCTACGAAGCTGCTAGTGCTTTCTTGGAATAGTAACCACTTACCAGCATCCGCAAACCTTTGGAACAAATTCAATATAGTTTGACCTTATCTCTCCTCCTGAAATTCAATCAGATTTATCTCAAATTTTGGCCCTGTCTGCATTCACTTTGACTCTGCGTACCTTTGCGGTCTGTTTCGCTTGGTTCCACAGACCTGAGCAAGGGTAGTCTGTTATATGGCCGTTGTGGACATTGTCGCCTAGTACGAGCCCAGCTTCCATTATGCAGCTATAGCGCACGTCAATACATGCCTTTGTTGTTTTGCAAGTTGCTTCGTTTATGTCTTTCACATGAGAACTGTCCACAGAGCTTGTTCTCTGCGCTGTCCTGGAGTACAGTACATTTCACCATCTATGGGCTGAGGAATGGGATCTGCTGACAAAGCCCAGAGGGCTTTTGGGATACATTACATGACTTGTTCTAGCAAGGGGAGGGGGGATATGCCCGTAGGTCTTCCTCATGAGGGCTTATTAATATGACTTCCCCCTTCATGACATCTGGAAATGTGTCTATGCTAACTGTTTTTGTATGATGCATTGATCTGCTTGTTGTGGCACATATACTGCATGTTCGTACACGTTTTTTGAAATAAACATTTCGAGACGTATCTTAGATTCAACTGATATTATTGTGGAGAAGTATAAGAGTGAGGGCAACAGGGTGTGTCTTGTTACCGCGATTCCAGAGGGATGTGACAGTGTTGTGTTATGGGTTGTAGAAGCGCTTGTATCACTGTCAGTGAGTAGGAGAGCTACTGAGGCACGGCAGCTATTTGGTCCTGGGCTAATGGGTACACATGTGGTCGGATGACTTAGTCCCTGCCTGCCCAAGTCCTATAATCCTGTGCATATTTCTGTATGTGTGCAGAATCCCTGCAACAACCCACAAAGTTTGGGAGACAACAGCATAGCACACAGACACAGTCACAGTTAATCAATGCTAACTTACACTCAATGGAAGTAGTTGGCGATGAGCTGTGCATGCAGGTCAAGGCCTTCTTCCTCCCCACTATCATCGTCACTGGGCATGTGTGGGTTTGCAGCGGGGGGCTGCTGCTGCTCATCATCGTCCAGAATCAGGGGGATCTTTTTTCACAAGGCCAGGTTGTGGAGCATGCAGCAGGCGACTACTATCTGACACACCTTTTGGGGAGAGTACAGTAGTGCACCACCACTCTTGTCCAGACACCTAAATCTAGACTTTAGAAGTCCAAAAGTGCGCTCCACCACACGACCTGTCCTCCCATGGGCATCATTGAAGTGGACTTCCCCGGGCGTAGTAGGATTCCGCAGTGGGGTCAGCAACCACGGACGATTGGGATACCCTGAGTCACCTAGTTGTGAGAAACACAGACCAACAATGTATCAGTAATATGTGAGAAGAGCAGCATGTCACACATACATCACACTCATTGACACAGCCCACTCACTGACAAGCCAGGCACGCTCTGGGTGAAGATTTGACATCAATTTTGGTATGCTGCTGGTGAGTTTGCCTACCGCAACCTGCTGCCCTCCCGTACGGGTGGATTGAACTCGTTTCCCCGATGTGCACAACGAAACCAGCGTGAGAGTGTCGCGTTGCGAGTGCACATAAGGACCTTGCCTCATTAATTGGCACGGATGCAGTGAACGTGCGGGGTGGTGGGACTGCCGATGTCTCCCCCTCCCCAATATACAGTATCTAGGCGACGCAACACTTATCATCAATGGCCCCCTCCGCAGCCTGGAAGCGTCTTGACCACCGACACTAGCGGAGCCTTCCACAACTGCATACCAAGTGAAGGGCCTCACAAAGGTGGGAGGAACAGCAAAAGCGCAGCAAAGGCAATCAGTGGCACATGGTGGGGTCCCTTGGAAGGGAAACCAAACCTCTTCCCCCCCCCTACCAAAACAATAAAACGAAAGTGATCTCCTCACTAAAGGGCAAAACCCGACAGCCCCAGGTACGCCATTCCAGCAGCCTCCAACTGGTGGTGTGTACAGATCGGCAACTCCACCTGGGGAGAGGAAACCCGAAAGGCCGCTGGGGACAAAGTGTTTTCCCAGGCAGGCAGCGGTGAGTACTACCGCCCAGGTGGCAAGCAACTGCGGAACGCGACCTAAATACACAGAGATGGGAGGCCAAGGACAGCGCGCCACACAGCAGAATAAACTAGATAAATATGCCTACACAAAAGCACAGCAGGACACAATGGACCGATCAACTACACAGGCATCTGAAACGGCCTCGGGAGAAGGGTCGGCGGTCACATTGCAAGACATACTCGCCACCCTTAATAAAGTGCACGCAGCTCTGGACTCTCAGATTGGCACAATATCTGTGGAGCTCTCCCTGATCCGGGCGGATTTTAACAAAATGAGCGATAGAGACACAGAAGTAGAAACCACCACAGGGACTTTGCGCGACGATACCACTGAACTTAAACGCCAAGTGCGCCAGTTGGAAATAGAAGGTAAAACAATGGCTGCTAAACTGGATGACTATGAGGGCCGATCCCGGCGCAACAACGTCAGAATAATTGGGGTGCCAGAGGGGGCAGGGGGACCGGCAATGGATCTCTTTGTGGAAAATCTTATCAAGCAACACCTACAGCCGAAAGGACTCTCTCACTACTTTTCGGTGGAGAGAGCACATCGCGTGCCTAGTGGCAGACCCTGGCCGGGCGCATAACCTAGGCCAATCCTTGCCCGCATCTTCAATTTCCGAGATCGGGACCTCATCCTACAAACAGCGAGAGTAGCCCCGCCTGTACGCTTTGAGAGCAGCGTGATTACTTTCTTCCCGGACTATACTGCAACAGTGGCAAAGCAATGGCGCAGCTTCTTTGACGTCAAAAAAGAATTGAGGAGTAGAGAATTGAACTACTCCATGCTGTTCCCGGCGAGGTTACGAGTCGAAGCGGAAGGGAAGGCATGGTTTTTCAACACACCTGAGGAGGCTCAGAACTGGCTGGAGGGTTGGCAAAGTGTCGAAAAACCGGGAAAGAAGAATAACAAACTGAGCCAACTCCCGACTGAAAGGACACGACCCGCACTAGAAGAAGCTGCCCTGACACAAGCCGAATTGTTGGAAAGACGTTAAAAGGGGGACAATTCATCCAAAGAACCAGAACTGGAGGAATGGACTCTTCCACATAATTGACTATGACGCCTCTGCCACCAGTGAGTCGCCTATCGGACTGAACTTTTTTCTATGTGATGGCTGACCAGAAGCTTGAGCGCTATCGAATGTTCACAAGTAATACTGGTGTACACTTGCTTACTTATACACACCTCATAATTTTCACTGTCATTTGCTATTGATGAAGAGATGGTCTGGGGGGGCTGATGGAGAGACTTCCCCCCAAAAAGGTAACGGGAAATGGGAAATAGGCACTCTGCATTGTTTGGGAGGCGGGTAGTTCTAAGTCCATCATGCAGAGAGGCAGGGAGGGGGGAGGGACAGGGTACAGGGAATGTTAAGTTTTTTCGTATTTGTTCATCATTGTTTAGCTGGATTTACAACGCGACTTGCACACGTCTATATACTGTTTCCACTGTTCTTCTTGATAGCAATATCGCACAGACCTGGATCAAATGACACCAACAGCTACACCTACTAACCCTGGTATTCCTATGACACACCCCCCACACACACACACACCACCATTATCATTAATCTCCTGGAATGTTAATGGCTTGAGAGACAAGCTAAAGAGGGGGCTCATGCTCCAATACCTTAAACGCAGGGCGCCAGCAATAGTAATGCTACAAGAAACTCACCTGATTGGGTCGACATGTAAAGCCCTAGATCGGTGGGGCTTCAAATTAGCGGTACACTCTGAATTCATATCAGGTTCACGTGGGGTCGGAATCCTGATCAAAAAACAATTTCCTATAATTGTGCGACACACCTACACAGACGAGGAAGGACGCTTTGCAGCGGTCTCTTGCCAATGGGAGGGGCACGCAATTAACTTAGTCACTGTCTATATTCCCCCTGCGCTCCACTTGCTGGCTTTTCCGGCGCTTGGCAAATATTTACTTGCACTACCGGAAGGAGAACTGATAATCGGGGGCGACTTCAATGCAACTTTAGATGACACATTGGACCGTACACCCCCTAGATCACAACACCACACGCGCTCCAGTTTTGCTGATTTCCTAGACGCATTTGGCCTAATAGACACTTGGCGCTTCACAATCCCGCAGGCACGCCAATTTACTTACCACTCAGGAGCGCACAATAGTCTCTCACGAATAGACTATATACTCACGTCCACAGAACGAGTAGGTAGGTTCCGGAACATATCACACCTACCCAGAGGCATCTCTGACCACTCGCCCGGTATCGGCTGACTATGCCATACAGGTCTTCGCACGCCGACGCATATACCCGATATATCCTGGCTACCTACATAACCCCCAAGATCCGGAAGGGTTTACTCACTACTACAACCCACTATTTTGCAGAGAACGAATCATCAGTATCCTCCCACCTCTTAAAGATGTATAACGCCAGCCTAGAACAGGGAGAACTCCCCAAAGACCAACGAATTGCCACTATAGTAGCCATTCATAAAACAGGCAAATCACCCTTAGAAAGCGCTTCCTACCGACCCCTCCTTGATCAATGCTGAAGCCAAGATACTGGCCAAAGCGCTAGCTCTCAGATTGACCCCTCACCTTACCACACTAGTCCATCCGGATCAATCCGGATTTATGCCGGGTCGGAACACGGCACTGAATCTTAGATGCTTACATGGCGTACTCAGTCGTAAACACATAATACAGGAGGAGGCAGCCATCTTGTCCCTTGATGCGCGGATGGCCTTCGACTCGGTCGAATGGCCCTTCCGCTTCGCGGTCCTTAAACATTTTGGATTCGGGCCAAAATTCTGTTCATGTGTTCGATTACTATACACTAACCCACTTGCACATGTAGTAGCTAACTGTCATATCTCCAGGGAATTCTCGTTGGGACGCGGAACACGACAGGGGTGCCCCCTATCGCCACTCCTTTTTGTCTTAGTCCTAGAACCATTGGCAGCCTGGATAAGAAAAGACGCAATTATTTGCGGGCTACGCTGGACGGAGGGGTGGGAAGACCGCCTATCCCTCTATGCGGACGACATTCTGGTATATATAGCATCCCCCAAACGCTCACTTCATAGACTCTTAAACATATGCGAAGTGTATGGAACAGTATCAGGATACACTATCAACTGGGGAAAATCTGTACTATATATTCTGCATGGACCCCCTCCAGTGTTACCAAAAGGGTGCACAGTACGAATAGTCACAGACACCTTTAAATACTTAGGGATTCATGTCACATCTGACCCAGACGGCTTCATGGGGAGGAACCTACAGGAACCACTGCAGAGACTACGACGAGACGCTAAACACTGGAGGTCGCTACCTCTTACCGTACTGGGTAGAGCGGCACTTTTCAAAATGATGGCACTCCCCAGGTTCCTTTATGCCCTCCACAATACTCCCTTCTGTGTCCCCACATCCTATTTCAAAGCAATAGACTCAGAAGTGAACAATCTCCTGTGGGATGGGAAGCCCGCTAGGATCGTCGCGGCAAAACTGGTTAAGAGCTGGTATGACGGCGGTATTGCACTCCCAAATGTCCAGACGTACTACTGGGCCTCACAGTTGGCAGTGATTAATCAGTGGCTTCACACGCCTCAAACTGATCCGGCGTACTGACTAGATAGACAGGCCCTAGGAACGGGAGGGATCAATTGTGTACTCTATAATAAAAAGCGAAAACCAGACCTTATGGGACCGACTGCGCATACTGTTCAAATATGGCACACAGTGACGCGACATTTGGGCTGGGATGGCAGACTAACACAGCACACCCCACTATGGAACACGGGAAAGCTAGGCAAATTGGGCAAGAGCAAGGGGTTTCAACAGTGGGACACAATAGGGATCTCGTGACTAGGTGACCTCTGGAGAGGGGGTCAAATCATCACTTTTGCCCATTTACAAGAACAATACGAAATGGCGCCCACTGAACTGTTTCACTATATACAGATTAAACAACCACTGGAGGCGGTCATCCCACGGGATGCGACTCTCCCAGAGGCCTGCCCATTAGAGGACAGACTCCTGACGGAATATATAGATAAAAAAGCGATCTCACTCACATACCGAAAGATCGTCAATAATCAGCCAGATCTTATGCAATCGTTGAGGGAAAAATGGCAAACTGATGTTGGCGAATTAGACGACTTGGATTGGCAGGAGGCGCTAGAATCCCCTAGGGAGGTGGCAATATCATCTAGGCTGCGTCTTGTACAGCTCAAGGTGCTCCACAGGACATATTTTTACCAGAGTGACGTTATGTGAGATAGGGAAGATTACGGATCAGTCCTGTCTGCGCCAATGTGGTAGCACAGGCACCTTTTACCACACACTTTGGGAATGCCCTGTGATTGCAGCATACTGGACGGCAGTAATGAACACTGTCACACAGGTGAGCACCACTCCTGTTCCACCTGAACCCAAACGACGTCTCTTAAACATTTGGGAGCCTACAGACATGAATCACACAGCCCAAGCTTGGGCAACCCTGGGTATGACAATAGCAAAACGGAATGTTGCCAAACACTGGGGGGCGGCTACTGTTCCAATCCTTGAAGACTGGTGTAAAGATATGGATATGGCCATGGCGGCAGAAAAAGCTATGTATGTTCACAGAGGGTGCCCTAAGAAATGGGAGAGAATGTGGGGAAAATGGAATACATTTAGGGGAGGTATTTGCACCCCTCCGATAATACACTCAGACTCAGAAGATGATGAGTAACAAAACTTGACTGTTCACTATAACCGTTACAATATACAGTGAATGTACGATGTGCTTGTATCTTTAATGTAAAATGATGGAAACTATTACTACACGATCATGCTACGTTGTAACTGTAATTATTGCAAGTCCAAACTTTAATAAAAACGTTAAAAAAAGAAAATTGTGGTATGCTGCTGTTCTGCAGAATGTAAGAGTCATGTGCAGAGCCGGGATACTTGGCACACACATGCGAAATGATCTGATCTGCTTGGCATACCACTTGCACATTAATGCAGTGGTAATGCTTGCGATTTCGATATATGTGTTGACGTGCCTGTGGTGGAACTAGGCCAATGTGTGTTCCGTCAATGGCTCCAACAACATGTGGGATGCGTCCAAGTTCATAAAAATCCCCCTTCACAGATGCCAATTCATTGCGCCTTGGGAAGTGTATGTAGTTGTCCTTGTATGTCATCAATGCAGACAGGACATCACGCAACACCATGCTGAACATAGGCTGTGACATCCCACCGGCGCTGGCCACGGTGTACTGGAAAGACCCAGTAGCAAAGTAATGCAGTGAAGCCATCACTTTGACTGTAGCAGACAGTGCAGCAGGATATGTTCTGTTGGGCTTCAAATGGGGCTCCAACTGAACACATAGCTCTCGCAGTGTGAGGCGATCCAGACGAAATTTCCTAATGATTTCAGTGTCCTCCATCATTGCGAGGACTGGTACAGGGTGAAAGATAGGTGGTCTCCTTCTACGTACTCTGGCAGGGTACACATGCAAAAGATGATAAAAAGATGATATGTGTGAAACAGCTTAAACAAAGACTCACACAAACACAACATTGACATGACTCTTGAAGACGTTAAATGCACAAGTGACCTGCATACAGACATTCATTTCCTACACTCACTCGACATACTAACTACTACAAAATCAAAATAAGTCACAGTGTATGACGTGGTACAGTGATACATCAAAGTGTGAGAAGCCCTGTGGGTGTATGGCACGGCACATGTGGGTAACATCATCAATGTTGAGTTGCATTCTCTACTGTCATCTCACGACCTCAAGCTTCAGTCCCACAATACACATCAACTTTACGAAATGAGATCACTGAGTGTTACCTGGAGCAACAATACTTGAATAAGCAGCACAGTGGACCGACAAGTATGAACATGATGTGATCAGTACATCGTGACTGTGTGAGGAGTTAGCGTGACAGACATTGCCATGTTCACCAAAATGGTAAACATATACACATGGATTGTGTATACATGCACACATGGCTGAAAATGAGCAATTGGGTCGGACAAAGCGATGTTTGTTTGTAACACATGTGCTCTCCTCTGACATGTGTGAAAACATATGCAGGCAATGGCATGTAGGCACACAGCATGCCACAGCAGTACGTGTGTAGAAAGTGTAGAGCTTACAAGTATGTCTGATTTCCGTCCAATGGACAACACAAAATATCAATCAACATCAGTGGCCCTTCAAGAGACAACCCATGGCCAAACATCAGACAGTCATTTAGCAAGTGATATTCAAACAGTGTTCACAGGTTCCATGTTTCAATACACAACATTAGTACCGTGCGAAAGGTCTTTGTCCTTTTCGACTCATTAACTCATTTCATACCATGCTGGGCACAAGACATAACGAAGATTGTCATTTCACTCTCCTCTACTTGGACATACCATGTGTGTGAAGACTTAAACTGAAAGGTCACACTCTATGATACCTTAACAGGGTGCACATTTCACTTTATGCGAATGTGTTTGGATGAGTGATGCAATCAGCAAAGCGAGAATGGAAATGAAAAATGTGTTCACAGGTGCGGTAGTTGGCATCCACAGCGGTAACACGCATTGGCCCCAATTGAATGATGCAGGATAGCGGTGCCCGCTTCCTGACCTCCGCAGTGCGTCACCGCCTAGGAGGAATAGTCATCAGCCAATGGGAACCGCCAGCGGCTTACATTTTTTAAACTCGCAGTAGGCGTGCTCCGCCACTGCGGGGCCCGGCATTGGCCCAAATTGAATGATGCAGGATAGCGGTCCCCGCTTCCTGACCTCCGCGGTGCGTCACCGCCTATGAGGAATAGCCATCAGCCAATGGGAACCGCCAGCGGCTTACATTTTTGAAACTCGCGGTAGGCGTGCTCCGCCACCACGGGGCCCGGCATTGGCCCCAATTGAATGATGCAGGATAGCGGTGCCCGCTTCCTGACCTCCGCGGTGCGTCACCGCCTATGAGGAATAGCCATCAGCCAATGGGAACCGCCAGCGGCTTACAAATTTGAAACTCGCGGTAGGCGTGCTCCGCCACCGGGGGGACCGGCATTGGCCCCAAATGAAAAATGCGATCGAGGCTGGCCAATGGCAGAGCAACACTGGAACGAGCCTAGTTAAAGTAAAAAAGTTAAAGAGTGGATGACGACAAGTTGCCTAAAGTTAAATGGTGACAAAACTGAACTACTACTCCTTGGAAATAAAGCAATACCCAGGCCCATCATAGACTGGCCTGCGTCCCTAGGTAATCCACCCACTCAAGCAGAAACAGTAAAAAACCTAGGATTTTGGCTAGAAACTGATCTCTCCATGATGACACAGGCCAAGAAGGTCACAGCAACTTGCTTCGGACTTCTCTGAAGCCTGCGGAAAGTCCTAGATAGAAACCCCATACAACTAAGGAAGACAGTGGTCCATTCTCTAGTCACCTCGCGACTGGACTATGGAAACTCATTATTTTTGGGGGCACCTAAATATGTCACCCAGAGACTGCAAGTGACCCAGAATGCAGCAGCAAGGCTGCTGTGTAACATCCCGATACGAGAGTCAGTAAAAAAGCATTTATTTAGACTCCACTGGCTTCCGGTAGAAGCCAGAATAAAATTAAAGGCACTGGTTATTATTTATAGAGCACGGCACAATAGAGGCCCAAAAAAAGTTGGGAGGGTAGTCTCTCCCTACATTCCGAAGAGGCAGTTGCGATCCAGTACTGACGAACGCCTAAAACAGACAAAGGTCAGGAGGGAGAAATGGGGAGGAAGATCTTTCTCCCATCTAGCCCCCAAACTCTGGAACTCTTTGCCGTTAGAACACAGATTGATAGACAAATAACTAGAGTTTTGCAGAGAGATCAAGACTTGGCTGTTTAAGCAATACATTTAAGACATGGTTTGGCCCGTATTCAGTACCTGACCGCGTAGCGCTGGGAAGCCTTAGGGCAGCCATGCGCTTTATAAATCCCAATAATAATAATAATAATAATAATAGGGGCCTATATATATGTCTGTGAAATGTCCACACCTGTCACTTGCTTAGAGACACTGCTGCCTGCCATTCCTCACCACGAACTGCTGCTGTGCCTCATCTCTGGACTGGTCATGGCTCGTACTGAGAACCTGAGGGGCCGTCCCTTCACCACAGAGGAGCTGGAGGTCCTGGTGGACGAGGTCCTTGGACAGTACGGCCAGCTTTTTGGTGCTCCCGAGGTACTGGTAAGTGAATGCCAAAGTTACTTAGGGGGGTCCGAAGGCTCACAACATGTCACTGTACAGTGCTCTGTGCCTCAGACTGCAAGCCTATATTTGTGCTTTCTGATTTAGCCGTCTGCATTTCCCATACATGACGTTCAAGTTGATGCACATCAGTTTATGAGGAGGATGGACCACTCGTCAATGTTGCAGCTCCATAGTTGTGAAACATCACACATGTGAATCTCAGAAAGTAAGATGTATACGTGTTGGAGTCTGTGGAGCCAAACAAATTCAAGTGCATGGTGTTGAGCCTTGTTCCCCCTGAGCCCTGTGTGCCTGCAATGACGATTTAGCCAGAACCAGGTTTATCTGTAGTACAGTTACAATGATGAGTCGATGGAATCTCTTTTAGGACACACATTCCATGTGCCATGTCCTCTATGAGTTCATTATGTGTACATATGTACATTGGTGAGATGGTAATTTTCGATTGGGCAGGGGTTTGTGATTATGGGGTGTGCTCATTCTACAGGGATACTATGGAGGTGAGCCCAGTATGCACGAGAGTACAGGGCCTGTTAATGTCTAGATTAGTGTGAAATGACCTCTTGCATCTGGTAAATGTACAGTGGACATGCCATCCTTCTTTTGGTGTCATTATGTGTAGACTCGCTCATTTGTATGCACTGTGTACTGACACACAATGCACCACTACAAAGTGTTACAAATGTCTCCTCTTGTCTCCCATACCTACAGCTCAAGGTCCATCAGCGGAAGGCAATATGGAGGGCCATCGCCCGGAAGGTGTGGGCCCTAGGGGTCTCTAACCGTCGACACACCCACTGCCACAAGAGGTGGGATGACATCTGCCGCCTTAGCAAAAACGTCGCCGAAATGACGCTGGGCCTGGTTCCTCGGACTGGTCGTTTGGCGAGCCGGAACATGACCCCACTATTGGCCCGCATCCTGGCAGTGACACAGCCAGAGCTGGACGGGCGCCTGAGGTCCCAACAGCAGCAAGTCGGGGGTGAGTATTGGTAAAAGTGTGATGTTGCGCATGAAAGACTGCTCGTATCCCAGCCCAGAGCAAGGCAGTAACCTATAAGTTGTCTCTAGTGTGGTGTAATAGCCTCTGAGTTGACTCAGTGGTGATTGCAGATATTCTGCGCTTCTACAATGTCTGCATTGTCATGTGGGCAGGTAACATCAGCATAAGTGTCAGTCTCTGTGGCATCAACTAGAAGTGGACATCAGTGAGCATCATGTCAGAGTGATTTTCGAGATTGATGTGCATTTCCATGTAATTGATACATCTACAGATTGCTTATCAATGTTCAACAGTAGTTGTGTTGCAGTACCTACATTAGTGGATGTAAGGATGTCATGTCACTTAACAATAGTTTCCTTTAACTTACTATGAGTGTGGTTCTATCACCTCAAAATTCCAGTGTGACACACACAGTTCATTCAGATGTGAAGCTCTCTTAGCTGAACGCATGTCGATGTGCCTTCAGACAATAGGATGTGATGTTGAAATGCCTACACATGCGTAGCAATTTTGCAGTATGGAGGCAACATGGAGCAGGACTGTCCGATAAGCATGTTAACATGCATCAGCAGATCATAGCAATATTTAGACTTATGCAGAAAGTACATGGAGAGTCAAATGTGTGCCTTGAGTTCAAGCTTTTCAGTTGGTATTGCCTAACATGTTTGTGGTCCGGCCACTTCACTGAACAGTGTCTCTGTCTCCTACAGAATCTACCGAGGTCAGAGAAGGAGAGGGGCACGGAACCGTCGATGAAGCTACTGGCATCACCAAAGGGGGAGCTTGCAGCTTGAACTGAGGTCACGTGGTTGTGAGAGAGTGCAGCAGCAGGCAGCAGGCGGAGCGGGCGCCGCAGGAGCCGCGAACGGGAACAAGCAGAGCAGAAAATATCGCCAAAAACACCGGAACAGTGACCTGAGCAGTGATGGATTAGAGAGCAAGACGAGTGGCGAGGGGGCCACGGTGCTCGGCACCCGGGTGAGTGAGAGCGGAGAAGCCTGCGGAGCTAACATCACGCTAACCGCTAACCGCCCCTTCCCCTCCCCTCCCCTCGCACTCCGGCACCGTCTCTCAGCTCTGCTCTATCTCTGCTCTATCTCAGTCAGTTAACCCCCGCCAAACCCCGCCGCCCCCTGCTAAAGCTAAAGCAATAAATACAACAGTAAATACAACACTCTCACTTGGCTATTTGGAGAGGAAAGACTTTTGCCGGGGGGTCCTAGGAGCCTGCTACCGGACATCTGACTTCTGGCTTCCCGGGGCTTCTCCGGGAGTAAGCAGCACAACCAGTGAGTGCAAAGTAGTGAGACAACGGAGAACGGCTGCAGGGGTCCGGGTTAAGGCGCATTTGGCACAGTACAGCACCGTGGAGCGAGGAGTACGGCCCAAGCAGCACACATAGAAGAGTGTGCACAGGAATAGACCAAAAAAGTAAAGGGAGTCACTTCGTCAATTCCCAGAACACCCTCTCTTTGGTGCGGAAGGAAAATGCTCAAGGTAAACCTGACCAAATTAAAGAGGATGGATTCTGATGAGAATACCCACAAATACCCAACAACAAGGGTCACAAGAAGTACGGCTCAGAACTCAAGACAAGAGTCGCACATAGCGAGCCCCCTTCTACAACCCCCAAACCCCCCAACAAGGACTCATTACCCATTATTTTCAGGTACCGGGCAGCTCGCCACCCCCGGGTATGTTTGCCCGGGGGACCGAAGAGACCGAGAAGGCCACAGCGAGTAACCCCTACTAATGGGGGCAAGCCAGGTGCATACTGAGCTATTTGACAGCAAAAATCCCCCGTCTGGGGGAGGAAGCCGCCTGCTGCCCGATGAAGAGGACCAGGACCGGGCACAGGAAGGTACAAATCTGCCCCTTTCAAGCGGGCGCAAAGCGGGGGATGTAGGGGAGAACAGTAACACACATAATGAAAGGATCAGTGACACTGACCCCAGGCGGCACACAGCAGTCGAAGGAACCGCTAGGAAACCCACTGATGCGACATACAGTCTTTTAACGATCAAAGCCTTGATTCATTGGCATCAGGAGGAGGACATGCCGAACATGCCGGAGGCTATTGAGGGCAATGATCTGGCGCGCACCAGCCCGCGAGCTATCCCGCGATCGAGTATAACGGCCTCAACAACTGGATGCCGACAACTTGACTCGCCAGAGACAGGAGTCCTCACCGATTCCTTTTTACAAAAACAAGAGCAAACAATTGAAAGGACTTTGGACTTCACCCCTAACCTCATTGGGAGAGGGGACGCAGTAAAAAACCAGGCTAAGGATTGAGCAGGGATGTCCCCACCAACAGGCCAGAAAGATCAAGATCAAGCTGAGCAAGAAGACACCCCCCAATTGATAACCATCAGAGAAGCACAAAAGTTAATAGCCAAGGCCCTGATATCGCAATCAACTAAAATGGAGGTCCAAATTAACCTTCTCCAATCAATAGCCCAATGCCTAGCGAACCGGGGCCGCAAGTTGGAAGAATTGGAGGCAACAATCAACTACAATCAGGCAATGATAGCTCGTACAAGTTAATGTGCCGACATAATAGAAAAGTGGGCTGAGTTGCCGGAAATATTGGGGGACATAGTGGCACTAACCAAGAGCAGAGGCGAATCATCAAAGACACCAGAAACAATTGAATCGCTGGCAAAGGGAAATTACATAGTGGTGACCAATGGAGAACACAGTCGAGCGAGTGACATGGAAATAAAAGCCAGAGAAAATGAGTACAACAGCCTAGAGACCCTGGTACCCCCGATAAAGAGTGATATCAAGGAAACTCCGGCAAGCCCAGTCACAATGGAAGCCGAAGAGCAGAAAGTGACCGTGGAGGGGGAAATAGGAGCCAGATCAGAAGCACCCCTATCAAGGAGGGCGAAGAAAAAGCTGAAGAAACAGTTGAAGAGATCAAAAATGAAAAGAAGATCTATTCTGCCAGCAATGCTGAACAGCCACAGACCCGGGGAGAAAAGTAACTCACTGCCACCCTACCCGATTTTTAATTTCAAACAGAAGATCAAGAGCCAGAGCATACTGGCAGATAAAGAAAAGGGTGAAGATAGAGAAAGAGACCGTGTGACGCAACAAGGCAGCGGCCATGAGGACCAGGTGGACCAGGAGGTCATACTACAACCAGAAGGGTCAACATCAATGGCTGCCCAGGCGATGACAACAAATAGGGTCAGCATGGGTAAGGAGGATGCCTCCACACAATTAAGGCTCTATGACCTACTGGAACTGGAGGGTCATAATGGCCCAAAGAAGCACACTACTTCCCCCCTGATGGAGCAAAAGCAAAAAGTAAGCTGGCTGGGAAACAACAACAGGGCGGAAGATGAACAACACTGGCGAACTTCGATCAACCCCCCCCAAAGTTTGAGACCACGCAGCCAGTGCAAGGGGGGGGATACGCAAACAAAAAATCTCATGGAAGCACCCACAATATATGAGGTGGTGCTCACCCCTAGGTACCACATGGAAGGCCCTCATGATATCCTAAACAGAACTAACATCCTCCGACTTTTTGGCCATGTAACGACCCTGTCTCAGATTACCTCGGAAAACATAGAGTGGGTAATGTTCAAAAGGTCACTAGGAGACAGTCATGGCGATTCAACCCTCCTGGGCTTCAGCGAACATTCTCTCCAACGGGCAGTTCTTGGAGAAGCCCAACAACTTGCAAGTTGGGGCATTGAAGCCACAGAACCCATTCAACCTAAATATCCCTCCGTCCTCATACCTCAAAAAGAGGGGCCGGGGGCCACATCAATCCTGAAAGGCACTAATCACAACAGAAAACGAGGGGAACATATCAACGAACGCCCTAGTACACCAATAAATATTTCTATTTTTCAAAGAGACAACCTGCGAAGAGTGTTAATGGGTCAAACTAAGCAGGCTACAAGAGGCGAGAATTGGCAACAGCACCCCTAGCCAAAATCAAGTCTTCGCTAGAGTAGGAAGAAAAATGCCGGTGCGGGAAGATCAACACCTAAGCCAAAACTCTGACCTCCCTCAAGAACTAACTCTCATATCATGGAACATCGCAGGATTAAACAAAAAAGCAGGGAATAAGGAAGTACAGGACTACCTCGCAAAAGGGGACATCATATGCTGTCAAGAAACCTGGTCAATGACATCAACACCCATAGTGGGCTTCCATGAACATCGGATAAATGCAACAAAAAAAAACATCTTCGGACGCCCCTCCGGGGGTCTTTCAACTTTCATAAGCCATGCGTGTAAACTCAAATCTACTGAAATAAGAGTAAACTCCCCAGACCTGCAAGTAATGACAATCACTGGGTTAAGGGAGGGCCGCCTGCCGTTTAATTTGCTGCTCATAAATTGTTATATTAACCCGGCACTGACCGCAGCCAGCATGGAATCATTCACCAACACGCTGGAAGATATATTACTTAAATTCAAGCATTACAACGTAATCATCGCAGGAGATTTTAATTTGAGAGGTTTGGAAAGGTCCCCTGGCAAACAAAACAAAGGGCATAAGGTGGGCCCATTGCTCTCTCTTTTTAAAAATGTTAAGCTTTACTCAACTCACTTCATGATGAAACAACGATCACCCTTGTGGAGCCCCAAACCATCATTCAGGAATATATCTACCATTGATTATATTTTAGTCAACGCGAAATCAGCCGATAAGTTGAAAGACTTTCAGGTCGACGACAGAGGGGAAAGCCATCACAGGCCTCTACGTTCAACATTCTACCTAGGTATGGAACCAGCAGACCTCCATAAAATGATGGGAGAATCCACAGGGGATGAACGTTTTAGAGCCATTAAGAGAATAAAATGGTCAACCAAACTCGAAGAGAAAATCTAGGAGTGGGCACTAACGTGGCAAGCTCGAGGACGGCGGGAGACCCTGTCAGAGGCAATTGATCTCTGGGAAGCTCTGACAGAAGACCTGTGGCGGAAGCTGGGCAAAAAACATTGTAAAAAAAGATTTTCCAACAAGGCCCCTTATTCAAAGAACTTACAGATATCGAAGAGCTTGAGTCAATGTAAAGGCGCTCTCATGAAGGCACTTAGAAGAAGGAAGAAAAGAGGAACATCGGTAGAGGGAGCCTCCATAGTGGTGTTGAGAGCCGCCTACAGGAGGAAAGTAGGCGAGCACAAGAGGAAAGAAATGGAACAAAAATGGCTTGCGGTATTCGCCCTGTTGATGGAAAAGAACAACGTCAAACTATGGAGGTATATCAACCGCCTGAGCTCCCAGTCTAGGAGCAAGGAGAATAACATTGCAAGCAATGAGTGGGAAGCATATGTAAGGGGCTTATACACTAGAGGTACTTCAGTTGCCGAGCACGCCCTTCCTAAGAACACCTGGGAAATAGGTACTCATATAGACACTCTCCCCAAGCACACATATGAAGTAGGATCAATGACGTTAGAGGGCAATGGCTTCACAGAAGCAGAAATAATAAGGGAGATTAGGAAAATGAGGAACGATGGGGCGCCAGGCCTTAACGGCATTCCAGCCCTGGCATTCAAATCAGCCCAACCATTCTTTGCCTCAATCCTTACCCCTTTATACAACTTTGCTTACTCAACGGCAATAATTCCACAATCATGGAAAGGCTCAATCCTATTTCCCATTCATAAGAAAGGCGACAACTCCAACCCGGCAACTATTGGCTGGTGGCTCTGCTGGACGTAGAAACCAAAGCCTATGCTAAACTACTATTGAGAGAACTAGAGGACTGGGCTAATAACAACAAAATATTATCATTCTACCAGACCGGCTTCAGGACAAACAGCGCAACAACGGACAACATCATGGCCCTGGCCTACCTCTCAAAACGAGCATTGAAAGACAGGCACCTGCCGCTGTTTTGCTGTTTTATAGATTACAGCACAGCTTTTGACAGAGTTGATAGGGGTAAACTCTGGGGAAAACTGTCAGCCTGGGGGATTCCATCAAAGCTCCTGAAAGCCATCATATCCCTCCCTTCACGAGGGGACCTGGGTACAAGTCAAGATAAGCTCTACAGCGCTATCAGAAAGAGTCGAAACTAACAACGGTCTGAAGCAGGGCTGTGTCTTGGCCCCCCTATTATTTAACCTCTATACAGTAGACTTGGGGGGAGCTCTGAAAGAGGCAAGTCTAGTTCCACCGAGACTGGGTACGGTGAGATTGGCAACTCTTCAGTACGCAGACGATACTGTAGTGATGGATCACACAAGGGTGGGCCTTCAAAGAGCTTTAAAAGAGCTGGGGAAGTATAATAAGGAAAATTACTTGACAGTAAACCAGAGTAAAACAAAGATAATGATATTCGGCAGATACCCCCACAAAAAACAAGCAGTCTCGACTTTGGGAAATTACCAAATAGGGACCACCACAGCCTACAATTATCTTGGGGTTTGGCTACATGAGAGGGCAACACCGGCAACTCATATAAAACACTTAACTGCCAAAACCAACACTGTAATTCTAACAATGAGACACCTAAGCCAACGATTGACTAGCCCTACAGCAGACCCCATGTCGAGGGTCCTCAAGGCAAAACTAAGCCATTAACTACGGTCATTTGGCATTTCCAGGAGCCTTAGACAAACTTATAGCAGCAGCTCAGGTCAAAGCCCACAAGATTGTGCTACAAATACCCAGGCACGCAAGGAACACCAGGCTACGGTTGGAACTAGGGCTCTGCAGACCTGAACTGGCCCTCCAGGGGGACTTAATTAAGTACTACACTAGAGCACTTAAAGCACCGTATAATTCTTTTAAACATCACTTGGTGGCAGTCTTCAGCGAGGAGGACTCCCCCTGGTACACCAAGCTGGGCAAAGCAATAGGGACCCTAAACATCGAACCCAATAGCCTGTCTCTACCAGACATCCCGCAAAACGCCTGGTCAAATGTCATGAAACGGCAAGTCCGCTCTATTTCATATGAAAGGGATTTAACCGCACTTCGCCAAAATATCCTCACGAAGGCATTGGACGAAACTTACACCGATGACATCAGGACCCTGCTAGACAACGGAGAAACAGCAGCCCTCATCCTCCTGGACCTATCAGCCGCCTTCGACACGGTCTGCCACCACACACTACGAACACGCCTTCATGACGCCGGGATCCAAGAGAAGGCCCTGGACTGGACCACATCTTTCCTTTCCGGCAGAACACAAAGCGTCCGCCTCGCCCCCTTCCAATCCAAGGCCACCAAGATCATCTGCGGCGTACCCCAAGGCTCCTCCCTCAGCCCAACGCTGTTCAACATCTACATGGCACCCCTCGCCCACGTCGCCCGACAGCACAACCTCAACATCATCTCCTACGCCGACGACACCCAGCTGATCCTCTCCCTCACCAAAGACCCTCACACCGCCAAAGCCCACCTCCACGAAGGAATGAAGGCCGTCGCCGAATGGATGAGGACCAGCCGCCTGAAGCTGAACTCGGACAAGACGGAGGTCCTCATCCTTGGTTCCAACCCTTCAGCCTGGGACGACTCAATTTTAGCTTTTTTACTGTAATGATTTTAAATAATCGAACGGTTAACAATAAATCAATCAATCAATCAATACTGGCATCACTGCTGCCCAGGAGTACAGCGAAACTGAGGGGACCAGCGCATCGGATGGGGACAGGAGTGCCCTGAAGGAGTCCGCTCCAGAAACGCCTACCTCCACTTCCTCACACTCCAGCGGTGACTCCTCGGTGTTGTCGGGCAAAAGAGGATCGGCCTCTGCTTCATCGTCCGCCACACCCCGTCTTGTGTCCACCCTCCCTGATGCTCCCCCAAATGTTATCCATGCCTGCTGCCATAAGAAGGGTAGGGTATCTTTTCCCCCAGGCACCGCTGCCCCAGCCCCTGTGTCCCCTGCTGCCCTCAGTGTGGAGGCTATAGACATCTTGCGTCAGGTGTCTGTGGGGCAGACTTTGCTCCTGAATGCCCTTCAGGATCATGGCAACAAGTTGTCACAGGTTGTTGCGTTCATGGAGGGCATCCATTCTGATGTCGGTGGCCTGCACAGGACTGTCCAGTCTTTGGCCTCCACACTGACGGCAGCCATTCTGCAGTCACAGGCTCACAGTCCGACTCCGGTCCCTTCCGCTACCACCCTGCCTGTGACCCCACCTGACCTGAGAACACACACACCAGAGCACTCAGGCCCCAAGTCATCCCCACACAGCACACGACAACAGGAGTCCAAACGACAAAGACACGAGACATCATCCCCAAGGCACACCAGGAGCACACATGCCAGCCCCACCACAAAGACATCATAGGACACAGAGAAGCCGAAACACAAAAAACATGCATCCACATTGCAGACCTCACATTCTTCGCCGTCCAAGAGCCCTCCAAGATCTACAGCTGATCCTGAATCAGAACAGGAAGTTGCCCTGGCTGCCGTGGGCCTGTTTCGTTCCACAACTGCACCCTCCCCAGTTTAGAGGGCTGTTGTGCCCACGACTTCCACTCCCACCAAGCCACTCCCTAGGAAGCATGGACAGAGAAGCAGTGAGGTAGTGCTAGCTCCAAAACAGGGGAGGCAGGGTAGAAGCCCCCCCGCCCAGTATACAACCAGATCCGAAGGTTTTTCCCGGAAGGATCCACGAGCACCTGCTCCACTTTCTGGGAAGAAGGAAGCTGTTGTGGCCACCTCACCTATCCCTTGGCCCAAAACACTTGTGGGCTATCGCATCCCCAAGCAAGTGAGGCCCAGCCCTCCACATGCAACATCAGCCACTGAGCCTCACCAGTGCATTTCACCGCCTCCCGTGCGACTACTCCACCAGGTCCAGCCAGCCCTCAGGCTCCCACATCCAGGGATCCCTCTACATCAACCAGTTCTCCCCCTCCCAGGTCCAGTCCTCCGACTACCCCAGACAGTCATCCCCCACCCAGTTCCGGTTCGCCACAAATTTGAAGCAGAGTCCCCCTTCCAACCCCATTCCTCCCAGAGCGGTGCCTGAGCTGCCCATTTGCTTGCCCTATCCTGGTGATATTCCCATGGCTGTGGACTGTGTTTAAATCATCTGTGTGGAATTTCAAAGCACACAAATGCGGACTTGAGTATGGACTGGCCTTTGCCTTTAATGTTTTGCACTTTACATGCTGATACTGAGTTTATGTAATAAAAAATATATTTATGTTCTGAGCGTTGTCGCTGGCCTTACTAATGATGCTGTACAATGTATGTGTATCTGTTCATCGGTTCCATGCTCTGAATTCACACTTTCCCATTGGCAAAAATGTAAGTCCGTACTTCAGTTGATATTGCATGTGTTCCCAGAGGTTACGGCAACTAATGTCCACTTTTGACTCTGAGGATTGATGGGGACGAGCTGCTTGTCTGTGATGTCCACTCTGGTCCAGTTCATTATGTGAGATGAGCTCTACTTATTCACACATGTCTGATTTGTTTGATCTCCATCATGAGAATCTATTCCAATTTACATGTTGACTTGAGGGGTGGACAGGGTACAACATATCTGTGTGATCTATCTCGATGTGTACACACCCGTGTAGGTGTGTAGTCATCTTGGATAGGTATGGCTTCATAGTCAAATGTATGGATGTACATGTGCTTACTGGAGTCATCTGACGGTGTGAGTGTCCTGTCATTAGCAGAGGTGTTGATGTGTATGTGCCCTTGAGCATTGCCCTTTCACACATGTGTGATCCAGTTGATGAGTGCCTGTTTGTTTCCATGAGCAAACACCTTGTGTAGTGTTTGTGGACATGTTGGGGTTGTTGCCGTAGCAGTGTGCAGTGTATCATTGTAACCTCACAGCCCTAGGGTACACCTACATCTTATCCACATCATTTGTGAGTATGCAGAGTGTATCACTGCAATGTCTGTGTTGTGTGTCTTGGGATCCGGCCTGGCTCTTGCTTACCTTTGTTCTCACTGTGCTGCATGTCTCTGGGATACAATCATGATATGTCTGTTTTGGCATGCATTGCTGTCACTTTCCAATTTATGGTCTCCAATAGGTGTTGGTCTGATTCCTAGCAGTCCCAGTCATACCATTGTGGCCTACACAATGTGAGATAATCCACTATGGTTTTTTACGCTGTACACTCCTCACCTGTGCAATTCTCATGTATATACCACTTCAGTCAATCCATGTGCCACTGCATGCCATGCACATGTTTAACCCTCCCCACCACTACATGTTGTGACACTGTACTGTGTGCAAATGATTTGTTTCCAGAAGCATTGTGGCCCTCAGTACTGTTTCAGTAGCTGATATGTGCTATTTGAGCCTACTTGATTTCAGTCATGGTTGCTGATGTACAGTACAGATGTATTTCCAGCACAGTCCTCTAGTCTTGTTCCAGCATAGATGTTTGCCTGGGTTGTGTGATACAAAAGGGGATGATGGACGGAACGCTTGAGCCAATCAAACACTCACCCCCAGTCAACTGATCTGGGTTTAATCCATCATCATTCTTTAGCTCACTCCACCACCCCAGTTCAGACATGGCCATATGCAAATCAGTCTGACCCTGTGCGTCATGGGAACAGTCCAGCCCGAACTGCCAAGCCATGTCTTCCCTGGACCGGAAACAAGCATCCTAGGACCGGTTTCTTCCATTCCAGCCGTCATCAGCCAGGCTTGCTTGAATCCAGTGGCAAAGTGAGCAAGGGACCCACGTCTGGGCATACCCCCGCCAACTTAGGGCGAACAAAGCGATACAAAAGGGGATGATGGACGGAACGCTTGAGCCAATCAAACACTCACCCCCAGTCAACTGATCTGGGTTTAATCCATCATCATTCTTTAGCTCACTCCACCACCCCAGTTCAGACATGGCCATATGCAAATCAGTCTGACCCTGTGCCTCATGGGAACAGTCCAGCCCGAACTGCCAAGCCATGTCTTCCCTGGACCGGAAACAAGCATCCTAGGACCGGTTTCTGGCATTCCAGCCGTCATCAGCCAGGCTTGCTTGAATCCAGTGGCAAAGTGAGCAAGGGACCCACGTCTGGGCATACCCCCGCCAACTTAGGGCGAACAAAGCGATACAAAAGGGGATGATGGACGGAACGCTTGAGCCAATCAAACACTCACCCCCAGTCAACTGATCTGGGTTTAATCCATCATCATTCTTTAGCTCACTCCACCACCCCAGTTCAGACATGGCCATATGCAAATCAGTCTGACCCTGTGCCTCATGGGAACAGTCCAGCCCGAACTGCCAAGCCATGTCTTCCCTGGACCGGAAACAAGCATCCTAGGACCGGTTTCTGGCATTCCAGCCGTCATCAGCCAGGCTTGCTTGAATCCAGTGGCAAAGTGAGCAAGGGACCCACGTCTGGGCATACCCCCGCCAACTTAGGGCGAACAAAGCGATACAAAAGGGGATGATGGACGGAACGCTTGAGCCAATCAAACATTCACCCCCAGTCAACTGATCTGGGTTTAATCCATCATCATTCTTTAGCTCACTCCACCACCCCAGTTCAGACATGGCCATATGCAAATCAGTCTGACCCTGTGCCTCATGGGAACAGTCCAGCCCGAACTGCCAAGCCATGTCTTCCCTGGACCGGAAACAAGCATCCTAGGACCGGTTTCTGGCATTCCAGCCGTCATCAGCCAGGCTTGCTTGAATCCAGTGGCAAAGTGAGCAAGGGACCCACGTCTGGGCATACCCCCGCCAACTTAGGGCGAACAAAGCGATACAAAAGGGGATGATGGACGGAACGCTAGAGCCAATCAAACACTCACCCCCAGTCAACTGATCTGGGTTTAATCCATCATCATTCTTTAGCTCACTCCACCACCCCAGTTCAGACATGGCCATATGCAAATCAGTCTGACCCTGTGCCTCATGGGAACAGTCCAGCCCGAACTGCCAAGCCATGTCTTCCCTGGACCGGAAACAAGCATCCTAGGACCGGTTTCTGGCATTCCAGCCGTCATCAGCCAGGCTTGCTTGAATCCAGTGGCAAAGTGAGCAAGGGACCCACGTCTGGGCATACCCCAGCCAACTTAGGGCGAACAAAGCGATACAAAAGGGGATGATGGACGGAACGCTTGAGCCAATCAAACACTCACCCCCAGTCAACTGATCTGGGTTTAATCCATCATCATTCTTTAGCTCACTCCACCACCCCAGTTCAGACATGGCCATATGCAAATCAGTCTGACCCTGTGCCTCATGGGAACAGTCCAGCCCGAACTGCCAAGCCATGTCTTCCCTGGACCGGAAACAAGCATCCTAGGACCGGTTTCTGGCATTCCAGCCGTCATCAGCCAGGCTTGCTTGAATCCAGTGGCAAAGTGAGCAAGGGACCCACGTCTGGGCATACCCCCACCAACTTAGGGCGAACAAAGCGATACAAAAGGGGATGATGGACGGAACGCTTGAGCCAATCAAACACTCACCCCCAGTCAACTGATCTGGGTTTAATCCATCATCATTCTTTAGCTCACTCCACCACCCCAGTTCAGACATGGCCATATGCAAATCAGTCTGACCCTGTGCCTCATGGGAACAGTCCTTGCTCACTTTGCCACTGGATTCAAGCAAGCCTGGCTGATGACCGGTCCTAGGATGCTTGTTTCCGGTCCAGGGAAGACATGGCTTGGCAGTTCGGGCTGGACTGTTCCCATGAGGCAGAGGGTCAGACTGATTTGCATATGGCCATGTCTGAACTGGGGTGGTGGAGTGAGCTAAAGAATGATGATGGATTAAACCCAGATCAGTTGACTGGGGGTGAGTGTTTGATTGGCTCAAACGTTCCGTCCATCATCCCCTTTTGTATCGCTTTGCCTTGGTTGTGTAGCAGTAGGTGATAGCAAAAGTGTGTAGCTGTTTGCAGCGACACTGCTACCCATCCTGGGCACGCCTCTTCCTCACTTTGCAGTCTGCATTGTATACACTCCCAGCCCCCAAGCAAATCTGCCACCTTGAGCCCGATTGGAGCTGTGTGAGTGGTGCTTGTAGGTGGGGGAGAGGTGAGCAGCGTGCCAGGTAGAGTCAGCACAGGGCAGCCTTCGGGGCCCTGAAGGTGTCACTAATGTAAATTGAGGTAGCCTCCCACATAGCATTTCGCATGTTTCCCTAAACATCGTAGAGTCTGCCCTGCTTGCACGCTTGCTGTGAGTTGTTGTTGTACCGGTGTTGCATGCGTGGAGATGTTTTGGATATACCTCTGCTGAAGAGCGCGGCGGCGTCTTATCTGCTGGTGATGCATCAGGTAGAGCAGCGGAAAGGCCTGTAGAGCAGGATCCATGGCGGCTCTGGTCGTGTGCGGGTGTTGTGCTTCGACTTTTCCTCTCCGTAGTTGTGCTTCCGCCATCCGCGATGAGGTGGTATTTACGCCGCGGTGGGATTGACTGTTTGATACATCGTAATCTGGTTGGTGGACGGAACGTGATTCCGCACGCAGGTCTTGCTCTATTGGCTCTGTCAGCCATCCTTGCGTAAGGAAAAAATGTGCGGAGCCTGAAACACCGTGGCGGTCGGGAAATGGCCTATGATAGCCCATCGTAATATGGCGGTCGCAGTCACCGCATGAGGAGCGGAATGATCTACAGTTTTCCACCACCGCCACCACTACGGATGCACTTCCATCCGGCATCATAATCGACCCCTTAGTGTCGATTTTTGGAGGTGTCTCCAAATACATTGATTGAAATGATAATAGCAACCTTGAATTGCTGTGTGAGGGTAGGTTTTTAGTATGGCTTGTATCATTGACTGTTCAAAGTCAATGATTATTTTTTGGGGAAAGTAATTATTGGTTTCTTGTTTGATTTTAGTTAAAAGTTCAATATAGGTGGAGTTTTGCTTGTTTGGTAATAAAGTACATAGAAAGGGGATATTTGTATTTTGATAAAGTGCATGTATTGTATATAACTGATAAAATGGTTTGGGACATATTTTAAAAGTCCCGTCCATTATCCAAGTCTCACAGTTTTGTAGTTTTAGTAAATTAGTGCCAGTTCCAAATATTATTATTCTTTTGTCTGTTGATTCGTTATCATAAAGAAGAAATGGTTCTTCATTATGGGTAACTGTGAGTTCTGGTGGTATTTCTACTTCAGCAAAAGTTTTGGGGACAGGTGTGGTGGTAGCTGTAGCTTTTTAGTTCTAGCTATTGTTCTTTTTAGTGACGATATTGAGGGCATTTGGCCAGTTGCATGCTGTGGGATTTTGGGGAGCATGTCTTTAAGTATTTCTGTTGTAGACTTTTTTGATCTAGTGCTAGCTTCTTTTATATCATCTAAAGCATTTCTGACTTCAATTTCAGCAATGTTAGGGGGGTGGTTATGCTCCCTAACATATAGTACAGTTTTCTTTGTTGCAGCCCTCCCATAACATCTCTTAGAATAATATTTACTACATTTCCAGTTCACTTTGTCTCCTGTTTGCTTTTCTTGGGTGTACACATACCCCATATAACATAATAAAAAAAAATCTTTTTGTGAAGTTATAAATTGGGCTCCTTCAGTCATTGTGATTTTTCAAATGCTAAGAAGAATTTATATAAAAATTAATAAAAATATTTCTGTACTGTTTTATTGTCTGAAATATATACATTGTCAATTGTATACTTACAACGTTGAATTTGAAGTAGTTTTCAATGCTGATGGGTTTTCTTTACTGTTTGCCTTTAGTTTTGTTGCTCAGATTCCTGTTGAAAAAAAAGTAATTTTAATAATTTTGTTTAACTGTGTTTTAAGTGGGGGGGGGCAGTTGGGATTAAGTTGGACTTCTGTGTGGCATTTTTGGAAATTGTTTTAATTTATTTCAGTTTAATACTTACTTTATTTGCAAGTAGATTTTTCACAGTGTTCTGTAGGTGTTCGAGTGTCTTCAGAATTATCTGTAGAGGAGATATAAATTAAATAAATATACATTAATTATTTTGTTCCTATAAATAGTGCTTTAAGAAGATTTGCAGTAGCATTAGTTTATAAATCGCATTTTACTTACTTTGTGGAGCTGGAAACAGAGTTTTCTCAAATGTAGTGCAATGTTCAGGCAGCAATCTGACAGAGTTTCTCCTTGTATTTTCTTTTTTGTTTGAAGTGTTAAATAATGTTTAATTTTCGTGTGTTTATATAGTGTTTAATTAATTGTTGTTTTAATTTCATTGGTTAATTCTAAATGTATGTGTATTTCATTGGTTGTTATTTACTGTTTTAATTGATTTGGTAGTTGTTTTCCATATATGGAAAACGCTAATTAAGTTTCAGTTATAGTTTTTTTTTATTTTAAAGTTGTTTAGTATATTATATGTGATTTATATCGTTTTAGATGTTAAATAATTGTTTTTTTTATTTAGGTATAATACTATAGATAGTAAATTGTGTGTATTTATTAATTTTTATGATAATATTTTTAAATGTCTTTAAAATTGTGTTGATCGATTTATTTAGTATGTTGTGTGTGTTAAATAATAATTTTATATCTTTTGTGGTACGTTTTGTATGGTTATAAACATTTGTAACATGTCGATATATTTTTTTTAACGATATTATTGGTGTCTATATTTTTGTTATCGATATTTTTGACATTTTGTATGTTTTTTTAACATGTTCGGTATTATTTTTAACGATATTTTTTGGTACGATAATAGTGATATCGATGTAAATGTATGACGATATTTTCTTGTCGATATTTGTGTAGTTTCTTAAATAAGTATAGTATGTCGATTTTAGTGTAATCGATATTTTTGTCCCGATATTATGGTAGGTCGATATTGTGTCTGTCGATATTGTATCAGTGATCCCCCTAAAGTAACATAAAGTAGTGCTGTGCTCTACTTAGTGTCAAGATGATTGATCCATGGATAGTAGATGGCCATTTCCATGCAACCACCCATGTTTTTTGATGGAAAGCCCTACCTAATAAAAAGGTAGACAGGGTTTTGCACCAAAGATTTTCGCCTTCGCAAGGCAGGGGTAACATTGGGGAAAAACGTTCCCATTCAGCATGTGCTGTACTTTACAGCACACATGCTAACTTGGACATGTTTAAAATTGTGTAACCATAGTATTTGGTACTAGAAGGGAACTCTTTAAGTACAAAACATATGCTAGACACCAAGTACACACCCTTGCACTATGGTGCAGTGGTATGTGTGTGGTGCAAGGCACCCTATAGTGTGCTTGCACAGGTAAAGAGAGAAACTGCACCATAACTTAGTAGATATGGTGCTGTTCTGCACTCTCGCTCTGGAACACTGAAGTTGCTGCGTTTCATGAAAAATTTGTAAACATAATTACAATTGGCAGTACTTTAGGGCTACTTTACAGAGGAAATAAAGATTTGCACTGGAAAATAAATCCCAATTCAAGACTTTGTGCCAGTTTACGGCGTATTTGTGACACTACACCAGCGCAAAGCCTTGGTATATCTGGCCCAAAGAGTATCCGTATTTTCTAAGCCCTTGGGACAAAGGCAGCTAATGATTTGAGTCAGGAGGTCTTTGTTTTCAAATCTTTGAAAAAGGCATTTTTTAAAGAAAAGTATAATTAGTCTAAAATGTTTATTTTGGATTAACATCAGCGGCAGACCCCCCATTAGGGCAGAGGAGCGTCGCCCTACTGCAGCCAGTGCAGCAAAAGTGAAAAATAAAATGGTAATAAAATGAATTACTGTTTTATTTTTCACTTCCCCCAGCTCGAGCAGTGTTTGGGAGCAGGGCTGCTGCTGACTGGATGCAGGGGAGTGGTGCTCAGGCTACCAGTTTACACTGCCCATGTCTCTTTGGCCGGCTGTCTTGCAACGGCGAGGCTGACATGCACAGTGTAAACCTCTCCACCTAGCTGTCTTAGACAGCAGGTAGGAGATCAGGCTCATGCCCCCTGTGCCTGCTGGAGCGTCGAGGCACCCCGCTCCAGCAAATGTTGGCGCTGTTCTCATGCTGCTCATCTGCAGCATGAGAGCAGCGTTGGGATTTGGAGAAGGTTGGCTGAGGCTCCAGGAGGATTCGAAGTAACGAGGAAGTGAGGAAGCGTAGGTAAGTGCGTTTTCAAATTTTATTTTTAGGTTCACTGACAGGCACTGTGAGAAACTCGCATTGCCTTCAGCCTTAATTCCACAGCTCTCAGTCACGGCCCGTTATAAAATCTGTTAACACGCCATGATTGAGAGCTTTGGATTGTGAGCCTAAAGGCATTGTGATTTATCACAGTACTTGCCACTGGGTTTGGCACTGGCACGACGATCCTCCTCTTTTGAAAGTCACCGACCGGCACTGGTAAACATACTCATAAAACTAATAAATGAGACACAATTATATACAAATTGTGACAAGAATACAAATGAACATTTTTAATACAATGTATTAAAGTACAACACTAGAAATAGCAGTCTGGGATCACAGCACACAGAAATCATTAACACATTATTTGTGCAAACATTTATACAAGACAATATCTTAGATCCAGATTAGGTCAAAGATGCATCCTCCTAGAATATTAATTAAATGTAGGAATCCACTAATTTAGGCAGCGGCCTCAGCATAATATAGTTACAGTGCAAAAATACAAATAATTAATCGATTTTTTCAAACAAACATATTAATCTGTTTAGTGCTCCTGTGCCGTTTCAAGAAGTTACTTTCTAATTTCTCATGCCTTTTTTTTTGTTTAAATTTCTTTATTAATTTTACATATTTCCATGTATCACAGCAGTACCAAATAACTGAAATTGCATTTTTGCATCATTTACGATCACTACTTGTCACAAATGCTGAGCCCGCGCATCGCTAGCTATAAGACTGATACCAATGAAACAATCAGGAGATAACACCAGCCATGACTGCATAATTTTGCTTCTACAAACAGTCCGTTAGAATGTACACAACATTGCTTGTAATCACATGTTAACTCGCAGGGGGGAGAACAATATGATAGGGTGGGGGAAGGGTTGGGGGGGGAGAACACATCTCACAAAATGATTATACGGTGTGCAGATGGTGTCGCCACTACTGTGCATGCCTCAGGTCATAGCAGCCCTTCCGGCGCCAACGCTACTCTTACCTATGACTCAGTGTCAGTGCTTGTTATCCTGAATACTTGTCCGGGGTTGCCACGTGCATGATATCGATCTTCTACTTCTGAACTAGTGCCCTTTTTCGGGGAGGGGGGGGAAGGTCTAGCTACTGTTGTGTTCCCTCTGTGCGCGTTTGTGTCTCGCTTGCCTCTTGGGAGAGCCCCTGTGTCTCCATCTGCTCCTGCCACTCTCCCCGGAGGTCTATGAGTATTGCATCCCAGGCTACAGCTAGGGGTGTCTTACGTATGCCCATGGCATCTTCGCGCCGAAGCGCCACGCTTTCTGCCTGTGCCCAGCATGTCATGGAACGATACCACGCCCTCGGCGATGGGGGATCAGGGGACTTCCAGCGTTTAGTAATGAGGCGCTTTGCTACTATTAGTCCCAGGTCTATAAAGCGAGTTGTCACCTTATGTTTCTTTCGCCTCCGGAACAGCCCCAGTAGGCACACTTCCCAGTTCCACTCCAGCGTGCGGTCTGTGCAGCGCGCCAAATGCGTGTGATAGTTTCCCAGTAAGTAACCAGTTTACTACACGCCCATAGCATGTGTATGAGGTCTCCTCCCACCAGATCGCAGCGCAGGCATTGAGCATCTATGCGATTGAATATTCTATTGATGGAGGCCGGTGTCATGTAAGCTCTTTGCGTTATGTAATATTGTATGAGCCTGAATCTGGCGTTCCTCGGTGGGTTCCTCTCTAGTATTGCTGCCCATTCCCGGTCCGTGCTTTGTCTCTGCAGGTCTGCATCCCAGCGCCCTCACAGTTTTACTAGTGGTGCTGCTGCATGTGTCCTTAATGACTCCACTAGCCACCTGATGAGGCGTCGGCCCGCCCCCATTATGTGTAGAAATTGGAGTGTTAGGTGCGTGTTCGGCTCTTCTGTCATGTCACCCCAGAGTAGCCTCAACGTTCTGATGAGCGCTGCATGTAGCAAAAACTGGCCCTGTGGCAGTCCACAGTCGTTCACAAGCGCATCGAAAGGAAGCAGTTGCCCATCTTGATACAAGTCCCCTACCGTCTGGAGCCCCGTGTCGTCCCATGCATGTCTAATTTCTCATGCCTTTAATACGAATTGAGACAGAGCAAAAATAAGTACAGGTAGAGGAACATGTTACTCTAAGAGCAGTCATATTGTGAGAAGTTGGCCTGGTATATGATGTCCACTAATTAAAGTGGGCACCTTTGATCCAGCGCTAACAATAAAAATTCTTCTCCTATATGCTTCGGTCATCCAGGTGCAACTATTCCTCCAACACACAAACTATATCCATATGACGGTGGGGCCCATAACACCGCATATACATTCACTTACTCATTTATTCCCTGGATTTCCTCCGTCCTTAACCTAGGAGAAAACGATTCACTGGAAGGAGACGGGATACCTCTTTTTAACACGACATAATGTTTCTCATTGCTTTTAAGGTATTCCGCTCATTGGTCGATGGACCAACTAGTAGGAATCAGTTGATGGTGATTAAGACCAGCTCAATCACAATAAACTCTTTAACATTTTACCTTAATTATTGAGCTAAAGAATCACTGAGTCATTTGTTTAAAGAATAATAAAGTTTATATAAAGTTTCGAAGCAAGATATAAGTTTAAGCTTATTATTCAGATCATTACATTTATCATCATTATAAGAATAAATTGAAATTGCGATGCATACCTATTAGACGGAAAAATAAGGTTGTTACAGCAAGAACTCCAAAAGATCAATCTATCTGTCTTGGAAAATCTAATAGCTCTAAATGAAAAATCTATCAGGAGTAAAAAGGTTCTCCAAAAGCAGCATCTTATACTCAACTAGAAATATAAAATAGCAGCAGCAGCATCAGCTCGTCAGCATCAGCAACCGCAACTTCACCCATCTACAGCATCTCCGTCAACAGCAACTAACTCTCCAGCATCTAACTCTCCAGCATCTAACTCTCCAGCATCTAACTCTCCAGCATCTAACCCCTCCCCACCAAGAGTAGGTCTTCTTATACCCTAATTCTAGCTTACTGAATAAAAATGTTGCATCTCTATGGCGTGATTCTCTCTTATTGGTTCATTCAAGTCCATATACATTTTAATCAAACTTCCTTGTCTTAACCAGTTCTTTGTGGAATGTCCATGCTTGCATCGTTTCCCACAGTTCATGACATTGCTCATCCGTTTCGATCAGTCCAATTTGTATCTTTTTCTGATACTTTTTAGATTCAACAGTTCCGTCCATTTATTCAGTTTGACTTCTCACGCTTCTTGCTGATCATCTTGGCACACATTTGCTCAGAAAGGTCACAATAGCCTTGACCATACTTCCATCTTATGCTCTCAGCACGAACACGTGGTCATCCTTTTTCACAGCCTTTCTCCTCTACCACACGGCTTCTTGCTCATGTGTACTCTAGCAAATGGCGGCCATTTTATATCGCTGCTCAACATGCCTAAGCGCACTATTTTCAAAGATAAACAAAATATTGTTAAAATAAAGAATATAAACCCTTTCGTTTCCCTCCCGTCTTTCTACGCACCCCAATTAGGTATTACCTAGCAAAAAGCAACATATAAAGCCGTCCCTTACTTACCATCGCTTTATTTTGCCACAACACGTTTTATTTTCAAAGCACAAATCATGCGTTTATTATTTTATTAGTACGCAAATATTACGTTTATGTCAGACACGTAAACAATTATAAGTTGATTAATTTGCACACAAAAATAGCGTGTTACCTTTAACCCTTTACATGTAACATACATTGTTGGTTATTTACTTAAACGAACATGTTTATTAATTATTTTACGAAAATTATTAGGAGGTTAAAATTTTTCATTTATCCTGCTCCATCAACTCCCCCTTTGGTGATTTTTAATATCACCACAAAACCCAAGTTATACAATTTTCTCAGACAGCATATATCTTTTATCCGTTTGCTTTTGTTAGTTTACACAACTGTATCCCTTTCAACTTGTCTCTTCGTTTTCTTGTACATGTTCTCTTTTATCTCTTCTAGCTCTATTTCACCCATTTCTCTCTCTCTCTCCTTGTTTATCATGTTTTCTTTTTCTATTTTATTCTGTTTTCTTCTTTTCTTTATACATGTAATTACAAGCTTCAGCACTAAAATTATTATTATTATCATGGTTGCTATTATTATAACTTTCCCTATTATCAATCCACTCATTCTTGTTAACCAATTTATTACTGAAGAAAACCCTTTACCAAGTTTTCCCAATGCACTTTCAACCTCCAGTGGAACAAGTTCTTTGTGCAAACTTGTAATATTCGTTATATACTTTTGTATATTTTCACTTTTATCTGGAATGTAAGTGCAACAATGTTGGACTTTCAGCATTCCACAAACTCCACCCTCTTTTGCCAAAAGAATGTCAAGGGCAAGTCGATTTTGCATCACCATAGCTCTCATGGCAACCATCTCGGTATTTACCATCAAGAACCCTCCAGCAGTATCTGTAGATAAACGATCTACCACTGTGGATAATTTCCGAATTTTAAATGCATTCAAAGATATTCCCACTGCTGGTATCAATGCACCAAAAATATCACCTACTATTTCTGAAAAACTTTCCCTTTTTCTACGTGTAAAGGTATTTATCATTTTGTGTGTTCCTTTTTCTTTTCTATACATATGAAAAATCTTTGGAAAGACCAGGCCTAAATAACATGACCCATACCGGCAACCTGTAATAAGCCCTATTACCACAAACATAATAGATCCCTGGAAATATTGGATCTTTTCCACCTTTGAATCCCCATCCGCCTAAAATTTGATAATTGTCATGGCAAATACTGGAACCCACAAAATAATTGTCATATCTTGTTTTATTTCTTCTAATGCACAACCTTCCCTGTTGGGGCTAATCCAGAGTCATAGCTGCATTTGTCTTTTTCTTGTCATGATTATCTTCCTCAAACGCCCAAAGAGGTGTTTTTGTCTCTTCTATCACTTTTCTTTGAAATTTCACTCTTCTTTCTTCCACCATCTCTAAAAATACTTTTTCTTCCTTCTTTAACTCACAGGTAAGGTTGTTTTTAACTATATTCTCTAATGTTAAAATCTTATCTTCTATAAAATATTCACCAAACGTTTTTCCCTCTTTTATTTTGTTTAGCTCGGGAACTACAGAAACTTTTGCAAAAATCTTATCTATGTCAGTGTAATAATATTCTAATCTACCTGTTTTATAAAATAAACTTGCTAAAACACTACATGTTATTCCATACGTCAAAGGAAGGTGATGATAAGTCACACCCTCTGCTACAGACGCAGGCAATTGCATACAAACATAGCAATCTCTTACATCCATTGTTTCTACATACTCATATAATAATTTAGTAAAAACATTCTTTGAAAAATCTGTTATTGATTTATCTTTATGTAACTCTGCACTACTTTTTAATATAACTGGTTCTTAAGTGTTAGCTCCTTTTTCTTTCTTTGTTTTATTAGACGTTTCTACTACAGCTAAACTAATTGGAATAGTGATTGCTAAAACCACCCATACTGTCATTAATAATCCTGTACAAAAGAAGCACATCTTACACCATCTACTTAAAAACTTACATTTACATTTTCTATCTCTAGTATCCTCCATTTTGTTTTATAACCTTATTTATTTATTTTCAAGAAAATTGTGTCACTACACCTCAGAAATTACTTATTAGCCACTCTGCACTCCAATGTTTTTGTCTTTGCTTGGTACTTTCTTTTAATTCTTTTCAGAATTCTTTCTTTGTCAAATCCAGTATTTTGTCAAATCCGGTAGAAATTCGTCAGATCCAGTGTTTTGTCAAGTCCGGCAGAAATTTGTTTAAATTTCTTCAAGTTTGTTGCACCTCACCTTCACCCATTAGGTTTCTTTGTTCTGGGTTCTCGTGAGTGTTCTTTTCTTCTTTGGTATCAGTCAAAGCAAGATACCACCATTCAGGTGATCTATACTTCGGATTTACCTTCTTTACTCTTTTCGTTTTCTGCAAGTGTTTTCCACCTTGTTTTTCTTGCTCTTTCTGGCTTGTTATTTCATTCACTTGTTCAGCACTTTTTCCATCTAACCTTATGATCCTGTATCTTAATTTTCTTACTTCGTTGGGCCAATTGTCTCCTTTTCTTGGCCTTTTTGCCTCACTTCCTTTTTCCTCTCTTTCTGTTCTCCAATTCCTTTTTCTTGACTCAAGTTTTTGGTTTCTTTCTTCTCCACTTTCTTCAGACTCTGTTTCAATTTTTTCTTTATTGTCTCTTATTTTGAATCTTATAATTTCATTTTCTTCCTCTACTTGTGGTTCTTTTCTTATCTTCCTTCGTTCACCTATTTCTGTCCCTCCTCGAGGTTCTTCCGAATTTGTGTCAATCTCTCTATCTGCTTCTAAATTTCCCTGTTCTTTTGTTTGGCTATCTGTCCCTATTGCTCCTCGGGGATCTTCCGATTTTTCTAACTTTCTGTTTGAAACTCTCCCTTCTTCATCTATTAATATTATCTCCGAAGGATTTTTACCACAACTTGTACTTGGATGCTCACTGTTACTATCTTCTTGCTCAGTTTCTTCTCTTATGCTTTCAAATTTCCAATTTCTTTTCAGAATTTCTTCACAATCCGAATGATCTGTATCAGATTCTGAACTGGTATCTGATATTTCCAGATGTCGACTCACATGTCGATCTTCAAGTTCTGGAACTTCAGCTATTTCCTCTACTTCTTCTGTCGTTGCACTTGTAGTTGGGTCTTCCAGATGTCGACTTACAGGTCGATCTTCAGATTCTGGCACCCTGTTTGTTTCTTCTTCTGCTTCTGATGCTGAACTGTTATCCAATACTTCCAGATGTCGACTCACATGTCGATCTTCAGGTTCTGGAACTCTGATGGTGTGACTGGCATGCACCCAGTGTTTCACTCCTGCACATTTGACTGCAGTGGTTGTCACCAGGATCACTTGTCGTGGTTCGTCCCAGCGAGGAACCAAACAGTTTCTTCTCCTGTGGACTTTTATGCGGACCCAATCTCCTGGATTCAAGTCGTGAGCTGGTTTTCTTTCAAGAGTGGTCGCATCCGGTCCAACCTGATGAAACACAGAATGCACCACATCAGCCAATCCTTTGCAATAATCCAGCACTAGATCATCAGTTATAGTCAGTAGTTTGTTGACAGGTACTTGTGCATGTCTCATTGCTCGTCCCATAATTATCTCATGGGGACTGAGTCCAGTTTTCCTTTCCGGAATACTTCTTATTGTCATTAAAACTAATGGCAAGGCATCTGGCCATTTGAGTCCTGTAGCTTGACACATTTTTCCTAACCTGTTCTTAATTGTTCCATTCACTTGCTCTACTATTCCAGAAGCCTCTGGTCTGTATGCAAAATGTAGTTTCTGTTTAATACTAAGTGCTTCACAAATCAGTTTAACTAATTCATTTTGGAAATGTGTTCCTCTATCTGTTTCAATCGTGACTGGAAAACCATACCTCGGAATGAATTCTCGCAGCATAAGTTTTGCTACCGTGATTCCATCATTCCTTCTGGTTGGGTATGCTTCCACCCAACGGGAAAACAAACAGACGACTACTAGGACATACCTTAGTCTGTTGCTCGGGGGCATTTCAATAAAATCCATTTGCATTCTAGTGAATGGACCTCCTTCTCGTCCTATTGTTACTAGACTCACTACTGTCTTCCTTCCTGGATTTAACTGTTGACAAATAAGACATCTTTGACAAAGACTCTCAGCTATGGCTCTGAATTTTGGATTATACCATGTTTGTCTAAAAAGTCTGATCATTGAATCTCTCCCAATATGTGCTTGTCCATGGTACATCCGTGCCATGTCAGAAATCATGCTATCAGGCATAACTGGTCTTTCATCTCTGTAAACCCAAACATAATTTTCCTCATGTTTTCTACATCCTGCTTTTATCCATGTATCTTTTTCCTCATCATCTGCTGCTTCCTGTAACTGTCTCACCTCATCCCATGTCTCAACAGGGTTAGTAAAAAGCAAATGACAAGAAATATGCTCTCTTTCTCGGCTTTTGTTTAAAGAAACCACATTCTTTGCACAGTACTGTGCAATCTCGTCAGCATATTTATTGCCGACAGTTATGTAGTCTTCCCCATTTTTATGTGCATTGCACTTCACAACAGCAATCTGTTTAGGCAGCTGTATCGCCTCAAGCAACTTTTTCACAAAATCTCCATTTCTAATTGGCGTTCCTGCAGACGTCAAGAAACCTCTTTGTGACCAAATCTGACCAAAATCATGCACCACCCCAAAGCCGTACTGGCTATCTGTCACAATCGTAACCCGTACATTTCTTCCCAACTTGCATGCTTGGATCAGAGCTACTAGTTCTGCGACTTGGGCAGACCGTATCCCTTTCAGACAAGATGCTTCCATTACAGTTGCTACTGTGCAAACTGCATATGCTGCACTTAGAACTCCATCATTCGTTCTCAAACATGAGCCATCCACAAACAGAATATAATCTGATTCCTTTAAGGGCTCATCTCGTATGTCTGATCTCGGTTTTGTACAATATTCAAGCACATTCAGACAATCGTGATCTACTTCATCCATTTCAATTACACTCTCTTCATCTGGCAATGATGTCGAAGGATTCACATTCATACATCTGTCAATGGTCACATTATCTGCACTCAAAATTACTTTTTCATACCTAGTCAGCCGACTATGTGTCATGTATTGTGTTTTCGTTCTTGTCAAGAGAATTTCCACAGAATGGGGAACATATACTCTCAGTGGATATCCCATCACTATGCCTTCACTCTGTTCCAGACTCACACAAGTAGCAGCAACTGCTTTCAAACATCCAGGCAACGCTTTCGCTACAGGGTCTAAAACAGCTGAAAAATATGCAATGGGTCTTTTCATAGTTCCATGTCTCTGTACCAAGACTGAAAATGCACATCCATCTCTTTCACTGCAATACAACTCAAAATCTTTCTCATAGTCAGGCATTCCCAATGCTGGAGCCTCACACAATTTCTTTTTCAGCTCTCTGAATGCTTTCATTTCCTCATCATTCATTTCAAAAGGATCTTTAACATCCTTCTTTGTCAGTTTTTGCAACGGTTTAGCAATCAGCGAAAAACCGCTTATCCATTGTCGACAATATCCAACCATTCCCAGAAACATTCTTACCTCTCTTTGCGTCATTGGAGCTCTCATTACTTGAATCATTTTTATTCTTTCAGTCGTTACTTTTCGCACTCCTTTCTCAATCTTATGCCCTAAATATTGGACTTCTTGTTGACAAAACTGCAATTTTGATGGGGACACTTTATGTCCTCTTTTTGCTAAATGATTCAGCAAAGCAATTGTATCATTGACACATGCTTCCTTCGTTTTTGATGCCACCAGTAGGTCATCAATATACTGAACCATCACTGACTTTTCTGGCATTTTTAAATCTTCCAAGGATTTCTTTAGAATCTGATTAAAGATTGAGGGGCTTTCTGTGTACCCTTGAGGAATTCGGCACCATGCCAAAATACGCTCTCCAAACCTAAACGCAAATAATGGCTGGCTATCTGGATGCAATGGAATAGAGAAAAATGCATGACATAAATCAATTACTGTGTACCATTCTGCTTCACGTGGAATCTGGTATAGAATCACAGCAGGGTTCGGTACTATTGGGCAACAAGGCACTACAATTTTGTTTACCTTCCTCAAATCCTGTACAATTCTATATGTTCCGTTTGGCTTTTTCAGTCCCATTATTGGCGAATTACATGGACTGCTCATGATTTCTTTTAGAATCCCTTGTTCAACCATTTTATTTATTACTGGCGTTATTCCTTCAATTATTTCTGGTGTCAATTTATACTGGGGCGTATTTGGGTAACTCGTTCCCTCTTTTACTGTTATTTTAACGGGATCTACTTCTTTCATTAATCCTATATCTTCTCCTGTAAAGTCCCACACTTCTTCTTTCACTGTCTTTTTCAATTCAATTGGGATTTTCTCTGCATCAAATACAGGAAACAAATCATTTACTTCTGGTTCTAAATTTACCATTGTCATTTTATACAGTACATCTTCATCTGGGGTCTGAAATGCAATTCCATCTGGAGTACAATAGATAGTGCAATTCATTTTGCACAATAGATCGCGTCCTAATAGGTTCACGGGACTACAATCGCATACCACAAATCGGTGCATTTCACTAAATGGACCAATCTTTACCTCCACTAATTTAGTAAGAGGCGTCTTTATTTGCTGATTCGAAACTCCAACTACTTGGATATGTTCACCTGAGAGAGGAAGGTTTGGAATTTCCACTGACCTAACAGTAGAACGGGTAGCTCCAGTGTCCACAAGGAATGTTACATTTGCACCATTCACTTCTCCATCCACAAATGGACCAGACTGATCTACCTCTAGAGTTGCGCCAAGCACGCACTCTTCCCCCTCTCCTAGGCACCGTCAGAAGCTTTCATCCGTTTCATCCTCATCCTGTCGTAACCAATATTGAGAAATGGCAGCTGCACGTGGCAACTGGGTTACCTGTTCTCCTCCGTAGAATCCTGTTTCTGCACTGTATTTCTGTTGGTTAACACTCTTGGGAAGTGGTGGTTGTGGCACCTGACTTTGTTGAGTAACTACCTCACTCTGCACCTGTGAATTTAATGATTGATTTTCCACATTAAGTTTTGGAGGAAATTTACACTCGTTTCTCCAATGCCCTAGCTTTCCGCAGTTGTGGCATGGCCACTTTTTCTTTGCCTCATCTATGCTCATTTGTCCTTTTCCTTTACCTATATTTGGTCGAGATCTAGCCTGTCCTGCTTCATTACCTGTATTACTCAATTGAGCTTCTTGCTTCTCTGCAACTTTCACCTGTGCCCACATGGCTTTCTCTTTCAATTTACGCTGTCTACTCTCAATATCATCACTGCAATACTTAGCATATCTCAAAACTTCGTCGACTGTGCTATTCTGCCAACAAATCATATGCTGTTTAATCATCTCACTTATCTCTGGTTTCAACCCATATACAAATCTATATACAAAATGACTCATATCCTTCTCATTTAGTGTCTCATAACCACTATACTGTTTGAAAACTAACAACAGCCTTTCATAATAAGCATGCACTGATTCTTTACTTTCCTGCGTTGTTCTGTCTATTTTTACCCAATCTGTTTCTTTAGGTGGAATCTTATTCTTCAAAAAGGTAATTACTTGGTCATACTTCCTCATTTCTTCTGGTCCTGGCGCTCCTGTTTTAGCGTCCCTTGGATATTCTACAGTTGGCCAATCAATAGTAATCTTACATTCTGTCCACAAATCAGCTGGCACTACTATATCAAACAATCCATCCAAGTCTATCCACAACACCTTTGAAACTTTCACAAATCTCTGCACTTGTCTGTACCATTCTACTGGCTTTTCTCTCAACTTTGGGAAATCATTTGTAAATGACAGTATATCCTGTCTAGTCCATGGAACATGCACATAACTACCTCCTGGAGTTTCTCTCATCGGGTACTCCCTTACAACTGGTTCCTTATCTGTCACTGCAAAAGCCAAAGATGCTTTATCTGTTACTTTCTCACTCCTTTTCGTCCATCTATTTCTCCATCTATCCACATCACCCCATTTTCTCAGTAAAACAATTAACTCTTTTATTTGGGTCAATCTTCCTGATGTATTCAGATTCTCTATATCTTTCTCACAAAAATCTACTCTGTATGGTTTCTGCAACGCTCTCACTTTTGCAAATTCTACTCCTAGTTCACTTGCTGTCTCTTCTAATTTGTCATGTAAATTCCTAGCTCTCCATGTAAGACTTTTGCACAGAAACATAATCTCATCATCCTGATAATGTTTTAATATTTCTGTACCAATCGTTCCTAAAATCAATTCTTCCATGTCTATTTTTAACCTAATTACATCTAATGGTTTTACTTCTGCTTCTTTTGTTTTTAGCGTTTTCATCCATTCATTTAATTCATCTGGAGTCGGACCTACAGGCGTACTATTTAATTCTATCCAATTGTTACTTCTTTCTGGTGTCCCTGATGCAGACTCCGTTACCATAGGTATTCTCCTGAACTCATTCTCGTTTATCGTCAAATTAGTAGGTGGGCTTGGTCTATAGGTACTAACCAAATGGTGTGCACCTTCATTGTTCAGTTCCATCCCTTCTCTTTTTCTTTGCAAATGTGAATTCATGGGAATCACTAAAGAACGTTCATCAATTTTCTGATTCTCAAAAATTGGCATTACTGGACCTATCGTCACTGGTACAGTTACAGCTTCCATATTCTTTGTCAATGCTCTTATTTTCTCCGTGAATTCTCTTGTGGTTTTTGCTAATTTAGTTGCATTGTCACTTTCTATCTCTTCATTTTGTGAAGTTTTTAATTGATCTTGTGACCTATTTATCTCATCTCTTCGTTCGGGATTTTTATTCCTCCCAGTTTCCATTGGCGGTGCATTAGGTGTCACCACCGCAGAAGTCTGTTGGTATGGAGGTGGGTTTCTGTTTAAAATATCTTCCAGCAATTCGTCATCCGTTTCACTACCACCATACCCATACTTTTCTATAACTACATGTTTCTTTTTCTCAGTACACTTTCTCTTTGCTTCTTCCTCTACTGTAAAAGCTGGAAACAAACCTCCTGTCATATTAGCACATCTCCAACGCTTTATTCTGTCCTCATGATTTACTCCCCATAACCTTCCAGGCACAAACTCATGATTCTTTAATCCTCTGAATCTCTCTCGTTCATACATCTCATCTTCCCATTCAGTTAAAGCTTCAAACTGTGTCGGTCTAGGTCTAGGTTCTAACATTGCCATCTTCTCTCTCAAATTCCGTAGTACAGCTACATTAAATGAACCATTCTCAGGGAAAGCCAATGCTCCATCATTCTTGGTATATTTTGTCCAATTTTCTAACCATATGCATGTATGATATCCATATTTCAGCATCATGTGCGAAGCTGGCGATTTCGGCGGAGGAATTACTTGTCCCTCTCTAGTCACTACCTTTTTGTCTTTCTTAAAGAAGTTCTTAACTTTCGACATCCACGACGTTTTCTCTCTACCATATTCATAATACGACATGATTCACAATCGCTTTCTCTCCTCAAACTATCCGTAATTCAACACTGTTCTCTATGCGTTATTCCAACCAATACTAGCGCGACTCACACCAACACTCCAATCAGAGCAGTTTCTGTCTACAGCGCACTGTCCAATCCCAGCGCGGCTTTTGTCTACGTCAGCTCTGCTCCTGTTTCTGTATGACTAGCGCACTGTCCAATCCCAGCGCGGCTTTTGTCTACGTCAGTTCTGCTCTTGACCCCTCCTTTACAAAATTTACCGGCAATTTCTTTTTCAACAATTCTTTGTTAGTTACAACATTTAAAACACATTTCCATTGTCTGATTCACTAAACAAAAGAGATAGCTTTGTCCATTTACACAAGAATTCTGTATTTTCCAGTAGGCAGCGCTTACCTCTACCCTACCACAGAATTTTCAGTTTCGCCGATAAAGTAGCACTTCCCTCTACCTTACCCTTCTTTCAAGCAAGCGGTAAACCCGTTTCTCTGGGGATAAAACACATGTGGAGACTATACTGCTCCTGAGAATTAAGGCCAGAGTTTCACAAGGAAACCGATCACTATTTCACTTACACACCTTTTATGCGGAAAATATCCCTATCATAACACAACCTGTGTTATCACCAATATGAACTCAGACAATGCACTATTCCATTTGACTTCTCTTGCCACAAGTGTTCCACTTCCTACTTCCCGGAAGCGTGAAAACTTACATATAACATAACGCGACTCAACATAAAGTGTTAGACATGAACTTATCAATAATCAATAATCACTAATCAATAATCAATAATCACCAAACTAATCTATAGTAACCATAACTCTGCTACCAAGAAATCTGATCCAGCGCTAACAATAAAAATTCTTGTCCTATATGCTTCGGTCATCCAGGTGCAACTATTCCTCCAACACACAAACTATATCCATATGACGGTGGGGCCCATAACACCGCATATACATTCACTTACTCATTTATTCCCTGGATTTCCTCCGTCCTTAACCTAGGAGAAAACGATTCACTGGAAGGAGACGGGATACCTCTTTTTAACACGACATAATGTTTCTCATTGCTTTTAAGGTATTCCGCTCATTGGTCGATGGACCAACTAGTAGGAATCAGTTGATGGTGATTAAGACCAGCTCAATCACAATAAACTCTTTAACATTTTACCTTAATTATTGAGCTAAAGAATCACTGAGTCATTTGTTTAAAGAATAATAAAGTTTATATAAAGTTTCGAAGCAAGATATAAGTTTAAGCTTATTAGTCAGATCATTACATTTATCATCATTATAAGAATAAATTGAAATTGCAATGCATACCTATTAGACGGAAAAATAAGGTTGTTACAGCAAGAACTCCAAAAGATCAATCTATCTGTCTTGGAAAATCTAATAGCTCTAAATGAAAAATCTATCAGGAGTAAAAAGGTTCTCCAAAAGCAGCATCTTATACTCAACTAGAAATATAAAATAGCAGCAGCAGCATCAGCTCGTCAGCATCAGCAACCGCAACTTCACCCATCTACAGCATCTCCGTCAACAGCAACTAACTCTCCAGCATCTAACTCTCCAGCATCTAACTCTCCAGCATCTAACTCTCCAGCATCTAACCCCTCCCCACCAAGAGTAGGTCTTTTTATACCCTAATTCTAGCTTACTGAATAAAAATGTTGCATCTCTATGGCGTGATTCTCTCTTATTGGTTAATTCAAGTCCATATACATTTTAATCAAACTTCCTTGTCTTAACCAGTTCTTTGTGGAATGTCCATGCTTGCATTGTTTCCCACAGTTCATGACATTGCTCATCCGTTTCGATCAGTCCAATTTGTATCTTTTTCTGATACTTTTTAGATTCAACAGTTCCGTCCATTTATTCAGTTTGACTTCTCACGCTTCTTGCTGATCATCTTGGCACACATTTGCTCAGAAAGGTCACAATAGCCTTGACCATACTTCCATCTTATGCTCTCAGCGCGAACACGTGGTCATCCTTTTTCACAGCCTTTCTCCTCTACCACACGGCTTCTTGCTCATGCGTACTCTAGCAAATGGCGGCCATTTTATATCGCTGCTCAACATGCCTAAGCGCACTATTTTCAAAGATAAACAAAATATTGTTAAAATAAAGAATATAAACCCTTTAGTTTCCCTCCCGTCTTTCTACGTACCCCAATTAGGTATTACCTAGCAAAAAGCAACATATAAAGCCGTCCCTTACTTACCATCGCTTTATTTTGCCACCACACGTTTTATTTTCAAAGCACAAATCATGCGTTTATTATTTTATTAGTACGCAAATATTACGTTTATGTCAGACACGGAAACAATTATAAGTTGATTAATTTGCACACAAAAATAGCGTGTTACCTTTAACCCTTTACATGTAACATACATTGTTGGTTATTTACTTAAACGAACATGTTTATTAATTATTTTACGAAAATTATTAGGAGGTTAAAATTTTTCATTTATCCTACTCCATCACCTTGCACCAGTCCAAACAACCCTTATGGTGATTTAAGAGGTCAAAGATAACCTTAGAAAGCTATCCAAGTGGTAGCTGTGGAGAGCAGCCTTCAGGCTTAGTCTTGAAGGAATGTTAAGCAGCTTGTTTTACCAGAATGCAATCTTATTGTATTGGTTAAATGAAAGGAGAACCACACAGTAGTTATAAAAATATGTATTTATTATTATAACACGCCTTAAATACCTAACAGTATCTGCTACACGCAGATAATCACAAAACACACAATACTTTAGCACAGAAACAATCGTAAGTAGCACTAATACACAGTGGGCTCCAGGGGGAGACCAAACCATATACTAAAATAGTGGTATAAGAACCACGACTCGATTCAAGACAGTGTCTAGAGGATGTAGAATCGCTGGGACCCCAAGGAACCACCCAAGGTGAATAAGTAGGGACCCCACGGAGGACGGGTGCAGTGTGAGAACACAAGCGCGTGCTACATACAATTCAATGGGAAAGTCGCAGTTGCAGTTTTAATGTTTAAGGACCCTTCCCAGTGGATTATGAAGAAACCCTTTGGAACCTAGAAGGTTGGAGAGCCACCCCACCCGTGGATACTGAAGTACCAGAGTTACCTATCCCAGGGATGCCGGGTGCATAGGGTCGAAGTGGCGTCGGAAACCGCTGTCGTTCTCAATGGGAGTCTTCAAAGAAATGCCACTGCTGGAAAAAAGAAAAGTGTCCGGTGGAACCCACAGGTGGATTCTTGATGAAAGGAACCTGAAAGCAGAGGGGACAGAGTCTGGGTCACTCAGGAGTGACCAGGGGCTCGGTAGACGAATGCCCACCGATGTCGGGTGCTTCAGGTGTGAAGATGGAGACCTTGACTCTACAGCTGCAGGGACCAGGAGATGTCAAGGACAACCAGGAGCCAGATACGAGCTGTCCCACAAAAGATATGGAGTGCTGAGGGGTCGGTGTCCGGCGGAAGCACCAACAAGCCTTAGCAGCGGGAACCCATGAAGAAGGTCAAAGAAGGTTACGGTCTGGGCCAGCAAGGACCAGGAGACTCACCACAGCAAGGGGAGTCAGGGCAGGCCTGGAGCAACCAGGGGAGCCCAAGAAATGCAGTGTTGTCCCTCAAATGGACCCACAGGCCGAAGGCACAGGAGTCGCAAGGGGACCTCTAGCAGTTTCATAAAGTAACAGCTTGCAGGGCACAGAGTGTGAGGAGGCCAAAGTCCTTTGTACAAAATGTGCGCAGAGGTTGGTGCTATCGGTAGCCCAATGCACTTAGTTGGGGAACGCCAACAAGCATATGCACTTCCAAATGTACGCGGTGCACAGGAGTTCGGGTTATGCGGTCCCCACGAGGGATACTGGCCTCAGACTTAGTGAGAGGGCAGCGCAACCTCAAGGAACAAAGAAACCCTTCTCCTGTGTTGCTGGAGCCTTCGGAGTCCACAGGAGCTCAGGATCAGCAGACTGGTCAGTTGTATTACAGTGCCTGCGAATGCAGGGGAGTGACTTCTTCACTCCAAGGGAGATAACTTCAGTTGTCCTTGATGCTCCACAGGTCCTCATGGAGCCTGTATGGTGCACGGGCACAGACGATGCTTTGGATGGAGAGGGAGATGAAGTCGGGCCCAGTCGAAGTCCAGCGAAGTCCAGAGTGTCCAGACAGTCGAAGGTCAGTGGTTTCTTGTTCAGAATCTTGTCCATGTCGAATCTAGGGTCCTACAGCCAGGTAAGCCCTTTCGTACCCACGGGAGAGGGTTGGACAGATTCAGGGGACCCTCCCAGGGGAGGGTCAGGACAGTGGCGAGGTTACTCCCATGTCCTTTGTCCAGTTTTGCGCCAGAGCAGGAGCCAACGGCTCCCAGGACTGGTTTGAACTGGACCATGCACAGGGACACCAAATGTGCCCCTCGTGCAGACTTTCAGGCACTTTGGAAGTGCACCCACCCAGCCCCAATACACTAAATCCTGTCTGGGAGGTGGTCACACCTCCCTGTGACAGGATGCCTATTGTACTGCCTTCCTCTGTTCGAGCTTGGCACAGCAGCAGGAGGGCATAAATGTGTCTCTGGTTGGCAGCAACCATTTTGTGCTGTCCGGATCGAGAAGGCCGGTACAGGGAAGACCAGGGACCCCCACGAAGCTCACTTCAGAAGGGTGGAATCATACTTCCCACACTGGTTACCGGTGTGAAGGTATGATTCCAAGGTGTTTGATACCAAACACAACATGGTTTGTTGCATCCATTATCGAGATAGCATTTTACGCGAGCATATAATGCACCTCTGCCTATATGTCTGGCTGCGTCACCGACAACCCGGGAGAATGGTCTCCGAAGGCTGCAGGGGTGCTCTTCTCATGCAGGGGCACCCTCTCACGTAAAACCCAGCACCCTGCCTTCAGGATTGTCAAGGCCTGCTAGAGGGGTGACTTATAGGTTTTAAGTGTAGTGACCTATAGATATAGTAAACCTATATCTAAAGTTAGTGGTGCATGCACCATCTTACACAGGCTGCAATGGCACGCCTGTAGTTCCATTTTGCATGGCCTCTCCTGGGTGGCATAATACATGCTTCAGCCCATGGGAGGCCTCTGGGGTAGCTATGCCCTGGGTACAGGTGTACCATATACTAGGGACTGACAAGGGTACCCCAGAATCCAATCTGGAGTGTACCTAAGTACATGGCATAACATTTTAGGGAGAAAGCAGATATACTGGGGTCCTGATTAGCAGGATCCCAGTCAGACTAGTCAAAAACAGTGTAACATCAAGCAAAAATTGGGAGTAACCATAAAAAAGCAGATCCTACTTTCCTACACAACCGCCCCCCCAAACGTAAGGAGATGAGACTAACCTTGGCCAGTTGAGTCTTCATGTTCTAAGTGGAAGTATCTGGAGAGTCCATCTGCATTGGCATGGTTACTCCCAGGTCTATGTTCCACTGTATAGTCCATCCCCTGTAGGGAAATGGACCACCTCAAAAGTTTGGGGTTTTCACCCTTCATCTGTTTTAGCCATAAGAACAATGAAGTGAGTGCCAAGCAAGTATAGCCTCAGCTTCTTCAGAGCCCAAACCACAGCAAAGGGTTCCCTCTCAATGGCTGACCAACGTTTCTCTCTGGGGGTCAACCTTCTGCTAATAAAAGCTACTGGTTGATCCTGACCCTCTTCATTAAGTTGTGACAACATAGCCCCTACCCCCAACTCAGATACATCTGTTTGGACAATGAATTGCTTGGAATAGTCAGGACTTTGCAGAATGGGAGCAGTGCACATGGCCTACTTGAGATCATCAAATGCCTTCTGACAGCTGACTGTTCACTGAATTTTCCTGGGCGTTCTTTTTGAAGTAAGATCATTCAAGGGAGTCACTATAGACCCATATCCTTTCACAAATATTCTGTAGTACCCAGTCAGGCCCAAGAAAGCTCTGACCTGAGTAGTGGGAGCAACCCAGTCCATGATGGTCTGGATTTTGCTCTGCAATGCTTGAACCTGGCCTCCACCCACAAGGTGGCCCAGGTACACAACCTTACTCTGCCCTGTCTGGCACTTGGTGGCCTTGATAGTGAGACCTGCTTTCTGCAGGGCCTCCAAAACATTCTTCAGGTGGACCAGGTGATCCTCCTAGGTGGAACTAAAGACAGCTATATCATCAAGATATGCTGCACTATAGGCTTCCAAGCCTGTAAGGACTTTGTTCACCAACCTTTGGAATGTGGCAGGTGCATTCTTCAAACCAAAGGGCATTACAATAAATTGATATGCCCACTAGGGGTTGAAAATGCTGTTTTTGGTTTGGCATCGTCAGCTAGTCTGATTTGCCAATATCCAGCAGTGAGGTCAAATGTGCTCAAGAACTTGGCTGAGGCCAAAGTGTCAATGAGTTCATCTGCCCTAGGAATAGGGTGAGCATCAGTCCTAGTGACTGCATTGAGTCCCCTGTAGTCCACACAAAACCTCATTTCTCTCTTACCACCCTGGGTATGAGGTTTGGGTACCAGGACCTATGGACTAGCCCAAGGGCTATCTGAGGGTTCAATCACTCCCAATTCCAGCATCTTTTGGACCTCAGTCCTGATGCAATCTCTGACATGGTCAGGCTGCCTGTAAATCTTATTTTTTACAGGTAGACTCTCACCTGTGTCCACTTCATGGGTACACCAAGTGGCCTGACTAGGAGTCAAAGAAAACATGTGTCTGTATTGATTGAGGACCTTCCTGCAATCAATCTGTTGTTGCTCAGTGAGGCTGCCTGCCAAGGCCACACCCTCAACTGAGCCATCATCAGGGTTCTATGAGAGAAGGTCAGGGAGTGGGTCACTCTCTTCCTCCTGTCCCTCATCAGTAGACATGAGCAAGCCCATGTCTGCCCTGTCCACATAGGGTTTGAGCCTGTTTACATGGAGCACCCTATGGGGGCTCCTGGGAGTCCCAAGGTCCACCAGGTAGGTGACCTCTCCCTTTTGCTCAAGAATAGTATGGGGCTCACTCTACTTGTCTTGGAGAGCTGCTGGGGCTGCAGGCTCCAGCACCCATACTTTCTGTCCTGGCTGGTAAAAGGTCAGTACAGCCTTTTGGTCATGCCAAGCTTTTTGCAATTCTTGACTTGCCTCAAGGTTTTTGCTGGCCTTCTTCATGTACTCAGCCATCCTGGAGCAGAGACCAAGTACTTAGTCCACAATGTCTTGCTTAGGTGGTTTGAGAGGTAACTCCCATCCCTCCTTCACTAAACACAGGGGACCCCTAACTGGATGCCCAAACAAAAGTTCAAAAGGGCTGTAGCCAACCCCCTTTTGTGGGACCTCTCTGTAGGCAAAGAGAAGGCAGGGCAACAGGACATCCCATTTTCGCCTAAGCTTTTCTGGGAGGCCCATGGTCATGCCCTTTAGGGTTTTGTTGAACCTTTCAACCAACCCTTTGCATTGTGGGTGATAGGGTGTGGTGAACTTGTAGCTCACGCCACACTCCTTCCACATTGCAGTGATATAACTGTGCATGAAGTTTGTACCTCTGTCAGTTAAGACCTCCTTAGGGAAACCCACTCTGGAAAAAATTCCCAGGAGGGCCCTGGCCACCACAGGAGCTGTGGTGGTTCTAAGGGGTATTGCTTCTGGATACCTAGTGGCATGGTCCACCACCACTAGTATGTAACTGTGCCCAGATGCAGTAGGAGGGTTCATGGGACCAATGATATCAATCCCAACCCTCTCAAAGGGAACCCCCACCACAGGTAGTTGTATTCGGGGGGGGCCTTTGTGGTACCACCTGCCTTACTACTGGCTTGACAAGTAGTACAGGAGCGACAAATCTCCTTGGTGTCCTCTGACATGTGAGGCCAGTAAAGTGTGGGACAAGCCTGTCCCAAGTCTTACTTTGGCCTAGGTGTCCTGCTAAGGGAATGTCATGTGCCAAGGTGAGTAGGAAGCCCCTAAACTTCAGAGGTATGGCCAACCTCCTGGTGGCACCAGGCATGGGGTCTCTACCCTCTGAGTAAAGGAGTCCCTCATCCCAACCGATCCTGTGGGATCCACTGACACTCCCAGCAGCCTCAGCAGCAGCTTGCTGTCTGAGGGGTTCAAGAGAGAGGCAGGTTTGCTGCTCCTGACTCAGTTCTGCCCTGGATGGGCCCCCTGTCACCAAGAACTCAACCTGATCAGGTTCCAGTTCATCTGAGACAGTTCCTTCACAGGGACTGAGATCATCTCCCTCAAGAGACTGATCCTCTCTCTGAGCCTGGTGGGAAGACACAGCCTTACCCCTCATGTTCCTTCTCTTGGAAGGCACCTGGTCCATTTTTTCAGAATCCAGGGCCTGTTCAGTAGAAGTCAGTTTGGCCTGTGACCTGGTCACAGCAAACACATCTGCAGAGAGTCCTAAGTTCCACCTCAGCCCAGGCTGAGGTCTCCAAATCATTGCCCAACAAGCATTCCACTGGAAGGTCTGACCTAACCACAACTTTCTTGGGGCCAGTTACCCCTCCCCAGCTGAAATTAACAACTGCCAAAGAATGATCAGTCCTGACATTGTTAGCATTGGTCACTTGGTACATCTCACCAAGTATGATCTAGTCAGGGCCCACATGATCTTTTATCACCATAGTGACACTTGCACCTGTGTCCCTGTATGCCCTGGCCTCCTTACCATTAATAAAAGGCTGCTGACTGTATTTGCCCAGGTTACTGGGACTGACAAATAAGGTGGCAATATCCATGCCACCATCACAGACAAGCACAGTCTGAGCTGGAGTTCTGACTAAGCCAGAACCCATCTCAGAGCCCAAGGTTAACCCTACTAATCCCTTGTTACCTATACCACCACTTGAAACTGTACTAGGGGGAGCAGTTGCCTTAGGGGCAGTGGTGGTTGTAGTTCAATCCTTGGCCTTTGGACAATTGGCATTTTTTGTCCAATGGGTCTTTTCTTTACATAAGTAACACCAAGGTTTCTTTTTGCCTTTCCCTTTGTTGGATTGTGACCTCCCCCCCCCCCCTCCAGATGCAGGTTTTTGGGGCCCTGATGAAGCCTTGTCATCTTTACCCTTGTCCCCACCTTTATCTTAAGTTTTAGCATCTTGCTTCTTTTGGTTACCACCATGGTTCTGGTTTCTCTGCTTCACCCTGGTTCTGACCCACCTATCTGCCTTCTTTCCCAATTCTTTGGGAGAAGTCAGATCAGAGTCAACCAGGTATTGATGCAACAACTCATTTTGGCAATTATTAAGGATCTGCTCCCTCATAATCAAACTGTACAATCCCTTGAAATCATTCACTTTGCTGCCAAGCAACCAGCCTTCCAGAGCCTTAATGGCACTATCCACAAAGTCTACCCAGTCCTGATTCTGTGCCTTCTGGGTGTCTCTGAACTTAATCCTATACCGTTCAGTGGTTAAGCCAAACCCATCAATGAGAGCACTCTTCAGGACTGAATAATTGTGAGCATCCTCTTCTCTAACAGTGAGGAGCTTATCTCTACCTTTGTCAGCAAGGGAGAGCCACGCGATAGCTGCCCACTGCTCTTGAGGGACCCTCTGAATTTTACAGGCCCTCTCTAAAGCAGTTATCCATTTATGGATGTCATCCCCAATATGGTAGGGAGAGACAATATTGCTCAGGTTCCTATTGTCAAAAGAATGTCCTTTAACTCTAGGGACACTGTTGCTGCCACCATGGGACTCTAGTCCCAACTTTTTTCTAGCTCTCTGGACTTCTAGGGACTCTTTATCAAGGGCCAATTGCTCTTGCCGGAGCCTAAGCCTAGCTTTCTCATGTTCAAGAAATTGGTATTCCCTATCAAAAGAGTGGTCCCTCTTGCTAGATACAGAGATCCCTACAGACTGTTCTGAGTGATGAGATTTTGCAGAGGGAGATATAGATCTCCTTGGTAAACTCTGCACTCTTCCAGGAGGGGTGAAGAGGAGGCCATCTTGGCCTTCTTCTGCATCTCCCTGAAGATCTGAGTTGTTCAGGTGGGAACCATCTTGTTCCTCCTGGCCAGGGTTTGAGTCTAGGTCATAAAAGGTATCACCTCCTGACCTGTCCTCATTCCATGCCCCACCCACTTTCTCCTGTTCATCTGACCCAGGGGTCTTCCTAAGGTCATCAAGAAGTAAGGCCTCTATGAGATGTTGAGTGTTGGCATTTCTCCCTGTCTTCAGCTTTCTAGAGGCACACAGGGCTTTCAATTCTTGGAATGAAAGCTCACTGTATCTAGAGGGCAGAGAGCCACTGGCATCTCCTTTAGAAGACATACTAAGTGTGGTGAGGTGTTGCACCTACGTAACCTATTGGGAACTAAACTCTCTGAGGTTGGAGAAAGGGTGTGCTAGACCCTTAACTTACTGAACCCTAGGGGCCAGATGTACGACCGCAAAAAATAGCGACTCACTAGTAGCGAAAAATAGCGAGTTGCTAATAGCGAGTCGCTATTCGCTACCTGCCAACACCCCAGTCAACCAAATTGCAAGTCGCTATTCACTCGCAACGCTATTTGGGCCACTCGCTATTAGCGAGTCGCAATCGTCTCGCAAATAGCGAGACCCGTAGAAACAGCGTGTTTTGCATGTGCTATTTGCGAGTGTGCGTTAAAATTGCAATAAAGCACTCGCAAATAGCTAAATTGAAAAAAGAAAAAAATCAAAACTTCCTGTTTGTGGTGAAGGACCCTCCAAACAGGAAGTGGTGCCCAAATCAACTCCTGAACAAAAACAAACACATGTGCTGGTGCAGCAGCATTGTGAGACACTGCTGAGTGAGAAAAGATGAGCAGCAAGGAGACCAATAAGGGAACCAAGCAGAGGCAGCGAAAGCTGAAGTTTGCAGAAAAAGAACTTGACATCATAACAGAAGAATGCTGCAATCATCATGAAGAATTATTTGGCAGAGTCTCACACCGTCTGGGTGAAAGTGAGAAAAGGAAGATCTGGTGCAGCATGCAGCGAAGGATTAATTCCCTGGGAGTAGCACACCGCTCCATAGATGAAATCAAGAAAGGGTGGTATGACCTTCGCTCCAGGGCAAAGGAGAGAGTGGCAGAGCGCCTGGAAGCAGCAAAACAGACCGGAGGGGGACCATCCACCTCAGCAGACCCAACACCAGCTGAAGCAATGGTGGAAGCCAACCTGGAGAGGGCAGCTGTAGCAGGCTTTTGGACCCTGGATACATCCCAGCCATCCATTAATCCTGGTAAGTGAAAACTGTGCATGTGACATGTGTATATCCACTAACGCCTGTACTGTGCATGCATACTAATCAAACACAAACATACATCCATGTACAAACAACAAACAACACTAGTGTTGCATCATGGGAGATGTAGTCTGTGACAAAATAAGTGTAGTGAGGGAATGACTTGAGCTGATAAACATTGTTCAACCACTGATACAGTGAAACATATCTTTTATTATCATCTGTCATCTCTTTTGTCACAGAGACACACCATTGGAGGCAGAGGACACTGATGGGGACACATCGGGTAGCCACAAGCCAGTGGAAATGGAGGAAGGGCAGGATGTTGGGGAAACGAGTGAGGACAGGTCCACTGATGTCCCATCCACTGCGGATGCAACCACTCCAGTGTCAACACCGACTGCCACCTCTGCAGCGCAGCACGACATCACACCACCAGGCCCTCAGTCCACCCGTGTGCGTCTTTCATGGAGAACCAAACAGTCCCAGTGTCGGTACCAAGGTCTGTCCACAACTGGATCAATCAGTCAGGCAATGTCTGCTTCCATTGATAGGGAAATGCTGCAGATACAGCGCCTGCACAACCAAATACAGAGACAGAGAAACGTGAGAATGTCCCAGGGCTTCCGCATGGTGACAACCAAACTGGCACAAAACCAGCCCAGAATAGAAGCCAAACTGGATGCCCTCAACAGCACTGTGGCTGAATTGGCCAAGGAGTGGTCGGCAAAAAGAGAGAACCAGAGGTGCATTGAGCGCAGCAGGGGGCAGAAAATGGACAATCTCACCAGGGCAATCAATAGGCTGGCGCATGCAACTAATAGACGAAGCCAGCGCACACTTGGCCTACAAGTGGAAATGGGCCACTACAGTGGCGAAGTAGCGCGTGGTTTGGAAAAGATCACAGCTGCAGTTGAAACACTGCAGACGAACCAGTTAATTGGGGATGTTGGCCTTGGTGGCACTGATAGTGAATTGTCTAGCAGGAGCAGCATATCAGCCACAGATACACCTATGTTGCGCAGGAGCAGCAGCCGCAACCTTGGGATGGCTAGTGGCACCTCTGGCCAGGCTACGCGCAGGGGCAGGAAATGAAAGTTTTGTGTTCCCCAAACATCTTTCATGTCAATTTAATTTCTTTACAATTGGTGACGAAACCCATTTATTTTCCATTATGTGTCATTATCCTACAGTTACTGATGGACATGTTGTCCTACTTTGAAAATGGATGTGTGAAAATTAAAACACCCATTGGCATTCACAATTAGTCATGTCTTTTATACAGCTGAGTGTCTAACTGGTGTGTACGTACCTTTCAGAAAAAGTTGTTTGCAATCTGGTCCCTGCGCCTTCTCCCCTCTGCTGCAGCACTACCATCCCTTAGTTGTTGAGCAGGTGGTCCCGGGCCATCATCCTCCGAATCTGTGTCAGACACATCCATGGGCAGTCCACCCCTGCAGGCCATGTTGTGCAGCATGGCACATGTTGCCACAATTTTACAGACTGTCTCTGGTGCATACTGCAGAGCTCCCCCACTCTTATGTAGGCATCTAAAGCGCGATTTCAGTATTCCAAAAGTACGCTCAATCACTGTTCTTGTGCGCCGTGTGCAGTGTTGTACCACCTTTCATGTATGTTGTTGGGAGACAGGTACGGTGTGAGGATCCACGGACGCAGAGCATACGCACTGTCACCTGTTGTGAGACATATGATGTTGATGTTAAATGCTTACAGACATGCAATGACATTAACAAACATTTGGGGACAGGTGATTACATTACCTAGGAGGTATCCATCATCAAAGTCACCTCTTTCTAACCTTTGATGTAGACCACTGTGCTGGAAAATGAATGCATCATGGGTGCTTCCTGGGTATTTGGCTACAATATCTGTTATGATGTTTTTTGCGTTACACACTACTTGGATATTGAGGGAATGTGTGCTTTTTCTGTTACGAAAAATTTATTCGATGCAGGATGGTGGACATATGGGCACATGTGTCCCATCTATGCACCCTATTACCTGTGGGAATCTTGCTAACCTGTAGAAATCCATTTTTGTCTGGTCTAATTCCTCATTGTCACGGGGCATGTATATGTGTTGATGTATGTGGTGTAGCATTGCGTCTAGGAAGTCATGGAAGAAACGCGAAAGCGCACTCTGAGACACACCACCAGCCACTGCAATGACATCCTGGTAACTACCAGTGGCCAAGAGGTGGAGGGAGCACAACACCTGCACATGTGTGGCAATACCATTGCTTCGCATGGTTCTACTCTCAAGTTGTGGCTTCAAGGTGTCAATGAGCTTTAGTATGACCCTGCTACTTAGCCTGTACTGATCATAAATCTCCTCTTCAGTCTTATCCAACAATGTCAGCCTGACTCTGAATATCCTCGCCTGTCTTCTTCTCCTCTGCAATGACGCCATTATCCGCCTCCTCCTTGCTAACAAATACAGGGCAGCCATTGTGGAAAGGTTTGTGATGCATTCTGGGTATTTTTTATAGGTTGAACCTGATTACCACCTGTTTCTGCTAGTGGTAAATTGCATGCGCAAAATGCCCTTTTTGCGCGATCTCGCAATTTGCGACTATTATGTACATGCTATTTTGCGACTCGCAAATTGCGATACGCATATTGCATGAGCTAATATTGCGAGTCGGTATTTACTCGCAATTTGTTTGAGGCAATTGCGAGTGGGTTTTGTACATTGTAAACGGCCATTTTTGCATGCGCAAATCATTTTGCGACCTATTTTGCGCATGCAAATTGGTCGTACATCTGCCCCTAGGTTCAGTAGAACTTACTTATTCTAAGCTAGTATTATATGTACCTAGTACTAAGTGGTTTTCAGTTAATCAATACAAAGATTTATCTGGTAAAACAATGCAGGCTTGAATCCCAACCGCTGCACACCAATGTGAGAAGTTGGCCTGGTATATGATGTCCTCTAAGTAAAGTGGGCACCTTGCACCAGTCCAAACAACCCTTATGGTGATTTAAGAGGTCAAAGATAACCTTAGAAAGCTATCCAAGTGGTAGCTGTGGAGAGCAGCCTTTAGGCTTAGTCTTGAAGGAATGTTAAGCAGCATGTTTTACCAGAATGCAATCTTATTGTATTGGTTAAATGAAAGGAGAACCACACAGTAGTTATAAAAATATGTATTTATTATTATAACACATCTTAAATACATCACAATATCTGCTACACGCAGATAATCACAAAGCACACTATACTGTAGCACAGAAACAATCGTAAGTAGCACTAATACACAGTGGGCTCCAGGGGGAGACCAAACCATATACTAAAATAGTGGTATAAGAACCATGACTCGGGTCAAGACAGTGTCTAGAGGATGTCGAATCGCTGGGACTCCAAGGAACCACCCAAGGTGAGTAAGTAGGGACCCCATGGAGGATGGGTGCAGTATGAGAACACGATTGCGTGCTACGTACAATTCAATGGGAGAGTCGCGGTTGCAGTTTTAAAGTTTAAGGACCCTTCCCAGTGGATTACGAAGAAACCCTTTGGAACCTAGAAGGTTGGAGAGCCACCCCACCCGTGGATGCCAAAGAACCAGAGTTACCTATCCCAGGGAAGCCGGGTGCATAGGGTCGAGTGGCGTCGGAAACCGCCGTCATTCTCAATGGGAGTCTTCAAAGAAATGCCTCTGCTGGAAAGAAGAAAAGTGTCCGGTGGAACCCACAGGTGGATTCTTGATGGAAGGAACCTGAAAGCAGAGGGGACAGAGTCTGGGTCACTCAGGAGTGACCAGGGGCTCGGTAGACGAATGCCCACCGATATCGGGTGCTTCAGGTGTGAAGATGGAGACCTTGACTCTACAGCTGCAGGGACCAGGAGAAGTTGAGGATGACCAGGAGCCGGATACGAGCTGTCCCATGAAGGATGTCGAGTGCTGAGGGGTCGGTGTCCGGCGGGTGCACCAACAAGCCTTGGCAGCGGCAACCCATGAAGAAGGTCAAAGAAGGTTACAGTCTGGCCCAGCAAGGACCAGGGGACTCATCACAGCAAGGGGAGTCAGGGCAGGCCTGGAGCGACCAGGGGAGCCCAAGAAAAGCAGTGTTGTCCCTCAAATGGACCCACAAACCGAAGGCACAGGAGTCGCTAGGGGACCTCTATCAGTTTCACAAAGCAACAGCTTGCAGGGCACAGAGGAGGGTAAAGTCCTTTGTACGAAATGTGCACAGAGGTTGGGGCTATCGATAGCCCAATGCACTTAGTTGGGGAATGCCAACAAGCATATGCACTTGAGGTTTAGTTCACGTGAAGAAAATGGAGGCATCTGAAAACAGCTTAGTGAAACCTTTTAAGATTACTAAGATGTGCCCTCACAATTTCGTTATTACTAGCCTTAGGCATTAGGAATATTGACTAAATTGCGAAACTAAAATGTTTTGGTCTAGAATTTAGTCAAATGAAGTATAATTCAGTATGGAAAGGCCCTCCGAGAGATTCTCTGTACTAGGAATGCACTAAATTTGCCTTGATTTAAGAATGTTCAAACTGTCTTAGAGCAATTAGGCCTTTCACCTTATTGGAAAGAACCTGAACTGGAAACACCACCTTTAGTGAGGAAACTTTAGAACACTTATTGGGTTGCTAAAGACCAGAACAGACTACATCAAGATGTTCTTGACCTTTTGACATCTGTGGATTCTCAATGAATCAATACTGGAACCTGGGAACCCTTACCTAAGCAATTTCTACAATTTAAACCTCAAAACAGTACACAAAAATAGAGTAACAAGCTTAAATCAAACAAATACAGAAATTACAACATACTTTTTTAATTACCACACAAAAACATAAAAAAATTGAATTGTATTTTTAAGAGCAATGTTAGAACTTTTCAATGCTTAGTTTTATTATTAAATGACAGAATAGTATGCAATACTGTAGCATACTGCTTTGTCTTTTTTTGCTCTTAATGCATGCTCTGTTTTTGTTAGCACATCTCAGTGTTTTATTTGAGGCCACCAACTTTCCATACTTAATTTTGTTTCATGTACTGGTGCTGCTCCGAAGGATAAAGCTAAAAATACCAATTTAATTATTAGCTTCCATTTTCAAACTTCTTTACAGAGTGTTTTAGGTTTTAATTTTTCTTTTCAGTTTGACTCTTCATGTGTATATACTTTGTTAATCTGTTAAAATCACCAAATTGTTTAAACAGTTGCGGTCTCATTGAGCAGGTGTTGTGGACCCGTAGTGATCCACGGACCATAGGCAAAGGACCACTGGACTACAAGATACTAGGGGGCTTATTTATGAGCCCTTGCGCCTGTTTTGCACCGCCGTTGCCTCACTTTTCGTGACCCTGCGGCAGCGTAAAACATGCACCACGTTGCGACATATTTACAAGGTGACGCATCTAGGCAGATGCGTCACCTTGTAAAGCCCTGCGCTACATTATACCTGCGTCAGGTATAATGTATGCAGGGTGGGCGATCCGTCGAAACAAAGCCCCGTAGAAGTGTTGCATTGAAATCTATGAGAATTCACTACGACACTTCTATGCCGCCAATGCGTCAAAACCTTACGCCTGCCTCATGGCAGGCGTAAGGGTGACGCAGGCCCTTTCACATGGGGCTTGCCCCATGTGAAAGGAACATTGCTGGAGTTGCATCAGGCTTCCGACACAACTCCCGCAATGCGCCACTTTTTGCGCTGACTAGCCCTGCTAGTACAAAAAATATGATTTAAGGCATTTCCTCTGCTCGAGCTTGGCTCAGCAGCAGAAGGGCAGAAATGTGTCTCTGGTCGGCAGCAACCATTTTGTGCTGTCAGGGCTGAGAAGGCTGGTACCGGGAAGGCCAGGCACCCCACGAAGCTCACTTCAGAAGGGTGCAATCATACCTCCCACACCGGTTCGTACTTTGTGTATGTGCTGTAGAATGCAGCTTACATGCAAAGAGGGAAAAAACAAGGAGAAATTAAACTATTTCTCCTTGTTATGACTGCCTTCATAATGTGCAGGATTTTGGAGTACATCACTTTTTGTAATTCTTTGTGGACAGGGATTAGCATCAAAAGCCCATGGGTGGATGTGTGGGAACACCTATGCACCACCCGTGGACCATCCCCGTCACGCAAAGTAACGCAAGGCAGCGCATTGCATAACTTTGCGTTACTTTTGCTTATATCCAGTCCAAATTGCGTTTGTGTTGGAATGTAAATCCCACCACTACACTTTGCGTCAGATTGCGTTAAAAAAAAAGTTATGCAAACTTGACTCAAAGTGTTTGTAATTCTGAGCCATGGTGGTGTTTAATATGGTCACCTCTCGCTCAGGAATGCCCCAGGTGGCATCCTCTTTCTTGAAATTGGTTTAAACCCAGCATTGAAATGTCCACTTACTAGCACAGAATTTATTTCAATAACAGAACATTCAAGGAGTCTGTTCAAAAGCTTAATGGTTGGGGATTCCTTAGCATGACAATGACACTTGTTGTAAACATTATATTGATTTAGCTCTAACCCAGTATGGGATTTGCATAATATATTTTGAATGTCAATACTACCACAATCAATTACTGTTCCCTTTTAATCTGTATTTACCCTAAACCAAATAGTTAACCTACTAGATGAACGGATATTAGCTAAAGCAATAGCTTCAGTGTTGTAATGCGCAAACCCATCAAGACAAACAAGTTGTCTTGACCACTTTTGCTAAAACACACATATGTCAAATGTTTTTATAAATGATACTCAACTAGGATCCTTGGTTTGACCCTTAAGGCCTGCTATGTTCCCCGAAACGATACTAAACGATTGGTCTGATTGTCCTACACACAATGCTATGGAGTCAATGACGTTTGCCCTTCTGAACTTTCTCACAGTTCTCTCGCAAGCACTAAATCCACCTTCCAAACGCCAGTCGTAATTTGTTTAGAGTGTTGGTTCTTTGAGTATACTGTTGTGGTCAGTTGAGTAGTAGTATGCAAAACTTTGTAATCTGAGATTTTTTGTTGATCCTCAAAAATGGCTTAGATTTAAATTGAATTTTAGAATGATTTACTGGTGTACAGAGACAACCTAATGTTAAATGACAATTTCTTACTACCAAATCAGCAATTGTGAGCGCTATAAAATCATCTGCAGAAGTGTCACTGGTGACTCCTTTAACATTTAGAATATCTGCTCTGATCACTGAGTAGCAGTGTCTCACACTGCGCATGCGGTATATCACCTTATTTTTAATTTATCATCTGGTTCTCAAATGCTCCGGTGACATGTTTAGGGACCCCTACATGTACAGTAAGTCCACTGGAGGTGTGCTGCCATTACCGTTTGTACCAAGAGTGATATTCCGAGCTAGTATGCAAGACCTCTTTCTTCTCTGTTGATCTGTAGTTATCTAATCTGGTTTATGCATAAAGTATATGTGTGCGATCCCCTTCTCTCCTCACAGCTGAGAATAGTATTAGTTGTTGTTGGTGAAAATTTCAAGCGTCATGTCATTATCTATCCTGCAAAAACTTTCCATACTTCCCAAATGTCATTTCTTAATCTCTTCAGAAGGCGTTTTGGCACTTTCTGCAAACAAGCATTCACATAACCAATGTGTTGGTTACATATAGTGCATATAAACAGACCCTCATGCTTTTGAGCATATTATCAGGGACACACACCAACACACTTACCAAACCCCAAGAAATGGAAAATGGCATGCTATATCCTCAAGGATGTGACTAAGGAAAGGCATCCGACAATATTTGGAAGACTGCCTGACATGTAACAGCCCAAGAAAGGCATCTGGAGATGTGCGATGACATGTAATTAAAGCTGCGGCAAGAGGTCATGTCTAATATTAAGAGAATGGTACACTACTCCCTTCTTGGAATCCATGGTTAAAGCCTGGATTCCACTGATTAATTTCCTGATTTCTCCTGGTTAATTTCCCTGTAGCCTCTTTTGATAAAAGCATTCAGCTTGATTTTTTCTAACACCCAAAGACAAATGCAGTCGAACAAAAGACCTGAATTATGTTATTGTGAAAACAATTATGAAAGCCCAATGTTAGTTCTTGGATAAGGACATCAAAAGGGAATAGGTGGAGAAGGCAATGACACCAGTAGTGTATAAACTTTAAAAAAAAACATTGGGACTTCAAATACTCATGGGGGCTTTCTAAAAAGCTAATAACTACACAGTTCGTCTACTAGAAAACCACTTTTTTTTGCATCAAAGAGACCAAGGTGATTGCACGTACAACTAGGGTTGCCTCCTCTTCCCAAGTGCTCTATTGTAATCAAAGATAATTGACTCCTCAGCCACAGGTTTGGTAGTAAATAACATATTTGCAACACAGCACCAGCAAGACTAAGGATAGCTACCCCATTAATGACAGACTGAAACTTAAGACATGGTGGAAACATTGCAAACAACAACAGAGGCAGCTGTAGTATTCCAACCAAACCTGGTAAAAAGAAATCATGCATTTCCTACAGACAAACTGTGCTATTAAATATTGATTTCAAAGTATACAAAACGATTGTAGAAAGGTGATCAAACTCTTTCTTATCACAAATTATTCATGGGGATCAAACAGATTTCATAAAGGGATAGAGACAACAGAAGGCTCATCCACCAAAATAAAAACACAGGCTGCAGTGGTTACAGCAAATGCAGATGCTTCCCTGAGAAAGTGCTGCAGACCTGCAGGGTAGACCATGGCTACCTTGACTTCGCCATGTGAGGTTAACAAACTTCAACGGCAAGAATACTAGTGAATGAAAATGTCACCAAAGATGTAGAATTGTAGAGGGGCACCTGACAAGCTACATAAAAGCAAGCTTTTGCAGGATGTTTTCTACATGCTTCCAAAAACCAGGCTGTCAGAACCCCTTTGAGAGGGCCACGGTGCACACAGGGGCTATTGAGCCCAAACGTGGTGGTTGAGGCCTTTTACTCCTGATATCCCAGGGCATGACTTACTATGGATCCTGATCAACTGGACTAAGTACCCCTTCTGCACTTGACTCTCAGTGGTAGCTGTGGTCGAGCAGTCAAGGCTTCCTCAGGGGAATGTAGATACAAGTCAATAAACATGACTTATATCTCAAAGTGCAAACAGTACAAACAATAAATCAATGTCCAGCCAAATACTTGCTTTTATACGAAAAAACAGTATTCTATTTCTAACTCTACACATGCAAAGAAATGCGACATTCAAATGCAACATTACAGTTCCCCTTGGGATTTGGGGCTCTAGTAGTTGTCAGGTGAATCACTGTCCCACCCTCCTTCATGCAACGTGTTCAAGGTAATTCCCCACTCACAGGTAGCCGCATCAAGGATTGCAAACTAATTGGCCGTACTCAAGAGTTCCTCAGGGGAATGCAATGCAGCGCGCGCAACGAAATTCGTTTTATTTATTTATATGTCTACTTACCTCTATATGGCCATATTCCGTACTTTACTACCCTCCACCCTGCCCCTCCCCCGCCCCACGTCATCGCCCGGCAGCACTCCCACCACGGGCCGCTACTGCCCAGATGGCATATCAGCTCCCTGCTCGTGAAGGCGTAGTAAGTTGACTTTGCTCAACGAGGGGGAAGAAATCCTTTCTTTAGCTCCCGACTGGAGCCAGTGAAGGTGCAACACTGTGCACAGTGTATTCGGCAGTCCTCAGTGGTGAGTCGGGGGGTAGTTCCCTCACAGTGTGGGTCCAACCCGAGGATTGTAGCTTCAGTCTCTCTTTTGGGCGGCAGTCCGAATCCTTTGGCAGCGTTTCTACCGGAAGTCCTTGCTGACATACGGGGTTGCCGCGTCAGGTGGATATACAAGTACAGACTCTCCCAGCACATGCAGCTCAGTTCAGACAACCACATGACTTGGCCCTCCTTGAAGCAGTAACTTTACCAGTTGGCCCTCTGTGGCACTTGAAGTCACCGCAGTGCGGCGGAATGGGTGTAACAAGTCCCGCACGGCACTCAACACATAGCTCAGTCTACGGCAGCCCTCTCCTGGTATACGGGGGTCTCCGAAAACAATCTTGAACACAGGCGATAGCCCGATCAGTGCCCAGCCAATTCCTCACACCTCATACAGGGAGTCCTCATGGTAGGGCTCCCCACTGGACCTTGCACCCTCCAATGCTCTCTTCTTCTTCACAGGATACACTGGTCTTTGCAACTAGACAGGCGCTGGTGCTCCAGGGCAGGTGGTCTTGGTTTCCCTGGGTGATGTCCCCTCACCCAGCAGCGAGGCTTGCAGGTCTAGGCTCCCAGTCCTGGTCGCAGGCAAAAGTCATACACAGCTTCCCCTTCTCACAAAGCCCGTCTGCCTTCTTGGCAGACAACACATTTTTCGGACTCAACTTTCCCTTCTCATAGTCCTTTTCCAGACACCAAATGTGATTTAGGATCTGGGTCTTTGAAGTTTACGTTGGGGTTCTGCTTCTTTTGAAGTGGGTACTTCTCCTTTTCATCTTCCTTCATGAAAGAGGTCTGCCACAGCAGGCGCGACTCCGAACCTGATTGTCCACAATGTAATTCATGGGAGTGACCAGAGTTCACACCTGAATGTCAGCCAAAGTGATTTGTGCATCAAAAGGTTAATCCCAGTCCTGCTCTTTATGATTCTTTTATCACCCCTGTTGGACTTGGCCCTTTTTGCAGGGTCATCCCTGAACTTTTTGCCTTCCTCCTGGATTGTTTCTGACCTGTTTTTGTTGGTTTTATGACTCTGGGCACTTTACCACTGCTGATCAGATTGGTGTAGAACTGGAATATGCCCCTGCAGTTGTGGGCCAGGGTCCATGTTCTATCGCCAAAAGCAGGAAAGCCCATCAAGGTAGTGATTGATCTACCCTGCGTTTAGGCTGGAAGGGGGTTGTGTTGGACTTAGCCCTTTTTGCAGGGTCATCCCTGAACTTTGTGCCTTCCTCCTGGATTGTTTCTGACCTGTTTTTGTTGGTTTTATGACTCTGGGCACTTTACCACTGCTGATCAGTGCTAAAGTGCATATGCTCTCTTTATAAATTGTTGTATGGATTAGTGATACTTGATTGGCTTATTTGATTTATTTGTCAGACCCTAGTATAGTGCACCTTGGGTGCCCAGGGCCTATAAATCAAATGCTGCTGGTGGGCTTGCAGCACTGGTTGTGCCACCCACAGAAGCAGCCTGTAAAGTGTGACTCAGGCCTGCCATTGCAGAGCCTGTGTGCAGTCTGGGACTGCCATGCTGATGTGGCAAGTGCACCCACTTGCCAGTCCCTAAACCTTCCCTTTTCTACATGTTAGTCACCCCTAAGGTAGGCCCATGGTCAGGGTGCATTGTATGTAAAAGGTAGGACATGCCCTGATGTGTGTGGCATGTCCTAATAGTGAATTACAGCCAATTTCGTTTTTCACTATTGCAAGGCTATCTGTTCCCATAGGCCAGAATGGGCAGTTTGATTATAACACCTTATAATCCTAACTGACCCAGGGAACAAGGTAGAAATTCGAGTTTGGTATGCCTGAACTCAGAATGTTAAAATACATCTTTTAGTGTGGGTGATTTTTACATTCTGTGTTTGAAAATACTACTTTTAGAAAGTAGGTATTTTCTTGCCTAACCTTCCAGTGTGCCTCTGCTAAGGTTGTGTATTCACTGTCTGGTTTGTGAGTGACAGGGGACTGGAGAGGGTCTTGGCTCCAGCAGTCTGATGAGTCAGGGCTGGGCTGAATAGGACCCACATAGAATAGAGAGTAGGGGGGAGGAGACTTCCTTTCACTGACCTGAGCCCTCATAGAATAGAGAGTAGGGTGCAGGGATTTCCTTTCACTCCCCTGAGACCTCATAGAGTAGAGAGTAGGGGGAGGAGATTTCCTTTCAGCTACCTGGGCCAGGTCTGCTCTCAAACAATGCTGTCTCCACCTCCTGCCAGGAAGCTGCACAGAACTGGTTTTGGTCAGGCACAGACACTCTCTGCCTTCAGAGAACAAAGACTTTTTGAGTATAAATATTGGGGCCCAGACCCCAAGACTTTAGATCACTTCTGGGAATCAAGACGAACCTTTGCTGAGGAGAAGAACCAGGAAACTGAAGGAGGAGACTGACCCTGTGCTGTGTGCTGTTGGGGTTGGCCTGCAGTGGTTACTTTATTGCCAAAGAAAGGAACTTTGTGTGTACTCTCATCATCTTGAAGAGGATCTCCAAGGGCTTGAAGATTGAGCTTGCCTCCTGCCTGAAGTCTCAGGGATACAAGACTTCACCAACCAGCTCCCCTGAATTCCCTTGCTGGGAATTCTACCTGCAAAGAGGTGCCTGCTGTTGTGTTGGGCCCTCTTGAAGACTGCGTGTCGCTGGGAGCTGGAAGCGCGACGCAACAAGGAGAAGAGTGTCGCCGCCGCAGCAGTTGCCGTCGCATTGCCGAAGAAGCGTGCCGCCGCCGCAGCTGTTCGCTGTCACATCACCGACGAAGCGTGTCGCATCACCGGAGAAGCATGTCGCACCGCAGAGGTCGCCGTCGCATCACCGGAGAAGCGTGTCGCAGGGCCTGTCGCGGCTCAGAAGTTCACCGAGTCGCCGCACGGCCGACGGGCATGCACGCATCGCATCTACGTTGTCGCACCGTAGCCAAGACGCCATTTTGTCGCATCGCACCGGATCGTCATCGCATCGAGGCGCCATCTTGTCGCATCGCACCGGATCACAGTAAGAAACCGACGCATCAACTCCCCACACAGTAAGGAAGCGAGCCTCAACTCCCCTGCGCAGCAGTAAGGAACCGACGCATCCACTCCCCTGAGTGTAAGGAATTGACGCATCACCTTCCCTGTGACCCTTTTGTTTGTATTGCGTGACGCATCCAAGGTACTTTGAGAGTAAAGTGTTGCATTTACCATCTACATTGAACTAAGCTATTTCTACCATTTTAAAGACTCATTTTTGATTACAGTATTGTGGATTTTTGTCGTTTGACCTTGTGTTAAGTCTAGTAAAGATTACTTATTTTTCTAAACTGGTGTAGTGTCCATTTGTAGTGTTTTCACTGTGTTACTGTATGTGTTCACAAATGCTTTACACACTGCCTCTGAGATAAGCCTGCCTGCTCGTGCCAAGCTACCAAGGGGGTGAGCAGGGGTTATTTAGGAGTGTAGCCCCTTACCCTGACTAGACGCAAGGGTCCCTATTTGGACAAAGGTGCAAACCATTGCCAACTAGAGACCCCCAAATCTAACATTGGTGGTCAGCGGTGAGGATTTGGACTTGCATTTGTGATTCATATACAGTGATTGGTGTACACTACTAGTGAGTGCAGATCAAACGCAACCACATACTCATTGGTAGATTTTTTTTCTTGGGATTTCTATTTTTGCTAAGAACTGCCAGTTGTTGTTACCATGAGTAGACCAGCATCCATTGCACCTGAAGAGTTTGAATTTGAAGAAGAAATGTTGGATGCATACACTGTGCCCCAGCTCAAATCCGCTTGCAAGAAATTTAAAGTCTCCCTGAAAGGCCTCACCAGAAAAGAGGAATACCAAAAGGCGCTGAGGGCCTGGTTGGAAGCAAGGAGTGCCAGTGATCACCCTGAGGATCAGGTGGAGGATTTAGAGGAGCAGCAAGAGGGGCCCTTGGGTCCAGTGGGAAGGAAAGTACCTTCCAGGGCAGGCAGCAGTGTTTCTTCCAAAGGCCTGTCCCCAGGAGAGCTGGAGGACAGGGAGAGAAGTATGGTGCATGAGATGGAGCTAGCCAAGCTCAAAATGGGTGGGCAGTTAGAATTAGAGAATAAGAAATTGGCCCTAGAGGAAAAGAGGATGCAATTGGAGCATGAGAGAAGTTTGAGGGAGTTGGAATTGAAAGCAAGAAGCTTAGAGATTACTCCCTCTGGTGGCAGCACACCGTCCATGCCTAGTGAGGCACGAGTATATATACCCAAGGAGGTGGTCAAAGAATTTTACAGAAATGATGATATTGGTCAGTGGTTCAAGGCCTATGAGGTAGCTATGACCTCCCACCGGGTCCCTGAGAAAGATTGGGGAGCGGGGTTGTGGGGGCGGTTCCTCAGTGAGGGGCGGGATACCTTGTTAGACTTGCCCTCTGAAGTCCACAATTCTTATGAGCACATGAAAGAAGCCTTGATGAGTAGGTATGGGTTGACTCCTGAAATGTATAGACAGACGTTTAGAAACTGCAAGAAACTGGAGTCAAGCACTTGGGTAGAATATGTGTCCTTTTTTGGCAGAGCATTGGATGGTTGGGTGAAGGGTAGCAAAGTGAATAATTATTTTCAGGCGCTCTATGATTTGATTGCGTGGGAGCACTTGTCCAGTAATTGTTTTCCAGAGCTACACCAGCACCTGATTGATAGTAAGCTGACTATCCCTAGGAAGCTTGCTGAGGAGGCGGACCGCTGGGTGAGCACCCGGGTCCACAAGGGTCATGTGGGAGACTCCGCCAAAGGTGGGCAGGGTCCCCAGCAGAGGAGTGGGGGGGACAAGGGTAAACAAAGGGAGTTCCAGAAAGGGCCCCAAAGTAATCCCCAAGGGAACCAAGGGAAGGGTTCCCAGCCTCCCCTGAAAAGAAGTCAGGGGCCCGACAGATAAGCCTGTTCACAGGGGGCCCAAGACCTGTTTCAAGTGTGGTCAAGTGGGCCACTGCTCCTATGATTCAAGATGTCCCATGTATGGGAAAACAGCACCCACTGGTGCACCACCCCGGCAGATCGCTAGTGTAGCCCTGGGGGAGGAGTTGGGTGCCCAAGGTGGGTGGGGTCCCGCAGAGATGTCCTTAGTCTCTTTAGGAGACTGTGAGGTGGTCCCCAGGACCAAGTTTCCTGATAACACTAGGAAGTACAGGCAGTGGGTGACCATCAATGGCCAAAGGGTGGAGGCTCTGAGAGACACCGGAGCCAGTGTGACAGCTGTCAGTTGTCAACTGGTGTCTGAAGAGCAGGTAATCCCCAATGCATTTTACCCAGTTGTTGCCGCTGACAACACAGAGAGCCACTGCAAGGTGGCTCAGGTTCCCTTTCAGTGGGGGGGGTCTCAGGTACTCTTCAAGTAGCTGTGAGGCCAGCCATGCCTGTTGACTGTCTGTTGGGCAATGATTTGGAGAGCTCCCCTTGGGCTAAGGTGGAGCGTAATGCACATTTGGAGATGTTGGGCTTGCCTGAGTGGGCGTGTGTGACCACTCAGTCTATGGCAGCCAGTAAGGGTGTTCAAGAGGACCTGGAGCCTGAAAGAGTGGCCTAGGTGCCTGCCTTAAAGAGAAGAGGCAGGGGGCGTGGGAAACCGGCCCCCATAGTTTCCACAGTCCAGGAGGAGGCAGACCTTGAGGGGGATGCCCTGGAACCTACAGGGGAACAGGTGGCTGAACTGGGGGACCTGCCTGAGCTGACCCATTGGCAGCAGGAAGGAGGCCCCTCCAGGGAAGAGTTCTGTGAGGAGCAGAACAAGTGTCCTTCTCTTGTGGGTTCGCGGCAACAGGCCACAAACCAAGCAGCAGGTGATCAGTCTGGATCACATTGGATCTACTGGGAGAATGGTCTCCTGTATAGCGAGCCTAAGGTTGCTGAGCCTGGGTCAGCCCGTGTGCTGGTGGTACCCCAGCGCTTCAGAGCCTTCCTACTGGGTTTGGCTCATGATGTACCTTTAGCAGGATATCTGGGGCAGGACAAGACCTTTGAGAGGCTTGTCACCCACTTTTATTGGCCCCAGATGCGCAAGAGTTCAGATAATCATTGCAGGACTTGTCAGACTTGCCAGGCAAGTGGTAAGAGTGGGAGGAAGCACAAGGCTCCTCTCCAACCTTTCCCTGTGGCCAGTACCCCCTTTGAACAGGTGGGCATTGACATTGTGGGGCCTCTGGATCCCAAGACAGCCGTGGACAATAGGTTCATCCTGGTCTTGGTGGACCATGCCACCCGGTACCCGGAAGCCATCCCTCTCCGGACTGTGACGGCCCCCGTGGTGGGACGTGCGTTGATGGGGATTTTCTCCCGTGTGGGGTTCCCCAGAGAGGTGGTGTCAGACCGTGGTACAAACTTCATTTCCAAGTATATGAAGTCCTTGTGGCAGGAGTGCGGTGTGACATACAAGTTCGACAATCCTTACCACCCCCAAGGTAATCGGCTGGTTGAGAGATTCAACCGGACCCTGAAAGGCATGATTATGGGTCTGGAAGAACCCATGAGGCGTAAGTGGGACGTCCTCTTGCCATGCCTGCTCTTTGCTTACTGAGAGGTGCCACAGAAGTCCCTAGGGTTCAGCCCCTTTGAACTGCTGTATGGTCACCAGGTAAGAGGACCTCTGAGTTTGGTAAAGGAAGGCTGGGAGAAAGCTCCCAGGAAACCTCCCCAGGATGTATATAGCTACATGCTGGCCTTCAGAAACCAAACCCGGCATTTCAGGCAACTCGCTCAGGCGAATCTGGAAGCCAGCCAGAAGGGCTGAGTCTCCCAGGAGTGACCATGGTGACACCACTTCTGTCCTGGGGGATCTTCACGCACTGTCAGATGGACAGGGGTCGGGAGATCTGCGCCAGGCAGACTGTCACACGACACATGAGTTATGTGTCATCCTCGGGGAGGGTATGTGTACTCCCCAGGAAGTCCTGGTTCGCCAGGCAATTGCTCAGCAGCAGGGTTCCGTCCCTGGGTTGGGAAGCCGGGTTCGTGTGTTGCCTGACCTGGAGGGAAGGACAACTCTAATCAGTGTCCCTACCGGTTTGTCTTCTGGGGGCACCGCTCCAGGTGGGAGGGTGCAGGGCCCCAGTAAGGGGGGCAGGGAGAGGACAGCCTCACCCCTGACCTCTGTCCAGTCTAAGGGTACAGACCCTAGGCTGGGATCCCAGTTGCAGGATAGAACCCCTGAACTGGTGGGCGAATTGTGCAGGACACCTGCCACAGGTGCCCTGACAATTCTGGAAGGGGGTACCGCTTCAGGTGGGAGGGTGCAGAGTCCCGTGGAGGAGGAGCGGGTGTGGGAAAGCACACCACAGTCTCCGGTCCAGCCACCGGGTACAGGCCCGGGGCGGGTGGGTCAGTGCCAGGATGTCATACCTGACCTGACAGGAGGGAGAGTGGACAAAAGGTGCCAGGCACCTGGGGCTACTGCCCCCCACTCTCTGATGCCACAGAGGTTTGAGAGCCCTGAGAGGCATAAGGCCTGGGTCTCATCACTGACCACTGTCCGTGGCCACAGTGGCTTGCTGTCCTGGTGGACAGAGTGTTCCCTGGGGGGGGACAGGAGTCGCACCCCAGGGGTGGACTGGGCCACACCTCTGTGTTGGCTTTCACCTGCCGGAACTGCAGCTTCACAAGCATCCGCCCCACCATGCCGCCGACCAGGAAAGAACCCAACCACCTCAGATGCATCCTTCTCAACACCCGCTCCGCCCGCAAACACGCCGTTGAACTCTGGGACCTACTCGACTCAGCCTCCCCAGACGTCGCCTTCCTGACGGAGACATGGCTGAACCCCGCCTCGGCACCCGACATAGCCATAGCCGTCCCGGAAGGCTACAAGATCACCCGCAGGGACCGCACCAACGGAGCAGGAGGAGGAATCGCCATCGTCCACAGGAACACTCTCAGAGTCTCGACCAACACCGACGACACCCTCAGCACCGCCGAACACCTGCACTTCCAGATCCACACCGATCCCAACACCACCCTCAGAGGAACCCTCATCTACAGACCCCCCGTACCCCAACCACAGTTCAGCGACTCCATCGCCGACTTCGTCAGCACACACGCCCTCGCCTCCATGGACTACATCCTCCTCGGGGACCTGAACTTCCACCTCGAGAACAACAACAACACCAACTCCACCACCCTGATCGACAACCTAGCCAACCTCGGACTCAGACAACTCGTCACAACACCCACCCACTCCGCCGGTCACACGCTTGACCCCATCTTCTCCGCAAGCCCCCACGTCTCCTTCAACCGCACCACCGAACTCCACTGGACCGACCATCGCTGCATCCACTTCACCTTCAAGAAACCCACCACGCACCACCGCACCCAACAGATGCCCCGCCGCTGCTGGAGCAAAGTCACCGAAGACCAGCTAACCACCACCCTCGCCCAGAGCCCACCCGCCAACCCCACCGACCCCGACACCGCCGCCTGCAACCTCAGACAGTGGATCAACGACTGCGCCAAGACCCTCGCCCCGATCAAGAAACCCTCCAACAGTCACACCAACAAGAAAGCCAGCTGGTTCACTGAAGACCTCCGGGCCTCCAAGCAAACCTGCCGAAAGCTGGAGAAGATCTGGCTCCGTGAACGAACACCGGACAGCCACGCAGCCCACAAGAACGCCACCCGCAGACACCATCACCTCATCAGATCCGCCAAAAGGGCCTCCTTCAAAGACCGCCTAGACAACAACGCGCACAACAGCAAAGAGCTCTTCAACATCGTGAAGGAACTCTCCAACCCCAGCTCCAACACCAACGACGTCCCACCCTTGCAAGACCTGTGCGACTCGCTGGCCACCTTCTTCCACCGCAAGATCGCAGACATCCACGACAGCTTCAACGCCACGCCCGCCACGACAACCACTGAGACCTCCGCCCCCACGACCACCATCCGCACCAACCGCCTGCTCTCCTGGACCAACATCAACGACGACGACACCATCAAGATCATGAACACCATCCACTCCGGATCTCCGTCAGACCCATGCCCACACCATATCTTCAACAAAGCCAGCACAGCCATCGCACCCCATCTCCGGAAAGTCATCAACACCTCCTTCGAGACAGCAACCTTCCCGGAGAGCTGGAAGCACGCCGAGATCAACGCCTTACTCAAGAAACCCAAGGCGGACCCCAAGGACCTCAAGAACTTCCGGCCCATTTCCCTGCTCCCGTTCCCGGCAAAGGTCATCGAGAAGACTGTCAACAAACAACTGACCCGCTACCTCGAGGAGAACAACATCCTGGACCCTTCCCAGTCCGGGTTCCGCAGCAACCACAGCACCGAGACTGCCCTCATCGCCGCCACCGATGACATCAAGTCCCTGCTGGACAACAGAGAAACGGCGGCCCTCATCCTCCTGGACCTGTCAGCCGCCTTCGACACGGTCTGCCACCACACACTACGAACATGCCTCCACAATGCCGGGATCCAAGAGAGGCCCCGGACTGGACCACCTCCTTCCTCTCCGGCAGAACACAGAGCGTCCGCCTTCCCCCCTTCCGCTCCGAAGCCACCGAGATCATCTGTGGCGTACCCCAGGGCTCTTCCCTCAGCCCAACTCTGTTTAACATCTACATGGCACCGCTCGCCCACGTCGCCCGTCGGCACGACCTCAACATCATCTCCTACGCCGATGACACCCAGCTGATCCTCTCCCTCACCAAGGACCCCCACACCGCCAAAACCAACCTTCATGAAGGAATGAAGGCCGTCGCTGAATGGATGAGGAACAGCCGACTGAAGCTGAACTCGGACAAGACGGAGGTCCTCATCCTCGGATCCACCCCTTCGGCCTGGGACGACTCCTGGTGGCCGACCGCACTGGGAACCGCCCCAACACCCACCAACCACGCACGCAACCTAGGGGTCATCCTCGACTCCACCCTCTCCATGACTAAACAGGTCAACGCCGTCTCCTCTGCCTGCTTCAACACCCTCCGCATGCTCCGCAGGATCTACAAGTGGATCCCCACTGAAACGAGAAGAACGGTCACCCAGGCCCTCGTCAGCAGCAGGTTGGACTATGGAAACGCCCTCTACGCAGGAGCCTCGGCCAAACTCCTGAGACGGCTCCAACGCATCCAGAATGCCTCTGCACGCCTGATCCTCGACATCCCTCGCCGCAGCCACATCACACCCCACCTGAGAGACCTTCACTGGCTCCCGGTCAACAAGAGGATAACCTTCAAACTCCTCACCCACGCACACAAGGCACTCCACAACACCGGACCAACGTACCTCAACAGACGACTCAGCTTCTACACCCCCACCCGCCAGTTCCGCTCCGCCGACCTTGCCCTCGCCACTGTCCCCCGCTTCCGAAGAGCGACCTCCGGTGGCAGATCGTTCTTCCACCTCGCCGCCAAGACCTGGAACACCCTCCCCATCCACCTACGGCAGACCCAAGACCTGCTGACCTTCAGAAAACTCCTCAAGACCTGGCTTTTCGAGCAGTAGCAGCATTTCCCACCCCAGCGCCTTGAGACCCTCACGGGTGAGTAGTGCGCTTTACAAATGATATGATTGATTGATGGATGTGGGTACTGTCTATCTGTTGGGACACACCTGTGAGCAAGCTAAGGTTAGGTGCTGCACAGATGGTGTCCACAGGTGAGGAGAAGGTTTCCCCATGGGTTAACTTAGTGGGCCCTGAGAGTATGGACAGAGGGATCGAAATGGGTTCAGATTGGCGTAGAACTGGAATATGCCCCTGCAGTTGTGGGCCAGGGTCCATGTTCTATCTCCCAAAGCAGGAAAGCCCATCAAGGTAGTGATTGATCTACTCTGCGTTTAGGCTGGAAGGGGGTTGTGTTGGACTTGGCCCTTTTTGCAGGGTCATCCCTGAACTTTGTGCCTTCCTCCTGGATTGTTTCTGACCTGTTTTTGTTGGTTTTATGACTCTGGGCACTTTACCACTGCTGATCAGTGCTAAAGTGCATATGCTCTCTTTATAAATTGTTGTATGGATTAGTGATTCCATGATTGGCTTATTTGATTTATTTGTCAGACCCTAGTATAGTGCACCTTGGGTGCCCAGGGCCTATAAATCAAATGCTGCTGGTGGGCTTGCAGCACTGGTTGTGCCACCCACAGAAGCAGCCTGTAAAGTGTGACTCAGGCCTGCCATTGCAAAGCCTGTGTGCAGTCTGGGACTGCCATGCTGAAGTGGCAAGTGCACCCACTTGCCAGTCCCTAAACCTTCCCTTTTCTACATGTTAGTCACCCCTAAGGTAGGCCCAAGGGCAGGGTGCATTGTATGTAAAGGTAGGACATGCCCTGATGTGTGTGGCATGTCCTAATAGTGAATTACAGCCAATTTCGTTTTTCACTATTGCAAGGCTATCTGTTCCCATAGGCCAGAATGGGCAGTTTGATTATAACACCTTATAATCCTAACTGACCCAGGGAACAAGGTAGAAATTCGAGTTTGGTATGCCTGAACTCAGAATGTTAAAATACATCTTTTAGTGTGGGTGATTTTTACATTCTGTGTTTGAAAATACTACTTTTAGAAAGTAGGTATTTTCTTGCCTAACCTTCCAGTGTGCCTCTGCTAAGGTTGTGTATTCACTGTCTGGTTTGTGAGTGACAGGGGACTGGAGAGGGTCTTGGCTCCAGCAGTCTGATGAGTCAGGGCTGGGCTGAATAGGATCCACATAGAATAGAGAGTAGGGGGGAGGAGACTTACTTTCACTGACCTGAGCCCTCATAGAATAGAGAGTAGGGGCGGGATTTCCTTTCACTCCCCTGAGACCTCATAGAATAGAGAGTAGGGGAGGAGATTTCCTTTCAGCTACCTGGGCCAGGTCTGCTCTCAAACAATGCTGTCTCCACCTCCTGCCAGGAAGCTGCACAGAACTGGTTTTGGTCAGGCACAGACACTCTCTGCCTTCAGAGAACAAAGACTTTTTGAGTATAAATATTGGGGCCCAGACCCCAAGACTTTAGATCACTTCTGGGAATCAAGACGGACCTTTGCTGAGGAGAAGAACCAGGAAACTGAAGGAGGAGACTGCCCCTGTGCTGTGTGCTGTTGGGGTTGGCCTGCAGTGGTTACTTTATTGCCAAAGAAAGGAACTTTGTGTGTACTTTCATCATCTTGAAAAGGATCTCCAAGGGCTTGAAGATTGAGCTTGCCTCCTGCCTGAATTCTCAGGGATACAAGACTTCACCAACCAGCTCCCCTGAATTCCCTTGCTGGGAATTCTACCTGCAAAGAGGTGCCTGCTATTGTGTTGGGCCCTTTTGAAGACTGCGTGTCGCTGGGAGCTGTAAGCGCGACGCAACAAGGAGAAGCGTGTCGTCACCGCAGCAGTTGCCGTCGCATTGCCGAAGAAGCGTGCCGCAGCTGTTCAGCGTTGCATCACCAACGAAGCATGTCGCATCACCGGAGAAGCGTTTCACCGTCGCAGAGGTCGCCGTCGCATCACCGGAGAAGCGTGACGCAGGGCCTGTCGCGGCTCAGAAGTTCACCGAGTCGCCGCACGGCCGACAGGCGTGCACGCATCGCATCTACGTTGTCGCACCGTAACCAAGACGCCATTTTGTCGCATTGCACCGGATCGTCATCGCATCGAGGCGCCATCTTGTCGCATCGCACCGGATCACAGTAAGAAACCGACGCATCAACTCCCCACACAGTAAGGAAGCGAGCCTCAACTCCCCTGCGCAGCAGTAAGGAACCGACGCATCCACTCCCCTGAGTGTAAGGAACCGACGCATCACCTTCCCTGCGACCCTTTTGTTTGTATTGCGTGACGCATCCAAGGTACTTTGAGAGTAAAGTGTCGCATTTACCATCTACATTGAACTAAGCTATTTCTACCATTTTAAAGACTCATTTTTGATTACAGTATTGTGGATTTTTGTCGTTTGACCTTGTGTTAAGTCTAGTAAAGATTACTTATTTTTCTAAACTGGTGTAGTGTCCATTTGTAGTGTTTTCACTGTGTTACTGTATGTGTTCACAAATGCTTTACACACTGCCTCTGAGATAAGCCTGCCTGCTCGTGCCAAGCTACCAAGGGGGTGAGCAGGGGTTATTTAGGAGTGTAGCCTCTTACCCTGACTAGACGCAAGGGTACCTATTTGGACAAAGGTGCAAACCATTGCCAACTAGAGACCCCCAAATCTAACAAGCCCCATCTCCCTTCCTCAGCTGTGTCCAGGCCCCTTCCTTAAGATCTATCACTGAATCAAAGAGCAGTCTTTTGAAATGTAAAGGCAGTCTCTTCCTTTTCCATCCAGTGTGTCCTCACCCAGCTCACAGAACTGCATCAATACACAAATGTGTCTGGGGGTATTCCTATCCTCATGTCTTTACCAGCCAGGCCTGGGCTTCCCAAAATGGAACCCAGGGCACTCCATACAATGTACCATTGCAGGCACACTCACTCAGTGTACATTCCTAGCACACATTCTGTTCAGCACTAATACCTCTATATGTTGTACCCTCACATGTACACATGCATTCAGCAGACCCACTCAGTCTATGCGCACTGTTCAGCACTGAAGCATTTCTATCTTTAACCAGGGTGTGTTATTTACCAGCACACATACTGCCAGCACACACACTCACTATGTATGTGCTGCACAACACATCACCCTTCATATTGTACTCCATGCAAGCACACATCCACTCAGCACATGCTTTATCGACACATACACTGCACAGCACTACATCTCTCATGTAATGTATTCCTCTAAGCATACATACATTCAGTACATGTACTGCACAGTACTTCTCCATCCTTGTACTGTACCCTTTTCAAGCAAACATACAACCAAGGCACAGGTACACGTCTTTACCATGCAGAGGACTTTTCTGTCCCAACACAGGCTTATGATCCTATATTATGGTCAAACTACAAGCATCATATTAGACTAATGGCTTGCTTATATGGGGGAACATATTGAGGCCTTGAAGGAGGTGGTGCCTTGAAGTAAAAAAAATGGGTCAAGATGTGGGGCTTTTCAAAATAGCCAAAGGCGTAATAATTTGCAGTTTATTGGACTGAAGAAGCTGGTGGAGAAGGGCAGGCCAAAATACATTTTGTCCAGTTGTTTCAACAGGCTCCTCCAGTTTGTGACATTGAAATTTCAAATGGGTGTATTCAGAAGTTCCCAGGTTTCCTTTCTATACCTGTAAAGACTCTATGAAGCCCTAGGCTATTTGTGTTAGCCTGAGTATTTTTTCTTTGTCTCGGATCGAGGCCTCGCCTCAAATTGTATTATTGAGGATCCTAGAAGAATTGGGGGGAACCCAGGAGAGACCGGATCTAGTGGGAATAGGGATGCTCTTGGCAAAGAGAGACATTGTAAAATACTGGTAGAGGCCATCAACCCCCGCTACGAGAATGGAATGCGGTGATGGACCATTGTGCAAGTAGGAGGTACCTATTTATATCGCGAGGGGATGCCCAAAAAACATGTCAGGGTGTGGGACAAATGGTGGTCCTATTATGGACTCAAAGGGACTTATTAGTGGAAGGGGTTGGGGGGAACCACAGGTGTATATTGACTGTCTTGGATCCTTGTTGCAGGTTCCCTGCATGGACCAGCAATTGGTGGGTTTTTGTTTCTGTCTGTGCTTAAAATCCAATAAAATGTTCTTATCAGAAATAAATGCAGGTCTACTTGATTAGTCAACACTCCTTTGATGAAGTAGCCTCCCATGACATCTTTGCCCAGGTCCTGGATGAAGGCAGCATTTACAGACATTTGTGTTGCAGTAGTTGCATCCAGTAGTGATGTCTACTGGCCCCCACTTCTAATTGATCACAGTGACCTTGGTCAAATTGGGCCCTTTTAATATAATGTTTATTTTGTTTTAATGAATGTGTACGTCTGCAAACATTATGGGTTTTGGAATAATGATTGGAAATAACTGAATATGAGTACATGGAATACAGTTGGTGATTCTCTTTGGTGCGCCCTTTGATAGGCTTGCCCTCTAGAAAATGAGAAAATCTTCTGGTATGAAAGGGTTAGAGTAAGATGGATGATGGCAGTTGCCCATGGAGAAACAAGGACAGTCTTATCACCTGCTTCTTCTTCCCCTCCTGCATTATTTGTCTACAAGGTGAGGGTAATGTATACTGTTTCCCACCAGAGCAAGTCCTTGGAGATACTACATAGCCAATGAAAAGTAGGCACTCGTTGTCGTAGTGGATTCTGGGCGAAGGGCAATGGGGGTTCCTTTCCGGAAACCCCACTACAGATAGACACTCTGCCCGAGCTTGGTTGAGTGGAATTACTAACTGACGAGAATCACTGACTCTGATTGGCAATGAGCTGTCAAGAACTAGACAGATAAGCTGGAGTCCCACTCCAGCTTAAAGAAAAACACCAGCATTAAATTGACCTATGTGAACCAAGCTGTGATGATTTATGAATGTGGAGCTGAGTGATGCCTGGCTTCTCCTGGCTAGGACTTCCTGCAGAGCAGAAGTGCTGCCTGCCTGACCCTCTGTTTTGATGACTTGCCTTTGAGGTAGTCCCCACACAGCCCAAGAGTCCAGGGACAATGGCACTGCACCGAGAAACCTTCCCCTCCCATCACCAGGAACCAGAGAAGGGCTCTGTCAAAAACCACCAACTACATATACAGTTGAGATGAGTAGTGATTCAGTCCGGTGAGCAGACTCCAGGCTGCCCTTTCATGCAGATATCTGTCACCCAGGTGACCTGAACGCTTGTCAGATCAAGAAGACCCTAAGAAGGGCAGGAGCATGATGCTGACCTGGAATGGTAGCCTTTGTTACAGTCACAGAAATTCAACTTTTAGGAATGGAGATGCTACGTCGGGGTCTGAAGCACCCTCTCAGTCTGTCGATTTTACTGTTGGGGAAAGCTGATGGATAATTGACTTACATCCTCAATTGCATGTGAAGTGACGGCCAAAACCGGAACATGAATTTAGTATCTCGATTTGAAACAACTTCAATTGGTTTCCAAGGCAGCTGCAAGTTTCTCAAGAAGAGTCAAGCCAATTGGTCAGCTGTGGGCAGCCCTTTAGTAGAAGCCAAAGTAGTCAAGTTTGTCAAACCTTTTGCAAGGAGTCGGTGCAATTTAAGGTCAAAGGAAATTGCGGGATGCAGATTTGGTAGTAACTCTCATTGATTGAGTTGTCCCTGAGGCTTGTATTAATCTGATTTCCTCCATATACAAATGGTGTGATAACATCTGTATGTTTTATTAATCTAAGACTAACTAGAACACCAAAGTTGTTATTTTTGCTGATACTAGTGTGCCTTATAACCAAAACCGCTCATCAATGGTCCTATGTCGGAGATATTGAGTGCCATAAATTTCGTGTTCTAAATATTATTTCCTAAAATATAGTCCCATTGGGTGTAGATTTTGTATTATGGACTCCAGTGAAGTGATTTTTAGGGTAAAATATATTTAGGACATAATATTTATGTTAGATGATATTCTGACAATAATATTCTGGTGCCGTACATCAGCTACTGGAGAAGAAAAGGACCATTATACGTTCCATAGTATAAGTGCCAGTGTGTGAAGATACAGAGAACTATCATTATGGGACAAGCTATCAATAATTTGTTGAGCCATCTCATCCTGGGTCTAGTGTCTCCATCTGGAATTCCTCTCAGCCTCATCTAACTGTGGCTGTAACTGCTCTTTCAAGAAACATGTTATTCAGCGCCAAGATACCTACGGATGAACGTGCGCTTTACAAATACACATGTTATGTTATGTCTTTCAATGCCCTTGCTTGTTTTAGCGCTTCAATTTGGTACTCTGGAGATTTAATCCCAACTGTCTAATCTTGTGGAACTGGTAAACTGAGAATCTACGTGTGAATGCACTCTCAATTTGGGGCCATTTATTGTAGTCCTATTTGGTTACCTAAGCGGATCAAGCATCTCTTTTGGTCTTAAGTGTTACAATCATCGCATCCCACATCATGACGTTTATTGTCCCCTTCGCTCGCTGCTGCAATGTGTTGATGGTTCTGCCCTCCTCCTCAGCCCATTTTAATAGTTCTCATGTCCAAGACTCCAGTGACAGAGCCTGAGTTGATTTCCAAGACATGACAAACAACCATACCAGGACTGCAAATCTGCTTTCTGGCTTTGCAGGCTTCACTCTTTTACATAAGCCCAGCATATGTAATTCTAATGAATGAGTATAGGTTCTGGAAGTCACTTCCTGTACCACCTTCTGAACTGACATCCAGTATACAGTAAGTTCTGGGCAACTCCAGAGCATGTGAGAGATCTCCGCTCCAGCCTGGAGGTGCTTCTACGCCTGTTGGGGGACAGTCGGATATATTCAGTGCAATTTATGAGATGTTTGATATGCTCTGTGAAGTATTTTAAATTGGATCAGTTTGAATCTTGCATTGCATAAGACGTATGAGGGATATTCGAATATCATAGTCTATTCTTTAAGTGATCGTTGCCTGTTGAAGTCATGTTTCCAAAGTTCAATTAGAGGAGAGATGTCTATTTTAGATTGTTGTATAAAACACCAACATCCTGGGTCTGCTGTGTATTAGCAGATGTTGCAACATGTTGTGCGTGGGTGGTTCTGCATTCCCCTGCTTCAGATGGATTTTATTGTATGGTTAACACACTGTACCTTAAAAATTGACCTTCAGGCACTGTTGTTGATCGTTGAACGTTAGTAGTTTATGATTATCAAACAAGTTGCCAAGTGTGGTTACGTTGGCACAGCTCCGCCTCTTTCTGCCTAATGACATCCCTATGTTATGTAACATAGGGTGTATCCACAAGGGATGGTCAGGGGAGTATGCAGTTTCTGTTTTGGTTCTGAAAAAGCATTTCTTTCAGCAGTGTTTGGCTATGTCCAGTAATCTAGATCGTTGTTGTGATTTAATTATAGGGTTCATTACTTCAGGTGCCAGTGTTTCTCAAATCCCATGGACCCACTTTTTTTTTATAGCTCTGCTATTTCCGAGTCACTCAATCCATCTGGTTACCCACTGCAACTGCGATGCCAGATAGTAAGTTTCATAGTCAGGGGCAGATAGCCTCTCTTCTGCTAACGCAGAGTATTTGGGCCCCTTCTTCCTTGCTCCCTGCAATGGAACGTTCTAGGTGCCTGAGGAATAAAAGGCGTTAGGATCAACTACAATTTAACAATTACAGTATAACCCATTTGGCCACGCAGTAAAACTCCAGGACAGAAAATGAGATTAAGTATGAATTTGTTACAATATCAAAGCCAGACCGATATACACAAGTCTCAGATTTATATTGTAAAAATACAGGATTACTACAGGCAGGGCAAAACGACTAATGAAGTTTAGCCTTAGCAACATAAAACATACAAGAAATTCAGAAATCGCGATACATAGTATTAACCTTTTCGGTGCTCATGACGGCTCCCGGCCGTCATGAGTCACGGTAGGCGTGTGCTCATGACGGCCGGGAGCCGTCAGAACGTTGACGCTCCGCCCATGCGCTGTTAATTCCCTGCCTGTGCGGGAGAATTAATCAGTGGGCGGAGTTGTGACGGCTCTCAGCCGTCATGAGCACACGCCCACCGTGATTCATGACGGCCGGGAGCCGTCATGAGTACCGCAGCACCACGCCCAACCCCCCCCCCTCGCACCGCGGCGGAATTCGCGCCGCGGCGAAGGGGTTAAAAAAAGGATTCGACATTCAGTATATGTGTTGCAGTACTCTTGCCTTTTATGTATGAGGAGAATCTAAATCTCCTAATCTAAATCTACTCTAAATAATACTGGATGAGGAAACCCTAATTAGATCCATTAAAGGAGAAAGGTGTCAGCATAGCAGAACCTCTGTAGAAGTTCTCTAAAGGAAAGGAATATTGTGTAGCATGAAGTCACACAACAGAGAGGTTGCAAAAAGGGCTGTACCTCTCAAAGTCTAAAGGAGAATCTGAATCTAGCTGAAGGGGGATCTCCAATTAAACTCCCCCCAAATAACAATCGAGAATCCCCTATGAAGCGTCTCATTATTTTCCACCTTCCCACATTAATTCCACCTTCCCACAGTAAAACTCGGCAGCTACACTTGAAACTCCTTTCCTTTGGTCCACACATCAGAATATCCTTGGATTCCTCCCGTCTCCCAATTCCGTACAAACAGTAGTCATCCTTTTGTTCGTTAAGGCTTCCCGTCCTTGCCAAAAGTACTCTTCCCGAACCTCAGTTTCTCTTTCACACCATGGGCCTTTTTCTATTCGTAAGATCACACAACTGCACCTGCAGAGGAAAGAAAAACATTGCATACAAAGCAAACGTTCACGTTGAAGGTTAAACATTAAGAAATTTAAATGCTTAGGGCCTGTGGTCAAGTTAAAGTGGCAAGCATCTCAGTACATGTTTAAATGTACGATTATAGATACGTATACAGTAAAATATAGATGCAGAGTACTATTCTAATGACTACATGATTATATATGAGTTACCATTAATCACACCACACAAATGCAGATATATCTTTAGGAACTGCAATTTGAGGTTACTGTAATGAAAACATTAGCTATGCACACATATATATGTCTTCAGGGGCAATATACATGATTTACTTTTGTATCAAGTCCTCAATCCACCTGGTTACCCACTGCAACTGCGATGCCAGATAGTACGTTTCATAGTCAGAGGCAGATAGCCTCACTTCTGCTAAAGCATAGTATTTGGGCCCCTTCTTCCTTGCTCCCTGCAATGGAACTTTCTAGGTGCCTGAGGAATAAAAGGAGTTAGGATCAACTACAATTTAACAATTACAGTGTAACCCATTTGGCCACGCAGTAAAACTCCAGGTCAGAAAATGAGATTAAGTATGAATTGTTACAAAATCAAAGCCAGACCGATAACATAAGTCTCAGGTATATATTGTAAAAATACAGGATTACTACAGGCAGGGCAAAATGACGAATGAAGTTTAGCCTTAGCAACATAAAACATAAAAGAAATTCAGAGATTGCGATACATAGTATTAAAAAAAGTATTCGGTGATCAGTATATGAGTTGTGGTCCTCTTGCCTGTTATGTATGAGGAGAATCTAAATCTCCTAATCTAAATCTACTCTAAATAATACTGGATGAGGAAACCCTAATTAGATCCATTAAAGAAGAAAGGTGTAAGCATAGCAGAACCTCTGTAGAAGTTCTCTAAAGGAAAGGAATATTGTGTAGCATGAAGTCACACAACAGAGAGGCAGCAAAAAGGGCTGTACCTCTCAAAGTCTAAAGGAGAATCTGAATCTTGCTGAAGGGTGATCTCCAATTAAACCCCCCAAATAACATTTGAGAATCCCCTATCACGTATCTCATTATTTTCCACCTTCCCACAGTAATTCCACCTTCCCACAGTAAAACTCGGCAGCTATACTTGAAACTCCTTTCCTTTGGTCCACACATCAGAATGTCCTTGGATTCCTCCCGTCTCCCAATTCCGTACAAACAGTACTCCTCCCTATGTTCCTTAAGGCTTCTCGTCCTTGCCAAAAGTACTCTTCCCGAACCTCAGTTTCTCTTTCACACAATGGGCCTTTTTCTATTCGCAAGATCACACAACTGCACCTGCAGAGGAAAGAAAAACATTGCATACAAAGCAAATGTTCACGTTGAAGGTTTAACATTAAGAAATCCAAATGCTTAGGGCCTATGGTCAAGATTTGCGTGTGCACATGGTAATGTTGATATAATTACAAAACCTTTAATATGAAAAATCACCTTCTATCCCCACCCTCTGAACTACATTTTTTCTATTACCACCTGCACAAAATATCAATTCAAAGTGTCAAAGGCTTTTCCAATATATATGGCAACCACCACGAGGTCCCCGACTCCTAATAGAGAGCTGTTGACTGGATGAAAGAATTGGCAGATATTCGATGAAGTATTTCTGACCAGAATCTTGCCTAACAGCTGGACAAGTATGTTTACAAACAAATAAAGGAAGCATGGTATAACTATCATCTTGGTAATAGCTACTTTACCCATTGTTGAAAGGGGTAGATGCTTCCAGAATGTTGAGAACTCATGGGTTGCTGCTTAACTTTCTTAAGGTTACCACTGATAAGATCTTAATCCATGTGGACTATCTGAATGGACAGTGAATAGTGGAAGGTGGTCTGTGTCCAGGCTAGAGATAAATTCGGCAGTTCACAAATCTTCTACCAGTGCTTTAAGAAAGTAGAAACAGGGTTTCTCTGAGTTGATCTTCAGTTGTGAAATGTTCCAAAATTGAGAGGGTGTGTTCATTGGTGGCTCCAGATCATTCTGCAGCACACATAGGAAAAAGCAATCCTGCCTGGAAAGCAGCCACCCGTGCTCCAGGGTGCAAGGGTGCCTGTGTTGGCGCTAGGCAGCCACTAGTGTGCCAGCGCAGAGAGAGTGCAGGAATGGACCCTATCTTAGTAGATATGGAGCATTCCTGCCCTCTCAATTTAACACAGCACAGCAAGACATGTTCGTAAATCTGCCCCTTATCACTTAACAAATCAATTTTTTGCAGTGCTCAGGGTCTCCTGGGCTGTGAACAGTGGGTGTCATATCAAGATATGTGGATTAAGGGAATTTAACTATTCTAAAACATTAAAAGAATCACATTTTCTTGACAATTCTCATATCGTGACTGGTTCAATGGCATTAAACTGCTTATGCTTCTACTTAAACTATGAAGTTGTTTTGACCCTTGGTGAGTCGAAAAGCCCCTGAGTCATCTCCAGGATGTGAAAAATAATTTAGTAGCATGAGTGCATGATAGGGCAAACGACTAACACTGAAAAATGCATCACAGCGGATGCAATTATGCCAAGTAGAAAGTAAGTCCAGAAGTATCTCTCAAATCATTGTTTTGTGTTGAAGTGTATGAGTATGGACTATGAGTAATAGAGGCGGTGTTCTAGTAGGGAATAAATCAATGAAAGCATCCAGCAGCCACATACTAGATGTATCTGTGAAGCCAACCAGGGTCGAAACATCAACTTCGTTTATATGGTCACAGGAGCAGTTGACGTCAGAGTCTGCACCATTTCTGCCATTGGTAATTTTGCCTTCTACTGAAGTCTTAATAAGGTGGGGAGAATGGATGGCAGATGAGAAAGCTGCCTTTTTGGCAGATGTCCTGTTACTACCTTCCTCTAAATGAGTCACTATGCAAAGAAAAGCAGCTCAGTACCAGAGGTGCTAGGATAAACTATAGCTCAAATGAACCCCTACATTTTTTCACAATAAAGGTGAGAGAGGCTAAATCATTGGGACAAATAAATATAAAACCTGGCGCTGGGAGAAGTGTTAAGAATTTGAAACTTAAGTGATTTGTCATCAGGATTACATTTGTATAGCTAAAGTAAATATTTTCATATAAACATTTTAATAAACAATTTAATAAAATAGAATGCACCCCACCAAGATGAACGCAAGATAGCAATTATGAGCAAAGATTTGATGTGTAGTGAGAAAATATAATACATTTCTTTTAAAAACACTGTAATAGCTGATACCATGTTGCTTTCCCTCTGCCATCTTGTTTGCTAATGTTAACCATAGATGCTCAGGCCACTTCCAATAGCATCCATTTGATCAAAGCCTCATTCCTCACGTGCAATGAGAAGGCTGTTTTTTTCAGATCAATGGAATGAAGCCCTCTCTCTTAACTTTGATTGGCTGTTGCCAACCAATTAGTGTGAAGGGGTGTTTCCCAACATTGAAAGTGTATTGGTGTCACTAGGGGATGAGAAATATGGATGATGGATGATGAATGAGAAGCAGGGATGATGCATGAGAAGTAAAGATTATGAATGAGAACTAGGGATAATGGATGAGTAAATGGGGCAATGGATGAGAAGTAGGGATGATAGATGAAAGTAGGAATGAGAAGTAAGGATGATGATTGGTGGATGAGAAGTAGGGATGAGAAGTAGGGATGATGGATGAGAAGTAAGGATTATGGATCAGAAGTAAGAATGATGGATGAGAAGTAGGGGTGATGGATGAGAAGTAGGGATGAGAAGGAGGAATGATGGACAAGAAATAGGGATGAGAAGCAGGGGTGATGGATGAGAAGTAGGGATGACGGATGAGAAGTAGGGAGGAGGAGGAGGGAGGAATGAGTCTGCCCTAAAATGTATGCTGTACACTTCGCCTCTAATGTATTTAGACTGACTCTTATACTTGGAAACACTAAGCGAGTAATCTTAATTAGCTAAGCTCAGTGTCTAGAAGTTACTTTCTTGTATCTTGCTACATGGGGAAATATCCGAAACTACGCTGCCAGAGCAATGCGTTCTGGAAGCCCCGTAAGCGTAACCACGCTTGCCCGAACAACGCATTTGCTTAAACCACGCATATGTGTGGTTTAGGAAAATGCGCTCTAGGGTTCAGGATGGGCAGGGACTAGGAACAGGAGCATCGGAATGGGAAGCGGACACGGACAGGTAAGTGGGGCTAGTGCCGGGTCTGGGGATCGCTTTCGGGGGGGGTCAGTGGCCAGTTTTTAGGGCTGTGGTCGGGGAGTCGCTAATGGGGGGGGTCGGTGGCAAGTTTTTTTTAGGGCTCAGGGAGGAGGTCGGAGTACTTTTAAAGAGGGGGCAAGTTTTTAGGGCTCAGGGCAGGAGGAGGGGGTTGGGGTAGCTTTAAGGGCTGGGTTTGGGGGAGTATTTAAGGAATGGGGTCTTTTTAGGGCTCATGGTGGGGGGGGCAGGTAGGGGGTTTGTAATTTAGGGCGGGGCAGGTAGGGGGTTTGTAATTTAGGGCGGGGCAGGTAGGGGGTTTGTAAATAAGGGCTTAGGGCGGGGCATGTAGGGGTTTTGTAATTTAGGGCTTAGTGCGGGGGAGGGGAGTCAGAGTAGTGGCGAACTTAGCAGCGCATACACCCTTGCCATTCATGCCTTTACCACGAAATTGCATGGTAAAAGGCATGCATGGTAAGGGAATGCTTGGTTAAGTCGCATTCGTGGTTTGGGCTGCGTGGTAGAGGCATGCGAGGTTGAGCCTTGCGTGTATCTATAATACAAACTGTTACATGGTCTTTACTCGAGAAAGTGTGTACCTGCATTATTATTAGAATTTTGGTTTCCATCAAGCATGCGACGTTTTGATGTGTGTGTGCTAAAAACTTTAAATAGACCATGTAAGGAGGCTGTTAGCAGTAGATGATAATTGCTAATGTGGGGAAACTCTTAATTCTTTGCATAGTGATATAACACTTTGTTTATTTTTGCTTTAATAAACATGTTCAGACTTCAATTAGGAGTGTGAGCAATTTCTTCTTCACAGCAGCAATAAGAAAGGCAGCACCATTGAATACACTGACATGATGGAAATTGAAAACAGCATACTAGAAGATGACAAAAGATACATTATGAAAGGATGTGATGACAGTGAACCTCAGGATTGTATCAAAGGCACAAAGGAATGTAGAACAAAAATGGGCACCTTAAGGACTAGAAGATTACTGCAAATATTGTGGTGTTGAGAAGTGTGCCATTATCCTCAACAGTGATACAGTCTTTTAGTAATTTCATTGTCTAGGAGAATTCTAAATCACTGAAGACTGGGGAGTTCTCTTAAATGTCGAATGTAGGGGACTGATGTGCCTTGTCCGGCATTGAAGAAAGTTGAGTTGCAGACAGTAAGGGGACTGAAAGAAAGTTATAGTAGTGGGGCTGAAATTATATATGACCCTTTTCATAAATGGTTGAGACTTAGCCTTGGTTTGAGACCACTTATTAACATAGTGGTAATCTAGGGAGAAATAGTTTTTGTTGGTAGGGCCTTTTTTTTTAATGTTGAAGGAAGTGAGCATTCCACTGTAAACTGCCAGATAGTCAGGTCTACTAAACTCATGGTTCTGCTTCCTTATTGAGTGTAGGAGGAACTGCTAAGTGTCAGGTAGGCTACACTGTGGGAAATCCCCTTATTGATAGCCCATCTACCACACTGCTGGCACCTTTACAGTGTCACACGGCTTGTCAGCAGATATTTTTTTTTCATATTTACGACAACCATGATAGGCACGGAAATTACGAACAGCAGAAATTAACAATGAGTCCTTTGTGAGGGAATGTGCTATTTTAACGCAAATAAATACTTGCTTTGGAGGTTTATTTCTATAAAACAAAAAGAACTTCAGAGAGGGCCACATGACATGGTGGCCTGCTCAGCAATACACGTTCTATGAAAATTCCCTGCTAGCGTACTGCAGAATTTTAAATTTAAACACACAACATGGTTCAGCACTCAAATTCACAATTAGCGAGTCAAGTAGCATGGGTTATAGTCCATAGTCTCCAATACTCCAATGAATTGAATACAACATTGAATCCAAACTAGGAAACACAACTTGAAAACCATGCGCAAAACATCATCCGCATGCTAAGCTTTGAAGAAGTCCCAGGGTGACGAAATGCGTCGGCTATCAGTTGCATGCTGTGTTTTTATGGACAAGTTTTGAATAAAGAATCTATTTTCCAAGGAAGAACGACTCGCACAATGTTTTACTAAGAAGACTGTCACTTTCTTTCTTTCTATTTGCAGACTATGGACTATAACCCATGCTACTTGACTATCTAATTGTGAAATTGAGTGCTGAACTATGTTGTGTGTCTTGGTTTGGGGTGTTTTTCTTCCCTATATAGAGACGTAGTTGGGTCACGTCTCTGGTTCTTTGCACCATGTTTTAGATAGTAATTTTCTAACTATAATCACTTAGTATTGACGAGTGCAGGACTTGTGTGCCTTGACCCTTACCTGCTCTAGAATTTTAAATTTGGCACCCTACCGGTTTGACAATGCATATACCGAAATGTAAATGAGCCCCTTATTCTATGTCTTTTTGTCTTCCTGTCCCTTTGGCAGTATATGCTTGTTGTTCTCCCACAGCAATTATGTATGAGTCTCCCTGTTATGGCGCCATTGATTACCTGCCCCAATGTCAGAGTTTGAGCCTTCTTGTCTCTGTGTCAGAGAGTACCTGTCCCTATGTTATTAGAGAAAACAAACCCTTTCGATTCGGCACTATGGTGGCCAGATTCTGCCTCCCCCCGCCCAACACTGTTGAGGTGGTATAAAATCTTGGTGTGAAATTTGACGCCTCTCTCTGTTTTCGTTCACATGCTCTTGCCATGGCAGGAATGTGTTTTAAACTAATACAATCTCTGAAAAAATTCTTTGACTATCTTCCTTGTGCAGCAAGAAAGACAGTGGCCTTTGCATTAATTGCATCAAGACTGGATTAGTGTAACAGTCTATATGCAGGCGCCACCTACAGAGGTTGCAGATGGTGCAACATGCAGCTGCTCGACTTGTATTGAAACTGCCACACCCCTCTTCGGCTTCAGCAGCTCTTAAAGCCCTTTATTGGCTGCCAATACATAAAAGGGTCTTATGCAAGATCCTGCTGATTACCTCTAGAGCATTTAGAGCGTCAGGACCGAAAAATCTAGTCTCCAGAATTACTCACTATACTACCGCCCGAACTCTCAGATCCTTGTCCGTCAATCTGCTTAAACCTCCAACCTTTAGGTGCAGGACTAAATGGTAAATCTCTTGCTGTCCTGGGGACTAAGGCTTGGAATCAACTCCCCAGACATCTCAGATTCATTGACTCAGAAACACTTTTTAAGAAACATCTGAAAACTTGGATCTCTGCAGCTCCTGACTCTTTATGCCATTCTCTGATATAGGGAACCTTGCTTATGTGCATGTTTTCTCTGTCCGCTTTGAACCTTATGCTTTTCTGCTCAGTGCCAGGATGCTCCATTTCGAGCGACAGTTGTGCTTTACAGATACAATATTCATTCACTCAGTATTCATGTTTCCATTTGTGGGTGTGAGTGTCTCATTGTCATAGTCATGTCATTGCCTACTTGAGCCTCTTCTGGTGTCAACAGTCTCGCTTCCTGTTCCCTTTGAGTGTGTCTCCCTGTTCCAGTGTTGAGGTCTTCCAATCAGTGCTTCTCTATCTTAGACTGGATGTTTCCTATCACAGTGTATGTGTCTCCATGTGCCAATGTCAGTGAAATGTAGTCATTACATTTACTTCCCATAAAGAAGTAAAATATTGTGCCTAGGTGGTCATCACGCATGACATTAAAACACTTATCACATAGGATCAAAACAAGGACAACACCCTTCCAACTGCACACCCTACTTGGTGTAGCATGCTACCCATGTAGGCAAGAGCTTCAGCAACCCACACAGAAGTAGTGGGCACTATAAAAAAAAGGTTACAATTGAGAAAACATATTTAAAATCTGTTTGCATTATGTTCATATGCTCCTATGTTAACAACTGCACATGTAGTCGCGGATGTATTAATTGTTAATCAAATATGGATGATGCTTTCTATTAGCAAGATGCTTCCTGTGGCATTGTAGTACTTGTAAAACTTTCACAGCACAAGTAAGCCTAGAAGCCATAATGCTCTTTGTTGTACTTTGCACATTTTCCAGTAGAGTAACCTTGGGCCCGATTCACAGAACTAACTTAAGACAAAATCCTAAACTTACTACCATTTTGGTATTCACAGAAGGCACTTACTCATTTTGGTATTCACAGAAGGCACTTACTTACTCATTTTGAGTAACTTACTCATTTTGAGTAACTTACTTATTTTGGTATTCATAGAAGGCACTTACTCATTGATGAGTAAGTGCCTTCTGTGAATACCAAAATGAGTAACTTACTCATTTTGAGTAACTTACTTATTTTGGTATTCATAGAAGGCACTTGCTCATTGATGAGTAAGTGCCTTCTGTGAATACCAAAATGAGTAAGTTACTCAAAATGAGTAAGTTACTCAAAATGAGTAAGTAAGTGCCTTCTGTGAATACCAAAATGAGTAAGTGCCTTCTGTGAATACCAAAATGGTAGTAAGTTTAGGATTTTGTCTTAAGTTAGTTCTGTGAATCGGGCCCCTTGTTATCAAGCTTGGCAAGGGAAGCAGGATTTTGTGAGAATAATGGTGTCAGTACTATATACATGAATGATATCTTCCCTTCAAGGCTGTTCTGCATTTCCTTGAGGGGAGGATCCAAACACTTGCACATCAAATAGGTGGTGCCACCCCAGTCCTGTATCCTTGGAATGGGCTTAAGGTGCTTTGTCATCCTCTAAAGATCCAGCGGAACTAACGCATCTCCTCTGCTGCGTGGTGCAACCCTGAGCAGAACTGACACATCTCTTCTCTTTAAAATTGAATATCTCAGGTTCTATTGATTAGATTTTTGCCATTTTGGTCTTGTTTTATTTGTTTAAATTATTTTTCCAACTCTGTTGTTGGCTCCCTTTGTGGTGTTTTTTTCATTGTGTTACTGTTTGAAGTTTTGCACAAATACTTTACACATTGTCTCTGAGTTAAGCCTGACTGCTTTGTGCCTAGCTACCCTAGAGTTGAGCACAGGTTAATTTAGGGTTTGCTTCTGGCTTCACCCTGAGGAGAATTGTGGTTGCTGCTTGAGAAGGGTTTCACTCCCCTCAACTAGTAACACCATTTTTTACACACCCTATAACTTGAGAGAGTATCCTGCCGCTAAGCCGGTTTGTGTGTCTAACCCTCCCTAGCTTTTATAAAAAGAACACTTTAAAAACTAGGAAATTGAAACATCTCAAAAATACATAACTATTTCACCTACAATCATCCTAAACAATGCCTATCCCAAACTCTACCAACACACAGGGACCTTTGCCTTCTTAGTTGTTTACATTAAATCTGCCACTGGTTATAGCTCTGAAAACTCTGCCATCACCTCTGTCAGAATTTGCATGAATCACGCAAATCACTCTTCATATCAAAATCCCTAATATCTGTCTTGTATTATTTATATGGAATGCAACTGTATAAACTTTAAATCAGCATTTACAGGATGATGAAAAGAGCTCTTGAAAGAGAAATCCTCATGTGGAAGATGGTTGGGATGGATGGATGAGTGAATGTGGAGATAGTTGATTTAAATGATGATGGGTGGAGGAAGGGGTGAATTGATGGAGGCAATTGGGTGGAGGGGGGTTTTAAGGAAGGGATGCACACACGAGAGTGGTAATAGCAATATGACAGTAGTGCAATAGATGCCAGAACAGATTGAATTTTGGCCCTGGAAATGAAACAAGGAAATGTGTTTCCTGCATGGCATTGTTTTTTCACGTACAAAGATAATGCCATTATTGCATATGGCCCTATTGTGGCACATTTAAACAGCACCAGTGGGGAGGCTGCAATACTGAACATTTTCTTATTAACATTGCAAACATGTTAACGGGCTTTCAACTGCCACAGGGATGGGCATTTTGGCCTGGAACAGAAATGAACTCTCCTGGTAGAGGGTTTTTACATGAGCATTTCAGTAAGTAGGGCACACTCTATCAAATAGACACTGCTTCTTGTGCGGCACAAATACCTGCTGGTTACATCATTTTTGTTAAAGAAGCAGGAATGATTTTGTGCTATGGATACATTTTGCTCCAGAGTAGTGTAAGATATCTCATTAACTCATTATTGTAAGGAGTATTTAATAATTTTTGCAATAATACATGATGTTTGCGTTGACATTATATCTATCATTGTGTTTCTTCAGTTTACTGCAATTTTTAGGTATGGCTTGACACCGCAGCTTCCTGCAAGAGCTATATGGTTGCCATCTATTTAAAATGTTCATAGCATGGGCTTTGGATCCTTTCAGAGGAGTATACTAATTCGCCTAATGCTATGGGCTGTTTGTTGTATCATTTCACTTTCAAAGAAGTGCTTCCACTGGAATACAGGAAGTATTATAGTATACACAAAAAGTAAACTCAGCTATCACACAGCTTGTGGCATTCGGTTCTGTATTTTCTAAATGTATTCATCGTTTTTCTTGTTTACTTCGTGGTATAACCCCATAAAACATAAACAGAATTCATTAAAACACTTTCAATACAGATAATACATCAATAAATATAAAAATATCACATTAATCATGTAAGAGGGTATCCACTATACAAGGTATAAAAACAAGTGTCAGTCATAGCCAATTTAGAATGTGTGTATTACTTGACTGGTCAATACATAGAAGAAATTGGGCTTTAATAAGGTATACCTCCTATCGCCTTATGCAGTAATACCCACAGCTGAGAGGGCACTGGCTTCTTAGAGTGGCAGCCCATGTCGGTTCCTGATTTGCCAAACATATTATAGAAATCTACTTAAACAAAACACAGTAAAAGAAGAAGAATATGATTGAAGAATTCTTAGCGGTGACAAATAATGCTGTAGGCCAATGGAAATGCACAGACCGCCAACTCACACAGTGCCACCTGGGGTCACATGATATCGGCTCCCCTCACACGGTCACACAGTGAGGAGCTGATATGACATGGTGGGAGGGAAACAGCTGGAAACGGCTGCACAAAAGTGGGTTTCATCTGTTTTTGGAGTCTCTGTGCAGCTGATGGCAATTAAGGATGGGAAAACACCCCAGGAAATTTGCGACAGCAGCCTTGGCAAGCTTTTATTCTTTTTTTTGTTTTTGTTTTTGGAGTAAGGGGTAATCGAGGGTGGAGGGGGAAGAAGTGCCTCTTAGAGAATCAGTTCTCGCCATAAGGACCCGCACCTTTCACAGCCACAACCCCTCCTTAAGCGGTGAAATGTTTCATTGAGTTGGCAGGTCTGAATGCACAAGGGACTAATCCACTTTTTAGGTTGAGTATAGAGGAAGTGCGCATACGCTGCTCTGCGAGGCATGATGTAATCCTTCTGTGGGCTTTGAACGCGCCCACCACTTTTTGATTGGTGGCTTGGTCTCCCTTCATAAATCCCATTACTTCCGTTGGTGAACAGTGGACATTTGTCCCACCTTGTTGTCTGTTTTGTTACCGCCCTGGCCACTGCCCCTGCTACATGGATGCTTTAACTAGTGTACGTATATTTTCTTTTAGTGCACTACCTTTTCTTTACACCGTTTCCTCGTCACTTGGCGCCTGCACAGCGCTGCTTTCAGTTTACTTAATAGCCCCTAGCCTTCACCCAACAATACCTCCCAACCCTCGCAGCTTGTTATTTTTTGCAGTGTCATTGTTCTGTGATCACGCCTCTAATAGGAAGTGTGTCCGCTGCTCTTACTCCACGTCTTGGTCCACTGCCCTCTACCTGGGACCGACTCTTCCTATCCTGACTAGCGCCACCTGAAGCACTGGCCTCCACTCTCTGCCCTGACTGACAACTTGTCAAATCCAGCAATAATGCTCTCCCTCCTGTCCCGCCACCCGTTCTATTTATTGGTTGTTGTACCCTTCCTGCTCTCCCTTTCACACGCTGGGCAGCTAGGGAGAAAGTGTACTTCTCGGTATTGCAGCTGCTGGCAGACCCGATCCTTCATTGTCCAGCCCCTCTCCTCCCTAGGGAACTTCATTTCTGTCCGACTGGTCCAGCCCATCCCCTAACTGGCTCTCCGGCTTCCTCCTCTTCCTGTCTTCGTTCTCGTTCCCTCTACTCTCCAACTCCTTGACACCCCAGCTAATTTGCACTTTCAATTCCAATGTGCCTTATTAGCCGTGTTGTCTGCAAATTGCTTGCAGCAGTTTTCCTGCCTACAGGCTGCCAAGCCCTCGTATGCTTCTCCCCTTGCAAAACAACCCACGCTCAGTTTTGCTCTCTATATGTGCTTTTTCCGACCCACGCCTAAGCTCTATATTTCTCTCTTCCATGTGTGCTTCCTCCCTGAAACCCCCGCTCCTCCTCATGTACATGTCACACTCCCTCGTGTGCTTCTCCACCTGTAAACACCCCTGTTCCCGGCATTGCACTCTCCCTCGTGTGCTTCCCTCTCAAACCCCATGCGCTCTGTGTTAATATCACCCTTGTGTGCTTCTCACCATGCAAACACCTCCTCCCTCATGCTCCTTGTTAATCTCTGCCTTATGTGCTTACACCCCTCACAGAAACCCCCCATGAGGTATTCTCTCTCTTGTGTGCTTTTACACCCGCAACCTCCCTTTCCCCTGCAATCTTTGCTGTTTTCATCCTCTTGTGCTTCGCTCATGCAATCCCGGGCCCCCAAACAGCATTAGCAAAGCTAACAGGTCAAAAGGGCGAGAACTATTGGCTTTGCCAATGCTTGTTCCTCTCTACTTTGTACTCTGGACAGATATATATAGCACTTGGTCACACAAAGTACAGAGGATATTGTTGACCTAACATGTTTTTCAATTCATTGTGAAGCTCTTAATGCAAAGAATTCCTAATAGAAATTTCAACGTCTGGGCTTACCTTTCCCACTTTGCATTTGTCACCCCAAGTGGGACGGGTATGCCCAGACGTGTGTCCCATGCTCTCCATGCCACTGGAGTCAAGCTAGCCTGGCTGATGAGGGGTGATACCCGAAACCGGTCCCAGGATGCTTGTTTCCGGTCCGTAGAAGACCTGACCTGGCAGTTCGGGCCGCACTGTTCCCTTGGGGAGCAAGTTCAAGACTGATTTGCAAATGGCTGGGTTTAAGGTGGAATGGCATGGAGACCAAAAAAAAATATGGATTTAGGCCCAGATTTCTGTACTGGGGTGAATGTTTGACATTGTTCAGTATTCTGTCCAGCCATTGTTCTTTTTGCATTTCTCACCCCGAGTGGAACGGGTATGCCCAGGCGTGGGTCCTATGCTCTCCATGCCATGGAGTCAAGCTAGCCCGGCTGATGAGGGGTGATACCCCAAAACTGGATCAGGTTCCAGGATGCTTGTTTCCAGTTTGGGAAGACCTGACCTGGCAGTTCGGGCTGGACTGTTCCCATGGGAAGCAGGGTCAAGACTGATTTGCATATGGCTAGGTTTAAGCTAGAATGGCAGGGGGAGCAAAAAAACGATCGATTTAGGCCCAGACCTCTGTACTGGGATGAATGTTTGACATTGTTTAGCATTACATCCATCAATTGTTCTTTTTGCATTAATGAGCTAAACGGCAGGCATTTCTACATACAAACAGCATATGTGAAAGCCAGTGTTTAAATCCATAAGCACATTAATTTCAGACCTATTGTTTTTTTCACTCCTTGTTTCACAACTGAGGATACCTCCTTCTTAAAAATAAATATGTGTCGTAGTTATTCTGAAATCTCCCATGACCGGTTGTGGATGGAATACAGGTAGCAAATGATTTATTTAAGAGTTATGTTTGCTCTGTGTGTCCTTTGTATATGTATCTTCTTCCTTTTTAACCTCTTTGCTGAGCACACAGTCCCCAGTGGCAGCAGCAACTGAGACTTAATAGGTGCCAAGTAGGCCCTAATGAATGGGCTGCCGGGCCTCCTGGGCGGGAGAGGACCGTCCTTATTGTTGAGAGATCTCTGCATGCCTGGCAGCAGGCTCTGTTTGCAAGTGGGTACTATCAGTGGCGTCTCCTCCCTATGGCGGAGGAGCGTCGCCCCACTGCTTTAAAGCAGTGCGAGAAGAGGAAACATAACATGATAATAACTTTCAGTTATTATCATGTTATGTTTCCTTTGTGGGCGGGAGGGTGGGCGGGGCTACTCTGCTCACGGACCAGTGCAGGGGCAGAATGGTTTGCTCACTCAAGTGCAATGACTGTTTGGTCGGCCCTCTCGGGCCGCCCACAGCAGTCATGTGCACTTCCCTGTTCTCCATGCAGGCTGCATTACAGCCTGCATGGAGAACATGGCCACCCCTACAGCCCCTGGCTGAGTGCTGTGTCACGGCACTCAGACCAATCACAACGTTGCACTGCAGTGTTGTGATTAGCTTAGGGGAGGGAGCCTGGCTGCCTGCTTCCTGTTCCTGGGAGCGGACTCAGGTGAGCAGGAGCACAGAAGACGCGGGACCCGGCCACAAGGTAAGTTTATTTTTTTTTTAATTTTGAAACCCCGCTACCCCGTGCGACATCCCCTATGACACCCCACCCCATGACCCCACCGCAACCTCCCCAGACACCCCCGTGATCCCCGCGGCCCCCGCACCTGCCCCCCCACCCGCAAGCCTTGCCGGCGGCCCCTGGATACTATGGGGCTTATTTACAAGCCCCTTGCGCCGCCAGTACGTCACTTTTTCCCATATTAAAAGTGACACACCGGCGGCGAAAGGGGCTTGTAAATAAGCCCCTATATTTATAGTGTCTACGACAAACGTTTTTGTATTTAGAAAAGGAACATCAATGCAAACAAGAAATGACTGTGAAGCACATGGAGTTTTCTTCATCATGCTGTCATACTTACTTTGAGTGCCAAGTGAGGCATGGCTATCAGATAGATGAAGGCAAAATAAATGACGGTTGCCCGCACGATATAGGGCGGAATGGCATTTACTATTACCTGGCGGCCTTTTGGCAGAGGGGCTGTCTAGGTCTGAAGTTTACAACAGCAAAGCCAGTGATTGCTGTTTTTTATTTTATTTTTTTGCAGTTTTATTTAGCGCAAACTCGACCCGAAGGTATCAGAGCGCTTTACATGAGCACCAGTTGCATTACAGACGGACAGATTCATTTTTTCAGGCACGGAAAGATTAAGTGGATTGCCCAGAAACACAGGATGTTTGAGCCTCCCTCCAAGATTCGAACCTGGTTTCCCAGCTTCAAAGTCGCCCACCCTATCCGTTAAGCAGCACAATGTAAACCAGGCTCTTTCCCCAACTCAAAATGGATGTGCTGGGAGGACCGCCAAATTCCAACGGTTCTCCTGCTCTGCCAGACTCTAAATCAGGCCCTTAATGTTTCCAGAGCAAACGCAGCAGGAAAAGACACCAATGTAAAACATCCAGCAAGGATTCACCAACAATGGATCTTCCTCCGCAAAGTACACTGCTCATTTCTCAGTAATGAACACAAATAGAAAGTAAGGGCCAAGTATAAAGTTGGGTGTCACTGGAAAGTTCTTTAACCTGAGGAGAAACAGCCACTCTGGCAACACTCGACATCCACTTCCTTTGCCTGGTTTTTACTTGGCAAATATTATCAAGAGGACTTTGTCAATAATTACCTTGGACATAAGAATTTTTCAATGTATTCTCGATAACGGAAGGTAAACGTACACCCTAGGGCATATTTGCATAGACATTTGGCAATAGTCTGACCAATAGATAACAATCATTGGCAAAACCAATAGCTGTGACTTGCTTTAAAGCGTTCTGAGTGGTATTGGCAGTATGTTGTTTTGTGATATGTTTGGGTGTATGATGTATGCGCAGTAAACACATCTACAGGCACGCATAAACACACAGACAATATCCAGATGCACATATATACACATGCACAAAGCACGCATTGCAGGAAACATGCAGTGAAACAACAAACATATGGGCGCATGCAGAGACATAGGAGGATGCTGGGTGAATGCATGGGCAGATTGCAAGGTGAAGGTCCCGAAAATACAGCAGTCAGCACATACGTTGGCCATCATTTGAGCTAGAGCCAAGAGTGTGAATGAAGAATTCATATTGCATTGTTGTTCATACATCCTGTTAATGCCAAAGAAATGAAGCATTACAATTTTACTTTCATGATAATCAAAGAAATGCCTTGCGACTGGATATGGGCATTCTAAGGCATATACCTTCTAGTCAGAGGAGCATGTAATATTCTTTGATATTGTTTGCGTTCTAGCGGTTGGGAGCTTGTACTACCTCTGATTGGTGGTGTGTTTGCAGGCTTTGCCTGATACACGCTTTGGCATTTACTGTTTGGGGTTAGACCTCTACCCCTTCTTTCATTAAGCATAGAGCCCACACTCTATAGTCCATGTACAGCATGAAATGTTGCAGAGGCAGCACCGACTTGGAGATTATTGGCACAGCATTCCATATTTATGATGTGATATCCACAAGTTTTAAGTCTTGTTGACTTTAATGGTGACATTGGGATTGTCGGAAGGGCAGATTTTCCATCACAGGTCCATGGGACGATATGTGACTCTTTTGTGTTTATCGGTATCCATAAGAAATACTGGTTATCCATCTAGGGTAAGCATGACGATTGGTAACTCTTCTATGTTCATTCTCACATCTGTAAACACTGATCAGCATACGAGTTGAACACAAGATTGGGTGAAACATTAGAATACTTTGCTGGTATGATCATTAGTCAGTGCTGCATAGATGTATGCTTTTTATGGATTAAAATCATGGATTGACTCTGCTTTGTTGAATTAACCATCCAATCATACTAACCCTTCAACATCAATGATGATTTCTGTATGTTTTTGAATGGAGAGTGGGCATGTTTTTTTTAACTTGACAAAGGCTACTCTTTGGCCATCACTGATCACAACACTGTGCATGATGGGGCAGCAAGTTATAGTTATTTTAGGGTTCAAGTTATAGCTATTTGAGATAAGTATAACTGGTGAATATCTGTGGTTTTGTTAGTTTAAAACGGTATGTTTTAACTGACATTTACATCTAGCTAGTTTTTTCAGTGAATCTCTAATAAATATATACACACACTCACATACACACACACACACACACACACACACACACACACATATATGTATATATATATATCTTCACACACACCCTTTATGATAGACGTTTGTAGGTGACATCATCAATTTTATCTGTGCCCAACATGTGCCCCTACCCCTACAATTCACTTCTAGTGATGCCACTGCACATGCCAAAGGTGGGTGAATTGAGAGCTATACCATGGCTCAGGTTTGGGATTCTCACTGTTCTTTGCAGCTTCCATGCTCTCCAGCTCTAAGAGGCTTTCTACCTGGAAGTGTTCAACAATACTTAAGGAGGGTTGCCTTATTTTGTTGGATCCTATTACAATCCACAAGACAGAATGTTGCATTGCCACTGTCTCACTTGCGTTTAGGATTGTTCACCCAGGTATATCGGTGAAAATCACAGTACCCTTGTTGGATATATTTTAGGGTATTGATACAGGGTTCGGGGAGCCTAATAGGTAAAGACGCAGGCAATGTCCTTTGACAAAAGTGTGACTATAAGGCGCTCCCCACCAGATGAATCCTATGAAGCCTTATTGACTAAATAAGCCAGCTCAGACCACTGCAAAAAGGAAAAAGTCCAAAATACTGGTCTGTATGATTTGCGTGCATGCTTTTCTTAAAAACTTTTTTAAAAAGACAGATATACACGGTGATAAAGGCCAGTTACACTTATAGGGATTAGCGCAAAATAAGGTCCTGAAGAAAGCTGACCAACGCACATGGGTGATTCTAACAGCTGAAACATGTCAACCTCAGATGTATAGGGTCACTACTCCTCTATAACATTGTACTGTTTTAACCTTGCCAATGGATCAACCATTAAAAAAGTAGTAGGATACGGCAGGCAATTTTAATTTCCTCTCACAATCCCAAAAACCACATAGCCAAGGAACTCCACTTACAAACATGTTGAGCCCGTCCCCCCACACTAGGTGAGCAGGATGAGTGTCCGATGATGAAGCAAGCCATAGGTGGTACCTGTGGGTGAGAACCCTAAAATATATCCCACAAGGGCACAGTTATTTTCACCGATTTACCTGAGTGAAGAGTCCTACACCCGAGTGAGACAGTGGCAACCCAATATTCTGTCTTGTGGATAGTAAAAGGATCCAACAAAATATGAAATAAAACAAAATACACTTACCTCTCTGCCGCCGCCACCACCTGTCACCACCTCCTCCTCTTCTCGGTCCTCTTTGCCTGCAGGGCAGGAAGCACCCGGCTCCCAGCCTCCCTATAGCCAATCACAATGCCGCAATGCAGCGTTATGATTGGTCTGAGCGCCGTGGATCGGCGCGCAGCCAGAGAATGGGAGACTTGGCATGTTCTCCATGCAGACTGTAATGCAGCCTGCATGGAGAACATACAAAGTGTGCATGACGGTTTGACCGGCCCGAGAGGGCCAGCCAAAGCGTCATGCGCACTAGGAGTGGGCAAACCACTCCTCCCCTGCTCTTTGAGCAGAGCAGCCCCGCCCCACCCCAGCTGAGCAAGGACGTAAAAATAAAATGATATTAACAATGAGTTATTATCATTTTATTTTTACCTTTTTGACCTTCTCAGTGGGGCGACGCTCCTCCGCCTTAGCGGAGGAGCCGCCACTGTCAACCTCCCTGATTCCACTCTGGACCCACTCAATGGCATCTTACAACTAATGTATGCTACATTAAGAGCCTTAACAAATATGACCACATGACCTCACCATGACAGAAATCAAGTGGCTTCCCTTGCCAGCCAGTACCATCTTCAAAACTAGCTGTATCATCTACAAAGCCATCATGACTGCACCCCTACCTACTAGGCTTAAAATTCACCATCTCCAGTGGTTCTCGTCACACCTGCACCGAAGACACCATTAGACTGGACATGGAACAAAGGAAGTCAACTGGCCTTCTTTATTTTTTAATGTAGGATCTGGAACGATATTGTTGTATCTATCAGGACAGTTCCAACTGTGCTCCAATTTAGGACAGAGCTGCAAAACCCACTCGTGAAGCACACCGCATCATCATGAGAGTAATAGCCCTCACACCAGCTTCCCCTCCTATCTCACGCTGACTGTATAATTTGCTGTCTTCTGGCTATGTTCACATTATGTAAATACCACATACATACACAAGTGAAGCACTGTGGCTGGTGTGAGACTATGCGTGCAATATGGTGAGGGCTGTAACAGCTGTAGTCACCAGTAAGACTAGCCTTTCCCCTGTCACCAAAGACAATGTACAGTCAGTGGCACAATGTATACATCTACGAAATGGTATGTGCTTGACTGACATGCCATCTAACCAATGCCTAACCGCCACACCCTCTCTGTACTTTTTTAAATATATTTTGAAGAGTTCATGACATGAGCTCTCATAGCGCAAAGTTAAAACAGCCTTTAGCCAGACCCGACAAAGAAATGGTACTCATAACAATATACATTTATTTAGCTTGCAGTAGAGCACTTTGCGCCTCTATGATGAGCTCAGCAGTTTTTGGCTGACTAACTTGCAGAGTGTGTTGACCTTTAAAAAAGGAGTGCGGTTCGACAAGCCAACAGGTTAAGGAAGTGAACGTTTTTCGCATGCAAAACTCGTCCACCTACCCTACTGTCTAATTAACAGGCTGCTCTTTCCAAATGGCTGTAGTTGAGAAACTATAAATACGGGCCTGACTTCCTTGTAGGAAACAAAGATGCAAAACACCTGACAGGGATCCTGGGCTCACCCTGGCTGGAGGCGTTTAAAAGCAACTCTTCCCGAAACGAAATATGCGTTCTGTGAGTACATGTAGCAGGGCATTTCCCTCACTTGTATGCCCTTTTAATTTAACATTATTTTCTGCTCACAATTGCATTTTTTAAAATACGTATCTCAATTGAGAAAACTGATCTTAAATTCAACGCATATACCTCAGAGGGCTAAGCTTCGTTTTGGGATGTCACTTCTGAGACGTCAAAGTTTAGAAGGTGGAAGGAAGAGGGGTGGGGGGGGGGTAAAGATCATCTACTTTCCGTACAAGGACACTCTTATTTTAAAGTGTTTACGGATAAATGCTGCGGGAAAGGATGATTGGTTTATGTAGTCTTTTTTCAAACCTGTATACTGGAGCAATTCTATTGCCTCGCAATGTTTAGAATATTTGGTATAGAAAATATTAATGACGTAATATTAACATGGTGTTGTTTTTTTCAAAAGCGTTTTACTTAGAACTTTTTTACTCCCATTATGATTACCAAATTGAAATTGATAATCGTGTTTTTGACTTCGTTCTCAAAACAAGAGAAGGTTGATTCCCCAAAGGAAGATTCGAAATTGCAAATAACATGCATGGTAGCAGCAAACACTTAACTCACTGAGCTAATTCACTTTAAAAAAATCAGAGAGGGAAGGTTATTACATTGTTTTTACCATAAAAATAATTGTGGAAGGTGTGGGGGGGGGGGGGGTAAGTATAAAGTATGTGGTTTGAATAGACAGTACAAAATCAGTCTGTAGACTTGGGACAGAAACATAAACGTTCCACTTGTACCATGCAATGTTGCACTACAACTTGCACAGAGCAGTACAAAAACACATCTATAGTGACGAGCTGGTGCAAAAGTGATATTTGCATCAGCCCATTGGTCAGAAATTACACTAGTTCGTTTTTCCAAGTAGTGGTGTAATAATGCACTAAAGTGGTGCCTAACAAATGTAATCTGACCGGTTACACATGTCCCAACTCTATATTTGTAGTGTCATGTCGTGCGACAGTGGTCCAACATTGGCATGTAGGGGAGCAGCACAGATCAAAGACTAACTGTTTAGTGCGTGAAAAAGGCCGCTTTATTGAAAACAGGTGCACATCACATATTTATCCTAGGCTTTTAACCTTACAAAACTAGACCTCACTATACAACCATTATCCTACGTCATTACGCCCTCCCTTAAACGCCCCCTCCCCTTTGCATTTTAACTTGCCACTTTGTTATTAAACTGCTCTAATTATCTAGGTATCCTACACCTTAACTTTTAACTTCTTACTTCCTCCAGGTTTAACTTTATGGCCACCCCCCATTGTCCTGATTTACCTATGTTTACCACAATCATCTTAATCTAGCAACATGGCAATTTATAGTGCCAACCGCCTTGCACCTGCTTCAAGCGACAACATTTACAAACCATCTCCCCTTGTGCACCTGTGCTCAACAAGACATACCCCAGCCCCAACTGCTGGAAAAAGCCCTTTCTAAAAAAAGAGGGAGGGAGGGAAAATTTCTCTAACTATCCTGAGCACCGGCCACTGTGTCACACTACCTAAAATGGTGGCTGGTGCCAGGAAATGGCTGGCTATAAAGCCCCCGCCCACCCAAGCAAGGGAGCCTAAACCAGCCCAAATAGAGCCTGGACTGACCCACTTGCCAAAATCACTGGGGGGCACACCTCCTGAGGATGGCTGCCCCTCAAAGCCCATTGGCATGTAGGGGAGCACAACAGACCACAGGCTCGCTGTTTAGTGTATGAAAAAGGGGCAGCTTTATTGAAAACAGGTGTGCATCACATATTTACCCTAGGCTTTTAGCCTTACAAAACTAGACCTCACTATACAACCATTGTCCTATGTCATTACCCCCCTCCCTTAAATGTCCCCTCCCCTTTGCATTTTAACTTGCCACTTTGTAACACAAATTGTTATTAAACTGTTGCCCTTTACTCCCTTCCAACTTTAACCTACGTCTATTAAAACCTAATAATCTAGGTATCCTACACCTTAACTTTTGACTTCTTACTTCTTCCAGATTTAACTTTATCGCCACCCCACCCATTGTCCTGATTCACCTATGTTCAGCACAATCATCTTAATCTAGCAACATGGCAATTTACAGTGCCAACCGCCACTCAGAAAGGCCCGCCTTTCTGACCCCCCGCTAGGACTCCCTGTAGCCCCTACTCCCTTTGAGGGTATCCTCCAGCGCTTCCGTTATCTGCATTAAGTACAGCTCCATCCCGTAGTCTGACAAACGAACCCCGTCCCCTCATAAGAATTCTGGAGCGTCATATCTCAAGTCTGGATGCTCCACCCCACCAAAACCTTCTTGCTTACAGAACGCGTGCATGTCCCTATTCACCTTGCGCCTGGCCTTATCAATGGCTGGGGGCCTGTCCGCCACTCTCCATTGCCTCCTTGGAATACATTTCGTCCATATAACGAAAGTGCCTGCCCACTGTCTCCTGATTTCTAATAGGTCCCTTTTCATTTCCTTCAATAAGGCCAGGCCCTTCTTCACTACCATGCCGTTTTCCCCCAAGTGAAGCACTAGGATGTCTGGACATATGTGCCTCCTCAACAACCTGTTCAAACATCACAACAATTCGTACCTCTGCACACCACCTTTTCCATGCCACGACACTTTAAACTGCCGCCGATCGAAACCAAGATTGGTGCCTTGCCCTTTCTGCACCTCGTACCATTCTGCCATTTTACACACAAATGTCCTACTTGCCAAATTGCGAGTTCTATGGACTCCAGACCAGCCACAGCACCTGGAAAGAATGGTAAATGTGTGATACAAAGCAAACTCTACCCTATGAGCATTCCCCTTGACCCAACCTCACATAATGCTGAAAACACTTTGATGACCACCTACCCAAATTGCATAATCCTGTCCCTGCCCCATCCCTGTCGTGCCACCTCTGTGGCCAATCCAGTCCTGAAAGAATGTGTGCCATATTGCCCTGAAGGTTCCCCCAGTTTTGACAGGGCCTTCTTCAAAACCCATAGAAGTTGGTAAGATGTCACCATGTGCCATCCAGGTGCCGAAAAACTGCCCCTTCCTGTGCTCCGGTAATCGCCCTGAGATTCATGCCCCACCTCACCGGGCATAGGTTCAATATTGGGAATGGTTGCAAGACTACCGTCTTCCCTATGGCCCTTTGATCCATCTTAGACAGTTGAATGAAAAACTCCAAGATATCACCCCTGCCCCCCACATCCTCCCATCCTAACCCCGTTACTCCCTGCGCCCCAACATTTCGGACACTCTGAAAGCCCAAAAAAATAACCATGACATTTGCGTTGAGAACAAGATTGTCTCCTCTTTCCCGTTGCATACCTCTGGCAGGCTCCCCACCACTTTCTCCAATAGCTGTTGTGAAAAGAGCCTCCTAAGTCTGGGTTGGTGACCCCTTTCTCTCGCCCAACCCTCAAGCATCCTCCTCCCTAGCTCCCTGGCTGATGGCGTATAGCCCCACAGGAGCTTGCCCATAAATCCAATTCCTGCCAGTTTCCCTGCGATTGTGATTCTGGATAAACCTTTTTAAATCAGTGCCAGTATGTATTGCACTACATCTCCCTCCTTGAGCGCTACCGCTGACCTCCACTTAGCCCAACTGTCTAGGAACCCCTACCAAGCCAGCGGGTATGCCTTTCTGGTGGATTCAGCCAGAGACCCTACCACCACCTGAAGCATCCTTTTTCACCTATACTCCACATTGCTGACGACATCAGTGTCTTGACCTTGTCTGCTTCCGTGGCCAGCCCATGGAACCCCTCCCACTGTGAACGAGACAGAGCATCCTTAATGTCATTGTCCACCCCCGGTACATGCCTAGCCCTAAAAATCACATTGTTTCTCAAACAACCCATGACAAACACTCTCAACAGTTTTAGTACCTGTTTGTCTTGCGCGGATTGTCTGTTGACCATGTATACCACTGTCATATTGTCAATTCTGAAAAGTACCTTTTTGTGAGCCATTTTTGCACCCCAAAGTGTCACTACCAGTGGAAAAAACTCCAGAAAGGCTATGCCCCTGCCCCTGCCCCTGCCCCCGCTTCCAGTCCTGAGGCCACTCCTCCGTGCATCACCTGCCCTCTTAGTACAAACAGAAACCTAGTCCTCCTGCCCGCATCTGAATGTATCTGTATGTCCCACTCCCAATCCTGTGAGGCTACCATCGGAATTCCATTGAAAGTTTCCCAAAACCGGCGCCACATGCCTAGATTCTCCTTCGCACCTGCGGACAATCTGATGTGGTGAGGAGGCAGCGACAGCCATGCCAATGACAAAACCAGCTGCCTGCAAAATGTTCTCCGAGCTCTCACTACCCTGAAGGCAAAGTTGAGATGGCCTAGCAGAACCTGAACCTCCCTGACCATCACCTTTTTCTTTTGTATCATCGTGTCTAGAAGTAGCTGCATCTGAACTTTTTTGTCCACCGGGAGGTGAGCCTACATGGATACCAAATCCAGCTCAATGCCCAGGAATGACAACACAGTGCTGAGCCCCACTATCTTTTCTGGTGCCAGCGGCACCTTAATGTCCCTCATGAGCTCTTCAAAACTTGCCAACTGTTGTTGACAGTCTGCAGAACTGGGTTGACCACAAAAACAAAATCGTCTAGGTAGTGTGTCCCTGTCTGCCACGTGAAGGCTCATTGCAAGAATCTACTGAATCGCTCGAACTGCGCACATGATATTGAGCATCCCATGGGTAGGACTTAGCCCACATACCAGGCCCTGTCAAACTGTATCCCCAGCAACTGAGAAGCCTCTGGGTGTACTGGAAGCAGCCGGAAAGCCGATTTGATATTGCACTTAGCCATCAGGGCCCAAGGACCCACTTGCTCCACCAAGGCCATTGCCACGTCCACCGACGAATAAGATACCAACACCCCCTCTTCTGATACGTAATCATTGACCAATCCTCCTTCCAGCCATGTCAAATGCTGTATGAGCCAGAATTGCCCCCTCTCCTTCTTTGGTACCACGTCAATAGGTGAAACTATCAGTTCCTGCATTGGCCAAGCGCTAAACGGACCCTCCATCCTTCCTTCCTGTACCTCTTTTAGAAGCTTTGCCTGCACCACCTGTTTGTGTGACCATGCTGATTTAAAGTTGCCCGCCCACCGATGTACCCTTGGCCCTTCGTACCGTAGCCTGAAACCCTCCCAAAAACCTGCTCCCAACACTTCTGCATCCTCTCTTTTGTAGTATATCACCAACCAGTTGTCTAGGCGATCCATCTTAATTGGCATATGAGCCCATGCCCATGTTTCCATGTGTACCGCGTCCCCCTCTGTTCCCTGATGGCCGATTCCCCTGCAGCCCTCCCGCTGACCCCTGGTATTTATTCCACTGACCAGGTTGTTGCTTCTGACTGCTATCTCCCGGCCCATAGCACTGCACCAGACATGTCTCCCTCCGCACTTGGAGCACTCGTGCCGGAACTTACAGTACTCCCCTGTACATACTCCCTTGTGGAGTTCCAGCATGTCCCAAGGACACTCCCCTGTGGATTTGCCCCTGCTCCCCTCCCCTTGGGGGGGATGTTGCTGAAAGGGCCAGTAAATCAATGGATAGCCGCCAGCTATAAATATTGGCTTACCTAATTTCTCTGGGCCCACTGTCTGATGCCACAGATCATTGTCAATTTATCCCCACTTAGCTTCGGATCCCGAGCCAAACACATGCGAAATTCCTCATCATATTGAAATCATACCTGACCCCGTACGTGATCTGCCCCCTTCTGATCACATCCATATATTTAAAAATGGACACACATGGCTCTGTTTTTTTTCTCGCAGTATACACTCGCGAAAATCAAGAATCCTGCTGTCCAATTTTCTATGGTAGCTGGCACCTTGGTCCACTTGGACAGCTCATATTCCTCCTATTTGGAACCCTCCTTTGCCTGCAACCCCCTGTGGAGCAGCTTCAGCATATTTTCTTCTTGGTAGCCAGCATTAAGTGGGCGCCCAAGGGTTTTGTCACCCCTATATAAGGGAGCTTCTTAATGTTAATTTCTTTACTCTCTCTGACTCCCCTTCCTGCCCCTCTTTTGACTTTAACCCTCCGTCCCCTACACTCCCTGCCTGCGCTACCTGGTGCCCTTGAGTGGCCTCACCCACCTGATTGGGCCCATCTTCTATTGTGGACTTGTACCTACCCATTGCCGCTGCTAACGTCTGTGTGTCTGCCCCACCCCGCGTCCTTGACGTACAAACCCTTCCTCAAACGGACATCGCCATTGTCCCTACCTCCCCCTGCCTTTACCCCGATAGACACTTTCCTCTTGATCCCTCCCACGCTCCCTGCAGCTATTGCCCTTACCTGGCATCAAGGTTGGCCTCCGCACAGGATCCAGCCGCCTAACCAGTTGCAAGGGTTCCACGTCCATCTTTGCCGTATGTCGAGCCTCTCGATCACTGCATGCTTCCTGTAACATACTAGTCACAACATTAGGCAAATCCCCCTGCATGCCCCACATCGCCACCAGCGGCGTTCTTCATCCTCTACTTCTTCGTCATCTACCAGTTCCCCTTCCTCCAGACTCCTCTCATCATAGTCCAACTGCTGATGAGGGTCAATGCTCTATCACACGCCTGTGGGTAACCTGTTTTGCGTATCCAATCTTACCAAGTCAGAGGCTGTCGGGCCTTTTCCTGCCATCGAGGAGTGCCCAGGGGTCGTCATACATCCTCCTGGCTGTCCTCCCCTCGTACCAGGTGCTGCATGGTGGCCCTCTGTCCCAGGGGCCGCAGTGACCCATCTGGGTTGCTGCACTGCTGAGGCCACTCCAGACTTTCGTGTGGTAGCGACGTCGCGCGTCGGCCTGCGGCTGGCCACGCTAGACCCTGCCATCTCTTCTTCTCTGAGCCATTGAGCCGCATAAGACGCTCCCGAGTCTGCCCTCCCGCCATCACAACGTAACTTTGAAACCAAAGGCAGGTCCATAGTGCTGGGGCGAGTATCTTTGGCTGCCTGTTCAAATCCCTGCTCTGGGACACACAACCAGCACCCCCTTCTCCCCTGACTTTGAGGAGCTCCCCCATCCGCTTTGCCCTAATCCCCACTGACGTTCTACTGCTGACCCCCATACCCCTCTGCATGCCCTCCCAGCCTCGCTGCTGCCGTCCCCTGTGAATATGCCCTGGCCGGAGCCCTGACCTGCCATCCCAAGCTCTCCCCTTCCTCCACCCCCCTCCTCCTCTCCCCTTCCTCGGCCTCGCTCCACTCCAACATGGCCGCCACCAATGCTGTGGCGGGCCAACTCCTATATTCTTCATTGCCGTTCCAAGCTGCCCTTCCTGCACCCACCCCGGCCTGCTCCCCTCCTCTTTGTCCCCCATCCTCCCTCCTTTGACCCGCTGGGGCACATCCCCCTTTGTGCCCCTCCAAACCCCCGCGTCCAATGACTCTGCCTGAAATCCTTCTTCACCGCCCTCTTGGGCCTCCTTAGTCTGCTCCCATCCATCGCCTTCCTGCCACTCCATCCCCGGGTCCGACTCCCTGTCCCCTGCCTTGCCCCAATATACTTACCCACCACTCTGTCTGCCCCCTTTAGCTCTCCATTCCTTCCCATGTGTGTCTGCATGCCCCTACTGGCCCCCCCCTTACTTCCCTCACCGCTCCCAGTCACACTGCTCCTCCCCAACCCCTGTCTCCTCATTGAATTTGTCCTGAGGCCCAGGGCCTGTTAGCCCAGCCTCTTGTATGATACTCTGCCCCCTGAGCCCTCTCCCACTCTCTTGGGCTGCCTGCCCCTGTTGCTCCCACCCCTCCACCCCCCTTACTTCCTTTCATTGATTTCTGAGGTGGCCTCCTCCCCCTTCGTGCCCTTGCCTGCACGGACCTGCCGAATCCTGGCCCTACCCTCTCTCCCTTCCACAAATTTCAGTGCTGGCTTCCGCGCGGTGCTCACACTGAACTGGGGGCCGCTCTCCTCACTCAAGAGCGGTCCCGACCTCCTACCTTCAAATGCGACTCCATGGCACACGCGATCACTGCCGCGGCCACTCGCCTGACGCATGTCTCACTGGGTGCGCGGACAGGCACGCACTTACGATACCAAGTCCATGCAACCTGCATCAGCTAGCAGGTGCATGGCCTACGTCACTCGCTTGTCGGCATGCATGCTGGGAATGCGCACTAAATACCCAAATTTCTCTAACTATCCTGAGCACCGGCCACACTACCTAAAATGGTGACAGGTGCCAGGAAATGGCTGGCTATAAAGCCCCCGTCCACCCAAGCAAGGGAGCCCAAAAGCAGCTCAAATAGAGCCTGTGCTGACCCACTTGCCAAAATCCCCAGGAGGCACACCTTCTGAGGTCGGCTGCCTCCTAAAGCCCATTGTGTTCGTTAAACAGACTGAGGTTATTATGCTTCTAGGAGGGTGCAGATTATCCAATATTTTGTCAGACCAAAGTCTTGAAATACACAAAGTCACCCAAATATCAGGTGTCTTCATGTTGTGAAGAATGGAGATATCCCTTAAATTGGGACGGCTGTTTACTGTAAAATAAATGGCGATGCTGATGATGACTACAACATAGGCGGCGAAGAATCTTGTAGACTGAATTGTCAGTAATACCACCAATATACAGTTAAAATAGTGCTGTTACAGCTGTACCCCTCATCGAGACAGCACTTTTTAATGCTAGTTAAACACAGCTTTAGATCTCTCTGCCATCACAATGCATGTGAAAACAAAAAGTTGTTTGCTACACCGTATGCACATGCCTGCAAGAGAGCGAGAGAGCTAGAGGGAGATCTTTTAGGGTTCTTAATTCTGTTTATTACCAATTTAGAAATGTCTTTGCTAATATATGTTGAATGCATGATAGCGGCAGACATCATAGTCAATGGCTGCTATTTTCACACAATTTAGGGCCTGATGTACGAAATTTCCTATCGTAAAAAGTAGTCACAAATTGCACACCAGCAATTTTTAAATGGAAAAGAATTTTACTAACCGACCTCTGTACTAATAGATGGCTCCACAAAATTCCCAATCGTAGTGGGTTGCGATCCAACCTACTCATCAATATTTATGAGGATGGTCGCAAATTGCAACTCTCGATGATTGGACCCTATCACTGGGATGGCAGCCTGATGGTGTCTGCAGACCACCATGTCTCTGATCGCATTTTCAATAAAGTAAACATTTTTTTAATGCAGCCTGTTTACCTTAAGGAAATGGGTTTGCATTTAAAAATATTTCCCCTGAGCCTGTGCCCCCTCTTCCTCAAACTTTTTTTTCCAGTCACAAATGTGAAGGGGTCCAGCGGGACGTTTTCACTTTTGCAAATATGTTAACACCCTAACTCGGCAGTCAGAAATTTTTCAATGTTTTGCAACCAGATTACAGTTGCAAAATAATCATACATACCATAACAAATAACTATTTGGAAGGGACTCCCTAAAAACACCCCTTCGAAGTAGTGATTTGTTTTGCTTTTCAAAACATATTTTATGAGTCATTAACATGTTACTGAGTAGCAAAAAACACATTTTGCAGGCCCAAACCCTGTGATTTTGCGAAGCGCAGGCTTTGCAACCTCAAACTGCTGTGTACATCAGGCCCTTAGTTCCGCTTCAAGACCCGCTGAGCAATAGGGTGCACATTTCTGCAGGCCCTTTCAAGAGAAGATTGATCCGTTTATGGGCGAGATGGGACACAGAAGACCCTTGTCTGAGGGAAGAGGAGCAGCCCACTGATGGTGGCGTTGATACGAATACCATGACTATGCTATGGGAATGAAGAGCTGATTTGAGCTAGACTGTGTACTATGAGATTGGGTTAGTGAGGCGAGTAGCCAGCCAATGGAATGAACTGGTGGGTGGGTGAGGCCCAACCAGTAAAGGACCACAAAACTAGAAGTTGCAGTAGGTAGTGGCTGAGCAATAAAAGAAAATGGCAGACTACCAAACTTCTCTGGTCATCACAATGGATGTGTCTGTGGGATTTAGCCTGTGATTGAATCTGAGAGCGACCTGTTGTGGAGGAGTTCTATGCATATTCAATGCAAAGACCCAGAGTTCACTACTTGGGGGTGCCCTTTTCATGCTGCCTTCAATGAACTGTTTGTGGTGATAAATGTTGCCAGAATCAGGTAGTGTAAGTGTTGTGTCTGGTAGATGAGGCATGGGATAGGCGAAAGTAGGAGATTGGAGACATAATGTATAACACACATGGGCTGGACCTTCAGATAAGGAAAAGCAAGGTAAGAGAAGACCACAAGGAAGGTAAGTTCAGCCACTTCTTTATTCACATCTGGTAGGCTCCAACCCCTGGCAGCAACTGCCGCTGCAACGACACTCCACGTTCCAAGAAGGAACCCCCCCGAACCCACGAGCTCCCACCCACTCACATTCTAGATCCCAACACACCCCCCTTCCTTCATAACACAACAAATGTAACAATAAAACAAGATGAAAATAGCAAAGGCAAAACAGAATAGTACAAAATTGGCAAAACAAAGTAAGTACAGTAAAAGCAATAACATGCACATAGCAAGGAATAAAAATATGAGCCCCAGGAATGAACCGGATCTACAGCATGATGTAATCTTGGAACTTAGAAGGAAAAACCCTCAACCTGGAAGAAGCACCCCTCCCGGGGACACAACCAGACTGAACACCCATCCTCCCATGAGCACCACCAGGTACAGCCACGGGAGAAGAATGAACACCAATTCTCTCGTTGACATAACCAACCTTGGATTCAGGCACCACAGAGACTGCACACTTGTTCCAAACCTTGCCGTTCTCTAACACCACAACATGATCTTTCACCTCAGACACTCTCATTGGTGCCGAAAAGAGTGACTCGTCTTTGCGGATAAAGCCCGGTTTCTTGACTCTGACCCAATCACCAACATTAACAGATAAAGCACCAGCATTGCCAGACCTAGTGCTATACTTGGCTTGAACAGCAGTTCTGACATCCACCACATCCATCAACTTCTACTTATCAACAACCTTCCTAGACATCCAATCCTTGTTCAACTTGGAACCTGCAACTCTACCCCTGGTGAATGGAGCCATGCCAGTGCTGACATGAGTGGTAGTTCTCACCGCCCACAACATGTCGGTAACGGCTTTCCGCCAATACAAGCCATTAACCAAGGCCAGTTGCAAATGTTCCTTGATTACGCGGTTAAAGCGTTCCACTAAACCATTGCTGCGGGGATGATAAAGGGAAGTAAGAATATGTTTAACACCAATGTCCTTGAGAAAGACTTGCATTTCTCTGGAAACCAATTGGGTACCATTGTCCGACACCAGTTCTTCTGGAAAACCCTCCCTGAGAAACACATCTTGAAAAAATTTGATGACAGACAAAGAATTAACATTATCCACAAACCTGACCTCAGGCCATTTTGACACGTAATCAATGAGGACTAAAGCATACTTAGGTGGACTCCCAATCAGCTCAAAGGGACCGGCAACATCAAAAGCAAGTTTGCACCAGGGCGAGTTTTTAACTACTACGGGATCAACCGGGGAAGGATGAGTCACCTGTGACTTGTCACTCACAACGCAAATGCAGCAATCACGAACATAGTGTTCAACATCTCTGTCTAATCCGGGCCACCAGAAATCCTCCGTGACTCTGCGTTTCATGGCACGAATTCCCAAATGACCTTCATGGTCTAAGTCTAAAACCCTCTTGCACATACATGCAGGAACCACCAATAAATTACCTCTCCTTAACACTCCACCAGCCACAGATAACTCCTCGCCAATCCTTTTGTAAGGAATTAACTCAGATGGACAGTCCTTGTTGATGGGCCACACATCCTATAAAGAGTCGATGACCATTCTAATTTCAACATCACTTGACAAGGCTTGCAACCATTCTTGCTCAGAAAGAGCACCACCCACCGTATTTTCCAAGGAACACACCGCACAAACCATTTCCAAGTCATCAGGTGATCCCACACACACACTTCCTGTAAGAGGTAACCTGGATAAGCAATCGGCCACGAGATTTTTGGCAACAGCTACATATTTCAGGCGGTAATTAAATTCTTGCAGCCTATAATGCCACTTCGCAATGCAGGGAGTAGCCCTCCCACCACCTTTAGTAGTGAAGAGGTTAATCAAAGGTTTGTGATCGGTCCTTAAAACAAATTCATTGCCCCACAAGAAATTCCTGAAATGTTGAACACCCCACCACAAGGCTAAAGCTTCCTTCTCAATGGTTGAATAGGTACTTTCAGCGTCCTTTAATGTTCTAGAAGCAAAAGCAATTGTTTCTACGCAACCATTCGCTCTTTTTTGCAAAAGAACAGCACCTAAACCCACATTGCTTGCATCTGTGGATGCAATGCACTGGTCATTGATGTTAAATAATTTCAGAGGGCGGGCATGGACAATTTCTTGCTTTATCGATTCAAAATTGTTGCTACAATCGTCATCCCACACATACTTGACATTCTTTTTCAAGAGACCACGCATAGACACAGTTTTGCTAGAAAAGTTGCTCACAAATTTGGCGTAGTATTCTACCAACCCCAAAAAGGAGCGAAGCTGGTCTTTGTTCGCGGGTGTGGGTGCATTTTGAATAGCCTCCATAATTTTAAGTTTAGGTTCGACACCCTTGTCAGAGATATGGTGACCAAGATAATCCACGCCCTCTTGAAGAAACTTGCATTTGCCCTTCCTCAAAGTAAGGCCACTAGATCTGACAATGTCTAAAACATGCTTAACTCTATCATCATGTTCCAACTCTGTTTTACCATGAATCAGAATGTTGTCTTGGAAAAAAACGACTCCTGTAGTGTCCTTGAACAAATTGTTCATTAATCGCTGAAACACTGCAGAAGCAGAGGCAAGACCAAAATGCATTAGTTTGTAGCGATAGGCTCCCTTGGGAGTAACGAAAGACGTGAGATGCCTTGACTCTTTACATAGTTCTAAAAATTGATGGTAAGCGGAAGAAATGTTCAAGGACGTGAAAAACTTGCCACCCTTCAAAGTAGCCAACATTTCATTGATGTTTGGCAGGGGTTGGCGATCAATCCAAATGTTGGAATTGAGATCCCTCAAGGCCACACACATCCTCAGAGATTTATCAGACTTGCGCGCTAAAACAATGGGGGCCAACCATTCAGAACCCTCAATTGGCTCAATTACTCCCATAGTACACAACCGTTCCAATTCGCATTTGAGCTCCCTCCGGAGACTTAAGGGTACCTTGCACACTTTGTGAGCCACAGGTCTGGCATCATCCTTTAACACGATACGATGCTAAAACCCCTTTAATTTTCCAAGATCTCCATTAAACACTTCGGGGTAATCTTGTATCCACTTGTTGCTTGGGACCTGGGCAACCACACACACTCTGCATGGTGGAGGCAAACTATAGAATTGGTTGACAGCACCCCGGGATACCACCATGTCAGGATGATTGGGGTCCAATATGATGCCAAGGGCACCTTGCTCATCCCACCCCAACAAATTTGCACCTTCCTTCACCACATACATGGTACCAGTAGCCAAATTTTCACCAAAAGCAAGGTCAGCTATAAACTTCCCCACCACTTCTACTCTTTTCCCACCATAAGCGAAAATTCTGATGTTGGATTGTTGCAATTGGGTGCTATCTAACCCCCCAAAATCCTTCACATTAATAAGCGTGAAAGGGGAACCCGAATCGGCTAAGAACCCAATACACTTCCCATTGACCTTACATGCGGGAGATTTCCTCTTGTGGGACCCTGTCATTGAAGATATTTCCACAATGCCCTCAGAGAGTGAGGGAGAAGAGGACAACATCAATAACTCATAACACTCTTCATCAGAATCAGCCATATCTTGTGCAATTGTTTTCACCATCTGTGCAGGACTTTTCTTCAAAGAAGTAGCTTTACACATTCGAGCAAAATGACCCTTTTTCCCACATTTGAAGCATTTTTGGTTTAAGGCAAAACAGAACTTGGCATTCCCTAAATGTGATTTGCTTCCACAGTGGAAGCATACAACTTCTCCTTGCTCACTTTTGGCTTTAGGTTGTGACACGGGACGCACAGAATTGGTATTTGGCCCCTTAAGAGATTTGAAACTGGGTTTCGTATTCAATAGTTTAACCTCCCCAGGTGAAGTAGTACTACTCATTTCTTTTACACAGAATTGAGAGTGCTCAATACTTCTGGCTAAAGAAAGGGCAGTCTCAAGGTCGAGATCATCAGAAGCCAATAGTTTCTCTTGAATTTTCCTGTTACTTGTTCTTTTGATAAGTTGATCTTGGATAATTTCGTCCCTGAATTCCGTGTAATTGCAGGTGACTGCTAAAGTCCTGAGGGCAGCCACAAAGTCATCAATGGACTCACCGGGAATTTGAGCACGTTGTAAAAATTTGTGGCACTCGAGTACAACATTCCTTTTAGGATTGAATCTTTTGTCCAAAGTTTTGACAATAGAAGCATAGTCATCAACAATTAGTGAGTCTCCTTCGTCACCACCACTCACATGGGTGCTTACTAATTCCAACGGTAATGTTTTCAAAATGTTTCTGCCCTCCGAACCGAAGTTATATATCAATAGAGCTTTTTTCTTCTTGGCAGTAAAGGTGTCACCGTCGATAGCCTCCAGGTAGGCATCAAAAGTATCCTTCCATTGTTGCACTGCAATGGCGGAGTACCTGCTATTTGCAAAAAGGGTGGAGGTGCCATAACGCGATCCATGGCCATGCGTGGGTGAGTTGCTGCCCAAAACACAACGCAAGGTATAGCTTACCCCACACAATTTTAGCAATCACACATGAAATAGCAATACCATGCTATAAATAATTGATAAACAGCTTATAAAGATATCGCCCCAGTTGAGCACATCTTGGCGAAATCAGCACGTGCTAGAATAATGATCAATAATAATTTTAAGCAGAAGATTTGATAAAAGGTGTGTGCATCACCGGATGCACAAATGCGCAGATACACAATTGTTGAAACAGTCACAAGAAAATGTGAGGTTTAGGAAAAAAAATATTTTTATCTTTACTCAATAACAGGTGTGCGCATCACCAAGTGCGCAGTGCAATTATGCTCAATTTCAATCTCAATATTGTGCTCGTGGTGTGCGCATCACCGATCACGCAAACGTTGGTAAGGAAATGAGGTAAAGTGGTGTGCACATCACCGATGCACAGCTTGTTGTAGAAGTAGGCCCCAGGCTTTGCCTTGCCTGATCCAAGATGGCGGATAAATACGTCAGACGTGCAACATGAGGGTTGCATCTGACGTGAGCTGAGCATGGAAGGATTTGTGACGATTGCGGTGGGTCCGTATCCAGGCTACGATGAATGCCAGCACGGGCCACCGCATCCACAAGACTACAATGGCAAAACGGAGGCACGCAGGCCTTGAAAAGTAGCGAAGACTCACCAACAGGGATTGGAGGTTGTGCACCCCAGTACGAGGACTCCAAAGCCTCCGCTCTCACGCACTCTGAGCTCTCCGCTCACACAGAGGGACGCTCCGCAAATCCGGAAAAAATCGTCCAAACAGCATGGACACAGCAATGCAGACCAGAACGTGGACGTGGCGCAGCTCCGGATAATTTACAGAGGGGTGATGGAGCTACCAGACAACTCGTCGCCAGTGAAGAGAAGACCACAAGGAAGGTAAGTTCAGCCACTTCTTTATTCACATCTGATAGGCTCCAACCACCTGCAGCAACTGCCGCTGCAACGACACTCAACGTTCCAAGAAGGAACCCCCCCGAACCCACGATCTCCCACCCACTCACATTCTAGATCCCAAGACAAGGCTAATCACAAAGGGGAAGGGAGCATAGTGTGGCTGAGAAGGTTGGGATAGAGGGGTGTTTGATTGGTTTGCTGGCTTGGCAAGGTTTTGAGAGTGGGCAGCTCCGAGGATGTGCCAGTGTTTATTTACAGTGTTTAAACATAAGAATGTGGCGAAACTCTCAGCCAGCCAGGTGCTGGGAATAATGAGAAAATTCCTGAGGCAGTCGGGATGCAAAGAGTTGGAATTTGGGATGTATCTCTTCTGGATAAATGCGGTAACAGAAAGCTACTGCCAGGGGATAAGTGCCAACATGCTGAAAGGCCTGGGGGGATGGGGGAGTTTTGGGGATATGTAAAGCAGGGGAACAGTAGATTGTATGGTAAGCCTAGCAGTTATGCTTTTATCCTGGAGGTGAGAAGGAGGAATCAGGGAGAAGGAAAAAAGAGAACATATGTGGGCATCCAATTGTGAAGTGGGTCAGAAGATCTGTGATCAGCAACTGGCTTTAGATCATGGAAAGGTGAAGCCACAATGGTATGGGTTAGATGGGATGGGATATGGCAGCCCATGCTATGGGAACTCGGGGAGAAATGGCTGTGACCTGATGTAGTGGTTTTACGCCTTGGGGAAAACAGCCTGGTTCTATCTGATATGGGAAATTGTGAGTGTTAGATGGGGCAGCACTTTGTTCTACTGGACACTGTTGCTGTCCAGGAGGATGCGGAGAGGGGGCCAGGGGCGATTAACAGGGCACAGAAGACGGTCAACAGAGAAAAGTTGAGTTTTTCAAAGGCTGGGGGATTTAGATGATCATAAGGAGATATGTTATGAATTCCTAGCATTAATCTGCTATGATGGGGTTCACCTTTCCATGCTGGAGATCCTGTTAAATTTGGAGACGCTTATGGTGAAAGTGGAGTAGGGGGTGATTAAGATCTGCAGGGTGCGCGTAGGGCAGAAAGGACACCACAGGGGAGGGTTTTTCTGGTGTCAGGTGAGAGGACAAAGACAAAGAGACGGTTAGTGGGAGAAAGGGTGGACTTAGGAAGCAGGGGAAGAGGGAGACATAAGAAGGAATCAATAAGGAGGGTCCGGCCCAAAGGCAGGCGGGCAACACAAACATATAAATGGATTGTCAAAAAGAATAAAGAGCTTATGACATGACGATGAGGGTTGTCATCATTGTATAGGGAAACCAGGAGGGGGAAACATTGGGGAGGGAGTTTTTTAGTAGTGGGTGAATGGGTTGGTAAAAATTTGTTTAGTAAGTTAATTAGGACAAATTAGCATGTCCGGCTCAGCTGAAGGTGATAGCGATATACAGCTGGGAATAGTCCAGATTGCTCTCTCTCTAGAGCAGAAATCCGCGTTCGACTGGTTGGGTCTGAAGTCCGAATCCGAGGCTGTGAGGCTGCTGTGTGCCGTGCTGAGCTCCGAGACCGGCGTGCACTGAGACCCGCGTGCGAGTGAGCAGCCCCTGCTGCTGAGGAAAGCCGAGGAAAACTGACAGGGCAGGCAGACCCGCTGCTCTACCGGTTACCGGTTACCGGTGTAGATCACCAGCAGCATCGGTGTCAGTGTCGGCTCCGCTGTTGGCCTCACTCCGAGACCGGCGTGTGTGTGGCCACCGAGGGGGGCCGCAGAGGAGGAGGAGCGCGCATAGCGGCCAGAAGCACCCTGGAAAGGGATTGAGGTGAGAAAAGGCGGAAAGTCCCTGCCACCTTCTGGCGTTTTCATATCAATCCCTCACCACCCTGCAAGGGGCACTACACGAGTAACTCCCGCATAACTGGCCACTCTGAGGCGTTTCGGCGGTGGGGCTGCAGTTTGATAGTCACAGAGAGGAGCGGGGGAGTGCGGAGCATTCAGGCATAGCGGTGCTCCCCATTCCCGCCCCCACCTCGCCCCTACCCCCTTGCCCTTAGCAGGTTGTTTTCCAAACAAAGGACTGTGCTGAGAACCTTGCAAGTGCAAGGAGCCTAGGAGCCTAGAGGTAGGCCTGCGCTGAAGAAGCACATAGAGCACAGAGAGAGCGCAGAGCTCGGAGTGCGGTTCTCTGCCTCTCTTTTCCTTCGCTCTTACCTTCGCCCTTACCTTCATCTTCTATGTATGGGGCGCCCTGGAGACCGCCTGAGCATAGTGGGCTATTATTAACACTCACAGAGACAGAGACTGAGACTGCGGGAGGCATAATATTGGCGTAATATTGGAAGTTTCAAAGGTGGAACGGGTGTGGGCCTGGTCTGGGCTGTATCTGTGTCACCGGTGCAATTCTTCATTAGAACGGAGGCTGACTTGAGACCTGAGGCCAAAGCTGCTGGATGCCGGACGCTTTTCCCACCTTATGCACCTTATGCACCTATGCACCTTATGTTCACCCCACAATAATTGTGACCCTGCAATAATTGTGACCAGGCAGAAAAAGGCAATAGCAGTAGCAGTAGCAGTAGTGGTCAGTGGCCAGTGGTCAGTGGTCAGTAGCAGTTAGCACTGTGTGGACTTTTGTGGACTTTTGTGGGGACACTACTGAAAAGAAAATTTGCTTACACGCAGGTTATCGCAGTGCATTCTGACTTTTTTCCCCCTGTCCTGTGATTTGGTGATTTGGACTTTGTCTGTGAACTGCTTATTTGTTTTATCTTTATTTGTTTAATCTGTTATTTATAGTTACTTATGGTGTAACGCTTTATCCTTTTGTTACTTGATCCCTTTGTCCTTTGTCCTTGGACCCCTTTATTTTAAGTAAAGAAAGCAAAGAAAGGACAGTTCTGGCCCTAGTTGTTGTAGAGAGAGCGATTTTGTTCTGGACTAAAATTAAGAGAATTAAAAAAATTAAGAGAAATTAAGAGACTGTAATTAAGTCTGTGACAAATATATAAGAATAAGTCTACAACAATATACAACTAATATAATTGATAAGATATTTGAAACTCGTTCCCTACGCAGTGCACTTTTTGTGCAGGCCTTAAATAAAATGACGGCAAAAAAACTTAGGTCAGGGCGACTACTTGTGGGTAGGACCTGTGCAAAAACTAAATCAAATCCCTTACGTAACAAGGATATCTCAGGCATGCTGTCGAAAGGAAAAAGTAAACTATTTAGTCTATGGGAAAGGGGAAAGGAAAAAAATCTTCAGGTTGAGTCAAATACCTCAACCATTTGGAATGGGGGAGATAATGTGATTGGGAATGATGGTGTAATGGTTAATACTGTTAAAACTGTCACTGATATGGTTGATATTGTTGAGGTCGTAGAATCACATACTCCTGGTAGTAAGCATGGAGGAGGAGAATCCCTAGAATCCCAGAGGCATCCAGTACGGTGCCCTGGGGACCTGACCGGATCTCCAGTCCTTCTGGCATCCTTAGGATTTACTTTACCATCTCCTAAAATGGTAGATGTAATCCCACACAGAACACCACACACACCACACGTAATCATAGAAGAGCCCATTGGTCCCTATCTAGTAGAGGATGTCCAAAATAAAGGTTTTACTCTCCCCAATTTGGATTTAGAGCTCTGCAGGAGGTATATTTCTCAGGATACTAGCAAGATTACGGAACTAGCAAATACTCCAGCAATAGCAGTTCCTGTAGGACTAAAATTATTCAGTAGTACCCCCTCTAATAAATCTAATTATTCTCTTTTGCAATCACACCCCTCTTTGACGCCTGATCTAAATATCAGTGATACCCAACCCAGTCAAACTCTAAAGAAGGATATATTAGTCTCAGATTCATTAGTATCCTTAGAACATTTACTATCTTCTATCCTAACGCTACTCGAAAAGTTTGTAGGAGGTTCAGACTGTGTGTTGGAAACTGTAACTCAAATATTAAAGGTATTGTTAAAAAGTAATCAGAAGAGGGAGACTAGTTCAAGTGTACATACCTAACAAGTAGAAGCGGAAGTAAAGGTAGAAGAGGTTCTAGAGCAGTAGCGGCCGGTGGTGGGAGTGCTGCCGGGCGGTGATGCGGGGCGGGGGAGGGGCAGGGTGGGGGGTAGTAAACTACGGATTTTGGCCGCACTGAGGTAAGTAAACAAAAAAATAAATAAAACAAATGTTGTTGCACGCGCTGCATCGTCAAATGCGATGCAGCGCGCACAACGAAATTCGTTTTTTTTTTTTTTTGTTTACTTACCTCAGTGCGGCCGTATTCCGTAGTTTACTACCCCCATCCTGCCCCTCCCCCGCCCCACGTCACCGCCCGGCAGCACTCCCACCACCGGCCACTACTGTTCTAGAGAATACACTTGATGGTGCTAGTAGCCAATCAACCTGTACTGCTCATGATGGCAATCCCCAAATTGATAAGATAATGAATAAAGCTGTGATGCTAGAGAAGACCCCTGAACCTTTACCTGAACCCATACAGGTTATCTCTGATTCAGCTCAAAAAGTAAAAGACTCGGTGGGCTCACCTAGAAGGATAGACCAGGAAGTATTCCCTATTCTCAAAACCCAGTTAAGTGGTGAGAAAGACAATGTTTTAGGAGCCTCGCACCTGGAAAAAAATGGGAGAAATGGGAAAAAGGAAAAGAATAGAGGGAAAAAGACGAAATCAACACGAAGATTCTCAAAAAAGAAGCAAAGGAGAATTCGTTTTAAAGAAAACATCGAGGTTTCAGTTAATACGGAGACTTCCTCCCAGCCTCTGCAAAATATATCACGAGATATGAAGCTGGAAGATGAAATTGATTTTCTGAACCCTGAGAATAAAGATTGAACAACAGAGTCAATGATGGTCCATGAGGCCTCCCCCTCGAATATTGCATACTCCATAAGAGATTGTGCTAATACCGTAATAGAGGGGCTTCCATTACCTATAACAGTGGAGCAGTCGCGGCCAGTTAACCCTCTCTCATCAGTACTTAACCCCCTGGCTGTGCCCTTCCCTGACACTGTTAAAATGAGAGGTAAACCAGAGATAACTGGTGTCGAACCCCTCTGGGAAAGTTTGGACACATTCCAGCTAGATTTTATTCCTCTGTTTGATACAAATTTAATATTAAATAGGACTTCGCTTCTTAAATGTCTCTTGGAGATTGAAAGTTTTAAACTTATACAAAGTAGTGATATAAGTTTAATCTCCATCTTAAATACAGAAGTTGGTTATAAGTCGAGGGTAAGGTTTAATTCCAAAATTATTGCAAACCTTATATTACAATGGTCAGAAGGCCTACAAAGCAGGGGGATTGATGTCATTCCATTCTTTGAGATACCCCGAAATAGAGCCCTCGACAATAGGTCTCTGTCAACTCACTCACTTTCAGATAGTAAGTCTCTGTCATGCTATCTGGAGGAGAACAACCCTCTAGATAGGGATCAATTTGGATTCCGACCAGGTCATGGGACAGAAACAGCCCTGGCAACTGTAATGGATAATCTTCGAATGCGAGCCGAAAATGGGAACGCCTCGGTACTAGTACTGTTAGATATGTCGGCCGCCTTCGACACAGTAAGCCATGCAGTGTTGCTGGGAAGATTGGAGAGGGCAGGGGTGAAAGGCCGAGCACTGAAGTGGCTACAATCATACTTCACTGAGAGACAGCAGATGGTAACCATGACGCCGTATGCCTCTCCCAAATCCCAGGTTCGCCATGGAGTGCCACAGGGTTCGGCAATTAGTCCCATCCTCTTCAATATATATCTGTGCCCACTGATTTCCCTAATAAAATCTTTTGGGATCGACCTGGTTAATTATGCTGACGACACTCAACTAGTTTTCTCCACGGGAGGGAAAGATGCAGTGACCATGGATACCTTACAAGAATGCATGCGCCAAACATCTGGCTGGCTTAGAGAAAATTCTCTGCAATTTAATAGGGAAAAACAGAAGTGGTGTACTGTAATACTGCCAAATTGACGCATCAGATACCGACTGAGATTAAATCTCTGTCCTCAGTTAAAACGGTCCGCAACTTAGGTGTCCTGATCGATGACAACCTCCAGATGGCATCACAGGCCAATAAAACAACCAGTGTCTGCATTGCCCTATTAAAGGCACTGCGGAAGATCCTCCCCTTACTGCCAGATGAAACCAGACCCTTGGTAGTAAGGAGTGCAATCCTGAGCAGACTGGACTACTGCAACTCCCTATATTTGGGAGCCCCGCAGTATATCCTGCAGGGATTGCAGAGAGTCCAGTCCATGGCAGCTAAGCTGGCATTGGGAAGGCAACGCAGGTCCTCGACCACGCTGGCTCTAAGAGAGCTACACTGGCTACCAGTTAAGGACAGAGTTAGTTTTAAATCTCTATGCATAGTGTTTAGAGCGGCACATGGCTTGGGCCCCCTCCCTATGCAGGATAGATTTACATGGTACAAGCCGACTAGACCTCTTCGATCTTCTGGCGCCAATCTGGTTAATACCACTAGATTTAAAAAATCCAGGATGGGAGGAAGGGCCTTCAGCAATGCGGCCTCCCGCCTGTGGAACGAACTCCCCCAGAAGATCAGACAAGCTGATACCCTGCTTTGCTTCAGAAAAAATCTGAAAACATGGCTCTTCCCTAGGAATGATAATGCCATTCCTTAGGTTGAGAAGCACTGTAGACTGACAAATTCCTCTGCTAAGTGACAGCGCCAGGATACCCGCAGGGTGGCAGCATGCGCTATATAAATATGCAATACAATACAATACAATTGCTTGTATGAAACAGAGGAATTCAAAATCTGTATTACAAAAAATGGTAGACAAGTGAAACTTAAAGAATGCCCCCCCTTTCCTTTAAATGGAATTCTAAAGAAGAGAGTCCAAAATGGAATTGGTTACCCGGTGTACTATCGAGCAGATCTAACAGTAAACATCTACAACAGCCATCCTTCTAGCAACGAACTAAAAATAATGCAGGATATTACCAAGAAATTGCGATAATTATCGCAAAGCGCGCTTAGCGCTGTTTTTTTTAATCGCCGGCTATCGCTGGATTTCATTGCGGAGATAACGCGTTATTATCAATGCTTATCTCCAAGGCGATAAAAAAATCCAGCGATAGCGGCGAAACCCAGCAATAGCGTGAGAAATCCAGCAATAAATTCTATGCGCTAATGAAAAGCTTGCTAATAGGCAGGTGAGGACTTAACCTTACAATCCACCTCCCATTGACTATAATGGTTAAGTCAGGTTTTTAGCAGGTGTTAGATTCCAGCGATAATCGCGGTTAGCACGAATTTTTTTATCGCTTCGCGGGCATTGCTAATAGGGGGAGGTTGTGTTTGCGACTGTTTTCAGTCGCTTTTAGTTGGGAACGCCTACTTTGCATGTCATTAGCGATATATATCGCTGACATGCAAAGCGGCACCAAAACGGTCGTTTTCGCCATAAAGCTGTCACTAACAGCTGTTAGCGACAGCTTGCTAATAGGGCGATAGAAATATTGCCGCTTTAGCGGAAAAAAGTGCAGCTAAAGCGGCGATGAGGCCCTTGCTAATATGCCCCAATATCTTGGAATGCTGCAGGAATAAAGAATAGTAGGGAGAAGTTACAATATTTAAGTGCATTAGATGCAAGCGTGATTTGTCTTCAGGAGACCTGGTGTACAGAGGAACTGCTATGTAAGGATTATTTCACTTTAGACTGTAAAGCAACCCCGTCCAGGAGGGGACATGCAAAGGGAGGGGTGGCCTGCTTACTGTCAAATAAGATAAAATGGAATTACGATTACTATAAAGATCCTAGTAATCTTTTTTTGGCAATAACGTTGTATAATCTTGATAATAATTTAAAAAGTCCACCACTAATGTTGATAAATGCCTATATTCCGCCAAATGCCTCTCACGATGTTCTCTTAAAGGCGGTTTTTTCCTACATTAAAAAAGTCAATGATGTAGATCTTTCCCCTCATATAGTTCTGGTAGGGGATCTGAATTGTAAAATCTCTAATTCTACTTTGGATAGATTCCGAAATAAAGAAAAAGAAGAATCTCTGCAGATTCCACAAGCGCTCTTTCCACAAAATATTAGAATAAGAGAGGGAAAATGCTTATTGATGAATTAATGAAGGTTGATGGCATTATAGTAAATGGAAGATTTCCTTCGGATACACCGGCTACCTTTACTTGTAAAACTTATAGTGGAGAATCTATCTTAGACTATGTGGTAGTGGGAAGTTCCTCCTTCTTCTTATTAAAAGACCTAAAGGTCTCTAATTCTTCCTGTAGTGACCATAAAGTACTAACTCTTATCGTAAATTTAAATTTGTTTTCGCACGATCCATGGGCATTAAATGGTGAATCTGTTAGTTTTGCTAAGAAAACAGGGAGATGTCATTGGAATAACAAAGCCATCTTGGGCCTTGAAAGTGTCTTAGAGATCACTGTAGAGAACTTGTCTAGTTGGAATGGAACAGAAATTGCCAGTTTTAACACATTTATGAATCAAGTGGTAGAAATTGCAAGGAAGTCGAACCAAAGAAAAAGTACTAAAGTAGTCCCCAGACCCTTCCTGCCGTTAAATCTCGAAATAAATAAACTAGTTAGGGAACAGTACTTGAATTACTCCTCTGAAAGATATCATAGAATATTATTACTAAAAAGGAGGAGGACTCGGGTAAAGGTTAAGTTAAGAAAAGAGAGGGAAGATAACATTTGGATTAAACTGAGAGAAGCAGCCTTTAAAGGCCAAGTAAGAACGTTTTGGTCTCTTATCGGGGAGGGATGTGGAGCTAGATCTCGACCACTCCCAGTGACCATTGAGGAGCATAAATGGGTTAACTTTATTCAGGATTTATATGCAGATAATGCAATGGCAATTAAGTATATTGCACTAAAGGAAGACCCCTCATCGTATGAATCGCCATCTGAAAAAGAAATAGAAATGGCGATCAGGGGGATGCTCTCCTCTGGAGCGATGGGCCCCGATGAATTACCCATCACAGTTTTAAAACAAAAATAGTATACTGTGGAGTAAAATTCTTTATCCGGTGTTCAAGTATTGCTATGCAAGCAAAATGGTTCCCCCCTCTTGGAAGGGGAGTATAATAGTCCCTCTGTTTAAGAAAGGAGATCGAGATGCCCCACACAACTATCGTCAAATTGCACTTCTTGACGCAGTGGGTAAAGTTTTTGCTAAATGGCTCTTGTTCCAAATTAATGACTGGGTGGGTGCGGTTAAAAATTTACCGTTGGAACAAACCGGGTTTAGGACAAAGCATGGAACAATTGATAACCTAACTGCACTACAGGTAATAAACGAAAAATATGTTAAAGTTAGAGGAGGAAGGGTGTATACAGCCTTTATAGACTTCTCCACAGCATTCGATAAAGTAGATCATCTCCTGCTGTGGAGAAAACTGTCAGACCTGGGTATGCCGGCCACCCTCTTGGAGTTAGTTCGTGCTCTTCATACGGACACTTGGTGCAGAGTCCTAATGGGAGGGGAAAGAGGTCTCTCCCAAACCATCCCTACTGCAAATGGCCTAAAACAAGGATGTTTATTGGCTCCTCTACTTTTCTCCCTATATATCTCTGATCTTCCTCATGATTTGGCTCAAAGTGAGGGCATTGCCCTGTTACTGGGGGTAAAACCGATTGCATGTTTACTTTATGCAGACGATATAATAATATTGGATCTAACGCCTAGGGGATTAAATAGTCGTCTGCAGGCACTACATAAATTTGCAGAGGCCCACTACTTAAAGATTAATATATCTAAAAGTAAAATCATGTGCATGCACGGAGGAAAAAAGTTGCAGTATGGGAATTTCGTATGGTCTGTGGGTAGCCAAAAATTGGAACTTGTAAAATCTTACGTTTTCTTGGGAAAAGCAGTGTGTGGCAACATAAGTGACAAAGCCCATATAGAAAATAACATCCGTAAAGCTACTACACAGGGGAAAAGCTTGGGCTCCCTCTAAAGATCTACTGGAAAAAGACACTTTGCACTTTTATTAGAGGTTTTTCGTGCAAAAATCCCTGCTTCGCTGTGGTATGGTATTGAATTGCTTGATGTAGATAAATGTTTTTTTTTAAATACAACAGAAGGCAACATTTTAAGGAGCCTAGCCTCAGTCAACTCTGCTTGCCCCATGGCTGCTCTAAGGTTAGAATTTGGTTTAAGATGTAGTTGGGTACAGGGTCTTGCGGGGATAGTGCGATGGGTTGTAAGCCTGGTAAAGGGTGATCCAGGCACACTAAGGGGTATATTCACAAGAATGTGTGATAATTACCGCAAGAGTAGCGCAACGCAACTTTCAGCATTGCAGCCTATCGCGGGTAAATAACCCCGTGACAACGTGGAATTCACAACACGGCGGTAGCATGCGATAGTTGGCCGACACCGCGGCCTATGCTCGCGATACAACCACCTCGACGGAGATAAAAACACAAACCACAACGCGAAAAAAGCTGCGATGGGCCAAAGCGCGATAAGAAAACAGTGACAACAAGCGCGAGGGCATCAATAATCACGCGCAATGCGGGAAAAAGCACAAGAACAGCATACGGAAAATGCCACAGAACAAAATATATCAACAGCGGAGTACCACGGATGCACCCTGGCCAACTGCAGAGGACAACATGCACACCACAACATCCAAGCACCGTGGAAGAACAGAACCTACAGGCACACCGCATGAAAGAGACCAGTGGCAGACAAATCAGAGCCGCAGGAGCGACTCACCCACCGTGCAGCATACGCACATAAGCAGAAGTGCACCTCGACATTGACAACATCCCGGTACAAACAGCAACACCTCCACAACTGAACACAGGACACAACTGGTTCGGAAAATGTGCACAACCTGGCAAATCACATCTGAAACCCCAGGGATATGTAACATGACAATGTACAATTCCAACCTGTAACCTGCAAATATGTTTTATTCACACATACAGTGCAATTGGACATCTACTACTGTCCCATGAATGCCACGGACGGTCACAATGTGACGTGCTCATGAGAAATAAGTGTCAATGATGGAGTCCCTACGGGCCATTCCTGCCGCAGCTGCAGTGGGATGTGGGCTACCTGCCCCATCACCACCATCATCGTCCGGTACATCTGGAACTGGGATCCATGGGGCCCTGGTGCGAACACAGATGTTGTGCAACACAGAACATGCAACGATCATCTTGCACACAACGTCCGGGCTGTTCAGGAGCTTCCCACCAGTGCCGTCCAGGCACCTGAAACGTGACTTCAACACGCCAAATGTGCGTTCAACGATGCCCCTGGTGCGTATGTGGGCCGCATTGTACTGCCTCTGGGCGGGTGTGTTTGGGTCCCGGAGGGGTGTCATCATCCAAGGGCAGAGTGCATATCCTTGATCACCTGTGACAGTGCAGGGAGAAAAGAATCAATACTTGGTTCGGCAGGATGTGATGGCAGGCCCACCAATTCAGTGACACCTGTGCTGTCTGTGTGTGGGGTAAGTGTAAGCCAGCCCTCAGGGAGTAGCTGGTGCTGGCAACTACACCAACAGTCATCAGGCACACAGACATGCAATGTCAGAACTACAAGGGGGGATGACTCGAGTCGCACAGGACTAGTCGCCCCGGATGCACAGCGGCCGACACGGGCCCACCGCCACAGGACGCTGACCTGCGGGAGACTAGGGTAGGGTCATGAGGGCAGAGCAGTGCCTCACATGTGTCATGGCTGCATTCCGCATCTCCACACGTTCAGCTGTTGTGTGGCTGTGGGATGTGTGGTGTGTTGATTTGGTACTTACCAACGAGCAGTCCCGTTCCATATGTGCCATCCTGGAAGCGCTGGTTGATGATGGACTGTCGGAAGATGAAGGAATCATGCACACTGCCTGGGTAGTTGGCGACGACATTGGTGAAGAGTCCCCGGTGGTCCACTATTGCCTGCACATTGATGGAATGCGTGTGCTTCCTGTTGCCGTAGTGGTGTGCAGTATCCGCAGGGGGCACAAGTGGGACATGTGTGCAGTCGATTGCCCCCAACACGGCCGGGAATCCGGCTATGGTGTAGAAGCCTTGCTTAGTCTCCAGCTGTTCCTGCGCAGTGTTGGGGAAGTGAAGGTACTGGGGTATGAAGCTGATGATGGCATCCAGGAGAGGTGTGATGAACTTTGATACGGCTGGCTGTGAGACCCCTCTGACTCTGGCAGTTGTTGGTTGGAAGGTACCAGAGGCCAACAGGTGCAGCACTACCAGCAGCTTTGTCTGCGGAGGGATGTTTGTTCTCCGCTGTGTTGGGAACGTCAGCCTGTGGGCGATGTGGGTCATGATGCGTAGGATGGTTGTCCTTTTGAGCCTGTAGTGGGCAATGACTTCCGCGGGCGTTAGGTCTGTGAGAGTGGTGCGTTTTCGGTAGGTCCGCTGTCTTACTCTACGCTGCCTCTGTGGTGGTCTGGGTGGGGGGGGGGCGGGTCCGGGTCCTGGGGGTGGTGGCGGTCCTGGGGGTGGTGGCGGTGGGTGTTGTGGCCCTGTTGGGGCTCCGAGCTGCATGATGAGTAGCTCCATGGCGTCGTTTGTTCTTCGGGTATGGCTGTGTGCGGGGCTCCATTGCCTACTGCAGGTAGACGTCCGTCTTTACACCTGCTTGAGGCAGGTGTTAAATACCTGCGGCTACCGCGGCTTATCGCCTGTTTTTGGTTCGCTTCGCAGTTCTGTCAGTTCGTTGTGAAAGTGGTGGTGTTGTTTTTTCGTGTGTTTTTGCACGGGAACGCCTACTCTGCATCTCATTAGGGTTAGTTGGTGGTGTCCGCCGTGGTGTTAGATTTTGGGGCAGTTATCACGGGAATACTGGCGTTGTCTGCAGTTTGCACCAGCTTGTGAATGGGGTGTTAAATCTATCTCCACTTTTGTTGCGTTAAGGTGGAGATAAATCGGAGTTGAATCCTTGTGAATATGCCCCTAAGATTTTTAATTCAGAAAGAAATATTAGAAAGTTTAAAGGAGCAGTCATTAATTCTTAAACATTTTAGAATTGCGGTTGACTTGCTACAACTGGATGAGTCTCTGCTTTTCACCCTATCGCCATATCAATTAAGGGCCACTTTGAAACAGGCCACTTGGGAATTAAGTTTTACTAGGGATAGGGAAGCTCGCATTCTAAAGAGGGGTATCCACCCGGCCATAGACTCCTGTGTGATAAATAAAGTACAGATTTATATTTCCTGGAACCTGCCCCATGGAGTACGCCGCTTTTGGCTATTATTGAGGCAGGGTATGCTCCCTTTAAATTACGTACTGTCTAAATGGTATGGTTCTTCCACGATTTGTAATCTGTGTAATAATTCCATCTAAGACGTTAATCATGTGCTATTTATTTGCCCCGCTTTATTATTGTGTCGGCGTAAATGGATGAGACCAATTTGTCTACAATTATCTATTTTTGCGGCCTCTGCACTAACTGATTCTATTTATGAGCCACCAAATGAAATGTTTTGTCATAGGATTTTTAACTTTTTAAGTGTTTTTTAAATTTGTATTAACGCACATTCTATGAAGGATGCAATTATTAACTTTGGTTTTATCTGATGTTATATAGTATTAAGGGCATAAAGGATATTTTAATTTTTCTTATTGTATAAAATATTCTAATGTTTTGTATTTGGAGATTTTTTACGGTCGGCTTTCGCTTATGATTGTAGAAACTATGCTGCACATATTTTTTATATATGTTGTTGGCCTTTCAGTTTATGTGGATCTCTTTGGAGTTCCAAGATCATAAATAAATAAACTTGAAACTTGAACTTGAAGGTGATAGAGTTGATAGCTTGCTCCCATCAAAAGTGGCCTTTTGCACACATGACACATTCGAATAGCGCAATGATTTCTTGCCAATGGATGGCCCTGGGCAGAGGTGCATGAAATCCAACCTGGGACTTGAGATGGGGAAAAGGAGCAGTGGAATGATGTGGGTGGCTGTACAGTCATCAGAACATGTCACTACGTCGGGGATGCAGGGATATCACTATTCTCTATGTCACAGCATTAAGGGCCAGTTGTACAAACTCATTTTCCCATAGACACAGAATGGGTAAAACTGGTTGATGCATCTGGCCCTAAAAGTCCACCACCCACCCTGGAGCATCGGAGAGTGGGAGCAGGCAGGGCAGATAGGATGTTCAAGGGAAACTGTTGTTACTTCGGGGCAAGCGTTTGAGGGGGCAAAATGGAGAGATGGTTCAGCAGGAGAAAAGGCGGGCAGAGGAAGTAGGGGAAAAGAGAGAAGGAAAGAGGAATCAATAAGATGGACCTAGTCCAAGGGCGGGCAGGTGATGCAAACAAGTAAATCAATTCTCAAAAAGGAGAGTGCATGAATATCTTATGACATAAACTTGAGGGTTGCCAAAATTGCTTAGGAGAACCAGGTGGGGAATCGTTGGGGACACATTTTTTTAGTGGCTGGGGGATAGGTTAGTAACAAATTGTTAAGTAAGTTTCTTAGGGCAGATCTGCATGTGTGGCTCGGCTGAAGGAGATAGAGTTGCCCAGCTTGCGTCCAATAAAGCGGCCTATTGCACACAACACAATGGAGTAGTGTAAGGATTTCCTCCCAAGTAAGATCCCTGCATGAAGCTCGTAAAATAGTTTTTATTTGATGCTGTGTGATGCCTTCAGCTCCCTCCAGGCACGGCAGGTGTGCAAAGTAGATCCCAGCAGGCCTTGCAGGGAGACCACATTGGCCTGGAGGCAAGAGGCTCTGAGGAGGCCCCAAACCTACTCTAGTCTACAGGGGCTCCCTCAGGGTGCCCTATCCAGCGCCGGGCCTTAGTGTATCTATGAGTGTAACAGTTTAAGGGACATTTTAAGGGGACCTTTACAAAAGGTTGTAAGAGAAATTCCTCATTTAATGTTCTACTACTGAAGTGTTGCTATTAATTCCATTAACTTCTTGCTTTTTCTTTCTCTGAAGCAGACATTCATCATTCTTCACGAATGTGACAAAAGAAAAAGAGTGGTAAAAAAATCACCCTAAGCTTGCTCCGTGCGTTGTTCCTGGCTGCAAGTTACATGGAAACCAACCATGGCAAATATGTGTTTTTTTCGTAAGCTAGGCTATCATGAGCAGGACATTTCAAAAGTGCTGCAGAAGCTGGGCCCCGGGACTTTGGAAAACGATGTACTTCGGGAACTAATCCAGATGGGCAGTGAAACTCAACCAGGTGGAAGCCCAGCCCTCCTTTGTGGCCCATCCAACTTGAGGCTCGTGGTACGAGGAAGCAACTCTGCAGAAGTACTGAGAACGGCCTCTGCACCACCCATAGAGATTCTGGATCCTTCTTGCCATTTAAGACCAGTTGTGATTGATGGAAGCAATGTTGCCATGAGGTATTTTACTTTCTGTGTATCTTTTATGACTACTAGTGCCAGCAGTGCTTAATATAAGCCGGTGGTTGTCGGTGGTGGGCCAACAGCATTCTTTTAGGAGACTGGCACTTATTTTTCCTCATCAGACATTTCTCGAGTGCAAGAGAGGTAAAACGCACAAACTGAAAAAAAAGCCGTAAGAGAAAGCTGGGAAAACAGGTGGCACAACAAAAGCAACCGCAGATAGGGAGCCCCCTCCGGCACTGTGCACGGGCGGCTCCTAAGAGCTCCTGACTAGGTCCGGAGGGTGTGGGCCCCCTCCCAGTACTTTGCAGGGGGCCCCCTCAAGTTTTGTTATGCCTCTGGGGAAAACGGCCATAAAGTGAGAAAGCTTGGACTTGCGGAAGTGAGATAAAGGGGCAGGCAGTGTCTGGCAGTGTATTAAAGAGACCCGAGGTGGATTTGGGACTAAGCAGCCTTGGTGTACCACATGCTGACATTTACTAGGCCACCCACAGGCTTCCGAGAAGTGCTTTCGGGACAGGCACTCATTATTTTCCAAATAAAGCACTGGCTATAGGCCTTAATGCACGCAAAGAAATGGGGCACTATAGCTTCTGTTTGGGTAGTAAAAGATAACTGTATTTCAGGTGCAGTTGAGTCCTGACCTCTGTTGGTGCCTGGGGCACTGCACTTCCTTCATTTCTGATGCCTTCATCGCTGGGTTGAATATCAGCAGTCACAGCGGTATGTTGATATAAAACAAAAGGGTATAGTAGTTACTCCAGTGAATACTTGTACAAAATCTATAAGAATCCAGATTCTGTGTTTATGCTATATAAAAGCACTGGCTCTAATATCCCTCAATTGTCAATAAGTTGTGTTGTCGGTATTAGGAAATACAATCTATGTCACACTTGGCATTGCAACATTTTTTGCCATTTGCATACGATTGCATGCATCAAGATTAGGCCTGGGGGTGAAATTCCGCTCTGTTTGCGGAGTTTGCAGAGTTTTTCCCACTCCACACTTTGCGTAGAGCGCGGAGTTCCGAAAAACTAAGTGGAGCGGAGTTTTTTCCTAGCTCGAGCTCATCAACGTTAAGGTGGCGAGTGAGAGTGAGGAAAATCTTACTCCAGACCACCTCCCGGCGAGATTTCTCAATGTGGGCGGTTGTGGCTGGTTGCTACCGCTTGTGTTGAGAAACCTTCCGTTCGCCTTAAGGAAGCTGCCACTCGAGTCGAATATCTACTCGAGCAGCAGAAAGAAGCAGCGTCCTCTTGCGCTGCATGTGGTGCCATTCATGCTGATTTTACAGCGCAAGAAAAACACCTGCCGCTAAAAATCAGCACGAACAGCAGGAAGCAATGTACTCCAACACTTGCCGAACTCCGCGTAGCGCGGTGGAGTTTTTTGGTCACTTCGCGGAGTTCCACATAGCGGAACTCCGCAAACTCCGCCCAGGCCTAATCAAGATGCATGTGCACATATGTCGGTGCATGGACGGTAATCTTGTGATGAGTATTCTATTAACGAAAACCCATTCCAAGATGGCTGCTGACACATAAGCATACTTTGTGACATATGCACATGCATGTGCTCTAATGCATGTGCGTTCATGCATCATGGCGCCCTGTGGTCATTTTTATTTACAATTCTGTCATGGCAGAATGACATGTTAGAATGGTAAATTAAAAGTAAAAGAGAATTGAAAACAAAGTGAAAAAAAGTGAGCAAGCGGCCTGACAGCACTTTTCAGCTGCTGAATCCTCAAAATAATGAATACATAACAAAAGTAAATTATTCAAGACATGGAGCGGAGTAGTGAGCAAGACGTGGAGCATTGGTGAGGGAACAATGGCAAAAAAATGGCCCCCACAGCCCCCGCGGTAAGGGGGGCCCCAACCTCCAAGGGCCCCCTTCAGGCACTGTGCACGGGTGGTAGGCACCTGGCCTGAGAGCTCCTGACTGGCTCCGGAGCTTGGGGGGGGCCCTCCATGTACTTTGCAGCGGGCCCCACTCAAGCTTCGTTACGCAACTGCGAGGGAAGTACATGCACAGCACTCAGGGAGTACAGGAGAGGGGGAGTGCATGGAAACACCTGTGCTCCTATGGAGTGCTGCATTCAAAAGAAAAAAAAGTTCCCTCAAGTCAGCAGTAGAAGCACTGCAATCCTAAGTTGTTCCTGTGAGGGACAAAAATAAGCGTAGTGAGCAAAGCCATCAAATTAATAGCAGACATATGAGAAAGACAACAAAGCCTTCCAGTCATGAGCAAAGTGCTGCCCAATAGCCCCCCCTTTGTATATGTTACATATTGGAAATTATAGGTCTTGCAAGCAGACAACTGTAGCTGTCTGTAGACGTGACCTAAAAAAGACTCTATTGTGGCCTATCAAGCATCTGGACATTTACCTCAAGCTACAAAATGAAGCCCATTGTATTTAATTTAAAAGACTTTATTAACTTCTTTTTACTTTTGAATGGCAGTGATGTTTAAAAGAATTACTTTTAACAGAACCATCATCATGCTCCCCGTGTTGGGAGCTGCTGTCATGTTTCTGCATTGATGAGCAGGTTCTTATTTAGCACTTCCTAATAGCTACATGGAGCACAAACACGCCAATCTTCTCTGGCACATATTTGACTTGCTGTTTGTGACATCTCCATTACTCAAATGCATCAAACACCAATTTGTAGTTTGGAACCTCAGTTTTCTGACAGATGAGAGCTCAGTCACTCCCATACCGACTTCTTCAGCCCTCTCATAGAGACACCGCAAATGGCAGCAACTAAAGTGTGCCAAACCCATCTAAGGTGTTTTTTATTTCTCAGGGCACAGTCTTCCGAGGCAGTAATCTCGGTAACAGGGGTGCTTTATAAATCTTTTCACACACAGTTTCTTCACCACAGACGCAATACATCGGCTTCACGCTTCTTGAATGAATGAATGAATGAATGGATGAATGGATGAAGTAGTTTCTATAGCGCAAAGCTACTCCAAGGAATGTCCCGGCGCTTTTTGCTAGACTTCCCAAAGAGCATTGCACTGGAAAGCGCGTCTCCAACACATCATCACTAGCCTCTGAATCAGAATGTTTTCAATTCTCATTTACATTTTTCCTCATCCGATATAAATCTCAAGTATTCCACAGACCTGCCGCTTTAACCCTAAAAGAGGAGACTCCCCTCCGTTTAAAAAAAAAAAAACGGGGAACTTCAATAAGACCTGCAGAACTGGAAGGCAAAGACCTCCCAGGGCTATAAGCCACAAAGCGTTCCTTCAAGTACATAGGTCCTCTAATGTGGAGACATTGGCCTGTTAGAGTCAGTGCTTGTCATCATTGTCACACCTCTGTGTTCCTATTTCTATCTTCTTCTCACGTGCCTTTATGTATTTAGTTATGAGCAGCATCTTTTATCACTTATGCTGTTACAGCCCCTACCCATTCACAGGAAGAATGTTCTTAAGTGGTATTTCATTTCTTATAGTACATGGTTCACCATCACCCTTCCCACAAACCACTTACATCTCTGTAGTGGTGCTGTTTCATATGAAAAATATAGGATGTTTGTAAACATGAAGAATACAACTAGAATCTCTAGTGTTAAATTAAGCACACACCAGAGCAGTTACATGTTTGTATCAAAAAGATCTTGGAATCAGTTTAATACAAGTCAGATGTAAAAAAAGGAATGTAGCTCAGAATGTATAGAAACATGCAGAGGGATGCTATCCTTTCTGTAACTACCTAAAGAGTAGCAAAAATAAACATGTTGCTATAAATATCTATTTTCTGCTTATCACTGTTCATGTAGAAAAATGGAGCAGAAGAAGAAAACATCCTTTTTTGTTTTCTAAGGACAGCTTTAGTTATGCTGTGCGACCTGCCTTTCCTTTTGGCTGCTGACAGCAGGCATTGTGATGTCAGAACTCACCTGTAATAAATTATTACAGTTGAGTGACTATGTCATTTCTTCATTAAATGTGACTGGAGACATCAGATGCCAACTGTAATAAGGTATTTAGAGGGAGGCATTTATACAGGGATAGCAGGTTCCCATGTATTATATTACTGCTATAATCACTATCATAATTTGTATTATTATTATTATTACTGTTATTATTTGGATTGTCAAACATAGCCCTACAGTTTATACACTACAAACTGGTAAGAGCTCACACAGAACAAGCACTGGCAATACCAAAAGGCCTTTTGTATCATTGATGGGTTTAGGCATACATGCACTGTCAATCATCTTTGAGCTCATGCATCCATTTATCCATACATTGACTCATTATTACATTCAAGCTCTGACACAACAGTAATAAAACACACACAAACTCAACAACATATGCAAGGTAAATTAAAAGAATTCAATTAGAAATAAAAACATGCTGCCATCTAAACACAGCAAACATATGCTTGAAATAACAAAACTAAACTTGTGTGTGTATTCTAATGATATTGTACATAACCAATCATTGGTTTTAGAGTTCAAGCATGGCTGTCACGTTTAGAACATGCGTGTTGGCCATCTTGGAATGGTAAAACAGTGATACACTATGGACAACAGCATTCCATAATGGTCACCTTGTTTAGAGGAAGTGGCCACACGAAATGCGGCACACAGCAGATGAAATGAGCGGCAAGTAAGTGGCCACTTAATGCTGCCTAGGGAGCTGTGGTATCATCTTAAGAAAAAATACAATAAAAAAATTATCAAAGAGATGAAAGGGGAATGCAAAATGAGAAAATAGAAAACTAAACGACTGGCCAATTAGCCCTGATGCTGAAGCGCATTGATTTGCTGGTGGATGTGCACATGTGATCAGAAAATGCCATCATTCACCTGGCAAGAGAGCCAATGTCTGATGTGGACTGAACCATTACCCCATACAGTAAACTGTCATGGATGGAAGCTGAGTGTAAATGATCCAAGGCCCTCTATGTATGTAAATAGATAAATATTTGAATATATGGATGGATGCATTATTTCATGGTGCTTGCAATTACAAGATCATGGCAGAAAGCTAAGCCTGTCCGGCTTTGCAGGAATTCTCAGTAAGAGTTATTGCAGTGCAACTCATCTATCCGTAAGATTTGACAAAGGGGGTAAGCAACACCAAAACCCATTCATGCAAAGTTAATCTGTGAGGTTTCATTTAACCAAATACCTGACTGCAGACTATAACATGGTGCAAACACTATCCACTCTTAAAGGCCTATTATTTTTTCATATGGGTTACATTGTGAATTAATCAGGCCCTTTAACTTTTCATAATAAACAGATCAGACCTATGGCATCTGAAATACCTTTTCCTAGTGAATCAATCAGGTCCATAGTTCTTATCATTGGCTTGTCACCATAACCAAATCAAGTCTCCTTTATTGAGATTAAGCTTTCCATAAAGTCAACCATCAGGCATACGGTCATAACTTTACTAAAGTATACAAAATAATAGGTGGCAAACCATAATAAGAGCTCTCCTAGGAGGGTCTAGCAACGATTCCCAAATGCAAATCTTTTATACCTATGGTTTGTAAAACCCTTGCCAACTATGGTCATCTGAGATTCCGTGTAACAAAATACCCATATGTTGGCTTTAATACAGAGTAATAACAATGAAAACTATAACAATAAAAAACATTTTTTTTGGCAAAAAAAGAGCATGGGGGCTGCTCACCCAGTCATCACGCTGTGCTCCTTCCCCAGAATAGGTGTCAGTCTTTCACCACCCACCGATCCTCCCTGGGGGTGGATTGAAAGTGTTTACCCAAAATCTGTTCCAAGGGACAGAAAGGCCTCTAGACACATGGGGAAATACTTCCAAAAATAAAAAAAGGGGGTGGGTGGCTCATCCAGGCATAGTGCTGTGCTCCCATCCCTGAAAACGTGTATCAGTCTTTCTGCCCCCTGGGGGTGGATTGAGGGTGTTTACCCAAAATCTGCCTACGGGTACATAAGGCCACTAGACACGGGAGAATATAGGTCCAAAAATGAAAAAAGGGGGTGGGGCGGCTCACCCAGACATCACGACGTGCTCCGACCACCCTGAATAGGTGCATGTCTTCTCCCCCCCCCCCTCCCCCCGGTGGTGGATTGAGAATGTTTATCCAAAATCTGCCCCTCGGGGGATATAAAGACCACGAGATACCAGGAGAAAAATATTCCCTAAATAAAGAAAAGGGTGTGGGGTGGCACACCCAGGTATTACACCGTGTTCCCACCCCAGAGTCAAGGGTGTATACCCAAAATCTGCCCCTAGGGGACAGAAAGACCACTAGACGCTAAGGATTTCAAAGTGGCGCCAAAACAAACAAAAGGCTAGGGTGACCTACTATGATATTGAGCTAACACTCCTACCCCAGAATGGGCAATATAATCTTTCTGCCCCCCTCGGGTTCCTATGATTCTTTAGGATGTTTTTTTACATATGGGTAGAAGAGTGGGACTAAGTTCCAATATTGTCATACTTCTATGCTGAATAGGTGTACTTTTCAGTTTCAGGTCAGCTGACACCTGGGAAACCTACCAATCCCAGGCATTTCTGAAAACTGGGGTAGTTCAAGATGGTGTGCCTCGTGTGGATCCCATTACATTTTCTTACTTACAATGTTGTGCAAATCTCAAACTTCCAGAAACCACAGGACCCCACAAACTTCCTACCACCCAGCGTTCCCCCACTTGTCTGAATAAAAATGTACCCCACTTGTGCAGCTGGGCCTAGTGTCCCCAAGAGGCACAAATCAAACCAGGGTCAATGAGAGTCACCCCATGGGAATCCCTATGACTTTGGTATGATGCATGCCTATCGCGAGCACTACCCAGCCACACAATTGAGGTGGCAATGTTAATGTGAGACTTGCAAGATGCTAGGTGGTACAAAATGTGTAGCTCTCAAAAGATTCCAGAACTTGAAATGTGAGGAACATGTGTTTTTTAGTCAAAGTTTTGGTTTGCAAGGGCTTCTGGGGAAGAAAACCTGGCGAGAGCCATCCAAGTCACCCCACTCTGGATTTCCCCTAGTGTCTAGTTTTAAAAAATGGGCAGGTTTGCTAGGTTTTCCTAGGTGGTGTCTAAGCCAGGGCCCAAAATCCACAGCTACCTACATTGCACAAAAGAGTCTGGTTTCAGTAGAAAAATGTGATGTGTTCATGTTGCGTTTTGAGGCCTTTTCTGTGGCGGGCGCTCAGCCTACCCATGCAAGTGAGGTACCATTTTGATCAGGAAACTTGGGGGCAATGCTAGAAAATGTGTGGCTCCGCACAGATTCTAGAACTTTCCATCACAAAAATGTGAGGAAAATTTGCTTTTTTTTTTTTGGTCCTCATATGCGACAATCCATAAAGGCGATAGTTATGGTGTGATCAGGTTTTGGACTCAGATCTGGTTCCCACATCCTGCTGGATATTCCTGCCCCTGTTACCCCCACTTTACCCTCTCCATGGATTTGGATGTCTTAATCTTTTGGCTATTAACAACTTATTCTATTATTGGGTTGGAATTATGGAGTACTAGGGGTTCCCAGGTGCTAATTCTCTTCGCTGAACCATTGACACAATCCATCCTACCAAAACGCCTAGCTGCCTTTAACCAAGCTGCACAGGAGGATAAATTGCTAGAGACCCAGTTGATGCATATTTCCCTACGTGCAATTATGATTAAAATTAATAAAAGTTGCTCTAGTAGTTTCCTATTTTCCCCAATGAAGCCACCATTATCCAGAATCCCAAAAATAATCAAAGTAAGGCTTACCTCTATCTTCCTTTTCAAAATAGCCGTCAGTATCTTACCCACTTCTAGCCAGTAATCATGAACACCTGGGCACTGCCAAAACATGTGCACATCATCTGCTTTGGCCAATCCGCACTTCAGACAACACTTGATTTCCCCTCCTATTCTGGATAATTTCTTGGGAGACCAATAAACTCTATGTAAAGTAAAAAGATGATTCTTTTTTAATGGAGCATATTTGACAAACGACCATAGCATGTTCAGAGATACTTGCCACAGAGATGGTAAGTTGACGTCGGGTAGCTCATCTTTCCACTTTCCCTCCAGTGGTATGTTATGGCGGTCTTCCTCTTGTACCAACATCCAGTACCATTTTGTGATCTCTTTTTCGGAAGGGGGTTGCCGCATAGTGCTGTCTCCCAGTTATTCGGGCCACTAAGTACTTGACTTTGAGCCCAACTTGTCAATTGAAAGTACTTAAATCTGGACAAATGATTATTAGTTTCCTTCGAAGAGTGCTCCCAGGAGATTGCACCATGTACATCCGTAAAATGGCCCCATTTCTCCATTGCGGCTTCCCTAAGTGGCGTGGACAATAAGTCTTGTAAACACTCAGGAGTCCCAGGTGATTTCCAAATTGGGGCCATGAAGCTGCAATATGGTAGGTCTAATATTCTCTGGACTTGGACCCACAATTTGCATGCTGTGCTCAAAACCTTTAGGCGGACCTTTTTGAAGAATTTAGGATGTCCGTATTTAAACATGAAATAGCTGCCATGTTCAGCAAAATCGTAAGTCAAGGATCCATAGCATGGCCGCCTTGATTGATAATTTTTGGTTAGAAGTACTTTAAGGTTTTTCAGCTGAAAAGCCCAACAATATAATTGGAAATCTGGGAGGGCAAGCCCACCTGCAATTATTTTCTGGCGTAACTTTTTCCAAGCAATTCTTGGCTTTTTGCTAGCCCAGATAAAGCTAGTCAAGTCACTATGTAATTTCCTAAAGCCTTTTGCCTCAAAATGCAATGGTAGGACATTAAATATGAAGGTAAACTTCGGGAAAATCATCATCTTAATCAGATTTACCCTGCCTATGATTGATAAAGGCAGATGAGACCAGAGTTGTAAAAGCCTATTGGTATCTATTAGGAGTTTCCGAAAGTTAATCTGGGCCATTTCCTCTAGGCTTTAGGACTCCTAAGTATCTAATCTCACTTTTTACATTTTCTCCAAGATGGTGCCCAGTTGTAAGTTTCAAGCCAATATTTCCGTCTTTCCTTCATTGACCTGATATCCAGCTACCTTCCCAAAATCTTTTAATATGTGCATAACGACTGGAAATTATTCTACAGGGTTTTGTGTGTAAATCATTAAGTCGTCAGCATAAAGAGCCTCCTTCTTAACCCAACCATGGTGTTGAAAGGGCCGAATCCCCTGGTCTTTCCTAATTCTCCTAGCTAGGGGCTCAATATATAGAATAAACAATAAAGGAGAAAGAGGGCATCCTTGCCACGTACCTCTCCTAATCTTAAATTCTTTAGTAAGAGAGCCATTGATTAAAATCTTTGCCAATGGATTTCTATATATATTTTTTATTGCGTTCAGGAACTTATCCCCTAGCCCATTCTGTTTCATGACAGCGTAGAAGAAAGGCCAGCTGACCCTATCAAATGCCTTGGTGGCGTCCACTGTCAAGATGGCTAATGGGAGGTTCTTATCTATAGCCAAGTCTATGGCGCATACCAAGTCATGGGTAAGGTTGTTTAGCTGTCTGCCCTTCATAAATCCTTTCTGTGAGGGCCCTATTAGATCTCCTAATACAGACTCTAGTCTTTTAGCCAAAATATTAGTGTATAATTTGTAATCGTTGTTCAATAGGGAAATCGGTCTGTAAGACTCGCACTTTTTTGGATTTTTATTTGGTTTTAAAACTAGTGTAATTATGACGTTGTTCCAAGAATCCGGGACAGCAGCTTCTTCTATATACACCTCGTTAAGTAGTGAGGTCAGTATGGGAGTTATTTCATCTGCTAAGGCCTTATAGACTTCACTAGGAATACCATCGGGCCCGGGTGCTTTCCCATTTTTTAGATTTTTTATGGCTATAGACACTTCCTCCACTGTTATTAATCTATTAAGATGGCGTTGCTTATCCAGGGAAATTTTCGACAAGGGATCTTTTAGGATCCAGTTAGATATTTGCTCAACAGACAGTAGTGTCTCTTCCTTATATAGATTCTGGAAGAAATCAGTGAAAGCATTCCGGATGTCCTGGTCGTCACATCAACTTTCACTCGAACCCTCCATGACTATTTCTTTTATTGTGTTCCTTACTAAATCTCCCCTAGTCTTCTATGCGAGAAACTTCCCGCAGCCCTCCCCATACTCATAGTTTGACAGTTTACTTGAGAACCATTTTTTTTAACAATACCTTCTAAATTCTCTACTAGGTCTTTTTTTCCCTCGTCTATTTTTGCCAAGATCTCGTTATTTAGATTTGGATCAGCTACCTCATGCAGATCTTTTTGCCAGGATGCTATTCTCTTCTCTATCTCCTCTATTTCGTTATTGCTCTCTCTCTTCTTATGGGTAGCATAGCTGGTTATTCTCCCCCTGATAAAAGCTTTATACATATCCCAAACAGTACACTCAGAGGCAGAACCTATGTTTAATTCAAAATATTCTTTGGTGTCTCGTTTCAGATTTTCTAGTGTTTCATGTTCTGCTAAGAGGGACCTATCCATTGTCCATCTAGATCTAGGCAAATCATGATCTGGAACTAACTCTAGGCTTACCGCTGAATGATCAGATAAATGGGCTGACTGATGAGAAACCGCCTTGACCTTATTACCTAGTCTAACATCTATCAGGAAATAATCTATACGGGAAGCATGACCCTATTTCTTGTTCTGGTGTGTGAACCTCTTATTTCTGCCAGCTTTTTGTCTCCAGGGGTCTACCAAACCCAAACTCTTCATCGTATTTAGTATATAAGCTCTCATCTTCGGAGTGGTGACTTTTGGTCTAGTGGTTGATTTATCTAGCGCTAAATCAAGTAAGTTGTTAAAATCCCCTGCCATTATAATGGGATTATTGTCATCAAAAATCTGTTGGAACAACTCCTGTAGTGGTGATGGATCGTCTATGTTCGGGCCGTAGTAGCTTATCAGAGTGAGTTTTGTGTTATGTACTCTTATTTTGATAATGACCCATCTTCCTTTGGGGTCTGAAATAGTTGTTATTATTTTAGCATGGGCCGAATTTTTGATCAAGATTGCTACCCCTTTAACATTACAGTTCTAATTCGTGCATGCAAATTGTTGGACCCATTTGTGTCCCTTGAGTATTGAATCCCATTCAGCTTGTTGCAAATGCGACTCTTGTATCATTATTATTTCACTTTTGGATTGTTTCAAAAATTGAAGAATTCTCCTTCTCCTATCTGCTACTCTCAGGCCATTTATATTCCAGCTTAGTAGCCTCAGGATGTGTTTTTTATCTAAATTAGCAATCTTCCAACGATGCCCCACTTCCCGCGCTTCCTGATCTGCGTGTGATGTTCGCATATGAGGACCATATATATTTTTTTTATTTTTCTCCCAATGCTCCCCACCCAATGTGATATTTACATACTGTGCATGTACCTTTCCTAATCTATTTACATTCCCCCCCACCCTCCCACCCGGGGAACCCTCCTTTTAACGTAGTTGGGCATAGGTCTGCCCAGCCGCCCTTGTCTCTCCTACCTTATATATCTGGAGATGCATGTGGACTTAGCCTATTTATGTTTTAATTTGCTGGATGAAACTCCACAACCAGCATTGGATCCACTTGTGCTGGACTTCAACCTGCATATGACCCCCCAAAAGAGTGCCCGTGGCAGAAGAGGAATCCAAGGCACCGGGGAAGTCATCTTTAACTGTTAAAACAACGCAAAGGAGGAAGACGGAAGGCAAGCAGAAGGCTCCTCCAGTCGTAAAGTCTCAGAAGACTAACAGGTATGCTTTAAGGAACCAATGTATTGAGATTGCTGAAACCCAAGTGAAGCAGGAAGAGCAGAGAAATGGGTAAATATCCCCTCCAGTTATTTCACCTATATTTCGGGTACCTAGTTCCCCGTTAGGAGTGCCCTGCCAAGATCACACCCTTAAACTTCTTCATAGGAAAAAAAGAGGTACGGTTACCCCAGCTACAGGGAGGGGGGGCAAAGGTCAAAATAACGCCCTCATTAAGGTCCTATTTTAAGCTTAGCGAGAGTGTAAGCACATCTGCCAGAGGCATGGGGGCCCCAGATCCTCCGAATGGTACTAATACTATGAGACAACAACTGGCCGGGGAGACCCTGATTCCATCAGAGATATCTTTGGCTAATAGGTACCAAGTTCTAGAAGAGACCACTTCACCTCCTGGCCTATGACCTCTTCTGAGAGTGAGACTGCGGTGGCGGGGCCTCCACTAAGTATGGGGGCTCCTATACATACTTTGGGGCAGGAGAATATCGGGGAATTATTGCAAAACCTCTCCACGGAGATAAAAAATAGATTTGCAATGTCGGAATCAAATCAAACCAAAATTTGTGATGTCTGCGAGAGTTTGGAGAAAAAACTCACTGACCTGACCGACATAATAGGGAACTTGGAAATTTCCACAGAAGATATGAGAAGGGAGGTAGCTGGAAACAGCAAAGAAATACAATGCTACAAAGAAAAAGAGAAAGCCCTACAGGAAATAATTGAGATGGTAGAGAATAATTCTAGAAGGAATAATTTAAGGCTCCTCAATGTGCTGGAGGGGAAGGAAGGCGAGAACTTGAAAGGGTTTTTCATAGACCTGATTAAAGAAATAGTACCAGAAGTCAGGGATCTAGACCTCTCTCAAGACATTCAGCGGATACACAGAGATCCCTTCAGACGTAATCTGAACAGAGATAAGCCCAGGAAAATTCTTGTTAATTTTAATACTTACTCCATCAAAGAAAAAATTATTTCTGAAGCATTGAAACCGGGATCTTATAATAAAGATGGATGGTCATTCTGCATCTGCTCCGACATCGCAAAAGAGACCCAAACACGTCAATGGGAGTTGGGCAGATATATACAGGAACTTAAATCCATAGGAGCTACCGCCCTAAATTAAATTCCCAGCCACATTAAAAATTATGTGGAACAATAAAATGCAAATTTTTAAAGATCCCAAGGAGGTGGAAAGTTTCATCCAGAAAATTTGCTTTTTGTCAAAGTTTGAGGTTTGCAAGGGCTTCTGGGTAAGAAAACCTGGTGAGAGCCACTCAAGTCACCCCACCCTGGATTCCCCTGTGCGTCTATTTTTCAAAAATATGCAAGTTTGCTAGGTTTCCCTTGGTGTCGACTGAGCTAGGGCCCAAAATCCACAGCTATCCACATTGCAAAAAAAGGTCAGTTTTCACTGGAAAAATGTGATGTGTCCATGTTGCATTTTGGGGCCTTACCTGCTGCGGGCATTAGGTCTACCTACACAAGATACCATTTTTACTGAGAGACGTGGAAAAACACAGAATAGTAGACAATATGTTATTACCAGTTGGATTCTCTGCATTTGTGCCTTCAAAATGTGAGTCAGCGTGTAAGAAAGAAAACATTTAGAAAAATGCCCTCTGAATCACATGCTAGTATGGGTACCCACAAATTCAGAGATCTACAAATAAACACTGCTCTTAAACTCAGTATCAGGTGTACATTTCAGAAATACATAGGTTTCCTTCATACTCATTTTTCAATCTTTATTTTTTACCATATGAATTGCTGTATTGTTAGTACACAATGAAAAACTATTGCATGGTGCAACTCAGTTGGTGGCTCAGGGAACCTCAGTTTATTCCTGTGACTAGCAGGCAAAACGGTTTATAGCTTTTGTAAATCTCGACAACCAACTGGACCCCAACACCACATCCCTCCTGGACAACCTCCACAACATTGGACTCTGCCAGATCGTGACCGAGCCCACGCACTCAGCAGGACACACCCTCGACCCCCTCTTCACTACAGGAAACTCCATCACCTTCAGCCACACCACCGAACTCCCATGGACTGACCATCGTTGCGTCCACTTCACCTTCAGAACACCCACCATCCACAGACACCAGCACCTGCTCCCACAAAGAAACTGGACCAAAATCACCGACGACCAGCTCACCTCCTCACTCAACAATTCCACCCCAACCATAACGGAAAACGACGACCCCAACACCGCAGCCCGAACCCTGCATAGATGGATCTCGGACAGCGCCAACACCATAGCTCCCCTCAAGAAAAACAACAATACCCACGCCAAGAAAGCCAGATGGTTTACCAACGAACTTGGAGAGTCCAGACACACTTACCGCTGCCTCGAAAAGGCCTGGAGGAACACCAAATCCACAGAAGCCCACAACAACTTCAGAGCCGCCACCAACTCATCAGAGAAACAAGGAAAAAAGCGATTGAAGACAGAATCTCCACCCACGCGCACAACAGCAAAGAACTCTTCAACATCATCAAGGAGTTCGCCCAACCCACCAGCGAGTCTACTGACATCCCTCCCTCACAGGACCTCTGCGACAAACTCAGCACCTTTTTCCACCACAAAATCAAGAGCATCTACGACAACTTCGACGAAGACAACCAACACACTGAACCCTCACCAACCACCCCCGACACCCGGAAACCAGCGATTGACAACTGAACAGCCCTCACCACTGAAGACACACTGAAGACAATGAAGTCAATCCACTCAGGGGCCCCCATGGACCCCTGCCCCCACCACATCTTCAACAGAGCCGCCGACACCATCGCACCCATGCTCCGCCACACCATCAACCGCTCCCTGGCGACCCACTCGTTCCCCGATGACTGGAAACACGCCAAGGTCAACCCCCTCCTGAAGAAACCCTCGGCTGACCCCACCGACCTCAAAAACTACAGACCCATCTCCCGTTCCCAGCGAAAGTCATCGAGAAATCCATCAACAACCAACTCGCCACATTCATCGAAGAGCACAACATCCTCGATTCCTCCCAATCCGGCTTCAGAAAAAACCACAGTACGGAAACCGCCCTCCTTGCTGCAACAGATGACATCCACACCCTACTGGACAAAGGAGAAACAGTAGCCCTCATCCTCCTCGACCTCTCAGCGGTGTTCGACACAGTCTCTCACCACACCCTAATACGCAGACTCCACGACGCAGGAATCGCAGACAAGGCCCTCGACTGGATCCGCTCCTTCCTCTCTGGCAGAACGCAGCGGGTCAGACTCCCCCCTTTCCTCTCGGACCCTACACCTACCACCTGCGGAGTCCCCCAGGGCTCCTCCCTCAGCCCGACGCTCTTCAACGTCTACATGGCTCCACTCGCCCCCATCGTCAGAACCTACGGACTCAACATTGTGTCATACGCAGACAACACCCAACTCATCCTCTCCCTATCCAACGAACCCAACACCGCCAGACACAACTTTCGAGAAGGCATGGAAGCCGTCACCAAATGGATGAAAAACAGCTGCCTACAACTAAACACCAACAAAACAGAAGTACTCATCATGGGCCCAAACCCCGACGCCTGGAGCGACACCTGGTGGCCCCCCGCCCTCGGAAACACGCCAACCCCCACGGACCACGCACGCAACCTGGGAATCATCCTGGACTCCGAGCTCAAAATGGACCGCCAGATCAACTCTGTCTCGTCTTCCTGCTTCCACACCCTCCGCCTCCTTCATAAGACCTTCAAATGGATCCCCCTCGAACACAGAAAGACCATCACTCACGCCCTGGTCACCAGCAGACTCGACTACGGCAACGCACTCTACGCCGGAATAAACAAAACCCTCACCCGCAAGCTACAGAACATCCAGAATGCCGCCGCAAGACTGGTCCTTAACCTGCCAAAACACTGCCACATCTTGCAGCACCTGTGCACACTCCACTGGCTCCCCGTCGAGGCTAGAATCACCTTCAAGATACTCACTCACGCACACAAGGCCCTCCACGACACCGGACCAGCATACCTGAACAGCCGACTCAAATTCCATGCACCCCAAAGGACCCTACGATCAGCCCATCTCTCCTACACCGTGGTCCCCCGCACCAGAAAGACCAGATCGGGAGGCCGGTCCTTCTCCTTCCTCGCGGCCAAAGCCTGGAACGAACTTCCGCTCCACCTCAGACAGACAACATCGCTCTCCGTCTTCGCAAGAAACCTCAAAACCTGGCTCTTCGACAGACCCCCTCCTTGATGGACTGGAACTTGCACCCCCCTATCCCTAGCGCCTTGAGACTCTTACGGGTGAGTAGTCGCGCTCAACAAATGCTTGATTGATTGATTGATTGATTGATAAATCGCCAATTGTTATAAGAAGTTAAAGATGAAAACATTGTCAGAAACATCTGATTTTTCTACTTGTTTTCAAAACTTTTTTTAACAGTTAGTTACTTTGGGAAAACCTTCAGGGATCTACAGAAATAGCTGAATTCTAAATTTTGTCTACTCTTCAGAAATTTATAGCTTTACGGAATCACCTGTGAGTTACACACCGATTTCCACCACAAACTAGAAGTAGGTTGAAAGCACAACATTTAGGAAAAATGGGCAACCTCTTTGAAAAATGCCAAAACTGTGATAAAAAAATGTTTTTTTGATTTAGCTGTGCATGTTTGTGAAAGCTGGGAAGATGCTGACTTTAGCAGAGCAATTTTTTCATTGATGACATTTTTAGGAAAAAAACAGACACTTTTTGCAGAACACCTTGTTCACTATTTAAATTTTTTTTTTTTTTAAATGTAGCTATATTTTGGCTTTTTTCTCTGTCCCCTCCAGGGGATTTCACAGTCCCTGGGTACCTTTAGAATCCTTAGGATGTATGAAAAAAGGGATGCTAATGTGGCATGGATACCTTCTGTGAAAAAAAAGCTATGGAGGCCTAATCGCGAACTACCCCAAATAGCTGAAAAACAGCTTATCATTCTAGGGGGGAAAGATTTAGCAGTCAAGGGGTTAATTCTGTTCTATTTACATAATCTCTTCCTACCCTCTCTTTGACACACTTTGTTCTTTCTCTCTTCTTACTCCTTGTGACTGTTTTCCTCCAATCCAGCCCAATCCCCCTTGTGTAGCAGCACCTTTTCACTCTTCTTATCCCTGTTCCTTCACGCTTCAACCATTTGTGCATCCACCTTCGATATTTGAAATCATCACATCTTTCTGCCTACGCCATTCTGCTCTGCTTTGAATACTCCAGTTCCTTTTGTGTGCTTCCAATATTTTGCCTCAATATTTGCTTTCAACTTCCTAATGTGTCTATCGCTGGTCACATGCAACAATGATTATCTCTTCTTCCAGTCTTTGTTTTACCCCAGTTGCCTAGCCGCCTGACCCTTCCCAAGCCTTCCCCTCCTGTTTTGCATTTTCTGTTGGTGTTAGAAGTGCTTGTTAAGTTTTTCTGGTGTTAAGTAATTTGGTGTAGAGCTACATCACCACTCTTTCTTGTACAGAGTACTGATACATTGATTGGAGTACACTTTTAAGAATGGCTAAATAAATAAACAAATAAATTCTCAACAAGAAAGCAGACAGGTAGGCCTGCAACGTGGTCAGAAGGGTACATCCCGTCACTCTAAAATTTTGGGCCAGAAAAACGAGAGTTAACCAATATGAAAGAGAGAGAAATAATGAAAGTACAAGAAAAGTTGTTAAAAAAGACAGGGCTATTTCTTCTCGCCATTAACCCTCTTCTCAACTTACTAAATTTATCCAGAGAGATAACGGGGATAAAATTCAGGTCCAAATTGTGCAAAACTGCAGGATATGCGGATGGTATTTTAATTTTTAGTGAGGATACTGAAAAGGCAATTCCTAGCATCTCTGGCATTATTCAAGAGTTCGCTCGAGTCTCAGGTTAATCCTTAAACAAGGACAAGACTGAAGTCTTCCCACTTAATCCACTTGTCTTCTCTTTTCATTTAGGTGATTCTGGCCTTAAATGGCAACCAAATCGTGCTAAATATCTGAGAATCTGGTTTGGTAGAGACTTAGTCGACACCCTTGCATTGAATGAAACAAAAACTTTCTCCAAAATCAAGGATTTACTAACTTCATAGTCTCCTAAATTCATCTCGTGGTGGGGGAGAATCCAAACCCTCAAGATGATGGGTACACCGATAGTTAACTTTGTTTCAAGCATGCTCCCCTTTAATGTGTCACCCTCATTCTTCCACAACATTGATCGATTAACCTCTAAATTTCTTTGTAAGAAATACGGGCCCTCCTATCTCTCCAAAGTCCTTTGAAAGGATATCTCTTCAAGGGGCTGCAACGTTCCCAATTGGAGTTTATACCAGTCATCTTTTTTAGCTGCTCAAGGTGCTCCCTGGTTCGCTCTTCATTTACTAGACCCTCCACGATGGGTAGAAATAGAAGCAGCTTTGTGTGCTCCATTTACTCTCCCAGCCATCATCACAATGCCTAAATTTAAACCTCCTCAATCACAGATGATATTTTCTAACACTATAGGGGCTTGTCAAAGATTAGATAAATATATGCAGATACCGTTACAAAATTCCACGCTTGTAGCACTGTGGTATAATCCCAAAACTAGGATTGATACACCTAACTTTTCTCCGGAAACAAGGGCATCCAAGGGCATTTTACAATTCAAAGATCTTTTGGATGATAACAATTGTCCCTTACCTTTCTCTAGTTTAGCTCATACTTACAATCTTTCGGCACTAGACTTCTACAGTTTTTTAAAGTTAAAAGTCAAACTATACAAAATCTAGCAAACCAAACCTTCCTTCCTTACCAGGTCGCCTATCAAGTTGGCTTAGGTCTGGTCCCATCGCTTCTAAAATATATAGGATACTATCTAGTCCTCCCCAAACCCAACAGTCTTCCCTTGCCATTAAATAGGCCAATCATTTTGACAAAGAAACAATTAGACACATCTCGGACAAATGATGGCAGAACATTAACAAAATGGCCTTGAGGGACAAAATTGCACCATCTATTTTCCAGAAGAAATTCTTTGCTATGCACCTTCTATACTGGACACCTGCTAGGCTTCATAAACTGAAGCTTCGTGAGGATGGAAAATGTTGGAACTGTGGAGACAAGACTGGTTCCCACCAACATATGTTTTTTCACTGCTGACTTCTCAAACCCTACTGGGACCAAGTCCAGTCCCAATTGTCCACAATTTTCCACTTCTCGATAGTTTTAGATTACCCTAAAGTAATATTAGGACCCAGAACACCCACATCTTTGATTACCTTAAGCTGTAATGATATGGCTCTTCTAGAACTACTCCTCTCGATTTCTGTGATGGCTATTTCATCCAAATTTCATTTCATACTTGGTGGGCGTGGGTCTTATTTTTAAGAACTGCCCATAATTCACACTCAAAAAGAAGGTCCTTCCCTCAGATATCCTCTACTATCTGGGGCTCCTTAGACGAATTTGCTTCATTACATGGATAATGCAAACATTACAGTCTATACATTTGCCGTTATCTTTACTCAATTTATGGGACTTAGCTGTGCACTGACCCCCCCTCTCCTTCCCCTTTTGCCCTTTCATTATATTCATTGTTTGCGTGACAAGGTCGGGTGCTACACCTTGCTACATTCCTTGCCATCTTTAGACATGTTCTCAGATTCTCTCTTGTCTTACTTCAATTAGCTCTATTATAAGGAATTATTAAAGGCACACAACCCTATACCTTATTGTTTTCCCAGATTTCTTTATTTATTTTTCTGTGCCACTTATGTCTGTCTTCCATGTTTTCTGCATTATGTTGTCATTTGGTAAGATGATGTACTATTACACATATTGTATTCTATGTACTGTAATACAATGAATTATTTTGTACTATGACTACATCTTGTTTGACGCAAGGCCTATGCATCTTTGTACTGTACATTGGTTATTTAAATGTCCCAAAAATTATTGAACTCTAAAAAGACAAATAGAAAAGGCAATACAGACACATAGTCAAGGGGGAAAAGGGAATATAAAGATAAACAGTGAAACTGAAAGAGAAAAGAGTAAAGGAAATGTGCTCTGAACTCACATTGGTTAGGTCTTCTGCTTCGTTTGTCTTTAGTTTTAAAATGCTGGTGAATATGGGAATTAATTAACAAATAAGTTTTCAGATTTTCTTTACTTCAGCCATGGGAAGAAAGAACAATTCTCCTGTCGGGGCATTCAGCTGGCTGTGGATTGCTTCAAGGAAAGAGGGCACATATACATTAAGGTATTTGTACCATCCTGGAGGAAGGAGCCATCAAGATGTGACTCTCCTATGACAGGTATTGTTATGCACATGTCAAATAAAAGACACAGCAGTGGCTGATTATAATAATATGAAATGGTGTGTTTCCCCAATTAAAAAAAGATGTATTTTGGTGGGTACAATTATATAGACATATAGGTGTGACATGTGGGTGTATGTACACACACATATATATATATATATATATATATATATATATATATATATATATATATATATACATATATATATATACATATATATACATATATATATATATATATATATATATATATATATATATATACATATATATATATACATATATATACATATATATATATATATATACATATATATATATATATATATATTTTTTTTTATTCACTGGAAAAAAACTTTAATGTGACATTATATTTAGGTGAAAATGTCAGAAAAAAATACTATTTGAAAATGAAAAACCCACAGAAATTTACCAGTTAACTTGCACCCCTGCTATGCAGTGCTTATGACCTCACATATTACATCACTCCTTGTGACCTGTTCAATGACATCATTGATGACAACACTGATGACATCTCAAGTGACATAATTGAGTGTTTTTTAAAGTTTAAAATGGTATTTATAACTGACATTTTCACTCTACTATAACAACATTTTAACCTTTGTTTTTTTCACCGACTTTTTTTTTTTGTAACGTAAAATAAGATCTTCTTACCGTATAACATCACTTAAACCTTTTGTGTTTCTTAGTGAATTTCCAGTTTTTTTAAAATCAGAAAGTATAATCTTACTACCGATACCTAATTACAAAGTCACTGGCCTGTGATGAACAAGCCCTGCACCAGAAGGCACCGGGTCATCCAATCCTCCCTCCCCCGCACACAGCCAGCCAATGAGAGCACGCTACACAATATAAAGGGGTGCCATTTTAAATAATGCAGGTCTACTGACTTTCTCAAGAGGTCAACACATCAATATATAAAAGGCAGGCTTTTTGGCTTTGTCAAGAAGTGACCACATCAAAATACAAGGTATGTTAAAGTATTTCTTATACACTTCTCAGACCTCTAATGCAGCCATAACACAAACCACACAGAGGGCCCTGTAATCCTTAGTTGAAGAGCAAAAACTCCATCTCCAAAAACATGTAGAAATACCATCAACTTTTCTAAGTGGGGGGACCATGTTGTATATATCTATATTTTTTTTAAATTTATTTAGAAAATGTTATATAGCGCGTACATGACCCTTGCGGGTATCAGAGAGCTTTGCAATAGATCAAGACAAATAGAATCAATAGTATCAAAAGCCAAAAATAATAAAGGATAAGGCATCACTCCTGATAAAGGAGGGTACAAATCAATGTCAGGACCAATAGATCAAGCACCATAACATTAAAGGAGCACAATAGTCATGAGTGTAATTGACATGTCGCGAACGTTCCGAAGAGAGGAAATCCTATGACCTAGGGCAGAAATTTGTTCATAAGTAGTACTTTCTTAAAAGCTGTTGTTGAAGGATTCAGTCTGATTTCAGGGGGCAAGGCGTTCCAAATTCTCTGGGTGATACCTGAGAAAGCTCGGTTGTAGGTACCCCAGGAAACATAGGGTTACTTTTATTAAATGATTTCTGAGGGCTCATACTCTTACTGCAGCCCTCCACAACACTTCTGCAACATGTTGATGATGTCCCTGTCCAGATTGGGGCAACATAAAGCATGAAAAGATGCAAATTAGGACGCAACGAGAATTATGGGGTGCTCCTGGCAGGGAGCCATGAATAATAATTAAGCCCCCTCAGCCAATCAAAAGGATTGCATTTTTTATTTGCAGCACAATGGCCCAGATATCTTTACATTTTAAACCATACTTTCTCTAAAACTACTGAAGAGAATTAAACCAAATCATAAAAAGCAATCTTAATGGTTAACGATCAAGCTTTCTGCCAAATTTGGTGTAATCCTGTTCAGCTGTTCAGCTATTTGGGCTGTAGTACAGTTTAAAATTCCTTATGAAAAATGCATGGGGAAATTTTGGGCCCCTCCATTTCTCTCAGCACCCACTTGACGGATAATCCCGAAACTTTCCAGTCAGGCCACCCCGGACAGGATGTGTTTCGGCTGTTCACCAGCCTTTGTCACCTCACTAGCGCCATTTTGTAAAACACATATTTACTCCCTTTCAGCACAAACACAAACAAAATACTATCGGGTTCTAAAAGGCAGCTGTGATTTAAACAGTTGATAATCTCTGTACCTTAAGTAATGATTACTTGCTCTGAATCATTCAATAAATACCAACGTAATTGTTAAAATTGTTTTTCAGCATTTTTAGCACAGACAAAATACACTGTGTCAGATAATACATATGCAGTCAAATAAGTGAAATAAGCTTGGTTCATATCATTCCAGTCTAAAATGGAAAAAAATCATGAAATGCACTCTGATTAACATCTTGAAAGCCCGAATCTTATTGTTGGTGAAATACAGCCCCTAGGGGGCAAACAAGTTCATTGTAGTCCATGGCTGCTACTCGAAAGTCGGATGCTGCTAAATCGCATATAAGGTGTTAAAAGCAATTGAACATGCAAAAGAGCTATTTTGAGCGTTCTGTGCTGCCTTTCGGTGTGCTAATAATTAAAAACTTGGGGGCATATCAACAACAATACGCGATAAGTATCGCTAAACGCGTTTAGCGCGTTTGTCATTATCGCCGTCTATCGCCGGATCACATCGCCGTGTTAGCGGCGTATTTGCAACACTTTGCTAACAGGCGATGTGAAATCCGGTGATAGACGGTGAGAATGAGCATTAGCGTGCGAAATCCCACGATAAGGGAACTGCGCTAATGAAAATGCAGATAATAGGGAGATGTGGACTTAACCTTGCGATCCACCTCCCATTATACAGATAGCTAAGTCGGAAAAAAGGAGACGTTAGATACCAGCGATAACCACGGTTAGCGTGGCTTTTATTATCGCTTCGCTTGTCCGGGGCCGGCTTGCAAATACTGTGATGTCTGGTTAGTGAGTTTTTCCCTGTTGTTTCTGGGAAGCAACGCCTACTTCGCATCTCATTAGCGATGCGGGCCGTGGCGTTAATGTAACGGCTGCTAACATGCGCTAATGCATGTTAGCGGCGCTTTGATAATAATGAGTTAAAATAATCGCCGCTTTTCCGGCGCTATGTGCCGGAAAAGCGGCGTTATGTCTCTTGTTGATATGCCCCATAGGGCCATATTATCAAGAACGGGCGATAACATTATCGCCGCTTTAGCGGCAGGAAACTGCCGCTAAAGCAGCGATAAGGGGCTTGATAATATGCCCTGTAGAAATCCAATAGAAGCCCAGGTTCTGGTGTGAAGGACATCAAACCTGGGCTTCTATTGGAATTCTAAAGGGCATATTATCAAGCCCCTTATCGCCGCTTTAGCGGCAGTTTCCTGCTGCTAAAGCGGCGATAATGTTATCGCCGTTCTTGATAATATGGCCCATATTTCCAATGTTCCTTCTTGTTCAGCAACCGAGTTCGTTTTTAGTTTAATTTAATTTTGTTTACCTCCTTTTGTTTCGGTGGCAATATGGTATTTCTTGGTGCATTATGGTTGCTTAAATTGGCTTCTTTGCCATCTTGTTGAATAGTATGCAAAATAAGGCTGCACGCTCTTAGTGCATCACAGCTCCGGTGTGTTCTAATCGCCAAACATGTTTATAATCTTCCGCCCCCCACCGCACGGCCATTGATTGCCACGGGGAGCGAACTACGGTGTAATCTCAGTGAGGGGGCTGCCTTGCAGGGAGAAAAGCCCTGCCGGGACCCTCCAAGGGTACTCCACTCTGAACCTTCACCCCCGTGATAGCCGCCACCACTTCTCCAGTCATTCCATTCCGTGTTCGGGGGCACGCCGACTGGTTGCTAATATCTGTGCAGGTGACATGGAATGCCTGTTTGGCAGTGCTTAATTTGAGCCGGTGGTTTTCGGTTCTCAGCACCAGCACTTAACTGTCAACACCGGGGCTTGTACCAGTCTGCCACATGGTGGCTCTGTTAAAAATGACTATTGACTGCCACCCAAGCCTTTTTTTATAGATTTGGGGGGGCCTAGAGTAGTGTGAATTGTCACACTTTTAAGAGTGTGATGATTAGTAATTGTCTTTGTACTGCCATTGGCTGCGCTGGCAGGGGCAATGTGTGGTGCAAGCTGCAAGGGCATCCTAAAGAGGGCCCTGGTACTTCTTTTTTTTTTACAAATAAGCACTGGGCATGACATAATGTATCGCTGCTCAGCATTCTGTAGGAGATCGTCTGATGCAGTGGAACCAAGCAGACCTGTTTCCTGTTGTAAGAAGCACAAATATACGAACGGGATTCACATGTGTAAATGCGGTACCCCACACTTCACCGACCTTAATACTACCTCTAATAAGCTGCAAGTGAAAAGCGCTACCGCTTGAAAAATGCCACAAATGCCTTCTGCCATTAGAACAAGAGACGGCACTCTGAAACGGAAGAGTGTCAACACCTATTTATTTCATCAGGCCACTCCGGACAGTCAGGTGCCGGCCGGCAAAACCGCAACTTGTTGGAGGATATATATACATATTATATTACTTAGACAGGCTCCCTCTTGTTCCCCATGGGTCCCTGGAGAGGCGGATTTATATGTGTCATGTGTACTTCTTCTATATTGTTAGTAATCCATTCATAGAAATAGATGTGTTAGAAATGGGATTTCTGGTTGGCTAGGGTATGCACCTAAGCCAGGCAGAACCCGCCACTCCGGATAAGGGAGTTACACACCCAAGATAACCCCTGCTCACCCCCTTCGTAGCTTGGAAGAGCAGTCGGAGGCAATGTGTAAAGTGTTTGCGCAACGCGCAACACACCAGTGAAACACTACAAAAATAGACTCCACAGCAGGTTATACAAAAATATCCTTTGTATTATCCATAAAACACATTACACCACAATCACATAAATGACTTTGCCACTAGGCAATTGTCATAAACATACCAATTAGTGCAGTAGGTAAACACCTATAAGGGCACGTGACATGAACACCACACTGAAACTAGTATGTCTAACAATATAGTTAGTGCTATAATAGAGGCTTATAAGTTGCACATGTCATGAGAACATTATAAAAGGCACTTTTCCTGTGCATCTCATACCATCCAAACATACGCAAGTACATCAGAACATTAGTTATAGGCAGAGCATAACTCACTAAACATCATCATGAACATATAGGGTGCAGCTTCCCTGCACTCCTACAACACTTGATATGGTAATGCCAAATACAGGTAAATCATAACTGCTGAGTAGGCAGTTGTCATGAGACATACAGTGCAGTTTACACCACAGAGAGCATCACCGTAACTTCTGCTAGGCTGCGGAGGTCAATCACCACTTTTCAGGACACTTACTGCACCAAATGTTACAAGGATAACCACGGGTTATCGGATCAGCAGGTGTTATCTCCCCCTCCAGCCGGCAAAGTATAGTAGCTACCCCTGGTAACTCCCTGGGTGCAGGGCAGGCAAAGGCTAGACAGTGATCGGTCCTAACGGGGGCCCTGCACCTTGACGTGTCTCTGAGCACATCGCTCCTGTGCCCTGCTGTGGCAGGAGGGTGTTGGGCTGCTGGCCCACGTACTGCGGTGGTTGCAACTGTGCTGTTCAAAGAGGGCCAAGCGTGACCTCTGTAGAGGGTTCCCTTCCCCGCTCGACTGACTGATTTGACTTGATTTCTTGATGAAGGGGACCCACGTTGGCAGGACGCTTCCTGGGCTCTTCCTTTACGGGACTTCCAGCTCACTCGTGAGGTTTCGTCTGGCGGTGGGCAGAGCTGGGTCACGATGGCGGTTGAGGCCGCTACTCCCGTTAGCTGCTTAGAGGCGTTGCTGGGCACCACAGGAGTCTTCCGTGGTGCCTGCTGCTAGGCAACACATGGCGGGTCTGCTGTGCTCGCCCAGCTGGGGAGTGGCCGCATCTCCTTTCATCGGAGTCAGAAACCTCACCTCCCTGTACGGCGGGTGGCGGCTTGGTCGCTGCCCATGTTAGTGGAGGCAGGGCGGGGGTACAAAGCGATACCAAAGGGGATGATGGACGGAGCGTTAGAGCAAATCAAACACTCACCCCCAGTCAACTGATCTGGGTTTAATCCATCATCATTCTTTAGCTCACTCCACCACCCCAGTTCAGACATGGCCATATGCAAATCAGTCTGACCCTGTGCCTCATGGGAACAGTCCAGCCCGAACTGCCAAGCCATGTCTTCCCTGGACCGGAAACAAGCATCCTGGGACCGGTTTCGGGTTCATAACCCTCATCAGTCAGGCTATCTTAAATCCAGTGGCAAAGTGAGCAAGGGACCCACGTCTGGGCATACCCTACCAACTTAGGGCGAACAAAGCGATACCAAAGGGGATGATGGACGGAGCGTTAGAGAAAATCAAACACTCACCCCCAGTCAACTGATCTGGGTTTAATCCATCATCATTCTTTAGCTCACTCCACCACCCCAGTTCAGACATGGCCATATGTAAATCAGTCTGACCCTGTGCCTCATGGGAACAGTCCAGCCCGAACTGCCAAGCCATGCCTTCCCTGGACCGGAAACAAGCATCCTGGGACCGGTTTCGGGTTCATAACCCTCATCAGCCAGGCTATCTTGAATCCAGTGGCAAAGTGAGCAAGGGACCCACGTCTGGGCATACCCTGCCAACTTTGGGCGAACAAAGCGATACCAAAGGGGATGATGGACGCAGCGTTAGAGCAAATCAAACACTCACCCCCAGTCAACTGATCTGGGTTTAATCCATCATCATTCTTTAGCTCACTCCACCACCCCAGTTCAGACATGGCCATATGCAAATCAGTCTGACCCTGTGCCTCATGGGAACAGTCCAGCCCGAACTGCCAAGCCATGTCTTCCCTGGACCGGAAACAAGCATCCTGGGACCGGTTTCGGGTTCATAACCCTCATCAGCCAGGCTATCTTGAATCCAGTGGCAAAGTGAGCAAGGGACCCACGTCTGGGCATACCCTGCCAACTTAGGGCGAACAAAGCGATACCAAAGGGGATGATGGACGGAGCGTTAGAGCAAATCAAACACTCACCCCCAGTCAACTGATCTGGGTTTAATCCATCATCATTCTTTAGCTCACTCCACCACCCCAGTTCAGACATGGCCATATGCAAATCAGTCTGACCCTGTGCCTCATGGGAACAGTCCAGCCCGAACTGCCAAGCCATGTCTTCCCTGGACCGGAAACAAGCATCCTGGGACCGGTTTCGTGTTCATAACCCTCATCAGCCAGGCTATCTTGAATCCAGTGGCAAAGTGAGCAAGGGACCCACGTCTGGGCATACCCTGCCAACTTAGGGCGAACAAAGCGATACCAAAGGGGATGATGGACAGAGCGTTAGAGCAAATCAAACACTCACCCCCAGTCAACTGATCTGTGTTTAATCCATCATCATTCTTTAGCTCACTCCACCACCCCAGTTCAGACATGGCCATATGCAAATCAGTCTGACCCTGTGCCTCATGGGAACAGTCCAGCCCGAACTGCCAAGCCATGTCTTCCCTGGACCGGAAACAAGCATCCTGGGACCGGTTTCGGGTTCATAACCCTCATCAGCCAGGCTATCTTGAATCCAGTGGCAAAGTGAGCAAGGGACCCACGTCTGGGCATACCCTGCCAACTTAGGGCGAACAAAGCGATACCAAAGGGGATGATGGACGGAGCGTTAGAGCAAATCAAACACTCACCCCCAGTCAACTGATCTGGGTTTAATCCATCATCATTCTTTAGCTCACTCCACCACCCCAGTTCAGACATGGCCATATGCAAATCAGTCTTACCCTGTGCCTCATGGGAACAGTCCAGCCCGAACTGCCAAGCCATGTCTTCCCTGGACCGGAAACAAGCATCCTGAGACCGGTTTCGGGTTCATAACCCTCATCAGCCAGGCTATCTTGAATCCAGTGGCAAAGTGAGCAAGGGACCCACGTCTGGGCATACCCTGCCAACTTAGGGCGAACAAAGCGATACCAAAGGGGATGATGGACGGAGCGTTAGAGCAAATCAAACACTCATCCCCAGTCAACTGATCTGGGTTTAATCCATCATCATTCTTTAGCTCACTCCACCACCCCAGTTCAGACATGGCCATATGCAAATCAGTCTGACCCTGTGCCTCATGGGAACAGTCCAGCCCGAACTGCCAAGCCATGTCTTCCCTGGACCGGAAACAAGCATCCTGAGACCGGTTTCGGGTTCATAACCCTCATCAGCCAGGCTATCTTGAATCCAGTGGCAAAGTGAGCAAGGGACCCACGTCTGGGCATACCCTGCCAACTTAGGGCGAACAAAGCGATACCAAAGGGGATGGCGGGCGGGGGTCACCAGCATGTGTAAATGATAAGCAGGACCAGCATGAAAGCACCAGTAGCTGGTTAAATGAAGTAAAAGCACCAGTAGCTTGTTAAATGAAGCAAAAGCACCAGTAGGAAGACTTTGATGTCCCTGAGTCTTCTGGAACAAGAGGCCAGCACACACAGGCCCTTGGAGATTTCTTCCCAAGCAGGATACCACAGCAGGGCAAAAAGAGTCAGTCCTTTTCTTCAACCACAGACATAAACAGCAACTGCATGCCAACCCCCCCCTCACACACAAAAGGCAGCGCTCCTCACTCAGTCCTTCCGCTCTTCTTCTTGGCAGGGTCATCTTGTTCCTTGAAGTAATCTAAAATCCTGGGGTTTTAGGACTAATACTTATTCCCCATTTTGTAATTGTTCTCTTTGTGGCAAGGGTCTCTGAACCCAGTCCAAACCAGTCCTGTCCTCCCTGGTGCAGCATGACCACAGGTGGTGGAGACAGCATTGTGAAAAGGAGACACAGCCTATTCAGGTGCAAGCAAAACTCCTCTCACCACTCTCAATGCAGACGAGGTCTATTCAGCCTAGCAATGAGTTACCCAGGCAAGGCAGGGGACACCTCAACCCCCCAGTGACTGTCCAGAGTGAATGCACATCCCCAGCTCCTGCCACTCCAACACCAGACTCTGAATACACAAACAGCCAGAGGCACACAGAATGGTAAAGTCAGAAAATGTGTGTGATTGATGCATATTTTTTAATCATTGTAGATACCCCTGAAGAAGGTCGAAATTTGACCGAAATGCATTGGGTGAATTAATATGTATTGGAGATGGAGTTCACTTACGTGCCTGTGAATAGGCCCGGATGGGCAATTCCTGTGTAATTTAAATGCGTGAAAAATTTGAACTTCCTCTCTTTGACGTGACGGATTAAATGGTTAAAAAATGGAAATAAAATTGGATGAACTTTGGCAACACTATGGAGTACGTGTAAAATTGTTTCACAAATGTGTATCCAGCTGTGCAACTCTTTTGGGACACGAATTTCGCGTGTCTCAACTTTGTGATGAATTCTTACCCATTGCGCATTTGGAACGGAGCGCATAACAGAGTGAATGCACGCTAAACATGACAAATGGATTATAAATTAGAACTTTGGCAAACCAAGGTGTGCTTCAGACCTTTTTCAAAGTCAGAAAATGCCCACTTTCTAAAAGACTGATTTGCATATGGCTGGGTCCAAACTGGGGTGGCGTGGTGAGCAAAAGAACAATGGATTAAACCGAGATCTTTGTGACTGGGGGTGAATGTTTGAATTGTTCAGCATTCCGTCCATCAATTGATCCTTTTGCTTTTGTTGCCCTAATTGAGAAGAGTATGCCCAGAAGTGGGTCCCGTGCTCACTGCGCCACTGGATTTAAGCCAGCCTGGCTGATGAAGGGTGATGCCCGAAACCATTCCAAGGGAGGACCAGGGAGGACTTGTTTCCAGTCCAGGGAGGATCTGACTTGGCAGTTTGGGCTGGACTGTTCCCATGAGGAACAGTGTCAAGACTGATTTGCATATTGTATTGTATTGTAATTGTATTTATATAGTGCTTACTACCCCTGGTGAGGCGTCATAGCGCTTTTTCGGCAAGTAGCACGCTACTCCGGAACCCATAAAGGATTAGTGGTGAATTAGTATAGTGAAACATGAAAGTAATTTGAGTGATGGATATGTTAGTCAGTTATTTGGATTGAAAAGGATAGTGGAGGGATAGAGGGAAAAGGTTTGCATTTATATAGTGCTTGCTACCCCTAATGAGGTGTTGAAGAGCTTTTTCGACATGCTCAACATGAGGAAGCTGCACATATGGTGAGAGGGGTTGCTTGTTCGGATAGTGAGAGAGCTGCATCTCTACAATGTTATGGATCTACATGTATAGTGTGTGGGTGACAGTCAATGAATGAGCTGCATGGATTAAGAGCGAGAAAGCTAAATCTGCTGCTAGCGAGGGAGCTGCATGTATTGACTGTGATGGAGCTGTATGAATAAGCTGTCAGAGAGCTGCATGCTCAGTGAGGGAATTGCATGCATTGGCAGACAAGGAACTACATGTGCAGAGAGTGGGGGAAGAGAATGAGCGACAAGGACTGCCTGTGAGGGAGTTGTACATGTAAATTGTCAGAAGGCTGCATGTACAGTGAGGGAACTGTATCTAGAAGCAGTGAGGGAACTGCATGCATTAACAGAGAGAAAGCTGAATTGCTGATGAGCGAGGGAGGTGCATGTACTGCCTGTGAGGGAGCGGTATGCGTAGACTGGCAGACAGTTGCATTTACAGCGAGGGAACTGTATGTAGAGACAGTGAGGAAATTGCATGTGCTGCCTGTGAGGGAGTTGTAGTGTAGACTGGCAGGCAGCTGCGTATACAGTGAGGGAACTGTATGTAGAAGCAGTGAGGCAACTGCATGCATTAACAGAGAGAAAGCTGAATTGCTAATGAGCGAGGTAGCTGCTTGTAATGCCTGTGAGGGAGCTGTATGCATAGATTGTCAGACAGCTGTGTGTACATTGAGGTAAGGGTATGCAGAGACAGTGAGAGAACTGCATGCATTAACAGAAAGCTGAATTGCTGATGAGCGAGGGACTGCATGTATAGCCTGTGAGGGAGCTTTATGCGTAGACTGTCAGTGTATGAAGAGACAGTGAGGGAAATAGATTCATTGGCAGACAAGGAACCACATGTATACAGAGTGGGATAAGAGAATGAGTGACAAGGACTGATGGTGAGGGAGGTGGATGGATTAACACTGAACAGGCTGTATGTCTAGGCACTAGGAGAGCTGCAGGTACTGTCAGCAACAGAGCAGTATCTTCAGAAAGGAAGGTGCATATACTGACGAGGGAGCTGAATGCTCAGATAGTGAATGAGACGTAGTATGCATGAAGAGGAAAATGACTGTGCCGATAATAAGTGAGGTGTAGCCATATATGTACAGACAGAAAGGAAGCTACATGTGCTGTCAGCGAAAAAGCTCCATAAACCGACAGTGAGGGGGCCCTGTCAGTGAGGAGCCTGTACTTATTTTTTGTTGTTATTTGTGCAGTTTTTCATTGAGCAAACTTTGCACATCAGATTCATATTTTTAGTTGCTGTGAGAGTAAGTGATTTGCCCAGAATCATGGAATATTGACTCAACGCAGTGACAACAACCAGGTTCGCCAGTGTCAATGCTGACAGCTCTGACCGTTAGGCCACATCTCTTTTCCTATTTATTGCTGGTGGTAGAGTGACACATTCTGACAATGAGGGACTTGTGTGTAGAGTGCATGCATACAACTGGTAAATTAAATGTAGACACCAGCTTACCCACTTGCATTTACAAATATTTCTATGTGTTCCATTAAGACTAACACAACTAAGAATATTAAAGAGTGCTTTATTGCCTCGCTATGCTTTAAAACTTTGAAAACAGCTAAGTACCTCCTCATTTTGAAGCATGTTGTCATCTAGTTTAAACGTCGTGCCCACGCGTCGCCTGATCTGGGGAGGTTTTTCATCTTCACCCAGTGAGTATTCCACCGGAAGTTTGGCCGTCAGCTCCGCTTCACGCAAACATGGCTGGGTCCAAACTGAGGTGGCGTGGTGAGCAAAAGAACGATGGATTAAACCCAGATCTTTGTGACCGGGGGTGAATGTTTGCATTGTTCAGCATTCCGTCCATCAGTTGTTCCTTTCACTTTCTAAAAGTGGCATTTTCAAACACCCAATTTAAAAGCCACCATTCCCAAAAGGTGCGTTAATGAATTCTGAGGCCATGAAGCCTAAACTCCATTTTTTTTATCTTGTCCCTATTGAAAGTTACACATGTAAAAGGCTACAGTGCAGGCCCCATGATAAGCCTATGGGACAGACAGCCTTTCAACAGTGAAAAAAGAAATACACAGTATTTCACTTTCAGGACATGTCACACACACCAGTACATGTCCTACCTTTTACATACACTGCACCCTGCCCATGGGGGTACCTTGGGCTTATCTTAGGGGTGCCCTTCATGTAAGAAAAGGGAAGGTTTGGGCCTGGCAAGTGGGTGGACTTGCCAGGGCAACATGGCAGTCTAAAAACTGCGCGCACAGACACTACAGTGGCAGGTCTGAGAGACATTTACAGGGCTACTCATGGGGGTGGCACAACCAGTGCCGCAAGCCCACTAGTAGCATTTGATTTACAGGCCCTGATACACTCAGTGCACAGCACTAGGCACTTATCAGTAAATCAAATATGCCGGTCAGGGACAACCAATCATATCACAATTTATGCAGCGAGCATATGCACTTTAGCACTAATCCACAGTGGTTAAGTGCCCAGAATCCTATAGCCAACAAAAACAGGGTCAGAAAAACAGGAGGCAAAAGGCAAAAAAGTTTGGGGTGAAACCTACAAAAAGGGCCAGGTCTAAAACAACTCCCCACCAGCCTAAAGCCAGGGGAGACCAATCAATACCTTGATGGACTTCCCTGATTGGAGCGATAGAACATGGACCCTTGCCGCAACAGCAGGGGCGTATTCCAGTTCCACGCCTTCCTGAACCCAGATGAATCACTCTATCCATACTCTCAGGGTCCACTAAGCGGACCCATGGGGAACCCTACTCTTCACTTGTGGGCCCCATCTGTGCAGCGCCTAAGCTTACATTGATCTCAGATGTGTCCCAGCAGGCACACAGTACCCACATGGCCAACACAGTGGTGCGGCCTAGTCCACCCTGCGGGTGTGTCTCCTGTCCCCCTCCCAGGGGCAACTCTGTCCACTAGGACAGCAAGCCACAGTGGCCACTGACAGCTGTCAGTGGCGAGAGCCAGGCCTCATGCTTCTCAGGGCTCTCTAACCTCTGGGGCGTCAGAGAGAGGGGGGCGGTAGGGGTACTGCTAGCAGTCACCTTCCTCCAGAACCTAGGGTCTGTACTCTTAGGCTGGAACTGTGCCTGGCAAACGAGGACTTCCCGGGGGAGTACACCCACCCTCACAAGGGAAACACACTCCTCATGAGTTGTGCAAGAGTCTGCCTGGCGCAGGTCTCCAGCCTCCAGTCCACCTGACAGGGCATGAAGACACCCCAGGCCAGAAGTGGCCTCCCCAGGGTCAGTCCTAGGGTGCTCTGACATCAGAGCTAGCAAACCCTGACCCACTTGTCCTTCCACTGGGGACTGCCTCCCCCCTCACCCCTTTCTCTGGACTGATGCACCCTCCCAACTGGAGTTGTGCTGCCAGACACCAGCACTGGTAGAACGCTTGTTACAGCAGTCCCCCCCAGCTCACCTGACACCCTGGGATCCCCCTCAGGGGATGGCCTCCCGGTACAGACTAGGTTCCCCTCCTGGAGTTCACTCATGGAACCAACCAGGCTCTGGGACTGGGTTTCGGGTACCTTGGGACTCAGCCCACCCCCACTCTCTCTACTCAGAGACAGGATATGGGACTCCACCCCACCCCACTACACTGGGACCTATCTGGGTTACTTCAAACCTCCCCTACCTCACCTGGGTGCATGGAGGCACCTGCCCGGGGACACATCCAGCTGGGTCCAGCCTTATTTTAGGATGAGAGGGGCATGCAGCCCCCCTCCCATGCAGATTTTGACCCCAGGGACCGCCACCCCAGTGCAATATGAAAGTGAGGGGGGCACTCAGCCCCTCTCCTGGGCCGATTTTGGCCCCGGGAACACCAACCCCTGGCTGTGAAGACATATGGGAGGAGGGCTGCATCATTATTGGCTCGGGAACCCCTCCCCAAGGGCCAGGTTCAGCTATGTCCCAGGGTGCCCATCCCCGGGACATAGCCATTTCCCTGCCCGCTTGTGCAGTCAGGGAATCCTGTGTTTGCTCTCACTTGGCGGGAGCAATTTAAAGCTCCCGCCAAGCGAGAGCAAACATGAAGTCTGCTCCCAGCTGGTGGGAGCTTTAAAAATGCTCCTGCTAGTTAGGAGCAGACTTCAGATCTGTTTATAGTTCCCGCCCCACAGGAAGGAGCATTTTCAGCTGCTCCCTGCGAACGGGAGCAGTGTTGGTTCATGTTGGAGACGGGGAGTTGGCTTGGGCCATGGGGGCATTGTGGCTCCCCCGCTCCCTCCCAAAATAGTGAAGTGGGTGCCCTGGGTGGGTTCCAGGGCACCTATCCTTAATTGGCCAGGCCCCAGGGGATGGGGTGGGTTTGGCTGCATGTGGAGAGTTGGCCGTGGGGAGTTGGCTGCAGGGCCTGGCCTCAGGCCATATGCGGCGTGGAGTTGGCTGCATGTGGTGATTGGATTAACAGATTGTAATTAAATATTACTTTAAGTTAAAAAAGCCCTAGAAATTTAATGAAAAAACAAAGGTTACAGGGACTTTATAGGTAGGAAATCGAATTTTAAAAACGTAGAAATTCAAAACTTAGAAATTCACTAAAAAACCAAAGGCTACAGGTACGTTGTAGTTAGGTTCAGAGTTTACATACAAAACCATAGAAATTCAGCAGTTATAGTTATACTTATCTCAAGAAACTGTAACTCGTGCCCTAAGGTAACTGTAACTTGTGCCCTCACCATGCACTGCTAATTACCCCACGTTACATCAGTCCTGGCATCTTCTATGACATCATTCATAATATCACTGCAACATTTTCAATAAAATTATTTATGAGAAATTATGCATGGCGGGGGAGCGAGTTATAGATACCTTAGGGCACGAGTTATAGTTTCTTTAGATAAGTATAACTATAACTGCTGAATTTCTATTGTTTTATATGTGTAAAATGTGAACCTAACTATAACGTCCCTGTAACCTGTGTGTGTTGTCTAGTCATCTGATTGGAATCTTCAGGTAGAAATTCCACATTATTGACTGCTACCCATCCACAATTTTATATTGTGAATGGCATCCCCAAATCAACTTCTCCTGCTCAGACCAGCAGCACAAGGGTTAAAGAGTAATTCCCCCTCACCCTCCCACACCTTGCTATGCATAAAAAATATAACACACATGGTGTCCTGCTATCCACACCGTTCTCTGTCCTCCTCTCTCATGTCCAAACATTAAAAAACATTCCAGGCATCTTGCCACCATCCCTCACCACCCTCAGCACTACACACCCCCTGGTGCCCAGCAATTTTGCAGTACCTTCAACCATTATTAAAGGTTTTTATGTTAAATCATGGTTTTCCAAGCAGCATCTTGAATAACTAGCAGAGCTGGGAGATACACAGCCCTGTTGCATGGTACCTTTGTGTATTTATTAAGCTCCAGAGTGGTGCCTGTTCTTTAACAATGATGGAGAAAGGTGTCAGGTATTGTCTACATATAAGATTTTTTCCTCTCCATCTGTTAATATAATAGAAATATTCGAATATGTTACAGCAATTAGCTTAAGACAAGACATGCAGACTATAACACAAACCGAATACCACCACCTGCTCCACCAACTGTATCAGGGCCGTACTGGCCGTAGCAGGCATCAGGCGTTTGCCTGGGAGGCTGGAAGGGTGGGGGCCAGTTTTGGAGTGGTGGGAGCCAGTTTTGAAGCGGTGGAGGCTGGTTTTGCAGCGATCCTGCAATACCGGCCCCCCAGTAACAAAAGCAACATTGCTGGGGACCAGTTTTGTTAAGCAGCAGTGCTTCAAGTTTGCTCTTGTTGTTGGATTCCATACCACATCACAGTCAGCTCCAGCGCTGCTCCAGTATTTCCTGCTTCAGCTCTACTCCAGACCTGCAATCCTCAGCTATGATCTTATTCTGGTCTTACACAAACCCACAATTTCAGTCTGCTAAGAGACCTAGGGCCAGATGTACTAACGTTTTTTGCGGGCGCAAATAGGTTTTAGACCCGTTTGCGACCGCAAAAAACATGTGGCCCATGTACTAATCCTATTTTGCGAGTCGCAAATCAATTTGCGACTCGCAAAATAGGATTAGCGACTCGCTATTTGGGAGGGGCGTTCCAAGGGCGTCCCTTCCTAATAGCGACTCCTGAAGCTATGCATGACTGTTTTGCGACCGCAATTGTGGGTGCAAAACAGTCACAGAAGGGTGGTAAACCACTCGCAAATGGGAAGGGGTCCCCAGGGGACCCCTTCCCGTTTGTGAGTGGCCCTTAAAAAATGAAACTGAAAAGTTTCATTTTTATTTTTTAAATGCATCCCGTTTTCCTTCAAGTAAAACGGGCTGCATTAAAAAAAAAACTGCTTTATTTAAAAGCAGTCCCATACATGGCGGTCTGCTGACCCCAGCAGGCCACCATCCCTGGGAGTGCCAGCCATTCCCAACGGGGTCGCAAATTGCGACAGCCTCATTAATATGCATGAGGCATGCAATTTGCGACCCCATTGGGAATCGCAAACAGTGTCTCAGACACTGTTGTGCATCCCAATCTGCGAGTCGCAAATGCGACCCAATCTGCAAGTCGCAAATGCGACGCAATTTGCGACTCGCAAATTGATGGGTCATACATCTGGCCCCTAGAACCTTAAAAGTTGTTTTGTGTATGGGCTTTTTCCATAGTATGTTTCAGAACATATCCCCTCTATAACCGGTGTTGTCTGGACAGATATTATGACTTCGCGGCTCCTGGAGGGAGTGCTGCGGGGCGGGGGAGGGGCAGGGTGGGGGGTAGTAAACTCCGGCATATGGCCGACCAGAGTTAAGTACATAAATAAATAAATAAAACGAATTACATTGCGCGCGCCGCATCGCAAATGGCGATGCGGCGCGTGCAATGTAATTTGTTTTATTTATTTATTTATGTACTTAACTCCGTTCGGCCGTATGCCGGAGTTTACTACCCCCCCACCCTGCCCCTCCCCCACCCGCCCCGCCCCACCGCCCCACGGGCACTCCCTCCAGGTGCTGCGACTGCTTCTGGAAGGGGTCACTGTTAGACTTGACATCCTTTGCACGGTATTCCCCCAAACGTTCACTCCCTGATTTTGGCTGAACTAATTTTTTGGGGCATTAGGACACTGTGCACTGACGGGCAATGTGTGTCTGGTTGCACTACTTGGCTGGGTAGCATTGATGTGCCTTGTGTGTAATTTATGCTTTATACTTGGTGGTAGGGTCTATGTTGTAGCTTCCTGTTTCCTGAAGTTTAGATAGAGAGCTGCATTATGCTCAGAGTGATAATGGTTTGGTGTAGTTTCCTGTGCCATGTAGTGAGAATAGGAATATATGTGCTGAACATTATAGGAGCTAAGTGCACTTTCTGGACCCCAAATTAGTGGGGGGCAGTTGCCCTTTTTGAGGGTTTTTAGCTTTGATTAGGGTCAGTTTCATGTGGATGAGGTTCTATTTTTGCTAGCGTTTTGTGTGTGTGTGTATCTTTCATGCATCTGCGTGTGTGCATTTAATGTGATGTGTGTGTAATGTAATGTGATGTGATGCCATGGAATGTCATGAGTGCAGTGTGCACACATGGTCGGGCAGTGATGATAGGATAATTGAGCAAAATAGATATTGCTCCTTGTGGGAAACATCCATTACCACGAACACTCTGCATCGCAATGCCAGCCGCGGCTCATCTTTAGGGACAGAGGGGCCACGCCCCCTCACCTTTTGCCCAAGAAGAAGAGTGTCTGTCAGACTGAGCAAAGGTCAGCCTGACCGACACCTTATTTTCAGGTCAGGCAGCCAAGAGCTAGATGCGCAGGCGCCTGGCTGCCTGAGCTGAACTTTTCCGGGCTGCAGATGTCATAGCTCCTGTGGGCGTGACCTCTTCAGACTGGCAATATACCTCAAGGCCCTCCCTTTCGTGAGGGGGGGAGCATCACTGATCGCCTCAGACCTTGGTGCTTTAGTTTTAAGTCCTGAAGTGCCCAGGGCAGAGTGTCTATCATTCATGACACGTCACAGAGTGGGGTGGGGTCAGCAACGGTCACTGACCCTATCCCACTCTGTGACGAGGTAGGAACACTTGCCTCCCCTCATTTGCTGACCAAAAATTGTTTTTAAAATATTTCAACTACAACAATAAATACATTTAAAAATGTAAGTAAGTATTTTAAAGACACAACAAACTGTATTTTAATAACTTTTTTATTTATTAAATTAAAATATTTATAAAATATAGGAAAATATAGCTTTAAAAAAATATATAAAACATATTTTTCATAAGAGAATACAATTTCCTTTACATTTTTGATGCATTTTCCCAAGGTTTTCCATTAACTTCAGTGGGGCCTTTTTTAGTTTTTACTTTTTCAGCTTTATGTAAACGGTTCGGTGTCTTTTTCTAAAGTCGGTGGGGCATTGCAGTGAAGATCAGAACCACGGGGGAACAACAGTCAAGTAAGATCAATCAAATGTACTCTTTAGAACAGATAGGTTGGACAATTATTGTAAGGAGAGATGGAGGGAGGTAGGTAGATGTTAATTTAGAAAACAATTATGTATTTTTAATTTTAACCATAATTACATTCTCATAAGGTTGTTTTCATGTGCGCACATCAAGATGCTTGTTTTTTTCAATATAGGTTAAAAAAAGAAAAGAATAATGTTTGAATTTCTCTTTAACTAATTTGAATAAAAAACAAAATTTGAAAATTTGGCAATGAGTTTTTTTTTACGTTGTTCAACTTTGGAAGAAAAAGTCAACACTTTGGAAAAAAACTGGGTCTCTGGGTTGTATTTTTTCCTTAAAATTGTTTTGGAAATGTTTTTGGTTTTCATTATTTTTTTTTAAATTACATTTTTTGTGCAATGAGATTATTTGATTGTGACATTTGTTGAGTTTTGAAGAAGGCAACGTTAAAACTAGAATGCATTTTAAAAAACATATATATATATTTTTAGTTTTGGATTTGATGCAACTTTATGGATTGTTGGATTACCATTGACTTTTGGTGAGTAATTTCTTAAAATATCACAAAGAGTTGAAGAAAGAAGACAACTATAGGTAGGAAGAGAAAAATCTTTCAAATTTTAATAAATAATTTTAAAAATGCCTTTTGAATTTAGCTATTCGTTCAAACCAGGAGAGTAATGTTTGAAGATATTAGTAGATGTTAGTAGTTTAAAATCTACGCAATGTTGTCTGAAGCTTTCAATAATGGAAATTGTTGCCTTTTGCCAATAGTCTTTTCGAAATCTCCTTACGTTTTTGAGATATTTGAAGATTCAGACTGCCAGACATTGATTGCCTCACTCCCATTTCCTGGAAACTGTGCTCTTCTTTCAAAATTTCCAGCAAAAGGTTGGGGTGACTTTTTCTGATAGAACAACCCTCGATGGCTTTGTTGCTGTTTTGCTACTCCCTCTAAGCAGGTCGAGAACAGTTACATCATTCAATAGGAAACCTTGGTTTCCTTCTGTAACCTGACTTGCTTAGATGGCCAGCCCATGGGTCTTCGAAGTAATTTAGAAGTGAGGCCAATTTTTTTATATTTTGTAAAATAAACTCTGAATGTACAATTGAAGTGTAGAAGTCATCTGCAGACTCAGGGGGTTCATAACACAATGTGGTGAGTTTTCTGAGTTCATAATGACGTTTACTGTTTGACATATAAACCCCAGCTATGGATGTTTTTTAATTTTTCACCAATATGCCTGGGAATTGTGAAAAAAACATCCTTGAATTTGGATGTTAGAGTAAATTTTAGTTATTGCATTAATTATCTGTAATTCAACATCAAATATAATGTTCTTAGGACCTTCATGTATCGTTTTAGATTTTACAGCTGATAAAAACTCAGTGTAAGTTGAGGATTGTTTGTCAGGCAGCAAACAGTAAATTAGTGGGATTGTTGTGTTAATGTTTTCATGAATAGTATGAATTTGGGTGAATGGAAGGGGAGTGGATTTAAAAGTTCCATCCATGATCCAAATTTCACTATTTTCTAGGGTTACTTAGAAAATTAGTATCATTTTTGTAGGTCTGGTTATCATGGGGAAGAAGTGTTTTATGATTAAAGGATTCTTGTAGTTCATGGGGTATGGTAATATCAGAGCAGGTTTGAGGAGTAACTTTTTGGGGATTACTCACCTGTTTTTGTCGTTGTACCATTCCTTTTAAATTTGTGATTGTGGGCATTCTACTGGCAACATTCATGGTGATGTTCTGGGCTACCTCCCTCAGAAAAGAGACGCAGGATTCATTGGAGGTGGCCTCATATGACTTAATTTGTTGAATATTTTATCTAACTTCAATCTCTTTTGCAGAGGTGCAGAGTGGTTACGCTCACTGTCACCAAGGGTAACCGCTCTGCCTTTGCTACAGGATGAGAAATATTCAACACACCTTTAATGACTCCTTGGCTCAGTTAATCTCTCCTTACACTACATATACCTTACACTACATATACCCATCATATTCTTTTGGAGGAAATACAGCTGGGTTGCATGCATTTTCCATTTATTAAAAATCTGAAAAAAACAATCAAATGAGTGTAATGTAAAGATATTGTATTTTTTCCATTGGTGGGGAGGGGGCTGTTTCTATATATAGAGAAAAAAAATTGTAAGGTTATTTCTTGGAATCTGTTCAGAAAAAAAGTGACTAAGGGGCCCATTACGATACCCGGCGTAAAAGAATCCGCCAGGCATGGAAGCGGCAAAAATCCGCCCGCACACACCGTCTGAACACCGACCACGCCATTACGATTACACAAACCGAAAACCGCCATCGGCGGAAAAACCACACAAGATACCGCCCGCCATCGTCCGAGTCGGAGTCAAACCGCCCGCCACGGACGGAAACACGCACGACAACACAAAACCGCCCGCCCTCACGGCCGACACACCGCACGTGAGATTACGATCGCACCGCCATGAGCGCGGGAAAACTACAAATACACCGCCCGCCTGCGCAAACAACGCCGATGAGAATCGACACAGCAGAAGCCATGGCGCCCACGTCCCTGCACAGAAACCATCCGCTGACAAAAACAATCGCACACAACATGGCCAACAAGTCCACACAGCAAGGCACGCACAAATACACAAGCACAGTACACATCCCGAAAACACCCCCTGGACAAACAAAAACTACAAAGGCCAGAACCCCAGACACAACACACCTGAAAACAACAGACCATGAGGACACACCCACATAGGTAAGTACAAAAGCAGCACTCCCACAGACCACAACCCCTTGCAACATTGCAAACTAGAGAGGAGAGGAGAGGACACAGTGACACAGCAAGGACAGCAGCACACCACAGAAACGCACACATCACAACCACCACCACCACCACCACCAAACACCGGCACCACAAACCCCCTGCACATTACACAACACACACTGCACCAGCACCACAAACACCATGGCACCACAAAGAATGCCCAAGTTCACGCCCATTGAGCTGACGGTCATGGTCGACGAGATCATCAAGGTGCACCCACAAATCTATGGGAACATGGTCCAGCACACACCACTAGCCACCAGAAACAGAATGTGGAACCGGATCGTAGACCAGGTCAATGCAGTCGGGACCCTGCCCAGGAACAGAGTAGAAATTAACAAACGGTGGAATGACGTCAAGAGCCTGGTCAAGAAGAAGGAGACCAAGAACAGAGAGCTGGCAGCCGTCACTGGCGGAGGGAATCCCGCGCTCTTCAAGACCTTCAAAGCGTGGGAGGAGAAGGTGCGAGTCATCATACATCCCGAGATCCTCGCCGGATTAGCAGGGGGAGTGGAGGCTGGTAAGTACAAACTAATGTATACCAGCACACCGCTATGTACTCACATGCACTACCACCATGCCACAGCTCCCAGGGACAAACACCCCCATATCCAGCACACAATACACAACACATCACACACACATGCAACAGACACCACCACACACAGCCCAAACAGAACAACTGTAAGATGCGTGGGGACATGTGTACACTCAGCCAGCCACGTAACCACCAACAGGTCCCCAAATATGCCAGAAGCGCCACAACGAGCACCCACCACACCCATGTGTCCGCCATAGCTGCACTAACCGACAAGTAACAGGTAAGTGGCAGGAACACAAAGTGCAGTGGGTGGGAGGGTGGACAGCCCAAGTACAAAACACACCAGGCCCCTAGTCCCACAGCACAGCAAGGAGGAGCATCCCCCACACCCCACAGCCACGTGCCAGCCACCGCAGTGCACAACGACAGCCGAAAGGTAGACATCACGGTCCACAGCAATCTGTGTCAGTGGGTGTCCAGCCACCACCACGACCCACAACACCCCCCACCCCCACAGACCTGCAACATGGAGCACCCCCGCTTAGAACCATGTGGCATCCAGTACAGTGCACGCACGAACAACCTGCAGGTGGGAAACTGGACAGGGCTGGATTACTGGAGGCATGAGGACTGTAACACGACCAACACATGGGACATGTCACGTAGCAGACGAACACGCAGCACCGCCCACCGTCACGAACAAGTGAACAATGTGCACACGGACATGAACCACAGACTCACACCTCACATGACCCATCACAGACACAGCAACACCCAAGGAGCCACGTCTGCATGCACAAGCCACACTGAATATAGTACCACACGGCAGCCACTGTGCAACTCATCACACACAACCGAAACACCATTGAAGTCCTGTCCATGTAGCCCCTACTGCCTGTCAACCACACACCCCACAACTACGCCTATGTAAGACAAACAACACTAGACGCAACAGAGCGGAACAACATAAATGCACACGAACACCACTGAACCCATCAAACACACAGACACACCATGCACATACAACATACCATCCATCCCATCCATCAGCCCCAGTCTCATGAAAGGCATGTCATCCGCACAGCTGCCACACATACAGCAGTCACGCTAAGATACATGCCCATGACCAACCATGTGCCAGAAGTCAATGAAGCGCACGACACACTGTGAGCAACAACACACAACATGGGCCACACCCCCCACGAGCACTGCAGTGATGCACATGGCACAGGGCAGCACGCACACCAAGGAGATGGGACAACTGCAATACGTTGGCTGGCACACAACCATCACTCACTCATAACGATGCGTCCAATGCCATGTCCAGTAATCACAACAGACAGCAAATATGCAGGCCATGTCAGGCATGCACACACCTCAGACCATGCACTGTCATGCTGCCACAACACATGTCACGTTCGGCACCCATGGCTCACAGCATGTACCCCAAAAGCATATTCCCTCCCAAATGCGAATCTGGGGCATGGCCCCCATGTTGCCATATGCGTTCCTAAGCGTTCCATTTGAACCCCGAAAGCATATTCCCTCCCAAATGCGAATCTGGGGCATGGCCCCCATGTTGCCATATGCGTTCCTAAGCGTCCCATTTGAACCCCAAAAGCATATTCCCTCCCAAATGCGAATCTGGGGCATGGCCCCCATGTTGCCATATGCGTTCCTAAGCGTTCCATTTGAACCCCAAAAGCATATTCCCTCCCAAATGCGAATCTGGGGCATGGCCCCCATGTTGCCATATGCGTTCCTAAGCGTTCCATTTGAACCCCAAAAGCATATTCCCTCCCAAATGCGAATCTGGGGCATGGCCCCCATGTTGCCATATGCGTTCCTAAGCGTCCCATTTGAACCCCAAAAGCAAAGTACAAACCAGACCCAGGATGGGCCAGGAGCCCGCATACACCAGAGTCACAATAAGTAGGGGCACAGCAACACACCCATCGGCATGGCCAATCCGTCCCATGCCACATGTGCACAGCACACAGTCCCATTGCCAAGCACACACAACTAGAAATGGTACAGCCACACACACGCCTCCGGGAAACCCATGTACGAGATTGCACGAACTGTGAATGTCAGACGACAAATACATACTTCGCCAGGTGCAACACAATAACAAATCTCATTCTCTCCACAGGTGACGAACTGCTGGATGCTGGGGATGGAGACAGCAGCCAGCACAGCCAGCCTACAAGCCCCCAACGAGGACACACGGATGTGGAGGATCTGTCCACCTCTTCGGACACGGACCACCAAGCAGGCCCATCTGGTGTGGCAGGGCCCAGCCGCTCCCTAGGACCCCTCCTACCCACCAACCCATCATCCAGGGCTGCTGAACATTCCCAGCCCCCTGCTGCCACTGTCATTGCGGCCACACCCACGGTCATTGCGGCCACACCCACGGTCATTGCGGCCACTACCACTGCCGCAACCGCCACCATCGCCGCACCGAGCACCACCGCCGCCACCACCACCACGTCTTCGCTGGCACCAGCCCCAGCGCAGGTGGTGGCCCGGCCGACTGGATCCACCCTGGGAGCCACAGCGAGGACCGTGGTGAGCAATGTGGCTAGTGGGCAGGCCGGTGGCAGCAGGACTGGTAGGAGGAGCAGGGTCAGGGAAACGCCAGCCTCCCCTGGGAGCCATGCCCTGCCTCAAATGGCCAGAGTCCTTGGGGCCTATGAAGAGGCCCAAGGACAATGGGCCAGGTCAGCTACAGACACGCGTGAGGTGCTGGGGGTGCTGAGGTCCATGGACGCCCGTATGGGCCAACTCGTGGACCTCATGGGCCAGCTGGTGGTGGCGGTGAGGTCACAGCCAGGGACAGCAGCTCCCCTCCGCCACCACCTGCCGGGGCGCAGGGTCGAGCAGCAGTGTCCAGTTCCCCTGCGTCCACAGCCAGTGAGCACACCTCAACCACCAGCAGGTCGCAAGCAGGCACCCCCTCGCAAACGTGGAAGGGGCCGTCCGAAGTGGAAACAGATCTCCCGGGAGGACTACGCACGCTCCAAACGCAAGTGAGGCAGCCAGCCAGCCTTCCTTGACCACCCACTGCATTGACTTGGACTACGATCCCACTCCACACAGCCATCTGGATGGCATGTGTGTGTTGGACTATGGACATAGAACCAGTGGGTACACCCTGAGCATCACGCAGCCATGACCGACAGCTCATTGTCACTGCACGCACCACTTTTGTCATCACCTTACACACAATCACATGTCACAGTTTGAAATAAATGCACCTCTTACACAAACTGCTGTTTGTGCCCTGTGTTTTATTTGTACGGAATACAACGGCCACCTTGGGCGGAAAGGCACCTGATGCGTGGCATGGCAATGGAACCGGAGGGCCTGTAGGGACCTAGGGGTGGGAGACAGAACAGGAGCACATTCAATGAGTGTGTCACACACCCATCACACAGTACATGTCAACAACTACAAGCAATGTACACACATCGCACAGAGCAATAGGGCACAATGCCACAGCCACCAACAGTGGCATACAACCCTGGCCATGGAGCGTTGACACACAGCACGCAGTGAACAAACGGCCACCCTGACACAGCACACACACACCTGCACAGATACAGCCACATCAGCCGTCGTACATGGACACTCACCGTCAAGTGAAGTAGTGGGCGATGAGCTGCTGCCGCACATTACCAGCTTCCTCCTCTCCGCTGTCCTCCTCACTCGAGCTGTCCTGGTCTGCGGGCTGGGGCCCTGGTTGATCTCCGTCATCCACGATGAGGGGGATCTGCTTCCGAATGGCCAGATTGTGCAGCATGCAGCACGCCACCACTATCTGGCACACCTTCTGTGGGGAGTACGCCAGCGCACCCCGGTGCGGTCCAGGCACCTGAACCTGGACTTGAGGAGGCCAAAGGTACGCTCGACCACACGTCTGGTCCTCCCATGTGCCTCATTGTAGCGATCGTCTGCTGGGGTGCGAGGATTCCTCAATGGACTGAGCAGCCATGCCCCATTCGGGTACGCAGAGTCACCTGGGTGTGAGGGACACAGAGAACCGTTGCTATTCCAACTGGACAGGGGACAGCATCGCACAACCAGCACGCTACACCACTCCACATACTCACCGACAATACAGCCACGATCCTGTTGCAGATTGGACATCAGTCGTGGCAAGATGCTGTTGCGCATTATGTGTGCGTCATGGGCCGAGCCTGGGAACTTTGCACACACGTGGGTGATCACCATGTCCGCAAGGCACACCACTTGCACATTCAGGGAGTGCGTGTGCTTCCTGTTGCGGTACAGGTGCTCAGTGGCCTGTGGTGGAACAAGGCCAACATGTGTGCAGTCAATGGCTCCAACGACGTGTGGAATTCTGCCAAGGGCATAGAATGCACCCTTCACTGCCGCCAATTCACGAGTCCTGGGGAAGCGGATGTACCTGTTTCGGTACAGCATCATGGCTGCCAGTACATCCCTCAGCACCTTGCTGAACATGGGCTGGGACATCCCTCCTCCACTGCCCACTGTGTGCTGGAATGACCCAGTGGCGAAGAAATGCATGGCGGCCATCACCTTAGCCGTGGGGGTGACAGCTGTCGGATACACCCTGCGGGGACGGAGATGGGGTTCCAACATGGCACACAGTCGATGCAGGGTTGGCCTGTCAAGCCGAAACTTCCTAATGACCTCTGTATCGTCCATGTCCGCCAGCAATTGGTATGGGCGGTCAATGTTCGGTCTCCGCCTAGGGAAATTGGCAGTGGACACATGTCAAAGCAACACAACACATAGCAATTTCGCATACACATCACTGACATGACTGAGCAAGCACATGAGCCACAGCCCAGCTGTCAAGCTGGGACGGCACGGCCACAATACACTTACACAGGTCTCCCAACAATGGCAATGGCTAGTGATACAAACCACTGCCATGTGCATGCACATGGGGATCTAGGCCCCAATGACTTGCGGGGCGTGCTGATGGGGACTGACTGCATATTCGTCAAGCGGCAACGCCACGGCAACATGAATGTCTGCTGAGCATGGAACTGCTTCCGAGGCTGGATGAGTATGGCACACGACGACGATGTGGGCACAGGCTGAGCGGCCAAAACAAGTGGGACCTGTGGCACGAGGGGATATGAGACAGTAGTAGGTGTCAGCACTGCACCCTATGTGCAGCACTGTACGGATCACACCTCCCGAAACATTGACAGGTGTCCACATTGACAGCCCCATGCCAAGACGGCTGTGTGCTTGCAGTCACACGTCACAGGTGAGAGGTTACATTGCACGTGCCAGGTGGCAGACGTACATAGTGGGAGCTGGCATGTGTGTGCATGTGTCTCCTGTTCAGGATCCACCAGATGGGCGCTGACTCTGTACTGACCATTGGACACAGCATGTTCCGTGGAAGGCTTGTGTGTGTGGGATGGTGGCACTTGATGTGCCTCCGTTGGGTGGGGGGCCATGCACAGGGCGGGTACGTCGATGATTGCGCATTGTTGGTCACGGTGGGTGCACCCACTAAGATGTGTTGCCATGTGTTCAATTCCTATGTCCGCATGATGATGGACTGTAGATGTGGGCAGACTACACATTGGTCGATGTGCTGTCTATATGCATGTGCCTTCACACCAGGCACAGCTGCCCCTGCACATGTGACCCCTGCTGGACTCGCTGCTGGGTCTGTGGAGCTGATGCACCTTCTGTGCGTGGGGCGGACAGCTCTCCTCACTTCCCTCATTGCGCATGTCATGACTTTGCCGCAGGTGACATGGATCATGGAGGGCCCACATGTACGCGTGGGTAGGCTACACATGATTGTTCACTGGTCGCCACCCCCAGTCAGTGTTTCGAATGGGAAGGTTGTCGTGCTGGTGGTATGTTCGATGTGGCGGATGGGCGGGCCTAGGTGCGGGCTTACATTCCGGACATGGGGGTAGTTGGATTGGCGACTAGTTGCAGTACACACGGGACACGTCTCTTCCTTTCCACATCTGGGTCATCCCTTGTACTCACTGACAGTGATACAGTCATCTTCGCCCCAGCCCTCATGTCCTCCCCTCGCTCCCCCAATATGCATGTGCACCTGCGAGGCTAGCGCTTGCACAGGCAGCCCCAAGCTCGCACCAGAGAGGGCAAGGAGTGTATGTGTGGGTCCAGTTGCACGAGTGGGCTGTCTCAGGGTATGATGTGTTGCGGGACGCCGTCCACCTGCGTGGTGCCCCAAATGGAGACCCGGCCTGCATGGACTATGCATCACAGTCTTCGCCTTCCGGATCCGCCACCTGCGACACCCAGTGGCTGTGGCTGCCCTTGCGGCCATGCCGCATCCGTCTGTGACTGATGGCCCACACATTCACTCTTTGGCCTCTCTGGGGAGGGCTCGGGGTGGTGGCGCACGCGCTTGCACTTAGTCGCAATGGCATGTGGCGTGGTTGGTATAATGGGCAATGGATGGGATGGTGCGAGCCACCTCCCGTGACGTCAGTGCTGCTCGTGCTGTGGTGCGTCCCCCTACACTTCCATTTGACTTGTGCCATGCTAGACGTTGAGGTTCTATTGCCTGCGTGATATGACCAGGAGGAGCGCGAGGAGACCTCTCACACACCATGCTCCACTGCCATCCCGTGCCCTGTATCGCCTGTGCGGATTGACTATGTTGGGGTTACACCTGGTCGACTGGGGCTGTGTGTGCCTTGTCAAGGGGCATGGCGGGCGCACAACAGGATCCAGCTTGTCCACAGAGGGTGGGCTGAGGTGCGCCTGGTACCGCTTTGTACGTGTGCCCGGCTGCTGTGCACACACGTGTTCACTCCCCCCGACAGGTGTCCTCTCACAATGCCCAGGGAAGCGGTGGTGTACTGTTCATGACCCCTCCCGACACGGCGTGCTCCAACTTGGCATGTGCGCATCTACCCGTCACACCCACCCACCTGAGCACTGCGTCCATACGACTTCACACGACACATGTGTGTCTTCCACAGTTGTGCTACTCATTTGCGTTGACATCCAATACCAGTGGACTACATGGTCATGTCACGACTGCCGTGTACTTCACATACTCTCATCCTCTCTCATTCGTACTTGTGAAATGAGTCAGCGGAGACAGTTTTGGTTTCAAACATTATATTGAGTCTTCTGTCCTCTGTGATGCAGTATAGTGGACACTACTGGCAGCGGAATACATGTTGAGGATATACTGAGCATGATTGCAAATGGGATAGGGTGTGGGGTTACATGTGATTGGCTGTTGCATGTGGGATGTGGGCTTCAGAGTTACATCTGCTTGGCCAAGGCTGTGCTAATGTACATTTACGTATAGCTGCGGAGCTGCGGACTTTGACACAGACGGTATACATGTAGCCTACCAGACCGCTTGGCATCATGGGCACAGTCCATCTCAGTTCCATGTGACAGGTTTGCTGCGGTTGTTCCTCATGCACGCGTGCATGTGTGATGACATCAGGGCATGTGCTTGCGTGCATGCAGCGGCGTGCCACTTGTTGTTGCACTGTGGTGGTTACTGGACATGTCACAGTCACTGGGGTCGTGTTGTTGTTGTATGCACTTGTCGTCCATGCAAAGGTCCTGGTATGGGATTCCCGGGGCGGGGGTGGGAGGGGTGCAGCACCCACAGACTCCAGGCGACCTATTCATGTCCACTGAGCGGTGTGTGTGTCCATGGGCGCTGGATCCATGTCGTGTCCTGGTTGTTCGTGCAGTTCCGTCCATGTGGGTGCGATACACAGACCCCATGCCACTGCCTCCCACGATGCATGCGGTGTCCCTGGATGTGATGGGGAACAGTGTGCATGTCCCGGTCATATCCGATGTCATGGCGATGTCGTTGATGGTGTGGTTACAGTTGCCGGTCGTTTGGTATGGCTGTTGTGGTGGTGACTGGCCAGTCCGTGCGGAAGCTAAGCATGGGTGCGGGGTTGGACATCATAGGTCAATCGGGGAACCTGCGTTGTGGTCCGACGAATTTACAGGTTGTCAGGTATGCGATGCCGTCCAGCAGGGCTTCCATGTCATTGGTGGTGTACATGTTTGCCAGCCAATGTAGCGGATGGTGGCTGTCAAGGTGTTGTTCGTAAGTTGTCCCTTGGAGGACCATGATGGGGCATGCTGGGTGACATTCGATGTAGCTGTTCTCGATGATCCGTCGTGTGGAGGCACAGTGGTCCCATTTCAGTGCGGGTGCGATGTTGGCCACATACGCCATGCCCCCATAGGCAGAGCAGGCCCTATCGTGTGCGTCCAGAGGGAGGAGTAGTGGTAGCAGGTCCGCCTTTAGACATGCCGGGTTGGAGAGGCATATCTCCACGGGATGCTGGTAGGGACACCTCCGACAGTAGAAGACGGGCATGACGCAGCTGAACAATGTGATGCGGTAAGTCAGTCGGTAACTTACGTTCAGCAGGGACAGGAGATCGCATCCCAATATATGTAACAGGTTGGTTTTGTACAGCTTGAGCTGTCCGGCGTAGTTGGGTAGGTGTGTTGCGGTTGCCATTTCGCAGCGGTGCGTTGTGGTGGCGTGCTCCGGCTGTGTGTGCAGTCTGCAATGTGCACGCTCCGAGGTTGCTGTGAGCTCTGTGTAGTCGTAGGGAGACAGGACTTGTGTTCTGTTGGCTTGTTTGGAGGACACGGGCCCTCATCCCACATGCTTCTCAGACAGTTCAAGGTCAGTGATGTGTGACTCCTTCCAATTAACTTGCATGTGGCCGACATGGGGGAGTGTTTTCTTCTTTCTTCCCCGTCCGTTGTGTGCTTCTGTGATATGCGCTATCTGCCCTGTGGTCGGTCTCCTCGGCATGCCTGTGTTGGTCTATTCTTGGACAATGGCTGTATTCACCGGCTTCTGTCGTAGGGCTGTGGTTTCGGAGTTGGAATGGAAGGTCATTCAGTGCTGTCTGCTCTCCCTTGTGTGGGCGGCAGGCTGCCTTTCCGCTCTGCGTTGGGCCTTGTGTGTGAATGTTATTCTTGGGCCACCTGTTGTCGGTCCCCGGGCTCTTTGGTGTTCCGTTTTATGTGTCTTGTTCATATGTGCAGGGTGGTATGGGTGTTTCAGTGTGGTACTGGCGTTCCTCTTCCCGAAGGGGCCCTGCTTCTCCTAGTTGGTGTTGCCGCCGCTGTGTGCTACGCCATGTTTGTTACACTGGGGTGTGTCCTGCTGTTGCGTGACTTCACTGACATGTGTGCGTCGGTTGTGTGGCGTTGGGTGTTGTCCGTGAATTGGGCGTTGGGGACATGTCTGTGGCAGGCCTGTCACGTGTCATGTGCGTTCGGGGTGGGGCTAATGTGTGTGCTGCTTGGTTGTGTCCCTGTGTCTGTGTGCGACGCATGCATGGCGCTGCGGTTGGCCTCTGCGTTGTGCGCATGTGTGGCGGCGTCATCGCCGCTTTGGGGCCGTGACGGGGTCGTTGGTTCCTAGTCACAGGTGGTGTGTACACATGTGTTACGCGATGTTACGATTTGGCCTGTGTGTCATATGTGGATGCAATGGTGGATGTGTAGTGTACACGCGCTGGTGGGGGGTTGTCCGCTTTTTCCACCCTTGCACTGTGTGCGCTGTTTACGTGCACTTGTTGTGTGTGTGCCTACCTGCGTCTCCGCGGTACGTTGCATCCTTGGTGGTGCATCAGCAGGAGCATGGGGAGGGCCTGCAGTGCTGGATTCATGCTTGGGGGAGCCGCTTCTTCGTTGTCCGTGCTTGGCGTCCGTGTTACCGCTTCGGTTTGTCGTACGGTATCTCTTGGCCGTGGGAGCCGTTTGTTTGCGGCATCGTAATTTATGCGCCGGGCGGGACGTGTTTTCGTCGGACGGTGTGTGTCAGTTGGGCTGCGCCGCTACGTGTACGGGCGCACTTTGATGGCGGACGGTGTTGCTGGCTTGCCGGCGGTGTTTGGCCTACTTTTCGCATCGTAATTGGGCGGGCGTGTGGACTGCTGCGTGCCGGCGGTAACTGGTGGTTTTTGCATCCGCCAGCACGGCGGTTGTGCTTCCGCCCGCCATCGTAATGGGCCCCTAAGTTCTGTGTGATCTGTGAAAAAAAGTCTATGTTAGTTTCCTGTTTTGAAAATAGAATGTGATCATTAAATTACATTTATGTTTATTGTGAATACGTTTACCTGATTTATGATTCCTTGTGCTTTTGAAGGGAGGCTTTTTGAGTTTTTGTTCTGGATTTTGTTGAGGGTTTCTGACACAGTGTTGTCTTTGCGTCTTTGTAATGTGTTTAAGGCCAGAAAGGCATTTATATAGCATTGTTGATTTTTTCCTGCTTCACTGCATTTATTTTTGCGTAATTGTGTGTAAATGTGTTTACTTTGTAGTCTTTAATTTTTCACCTTAATGTTGGTGCCCTTCTTTTGGGTTGGAGAGACGTTTTCAGTTCATCTTTTTGTTGTTGGATGGTTCTTCTCCTTCTTTAATGTGTTTTGCTTTGTAATGGTCTAAAAAGAATAATAATATGTTTTTAAATTTGCCTGCCAGTCCCTGTCCAGCACCTTCCTTGACTATGCACTTGGTGGATTTAGAATGGTAAAATTGCCTGCCCGCCATTCACTGAGTGGGCTCTTGGCAGAGTTTGAATAGTAAATATGCCCCCTAGTCACTGTTCAGCACCTTTTCTGACTAGGCACTTGGTGAGATAGAATAGTAAATCTGCCCACCAGTAACTGTCCAGCACTTTCCCTGACTATGCACTTGGTGGAGTTAGAATGGCAAATTCGTCCCTCACTTACTATCCAGCACCTTCCTCGAGTTAGCACTTGGCAGAGTTAGATTAGTAAATTTCCCCCCAGTCATTGTTCAGCACCTTCCCTAACTAGGCACTTGGCAGAGCTAGAATAGTAAATTTACCCCACCAGTCACTGTCCAGGACCTTCCCTTACCAGGCACTTGGTGGAGTTAAAATAATAAATGTACCCCTCAGTCAATGTCCAGCAGCTTTATTCTGGTTACAACTGGCGGAGTTCTAATAGTAAATTTGGCCCCTTCCTTCCCAGTCACTGTTTATCACCTTCACTGATTAGTCACTTGACAGAGTTAGAATAGTAAGGCCCGTATTATGAGTATGGCAGTCCGAAGTACCGCCGTACTTGCGGTGGCAATCCGACCACCGCCACCCGAGCAGGTCTGCCCGCCTTATTAGGAGTGCAGTAGTCGGACCGCCCCAGGACCACTGCCTCCGTTGGGATCCAGGATCTTGCGACAGTGATGCAGCAGACGGGGGCAGGAATATGCTGGCGCTGCTGATGCGGCACCGCTGAGCATATTCCAACTTTCATTTCCACTGCCCTTTTCATGGCGGTGAGCCCGCCATGAAGAGGGTGGTGGACATGCAAGTAAGGGGCCCCTGCTGCTTCTGGGCCTGGGGGTGTATACAGGGGGGCACATGCTGTGCCCTCCTGGAATTGCACCCCTGTGCCTGCATGGTGTGGCAGGCACAACATGGGGCATGCCATAGCATGCAGGAATGTGCCTGCAGGTGCAGGCACGATCTTCTATTAAGGCTCTCCTATGAGTCTTAAGCAGCCGCAGCCGTGAGACTTTTGCAGCACTGCCGGCCCGCCATGGATTAAAGTCATAATCCAGAAGGCGGGTGCACAATGGGCTTAGCGGTCCTCCTGTTGGTGCAGCGGTGAGGGGCCCACAGGAGGACCGCCAAACACGTAATCAGGCCCTATATCTGCACCCCCTTCACTGTCCAGCACCTTCTCTGAGGAGGCACTTGGTGGAGTTAGATTAGTAAAACTGCCCTAAGTCATTGTCCAGCACCTTCCCTGAGTGGGCACTTGGCAGAGTTATTATAGTAAATCTGCCTCTTAGTCGCTGTCCAGCACCTTCCTGGCTAGACACTTGGTGAATTTGGAGTAGTAACTTTTCATCTCAGTCACTGTCCACCACCTTCCCTGACTAGCCACTTGGCAGGGTTAGAATAGCAAATCTGCCCCAAGTCACTTCCCAGCACCTTCCCTAAATTCTGCAATTTTTTAAAATTCAGTAATAAAAATAAAAGCTTAACTCTGCCACTACCTTACATCTACACCAAATGTGTTATGGTTGGCAAAAGGACTTGATGTGGGAAAAAAATTACTCTGCAGAATAAATGTCTGAAAATGTTAAAAAACAATATTTATTCAATTTCAATGCTTTTCATATAATATGGCATTTTTACACATATATTTGGTGTTAATTAAACGAACAATGACAAATAGATAGCATTGTTTCAAACAGACTAACATAGAAATTATTTTCCTCTCTCCCGTGCATGTGGTCACTTCAGAAAACAGTGTATCATTAAATACTAAATGGTGAATGCCTGTTTCTTATTTTGTTTTAAGGGTTAACCATAATTTTCTGTAAAATAACTGTTGCAATCTGCATTTTTTCTGTGAACAAAAACGTGACTACACTTATAATTATTTTGTCCGTGATTTTTGTCGTGTTGTTGACCTTCTTCAGAGTATTTGTCTGCATCTTGGTTTGGAACAAAGTCATAGGTTGTATAGTAATGTGAGTTTATATTTTGTGTTATATTACAATAATGTTAAAAACATTTGGTAGTGTTTGATTGTAGTACCTACACATGCGCGACACAACTTTACTTGTTATTTAAAAATGTTAGGTAATATATAATAGGGTACACTCTAATCAAATTGGCTTTACAAATATCATTTTAATTATTTGTTTCTTACTTATCTGTATTTTTTTAAAATTTGTGTTTTAAAGGTTTGCGTGGAAAATGTGGGCCTGGTAATGGTTATTTTAATGTTATCCTACATATGCTCGTGGTAAAAGTATGTGTGGTAAAGACGTGCGTTGTAAAGGTATGTGCATTGTAAAGACTGCGTGGTATAGGCATGTGTAATAAAGGCTTGTGTTGTGGAGTCATACAACCCTCCTGGTGTGTAATTCTCCCTTAAAACTTGCAGTTGATAATTGTGAATAAATATGCATACCTGTTTCTAGTATACTGATCCTGACTACTTTATGCTAGGAGAAACTTGCCCAAATGATAAAATCCATTGGGATGCTCACTTTCTCGAATAATGCCCACCATTTCCATTAAACTTCCTGGAACATCTTTTCACTGTCCATACAAATCATAAATTATAGCTACTGGTGTGTCCGTTTGTTTGGGTCCAGACAAATATTAGTTTTGGGGTATTCCAACAAAAAATCAATGCCCAAATATTTTCTCATCATATTTCTGTGGTTAGACTATTGCGGCTACAAAAATATTGTGGACAAAAATATTAACAGCTAAGTATATCATGTTTTTTACATTGTACAATATCAACGTTTACTATGTTTCTTTATTTTATTGTATTATCATTGATTTCATTATTTCTGTTATTGTGGAAAAAAAAATAGATTATTTTTTAAAATATTAAACTAATGAATGTTTTTTAGCAGATTGTTGGGTTTTTGGAGGATGGATCTGTTTTAACTTGTATATTAATGGTAATTGATTAATATGCTATTTATTTACTTTTTGAATCACCATTTGGCTGTTTACGTTTTTAACACACTTTGTAAATTATATAATGCATTTTAATTTTGGGTTGTGGTGTTTATAAATACACTTTAATTTTGAGTTGTGGGGTTTATTGTGGGATTGGATTTGAAGTGTTTAAAATAATATATATATATATATATCTCTCTAAAAAAGTTGCTTTGAAGCTTGAGGATGCACTCGAACTGCAGTTTGACTAAAAGTCTTTATTCTCTTAAAACAGCATATGTAAATCGATAGTTCATACGGCCTGACGCGTTTCGGAGATATTCCTCCTTCCTCATAGGCACAGCTCGAGGGTTCACGCCAAATACAGCCACATCTGATTTTAATTGGTTTCCCTCCAATGGGCTCCTCCGACGCTCATCCCGCGTTGTATGCTGGGACTCGTAGTGCGCTGATGTGGCAGAAATCTCTTCCCATATGGGCACTATGTCACTTTGAGCTGTCAAACATTCACAGCCCTCCAATGGGCCTCAAGATGCATCTTCTGTTTAAATTCCGCTGAACTGCTGTTCCACTCATCGGATCCGGCATAATTCCGATCCCGTGGCCCCTTACGATTTTAGGGTGGTGCAATCCTCCACGGCCGAGCCGCCGTGAATAAATCTCTAAAAAAGTTGCTCTGACGCTTGAGGACGCACTCGAACCTCAGTTTGACTAAAAGTCTTTATTCTCTTAAAACAGCATATGCAAATCGATAGTTCATACGGCCTGACGCGTTTCGGAGATATTCCTCCTTCCTCATAGGCACAGCTCGAGGGTTCACGCAAAATACAGCCACATCTGATTTTAATTGGTTTCCCTCCAATGGGCTACTCCGACACTCATCCCGCGTTGTATGCTGGGACTCGTAGTGCGCTGATGTGGCAGAAATCTCTTCCCATATGGGCGCTATGTCACCTTGAGCTGTCAAACATTCACAGCCCTCCAATGTGCCTCAAGATGCATCTTCTGTTTAAAATCCGCTGAACTGCTGTTCCACTCATCAGATCTGGAATAATTCCGATCCCGTGGCCCCTTACGATTTTAGAGTGGTGCAATCCTCCACAGCCGAGCCGCCGTGAATAAATCTCTAAAAAAGTTGCTCTGAAGCTTGAGGACGCACTCGAAATGCAGTTTGACTAAAAGTCTTTATTCTCTTAAAACAGCATATGCAAATCGATAGTTCATACGGCCTGACGCGTTTCGGAGATATTCCTCCTTACTCATAGGCACAGCTCGAGGGTTCACGCCAAATACAGCCACATCTGATTTTAATTAGTTTTCCTCCAATGGGCTACTCCGACGCTCATCCCGCGTTGTATGCTGGGACTCGTAGTGCGCTGATGTGGCAGAAATCTCTTCCCATATGGGCGCTATGTCACCTTGAGCTGTCAAACATTCATAGCCCTCCAATGGGCCTCAAGATGCATCTTCTGTTTAAAATCTGCTGAACTGCTGTTCCACTCATCGGATCCGGCATAATTCCGATCCCGTGGCCCCTTACGAGCTCCTGCTCCTTGATCACGGGTAGTGGCTTGTTCGTATGCAGATGCGTAGGGAGGCAGTCTCTTAATTGGCAATTATATCGCCCTCCAATGGGCTCCTCTGTCGCTTTGCTTCCAGGGACTTGCAGTCTCCAATTAAGAGATCAAGGAGCAGGAGCTCCGAAACGCGTTGGGTGAGGCGATGAAATATCCTGATGTGTTCGCTGATTGCTGAATAAAGACTCTGCTGCGAAGGCTGGAGTCTCAGTTACACAGTGATTTAAAAACACGGTTCCCAATCCTTTCACCGTCCCCAACCTCCTGCTCCATAAGCCGCTGTCACTACAACAGTAGCAGATCCGCAATGCGGCGGTGCATCTCACGACCTGGACTTGGCCGTAATATCTGAAAGAAAGAGTTGCCCCACATTTGAGACGCACTCCCAGGAGGTCAACAAGCCCAGGGACAGCTTCGTGGTTACCGCTGCTCCGACGCGTTTCGGCCCAACGCCCTTCATCAAAGGAGTGCTAAACCAAAGATCACCAGCAAACATGAATTCCAGTATCTTCCCTTTATTTATGCAAAAATCGGGCTCAGGTGAGTAAAATGGCATTCTGGGACTGGAAGTCCTTAAAGTAATTCAACTGAAAAATATTTTATATGTTAATTTAATTTTAAATTATAAAATTATTTGTGTATATTTCTTAGAATTTTTTATTATGTGTTATAGGTGGTATGTGACAGTGGGGTTTGAGTGTATGGTGCAATTTCTAAAGTTAAATGTATGAAATTTGTAATGTTTTACATAGTTATTTATTTGTATATAATTTTACAATTATTTAATTTAATTTTTGTCATTTGGGGATTTTGGGAGATTCAGTGGGTAGTTTTCTTGTTAAAATATATATTAAATTATATTATTTGATTAATCTATTATTTGTTATTTTTATATTAATATATATACGCTTTATTTTAAAATATTATTTATTAAATTTGCATTATGACTTGTGTGGTATATTTGGGTACTGGATGGGCAGTGCTTTTTTAAGTACTAAGGGGCTCATTATGATATCGACGGCCGATATCGTGGCAGGCAGAAGACCGCTCAAAAAGCAGTTGGACCACTGAATTAGGATGCGACCGCCGTGCTGGTCGGAAAAGTGCTCTTTAACATGGCGGCTTGTGCTGCGGCCCAGGAAAAGGGCTGCAGCACAAGCCGTTGTGTAAAAGAGCACTTTGTACACATTCATGCACTGTGTGCCATGCACCATGAGGTGCATGGTACATGGTGCATGGATGTGCATGGGGGCACTACATGTGCCCCCAGGCCACTTTGCAGGGGCCCACGAGGGACGGGGCCCTGTTTCGGGCGCCCAAAGTCAGTTTCCGGCAGCCTTTTTATGGTAGTTGGACCTCTATGAAAAGGCTGTCAGAAAGGGACATCATAATCCCGACGGCAGTTCCTGTCTCCGCACTGCCACCATTCAAGGGATATGATTCTGACTGCCGCCCCATCGGATGTCCGATCGCAGCGGAGGCAGCAGTCCGTCCCCCAACAGTAAAGGGTCTGACCACCAGCATTGTAATACAGCAGTCGGACCAAAGGGCTGTCTGTCGGTGGGACCACCACCAATGGCCTGTCGGTGGCGTTCCCACCGGCATTGAAATGAGGCCCTAAATTACAATTGATTGAGAAATAAATTATGAGATATTTAACACTAAATATTGGTTTGGTTCTGACAATTCTTCAATATTATAACAGATTGTATTACTTTCCCTTTAGGTTTCCTTTAGGTGTTTATGTTTTATAGGGTGGGGGGTTGAGAGTTAATGTTTATTTTAAAATAGATTTAATTACAATTGTGGTAGGTTTGTACAATATTTCGAACTGTTTTATTGAGATTTCCTATTTTAAGATATTTAATTGAAATACAGTTTTGAAGTATTTTGTTTAAATTTCTTTAAAAAAAAAAATAATATCTAGTACTGGAGTGTAGTGACCACATCACCTCCTTCTCCAAAGTTTGTTGGACTGGAGTTAGACTAGTAAATGTGGCACATTCGCCCTAATGTATGCACTCTCTGCAATGAAATAAACGTGCCTTGAGGCCGGGTACCACGTCTCCGCTCCTGCTCTCCTGCCTCCGACTCCAGGAACAGGAAGCAGGCAGCCAGGTTCCCTCCCCTAAGCCAATCACAATGCTGCAATGCAGCATTGTGATTGGTCTGAGTGCCGTGACAGGGCCGACCAAACAGTCATTGCGCACTTACGCGTGGGTAAACCACTTCTCCCCTGCTCCGAGAGCAGAGCAGCCACACCCACCCACCCGCCCGCAAAGCAGAAGGACATGAAGCATAAAATGATAATAACTCTAAGTTATAATCATTTTATGTTTCTACTTGGCACTGCTTAAAAGCAGTGGGGCGACACTCCTCTGCCATAACGGAGGAGCCGCCACTGTTGGAATATTACTGAATTGCATTTTTAAAACAGCATGCATATGTTCATAATGGATTATGATCCTATATTTAAAATTCCCTGTTTCAAGCAAATAATTAATCACATCTCCTTTGCTTCGCACATTTAGCCCGAAATCTCAGACATGATTTGTTATGATTTCTGACAGTTACTTGGTTTTGGAAACAGCCCAGATAAGGCCAGTTTTTCTCTGTGCGTGCCTCATTGTGAAACTAGTATTAAGAGGTTTAAAACGTTTCTTCCAACTTCACTTTTCATAAGCAGTTGAAAACTTGCATAATTTCATCTTTGAAACAGCCCAGTCATGTTTTTTATTTTTGAGAGATTACTGACGTTCTTGGGGAAGCGAGTCTGAGACGTTCAGCAAGCACCACATTGTACCTAACTGTTCTGGGGGCTCGTTGGACCAACGCCCGGAGATGGTTTAAGTCAGGGGCAAAACGGACAATTGCCCGGGGCCCCAGCTTCCAAGGGGCACCCTGGTAAAGTGAATGAGACATTTGAAATTCCTTCCATAATAACCTTGTTCAGACAACCCAGCTTCTTTTTTCAATTTGAAAGCAGAGCGCTTAACAGAAATGGAGGCACAGCATACCCACAGTGTGTGGAATGTTTCAGAATGCGTCTAATCATAGGAAATAGTACTAGAAGAAGATTCTTCTAGTACAAATTCAATGCTAGACAGTAAGCACACATCTCTGCACCATGGTGCAAAGGTTGCGTGTGGCGTTATACATCCTTTAAAATGCACTAGTGCAACGGATAACAGCAGAATCAGGTCATTTTTAATAAAAAGCTGTCCCTTAATGTGTGTGCCTGGCCGGCACAGCCTTAACCCTCACGCTCTCAGGCAGTTCTGTGACAATTAATTTGAAAAATAATCTTTCTATATGATTTCTCTCTCCTTACTTCACCTCACGTCTTCTACCTTAAACATTTTGTCTAGTGCCTCTTTCTCTCTGCTTCTCTATGTACCTCCCTTCTTTCTATCTCAATTCTCTCTACCTCACCTCTTTATACCTCAGTTCCCTCTCAATATACCAAATATGCCTCACTCGACGTCATCTACCTCTACGTTTCTCTCCTGACCTTGCCCCTCTCTTTATCACTGTCTGTGCCTAAATCTATATCGCTCTTGATCCCCTCTCTCTCCCTCAACTCCCTCTACCTCATCCCTCTCCCTGTACCTCACTGCTCTTTTTCCAACTAGCCTCATTTTATCTCACCTCCATCTACTTCATTTCTCACACAAATTAATTTCTATCTTTTCCACGTCTCTCTGTCTCTCTGCCCATGTCTTTACTACCTTACCTCTCTCTAATTCTCTAACAGTCCTTTCTGCATCTTACCAATTCCCCAACCTCTCTATCTCATTTATCTCTCTACCTCACATCTCCTGCGCTACCTCACATCTTCCTGTCCTACTGCTTTTTCTCTCACTATTTAACCTCTCAATTTACTTCACCATTAGTTCACTCCCTTACCTTCCACTTCCCCCTTCTCTCTTTTAACTCTGTTCCCTTTCCTTCTCATCTCTAAATACCTTAGTAATTTCTGGCCACCTCTATTTCCCTACCTCTACCCATTTTATTCTGTAATCTCCTCTCTCTCTCTCTCTCTCTCTCTCTCTCTCACACACACACACACACACACACACACACACACACACAAACATATAACTTTCTCTTGAACCCCTACATTTCAAGGAACCACCTCCACATCAACTATCTCTCTCAACCTCTTCCATTATAACCCCAAAGCTCTCTACTCACTCCCAATCTTACCCCTTTCTACCTCTCTTTACCTTTCCTTCTGGCTACCTCAGTTTTCTTTATTTACTTTACATCTCTCCCTACCTCATATATCTTTCTACATCATCTCTGTCACTTGCCCCTTCGTCCTCTACTCCACTTCTTTCACTATACTGTTACCCATATGCCTCTGTCAATCTCCTGTATCATGCCCCATCCTCTTACTCAGCAGGGTCACAGGTATATGTCTCACTAGAGAAGTGCACACACATAAATAGAAGAGGGACAAGGTAGGGGAGGAAGAATTAAGAGAAAGGTATTCTATTTTTGCTGATGGAATGGTGAAGATCTTCACAGCAGCTCTTTGATTTTCACTGCTGCAGCATAAATGCCAATAGTGAAGGGGGTATATTTGTGGTTACAAATATTCAGCATGTAAAGTTACAATTTCAAGGACTGTGGGGCACATGCATCAAGATAAGGAATTGCGATTCCTTAATAGCGATTTTTAAGGAATCGCTATTTAGGAGTCGCAATTCCTTATGCATGTAGGAATCGCAAAATAAATTGCGATTCCTACACATTCCCTAATAGCGAATCGCAAATTGCGATTCGCTATTAGGGAATGCATTCCCATTCATTCCTATGGGTCTACTGGCCCATAAGAATGAATGGGAAAGCATTCGCAATTTGCGATTACCAAATAGGTAATCGCAAATTGTGAATGCAATTGCAAGGGTGCTAGGGGGCCTAAGGCCCCCCTGATGCGCCCCTAAAAAAGGTAAGTATGCACATGTGGTGCACACACATGCCCTAAGGGCATGTGTGTGCGCCACATGGCACTTTGAAAAATGCAATTTGGTGCATTTTTCTAAGGATTTGCAAATTATGGTAATTTGCAAATCCTTAATGCAAAGTCGCATTTTTTAAATGCTTCATGCATTGCATTTAGGGAATCGCAAATTGCGATTCCCTAAATGCATTTGCAAAATAGGTCATCGCAAAAATTGCGATTACCTATTTTGCGAATGCATTGAGGTTTGATGCATCGGAAATGGTCTTTTACTGGTCGCAACTGGTAAAAAGCTTGATGCATGTGCCCCTATGTGCACTAATTGCACTATGGATTTTAATTTAATATTATGAGGAAGTCTACCAAATCTGACATGTAACCCTTGGCATGATGTTCCTAAAATGGGGGTGATAAACTGGTTGGACCCTCAATTTCTTATAAACGTTGTTGTTGCAAATTAAAAGAAATTTAGATCCAAAGGCAAAAATAAATGGCTTTATCAAATCTTGTCCAAGATTTCTTTTGTTGCTATTTGGGTGGTGGATACCAGGCAGCATGAGCTTTCGGTTGTTTCTGTCTGTCCTCGTTTTTGAAGGTTTAACATTTAATACAATATTTTTCGACATCATGACAGTGTAAGTGAACTGAAAATAGGCAATAAATTTAAGGTTGTTCAGAACAGGGGGCCCCAAAATATATATTGCCTGGGGCCCCACAAATCCTTGAGATGTCACTGCCAATGCCTCTACTGCAGGGGCTTGTGTTTGACACCATGACCACAGGCTTCAATCCCGCAGGATCCACGAATTACATTGCTCGCGCTGCAACGCCAAATCGGCGATGCAGCGCGCAATGTAATTCGTTTTATTTATTTATTTATTCACTCAACTCCGTTCGGCTGTCTGCCGGAGTTTACTACCCCCCACCCTGCCCCTCCCCCACCCTGCCCCACCGCCCCGCAGCACTCCCTCGAGGAGCCGCCACTGTAAGACAGCAAGCACCTACCCATTCACCGGAAACTCACCAGCAGGAAGAGAAGCGGATGTTGTGTTCCGGGAGCTTGTCTTCTGGGGTTACTTCTGCTCCCAGTACATCTGCCTATTAATAAACCTTCTCCATTGCAAGTGTTATTTTTAGAACCAATGCTCTAACACTCTTCCTAAAAAGGTATGAGGGGGAAGTTACAAAGAAGTAGGGGTATGTTGATGTCCTAGAGTAATCGTTGTGTGACAGAATATTGAGGAGAAAAATATTGTGTGACAAAAATATTGTTGCAAAATATAGAGGACTAAAATATTGAGAAGGTAAGGGCAAATAGCTATGCGTTGATTTACTAATCCTAACTCCACATCTATGTACCTTAAAGATATGTATATGGTCAAGGTACACATATGTGAAGTTAAGTATAGTGAAACTTTGCTTACCAATACAAATTTACCTTCATGAATTTTTTGCGGTCAATATTTCTGCAACTATGTTTCTGTCACATAATATTTTTTCTTCGAAATTCTGATGAAACACCATGAAGGGGCAGTACAAAAATCAAAGGAAGGATCAGAAGAAATCAGATTGTTGGAATAAAGATTTCACTTCAATTGTAGCAGGAAAACTGAGCGAGCAAAAGCAGCAACGGCTGCCCCTAGGGGGAGCCAGGACATTGACCCACTGCCTCCCTCTGCAATACCGCTTGGCATATTACAACTTTTAAATGAAAGAAAACAATCTCACAGATCGTTTGTTTGCATGTAAAAGCTCTAATATTACCTTGCCAGCAGAAGAGCGTTCCACTAGCTGTATTGCGCATGTGTCAGGAGGCTGTTACAGCCCGGCCTCACATATATCAGTGGTGGCTGGCTTGTGTCAAGGGTCGTGGGGCACAAAAAAAAAAATTCACTTACCTTGCAGCGCGACGTCCTCCTCCCTCGGGTGTCTTCCAGGAAGCTCCTGATGCAGGAAACTGCACTACCCAATCCTGGCACTGCTTTCACAGCATGAAAGCAGCACCAGGAGTGGATAGAGCAGGCTCTCCCAGCACTCCTAAGAGCACAGGAGGCCTGCACTTTCTCAAACCCAGCTGTCTAAGACAGCTAGGCTAGAGAACTTTAAAATACCCATGTCTGGCTGGCTGGCCCGAGACGGCCGGCCAAAGAGACATGCGCATTTTAAAGTGCACAGATCCATGCTGCTGCCACTCGGCAGTGATGGCCCTGCCCTTCCTGACACTTAGTTCAGGATGGGTGGCTGAAAAATAAAGCGGTAATAAATAAAAGTTTTTACTGTTTTATTTTTCAACTCTGGGGCTTGTGGGTCGACGCTCCTCCGCTCAAATGGAGGAGCAGCCCCTGACACATACACAAAACTTATCTGACATGCTGCACTAGTGTCGCACAGTGCAGCATGTCAGAAAATTGAGCTTCAGGGCTTGTAAATCACATATCCTCTTGCCCAATCAGAAGCTGGTATAGAGAAAAAGACCTACCTCTGCACCTTCAACCCTATTCCAGCTTCTGATTGGGTGGAAGCTTTTTGGTGTGCCTCTGACTGCTGCAGACAGACAGCAGTCAAATCGTCGGCTGCCCAGGTAAGTTTTTGTGTTTAAAAGTGTGTGTGTGTGTATCTATGTGTGATTGTCTTTGTGTGCATACCTGCAACTGTGTGTATGCATGCCTGCCTATGTGTGACGCGAAGGTCTGGCCCCTGGGTTGGCAAGCTAGGCCCGAGGAAGAGTGCTGGATAGTGCTTTCAGGCCCATCACCTTAATAATTCACCAGCCGTCACTGAGCAAAAGCCCAGCCATGTTACTCTGCTCCTGCATATGCACACTCTTTAACTTCCTGGGTGCCATTCACAAAGCTTTAGCTATGAGTAATTGTGTTTTACTCCTGGCTTAAGTGTGAGTTACAGCTGAATATCTAGGCTGGCTCACAGAGCATTACATCCTCATCTGTCATCCCATCCCATTCCTTATCAATGAGCAGCTCGTCTGCTCCTGCAGAAACGTATTACCTAGCAAAGGTCAAAGACTTCCCCCAATATGGCGCTGCCTACCCGGCAGCATCACCACGACAGCCTGTTATTTTTCTTCTGTGCTGCAGTCATGATTTCCTAGCAAGGTTGGGTAAGTGGTTCGAACACCTGCTTTCCGTTGACCTTAAGTTTGTTTCCGCTAAGGCTCTTTTTTTGGTAGCCATTACTTCTGGTCGGCAGGTTGGTGAGCTTGGGGCTTTGCTGGCTTCTCCCCCTTTCTTACGTTTTTGCCCAGATAAGGTGATTTTGCGTCCTAGTCAGTTTTTTCTGCCCAAGGTCTTGTCTAACTTCCACTGTTATGAGGATATTGTCTTCATTATCTGGATGTGCTGCGAACCCTTCGCATCTACCTGGATTGTACCCATGATTTGCGAAGGTGGATTCCTTATTTGTTACCTACGGTCTCTCTGGGATGGGTCTCAAGCCTTCCTTGTCACTTTGACTTGATGGGTGAAGTGTGCAGTTCTTTTGTCCTGCGTGGCTGCTCGTTGTCCTCTTCCTTCTTCTGTCCAGGGGCATTCCACTCGGGGAGTTTCCTCATCCTGGGCCATGTTAAGGGTGCCTCATTACGTGATATTTGTAAAGCTGCTACATGGGCCTTCACCCACCCTTTTTTTCCCATTACCCTCTTCATTTGGGGATGACAGCTTCTGCTGCTTTTGGCATTCATATTTTGTCTGCTTTACATGATTTGTTATTTGTACTGTTTTTCATTTGTCATTAAATTGACCTGTCGGTTTTTGCTGCACCTTCTGGTCTTTGTTTTTCAATCACCATGCACTTGGGTTTGCACTCATCGATAAGGAATGGGACGGGAAGACTGATGAGGAGGTAATGCCCGGTTACTCACCTGTAATCTTCATTACTCCAAGTCCTGGTCTTCCCGTTCCATTCCTGAGCCCATACCTCCCTCCCTGTTTCTGGTGATTGTTTTGTGTTTGTCTTCTCTCGAGTTTCTTTGGTATTCTCAGGCTGTCATGGTGATGCACTTCCCCCTTTATGCATGTCGGGTAGGCAGCGCCATATTGGGGGAAGTGTTTGACCGTTGCTAGATAATAGGTTTCTGCAGGAGCAGACAAGCTGCTCATTGATAAGGAATGGAAAGGGAAGACCAGGGCTCGGAGTAATGAAGATTACCGGTGAGTAACTGGGCATTTTCAGTGATTAGGTATTGTCTTACCCCAGGCTCAGGTGTGACATACTCATGAATTTCCTGGAGCAAGACCTATTTATTAATTGTTTCTGTGAGTAGCTTACTGTCAGAGACTACTCAATGAAAATTCATGATAATTTATGACCAGAGTACATATTTGACTTTTCATGGTTAAGTAACTTTTCTTTACTCCTGCCTTTCAGAGCAACATGTGCTTGAAGAGCTAGAAAAAGAAAATATTCTTGTGTACACTCCATCACGCGAGGTGAATGGCAAGAGGGTCGTCTGCTATGATGATCGCTACATCGTCAAGGTTGCCTTTGGGGTAGATGGCATCATTGTCTCCAATGACAAATACCGTGACCTGCAGACTGAGAACGACGAATGGAAAAGGTTCATTGACCAAAGACTCCTGATGTACTCCTTTGTCAATGACAGGTGAGTCTCTTTATGGGCGTACCATTGCTGCCTTCCATTCAGTCAATATTGTCAATTTCCATTTAGTTTCAGGTAAAATTCATTGGGTTCAATTGGTATATCACCTTTAGAGAATGCATGTTTAGTTCTCAGTAAAGGCTGCTGAGAAAAGGTGTCCGGCACAAACTCATTGTCACCACAACACAGACTGCACACAAACACATAAACACACAACCCACAATTCACACAATATACCATGCCATACACAGAAAGGGGCTTGTAGTCATCCCTCTTCAGCCATTGGCTTGTTTAAGTAAGCTCCCTTCAGATGTTTTCTTCATGGGCTCTCTCTCCATCAGGGTTTGGGTCAGCCCACAGCATGTTGGTGCTAGTTATATTAACATTTGTCAGATGACTGCTGTGGTAGACAAGTAAACAAAACAAAAAATAGTTCCAGTTTAAAGCCCCTTATGGAATGCCATATTTGGTAATGCGATTGAGGCAAAAATCCCCCCTCCCCCCCCTCCGCAGTGCGGGCATTGAATGGAGTTCAAAACCAGGCGGGGATCACATCCACAGAGTGATGATTAGAAGCTGTTTCCATTCAGTTACACCGTATGATAATCTGCAGCTCTATTTATTTACCGTTTTTATGAGCAAGTCTTTTGTTGTAACCCTAGATTTTATCCTTCCAAACAAATTGTTGAAGAAACCTCTTAACATAACATAACATTACATAATATAACATAACATGTGTATTTGTAAAGCGCACTTTTTCCCGTAGGCATCTTGGCGCTCTATAACAGACGTGAATTGTTACTCAACTCAATGGTACTCTTCCCGTTGAGACATATGTGTTTGGAGATCAAGACTGGGCCAGATGTACTAACCTCTTGGTCGCAAAAAGTTGTTGCAAACTACACATTGTCATTTTGCGACCAGTATTTTATTTTGCAAGATGGCATACGTACAAATTGATCGGTTCTCCAAATAAGGAATCGCACCTGGCATAGAAAAAACATGTCTAATTAAGCCTCATGGTCCACTGTGAGGTTTTTCCAATCATCGCCCTGTCCCATAGTAAATCTACACAAGTGATTTTTGTTTAGAGTTTTGCTTTGGCTTTGACTAAATTTTTCCTTCAAATATTTAAGTTTGGATTTCAATTTTAGATCAATTTATTCTCTGCATTAGCAGTCTCTGTAAAGAGCTCTGACAAAAGTCTAATAAATATTCACTGAAACAAATACGCTTAGATTCTGATATTTGTGCCTTGGTACTGTCATCATGTACTAGGGACTGTTCAATGTCAGTGGGTTCTTCCATAATTTGACAGGGATCGGACTAATGATACTGGATGCTGCCGCTAATATCAAGGAGATTCCAGCATGTGCCTGGAGGCTGCCCAATGTACCTAATTGCTTCAAATGACACCACGGCCCTGCCATCACAAGTGAGTTCTATTGGTGTGAACAATATCAGGATAATGATGTCACAAGCAAGGAGGCTACTCAGTGTGCCTTGTTTTGCTTCGAGCATTCACAGTTTCTAGTTAGTCTCCATTTGTATTCAGTATTTGTAAAGCGCACAGCTCATCCTCAGAGGGATATCCCGGAGCTAGACTGAGTCAATTACTGGCTCTGAATAAGACCTAAAGTAGATATAGCCATGTCTTCAATTTTTTCCTAAATGTCAACAGGTCTGTCACAATCCGCAGATCCCGAGGGAGCCTATTCCAATGAGTGGAGGCTAAGACGTTGAAAGAGCATCCACCCATCTGGGATTTCTTTATTTTTTTACAAGATATCAAGGCCTTACTGGCTGCTCTGAGATTCTGTTTAGGTTTGTAAAAGTTGACTTTGTTTAGCAATAGCATAGGGCCATTCCTGTAAAGAGCTCCATGCGTGTGGCACAGTAAATTAAAGATGGCTCATTTGCGGACTGGTAACCAATGAATCTGGTCAAGGCAGGCAGATGCTGAGCTCCATTTACCTTCATTACAAATAAGCTTGGCAGCTGTATTTTGAACAGTTTGGAGCCTTGAGAACAAATAATCAACCATGCCAACATTCAATGCATTTCCACAGTCAATCCTACTCAGGATTAAAGCTTAGATTATGTTTCTTCTCCAAGCTACTGGGATCTATCAGAAAAATTTCCGGGGGTTGCGTAGCAGCCCGAATCAAGTTCCTTGAACCCTGGTTACTTGTTCTTGTAGGGACAGAGAATTATCGATGGGAAAGCCCACATTTTTAACCACCTTTTTGAGTGTAGGTGTGGGGCCTAACATAGTTGGCCACCATGAATCATTCCAGAATTTTTCTGCACCTCCAAACAACAACATTTCTGATTTATCTGCATTTAGTTTCAAACAGTGGATATGCAAGCACTCTGCTACCTCAGAAAGGCACTCAACTAGATTATCCCTTATTTCATCACACTTATCATCAATAGAGATAATTAGTTGAGTGTCATTGGCATACATGATGTTTTCAAATACTCTTTGTTCATAATGTTATCCAATGGTGCCAGATAGAAATTGAACAATGTGGGGCTTAACAAAGCACCCCGAGGGACTCTACAGTGAAGATCTTTGGGGCTTGATTTAAAAGGTGACAACTGCACCGATTGCGATCTATTACTTAAAAAGGAATAGAACCAATGCAAGGTGGCTGAATGTAGACCAATTTCATGCAACCTTCGAAGTAAGTGATGGTGAGACACAGTTTCGAAAGGCTGCTGATAGGTCTAATAATAGTAATACTGCTGATTTTCCTTGATCTACTAATGACCTAATACTGTCAGTCACTGCAGGTAAGGTGGTTTCGGTGCTATTCTTTGCCCTGAATCCTGTTTCAGCTGGATCCAGGATATTGTTGTTCTCTAAATATTGAGTTAATTGAGAATTTAACTAAGCGCTCCAGTGCCTTAGCCAAATAAGGTGTCAATGAAATGGTCTGATAGTTGGAGAAAGTGGAAACATCATAGATGGCTCTAACTCTGATATACAGAAGGACTGTGGGGACTAATGAGATGAAAGTAGGAGCCTGTTGCTGGTTAAAAAAGATGCACAGTATTTTGACCCTCCCTCTTCTGTGCTCTAACCTCTAGGAAACTTACAGTCTCATACCTCAGCTACTGAAGGGACTAAGACGTTTGAGGCATTTGTGTTCATCTTCTTTTTTACTGTCCGATTATTCTCTGGTCGCAAATAAAGTATTGTCCTCTTTAAAGAAAGAACACTGTCTGGACATTGAACCTTATGCACAAAGCTGTATTGTGGTTGGAAAACCTGGGTTAGCAAAACCACAGGGATTTCTCATTTGGTAATGCAATTGCAAGACGAAGGTCTGCTCTACCGTGCAACATTCCAACCCTCGATTCACAGTCAATCACTTATTAATATTCATTGAGCAGCTCCATTTGCAACACCCTGTGAATGGGCAAACTAGAATCCAGTTCAACCTATTAGTCCATAGGTCACATTGCAACTTGTGCACCTTTTGCAAACCAGATTAAATCCAATTTGCACATCCTGTTTTATGAATGGGTGTTTGTACATCATGCACATTGATCGTTATCATGAATGGTTACTGTAGCACCTAAACTAAAACCTATACCACCTGCAAGAGTAAGCACTGACTACTCCCTACCTATCCTTGGTGAATTCATTTTACAAAGTAGTCATGGCTATCCATTTGCAGACAACTGTACCTGAGGCTCTGTTCAATTTTGTTTTACTCCAGGCATATGTGTGAGTTACAACTGAATACCTAGGTTGGCTCACAGAGCTTTTTCAGTGAGCAGGTATTGTCTTACCCCAGGCTCAGCTGTGACATACTCATGAATCTCCTGGAGTAAGACCTATTTATTCATTGTTTCCATGAGTAGCTTACTGTCAGAGGCTACTCAATGAAAATTCATGATAATTTAGGACCAGGCAGACAGTGAATATGCAAAGAGGATATATTTGACTTTACATGGTGTGTGCAGGGAGCTGGCTTGGGTCGCGGGAGTCTTGGGGCTCCCCCGAGGCCCCCAATGAGAGTATGGTAGGGTCTCTGGGTGGGCAATAGCGCACCTATCTTCAAGTATCAGGGACCTGGATGATGGGATCCCTGGGGCCGTAATCGGCCTAGGTAGGGGGGCTGTGTGCCCCTCTTCCCCTGAAAAAAACACTGGGTCCCGGGGGATGGGGTCTTCGGGGACAAAATCGGCCAGGGGAGGGGGATTGCGTGCCCTTCTCTCCCTAAAAGAACACTGGGCCCTGGGGGATGGGGTCTCTTGACCGCAATTGGACCAGGGAGGGAGCCCACATGCCCCTGCCTCTTGAAAATCATGCCGGGCCCTGGGAGATGGGGTCCCTGAGCCTAAATCAGGCTGGTGAGAAAGGCCACATGCCCCCCTAGCCCTAAAAATCATGCCGGCCCCCCAGGGGATGGGGTCCCTGGTTCCAAAATCGTCCTGTGGAGGTGGGCCATGCACCCCCTCCCCTTTATTTAAATGAATGTGGTTCCAAGGACCTACAAATAACTTCATATTAGTCTGAGCTATTTTGGACGTTCTAATGCTATGCCCGTTTATTCTATTCACCAGTTTTATAAAGCCATGGCTACCCGAAAATCAGGCTACCCAGGGCTTGCAGAAGGGGTTGGAGTGAAGGCATAAAGAATAAAAATTAAGTAAAAAGATATGTTTTAAGTTTTTTCCTAAGAAATCATCAAATTATCCTCCATTCTGAGACTGAAAGGCAGAGCATTCCAAAGCTTGGGTGCCAAGTAGGTAAAGACCGGCCTCCGCTCATGGCTCTCTTGATTCTTGGGACAAGGAGCAACTCACAATTGTTTGCTCTCAAATCCCTTTTGATCTGATAAATACTGGGCAGTTGCCAAAGGACAGGAGGCCCTGTATTATGCTTTGCACGATGAATAATTCATAAAGCCTTAAATTGTATCCTGCAACTTATAGGCAGCCAGTGAAGAGTTTTAAGGGCTGCATCTGCAGACTGTAATTTGGGATACCCAAGAGCATCCGATCAGAAGCATTCTGAATGATCTGAAGTTTTTTAATAACTGATTTTGGACTGCCTAAATACAGAGAATTGCCGTAGTCAAGGCTCAACAAAATCAGACTCTGAACTATAGTTCTGAGTGCCTCTATCGGAAGCCATTTCAGCACCTTTCTCAAAGCTTTCAGAAGGCCAAAACACCTCACAGCCACTTTTTTTGCTTTGGAGGCCGTGGTTAACTGATTATCAAGAATCATCTATAGGCTTTTTATTTCTGACTTGGGGACTGGAGAGGATGGCCAAATAATATGATCCCAGAGCGTTGGTTTGTTCCCTAGTATTAGGACCTCCGTTTTTTCACCATTCATCTTTAAGCAGCTGGCTGTCATCCATTTAGACACCTTTTCTAAACAGCTGTTAAGCCCAATGGCAATGGTGTCCATGTCTTGTACCAGAGTGACAATCAGTTGGGTATCATCTGCGTAGGATACCATTTTCAGGCCAAAAGAACAAATAATGTCTGCCAATGGACAGACATAAATATAAAAAAGCGTAGGGCTCAGAGATGAGCCCTGCGGAACGCCACAAAACAGCTGATGGCTGGATGACAAAAATGGGCCCTCCCTAACCTGAAAACTACAGGTGTCCAGAAATGAGGCGAGGGCCGTTCCTGTGATGCCAGCTTCGCCCAGTCGATGAAGAAGAATAGGATATGAGACTGTGTCAAAAGCGGCACTCAGGTCCAGAAGGATCAGTGCTGCTGATCCACCATGATCCATGATCATTTTTAGATCTCCTGTGGCCCTCAAAAGAGCTGTTTCTGTACTATTCCCAGCACGAAAACCTGTCTGGGTAGGATGAAGAATATCATTAGTTTCCAAATAGTCTGTAATATTTCTATTGATTATTTTTTCCAAAACTTTACTACTCCCATGTAGTAAAGAGATGGGTTGATAATTACTTATTATCTCTGGGTACAATGTACGAAGCTTGGAAGATGTCATCAGTGATGTCAATAGTGGTGTCGTCAATGATGTCATTTGAGATGTCATCAGGGATGTCATAAATGATGTCATAGAACATGTCATGAGTGATGTGATATGTGAGGTCATAAGCAGTGCATGGTGGGGACACAATTATAGTTAGCTCTGCTAACAATGACTGGTGAATTCTGTGTTTTTAGTTCAAAACGTTAATATTGTCACTAATATATTCACCTAACTATAATGTTCTAAGTTCTTTTCTAAATAAAAATAGATCTTTCTATTACACCTAACTATAATGTTACTTTACCCTTTATTTTTTTCAGTGAATTTCAAGTTTTTTTTAACGTAAAGTAACATTTTATTACCATACGAAAGCCAACCCCCGCAAAGGCCATGCGCTCTGGGGTACCCCTAGGTGGTACCCCTTGGAGAAATTCCCACTTCTATACCAGGACACGCTTTTAAAGATCTTTGGCCAGATAAAATGGGGTCCCCGTGTGACCCGGCCACCCCTCACCAGCTGAGCAAGGTCAAAGAAGTGGTGCTACCAGTAATACTGGAAGTCATAAATCTCTCCATCACCAACGGCCAGGTTCCACCCTCCTGGAAACATGCCATGGTGAGAGCTCTACTGAAGAAACCGACCCTAAACCCAGATGTCCTGAGTAATTATAGGCCGATATCTCTGCTACCAATGGTCTGTAAGATCCTGGAAAAATATGTCAACTCCATCCTCTCGGCTTTCTTAGAATCCCATAAGCTCCTACACCATTCTCAGACTGGCTTCCGACCCCTTCTGGGAACGGAACCAGCACTCATTTCCGTAGTGGAGGAATCAAAAAAAATAATTGACCAGGGAGGAGCAGTAGCCATCATTCTCCTTGACCTAAGTGCCACGTTAGACCCTGTCAATTTTGATATCCTCCTTAATAGGCTTAGGAGTATAGGAGTGGCGGGGGAAGCAATAGCTTGGATCCAATCGTACCTTAGTGGCAGAACATTCCAAGTATTTTTGGGAGAATCTACCTCCAGGTGTCTACCCCTTAGCTATGGAGTTCCTCAGGGATCTTCCCTGAGTCCCACCTTATTCAACGTGTATATGAGGCCACTGGCGGATATTGTCCTACCATTCGGGATAAAAATCGTCAGCTATGCGGATGACACCCAGCTAGTGGTCTCTCTAAATCACCCGCACAAGCCCCCTCTGACCTAGAAACCTGCCTGGAGAAGGTGGCTACATGGATGCAACACTCCTGCCTTAGGTTTAATGGCGACAAATCTGAAATAATGTATCTGGGCAATCTACCCAACACTGACTTCAAATTGCAATGGCCAACATGTCTAGGACACGCACACACCCCAAAGCCTAAGATCAAAAGCCTGGGGGGTGTGACTCGACAAATCATTAAAATTCGATCAGCAAGCTGTGGAAGTGGCCTATACGTGTTACGGCATCCTCAGAATGCTGAGGAAAATTCTTCCCATCCTCCCCATGGGAGCTAGAAGAACTGTGTCCTCTCGCGCCTGGACTATGGTAACTCCTTGTACCTGGGAGCGCCTAAATCCACCATTAGGAAACTCCAAGTGGCCCAGAATTGTGCCGCTAGGATGCTGCTTGGAACGCCAAGAACTCAATCGGCAAAGCCATGCCTGAAGACCCTACATTGGCTACCCATTCTGGAAAGAATTGAATTCAAATCTCTGCATAGCCCATAAAACCCTGATGGGCAAAGGTCCCTCTATCTTTAAGTCCCTCATTACCTTCTATCATCCCAGGAAACCTCTCCGTCTGAGCCTGGCCGTCATCCCCAAAATTCATAGGATGCGTAGTGGGGGTAGCTCCTTCTTGTATAGCACGGCCAAGCTCTGGAACACTCTCCCCTTGCAGCTACGGTCAGAGACCCATCTTCTCACCTTCCGAAAGCACCTGAAAACATGGCTATTTCAAAACCTCAATTTGTAAACCCCACCCCTTTTACTGCTATGCTGCTAGCGCTGGGATGCCTCTGGGTAGCTACGCGCTCTAGAACTGCTAACTAATAATAATAATAATTGGCCACAGGACCTTAAGTTATTTTATAGGGACGAGGTCCACTTGCCCCCCTCCCTGAGCTTTATGAGCTCGGACCCCATCACCCAGGGCCGTTTAAAAAAAATTAAAGGGTACGGGGACCACAGTGCACCCCTCCCAAAGCCTTATTAGGCCCTGGGGACCACATCTACCAGGGCCATTTTTTAATGAAAGGTTCGAGGAGGAGGGCCGCATGGCCCCGCTCCCTGAGCATTATTAGGCCCTGGGAACCCCATCCCCAGGGCTGTTTTTTTTTTTTTAGTAAGGGTTAGGGGGGTCACAGGGCCCCCCTCCCCAAGCCTCATTAAGTCCTGAGGACCCCATCCCCAGGGCCTTTTTTTAATGAAAGGTAGGGGACGGGGTCACATGGCGCCCCTCCCATGCCTTCTTAAACCCTGGGGACCCCATCCCCAAGGCCTTCTTTTTATTGAAAGGGGAGGGGGCTGTGCAGCGCCCCTCCCCAAGCAATGTTAGGCCGTAGGGACCCCATCCCCCAGGACCACTGCTAAAATGAAAGGGGAAGGGGGCTGCACAGCCCCCCTCCCTGAGCCTTTTACGGCCCGGGACCCCATCCCACTGGACCTGCACTGTTAAAGGTGAGTGCCCTGGTGCCCATCCGGGGCACACACCATATTATAGTTGGGTGCTGTTTAGGAAGTTCCAAGGCCCCCGTGGCCCCAGCCGGCTCCCCGCAAGCAGCGAGAGCCGGCATTGCTCCTGCCCGGAGGGAGCAGCTACTAATGCTGCTCTCTTTGGGTGGGAGCAATATTTTGAGCAGTTTCCCTGCTCTCATCAGTGCGGGCAGGAAAACAGATCAAAAGTCTGCTCCCAGCCGGCGGGAACATTTTTAAAGCTCTCGCTGGCTAAGTGCATACTTTGTGTTTGCTCCTGCTTGGCAGGAGATTAAAAAATGCTTCCCCCAAGCATGAGCAAACACAGGTTTCCCTGCCCACAACGCTGCAGACAGAGAAACCGCTATGTCCCAGGGATAGGCTCCCCAGGACATAGCAGGTGAGCTGGCCCCAGAGATTGGGTCACTGGGGCCATTAATAGCTCAGGGCTTCCCATTCATAGCAGTTTTTCCCCCAGGTGGGCTCCTTGGGGCCTTTAGATGGTCAGGGAGGGGGACACGTGGCCCCTCCCCATTTTGCAAAAGGTTGGCCTGGGGGGGGGGGGCTCCCTGGGACCTCTGATGGCTATGAGGGGCACGCAGTCCCTTCCTTTTTTTAAATGATTGTGTCCCTGGGGATGGGCTCCCCAGGGCCTCCGATGGTTCAGGGAGGGGGTCCGCGTGCTCACCCTCCCCATATACAATGGTTTTGGCCCGGGGGGGCTCCCCGGGACTTCTGATGGCTTGGAGAGGGGGGCCGCGCATCCCCCCTTCCCATATATATTAATTTCAGCCCCAGGGGTGGTCTTCCCCGGGCCTCTAAAGTCTAGGGGAAGTCATGCCCCCCCTCCCATTATTAAAACAAAGTGGCCCCGGCCGCCATTTGTTTTATGATCCTGTGGGAGTCTTGCAGTATCGTGGCAATTTCTGCCAATTTATTTCCATTTTTGGCCTCAGGGGAGGTCTCCCTAGGTCCACAAGAGACCCCCTAACCCATTGGGGTTAGCGGGTCAGGGCATCCCTACACTGCCTGCATACATTTTTTTTAGACCTGTTAAAGCAGGGGACTAAGTCCCAAAGTCCTGTAATGGCTGCCAGCAACATTCTTCTGATGTTGCTGGCAGCCAATCAGAGCACTCGCTCCCGCAGGAGTCTGACTCCCACGGGAGCAAGATGCCCCAAGAGAAATAAAGCTTCCTGGGTCAATCAGAATGCTCTATTTTTAAATTGACACTCCCGCAAGAGTCTCTCGAGGAACTAACTGTCCAGAATGATGTACAATTTGTTTTTAACCTTAATTCCTCAAAAAATACTGTACGGATTTACACCAAATCACAACAAGTACAATCTGCAGACCAATATCTAGCTTCCTGCCAAATTTAGTGTAATTCCGTTCAGCAGTTTTTACTGAAGCCCGTCTTAAAGAAGTCCATGGCAAAATGCATGGGGCTATTGCACTTTGGGACCCCCCTTTTTTCTTGGTCCCGCTTGATGGATCATCCTGAAACTTTTCATGCACAAACTAGTCGCATAGTAGCATCTTTTTGGAAAGTTTTGTGGAGATTTGTCAAAAGAGGCCAAAGCTATTAGCAACACAAAAAACGCTTTTCCTGTGGAACAGCTGACCTAACTATAACTACCTAGTGGCAGCTGCCACTGGGTAATAAATATATATATTGCAACTGGGTAGTTATATTTAGGACCACGTTTCCGTAGGAAATTAATTTTTTGGTTTTCTTATAACTTTGCCACTGTTAAACGAATCTTCATGATACTTCCCCCCTCCCCCCCCAAAAAAATGGTCATCCACCTTCGCTTTTGTCCTGGAAAGTATTGGGGTGATTCAAAATACATTTTCCCCAAGCATTTTTCCATAGGAAAATTAGTCATAGCTACAGCCAAAGTGACTGAACGTATTTACACCAAGTTTGACAAAAAGCTAGATCTTGATCCAGAAAGTGTTCCTTTTTTGGTGTAAATCTACTCAGTCATTTTTGAGAGATGAAGGCTCAAAATCCACGTATATTTCACACTGCAGAGGATCCGCGAGCTAAATCGCGTGTTATGATTGTCTGGCCGCAATCCTGAAAAAAAATTGTGGCTGCCATCTTAGGACTCATGGACTCTGTCCCTGAGTCCTAAAAAATAAAATCTGATATAAGGGGCCCCACACGGAACCCCCACCGGGTCAAATTAAAGAGAGTTTTTTGGGGGTTCCATGGACGTGCAGATCCACTGTGGCACTCAGTGCCACACCCTTGGGGAAACGCAGATCCACGGAACCCCCCAAAAATAAAAAAAAATGGGAGTAGGGGAAGCCCACACCATGCACTGCGAGGGGCTAGGCAGCCGTAAGCCATTCCTTACTTCCAATCCCACACCACACATGGCAGAACAATGTGTGCGACCTGGGGGTTTTGCCACCCATTGGTGGTAGGCTGTAGGCCAGGGCCTGGGCCCAAGCGCACACCACGCTTGGCCTTTGGATGTGCACGGTGGAGAGGTTCAGCACCCACAGATGATTGGCTGCAGGCCCTGTGGCCAATCCCATGCTGTGCATGGTGATGGACATCTTACTTTACATTAAAAAAAAGCCATAGAAATTTAATGGAAAATCCAAAGTGACATTATAGTTGCAAATTGTAATAATAGCTTACTTTACAGTAAAAAACTTGCAAATTCACTGAAAAAAACAAAGGTTAAGTGAACGCTATAGTTAGGTGAAAATGCCAGTTAAAACTTAAAGTTTTAAATGAAAAAAAAACATTGAAAATCACCAGCTATAGTTATTTCAAGTAATTATAACTCGTACCCTAAAGTAACTATAACTTGTGCCCTCACCAAGGACTGCTTCTACATTACTCATGATATATTCAGTGCCTGCATTGATAACATCCCTAATGACATCTAAAATTACATCATTGATAACAGTGCGCATGGTAAGGGCACAAGTTATAGAGTTAATGTTACTTTAGGGCATGAGTTATAGTTACTTGAAATAACTGGTGAATGTCATTTGTTTTGTGAGTTTAAAGTGTTGTGTTTAACTGACATTTTCACCTCACTATAACACCCCTTTAACCTTTGTTTTTTCAGTCTATATATATATATATAACATTAAAGTTAGATTAGGTGCTTAAACCTTAATGTATGTAAAAAACACAGAAATTCACTGACAATCAATGGTTAAAGTGATGTTATAGTTAGGTATTGCAATGAGACACAAGCTAATATGAAAACCCCCCAAAACCACTGAAATGCAGCAGTTATAATTTAGTAAACTAACTATAACTGGTACCCCCATCATGCACTGCTTAAGGGCTTACATATTACATCACTCATGAAACGTTAAATTACATCATTGATAATATCACATCGCTCATGACTTTTCAGTCATAGCCACCAGCCAGATCTTGCATCTATTCTGCATCGGGACTAGGACTCGGTGTCTAGGCTCCATCAAGGCCCTGCACCAAGCCATCCGCAAGCATCAAACTGCCACTGCACATGATCTTCAACCATACATAGGACAAGTTTGATACAGGGCTTAGGCTCAGGTCAGGGACTGCCTACACCCCTCCACAGGCAGCCAACCATCATGATGCACAGACTGGAAGGCCTGGTATCACACCTAACCCTGCATCCAGCATCCAATAGGCATTGGATAATTGGCTACCCTATGGCAAAAACCTGTGAAACCAATGACAGTCTATGGTTGCTGTAAATCAGGAGTGCCTGTTTCAGGCTGACAGAGATGGAGATTGGGTTGGATCCACTAACCCACAACCAGGTTTGTCCTGGTAAAAGACTTTGGGGCCGATTCCGATTCCGGCCGGAAATCTCTCCGACCGAGCCGGACCCGGAGAGAATTCCGACCGAATCGGACCCTAGCAGTCCGACCGGACGAGTACGATGCATTCGCATGCTATCGGACTCGAGTCGGTCGGACTCCCATTGAAGTCAATGGGAGCCGGTCGTACAACGCGTACGCGGGCTCCCATTGACTCAATGGGTGCGAGGCGGACAAGGGCGCCCCGTACAGCGTGTACGCGTCCATGCGCATCGCGGCATACATGCACAGGTAGGGGGGACCCATGGGTCCCCCTGTGTGCGACTCGCGCGGCTACGCGTACAGGGGGTCCGACACGGACCCCCAAAGTCCGGCTCCGACAGCTTTTTCGAGCCGGACGGCGCGAGTCGGTCGGACTGCTCGCAGCGCGCATCGTACTTACCCGGCCGGGAAACGTCTCCATAGCGCGGTGCGAGTCGTGTCCATGCGAGTCGGTCGGAGCGTGTTGAAGCCGCGTTCGAGTCGGTCAGCGATTTCGCGGGTGCTTGCATCGTACTCGCTCGGCCGGACGCGCGTACGATTCGGTCGGGAAACAGGGCTCCGAATCGGATCCGGTGAATCCGAATCCGATTCGGAGCACTACCGGCCGAGATCGGAATCGGCCCCTTTATCTTCTGACTCAGTCTTTAAATCCCCAACTTTGCAGGGTTTCTGGAGCAGCACCTCTGGGTCACTTATTAGGCTCCCAGTATCTCAGATGCGGGACTTAGGGGTCTGGGCTCACTCCAGCAGAGACCACCAGCAAGATCCCGTCCAGGTTGAGTTTATACTGGTCAGCTTGGCACTCCAGGAAAAAGGTCTCTTGCAGCTTTTTTGTGTCTCTGTAGCCACACCAGAGATCAGCCGACTGACACTTGGTGTCCACTTCTTTGTCCTGTGTGTGAGGGAGAGCAGGTCCAGTCCTTTAGGGCTCTTCTCAGGTTACAGACAGTTGGTTCTGTCTTCTGTTCTTCAACAGTTCCAGAAGGTTTTCTGTCCAGGTGCCTTGGGGTGCCAAATTAATGCCTGGCCCCAGGTAGTGGGTGAGGGTGACTCTGAGCACTCCCAAATCAATGGGGTCAAAGTTCCTGGGGGGCATCCTGCCCTCTTTTTCAGTAGTTCCTATTTCCCTTACTGCAAACAGGCCCAAAGTGCCATGGAATTTCCAAGATGGTGAAATTTGTTGGCCACACTAAACCTGGGCTCTGAGGCCTGTGGGTGTTTGGAGGAGTGCACTATGGCAGGCACTGCAGCAAACAAACCCAGAGACAGAGAAATGGTATAACAAAATTAGGATCCTTCAACAATGAGACAGGTGATCAGGTAATACACAGGAACACAAGAATTGTCCTGGCATCCTGTTCTCTCCCTTTCAAGTGTGAAAAAGTGCTCAACTGACCTGTCAGGCAGGATTTGAAACTGTGGTGTCAACGGAATGCCCTCAGCCCCCCACCCAGCATATTCTATTGAGCTCAGAGGAGTCCTCTGTTTACATTCAGGTCAGCCTTTTGTGTACTTCTGGGAGTTATTATACATTTCTTTCATAGCTCTTCCTGGGCTGAACACAGACTGGGAGTTGCTGGAGAGTTAATGCAAATTAGTCTCCAGGAACATCAGGCAGGGAAACTGTAACATTTTAAAAGTAAATTTTACTTAATATTTATTAAAATTCTTGATACAGTATAAGTATTTTAACTAAGCCCGGGTGGGTAACTACGCTCCGCCAGTGCAGTTTACGTAGTTTTGCCTACTCCGCGTTCCGTTGCAAACGCGGAGCTTAGGCATAATTACGACTCCATGGCGGAGCGTAGTTAGCTGGCCCCTCCACCCTCCCAAAGTAATTATAAAAGTAATAAAAAAGGCACTTACCTGCCGTGGCTGCCTCCTCCTCACCATGGCCGCTCTCCTTCCTCCTCCTCGCCGTCCTTCTTCTCTGATAACCCCTACGTTGTACATCTTGCGAGTGTGCATGCGAAGACATACAACGTAGGGGTTATCTAAGAAGAAGGACGGCGAGGACGAGGAAGGAGAGCGGCCATGGTGAGGAGGAGGCAGCCAGGGCAGGTAAGTGCCTTTTTTATTACTTTATAATTACTTTGGGAGGGGGAGGGCATGCAGCGAAGTTCACGGAGTTGTTTTCCAACTCCGTGGAACTTTGCGTAGAGGCACTACGCCTGCTCCGCCCACCCTTAATTTTAACCTGTCGTCCTATTTTCTACACAGGATAGCTAGGCCTGCCACTGTGAAAGTAGCTTTTAGGGCCTTGTCACTGTACGGACATGGTAATATTATTATTCTACCTGTCCCACTTTTAAATACCATGCACTTTTCCTTGTGGACAACAAGGCCTACATATGGGTGTCTTACTAATATTTAAAGGGAGATCTTAACCTGTCGAAAAGGAACATTTTGACAGGTTGCACTACAAGTTTTCCACAGCATCAGTGAGGCTAAGCAAGGTAGGTGTGTACAGCCGTGGCCGCTGCAGGTAAGAGCGGTGTGGCGGTGGGGCCGGCGGGGGGGATTTCGAGTGACGACCACAAGGGGAAATTAAATAAATAATTAATTTTCCCTTGTGGTCGTCTCTCAAAATCCCCCCAGCCGGCCCCACTGTCCCACCGCTCTTACCTGTAGCGGCTGCGGCTTGGTGTGTAGCCATGTTTGCACTGCCACTGTAGTAGATGGTACAATAGGTGCTGCAGTCTACAAGTGGTATTCAACTTCCAGGTCAGGGGTACACTTTCTACGACCTATACTAGGGACTGACAGGCAAGGTAAATTTGCCAATCAGGAATTAACCAATTTAACCATGCTTAAAGGGGGAGCACAGACACTTTACACCTGTTTAGCAGGGGTAGAGTTCATTGAGTGCTAAAACCAGTAAAAATAGGGGCCACTGAAAGACTAAAAATCCTAAGTGACCTCACAGAAAAGGCAGATTTCCTACACCCCTAGTACCACTTTATATCCATAGCTAAACCCTGAAAACACTCATTGCAGCTATACACTACCCATCTCTGAATCCTAAAAAAACCCTTACTACCCGCATCCTTTACTTTGGCATCAAATGTACCCTCTGCATCAATTTTAGCTAAATGAAATAATTTGATTCAAAGCCCCTGCAAAATCAGCTCAAGATAATTAACTAGAGCAATGTCTCCAACACAAGTACTCAAGTCAGCAGATCTCGGCAGTGGATCTGCTAAGGGTTATCAACTGCAGCACCTACGTTGCTGGTTATGAAGTCTGTAGTGTGCTTTCTGGCGACTGTGATTTAAACAATTTGACTACAGAGCTTCTATGAGATAGTATGCTTTTTTTAATGGGTACATACCAAGCACTGGATTCGTTTTGCTTCGTATTGCATGGAAGGAGGCTATCCCATTGTTTATAGCATATCTCACAACTGTGTCTGTTCTCAGATTCTTTGTTGACAGTATTTTTCAAAGCTGTCATTTACAGTCAATTAATTCAATGCTGCAAAGGCTTCTGTGTGGCTATCATCAATGATATAAAAAATGTCACTCTTGGTTCAGGCCAGCACTCCAAGAGCTGGCCTGAACCCTTGCTGAAATGTGTCAATCAACTTGTGCTTACAATAATGGTTTCTTCATTTCTTGTTGGGGAGAAGCTAACTACAGGAAGAAAACATTTGTAAGAGCCTTGCATGAATAGCTTTTGAATTAAAGTTTGATAATATAACGAAAATGGAGTCCTTTTAAGTTTTAGCAGATTCTAATGGCTCATCACATAGCCTGGAGAATCCCTTGAGTCAAATCATGCTTACAACACTTCAGGGACATGAGGGAGCATGCTTTCTTTAACCTCACAGATTTGCAAAGAAGCAATATGCGGTGACCTTCTGCAAGTCATAGGGTTCACTAAATAATCCTGAGGTGACGAGCACCATCACCATCTCACCCAGTTCAGTCTTAGGTTCTTGAATCACTAGTCAGTAATACATGCAGCCTTGTGTATCACCCTTCCTTTGGTATGTTGCAACATGGATAGAGATTCCCCTTTAACATTGATTGTCTTTACATTGGACATTTGCTGATGCACAGGTCACTGATTTGAATGAAAAATCTGTTTCTTGAGTGACAGTTTCCAGCCAAGTGGCTCTTTCTTTTCATCTTGCAAGTAGAACTAGATTTAGGATACATCTAAAGATCCACCACATAATGAGTATGAGGGGTGGGATTCATGATGCTCAAGGGTTCGTAAGTGTTGGGCCTCTGTTTCTACATCGGTAGCCTTTCTCTACATGAGCAAAATAATTCCTCTAGTACAACTCATCATGCTGTAAAATACTTTACAATGGAGCATTCAATACACATAGTTTGTGCAGGATTGTCCATAACTGACAGAGGTTTAGGCAAAATTAATGACTAGCAGAAGACAATTCAAGTACGTTTATGCTCTGATGGTTGTCAATCTTCAAGTAATAGATCTTCAAAGAGAAAGGTGACCCCTGTCACAACCAATTTTCAGAGACAATTCTACCCTTATAAGGGAAGATACTGAAATTTCAGTTCATAAGGAAATTATATTGTGGTGAGAGATATTTCAAAAAGGGGTTAGATACAATGGTCAAAAATTATTTTGGGATTACGGTGGTTGTGGGCTTGAAGAGTACTGTTGTGAAGTGTAGCCAATAGTAAACAATTTTATGTTTCATTTTTCTTGTCCTTAGGTTTATGCTTCCGGATGATCCATTAGGCCAATATGGACCTACTCTTACAAATTTCCTCATGAAAAAGAGAATCTCTATTGAGCGCAAATGGACACATTGCCCTTATGGTAGGATTTAATCTTGATTTTCTGTTCTGCTGGTGGCATTTGTACAAGGGGTTTGCCTCAAATATGGAAATAAATTTCTACACTAAGTTGCATGGATCACTTGTCCTGTTTTTACCAGGGTCTGGGGGTCTTTTCGTCTAAAAAAACCCTCATACACGTAATGCTCGTGATAGCAGTATATCTTGGTTATCCGCTTCTGTCTATTACGTGAGCAGCTTCATCATCGGGTCTTATCTGTGCTGACCTCCACCAGGAGGGAGACCAACTGGTTATTTGCAGTAGTGATCAGGAATAGTGATAGTCAAAGTGAAGTAAACTTAAAATTGCCTCCTGCCCCTAGGTTGAATTTATTCTGTCAGGGGTGGGGCAAGGTTAAAAGAAGATGTGGTGCTTAAATAGAAGAGCTATTGTTCTATGGCACCTGTGTTAAAGAGTGAGTGGTCGAGCGGTCGACATGTTTCAGCCCTTTAGGTGCCCAGTCGGGTCGGAGGGCTCCGGTCAGACGGAGAGTAGACAAGCAACGAACAAGCCTCCCACTGCAGAAACGTGCTCACTCCGCACGTGCTCCGAGGGAGCCACTGAGCCCTTGACGAAGTTATAGGTACAATTGACCCATAACCATGCAGCTACTACCTGACGCTCCAAGAAGAGGGGTAAGTGCAACTACTTACCTGCGCAGGTCACATAGCTGTGATTTGCAAACACGGTCCTGAAGAAAGCCCTCCGACCCGACTGGGCACCTATAGGGCTGAAACATGTCGACTGCTCGACCACTCACTCTTTAACACAGGTGCCATAGAACAATAGCTCTTCTATTTAAGCACCACATCTTCTTTTAACCTTGCCCCACCCCTGACAGAATAAATTCAACCCAGGGGCAGGAGGCAATTTTAAGTTCACTTCACTTTGACTATCACTATTCCTGATCACTACTGCGAATAACCAGTTGGTCTCCCTCCTGGTGGAGGTAAGCACAGATAAGACCCGATGATGATGCTGCTCACGTAATAGACAAAAGCGGATAACCAAGATATACCGCTAGCACGAGCATTACGTGTATGAGGGTTTTTTTAGACGAAAAGACCCTCAGACCCTGGTAAAAACAGGACAAGTGATCCATTCTCCTCTGATTACCAGATTATCGCATGGAAGCTGAATGGATCCTAGCTTCTTTCTCCCCCATTTGATTAAAAGATACACTAAGTTGCATACATAAAGAAATGTTTCCTCAGAAAAACAATTCACAAATGACTTTTTGAATCAGAATAGCATTCCCACAAATATAAGTATTCATTTGTTGTTCTTTTGACCAACTAATTACACCCATTTTACACTCGCCTCGCTCCACCTTTCAGCTATATCACATGCTTTCCTTCTTAGACTGTACTGTCAATAGTTGATAGATCCCACTTTCCCATTTTACCTCTATATTTCAACCTCCTTCCTTGAAGTCCAACATTACTCTCTCACATCTTGCATTGATATTTCCTAATACGATACTGATTCACATATTAATCATAATCTATTTTATTAACATATTGAATTGCTTTCTATCTTTTCAGGATAGATTTATAAAACATGTTCTTTCCCTCTCTCTTCTTCCAGCCACCTGTCCTGTTCTTCATAATTCCTGCCCATACTGTTACCCTCCACTGTATTGTTTTTATGTAAAATAGCCATAATCCAGTATCCATAATATTAAAAAAGGTCTAATTTATTTAGGCGTGTATAGTAAATGGAAAGCCTGTGGAGTTTCATTATTATGATGGCATGATGGACAGGTCATATTTTGTAAAAGGGAGTATGATCCAAATATGACAATTGAAAGGTGACTTTCTCAGCTATCTCTATCAATTCCATTCTTAGTATATGGTGTGTTAATGTTGATGTGAATAGGTAGGTACCTAATCCATAAATTCATGAGAGAAATTGGGACAGGACTACATTAGCAAAGTGATGTTTTCACAAGAAGTGGAATAACTGAAGTTAAAACATGCTACAATATGTAGAAGATTACTAAAATAGCAAGGCATTTACTAAGGAAGATACATGATTATTTTCTAGCAACCAATAAAATAACTAGGATGCTGCCATGATATGCCAGGTGTGCAGACATGGCATGCCATGGAACCTATCATGAAATGTGTGGAGCAGAGTTAATACTGACTAAGGGTCACCCATCATATACCACACTCAATCACTGAATGGCCAGTACTACCCCATAAGCAACTAGAGTTCAAAATGCTCAGGCAGAAACATTGTGTGACCAACCATAGCCTCAAATGGGTAAGTATGGCTCCCTACCCAAGCATAACTTTCTATTGCCTAAGAACAATATGAAATACCTTGCCACAGTCTAAACCCTTGAGGCTAGGGCACAGTCTCAGATGGCAAGTGACAATATTCAATCCCCAGATACTAAACCAAATACCCAGAAACATCCTTAGCTGCACAGCTAACAAATGTACTTATATGGAGTTATATATACTCTGTGCTCTGTTGTAGCCAGATATGCTTAGTGCAACCTTTCTATTTACAGGAATAGCCTGCAATTATTAGTACAGCCTTCCCATGTGAATACATGGCCTGTAATCCTTAATGCAGCATTCTCATGTGCAGGGTGGGCCTCAAATGTTAAGTACAGCCTACAGGAAGGTTTGACTAAAGTGCCCAAGGCAGCCTTCCTATGCCCAGTTTTGGCCTCTAATTCCCAGTGCAACTTTCCCGTGTATGGGTGTAGCCCCAAATGACCTGTGGAGGTTCTCCATTTTCATTTGTAGCCTCAAATGCTCATTTATGTTTTTTATGCTCATGTATACCCTCAAATAGTTAGAGAGGCCTCCCTCTGTAGAGTCTCAAATGTCTGTTGAAGCCTCCTAATGAGCAGCTAAAGTTTGAAATCCACAGTGCTTTCTTATAATGTACGGGTTGGATCCCAGATCCCAGATCTCCAGTGCAGATACATAACTTCAAATGCTCTGTAAAGCAATAATTCCAAAGGTTTAGCCTCACGATCTGTGCAGACTCTTCATGAGCAGACAAAGCCTAAAATGTCCATTCATTGAAGCCTATCTAAGCCATGGATTAGCTCCAAATGCCCAGTGCAGGTTTCTCATGTGCACAAATGGCATCCTCTCCAGGCATAAGTGAAGCAGCAAATACCCACTGGAGCCCCCCAAAAACCGGAAAAGCCTTGAATGCAAAATGAAGCCTCCCATGCTCTGTAATAGCTTAAAATGCCTAGTGATGATCCCCGTGAATGGTTATGGCCTTGTGGTAGTTGCTTCCCTTTCTTTATTTTAAATGCATTAGCAAATGGGTCACGCTAACATAAATCCATGTTTATAATGTTCTCCGTCTTGAATCACCCTTGTAATATGTAACTTGATGACTAATATTACTGTTTCTTGTTCTAAATAAAGAAGTGAAGGTTTGCTGTGACAATAAAGAACATACCCATAGACTTTTCTCAGCACCGTGCTCAATCAAGGACATTCTAACTGTCCTTGGCTGACTGTGTACAATGTATTAACTAGTATGTGGGAATAAAGATGTGAGAACAACTAAATCCCATATAACACTACTATGAGAGAATCCTTGAATGTATTCTGTTGTAAAATGTTTGTATCTGCTCTTTTCTCATTGGTGCATGTCCTGAGAACCATATATTTGTGTTTTACTGTATGAAAGTCTTTGTCTAAAGTCCTATAAAAGGACATGCATTTCTTTGTATTCCGGAACCCTTATTCCCCGCCCTTAGAAGGTGAATCTTTGCCGGTGTTCATAAAGAAACTTTATTGAGTTCCTTGTACTTATGAATTGTATGCTTTTGCTGCTAAACTTATTGATGGCACATCTAATTTGTTTCACCTACTAACTCCTTATATAACATTTCAAACGACTCCTGATGTCTGTCATTCTTATTAGAATGCCTCAGTATTGATTGTGATCCCAAATGCACTATTGATGGGTCCAATTGGGGAGCACCAAAGTGCGTATCGGGACTACTGCGCTCCCAGCCCTACCCATTGGCACACTTTGGTATGATCATTTAAGACAAGTTTGTGGGCCAACAGCCTCAAATGTCTATTGTAGTCTCCCCATGTATATCTTCATGCCCTTTGCAGCATCCCCATTGATAGGTATAGCCTTAAATGTATCCTGTAATCTTGTAATGTACTGGTAGGTTCCATAAATACTTTGCATTAAGCATCAAAAGTCTTCAGCATCAGCAGTTTAGGGCCCAAAATCCAACAGCACCCTCACATGTACCTAGATGTTGCCTCAAGTGTCCAATGAAGTCTCACAAAGCATAGACATAGCCTCAAATGCAGTCTCACAATGTAATAGCTAAATCTATCCCAGTTAATACCCTCATAATTGGCCTACAGACCAATGCCGTAAGAGTTCCAGGATCAAAGATGCAGAAAGCGGATTTTATTCAGGCCGCTGGAGGAATTTGGAGATGTGGGGTATTAACTGGGTATAAATTACCTCCGAATCCCAACTCACATGCATCATTTTGATCAGTATATGTCACTGGCAAGGTGAGCATTTGCAAAGACTTTTTTCATTTCCGGTGAAGTGTCTCTACCCATAAACTTGAAAGTGCCTAATAGGAATAGAAAGCTACTGAGAGCATTAGTCTGGGACAACAAGTTGAAGTTCCAATCCCATGTCCAACTGTTGTCTCCAAGAGCCTCCTATTTGCTGCTGAAGTGTTGTCGTTGGGACCAAGAGTGAGAACTATGAAAGATGCACATGGCTGTCAGCGCTCCATTTACTTTGCATTTGTGATTCACTGACACTTCAAAACCAATTCCTTCTTTACGAATGTAGGTGGAGCAATGAGTGTGGAAAATTGCGCCATATGCCCTCACCTGGTCTGGGGGTTTAGGTGAAATAATTCTTTACATGGAAAAACGTTTTCCTGTGAAGAAAAAAAGTGGAAAGATAAATTTGCATTCATACATTCACATTACCCTGGCAAGTGCAGGTTTTTCCTCTCTGGACATTCTGCCATTGTAAGGTTAGAGCTCACAAGCAGTTTTGATAACGTCAACATAAATCGACGTTGTATGTTAAAAAATGTGGATGCACTAATTTTTTGAGAATCAATGCCTATGTGGTTTACTTCTCACTTAAGAAAATGTGCGAGTCTGGATTTCAAGGGATTTGACCTTTACAGAGAAGAGAGGCTTTAGTTAAGACATGAAGTTTAAGGAAAAGAGAGACCTCTGTGAGGCAGTTGTGTAAGTTAGGATACAATTAAGGTGTAAAAAAATAAGAGCAGCAGACCGGCTGACTTGAAAAAAGGTAATTCTTTGAAGAAATGAATTTGAGATACCTTAGGACATTCTTATTACAATTATCCTAAACATTTTTATTTCTTTTTTTATAGGCAAAAAATGTACATATGGTATCACATGCAAATATTACCATCCTGAACGTCTCAATGACAAAGGACTTTCTGTCGCCGACGAGCTGCGAGCCAAAACCAAGGCCACTCGATGGAACCTGGAGAAAGATACTGGCCAGACTCATTAATGCCATAGATTTTGTCGAGAAAATCAGCAGAAGATTAGCAGTCATGTTCAAAACTCTCTTATAGCTGTGGTTCGATCTGTAGAGCACCAAGACAGTTTTGGTAGATTCTTGATGAATAGTTGCACAGACTGTAATTGTCTTTAAATAATGGATTCTCAGGACAGCTTGCCACAGCCACAACTAACTCCTTACAATGGGCTGGAGGTAATAAATAAAGAATTTATGAAAGAATCCTGTGCACATGATCACAATCACACTATAAAAGTCAGAAATAGGCTTCTAGACGATCCAGAGCAGTGCTGCGAGGGTGGCTACAGAAAAAGTCACCACCTTTCAAGCGCCCACCACCACAGTGTTAAATGCACTTGCTCAACAGCAAATCAATTGAATGAAGTAGTCTCATATTCCCCTTCTCTCTGCAGACATACAATTTTCAGAACACATCAGATATGTGTCAAATTAAAAAACCCACAAGCACTACAGACCCAACACAGTCCTCAGGCTCTTTCTATAAATCGTTCAGTAGCAAGCTTGGAAATAAAGAATAATAGATTACACTTTTCCAGTTTCCAGTTCAATTGCCCATGTTCACATATGGAACACAAGGAGTGCAGGTATAGTGACTCATAACATCTGTCACAGAATCATAATATTTTCATGGAAAATCATTTGTGGAGTGTCCATCCTACAAGGTCAGACTTCTAATCCCACTTCTCAAACGATGAGGATAAGCAAAGGTTCCTTGCTGAATCTGATTCTCAAGCCAAGATTGTAAATGCGTACAAACTGAAATATATGTCATCTTCCCACATAATATAACTGATTGTGGTATGACGCCAGTAGGCGTAGACACAATAGAGGTAATAACATTGATCTAGAAATTGAAGAAACTCGATGATCCTTTTACCTGTTTTGCGATAGCTTCCTTTCTGTTAGCTTGCTTAAGAAGAAGAACAAATATTACCATTAGTGCTTGTGAAAAAGTCTAAAGAAACTTGTTTTAGGGACAGAATTTTTATTTCTGACAGTTTTTAATCATGTATGTATTTGATTAATTAATGAAGCTGCTATTTTTATTATTGGAATCATATATTTCACATCTCACAAGTTTTTTAAATGCCATCTGTTTATTTATGGGTTTTAAAGAGCTTTAAGGATTAGGGTAGCTGATTCTCCTTTTTACCTGTTTTGTTCTTAAATCGTATCTGAGTGAAAATGTGCTTTTTACAATATGGATTTTATATACGTATTTCATATTCCTGTGCTTTTATGATCTGTAATTGTTTTTAACGGATCAAATAAAGAAGTAATTGATTGATCTAGAAATTGAAATATGTCAGCGCGAGAGTTTAATGAATTCTACTGGAAACAACTCCAAAAGAATACGGCCTTAAATTTTCTCTGAATATGGACAACGCGGATGGAATGGAAACATTAACAACATAATTCAAATTAGAACAGAGGGAATGTCTATATGTTCTCTAAGAATTTCTGATCTTAATTGCACTATACACACTAGTCACATATATTTATGGACCAAGCCATAAACATATGTGAGTCTCTGTACATGCATTATCGACATCCTCATGTATATAGTTAGAAAGTTATATTTACAAATACATTTTCCCACTTGGAAACCCAAGACATCTGAGCAGCTACAAGTTGGACCTCAAAGAATTCACATTAGCACTCAACACTATCAGATGTAATGTAAGGTGGGTTTTGTAGGGCGCTGCTTGTCACCCGTGTGGGTATCAGATCCATATAAATCCAGAATTTCATAACCTCACACCCTCAGTGCACAGTGCCAAACACTCCATATTACAATAACCTGTTGTTAATTTTGGCATCACTTGCTAAGTACAGGGTTGGTTCTCTTCCTCCATCTCCTTCTTATTGTCCTGCTTTATTCATTGCTTTTTTCTTTCAAATATTGCCCATACAGCGGCGGCTCCTCCGCTAAGGCAGAGGAGCGTTGCCCCAGTGCTTTTCAGCAGTGCAAAAAAGGACAAGCATTTGCAATGTAGTAGGTCTCGCACATTTTTGACTTCAGGCTATTGGCATTGTAATGTAAATGTTTTTAACTTATGTGTTTTGGAGTGAAGTGGATGTCTGTGATGGCAATTGTGTGTTTTTTCAATGCATCTAAAAGGAAGCACATTCAATCTGAAGCTATGTATTTGTAAAAAAAACCAAAAAAAACATGTTCACCCCAATGGAGCCTCTTGGCACAACAGCCGTTCGTTGTTATCCCATTCAATGGTACCCATTTTACTGAAAGTGAGAGGACACACCAGGATTCAAACCTGTGCCCTCAGGATAAAACACTGATGATGGATGCGGGTGCATTTAGTTGATTTTGAGGCCATGCCCAGTGAACGTGCAATCCCATAAAAAAGAAAGTTACATGGACAAAGAAAACGCCCACTTCTAAGAAGTGCAGCTAGTTAGACAAGAGCATTCGCAGACAGCTGATCCATTTTATCAGTAAAGGAGCGCTCTTCATGTGGAAATGCAATCGGTCCAGTCCTTTAGCGGAGCTTGTGTCGCTACTCCACGCTCAAGAGCCGTACAGTCTTTTTCATGCCCCCATTAGTAAGAACCGATAGCAGGCAACACTGGATAGGAGCAGTGGTCGAAGTGGGGGAAAAATAAGTAGGGGAACTGTGGGTGGAGAATCAGAGGGTGGGAATAACCCAAGGATTGTGTCAGTGGGCGGAGTCAGAGGTGTGGCCAGAATGCACAAAACATCCCAAGTTTTAGTATTTGTTTGGCATTTCACTGAGCAGTTACAGCTTATTATGCTATTTAATTCAACTAATGGATATGCATGATTATTTAAGGTTTAATATGAGTTATTGACATTAAAATACATTCACAAAGTGGGATATGTTTCCAATCACAGAATGCCCCAAATACGCTTAAACTTGGGAGGACAAGCCATCTGTCTTTGAGCCACGGAGTTTCTGTCATCAGCACTTCTCTTCCATTTTTTCCACAAACATGAATAGCAAAATATCATAGTCTGCAGATGTTTTCTATGTAATTATGGCTCTGCCATATTTGACACATAACACCACATCTGCTACATAATCTGACAATTTTAATTTATAGATTGTTTGTGGCTCAAATGGATCAAAAGTTACAAAAAATGTGACTTATATTGCTGCGAAGTGGACAGCCCTTCGCAAAGGTTGACTAATCACCTTTCTCACTGCTGTATTTGTGTGTATTTGTATGATACACTGGTACTAAGGTAAAATCTTTCCAGAGACTGTTAGCTTGTGTAAAATGTCAAAATAATAAAGTATCAGAAAATATACTGCATTACGCTGCAGCCTTTTTTTGCTACATAATTTAGTCAACACTGCAGCATCATTTTTTCCTCCTTTGCTGCATAATTCCAGTGGCCCCAAAGCAGGCAGCACATGTTAAAAGTGCTTGTGCAAGAAGCAGAGAGACTGTGAAGTTTGCGAACTTAGGGGTCGATTACGATGGTGGACGGACTGGAGTCCGTCCGCCATCGTAGTGGGGAACGGGACCGCCCGCCATGCATGTGGCGGTCCCGCACTACAAATTACAATGCGGCCGCCACCATGGTGGCCACAAAATGCAGTTTTAACATTGCGGCGGGTGCTGCTGAGTGCAGCACCTGCCGTGATGTAAAAAATGCATGTTGTGCATTTCACTGCACTACGTGGTAGGCACCACACGGTGCCTGCCACTTGGTGCAGTGAAATGTAGGGGGGTACCATGGGTACCCCCCAGTGCACAAGCACCTCCCCCCCAACACAAGGGGGGGCCAGCAACAGGCCCCCGAAACCAATCCCCACCTGCCTTTCCATGGCGTTTTCGCCACCATGGAAAGGCTGGCTGAAGCCAGCATCCTGATTTGGCGGAGGGTGCCTGCTAGGCACCGCCACCATTTTAGGGATGCAGACCGCTTGTTCGCTTTTTATTTATTTTTCATATTTTGAACCATTTTTTCCGGAGGCTGCACTGTGGAAAAGAAAAATGTCAGAAAAAGATGACAAAAGTGTTATTCTTTTTTGGATCCATTTCACAGGGGAACAAATAAAAGTAAGAAGGAAAGAGAGGGTGAGAACCGTTTCTTGAAGTCACAGTTTTCAGTAACTGAGGAGGAGCTAGACAGAAAGAGAGGGAATAAGAGGAAGAAAGAGGGGAGGGGGCAGCTGACAGCGACAGAGCAGAAGTGGACACTGTCCTTGCCTTCTCTGGGCCGGAAGGAAAAGACAGAGTCCTTTTCCTTCTCTGCCTGCCCCGCCTGTCCCCGAACGGCCATGAACGCCGAGCCTTATCTGTAAGCCTTGGCTATATTCTGCCGTCCTGAGACTTGTGTTTAAAATAAAGAAAGTAGGGGAACACAATGTATTAAATTAAAGAAGTAGGGGCACGACGTGCCCTGCCAATCCCACCCACTTTAACCACTGGTTAGGAGTAAATATTTTTTTTACCTACAGCCATTCCTCAGGTTCCTCTCGCCAGACCCAGGAGTTGACATAGCTGCAAGAAGTGAAGGATTGAGCCGGACCACCTATCATTCCCCCCCCCCTGCATAGCAGCCCAGAAGCCATACATCCAATTGTCTGCCCCAACACTGCAACTCGATAAATCTCACGAGCTGGCAACACAGAAAAGCACGAATTAAAGAAGATATGCAGTATGCTTCTGGCTTCATAAATGGCCCACAATGTGCCCCAATTGCTGTGCGGCTGATTTCAAATCGCCTGGGGCACGAAGCTTGTTACGACTGTGCATGCCTCACAGACGCGAGAAAAGAAACAGAAACTTTAAACAAGAGGTGAAACACGTAAAGGAGTTAAACAAGAGACACGCATTGAAATGTTCGTCAGGTGAAATCACTTAATTATATAATTACATCAGCAATGGTTTAAGTACTTCCTTGCTCTGCCGCCATGCATGCTGGACTCAGCTCCCACGTCGTGTTTCTGCCCTGGAATCAGCTGCTATGCTGTGTCTCTGTGCCACATCGTTCCAATGCCCCCAAAGCAGAGCCTCCCCCCCAGTTAAACAAAACATGTCCGCCCCTCCAGTTAAAAGAAGCCCCACCTCCATTAGAAGCAGTGAAAAGCAAACATGCGCTTGCCAAAAGAGGCCTGAGACAAGCATACGGGCGATGTTAATAAATAAATAAAGGCACACAGCCAGTGCTGCTTGATGCTGTGGTAGGTGGGAGTGGTCAACTTTAGAGGAAATGCAAGAAAAAAGAGAAATAAGGGCTCCGTAAATAAGTAAATAAATAAAGGCACACAGCGAGCCTGTTCAATGCAGTGTCGGAGGTGGGAGGGGTCTTCTTTACAGGCAAGGGAAGGAAAACAAACTGTGCGCGGCGCTGCTCATTCCTGAGGCAATACTCTATGGGAGTTAACATAAGAAAAAGGTGGGGCATGCACTAACTTTTAGCCATTTGCAGGCTACGATTTTGGAATGACACTGACATAAGCCAATCCAAACCGGTGGAATGGGTCAGACCCCACAAAGTACATACAACAGATCACCTGACAGCTGCGCTGTCTAGGCTCGGCCTAAAAAATAAAATGATAATAAAGCAATGCTATTATCATTTTATTTTTCCTTAGTGGTTCAGTTTTAGGTGCGGGACGGGGCTGGCAGTCACGAGCAGGGGGAGGAGTGGTGGGCACTCTCTAAGTGCGCATGACAGCTTGGCTGGCCTATTTGTGCCGGCCAAACAGTCATGCACCCTTAGCATTTTCTCCACCAGGCTGTATTGCACATCCTGGGTGGAGAACATGCATAGGCTCCCACTCCCTGGCTGAGCGCCGAACCACAGAGCTCAGACCAATCACGACACTGCAGACAGTGGCACCGTGTTTGGCTCAGGGGAGCCTGTGTGCTTCCTGCTTCCGATGACTCGTCAGGAAGAGAAGCGGAGGAGAGATGACGGAGGAGTGATGGCGGCCGTGAAGAGGTAAGTATAAATATTTTTTTTCATGCCTCACCCCGCCACCCGGATCCGTGCCAGCCGCCACTGGGCCCAAATTCACCTATTCAGTCTTTACATTCTGATTAATAAGTTACTGTTTGCGTTGAGTTATAGGTATGTAAAAGGTGCATTAGAACATATAATAACAGATACCTTTTTGTGACAAGGCTTTTTTTAATATAATTTATTGTTTTTGTGGTCACAGTGTCTTTACTGCAATCTGACAGCTCAACCTCTGAGAGTGTTTTTATTAGTTTTGAGGATGTTTGACACACCAAACATTAACAAGTATAAGATTACCATTACATCAAGTGTGGCATAAAAAGATTCCTATCAAGGAGAGACAGTTAATGCTACAAAAGATATTGTGACATAAAAATATTGACAGCAAAAGTATCGACTTTACTTACCTTAAATGTAAATGTAAATAATTACTAAAAAAGTTACTACTACTAAAATATAGACTACAAAAAATATAGTTTAAAAAAAACATTAGACAACCAAAATATCTAATATACAGCATACTAAAAATCTAATATAAAGTATACAAAAATATTGAAATAATATTTTAAAGGCACATTTCCATTTGACAGAATAAAAATGTAAAGTGCAAGTTTACATTTTAATATATTATATATTTATTATATACTTTAACTTTATAATCCAAACTAAAAAATATTCCTTATATTTTTAATTATCCAATTTCTATTAATTTAATAAAAGCATGTATGTTTTAAAACAACATTTCTCAAAAAAGTACTAAAAAATGACAATTGTAATATAAGTTTTATTTCAACTTACAATATAATTTCAATAAAGTACTTTTTTTATAGCTGCACACGAATATTACATTTCAATCAATCAATCAATCACGGCATTTATAGAGCGCGCTACTCACCCGGGAGGGTCTCAAGGCGCTGGGGGAGGGGGTAAGTTACTGCTCGAACAGCCAGGTCTTGAGCTGCTTCCTGAAGGCGAGATGGTCCTGGGTTCGCCGAAGGTGAGTGGGGAGGGAGTTCCAGGTCTTGGCCGCCAGGTAGGAGAAGGATCTTCCTCCGGCGGTGGTTCTGCGGATGCGTGGTACGGTGGCGAGGGCGTGGCTGGTTGATCGTAGCTGGCGTGTGGGCGTGTAGAAGGACATGCGGTCGTTGAGGTACTTTGGGCCCAGGTCGTGGAGGGCCTTGTGTGCGTGGGTGAGGAGTCTGAACGTGATTCTCTTGCTGACGGGGAGCCAGTGCAGGTCTTTCAGGTGTCCGGTGATGTGGCTGTGTCGGGGGATGTCCAGGATGAGTCGTGCGGAGGCGTTCTGGATGCGCTGGAGTCTCTTTTGAAGTTTGGCTGTGGTTCCGGCGTAGAGGGTGTTCCCATAGTCCAGTCGGCTGGTGACGAGTGCCTGGGTGACGGTCTTCCTGGTTTCAGTGGGGATCCATCTGAAGATCTTGCGGAGCATGCGCAGGAGTGTTGAAGCATGAAGATGAGACGGCGTTGACTTGTCTGGTCATCGACAGGGAGGAGTCCAGGATGAAGCCCAGGTTGCGTGCGTGGTCCGTTGGCTTGGGTGCGGTGCCCAGGGCCGGGGGCCACCAGGAGTCGTCCCAGGCGGAGGGTGATGAGCCCAGGATGAGGACTTCCGTCTTGTCTGAGTTCAGTTTAAGGCGGCTGTTCCTCATCCAGTCGGCGACGTCTCTCATCCCGTCGTGCAGGTTGGCTCTGGCGGTGGTGGGGTCGTTGGTGAGGGAGAGGATCAGCTGGGTGTCGTCGGCGTAGGAGATGATGTTGAGGTTGTGTCGGCGTGCGATGGCTGCGAGGGGGCTCATGTAGACGTTGAAGAGGGTCGGGCTGAGTGAGGATCCTTGTGGAACGCCGCAGATGACTTCGGTGGCTTCGGATCTGAACGGGAGAGGCGGACTCTCTGGGTTCTTCCGGCGAGGAACGAGATGATCCATTCCAGTGCTTTCTCTCGGATTCCGATGTTGCTGAGGCGCTTCACTAGGGTGCGGTGGCAGACGGTGTCGAACGCCGCGGAGAGGTCCAGGAGGATGAGGGCAGCTGTTTCCCCGTTGTCGGTTAGGGTTCTGATGTCGTCGGTGGCTGCGATAAGGGCGGTCTCGGTGCTGTGGTTGGCCCGAAACCCGGACTGCGAGGGGTCGAGGGATCCATTCGTCTCGAGGAAGGCGGCAAGCTGTCTGTTGACGGTCTTCTCGATGACTTTGGCCGGAAACGGAAGGAGCGAGATGGGGCGGTAGTTCTTGAGGTCGGTGGGGTCCGCCGTTGGTTTCTTCAGGAGGGCGGTAAGCTCGGCGTGCTTCCAGCTCTCCGGGAAGGTGGCGGTGTGGAAGGAGGAGTTGATGATGTCCCGGAGATGGGGTGCGATGGTGGCGTCGGCTTTGTTGAAGACGTGGTGTGGGCAGGGGTCGGTTGGTGATCCGGAGTGGATGGAGTTCATCGTGCGGGTGGTGTCTTCGGTGTTGATCGGGGTCCAGTTGCAGAGGGTGGTGGTGGCGGGCATTGGTTCGGCGGTAGGGTGCGTTGTTTGTGCGTCGAAGCTGTTGTGTATGTCGGTGATCTTGCGGTGGAAGAACGCGGAGAGTGAGTTGCAGAGGTCTTGCGAGGGGTGATGTCGTTGTTTCCGGCGCTGGGGTTGGAGAACTCTTTGACGATGCTGAAAAGTTCCTTGCTGTCATGGGCGTTGTTGTCCAGTCGTTCTTTGAGTGCCGACTTCTTGGTGGCACGGATCAGCTGGTGGTGTTTGCGGGTGGCGTGCTTGAGGGCGGTCCTGTTGTCTGTGGTCTGGACGAGTCGCCAGGTTTTCTCGAGAGTGCGGCAGTTCTTCTTGGATTCCTTGAGTTCGTTGGTGAACCAAGGGGTTTTCTTGCTTCCGGGTCTGCTGGGAGGGTTTTTTAGTGGTGCGAGGTCGTCGGCGCAGGCGGTCAGCCACTTGGCGAGGTTGCTGGCTGCTTCGTTTGGGTCCGTTGTGTCGGTGGGTGTGTTCTGGCTGAGGGAGGCGGTGAGCTGCTCGGCGGTGATCTTGCTCCAGCTCCGGCGGGGAGCCTGTTGCGGGTGGTGGTGGGTCGCAGTTTGAAGAAAAGCTCTTTCTATGTGAAAATGTATTTAATTAAAATCAAAACAATAACAATATAAGCATGCAAAGATTTGAAGTGAAAATGTATATCCAAAAATATATGCTGCATTTATTCAAACATTGCAAATAATCAAATAGTTCTGTATTAAATTTATCAAACATGTTAGAAGTCTTTAAAAAAATTACATGAAGGTTGTGATAGTAATAAGAATAATTGTAAAATCCAAATCAGCACAAGGAAATCATCAAACAAGTAAAATTAAAGGCTGCCAGTTTACTATTTTAATTACAATCCCCCCAAAATTGGAGGCAATGCAAACATGGGGAGGGGGTAACATATATTATTCTAAATGCAGTCCCAAAAACATTGGAGAAAGTACATAACTAAAGGTTGACAAATGTACTATTCTAACTCCAATCCTACAAGCATTTGGGAAAATGAGTAATTCAAAGGGGTGAGATTTATTATTCTAATTCAGTCAGTAAAAACGTTATTTCAGCACATAGACATAAAAGAATAAGTCAAAGCATAATACATTACAATAAATAAAACAAGGCAACTTACACAACATGCCAGTTCATGAATTCATCCATCCAATATTGACCAAGCACTGTACATCCCCAATTAAATGTGCATAAAGTATAACATACAGATTAAAAGAAATAAAATCCAAAAACCCATAGAAACATCAGGCTCATTGAAGCTAATAAAAGGAAACAGACTAGCTGGACAGATGTTTAAGCATGTGCCTCCACATATACATCAAAAATTGGGAGGCAGAAAATACAATGCAATGACTGGTGTTACTTCTTAAAATCCTATATGCAATCCTATAATTTCTTGTCCCCAGGTTATGACAAACTGGTAAAATCCACTGGTATTTGATTACTTGGTAACCTGGGCAAAAAAATATGACATGCTCAGTCAACTCCTCAACCTGTGAGCAAAATGGACAATAACTAACGCCCTCACATAAAAAGAGCTTCCTTTTGGCTGAGAAGGCGCGTAGGAGAAGAGTCCCTAGGCAAACTTTAACATATAGGGTTTTTTCCAGAAGAGGTTCGATCTCATCCAAATATGATTCCATACAGTAATACATTTTGAAGCCTTAAAAAAGAGTCAGTGGTCGATCCTACCCTTATAAAACATACCGTTTGGTTGTCAGTATATTGCCAATAAGCACTTTTTAACTCGGATTTGGAGACTAGTGCTGCATCACCGGGGGATGACCAAAAATTGGAATACCCAATCCATCCCAACCTAGCCTTTATAGACCAAAACAAGGGAATTTTACAAACCCCAGGTCGCTTCTTAACATCTTCAACAGCCATGTAAAAAGAGGGGAGTTCAGCAGTAACCCACAGCCTATGCCAATACAAGAGTGGCCTCAAACCCACTACATCATTAATCCGTTTGAGACCATAGTCAAGATGTAGAGAAGCAAACGGAGTGCTCACTGGCCGGCCACAGATATTCCTCGCAAATCGATTTTCAATTGATTCTAGTGAGCCGGAATCTTATTCCAATTACAATTCTACAAAAACTTGCAACAGTGCATTCATTCTGAGGGGATCTGATTTACTATTCTAACTCAAGTCCCAAAAACATGGAGGAAAGTGCATAATTTGAAGGGGTGAATATTTACTACTCTAATTGCAGCCCATCATTATCTGGGAAAAGTGCATACATGGAGGCGGTCAGGTTCACTATTCTAACTCCAGTACCACTAAATTTGGTGACAGTGCATAAATGAAAGAGATGAGATTTACCATTCTAACTTCATTCTCACAAACCATGGGGATAAATTGGATGCAGGGAAGTGAGATTTACTATTCTAACTTCAGTCCACCAAAAATTAGGGAAAGTGCATACACGAAGAGGGTGAGGATGACTATTCTAACCCCAGCCTCATCAACACTGGGGAAATTGCATACATTGGAGGAAGGGTAGATTTGCTATGCTAAATACAATGAAACTAAAATTAGGGAAAGTGCATAAAGGAAAGGTGTGAGATTTAAAATTATAGCTCCAGTTCCAGAAAAGTGAGGAAAGTGCATACATTGTGGGAGTGACACTTACTATTCTAACACAAGACTAAAAACATTGTGTAAAGTGCATACATTCAGGGAAATTGGGGGTCAGATTTACTATTCTAACTCCAGTCATACAAAAAATGGTGAAAGTCCATATCTTTCCGACGGGGAATTACCATTCTAACTCCAATCCCACAAACATTGGGTAATGTGCATGAATAGGGGAGGGAATTGTGTAGTATTCTAACTCCAATCTTGTAAACATTAGTTAAAAAGTAGACATTGAGGAGGAGAAGGGGTTGAAATAGACTACTTTTTCAAAAAGCATGAATATATATATGTATATATATCTTTTTTATAAAGTTTGTGGTTCAGAACTACACTTGTATTTTAGAACAAAAGCCCTAAAGATGTTGTACAGCAATATAAATAAACATCAAACACAAATGCAAAATAATTGAATACGAAAGTGTCAAAATTTAAACACACTCCAAAGAATATACCCCATTTATAATAAATAAAAAATAAAACAAACACAATAAAGAACCCCCCGAATGTAAAAATCTACCTAACATTAAACCACTACCCACCCAAGCCACCAATAAACCCCGTCACATATAATATAAACATCAAATGTAAATTATACATCCTAAAATACATAAACATCAATGTTTGAAGAAATTACACTTTCAATTATATTTTGTTAATACAAATAAGACATTTCGAATTAGAAAAAGTAAACACTTCAAAAACGCACCCCAGAAACAAAGAAACATAAAAACAACAAATACCATAATTATGGGAAGCACGTGAAGGCACAGAAGACATAGCCGTTGTTTCAATAACAAATAGCAAGTTTGCAAGATGTGCTATGACATTACGCAAACTTGCTTTGCAAAGAGTTGATGTAATAACAACTGTAATAAGGCATGTGTGGGCAGAGCACACTCTCTAGAGACTGTAAACAAGGCAGATTGCTTAGGATGTGAGAATAGTGGTTAGAAGACAGAGTAAGAGCCCTGTACCTAGCACTTCAGGCATCTATTTGTGCACTGTCTTTGAATTATTAAAGTCATAATAATGACTCATCATGAACACTCCGCCGGCCCACAACTCCCAGCATCCTCCGCTACTGGGAGTAGGATTGCTGACGTTTTCTTGCTGTTTTCCCACCGCCAGCCCTTATTACAGGGCTCTTTCTCCTGCATCCCCCGGACTCATCTTGAACGCACTCCGCCGGCCCACAACTCCCAGCATCCTCCGCTACTGGGAGTAGTATTGCTGATGTTTTCCCGCCGTTTTCCTGACACCAGCCCTTATTACAGGGCGCCTCCTCTTGCATGCCGTGATGTGCGCGGGCGCCAAGGACGGGGTCCGTCCGTGGCTGTCAAAGCCTGGGGGAAGCTGGGGTGGGCCACCCTTCTTTCGCCTGACCCCATCTTCAGGTACTGTGAATGCCCCCTATCCCTGCCCCTGCGCTGCCTGCTGTACCTGCCCCTGCACTGCCTGCTGTCCTTATCCCTGTGCTGCCTGCTATCCCAGCCCCTGCGGTGCCTGCTGTCCCTGCGCTGCCTGCTGTCCCTATCCCTGTGCTGCTTGCTGTCCCTGTACCACCTGCTCACGGGACTCATCTTGAACCCTTCACAGGGCAGGACCACAACTCCCAGCATCCTCTACTACTGGGCGTAGGATTGCTGACGTTTTTCCGCCATTTTCCTCCCGCTAGCCCTTATTACAGGGCGCCTCCACCCGCATCGTGGGACGTGCGTGTGCGGAGCCCGGGCAAAGCCCAGGCCTAGGGCAGGCCCATCCGTGCAGGATGTGCTGGGCCACCCCTCTTTTGCCTGAACCCATCTTCAGGTACTGTGCCTGCCCCCTATCCCTGCACTGCCTGCTGTCTCTGTGCTGCCTGCTGTCCCTGCACTGTCTCTATCCCTGTACTGCCTACTGTCCCTGTGCTGACTGCTATCCATGCCCCTGCGCTGCCTGTTGTCCCTGTGCTGCCTGCTGTCCCTATCCCTGCGCTGCCTGCTGTTCCTTTCCCTGTGCTGCCTGCTGTCTTTGTACCACCTGCTGTCCCTATCCCTGCCCTGCCTGCTGTTCCTGCGCTGCCTGCTGTCCCTGCGCTGCCTGCTGTCCCTATCCCTGCACTGCCTGCTGTCCCTGTCCCTGTGCTGCCTGCTGCCCGTGTACCGCCTGCTGTCCCTATCCCTGTACAGTCTGCTGTCTCTATCTCTGCGCTGCCTATTGTCCCTGCCCCTGTGCTGCCTGCTGTCCCTTTGCTGCCTGCTGTCCCTGCGCTGCCTGCTGTCCCTGCGCTGCCTGCTGTCCCTATTTCTGTGCTGCCTGCTGTCCCTGTGCTGCCTGCTGCCCGTGTACCGCCTGCTGTCCCTATCCCTGTACAGTAGGCTATCCCTGCACTGCCTGCTGTCCCTGCCCCTGCTCTGCCTGCTGTCCCCGCCCCTGCGCTGCCTGCTGTCCCTGCCCCTGCACTGCCTGCTGTCCCGGTCCCTGCGCTACCCGCTGCAGATCCCTGCCCAGTGCCCTGGTCGACTAGGACTACCCCCCAGGACCACAAATGGAGGCCGCTGCGTGGCCACATAGTGGATGTGCACAGCGGGTGCTCTGCCAACGCACCACTAGTTGGACAACGCCCAGCTCCAGGACCCCAGGCCCTCCTGCCACCTGACGGTACACCGCAAAGGAACTCCTGGACCCCGGACGCCAAAACAACAGCTGTTTCTCCTCCTTCCCATGATCCACCAAAGGACCCTTTACCTGCCGACACTGCCACTTCACCTGCGACACAACCTACGAAAGATCCTGCACCACTCCTGCCCACAAAACCAAAAACACCCTGAAACCGCTCCAGTGTATCCTGATCAACACCTGCGCACTCTGCAAAGACGGCGCGGAAATGTGGGACACCATCACCACCCTCTCCACGGACATTGCCTTCATCACCAAAATGTGGCTCAACCCCTCCTCGAACCCCTACATCACCACCTCCACTCCCGAAGGCTACAAGATGATACACCAAGAGTGCGCCAACAAACCAGGCGGCAGAATCACCATCATCTTCAAGGAAACCATCAGATGCACCATCACCAATCAGTGCCCTACACCGCTCATGGAACACCTCAACTTCCTACTACAAACTGATGTGTAGACCACGATAAGAGGCACCCTCGCTTACAGACCCCAGGACCCTGAGCAACATTCTGCGACACCATACCCAACCTCATCGCTCCCCTAGCAAATTACTCTCACCAGTACATCCTACTCGGTGACCTAAACTTCCACATCGATGACCCCAACGACACCAACTCAATCGCCCTCCTGGAAAACCTGAACATCAGCCTCACCCAACTGGTCTCCGAATCCACACACAAAGCCGGACAGACTCGACCCCATTTTCACCTCCAGCAACAGAATCAAATTTAGCCACACCACAGAACTCACCTGGACTGACCACACCATCGTACACTTTACCATCACTGATGCCCAGAACACCATCACCAGGCGTCAGATCTCCCCCCACCACTGCTGGAGCAAGGTCACTGAAACTCAGTGGTCTCAGGTCCTCACCACCTCCCAAAACGAGGCCTCAACAGACCTCGACCAGGCCATCGATAACTTTGCTGCCTGGATTACCGACAGCGCCGACAGAATCACCCCACTGAAACCTACAAAATCCAACAAGACTTCCAAACATGCCAGCTAGTACACTCCAAAACTCAGGACCACCAAGCGCAACTGCCACCAACTGGAGAAACGATGGCGCCCCACCAAGAACCCTGCCGACAGAGCAGCTCACAAAACAGCCCTCAGCAACTATCACTGGGATATCAAAGAAGCCAAGAAAGCAGTCATTACCACCCGCATCGACACCGCGGCCAACCACACAAAGGAACTCTTCAAAACAGTCAAAGAATCCTCCAACCTGACAGCCATAGTGAACACCATCCACCCCTCCGAAGAACTCTGCAACACCCTCTCAGACTACTTCCACAGCAAGATCACCAACATCTACAACAATATCAACCTCCAACCCACCACCCTCAACCCCAGCGACCTCAATCAACCAGATAATATCAGCCAAACCATTACCACCTGGTCTCTGCTCACCGCCCTGATCACTTCAGCCATCATGTCTTCCATTCTCTCCGGGGCACCAACCGACCCCTGGTCTCACCATCTCTACAACATTGCAACAAACCCAATCAGCACACAACTCACCAGAATCCTCAACACCTCCATCCCAGAGCAACCTTCCTGGACAGATGGAAACATGCAGACGTCAGACCCCTCCTAAAGAAAGCCAGCGCCGACCCCAGCGATCTCAAAAATAATCATCTGATCTCCCTGCTCCCCTATCCAGTCAAAGTACTTGTGAAAGCCATCACCAAGCAGCTCACCGAATTCCTGGAACAAAACAACCTACAATCAGGATTCAGTGCTAACCACAGCACTGAGTCCGCGCTGTTAGCTGCTACAGACGACATCAGAACACTCCTCGACTGTGGAGAAATGGTGGCCCTGATCCTCCTTGACCTCTCCGCAGCATCCAACACCATCTCCCACACCACCCTCATCAACAGACTGTACAACATAGGCATACAGCAAGACACTCTCAGGTGTATCGCCTCCTTCCTTACAGGATGCACACAGAACATCCGACTGCCTCCCTTCACCTCCCCACCCAAAGACATCATATGCAGTGTAACACAAGGATCATCCTTCAGCCCCACCCTGTTCAACATCTACATGACCCCCCTCGCAGACGTCGTCAGATCCCATGGACACAGCATAATCTCCTATGCAGATGGCACTCAACTGATCCTCTCGCTCACTGAGGACCCCACCAACGCCAAAACCAACTTTCGCAACACCTTGACCAACGTAGCCAAATGGATGAAAGACAACTGTCTCCCTCTCAACTCCGACAAAACTAAGTACTGATCTTTGGGAAGAACACTTCCAGATGGAACCGCAGCTGGTGGCCTGTAGAACTCGGACCTACACCCACACTGACCGACCATGCACGCAACCTCGGCATCATCCTCGACAGCCAACTGCCCATGAAATGGCAAGTCAACACAGTCACCTCCTCCTGCTTCTGCACACTTTGCATGCTCTGCAGAATCTTCAGATGGATCCCAACCAACACCAGAAAGACCGTCACTCAGGCCCTCGTCACCAGCCACCTCGTCTACGGCAACATCCACTACGCAGCATCTCCACCAAGCTCAGCAGACTCCAGACCATACAGAGCGCTGCAGCCAGACTCATCCTGGACCTCCCCAAACGAACCTGCATCAACCCCCACCTGAGAGACCTCCACTGGCTCCCCATCCAGAAGAGATGCCAATTCAAGATCCTCATGCACGCCTACAAAGCCCTCCACGACCTAGGACCTGTCAACATCAGCCATCGACTGAACTTCCACCAACCCTCTAGACACCTGTGCTCCTCTTCCGTCGCCCTCTCACCCCCCCCGCATCCATCGCAGCCGCAGCGGTAGCCGCTCCCTCTCCTACATCGCTGTCAAAAAGTGGAACAGCCTTCCCTTCCAGCTCCATACAGCCTCCTCGCTGGCAGATTTCAGAAAGAGACTCAAGACCTGGCTCTTCGACGGAGACACAGCGCCCTGATATCCCTAGGGGTGACAGTGTTGCGCTTTACAAATGATGTTTGATATACTAGATATGTTTATAATAAACAATATGAGTCTGAAGATTAGTTTCTTCTGTGAGCTTACTCAATCCCACAATTAAAATCCCGGGCCACATTTCACGCAACAATAGAAGTTTTTTTTTTTTTTTAATATATCTTTATTAACCTTTTTTAGACATACAAATTATACACATATCAGCATTTAGGAGGGCCGGGGTATATCATATCCAGTGGGCGCCCTTCAAATCTCGTAAAATATACACAATATACAACAACATTGCAATACAACCTTTTCCTCAGGCGTCCCTACCTCCTGCTGGCAACAATAGAAGTTGCTATGTTGCATTGTGTGAAATGGAGAGAGCTGAATTGCGTCACATTTACAAATATATGGTGCTGTTCAGCTCTCTCTCTCTGTGCTGATGCACGTTGGGCTGCTTGGCACCAGGTGCTGTTCAGCTCTCTCTCTCTGTGCTGATGCACGTTGGGCTGCTTGGCACCAACACAAGCCCCTTTGAGCCGTGGTGCAAGGGTGCCTGCATTGTGGATACAATAGGCATATTCCTCTTTTTATGTGCACAGCAGAAGGCCAGAGGGAGAAGGGATGTGAAGGACAAAATGATTATTTTTGTAATAATAGTAAAATGTAAATAATTTATACATACATGTATATACACATGATTCTTGATAAAGTTTTACTTGATTAAACCCCTCTATATAAATACCCATATGTACTAAGCCTGTGCGGAGTTCACGGAGTTCCGCTAACTCCGCGAAGTGCAAAAAAAACTCTGCCGCGCTACTCGGAGCTCCGCAAGCAGAGGAGTGCGTTAGATAAATGCCGTTCGCAGTGATTTTCAGTGCCAGGTGCTTGTCCGCACTGTGCAATCATCGGGAACGGCACCATGCACAGCACAAGCGGGCGCTGCTTCCTTTCTGCCGCTCGAGTAGATTTTTCCTTGAGCGGCAGCTTTCTCAACGTGAACGGACGGTTTCTCAACGCGAGTGTTCGTGAGCATACGCGACCACTTGCAATGAGAGATCTGACCGCCCCCGTTGAGAAATGTCGCCGGGAGGTTGATTTTCCACGCTCGCCAACTTGATGTTGACGATCGTGAACGAGGAAAAATCTCGCCAGGAGGTGGATTTTCCTCGCTCGCCAACTTGACGTTGACGAACGCGAGCGAGGAAAAAAACTCCGCTCCGCTATGCAGAGCGGAGTTTTTTGGAACTCTGCAAGCTCCACGTAATTCGGAGTGCGTAAAACACCGCTAGCTCCACGAGCGGAGCGGAGTTCACCGCCCAGACTTAATATGTACATAGAAGCTGCAATATTTACATGGCCTGCTGTCCACATTTATCTTATCATGAAGTACATTTTTCAAATAACTGTAATTAACTTATAAATACATAATTATACACTATGGCACTTATTGTAGTTATTAGTAGCAGGCAAAAACCTCTATATATGCACTTATATGTACATAGAAGCAGCAATTTTGACATGGTCTGATATACACATGTATCTTGTGGTGTAATATACAATTTTCCCTAATATAAATGTATCTGCTTATAATATGAGGCATAGTTCAGATTACAATGATCTGTACTGGTATGACAACAGCTCTTTTCAATATCATGATAAGTGTAGTCTGTCATGTCTGAGTATACTGTTGTGGTACATTCTTGAGTTGTGATTATGGTCGTCATGTGAGGAAGAGCCAGGCTTTGACTAATCTTCTGAAGTGGAGATGGTTGTCTGTGGATCTTATGTTTGCGGGTAGGGAATCCCATAGTTTGACTGCTTGAACAGAGAAAGATGTTCCACCCATGTTTTTTTTCTTGTATGTAGGAATTATGAGGCAGGGAGCCATTCTTGAGCATAGGTTCCAGTGTTGTATGTATTTGTTGATTTTCTTCTTGATAAAGAGTGGTCCTTTGCCGTGTATTGCTTTGTGCGTGATACAAAGCAGCTTGAAGGAGGATCTTCTGGCAACTGGTAACCAGTGTATCACCCTCAAGGCGGGCGAGATATGTGCTTGTGGCTTTATCTGTAGGAGGAGTCCAGCGGTAGCATTCTGAATTATTTGTAGTCTTCTCATAGTTGACGAAGTTGAGCTGTAATGCAGACCATTAGCATCCAGTTTTGATAGAATACAGAGATGGTAGCTTGAACCTTGTGTGAGAATCCTAGGTGCTGGAAGAAGCATTGCAATGGTTTCATTGTGAGAATGCTTGATTTGGCTACCTTATTCACTGGTGGATTCATTGACAGCTTGGCGTCCATGGTAATTTCAAGGTTTTTTATCTCCTTAGATATTTTTGGAGGTGGTCCTAGATCGGCAGGCCAGGTGTAGAGAGGGTTCTAAGTTTTCCAGTCACCACGGCTGAGTATCTTGGTTTTTGAGGCATTTGATTTGAGATGGCTCTTTGTTATTGGTTGATGGTCCAGGATGGGGCTGTGGGATTTTTTGTTGTTTAAATAGGTATCCAAAATATTTGTTTTAGATTGGTAATGGTTAGCCAGCTTGTCACAAATATATTGAGAAATGGAATTGGTAGCTTCTGGCATTTTGTCTTACTGGAATCTGTCCATCATCACAGCTTATTGTAATGCCTAAGTAGGTTGCAGCTGCAACAACTTGATAGTCGGGCTTCTCAACCTTTTAACTAAGGATTACCCATATTTAGTGGAATTGAGTTTATAGCTGGAGACTGTCTAGAAACATAAACCCATCTCCTCAATAGAGGAAATAGCTTGACTGACATTGGAGGAATAAACTGCTATATTGCCTGCATATGCAGTGATTTTAGTCCCTATCCCATTAATCTATAGAGGCAATATATACTTATTTTATCAACTGTTGTAAATAATATTCTAAATACATTACAAATAGCAATGTGCAGATAGGACATCTTGGTGGGTTCCATGAGGTATCTAGAATACATCAATAACCCTAGCAGTATGGTTTATGTATAGTACCTATACCTGACAAAGGAATGTTTTAGTAAACCCATGACCACCCACAAAAAATGCAGGAAACCTTGTCAAACCATGTCAAATGCTTTTCAGCATCATGGATTGTCATACCGACTGTCTATGCAAAATATTAGAAGCATAAAATAGTGAAATAGCACCGTTGATGTTTTTAGTGGTACTTATGCCAGGAATTAACCCATGCTGATGTGGAGATATGTATGATTCAGTGATTCAATAATCCGAGAAAAGTGCAATGCAAGAATCTTTGAGTATATTTTAGAGTCAGCATTTGTTAAGGAAATAGGCCAATACGATTATTGCTCATCAGGTAGTTTCCTCTTTTTCAAAAATATGGCTATGTTAATAGAGTTCCATGAGGGTGGTATACCAAGATCTAGATCAAATCTTCTAACTTTGGATTTTTTTGATGGAGCAACCAAATCTGAAAATGTATAATAAATCTTGAGGGGAACGGCATTGTCACCCATGACTTTACTAGATGCTAAATATTGTATAGCTTGTGTGACGTCAATCTAATGTAATACCAGTATCCAAATAATTAATCTGCTCTGTGCTTCATATAGGAACTTTAAACAGACTTTGATAGGTCTAAATTTCTTCCATAGACGAATAGCTATCCCATCATATAACCGCTGATAAAATATTTAGGAATATCCTCTGGATGTTTAGTTATTCCATCATCCTTGATACTTTCTATCATGGCCACATTAGATTTTTCTTTGATTCTGTAGGCCAATTGTTGACCAATGGATTCTCCATATTCTTAGTCCTGTCCTTTTTAAGTGTTGTCTGCAACTGAAGCCTTCTCCTAAAGAGTCAACCAAGTTGAGCTCTGCATTCTATCATTTGTCCATTAATTTCCTTTTCAGTAGGATTAAAAAAGTGAATGGGATTAGAATGTTTTATTTCAATTGGCAGAAGAGCTGTTTGTACATTATTCTCATTTATCCTTTGAATCCTATTTTGATCAGCCACATATTTCACAGTGATGTCCCTTACATATGTTGAAAATTATCCCATACTATATTGATCAATGTTGTTCCTAGATTAATACAAACTCCTGTATAATAATGACATATATCTTTGATATTCAATAGCGGAAAGCAAAAATCAATCATAAGTCCACCTCCTAATCCTAATATATCCCATCCCAGTCTTTAAACTCAGTAACAGGGGATTATGATAAGGGGTTACCTTTGGGCAAACCTCAATGCTAAACATGTTAAAGGGACAAAAACCATGTCTATATGGGAGTAGTGTCTATGTACAGTGGAGAAATAAGAATAGCCCGGTTCCTTCACCCAAAATGTGTGCGATATATCAGAGAGCCCATGGAGTTTAAATACCTTAAGTATAGCACTGCAAACTACCCTCATCTGAGAGGAAGCTCAAGGGGGGCGTGGCTACTGAGCCGAAGATGGCAGATGCATGAGCCTGTTGCTCCGCGTCAGTCCGCTACGAATCCTGAGCCATCCATGGTCTGAGGCTGCAATGAGCCCCACAATCGTTGCCACATTGGAGACATCCCCCTTGGCTGCATGTTTTGAGCCGCGGTGAACCCTTTTGCGGGGAAGGGTGACCATTCCGTGACTGCAGCATGCAGCTGATCCCAGCTCCCAAGATGGCGGATGGTGCCTTGGACATACTGCAGCAAGTTGGCTGAACCACGCTTTGAAACTGGCCCAGCCACAGGACAAGTCGGTGAAATATATGCTCGCCCCGACATCTGGAGAGCGTCTGGTAGAGGTGTTGCGGCGCCGGCAAAGAGGTACGCAGGGCGGCACTAGCAGAGATAGGCCAGAGGCCTTGTGGTGGTGACTCCGGGCCCGTGCCGGAGCCCGGTTGCCGGAGCCGCCGCAGGAGAAACACGGAGGAGCTGCCTGGTTGTGCGATACCTCCCCTGATGCCATGAGCACCTGAGAGAAATGATTGGGGGTTGCTTAGGATCTGGCCGAGAACGCCCTACAGCGGTGCCACTTGCCTGACCTGTGGTGCATTGCTGGCCCTGGCATTTGGGTCGGCGAGGCCTGTAGTGGACATTCTGACCAGACCCGAACTACCAGTACGAAGGGGGTGCTAGCTCCTGGTATGTGTTGAAGGGGGTGTATTGGCCACCTGAGACGCCCCCCTCTTCCTCTGCAGGTAGGAGGCACCACACAGAACCGGTGTGAAGTGGGTATTATGCCGGCGGGGGGACGGCATGCATCAAAGACCTGTTCAGTGCCTATTCCGGGGCCCGGCGAGGAGTGCAGGCACCCACTCTATGTCAGCGGGCTATTGATCGTCTCCCTCTTTGCAACTAGAGAGACCGGGAGACCTTACCTGGAAGGAGATGGGGCCCTTCCATTGGGAAGTCACCGCTCGCAGGCCAGACCACCTCAAGGATCTGGTAGGAGATGGGGCCCTCTTCCCCCCAACCCCGTGGAGTAGCGCAGTTGGTGCTCTAGACACCAGGGCTTAGACCTTCCCCTAGACTGGGAATACAGTGGGGGCCCCTGAACAGAACCGACTGGCCTAAATTGTCGGGATAATATTAACCTGGAGAATTGAATGACACTGGTGGATTCCCCCTGCCCCAGTTTGGCCCCTTGTACTCTCCCTCCTTGGAACCGCAGTGTGGGCTGCTGGCTGGGGGCCTGGCGTAGCTGCGGCAGGCAGACCCCGCACAGACTTGGGCATGGGCCCTCCCGTGAGCGTATACCTTGCATTTGCCTGCACCCGAAGACTTCCCCCCGCCCTGTAGAGCGAGTCATGGACAACAACCAGCTTAGCAGGGGACCACGACCACAGAGTGCTCGACCAGATGTCACACTTTGGACCTGGACAACTTTTGGGGAGTTGTTTTTGCAAAATTTGCTCTCCACAGAACCGGCTAATCTTTTGTGGACTTTAGGCACTGCACTCGCCTGCACCCCTAGAGTGGTCACCTCCCACTTGAAGACACATGTATTTGGCATAGACCTGGGGGGCACACACCTGTTCCTTCTTCTACGGCACTGTTTTCCCTTTTACCTGCACACGGGTGCAAGTCCCGGTTACAGCTGGGCTGATAAACTTGACCATTACAGGAGGCCCTGTAGGTACAATTCTGGTGGGGAAACCAAGGGCCAAATCGGCAGGAGCACCACCTGACTCGGGGGAGCAATCCAGACACCTGCCTGTGGAATCTGGGGAGCCTGAACCCCCAACAGACCCTATCCACCTCTACCTGGACAAAATCCTTGCCGCCATAGCAGATGCAAAGGCCACCCTCCAACAGGACATTAGTGTTGTGTCAGTGGGCCTGGGCCCACTAAAAGCTGAACACCACAAGTTGGCTGATTGAGTTAAAGAGGTGGAGACCTCGTTGAGAGAACTATGACTGGAAAACCAGACACTGACTCCCCACATGGCAGAACTGACAGATAGATTGTGGCTCTTCGAAAACCAAGCAGAAGACCTGGAAGGACGTAACAGACAGAATAATATCTGGGTGGTGGGTCTCCCCGAAGGGACTGAGGGTCATGATATGGTGTCCTATTTTGAACGCTGGCTGCAGACAGAGGTTGCTCAGAACCACTTGACTTTTTCCTTCGCTTTGGAGCACTCCCACAGGGTGCCGGCACGCCCTGGTATGGATAGACTGCTCCACTACAAAGACAGAGACATTATCCTACAGAGGGCACGCATGGGAGGCCCCTTCACTGTGGCCATAAGCAAAGTGTCAGTGTTCCCAGACTTTACCGCTGCAGTACAAGCCAGATGGGCTTCCTTACTGGAAGTGAAGAAGGCCCTCCGGGATGAGGATTACAATACTGCCTGATTTTCCCTGCCAAATTCAGGATAATACTTGATGGTACCATGCACTTCTGTGATGACCCCGGCGTGGCCTGGGACTGGCTGGAAGCCTATAGAGCTTGATCAACTCTCCTGGTAGCTCGCCCTAAATCTGGCAATCCTGGATGCAGAACTAAGAAACGCTCCTGTAAAACCTCACGTGGCAGGTCCCTGAAGAGACCTTCTCCATCACAGACCAAACAGGAATGGGTCACTGCTCTCCAGGCTGTGGCTGAGATAGTGATGACACAGAAGTCAAACTCAGAGACTAGTACCGCTCCGATCATATATCTGTACTTTCCAATTTAGAGTCTTCGCAGGTGGATGATGCTGACTTACTTACGGTGACGCAACTGTCTGTAGATGAGTCAATTTGATATACCTTGCCTCTGGCACTTTGGAATGTTGGGAGGTTGAAAATAGTACTCACTGTGCTGACTGTTAAGGGGCTGGCAGAGGTCGCTGTCTTGCGAACACTGCGTATGTAAGGTCCTGATACTTTTTTGGGGTTTAAGACTATGGCTGTGCTGGAGACTGACCATGGACTGGGCTGTGTACCCAGAATGTAAGTGCGTGCAGGGTCGGCTAAGCACAGACTTCACCTACGTACCACAGCCTACCCCTCCCAGATAGGCCCCTACCGGGTGACTGGAGGAGGCATTTTATAGACAATGTTTACACAATTCCAGTTTGGGTGGCTGTCTGTTGCTGGGCTGCTCTTGGGATGGAGAGTTTACAGGAGAAGTTTTTATTATTTCATACAGGAATCGCTCTACATGTTGAAGTGGGAGGCCCGGGGGGGGGGTCCCGGGTGGCCTGGATGGGGCACAAGCACTCCACGATCGAATGTCTGGACATTGGGACCTAGTGGCTGCCTGGAGCACCCAACATGGGGAGTCACAGGACTACTCATATTTTTCCCACATCTACCAGCTTCAAACCCAGATAGATTTGCATGCTCCCAAAGGCTTAGCCAACATGTTACTCACACCAAATACCTAGGGCATACCCTTTCAGACCACAGCCCACTGTTGCTGGGATTTCAACCTGTTGGGGAGCACCCGCAGATCTCCACATAGCGACTCAATCCATTGTCCCTGGAGGATAATTGCTTCAGAGGCAGACTATTGGCTTGGCTGATCAGATCTGAAACCGAGGAGCCACTATAACACAAATCCTGACAGACAACGGCTAGTCACTCTACTCTCCTGGGTCCATTAATGCTTCATTCCGGGGATACTATGGAGCACTTTACAAAAGCCCGGAGTCACCCCCGCCTGGGATTCAGGCTACCTTCCTGGACAAACTACTGCTTCGGGTGTTTCCCAAGGAGGCTCGGGAGGGCTTGGGGGGCAGTATAGTTGCAGAAGGCCAGGTTTGCTATTAAAGAAATGGCAACGGGTAAAACCCCGGGCCCTGATGGCCTTCCTGCAGAGTTCTACTCCGCATTTGCTGGGACCCTATTTCTGAAGCTAGAATCGCAATATGCTGACTCTCTACGACAGGGGGCACTGCCAGAATCCACTCGAGATGCAGTTGTGGTCCCTCTTACTAAGACCAAAACCCAAGGAGGGCAAACTTCAGTGTTTTGTCCCCACTCCATGCTTAATATGGATTTTAAAATCCTTAGTAAGGTATTGGCTCTTCAGCTACTTCCACATATGCCCACACTAATACAGAGCAATCAGAATGCCTTAATTCCAGGTTGCAACACCTCACTTTACCAGAGAAGGCTATACCATGTCTTTCATCATCGATCTTGCCCAGGGGCCATGTTTATGTCGGTAGACCTCGAAAATGCCTTGAACACAGTGAGGTGGGACTTCTTGTTTGAAGTCATGCACAGAATGGGATTGGAGGAATGCTGGGTCAACTGGGGAAAGCTGCTTTACAGTGTTCCAACAACACCGGTCAAAACAGGTGCTACCATCTCCCCGCAATATAATGTATGTAGAGGCACCAGACGGGGTGCCCCTTCTCTCCTCTTTTGTCGCACTAGCCATTGAGCCAGTGAATGAGCTTCTTCACCAGGAGGGTGTGAGCACCGATGTAGAGATTGAGGGTCGAGAACACATTATCTATCTTCATGCCCACAACCTTCTACTTTACATGGCGGATGTGCCTGTGGGCTCTGCTGCTGCACTGGGCCTTTTGGGGGAGTTTGAGAGGGGCTCAGGCCTCTGGTTCAATGAGACTAAGACACATGTGTTTCCTCTATCTCTGGATGTACAGAGGCCATCGGATGTTCCGTTAGGTCTGACGTGGTCCCTCTCCTCCTTCTGGTACCTGGGCGTTCTGTTTTTTCATTAGTTGGAGGATTTATGGGAGGGTAATTTGGGGGAGGCCCTCCGATCCCTTCAATCTTACATCCCCTTTTGGTGCTCCCTTATGTTGCCAATTATGGCCCTGATCTCAGAGTCAGAGAAGGTCATGCTCCCAAGACTACTCTATTGTCTATCAATCTCCCGCTTGGGGTGCCAATCTCTTGGTTCTGGCAACTAGACTCTGCTGCGAGAATTGATATGGGATGAGGGCTGCCCTAGAGTGCCTTTGAAGGTTTCCCGGCGCCCCCACAATGAGGGAGGCCTGGGTGCTCCTGATTTTGAACTGTACCTCTTGGCTTCACAACTCCAGTGGATTACTCAGTGGCTTGATGGAGCTCACCAGGAAGTGTTGGGCTTGGTGGGGTTGTTCACACACCTAGGTACTCTACTGGCAAAGGTACTTTGTCCGTCGTTGGTGGTTCCGCGCCTGGGTGTGCTACTGGCAGTGACATTGAAATGCTGGAGGCCCTGCACGCTACGGACAGCGGGAACTCCTCTCTATGCCCTGCCGCTACCGCTAGTGGGTCTCCCACATGGTGACGCTCTCTCATTTTTCACAGCCGGGCAGTTGTCGGTCTGGACAGATGCAGGGCTGGTAACGGTGGGAGACTGCTACCAACAGGGTGTCCTGCTCCCTCTGGAGGATCTAGTGGCCCAATATGACTTGGCATCAGGCCAATTCCTCACCTACGAGGCATTGATTTGAACCTTCAGAGACCTGTGGACCAGAGGACGCGATGAACCAATGACTCATGCAGTAGTGCAGCTGTTGGTATCTTGGGTACCGCGAGACACCTGGTGACGTGGTTCTATTGCTCACTATCTGAGATGGTCAGAAAACCCCTGTTGACGCTATGACGGTGGTGGGGAGGGATGCTGGACCGAGACCTTACAGACTCGGATTGGCGCAAGAAATTGGTGTATACTAAGAAGGTCTCCAGGAACATGAGGCTGAAATATACCCAATTTAATTATGTCCACATGACATATATGACTAGTTTATGGCGGGGAGCCACGTAATTTCCCTATGTGTAGGCACCTGGATGCAGATTTTGTCCTTATGACCTGGAGCTGCTACCAGCTGCGTACCTTCTCGGACACGGTGATGGACACCCTGAATACCACACTGGGACGCTCCCTTACCTGCTCCTTAGAGGTCAGCTTGCTAGGATTATTCCTGAGACCACACACACGAAATGTGGGCACTAAATTTTTAGACCTGGCCCTAGTCTTGGCCAAGAGATGAATAGCGATGACCTGGAAATCCACCACGGAACCAGCAGTGGGAACTTGGGTAAAGGATGCCACTCAGTCGGCCAGGGCTGATGAGCGGCCTCTGCTTAGAGAAGACGCTCGGTGGTTCAGAGACGCACAATAGCGGGACTGTGGTCAGAGGTATTAGAGGCCTGGGAGGACCCAGAGGGAGGATCTCAGGAGGATCTTAAGGGACAGGATGGGCCGACTGAGGGAGATGGGGCTGACTCCCCGAGGGAACCTCCTGGGGAAGAAAATACACACTAAACGAGGATGTTCACTGGACGGCTGTGACTTGGCTCGCCGGAGTCATGTAATCGTTGATGCTGGGCCAGTTCATGTGCCCCCAGACACTTGCATGCTGCTCCTGCCACTGGGGATCTCCCCCGTTAGCTGTGGGGTGGCCACTCGATCGCCATCCCCCCACCTTTTCTATTTGTGCCTAGGCTTTCCCTGAACCAGAGCGATCCCTGACTTGGGTTCGTTGTTTTGTGTTTCTTTTTTGCTCCCCCCTCTTTCTTTTGTGCTCCTCCCATATTAGATGTTACAGCGTTCCCCTTATCTTTTTATTGCATTCCACTTTGTTTTTAATAAAGGGCCAGATTTGACAGCAATAAGTGTTAGGGTCTTGCATAAATTGTGTATGGGGCTTTGCTTAGCCGATCATTGCTTGTATCCTGACTGACTAGTATGGACCTGCTATATTCTGATTGTTGATGCTTTTCTTTATACCTGTCTTCACCTTCTGATATTTATCATAAATGCCAATAAACAGAACGTGAAAAGAATTTCTATGATATGTAGAATCAATGGGTGCTGAGACAGAATATCGAGTTGGAAATGTCGACTTATACAAATATCATGTTGAAAATATCGTGATTCAGAAATATTGACTGCAAGAATAACCTGGTCAAGAATATCGAATTTAAGGTAAGAAATATCGTTTTTAAAAATATAGAAGTCATTAATATTGTTTGCAAAAATATAGATGTTTAAAACATCGATTTTTTAATTAGTGTTATGTATTTTAGTTTATATTTTAAATGTATGTGATGTATGTTTTTTGTATAAGTATTGTTTATGTTTTTTAATATATGTATTACATTTTTAGTAGTTATGAATTTTATTTTAATTACATTTTGCATTTTTTAGTTCCATAGCGGGTTGTGGGTTTATAGGGGAATAAGGTGGGAAGTAATTTAATTATAATAAATTAATGATTATTTTTTATTTATTTAATTTAGATTTTATAGCATTAATTGTGGAAGTAATTTATCCATAATTAATTATTAATTGGTTGTTAATTAATATTAATTAATTAATTAATTGATAATTAAATATGTAATTTTTTTAGGTGCGGGTTGCAGGGTTTATAGGGGTAAAGGATGGGAAGTAATTCATTTTTGATTAATTAATAATTTGTTGTTAATTTATATTAATTATTTTATTGAAAATTAATTACGGAAATTGTGTAATTAATTTTAGGTGCGGGTTGTGGGGTTTATAGGGGTAAAGGGTGGGAAGTAATTTATGTTTAATTAATTAATAATTAGTTGTTAATTTATATTAACTAATTAATTGATAATTATGTAATTGTGTGATTTTTTTAGGTGTGGGTTGTGGGGTTTATGGGGTAAAGGGTGGGAAGTAATTTATTTTTAATTAATTAATAATTAGTTCTTACTTAATATTAATTTATTGATAGAAAATTAATTATGGAAATTGTGTAATTAATTTTAGGTGCAGGTTTTGGGGTTTATAGGGGTAAAGGGTGGGAAGTAATTTATGTTTATTAATTAATAATTAGGGCCGAGTTCCGATCTCGGCCGGTAGGGCTCCGAATCGGATTCGGCTTTACCGGATCCGATTCGAGCCCTATTTCCCGACCGATCCGTGCACGCGTCCGGACGAGCGAAGTACGATGCGAAGTTGCCGACCGACTCGTCCGGGCGTCCCGACCGCTCCGACCGACTCGATCCCGGCTCTAACCGCACAGACCGACTCGCACGGACACGACTCGCACCGCGCAATGGAGACGTTCCCCGGCCGGGTAAGTACGATGCGCGCCGCGAGCAGTCTGACCGAGCCGCGCACTCCGGCTCGAAAGAGCAGTCGGAGCCATACTTCGGGGGTCCGTGTCGGACCCCCCTGTACGCGTAGCCGCGTGAGTCGCACACAGGGGGACCCATGGGTTTCCCCTACCTGTGCATGTACTGGCGCGAGTCGCTTCGCCGCGCACACGCTGTAGGGGGCGCACTTGTCCGCATCGCACCCATTGAGGCAATGGGAGCCCGCGTACGCGCGTTGTACGACCGGCTCCCATTGACTTCAATGGGAGTCCGACCGACTCGAGTCCGATGGCATACGTGCGCATCGTACTCGTTCGGTCGAGCTGCACGGGTCCGATTCGGTCGGATATCTCTCCGGGTCCAGCTCGGTCGGGAGATTTCCGGCCCGAATCGGAATCGGCCCCTAAGTTGTTAATTTATATTAACTAATTAATTGATAATTAAGTATGGTAATTGTGTGATTTTTTTAGGTGTGGGTTGTGGGGTTTATAGGGTAAAGGGTGGGAAGTAATTTATGTTTAATTAATTAATAATTAGTTGTTAATTAATATTAATTAATTGAAAATTATATTTGGAATTTGTGTAATTAATTTTAGGTGTGGGTTGTGAAATTTATAGGGGTAAAGGCTGGGAAGTAATTTTTGTTTAATTACTTTCAAATTAGTTGATAATTAATATTAATTAATTAATTTATATTTAATTAGTGTATTTGTTTATATTTTTTTGTGTGTGGGTTTTATTGTTATAGGGCTACAGTGTGGTGAGTAAATTAATTTTACTTACTTTATAATTAGTTGTTAAATACTATTAGTTTTTCAATTCAAAATAAGTTTTAATTGTGTAATTAATTTTTTTACAGTTTAATTTTAGCTGTGGGTTGTGGGGATTATAGGGGTAAAGTTTGGGAAGTTCAATAATTTTTATGAGTTTTAATTTGTTTTTTAATTAATAATATTTCTTTAATTGGTAATTAATTATGTTAGTTGAGGAAGTACTTCTTAAAAAAATTTAGATGTGGTTTGTGAAGTGTTATAGGGTAGGAAATAAAAAAAGTAAATTTATGTAGTAATGTTTTTGTTTCTAAATAATATTTAATTAAAAATATTTATTTGTTTGGAACTTATTTTTTCTTTTATTTAATATAATATTTGTAGGTATTTGTTATATGTATTTAACATTATAATATGTTTTTTTTTACATTTTTAATATTAAATATATTTGCATTTGGATTTTTAACATATTTATATATTTTTTAATTTATTTTGTTTTTTAAATATTTTTATTGTTAAAATGTTGTTTGTTTTTAATTTTGAACTGACTGGAGTGAGAATATTAATTGTTACTCCTCTGCAATCCAACACTTTCCCTACTGTTGCACTCACTGGAGTGGGAATAGTAATTTTTACCCCTCCGCTATCCAACACTTTCCTTACTGTTGCACTCACTGGAGTGGGAATAGTCATTTGTACCCCTCCGCTATCCAACACTTTCCCAACTGTTGCACTCACTGGAGTGGGAATAGTAATTTTTACCCCTCCGCTATCCAACACTTTCCCTACTGTTGCACTCACTGGAGTGGGAATAGTAATTTCTACCCCTCCGTTATCCAACATTTTCCCTACTGTTGCACTCACTGGATTGGGAATAGTAATTTTTACCCCTCCGCTATCCAACATTTTCCCTACTGTTGCACTCACTGGAGTGGGAAATTTAGGTTTGAAGATTTTTAAATAGTTTAATGTTTTAATTAAAATAGAATGTTTTTTTAAATTTGATTTTATGTTATTGGTACACACACACATATATATATATATATTTGTAAATTTTTATATAATTTTAAAATAAATTAAAATTAATAGTTTAATTGTTTTAAAATAAATATACATTTAATATTTGTTATTTTATTTATATATATATATATATATATATATAACATTCGATATTTTGTACAACTATATTTTTTACATCGATATTTTAATTTCAATATTTTTGTACTTACCTGTTTAAGTATAGGGAGTCAATATTTTTGCATTCTATATTTTTGCATAGATATTTTTACTTCTATATTTTTAACATCGATATTTTGTCAGTGAACCGAATCAATGCTACAGTCTACCAAACGTTTAAAGTTACCAGTCATAAAATTTGCACAGTCAAATCAGTAAATCAAAGGCTAAAAGTTAAACATGCGAGGATCATCAAAATTAGTACCATAAATGGCACAAATGACAGACGACTTCTGATTGTTCAGAGCTTGTGCTGTTACACACCTACCCTGCCATCTACTGTAGCCTTATTCACTTCCACCTCCTTTCCTTTTAGACAGAGTTGCTGCACCGCCAATTGACACTTGCTGTGGAGTGTGTGCTATCATATCATAGATGGCTGTCTCAATATTGCCCTGTTTTTATAGTGAACATGAATTTCAATTAGACAGATCACAGTAGGTTTCAGAGCCATTAACTCTTCTCTTACCACACAATGCTTCCCAGATTTATTGAGGTCACATATGTTCCAACTATAATGTTGAAAGTAGTCACTACAATAACAGATTTCATATTTATCTGCCCGGCTAGGGGATACACTTTGCTGTCAATTTAATATTGGATCACGTATAGCAAAACACCTTCCAGCCTCAGTCAGCCCTTCTTTTCTTTTTTGTAGAGATCTTGATCCCACCTTGGTGTTCCTACCCATTTCCACAATCCCTTAGGCCCATTCAGCAAATATTTCTTCCCCCTCACATAAGGGACAATCATCCCCATTTCTTCTGTCAAGTGTGGATGATAGCAGTAATAACCCACTATATACTCTATTCATCAGTCTGTAAAGCTAAATTCAATTGGTCATGGCTGATTTGATTTGGATTTTGTAGGGCGCGGCGTCTGCCCGTGGGCGTCTTGTCGCTGCCATCTGCTTGAAGTAAGAGAGCTGCCTAAAGTCTGCCTAAAGTCTGATCTAGAAGGGAAGAGTAAACAGCCAGGTTTTAAGGATGCTTCTAAAAATATATTCACCTTACAGGGTCCTGCGTACACATCAAGCCTACAATAAAATTTACTTTATATATGAAATCGCAGGCACATCCTATCCTTCAAATAGGCAATTAAAAAATCATCTAAGGAGAATTTTACATATATACAAAACAATAGGAGAGGAAGGGAAATGTCGGGCACTCCTACTCCCCTCAAGCTAAATCAGGCAAACAACAAAGGAGTGTGACACTAATGCAAGAAGAGCACGCATGTATCCTTTTTAACTATAGTGTTAAATAAGAAAAAAACACCTTCGGTTTTTCTGAAGGCCCTCACTCACCAACCTGGTTGGTGACATGCTTCAACATCGGGCCCCACCAGGAGTGGCCGAATGCCACCCTAGTGTGCTACAATGCCAGTGTTACTGCGGAGCTGGTTAAGTGATTGGTAAAAGGTGAAATGAGTGAATTTAAAAAGTCCAAATTGTAACAAAAAATCTTTTATTTATTTTGCCAGTTAGACGTAATTAAAAACAAGTGTGGGATAAAGGACCACATTCACTGGTCCTGACGAATGCCTGACGAATTGTCACTTAAAGGCAGAAACATGTTGACCTACACTTGAGGATAAAAATGGACTTGTAATTTGGTCCTTTATCCCACACTTGTTTTTAATTACGTCTAACTGGCAAAATAAATAAAAGATTTTTTGTTACAATTTGGACTTTTTAAATTCACTCATTTCACCTTTCACCAATCACTTAACCAGCTCCGCATGTAACACTGGCGTTGTAGCACACTAGGGTGGCATTCGGCCACTCCTGGTGGGGCCCGATGATGAAGCATGTCACCAACCAGGTTGGTGAGTGAGGACCTTCAGAAAAAACCGAAGGTGGTTTTCTTATTTAACACTATAGTTAAGAAGGATACATGCGTGCTCTTCTTGCATTAGTGTCACACTCCTTTGTTGTTTGCCGAATTTACATATACTCAATTTGAACATCATCTTTCGTATTATTGCTATGTTGTTCTAAATAAGGTTAGCACAGCCATCTTGTCATTTTCTCAATAATTCTTTGGCCTCCGATTCTGAAGAGCAATAATAAGTGTGACCATGCCATACAATCTTCACTCTAGTCAGTTCCTGTTCAACAGTCAATTTGCAAAAATCAAAGTGAATGAAGAAGAAAGCTATGCCCATAGTAATAGGAGGACCAGGTCAGGCTTTAAAATAGGTCACCTGTCATAGGAGAAAATTTCCAATGTTTATCAAAATAGGCCTGAGTTTTGCACCAGATTTAGTGCTGATACATAGGAACCTGTGGACACACTTAATCTGAAAGTCAAAATCCCAATCAGATATCTCGGGAAAGCTTTATGAAATAAATTGACAATAAATTGTTGGGGGTCATTGCCTTCCAGCTTTCTGTGATCCCAAATACACTTAGAATAGTCCTTTGTTGTTGATTTTTCAAGTCCTCAAGTTTTCGTTGAATGTTGTGTACTCAATTCTTGTGTTTTAAATTACATTTATATAGCATTTACTACCCCTGACGATATGTTGTGACTCTGTCTCATCATGCGTGTAATAACCTCTGTTTCAGAAGTGTGCTTTTCCAATTCAATCATACATTCCAAATTGACACATATTATATGAAATTTGTGAAAGACATTGCTGTGTCTTTAAGTCATCAGTGTTTACTTCTGCTTCTGTTTGTGTCCTAGCCCTATGTGTCTGTATCAGTTGGACAACAGCTCCGAAAGAGAGTTTGGCATAATATTCACTTATATACATAAACCACCATTATATACTGGTTTGCTACGTACCGATGTTTGGGCGTGTGATTTCTGGATATCAGTTGGTGTCAAAACAGGAAATGCCTCATTTTCTGTCAGGTTTTCTCTCTACAGAGTATGTATACCTTTTGGAATGAGCCAATTCAGTCTCCTTTGCTTCTGCTTTGGATTTGATAGAGGGATTATTTGTTATATGTGCATACAGAGCAGTTCACAGTGGGGGAAAATACGGTACCTGACTAACTCACTGCTGCTGACCACGCCACTCCACTTCACCTCCACAGTACTAGTTAACATAATTTCATACTGCACTACTGCATTTTGTTAGATGGGTAATTACTTTGTTAAACTCTATACCTGCTATTTACTCATGTTACATCTCAGGTACCACCTATCTTATTTTTGGGATATTGCTCACCATGGTGGTTTCCAGTGGGTTCGGCAGGAGCCGCGGTCAAGGGTTTACTAGTAGGGAACGACACAAGGAAACTGCGACTGGCCAAAGGGACTCTGACACAAAATCCTGCCATTGAGAATCAACTGCTCAGTCCTGAGACACCTTTGGTGAGCCTCCTGTTCAGTCAATCGCTGCTGGCATAACTATTTGATATAGTTGACATATCAACATATACAGAAAATTAATTTGCCTGCCCCTCAACAGAGAAGGTTTGCTGAAATTTGTAGTACAGTGCTTAATTTCCTGTAAGGAGCTCCCTTCAATACTTGGCCTTCAAAGCACAGAGAGTAGTGCAAAAGGGAGGGGCACTTATCATTGCCACAGGGAAAGGAAAAATACGAGCAATACCAATTGGTGAGGTTTATTAGTTCATATTTTAAATGGCACACAACATCCCACACACATCCCTAACACTTATAAAGTAGTATTTGAAAATGTTTAAACGGAGGTGTGTGGCAATAAGGAATATCCAACTCACTGCTAATAATGGGGTAGTGGATGATGAAGCAACCCAGTTCCTTTTGGTCTTTGGCTCTGTTCTTGGATTTGCCAGCACTTGAGGAAAAGTTTGTAGATTGGCCCATGAATCTGGAGAAGTGCAGGAGAGATGGGCCGCAGTGCACGGTTCAGTAAGGCAGCATGACCTTGTGCAGAAAAAAAGGCAAGCATGGAAAAGTGAAGATGCAGAGTAACTTACGGTAAGATAATAAGGAATAGAACATGATATATATTTGTTTACAACTGAAGTGGGTCTGTGAAGAAGGGTAGTCCTCCATCAGTAGACATGGACAGGGCAGAGGACAGCTGTCTGCATGTCAGTTCAGAAGAGAAACTGATTAGAGTTTCTTTATAAACTTATTAAAATAAGCGTGGATTCTGAGTTTTTGCCTTGCCACAACTTAGGGGCCGATTCCGATGTCGGACGGACTCAGGTCCGTCCGACATCGGTCAGGAGCCGTAACCGACCGACCTGCTGTCGTCGGTTACGGCCCTGCAAGTACGATGCGACCGAACCCTGTTCGGTCGCACTCAGTATACTTCACAATGGGAGCATGCATTCCGAGCGGAATGCATGCTTGCATTGTGAAAGCAGGAGTGCAGTTCATCCCTGCACCCTGTGGCCGGCACCCCAAGGTGCCTGCCACGAGTGCAGGGATCAACAAAGGGGCACCATAGGTGCCCCCAGGCCGCTCATTCGGCGGCCTCGCACCCATGGGGGCCCTACTGGGGGCCCCAAAGACAGTTTCCGACTGCCTTTTCGTGCCGGAAAGACCGGCACGAAAAGGCAGTGAGACTGCCATTGTACTCCCTCGGTCGTGAAGAGGCGGCCGGGGAGTACTGAAGAGATTTCCGGACGGCGGACGGGGCTCTCCGAGCCCGTCGGAAGCCATCCGGAAATCCGAGTCGGATTCCTTTCCGACCGAGCCCATCGGAATGGCTCGGTCGGAAAGGAATCCGGCCGGCATATTCCGATTCGGTCGGAGGGGCTCCGGCCATCGTTCGGTGCCCTTCCGTCCGAAATCGGAATCGGCCCCTAAATGTTATTTGTGCTGTGGGGGTGTCATACTGATGGCGGACATTACTGTCTTTACTTAGATGGCTGATCCTACATGTGGAAGAGTATTGTGGGATACTGATGGTGCCTCAAACAGTGAAGTTACATGTGAATCAGGGTCCCCTCATGGTCTAAATTTAGTGGTTGAGAAAAGAACTAGGACACCATGGTGCACTAGAGACAGTGCGTGCTGTCTCGAGGTCACCAGGTTGTCCTAGTTTCTTTCTCAGTTTATCCATGGGCCAGGGCAGAGCCATTTCCCAGCACTAGCATGCTAAGTTTGTTTAAATATGTTAAAAAGTGTATAATTTTTCCTAAAATATTGTTTACTTGAGTGCAGTACAACCATATTTTTACTTAAGTTAGTGGTTGCCATCCATTCTGATACAATATCAAGGCATCATAGTCTCAACACCAATATAAATATATTGATTTCTCTGAGCCAGTATGTATGATTTGTGATGTGACAACATCCAATGACTTTCCACACTCGACCATTCACAAATTGTTCAATTGTGTAAGCAAGTGGGACATCTAAATTTCAATTGACTGCTGTCCGCAAAAATGTAAGCTGGTGCTACAATTCTCAAAGCAACCTTATGCAATTCTGCTAATGCCAGCCTTTGCCATGATTTATATGCTAATTAAGCATTAGTCTTCAACGGTATCCCTGTTAAGTGTTGCAAAGAAACATCACCAAGAATTTTTAAGTCCTCTTACACCCAATGTAGGAAGTTTGTGAACTCTATTGCTCCACTAGTCTGATCAAATCCTTGCATGCCACTGTCTTGTCTTTCTCCTTGGAAGCCAGGAGCCTGTGATATGGAGATATATGCCCATTAGAATTTGGAACTGAAACAACAGAAAGATGAGATCTTCATTTGAACAGCTACATGTGTCCTAACATATTTTAAACACAAAATGGGTATGCAGTTCCTGACAGGATAAAACAGGTTGTGTAAGCGAGCAGATGCTCGTTTAATATCTAGATAGAGGGGGGAATTCCTCTTGTTGGAATTAGGACCCTCACACACCCAGCCAGCTAGGTGTCATGTTTCATCATTGGGTCTGCTCCTCGTCGGGTCGGCGCTGCAATACCCGACGGGCACCCATGAAGGGGCTCTTTGGCGGAGTTCTTTTATTCCTTGCCGTAAGGGGCAGTGCGTGTGAGGGGCCTAGTGGGTGTAGATGTAAAGGAAGGTGAGGCTAAAATAGGAGGTAGGGGTCCAATCAGAACAATTTTTATGAGTATGGCCCCTCTCCTAATTAAAAATAAGTGTGGCGCGTCCCTGAAGTAGTGTTACAGAGTACCGCGCTCAAAGGTCAACATGTTTCTTGCCAAACTGTCTATTGGACGGCAATTCTTCAGGACCAGTATCAATTTCTATCTACACTATCAATCGTGGTCAATTGTAGTGAAAGTGAGAGACCACATACAGCACCCTAAAAAGTGGCACCTGTCACTCTAGAAGGACAACCTGTAATAAAAATGAGGAATAACAGCATCAATAGATGTAATGGCATTCATCATACAGTTAAAAACATGCCAGTGCAGCACTCAAACAGTGACGAAGACATGCTTCACGTTGAGGTGCTGTGACAAACACATGCGGCGACGGTGTAAAATAAAAAAAGTGGCAGCAATTTTGTAATAACTCACTCCATTAGGGTCAATAATTCGTGTCAGCGTATTCCAGCAGGTGTTGACACTGTAAGGCCTAGTGCCCTGTAAGTAGGAAGTGAGGGGTTACATAAATAAAAACGGAGAGGTAGGGAAAACATAGTTGCCCCACCTGTCGCAACGGCCCGGGATTCAGAGGGGCACCATCAATCCGAGGTGACCGAGGAAGAAGATATTGAGTCCCATGGCATGGGGTACAGGGAGGGGCTGTGTCAGGAAGGGCGCACGCATGTCGGTACGGTGCGGGACAGTGCAGTAAGGATCAGCACCCAGATGGAGTGCACCGGGAAAGGCTGCCGATGAGCCCAGTAAGCGTGCTCTCTGTGGCCAAGGCGACTGTGCTGTTCCACTGCGCAATACCGCTATGACATGAGGATCAAGAACATGTCAGCCGGCGGCCCGTAATCTCACAAAACTTAAAGGGCTCAGCTGGGGCGGATGAGCCATGAGAACCAAAGGCATTGCCAAGAAGGGGGCAGTCAAGGAGTTGAATACTCACGCGTCTTCTCCGTGCAATGACGGAGGACCTACCCCTCACTCTGCTGGAACCGGGAGGTAACTGCTAGCCGAGTTATGGCAATCTTAAACTCCTGGTCGGCAGCAGCAGGAGGCGGGGCTCTCAGTTACAATGGAGAAACCGTTAGAGCGCTAACCTTGAGCTAAAATCTATGGGCGCCATGTTGGAATCCCCTGAAAATCGGGGAAACCAAAACCAACCGAAAAGGTGTCGGCCAGTTTGTAGTGTCTAAGGAGATCAATAATCGGAATGTATCTCAGGCCCTTTCTAACAGTCGCGGTCCGTGTAGGAGTGCCGGCCGGGTGGTGACGTGGGGTGGGGGAGGGGCAGGGTGGGGGGTAGCAAAGTACGGATTACGGACCAATACAGGTAAGTAAACATTTAAATCAATAAAACGAATTTCGTTGTGAGCGCTGCATCGCCAAATGCGATGCAGTGCGCGCAACGAAATTCGTTTCATTGATTTAAATGTTTACTTACCTGTATTGGTCCGTAATCCGTACTTTGCTACCCCCCACCCTGCCCCTCCCCCTCCCCCGCCCCACGTCACTCCTACACGGACCGCGACTGCTTTCTAAATGTCAATGGTTTGGGTGTCATGATGGTATGGTAAAGGTAAAATCAGCGTAAAGAAGGGGCCGATTGTCGTAGGAAAAAAGGTTGGGAGTCTGGTATGGGAAGCGAGGTCTGGTGTGAGGGACAGGGACAGTTACCGCCATCTAAATATCAATCAGAACATAATGGGTGGATCATGTTCAGTAAGTGTTCCTTATCTAGTCAAAAGGCTCCATGGAATTTCCTCATTTAATCCCTCTTTATTGGAGGCAAGCCGCAATACCCATCTCTGTTCAGTACGGAACAGTGTCTCCTTGTTCATTCTGGGGTGTGCTTCCAAAACGATCCAATGTAGTGAATCTGGTGAGTGTTTCATCAATTCAAAGTGTGAAGTCATCTTAGTATTCGTTTTGTGACACCTGATATTACTTCTATGTTCCATAATGCGTGTCTTGATAGGCCTGGTGGTCATGCCTATATACTGGAGTCCACACGGACTTTCCACACTCGACCATTCACAAATTGTTCAATTGTGTAAGCAAGTGGGACATCTAAATTTCAATTGACTGCTGTCCACAAAAGTGTAAGCTGGTGCTACAATTCTCAAAGCAACCATATCCAATTCTGCTAATGCCAGCCTTCGACATGATTTATATGCTAATTAAGCATTAGTCTTCAACGGTATCCCTGTTAAGTGTTGCAAAGAAACATCACCAAGAATTTTTAAGTCCTCTTACACCCAATGTAGGAAGTTTGTGAACTCTATTGCTCCACTAGTCTGATCAAATCCTTGCATGCCACTGTCTTGTCTTTCTCCTTGGAAGCCAGGAGCCTGTGATATGGAGATATATGCCCATTAGAATTTGGAACTGAAACAACAGAAAGATGAGATCTTCATTTGAACAGCTACATGTGTCCTAACATATTTTGCCACTTTTATAAATCCATTCTAAAAGTATAGTAAAGTTGGTTGCATAAAACAAATGTTGTGACTGAGTCATACAATTTTGTTGATCAATTAATAAAAACATCATGAAATAATTATATTAAGTTAAAATAATTCTAAAACTTGAAGTTAGTTAACACTATTCTAAAATTTGATATTACAAAACTAGTCCACAAATGATTCAGACAATTTCTTCGATTCGACCTGAGGAATCTTCCAACTTAAACTAAAGCATACTGCATGTATTCTTGCATGTTCTCATTCACGTTCTTATGCCAAATAATAGGTATAAGGGGCACAGCCAAAAACGGCACCCAACAGTTAAATTCAGGCGAAGGCATAAAATTGATTTGCTGATGTAAAGACAAAATATACAAAAAATATTGCAAAAATCGTCCACTTTTCTCAGAATTTCCCATTGGGTTCCTAGAAGAAAATTAGTTTGATTATTGTGGAGCTAATGCCCTTTGAGAGTGCTGCATAAGATAACCCTGTTTAAAAAAAAAGTGAAATATCAATCAAAGACATATTCAAAGTGCTTCTTTAACTCCAAATCATGCACAGCCATTGGTTCTTGATAACACTTCATACTGATAGTTTAATGACACCTCACGTACATCTCAGAGTACCTGTATCTATTGGGCTTCAGCTGCATTATGGAAAGCGGTAACCCACAGGTTCTGCTGTGTCTTACCATATTCCTTTACCATATGGGCGATTAAATTCCAAATCCTGCTTCTCAGTGGCCCATGCGAAGCGATTAGGGCAGAATTTAAAGTAGTCAGCATTTACCAAAATTGACAAAGTCAAGTTCCAATTCTACCTGTCCTTGTCTAGCTGTAGATTGTAAACTGACGCCAGCCTAATATGTTTCAAATTTGTATGAATTACCAGCATTTCTAGGCATGATCCAGGTAGGTAAATTATCCATCTCAAAAGGCAGGCATTAGCTTGGCTCTCCTGGCCTTCAGAACAGGTTCAGCTGAGTGTCTATCCAACTTTTATAAAACTGAAAAAAGCAAAAAAAATAAGTTCAACTAATTTTCCATTAAAGGAATGTGCAGGGTACCCATATTGCTAAACCATACTCACAAATAATTATATGTGGTATACTGGTTGTAGTATGCCTTTTGATAGGACATTCATCCAGACATTTACGACCTTTAATGAAAATCCTGATCTTAGTTTCACCGGGGTTAGGAGAAAATGGTTCTCTTCATTGTAGCTGCCCAGCTTCTGCAAGGTTCTTATCAAGCCTACGCTCGTCTGGTAAAAAATGACCAGGTATCTACGTACTACAAGATCTATATGTATTATTACCCTAACTTTAGAGGGAATTACCTTGCCGTTTGTAATGCTACACCAGTATCTGCTGTACAGAGGTTGTAAACCAGGGGTGTCGATACACAACCCTGCTCCAAGCCCATGTTTGTGTGAATGCAGTCGGAAATGTGTCATCCATTGGCAAGCTTGTCCTGTACCCATGTCCCTTCATAAAGCGATCGTCTTGGTTTTAACAGGATGGTCGCGATGCCCTAGGATGCTACTTTTTAGCCAGAGCAGCCTCTGATCCATCCTGTCAAATTCTACTCACGTTTCTGCAGGTACGCCATGCAAAGATGAAAGGTCCCCAACCTCTCCTGGTCACCTATTGTACCCAACAGAGTCAAAGTACCAACAGTAACCCGGGGAAGAAGGGAAAACAAGGAAGGGAAAGCAAATGTCCCATGACGCACCCCACTCTAGGACAGGACCAGTCAGCAGGAGAAATCTCTGTCAACCAAAAGACAGAAAAGGTAAGTATACAGGGAAATACTATAGCCTTATAGCCCGCTGCAGAGGGCTATACCGGCTGTTAAAGGCCCTGATCCCGAGTTATAGGCCCGAGCCGCAGGCGAGGCCTATAACGAGGAGAGAGCCACTAACAACCGGTATAGCCTGAGGCAGGAAGGGCTATAAGGCTATTAGAACATTCCACCCACTAAGGGTAGAATGTTCTAAATTAAAAATGGAGAAACAAAAAGACAATCATTGGAATGTTGGAGCGCTGGGCTTATATCAGCCATTATAAGCCCAGAGCAACTCCATTGTCTTCAATGGAGCTCCCAACATTCCAATGTTCTAATAATACATAAAGTCTATACAACTATATGTGTAAGTCTATACTACCTGGATAATTCCCTTCTTCCGTTAATGCTGGTAACTGGTGTGAGTAAAGGGGTGTTCATGCCTAAAAAGGTAAAAGAAAGATTATGAAAAGAGAACGGGGTTTAGAAATGAGAAAAAACAAAATAAAGAAGCACACTGAAACCCACCTATGGACTTATGATGGCTGGATATATATGACTCCTAACTTAAAGCTATCATAAAGTATATGTGGTGAAAAATAGAAACTATTTGAAATCCATCTTAAAATCAGGTAGACTTAATTGGAATTCCTATGCTTTCAGGTATTCTCTCGGACTAAACAGACACCGGAACAAACCAGATCTCCAAAGATAATAGAACTGCATCAGATAAGTATTTAGAGAAAGTTTAAAAGACTTTGTAAGTTCAGCGCTGAAAGCGCTGTTACCGTAAGAGCAAATTGCAGCTTTCTTTATTTCTTCTCCTCTTATGCAGGAGTTACCAGGCCGTCACCAAGAGTTGAAGATTACTGCTGGTGCTTGGAGGAGCAAAGTAGGATGGCTGCCAGGACGCCACGGAAGGGGAACAGGAGGCCAGGAGACGACGACACGACAAAAAAGGGAACCGAACGCCGTCGTGGAGGACCGAGGTAGGATCTGAAGGCTCGACGACCCGAAAGATCAGGTAAGAACCCGAAAGTGGAGAACTCTAACCCGAAGCTGGAACTCAAAGCGTCTCCGCTCAGGATTAGCGAGGCTTTAGGCTCTTTGCCGGTACCCGCGCATGCGTGGTAGCAGAGCTGGCCATTTTAGCAGTTCGCCGGGCGGGAGCGAGCCAGGCCAGTGGCGGTCCCTGCCTTTTGCCGCCGCCGCCGCGCTGAGGAAGGGGGGGGGGGGATGTGGGAGCGCTGGCGATGATTTTTGCATGACACATCCATTCAAAGGCTGCATTATAATTATAATCAGAGAAGCAGCTAAGAAGGCATAGGCCTGTGTGTAGATTGCATGACTTATCACAAATGATACTGCTAATGCGATATCCATGGTACTGCATTGGGGTCTAAACCCTGTTTGATAAATAGTTAGGAGGGCTATGTATTCCACCCACTCTTCTAGTTCACTGAGTAGTATTCATCTCTAGGTAATTAATGCATAGTACCCGGAAAGAGCCAACTCACCTTTCTTTATGAGTGGATTCAGTATAGATCTCTTCCATGAAGCTGAAACTATATCATAGTGAACAGTGGATGAATAATGAAATGGTGTCAAATACCTGACCCACCAAGTAGTGTCCTATATGAACACAGCTAACAGAAGACTCTGCTCTTATATTATTTACACCTTTTTTACTTTCATATGGTTGCAGACCATATCTGATTCAATGAAGGCACTGCTAGATTCAATTGTAGCCAAGGTGTTGCTCTTTTCCAGACTTGCTTATCCACGAATAGCCACTTAATATATGTGATCCACTTACAAGTGCCAACATTTTTTTTTTTTAACTTTCTTTATAACATTTTTGAGTAATCTTTTGGGGTACTGTATCTAGGTCATTGATAAAAAACAGAAGTGCCTTTTGTCGTCGTTTTTATATATTTTGTATATGTTCTTCCATTGGTCCATGGAATGATCCATAATAGTTGTTTGATTCTCATACGTGTTTATGATAGACCTGTTTTCAATTCTTTTAGGCTTCTGGCTAAACGTATATGGAAGAGGAACATTGACAACTTGTCTCAGTCTAACTGGGGTCCACACAACTTTATGTTTGGCTTGCGTTCCTTTCCAAAGGAAAGGTTGACTTATTTTTTATACCCTCATGTCATGGGGAACCCCATTATGGGAAAGATACGACAATAAGGATGCAATTACATCATTTCACTTGACCACAAAATTCGATCCTATAACCTCGTAAGGATTTAGGTTTTCTGATCAGCATTTAGACCCTTCCCTTTCTTAAACTCTTTTTTTAGCTATGAACTCCATTTTATTATTGTGACTAATACAAATATTATCCCTATGTACACATTGCATATTTTGCACCTCAGAGAGCATTTATGTCTATATAGATGTATTAGCAGTTCAGTTACAGAGGTCATGGGTTTCAAGATTGCAAAGGAAGCCACAATATTACTTAGTTTAATCCCCTTTAATGGCATAGGGTGAAGTCTGTCTGTTTCAGATAAACTCAACCTCAATCGGTTCTATCACAGAAAGCAATAACATGTTCAGTCTGGACATATAAACTCTGCTAAATACCATGGGATCCTGACGTCGTTTTGACAATCTAATGTACAATGTTTGAGAACTTTACTGTACTTAATGTGATCCAGATTATATCTTTCTCCTTTGAGTCAGTAACTATCCTTTTTTTTCTAAAATATAATTGCACAGTCTCATCGGAGGATTCAATAAGATTTGAGTGAATTTTTTTCAAGCACTCCTACCTCTACAGTTACAGAGGTCTCGTTTGTAGTTAAACAATTGATGGTTGTGTTTACTTTATTCTACCAGGACTTTCTATGCATCGCCAACCAGTCCAGGTCCTTTTGAAAAAAAAGCTAATCTGAAAATAAACCTTTTACTCTGAAAGCAAAATGTAGTCCTTCTGGATAGTAACGATGCAGCCACTCCCCCGAGGCTGCACTAATACCCACCCGACACCCATCCATCACAGACATCAACAGTCAGGTGACCCTGCCAATAAAAGGGGCCAGGTACAAGCGCCATGGGCCACTTATACCCATAATGATGGTTGTAGCATCCTCCCCAGTCAAGGAGCATGCAAAATGAACACGCCACACATGGCGCTCATAACCAACGTCTTTATTCATTAGTGTACAACAGCCAAAACTGAAACTTCTCATTGTCTCATAACCGTTAATAACCACACCCTAACACCATTCAAATAGTTACGTAGAGGCCGATTCACAGAACTAATCTGAGATAAAATCCTAAATTTACTACTTTTGGTATTCACAGAAGGCATTTAGTAGTAGTAAAGTTAGGACTTCTAACTTTACTACTACTAAACTGAGACAAAATCCTAACTTTACGACTTTCGGTATTCACAAAAGGCATTTAGTAGTAGTAAAGTTAGGAGTCCTAACTGTACTACTACTAAATGCCTTCTGTGAATACCAAAAGTAGTAAGTTTAGGATTTTATCTCAGATTAGTTCTGTGAATCGGCCCCGTAATTTGTAAATTGAGTCCTCCCAGAACTGCGGGGTCCCAGTGCTCACAGTCTTAAGACACTACCTCTTGATAAATAAAAAGGTGTAAACAATAGCAGCATTATATATCTTAGATAAGTCGTCTAGGTGCTCGCATTGTTCGGCCAGATCGCATAGTATGGGGTAGGTGAGCTGCACCCTGAGTGGACACCCAGGATGCAAGAGCTGATGTTTGAGCTAGGTTGTCAGGTGGGGCAGCCTCACCTGTAATCACAGGGGCTGATGAGTGTCGAGATAAATGTCTGAAATGTGACGAATCCCTTGTGATAGATTTTCTGGGACGTTGCGATGTTATCATGTGTCCCTTGCACGTCACAACTCTCAGAGACTTAGCAGCAAACGGAAGATCTGTTTTCTGCTTCTGTTTTTGTTTGACAAGAACCCAGTCACCTTCGTTGCAGACGATCTCCTGAGTTTGCCGACGATCAGGATATGTCTTCATTTGACGTTTCGAGGCAGTCTCAGTGGCATGATCCTCATCAGCATTCTGAGTTCGTTCAGTGGTCCACTCTGGTAGTTTGATTCTTATAACTCTCCCAAACAGCAAGGTGGCAGGACTCTCGCTGGTGGCGGAGTGAGTAGTCGAATGATAGGCATGGAGGACTTGACATAAAGCCTGACTCAGCTCGATTCCCTCCATCTATGCATGTTGGATCACTCTTCTTAGGGTGCCCATAAATCGTTCCATGACATCGTTGGCTTGGGGCCACAAGGGTGTACTTTTTTGAAGCTAGTTAGAAACTCCTTAAACTCCTTGCTATTGAATGGTGGCCCATTGTCAGATTTAAGATTGTCAGGGATGCCCCATGCTGCAAACATGTCATGTTCAAGTTCAAGTGAACGTTATTCGGCATGGTGCCATAAAAGCCACAATTCATTCCTAAAATTTACAATAAAGCATATAAAATGTAACCGGATTTCCAATGAAATTTCCAGTTTAAAATAGAATAAAATACACATAAAAATTCATAAAATGACTAGTGCCTGGTGTGAGTGTGGGAGAGCAGAGCAGACAGCGGCAACCGGCAGCGGAGCAGAGCTGCGGGGGCCGAGAACCGGGCTCCGCGAACCGGGAGCTGAGCCGGGGAGCCACATTAGGAGCTGCAGGAGGCCGCAGGAAAACCCCCAGTGAGCCGTACGGTGCCGCGCGGTGCCGTGGGGGTGGGCCAGGGCACCGCGAGCATCAGGAGCCGCAGTGAGAGCTTCTATGCGGCGTAGGTGACACGCTGCACCTCATTCGCTGGATTCGGACCTTTGTGCCGATAGTGCCGGCAGTTAGTGAAATAATAGATTGTTGGATAAGGAGGGGAGCTTGTCTTCGAGGGGGGTCGTACTTGGATGTTTTTCCTCGCACCGCCCGCATGTACACCCCGGGAAATCAGCTCTTTTGGTAGCCGACGGGTTGTGTAAATAATTCCCTGCTTCCCTGTAGCTGAGGATCTGGATTCCTTCTCGCTTGGCTTTGTCCAAGATAGAGATATTTCTTGTTTCCCGTTTCCGTTTTCCAGTTTCGTCCTCCTTCTGCTCCATAGCTCTAAAATGCAGGCGCGGTTCCTGGTCCCTTTAATTACCTTCTGGTGTGAAACAGGAATTCAATAGAACTTTTGTCGAGTTACCACCACTGTTGATATTGTGGGATTGTTCGGAGCCCCCCTGTTTCGTTGTTTCCCCCCTGGAGTACTGAGGATGCCTGGGAGAGTCTTTCCCTTTCAAGGATTATAGCTCCATCACGAACGCAGCACGCAATGGAAACCTGAATTGCTGTGTGCCTGACCTGCTGCCAGTTACCTGATCGGTCCGAAGGGACCGCAACGTCTGCCCGTTGTTGTGCCTGCCTGTTCCACCTGTCCTTGCGGCACAAGGGGACTACATTTCCCAGCATTCCCCCGTGAGGCGCATTGCTACGTCACGTCACGAGGAGGCGCCTCAAAAGCAGTCGCGGGCTCCCGCGAAAGAGGCTGGGCTGGGCCTATTCTCTTGGTTCGTTGTTGGAGATCATCGTTGTATTGGGACCCGAGCGCTGCTATCTTGAAGGAAAGGTAGGGAGGCGTTGGACCTCATCTGGCTTTACAAACAGCAGATTTTAATACTATCCATTGTGCTGTTGGGGAAGTTGCACATTGAGTGGGGTGGTTAGTATCATTGAGGGTAATAATGAATAAAAGAAAGAATCCTAAGGAAAAACAAGGGACTGGCCACGTTGGGACCCTGGATGCCTTCTTAACTAGAGCCGAATCTGTCCTGGCTCATGAAATTGAACTAACTGAGAGAAGGCTCTCTTTGGACACATTGATCATGCAAAAACGCTCCTCTCTAGGTCAAGGGACTCTAGCCACTGATCGATTGAACTCTGGCCAATTAGTAGACGAACTGAGCTCTGTTATAGCTCCAGCTGTGAATGCATCTTCACCACCCACCAACACTATAGACGGAGACTCCAACACTATCCAGGAGCAATTAACGTTCAACCAAGTGGAAAACAATTACCCAGATACGAATGTCAAAAAAAGAAAGGGAGGTGGCCCCTTAAAACAAAGAACATTAAAACGGATTTGTAAGGAGAAAGACACTGGGTGTAAGAAATTGGACTCAGGACCTTCACTACAACTAAGATCTACTAGATCTACCAGACAAAACGAAATTGCCAACCATTCAGTTTTGGGGGCTGATCATCCTTGTGACTCTGACCTAATGAAAAGATTAGAGACTATGATGACTGTTTTATTGAGTCCTATATTGTACAAATTGTCCCAAATAGAGGAAAAACTATCTTCTCTTGAGGCCTCTTATCTCTCAACCCAGCCCCTTTCCAATACCACTGTACTAACTGATGTAGTTGGACCTAATCCCCAGCTAGGTATAGTCCCCTCTGTGATGTCTGATAGGCCAAATGTTGACATTGATGGGATGGAAAACCACGCCCAACAACAAACTATGGTGCTCCCTACTGTTTTTCCTGGCTCTGTCCATGATTCTGCCAAAAAGCTGAGAGCTAATGTATATAAAACTCACGATAGGACACAAACGCAGACACAGGTACATGGTAATCCTGAGAATATTGGTTGTTCGAGGTTATATGGTGAACAACAAATACCCGCTAGCTCTATTGCTACTCACCCACATCCTATTACACCTATACCTACAACTTGCCTGGAGGGAGGGCTACAACCATCATGCTCGCGTAGGGGAGCTTCTCAACATCATGATGAAATTGGAAAGCCCAAGTTAACATTAGATCTCCCTACAGCTGCTTGTCTGTATGTTCTAGTTCTAGTTAATGTTCCAGAACTTAATCCTAATACATTAGAAAATACGGAACAGCTAATAAATAAATCCCAGCATTGGTTATCTAATTGTCTAGGTGAAAGCTTTAATGCCTATCACAATATCATTATGGCTAGGAGGGTATCTTGGGTAGGAAGAGCCCCCAAAACTATCAAAGGCGATTGTATCGTAGTGAACTTGGATAGTCGCCATATAGTGGGTGAATTATTATCAGTCTTACCAAATACGTCCTCATTTCATTCTGAAATATTTGTCCTACCTTTGGGTTTCTTTTATAAACCCTATTCTACACCACAGATGTTTATTTCTAGGCCACAAGCTATCCGGAGGCCTTCCCGTCACCCGTTCAATCAACCTCTCCCCTCTTTAGTTCCACCGCTTTCTCTAAGAAATAGATTTGCTGCACTGGAAGGTCTGTCTGTCTGTGACTGACTGGATTCTCAGACTATGTTAACTAGTGGGGATGGTGTTTTAGATCCGCAAAAGGGGTCTCCCCTGCACACTACTCCCTCCATTATTCCCGCAGTGACCTTAGCTAGACGTAAAGTCAGTCCAAATTTGCCCCAGTGTTTGTTACCCCGAGGGAACCTCTCTGGTTCTATAGCGGCTATGTCTTGGAACATTGCTGGTTATAATAAAAAAAGGTCTAATAACGAATGGCTTTCTTTGTTGACATCTAGTGATATAGTGTGCCTTCAAGAGACCTGGGAAATAGATCCAATATATCTGAATGGGTACCGTTCCTTTCATACTTCTGCTGTACCGTCATCTGCTGGTCGGGCTAAGGGCAGTTTGCTGACATTGCTCTCTAATGCTTTCCCTTTTAAAGTGAAGGCATTTTTGAATGGGCCCCCTTACTATTATATCATTTTAATTGAATACTGTTTGGATTATTGTTGGCTTCTTATTAACTTTTACAACAATAACTTTGGAAGTAACCAAGCAGTGATGTTGGCCTCTCTGGAAAGAGATGTTATTGAATTACAAGATAAATCCAACAAACCCTGTAATATAATTTGGCTTGGGGATTTCAATGTTCACCCATGTGATAAGCTTAATGCGTTAGCTTGTGGAATACAGGATGATGAAGGGGAGTGTGCCCCCCACTTTTGTCATACGCAGTATGGTGACACCCTAAACAGATTATTAACAATAAATAATCTTGTATTTTTAAATATCTTCGATGATTTAACTGGTCAGCTAGAATTTACTTTTTTAAATCATTTTTCCTTTTCTACCCTTAATTATGTTCTGGTTTCCGATTCAATGATAGGCCTTTTTTCTCATTTTAAGACTGTGTTTTATTCATTTAGTGATCATGCTGCAGTAACCTTTCTTATTCAAACCACAAAGGAAAATGAGTGTGCCTTTAAACTCCCCATAAACCCTGTGATTGCAAGAGAAAACGGTATTGTTTTAAAGTGGGAAAAAGTGGACACTGGGAGATTTCTGGCAAATTTAGTGTCCAAACGATATGGGGAGATAATGCGCTGTTTGGACTCGGATCTACACGATAGCATGCTTTCGGATTTTGAGTTAATCTTATCTGATGTTAAAAATAATTTAACCCGTGTTATCCGGAATGACCGATGTAAAAAATATAGCTGGTTTGATGACAACTGTGACAAAACACTAAAGAGTCTGCATATAGCTTTGAAGTCCAAACCTCGTGATCCAATATTGGTAAAATGCTTGCGCCAAGCCTATAAAAATGCAAGGACCACTAGACTGAAGTTTTTAAAGGAAGAATGGTGGGAAAACTTGCAGAAGGCTGCTATACTAAAACGTTCGCAAGCTTTCTGGTCTTTGATTAATGCCCCGTTTTTAAAAGATGAGCAGGCTATGACCACAGATACCAATGTCGACCAGGAGGCATGGGTGACTCACTTTGAAGCCCTTTTTGGAGTGGACGACATGACAACCCCTCAATCCTTTCCCCAAGTTTTGGAGATTGACGAGGTTCCTGTGAGCTTTACACTCGCTGAAACAAAGCATGCTTTAAATCAATGCAAACGAGCAAAGTCTCCGGGACCAGACGGAGTCCCTATTGATTTATTCCTAGATAATCAAGATCTATGGGCCCCACTTTTAACAAATGTTTTTAATAAAATCGCCCAAACAAATGCACCGTCATCGTGGAAAACAACTGTAATTGTTCCCATATATAAAAAAGGGAATAGGTCGATTCCGAAAAATTATAGACCTATCTCCTTAATAGATTCTACTGCAAAACTAATGGGTCGATTGATTTTAAATAGACTAGAGGATGGGCACTAGAAAAGAACATTATCATCCCATGCCAGTTTGGCTTTAGAAAAGGGAAAGGCACTGTGGATCAGTGTCTGAACCTGAGTCTAATTATAGCGAAATACACGGCTGCAAAAAAAGGTCATCTCCATTTAGCCTTCATGGATCTGTCCGCAGCCTTTGACTGCGTGGCACAGCCTAGGCTGTGGCAGATCATGGAGGCAATGGGTATCGACCTAAATATTATTAATATTATCCGCGACCTGTATTCAGGTGCTTCAGCCTGTGTTCATTATGGGAGGGATGGTGAGTGCACCAGGTCTTTTAAAATTGCAAGAGGTGTGAGGCAGGGGTGCGTTCTTGCCCCCTTTTTATTCACACTCTACACCAATGGTGTAGAATCTGCACTGTTGGGCTCTACTCCGGATGTCCCTTATATTAACTCAGCACAGGTGCCAATCTTACTATATGCGGACGACGCAGTACTTTTAGCTTGTACTAGTAACGCGCTGCGTCGCCTAGTCCAGGATTACACACACTTTATGTGCAATCTAGGCATGAAAGCTAATTATTCAAAGTCATTTATTTTAGTAATAGGCTCAAAACAACGAAACTATCCGCAAATTACTACCGAAGGGGGAAAAATGGGGGTTGTCGATTCTTTTAATTATCTAGGGATTATGTTTGACTCACAATCTAAGTGGCAAAAGATGATTGATAATAGAGGAACTCAGATGGAAAGAAACATTGGGGCCTTAAGTAAGTTCATAAAAAAACTGGTTTAAAACCAATAGACTTAATAAAATCAGTGTACCAAGCTAAGACTGTATCTGCTGCCACTTATGGGGCAGCTGTTTGGGGCATGAAAGACTGTACAAAACTGCAGATTATTGAAGATAACTTTTTAAAAAGGCTCCTTTCACTACCAAAGTCATGTGCCAACTACAAGTGTCACATGGAATTGAGGGCCCCTTATATCACCGATATAATTGCAATGGCCCCGATTCTAATGTGGCACTCAATATGGCGAAAGGAGACCCTTGCTTTGACAAGAGACATCATAAAGGATGTCTTGATACTAGATGGGGTAGGTAATATTACTTGGTTAACTTATGTTGAATCGACATTGAAGGCAGTTGGGCTACATCATCTTTTTTTGGATCCTACTAACTGTAGTTCTATATCTAAAACTGACTTAAAAGCCCGATTACTTTCTAATCGACAGATAAGAAGGAGACTAAAAACATTAATCTGTCAACAGTTAAAACCTACTTGGCCTCCCTAGTATAAATTTAATGGATTCAAACATAACATATCTATCTTTCGTCACTAATCTGCAACATAGGTACATTCTGGTGAGGTTTCGCTTAAATTACATTCCACTTATGTTGGGTTTCCCCGTAATGTCTATGTTGTTTCTGAACTTCCATTCTGTACCTGTGATAAGCGATCTGTACAGGATGATATACACTTTTGTTTTTCTGTAAATTTTATCATGATGAAAGAAAACGATTTATTATCCCTATTATGCGCAAAATGAACTTTAATCAGTGTTGTGTAGCCCTTTATTATCTGCAGTTACTACCTGATCCTTTTATCTGCTTTTCTTTAGCGTCCTTCTTATTATTGGCATTGAAAAAGAGGTGTACATCCAGCTAAAATCACATCCCCATAAATGAAATGAACTTACTATTGTGTAAATAATTATGAATTTGTATTTTTAAATGTAAAAGTTTTTAACATTGTTTATATTTTAACTGTGTTGTAATGCTGTGAAATGTCTTTTTTTATATGTAGTATACTTTTTATGCCTACATTGTGTTGGCGAAATAAAGTTATTCGGACTGACTGACTGACTAGTGCCTAACCTAACAGAGATATCTATTGTACATGCATACATTTATTCAAACAATTATCGCCTCATAAGGATTCCTAATAGTTGAAGCTATTTTGAAAAACGACATGACAAATCTCTAAAGTAGGTAGACTTTCAACAATTGCAACTCCAACTGGTAAATTTTGAACGTTGAGCTACACCATACTGGAGTCAAGAAGCTTTGACGTGGACCTTGATACAGAGGGCAAAACATAATAAAGTGACGTGCGCTTTGTTTTGTAATGTTATTGCATCTACATATCTACATAGTGGTAAGTCAAAATAACAGTTTTTTTGCATCGGGAAGGCAACTATGAAATGTACAATATTTAGCCTAAAAAGTGTTAGTATGTGCCGCTGAAAAGAATTTTCTACCCAGCACAAGTATGGCTCCAAATGCCTGGTTGTTGACACCGAGGCATAACGCACAACTGTTTTTAAATCAAGCGCTCTTTCCATTCTTATTTCCTTACATCTACCCAGGTACTGATTTTTAATAGACTCTTTATACTGAATTATGTGCCTGTGAATTTGTGAAAACTTCAACCATATCAACTTCACTACAGATTTTCCACAGATAAGCCACCCATGGGATTCTGTTGGCACCATCTAGAGCCAGGCAATCAGACGTACAGGTTCTGACTAAGGTTGCCTCAGGATTCCCCCAACACTTCATGCATAACAATAGAGGGGCTAGACCTAATTGATCCTCAATATATGGCAAGCTGAGTACCTCATGTGCAATAAAACTTGCAATAGTTTTTGGCAAAAATGCTGTCCAGCTGCTCAATGACCTTGTCATGGGTTGTTGATGACATTTCCTCCACCAGAGGAAAACAGGAATACTCGTCAATGACTACGATGAGATGATGCCCATTCTTTAGGGGCCCCAAAGAAATCAATGGCCACTCTTTCCCATGCACGTACAGGAAGATCAGACATGGTTAGTGGACTAGTGGATGCTGTGTCACTTTAGGGGAAAGGCAATTGCATAAGTGGCACTCCTTTAGCTCCCTCTCAACTCTCTGATCCAGGCACAGGACCACACTTGATCCCTCAGGGCTCTTTTGGTGGCAAAAATGCCACAATATCCTTCGTTGGCAAGGTCAATGACCTGCTGTTTTAGACTATCAGGTATGATGATCCTAGAGCCTATTAACACAATGCCTTCTTTAGTGACAGACAGTTCATCCTGCATATTTTTGAACTTTTGAAATTCAACGTCATCACTCAGAGGTCGAACACTTTTTTTACATGACTGTGCTGAAATGATGTAGTTAAGGGCAAGCACGTCTTTATCGGCATTTGTAGCAGCAACGATCTGTTCAACGAATAAGGCCACTGGCGTGCTGGACCTTACAATGAAGTTGTTGTACTCTTCAGTTGTTTTTGATGTTGAGCCGCGGATGTAATGGTACTCATGAGAAGTATCCTACTGGGTTTTGGTTCTTGCCTAGTTTATGCACAATTGTATAGTCATTCTCTTGCAAAAGCAACCCCCACCTCTCAATGCGAGGAGGCATCTTGGCTTTTGGGTGTCCGAATATGGTGAGCAGTGCTTGGTGGTCTGTAACAATTGTGAAATGCTAGCCACAAAGAAAAACATGAAAGTGTTTTCAGGTCCACACCACAGCCAGATTTTCCTTCTCTGGCTGAGAATAGGCATGTTCTGTGTCAGACACATTTCGCCTGGCATACGCCACGATGTGTCTCAGAGCATTTGGATGTCCATTATTCTTAGCGAGGATTGCTCCCAGGCCCACCAGGCTCGCATCAACAGTAATCTCAGTATGTAATTTAGGATCAAAGTAGGCCCTCTCAGTTGTATTTTCAAATGCATGCTCTATCCTTTTGAAGCTTTGGTTGCATTCAGAGGACCATCGGAACTGGGCATTTTGTTTAGTCTTGTCGCTCAGTGGGGCATTCACTGTAGCAAAGTCACGAATGTATCTTGAAGAAGAGCTGGCCATGCCTAAGAAGGATTGTAGCATGGTGACACCTCGTGGGAATTTGGTGGCTGACAGTGCTTGTACTTTATCTGGGTCAGGAGTCATTCCCCCATCAGAGAATATGTGCATAAAGAACTTGAGTTTGGTTTTGTGAAATTCACACTTTTCTGCATTTAGTGTGAGACCTGCATTTGTTAATAACTGGCACACTTGTTTGAGAGCTTTGTCATGTTCTTTCCGTGTTGTCCCAAATACCAGTATGTCATCACTGTAATTAAAAGCATGCAGAACAAGCTGAATTATCCTCTGTGTAACATCTTGAAATATTTCTGCAGCAGAAGACACCCCAAAACGTAACCTTTTGTATCTGAACAAACCGACATGAGTAAAAAAAGTGGTAGTGTACATACCGTTTTCTTCCAATTGGAGTTGATGGTATCCCTTGTTCAGATCAAGATGGGAGTACACTTTGGCTTCATTCAGCTGCATTATCATGACTGCAATGTGCAGACCCGGATGTCTTTTTCTTTTGATTGCTTTGTTGGCTTAGCGCATATCCACGCAAATGTGCACTGCACCTCCACTTTTCTTTTTTGGCACTACCACAATGGGCGACACCCATGGTGTGGGACAAGTAGAGCGCTCAGTAATGTAATGCTTCAGCAGTCTTTCTAGTTCTCTTTCAACTGGTTCTTGCAGGTGAAATGCTATTCTGCCCTGCCGATGTTCAACAGGCCGGATGTCTTCATTGATATGAAGTTATACCTTCATTATCTTGAGCCTTCCGAGGCCCTGAAATAACGATGGGAACTGACTCACTATTTCAGATTGAGCTTGTAGGTTGTACTTAGTAGATATGAGTCCCATGTCAGCAGCAGTTGCAAAACTGAGTACACATTCACTGGACGAAGAAAGTGAATTGGAGCTTGCACAGGTGTCTTTTTTTGTTGTAAGGTCGCTGTGAATGATCCTTGACTCTGCAGCAGTTTGGAAGCAGCCTATTTGTAGATGCGTTGAGTCATGGTGGTGGTGATAAACTGTTGAACTGTTTGACTGGCATGACTGGCATGATGTTGATCGATGCATCGCTGTTGATTATGAAGGTTATGAGTCATCCATTTACCTTTAGGCTAATCCTGGGGCAGCGCCCATATGAACTTTTGTTGACTCACTTGTTTTTGTCATCTGTTCATCTTCCGTGCAAACAGCAGAACCCATGTGTGCATGTCGCTTTTTGGCGGATATGATCATCGCACAGTTACCCTCTTCACTGTCGCTCGATTGAGATGTCGAAGAACTTTTGTAGGAGGAACTTGATGGTGATCGACTTCGTTAAGTTTCCTCTTGTCACAAATGAGGCTGCTTTTTGTCTTTGTGAGCATGGCGAGAATGCTTCTGGACCTTTCAGGCATCCATTTTCTTGTCTCGCCATGGCGCCATTGGTTTCTCTTTTGCCTTGCAAACCGTTATGAAGTGGTTTTCCTTTCTGCAACCTTTGCACGTCTGTCTGATAGCGGGACATTTACTTTCATTTGGAATTGAAAATCCACATCAGAAACACAGCTTTCCTTTCTTTGAGGATGTCTACTTATGTGCATCTACGTTGCGCTTGGGTTTGCTCTTCATGATTAATGCCGATTCACTCTTGAATGTTGCAGCTTCCATGTCGGCAGCTTGTCAATCCGCTCTTTCCTCGGCTCTTGCAGCCATTAGTACTTTTTCTAAACTGAGCATCTCTATCAACATGCATCTTCTGAATGAGTTTGAAAGGCAGCCATCAATGACTCTGAAGCGCATGGTTTCTTCATCATTAAATTCACAAAATCTACAATGTTTGACAAGCACGTCAAGTTTCTCAACAAACTCATCCATCGTTTCACCAACGTGTTGTCTCTTGATTGAAAATGTACCTTTCATAGTCAACGTTTGGCATCGTATTGAACCTGGCTCCTAATGTTTTTTTATTTGGCGGTGTGAGAGTGTCTCAGTCTGTGAGATTTTCTTTATCACGTCTTTTACTCCATCACTAGCAAGATTTTTAAAATATTTAATGATTTTCTCATCATTCTCTTTTTCCAGAGCATCTATGAAGTCATCAAAGGTCTCGATCCATGTGGTCCATCTGGTGCCAATATTCTGACTTTTGGCGGTATCGAATGGTGGCAGTGCCTTTAGGAAAGCAGCTGCTGTGTGCTTAGTGCTTCTTTCTACCAGCGTTGAGAGCATATGCTGTTCCTACAGCACTTGTTGTGCACCTGAATCTGTGCCTTCTGGAATTACTGGCTTTGTGCATGAGTTTGGGTAGCCTGGCCCACTCACAGGTTGTGCGGCGCCTTCTTCGTCTTTGATGGTAAGTGAGTTTTCCGTTTCTTGCATGCTGTGGTCTTTCACCACTCTCAGTCTAAACTGCGACTTCTAGAATTTTGGGCCGTGTGTTTGAGTCACCTCGCTTGAATTGAGACTCAAGCCGCAGTAGATGCTACTTGCTACTTTGCATGGATTGGCCTCTTCTCTAGGTCTGGCCGTCAAGTCCCGTGTAGCAATCACAAAGCATTTTACATTGCTGGTGAGTACATTTCTGTTTCTCATACTTGGTTGTCACTGCCTTTAGCGTTGCTTTGTGTGAATGATGTCTCAATGTTATGGAGTAGCACATTATGTCTTCTTCTGGCCTTACCAGGGATTTTCTGCCCCCTGCAGGGCCTTCCACTTCTTTGAGAGCCATATGTGGGCTGGAGAGGAGGTTTGATTCCACACACACCTACTTCGAACTGCTTCTCATCAAAAAGGTGAATGCTGCACACACAAGGAGTTTGCTGTAGCTCTGCAAACTTCCAGGGAGAGAAGTCTTGCTGCTTCAGGGCACAGATCCCATCCTTGTCACCAGTTGTAAAGTCCTCCCCAGCCCGGGAGCATGCAAAATGAACATGCAACATATGGAGCTTGTAACCGACGTCTTTATTCATCAGCATACAACAGGCAAAACTGAAACTTCTCATTATTTCATAATTGTTAATAACCACACCTTAACAGATCCCAAATGGTTAAGTAATTCGTTCATTGAGTCTGCTCAGAACCACGGGGTCCCAGCGCTCATAGTCTTCAGACATTACATCACTGTCTGTGTTGTTATTTCCTTAGCATGTGAGCACACGGCCCACAACACTTCAATCAATCAGGGGTTTTGTATAGCGCAGCTACTCACCCGTAAGGGTCTCAAGGTGCAAGGAGGGTGGATCTGTAGGGTCCTGGGGTCATCTGAAGAGCCAGGTCTTGAGGTCCTTACTGAACTGGAGCAGAGTAGGGCTTTGCGCGAGGTGGAGGGGGAGGTCGTTCCAGGTCTTGGTTGCGAGGTAGGAGAAGGACTTTCCACCCGTTCTGGTCTTGTAGATGCGTGGCATGGTGACCAGAGAGAGGTCGGCTGATCAGAGGTTTCTCTTGGGTGAGTGGAAGGAGAGGCGGTTGTTTAGGTATGCTGGTCCAATGTTGTAGAGTGCCTTGTATGCGTATGTGAGGAGCTTGAAGGTTATTCTTCTTTCGATGGGGAGCCAGTGGAGGTCGCGGAGGTGTTGGGTGATGTGTTTGCAGCAGGGGATGTCTAGGATCAGTCTGGCTGCTGCATTCTGGACGGTCTGGAGCTTACAAAGGAGTTTTTTGTTGATTCCCGCGTAGAGGGCATGCCATAGTCCAATCTGCTAGTGATGAGGGCGTGTGTAACCATTTTTCTGGATTCGGAGGGGATCCATCTGAACGTTTTCCAGAGTATGCGAAGGGTGTTGAAGCAATGGTGACGAGATGGACCAACCCTGCGTGCCACCTGCCTGCCTGCCCACAATGTGGCATGAACAGAAGTGCAACCCACCCAGTGACGAGACAGGCCGGGCAGGCCCGTGTTGGTAAGAGATGAACTGCAGCACATAAAGGCCTATACACAAGGTGTCCCTATAAGCCGTTGAATCCCGGTGAGCAACCGATATCCTTCTCTGAACTAACCCCCATATCTGGTGTCATTCACCTGCAGGGGTACTGTCACCCTGTGACACCAGTAGTGAAGCCTCACGTAATCCCAAACATGGAGAAGAGTCCTCGCTGTGCCATGGGCAGGGCCCCGCAAGGAGAGAGGACTGAGCAGGAGTGGAGCCCATCGTGGGCTGACAAGCAGACAAAGACTATGTCCCGACGATGGATAGTACATATAAGAGGGCAGATCACTCCCACTAGTGTGTGCAGGATTGCACTGGTATGGAAGAGATAGGGCCCAGCCAGAGGTCTTTGGCCCCCACCACGAGGGTACAGGAGAACATTACAGTCTTTCCTGACAGTCCAGAATCTACCCGATCTCTGTGCTCACCATGACCCCGCACTGCGCCAGCAGCACTGCCTCGTCTTCCGTTAGCAAACAGTGCCGGTCATGCTACTGCCCCCACTGGCGAGAAGCAGTACTGCAACAGCTTGCTGGACACAAGTCAGCAAAGGCCTCCACGCGCATCTGTGCCACTAGTGTGGTGCATGTTGGTGTCTGAAAGAAGGTGTGCATGCCCTCAAGAACATAAAGCAGGACGGGCCACTGCCTCTCAGCCCCTTCTCTGCCTAGGTGCGAAGGCTAAAGCCCTGCTGTGGAACATGTAGCGGGTCTCTTGATGAGCTAAAAAACAAAGCAGACTGGCACAGGAGCTAGGCAGAAATTAGAAGATGTGACGGAAGTGAAGGACATCGTGTGCCCCCTGGTGGCCAATCCCCACCACTGCAAGTGAAAGGAGACTCTTTGCCCTCATAGTAGCCCCCTTTGCACCCGCAATCCCTTGCATGCAGAAAACGGAGTCCTCACAGGAGATGACACCCCTCCCACCGCCTGCCTGCCTGACGTGACGACCCAGAAAATAATAGAAGGACAAATGAGCCCCTACAGACCTGGGCTATGACTAGTCACAACTCTAAGATAATCCTTGCATGGCGGCACAATCCCCTTTCAAGACTGCACCTAGGAAGAGCACTCTGACTACGCCCTAGGTGAAGGGGCTTTTTTCAAGCTTGATAGTTCCAATTCTGAGTGTGCCGGGAGACGCAAAGAGAAGACAACCAGTAGCCTCTAAGCAGAGCTGCAGGAGCAGACCCCGACAGAAGCCAAGGCCTGAAAGTGCAACAAACTGCCAGACACAGAGTTCATCGACTGACAGAGGGGGAGCAGGGGCACAGTCATGCCCAGAGATGCAGAACACAACCAGGCAGACAACCTTTATTGAGGCAGGCTCTGCACCGACACAAAGCCCGCAGCATAGATGGGGTCAGCTCTTTGGAAGAGGACGCAGTCAAGGCTGTGAAGATGAGAGGCCCAACTGGTGGGCAACAAAGACTCCACACAGGAAGAGGTCTAGGGAAAGCAAAGCCGGACTGGAAGGTGGACGAAAGCACATGCCACTGTGACTGTGGTCCAGACAATAGGACCACATCATCCTGCATGCTCAAGGCACAATTTGTCACACCTTCCCCAAAAGGCATGAGGACCGCAATGCCTAAACGCACAATCACTGTGCCACCCAGAGAAGAGGAATTAGAAACAATGCTCGCCATGTAGTGGGAGCCTCAAGGAGATCCCGGAAGAGGGAACATGTGACATGTGGTCAGATACCGCACAGCACTTATAAAGGGGAGGAGAACGGGATCAGCGATTGCCCTGATCATCGCCAAACTGGAGCTCAATGCCCGAAGCCAGTGACTGGACTACAGACACAGTCGACCATTTAGAGGCCTTGGTGGCAGGTCCAAAGTAGGTGCACACCACTGCATCAAGAAGAAGGAGAAGAGACTCGAGCAAAGAGAAGTCTCAACAGCATAATTGGAAAAGAAGATTCATGCTGAAGCACCAAGTAGAAAGGGGAGATGGAAGTGTGACATGCACACACTGAGAAACCTGACAACCAACCAAGCCTAGCAGGAGGGAAGATCAAGAGTGGCCAGGACTGGAAGGCACGTTTGAAAGGGCTTGACCAGCTGACGGAATGCATCTACCCAAACAAGCAAGCCATTGAGGGGAAATGAGGGTGACCTGGTGGCAGAACAATGGGAGAACCGAGAGTAAGCCACAAGCACCCGCAAACGGGGTCTCTGCCCCACGTTTCCCAGCATAACCGTCTAGACACAGTGAGTGGTGACTCAGTGAGCCAGAGCATCCAGGCTGAAGGATGCAGATGTCTCTGTAAAGAAAGGATGTAAGCATCTGGCCACCATCACTCCAAGCAGTCGACAGCCCAGGAAGGAATGCCTGCGACCATCAATGCAAGTTGTCATCACCTGTTTTACAGGCTCACCATGCGGCTTGCAACCCCATCATCCCAGTCCCTTTCTAGTTTGTCGTCACTACCACCAATGGAGCATCTAACAACCAGAGTGGAGTCCAACTCCATTGTTATATCTACAGGCAAGAAGAGTCAGTGACTATCTGAAGAACCAGTCTGCCAGTGACTACCTGTTCACCCCATCTGCACCCTGATCTCGGTGGTAGGAGCACCTTGGCCATGACCCATATATGCCTGCGGTTGCACGCGTGTCTAGGCAGTGACTCCTCAGCAGTCTTGCAGCAGCCCATATGCAGCACACACACAACCCCAGCGGAGACCACACAAAGTCCTGTGGCAAACCGTCCAAAGGGCCTTGGGTGCAGACTGTCTTTCCAATCATGACAAGCCTGTCTTCAGTGAGCCAAGCAATGCTACCAGTTGAGCTTCACAATAGATTCCAACAATACTCCTGATGCACCCATTTTGAACTGTTGACACTGACCACGAATCATCTGGAGTATCAAAAGAGTGAATCTACTCCATCCAATGGACGTGACTCTATCAGGCATGCAGCCAGAAGGTTTTGGACTTCTTTGAACCAGTCTTCATGTCCTGTCTCACATAGGTGAAATTATGAAGGTGAGCAAAAACGTCCTAGTGCAGTCAGCATCATCAGTCCATACACCCAATGCTGTCCTGCTGACTCTAGAGACCTCTAGACTCCATGGTGTCTAGTTTATTTTCTTTTCTTTGCATAGGTTGGACTTGTCCTTTCGTTTGGATTTTGAGAGGAATTTAGGGTTCTGCTGGACACATAACAATGCAGTTCCTCCCCTGAGGCTACTCAAACACCCACCCCACACCCATCCATCACAGGTTCAACAGTCAGGTGACCCTGCCAATAAAAGGGGCTGGGCGCACGTGCCCTAGGCCAGTTACACCTGCAAAATGATGCTGTCCGTGTTGTTATTTCCTTAGCATGAGGGCCCACAACACCACACAAATGTCTATGGATTAATAAGAAGAGTGTGTGAAATCACCTTTGAAGAAAAATTCACAACTGATTAATTGTAAATTCAAAGTGTACAATACCTACGTGTTACATATGTGCTTTACATGAAAGCATACATCTAATGCGACTTGCCCTTCCATGGCTATTTTTCTATAGGGAATTCATACTCTAGGGTGTTCCTCATGTACCAAACCTATGCACAGCACCTCAGTTTAGCCTTTGTGTCATGGCGTAAGGGTGTACATCATGCTAAACAGCATACATGTCAATACACCTGCGGGCTTATTTATGGGATTTTGGCATAGGGCAGCGCAGCAAGACACCTTGCTGCACTGCCCTATGCCAAAGTGAAAGGGCAGGAAATCACTGTATTTAAGCAATGCAGTGCATTCCTGCCCTTTCTCCCTGAACTGGCACCGTTTTGGCAGCCTAGCACCAATGTAGGCACTTTGCACCATGGTGCAAGGGTGCCTCCATTGATTCAGGATTGGTTTTGTGCAGGAAAGGGCACCTTCCTGCACAAAAACAATCCTATGAGGCGCATTCCTCTTTCTATGTGTGCTGCAGAATGCAGCACACATGGAAAGAGGAAACAATGAGAAGAAATCAACATTTTTCTCCTTGTTACACCTCAACTCGGGAGGCATACAGATTTGGCGCTTCCCCAGATTTACATCACTTTGTTAATCTGGGGCAGCGTCAAATTCCATGGGTGTTGCGTTGGAAAACCCACCGCAACGCCCATGGAACACCTCCCGGCCACAGAGTAAGGCGACGCAGCGATTTGCGCTGCGTCGTCTTACTCATGATTCGTGAGGCCACTCAAAGCCATGCAGGGTGGCTCTGCGTAGTTTCACAAATTGAAATGAGAGCCCTACGTTACGCATGTAGCACTTTACGTGGTGCAAAAATTGACCCAGGGCTCTCATAAATAAGCCCCCCCGAATCAGACTGCAGACTCCTGAGTTAAGTTAAAAATGACTTTATTTTAGCTACCTCCCACCTGAAATGACCTCTGCTTCACTAGAAATCAATTGGGGAAAATCCATTCTCCCGATTTTTTCCCCCCAAATCTCCCACTTTCTTGTTCTAAAATTCTGGCATGTATGAAACATCTTGTTTTGTGTGAGAATTGCCAGTAACATCAGTGGCAGGCAATTTTTTTGTAGTTCTAGTGCAGTACAGTTTTCTACATTTTGTACATCACAGCGCTGTTTATTTTCACGCGTATGTCTTTACTTTTCATTTATAATTTGAGTACAATATTTCACATGGAAAAGAAAACAAGCATTGGCATAGCCATTAGGTCTCGCCTTTGGGACCTTATAAGTGTTTAGCCATGCAACAGTTGATGTTGTTGCACTAAGGATATTGTGCTGCATAACTAAATACTTATACGGTCCCAAAAGCGAGACCTATTGGCTATGCCAATGCTTGTTTTTTTGAGCAGATTAATTAATTACCTACGGCCGGTGAGACAGCTAATTCTGTGTCTAGTCCGAAGCTAACACGTTATGTATGAGGAACGTAATAGAAGTGTTAAAAAAATGTCTGTTTTGTTTGAGCCTGTAAATTATTTATAGTTAAAAAAACAAAAAACTGTTTTACTGCTATTATTGGCAGCTAAGAGCACCATGTCCTACACAACTAAGTACCGGCTTACAAAGTGATGGGGACCTTTTGTGAAACTAAATGTATAAACTCCACCACTGATACATGCGTGCATTGTGGTACCCCTGCTCCTCAGATATTACGCCTCTGGCAGAATATAGAGACTTAAAAATAATTGTGTCCTCGCCACGTGTATTCTCTCGAAAGGTAGTCTGCCACTGGGATTGTTTTTAGTAATTTGTAGTGTTTCATCTTTTCCATTGCCTACTGCAGAAATGTTAGCTAAAATGTGTCCCTAAATCCCAGTTGGTTAATAAGGATGAAGGAAATGGTGAAGAGAAATTCTGTCGCTGTTTTGTACTTTGTTGTTAATATGAACACCTACTGAACATTTTGGAATTCTTTACCAGCTGAATTGCTGTATGACTATACATGACTTTTTAATATTCTTTTATTTTTTTATATATAAACGTGGTACACCGACCCTTTCTAAGGTGAAATATGTTCCCCTTTTATGTGCATTTAATCGAAATATGATATTAGCTAATATAAAATAAGATGAACTGTAACTGCGCACTGACATTCCAATTATAAAAACTAAGCAAACGCTATCCTTTTAATGGGGTGCTTGAAATCTGGATGTTAATTCGCAGTGCACACAAGTGCAGATAATATTCCTTTAGAATGCGAGTGAATATTGAAAAGGCAGTACGGAATGTATAGTCTCCAAAGTGCAATCGCCAATGAAATGCGTGCGTGGTAACAAAAAAAAGCACATTTTAAAAGCACACGAACTGACTCTAATATCATTAAACTAACCAAAGAGACCTGCGTAGGCGAGACCTAAAAAAATCATGTGGAACTCTGTAAATATTTTTGGGGGTGATATTCATATACAAAGCACTAGATGGCAGCATAAGCATTGCTTTGGATCTTTGAATACACGAAGAAGGAGATGTTTGACACAAAGCCGGTGTCGGAGGAGGTTCTCAAAATGTGTGTAGAGAACACCGATGGAACACAAGTATGTGTCTTTGAAGATTGTGCATATGTACAGATATTTTCAAGTTCTGCAATACCTTCTCATGTAAAACAAATGGGTCAGATGTTTAGACTTCATAGTCTTCATTTATTTATTATTTATTTAATTTTGTGATTATATATAACTTGGACATGACCTGTAGGCATCAGCGCGCTTTACAATAAAGCAGAATCTATCAATAAAAAATAAAAAATATACATGTAACATCAAAGGTGGAGAGAACACCAGGTTAGCCTCCCCATGGGGTAGAGCGTTTCACATATATTCATTGTAAGACATAGGAGTGACTGTACCATGAGCTGGACAACAATTGTTTATGCTGGTTGAGGTTAGTAAAGAGGATAAAGAGGAGAGCAGAGCTTCATAAGTGATGCAGGCGGTTTTAATTTGAACTCTCGTTTCTATGGAAAGCCACTGAAGGGAGAGTAGAATTGGGGAGATGTGGTCGAATTCCTTGTGTCCTGTCATGAAGCAGGCTACCGGACTGCTCTGAGCAGTGGTGTAAGAAGGGGGGTGCGGTGGGTGCGGGCCGCCCCGGGTGTCATCACTGAGGGGGGTGACAAAATGGCAAAAATATGTGTTTTAAACATATTTTTGCCATTTTGTCAAGTCGAGGCTGACAAGAAATCACCGAGGGGGGTGAAAAAAATGGCAAAAATATGTGTTTAAAAACACATGTTTTTGCCATTTTCTCAAGCCGGGGGTGACAAGAAATTTTCTGCACCGGGTACCACCTGACTTTGCTACGCCACTGGCTCTGAGAGGATCTGGGTGAACTTTGGGTATGCAAGAAAGGAGTGAAATTCCATAGTCAAGTCTGGAAAGCCCAAGGACAACAGATTTAAGGCGATGTGCAGGGATAAGGTTTCTGATTCCCCAAAGAAGCCTTAGCTGGAAACAGCCACTCCTAGTCATGGAGGCGATATGGTTCTTGAGGTTCAGACATCTGTCGAGGGTGAATCCCAGAGTTTTGGCATTCTCAATGATGGAAGGGCATGTCCTCACTGACATGGATCTCCTCCATGTCCGGGAGGAGATCCCCCCAGTCTTGGATCAGCAAGTTAGCTTTCTCTGGAGGAATGAGAAGAAATTCTGTTTTCATTGGGTGTAGTTTGAGGTGGTTGTTAGCCATCCAAGTTTGAATTCTATTCAGGCAGTTGGATAAGTGGGTGCAGCCTTCCGGGCATGAGATCTTCGGGTAGATTTGGGTGTCATCGGCATATAGGTGGAAGAGGATCCCTGCGTTCCTGAGGATTGTACAGAGGGGTTCGAGGTAGAGGTTGAAAAGGTTTGGGGAGAGAAATTAAATTTATGGGACACCTTGTTGGAGGTGGACTGGATCTGAGACAGCATTCCTAATTGTTACAATTTGGTACTAGTTAGTTTGGTAAGAGATCAACCATTTAAGGACGACACCATCAATACCCATTGGCTGCTCCAGGGTGTCTAGCAGCGCCTCTTGGTTGACTGTGTCAAACGCTGCAGAGAGGTCGAGGAAAAGAAGTAGACAGGAATTGCCCGTTTCTAGAATGAAGAGGGCATCATCCACAATCTGCAGAACTGCAGTCTCAGTGCTGTGGCCCTGATGGAATTCAAATTGAAGGGAGTCGAGGAGGTTGTTGTCCTGGATGTGGGATGACAGTTGGGAGGCTACACAACTTGCATTCAACTTACCTAGGAGATGCAGGCTGGATACTGGGTGGAAGTTGTTGAAGTCATCGGGGTCCACAAATTGTTTTCTTAGGAAAGGAGAAATTGTACCCCTTTTTAGACAGCCTGGGAACAAGCCCTGATCCAAGAATGAGTTAACCAGGGTTGTCTCAATGAGGAGAAGCAGTTTGGCTAGGGATTTACTGATGGAGCCTAGAATAGCTTCTGAAAGATCGTTAGAGAGTTTTACCTTTGATAGAGTTCATGGTAAATCATCATCAGAAACTGGGGAGAAAGAGGACCATGGCTGTAGTGCCTTGGTCCTCTTCGATTATTTTGTAGACTTTGAAAGAAAGGGAAATGTTAATGTCTATGATTTTTTGTCAAAGAATGCTGTAGTTATTGCAAAGGATCTCCGATGCTTTAATTGGGGGATTGAAGAGAGGGTTGTTGGCTTTATTAATTACCTCAATACGTTTTTTTCGGTTTATTCTTGGCCGTATTGAGGAGGGATCTGATATGTGATGCCTTGGCTATAGAGATGTGGCTTTTGTATTTTTGTCTTGCAGTGCGACGCTTTGTTAGATTTAATGGTGAGGGTGCTCGCCACCAGTCTTTATCCAGTTTTCTGATGTTTTTCTTTTCTTTGTAGAGGACTTTGGAGTACCTGGGGCAAGAGGGTTTGGGTCTTTTGTATTTTCTCTTGATGGGAGTGAATTCCCCAATCAGGGAATCCATGCAGGAGTTGAAATTGTCTGTGGCCTTGTTGATGTTTAGTTGAGGCATTATTGAGGTGATATTTGAGAGGGCTAGATTGGCCATGGTTTCAGTATTGATGTTACTGCTATCTCTGAACCAGATTTCTCTTTCTTTGGTTAACCAAGGGTTTTCTTGTTTGAGGAAGTCACTATGAAGAGGCTCCATAGGTGATCCAACCAATCAACCGGAATGGGGTCACTGGTCGAAAGGAGAGGTGGTCTGGAGGTGATCAGGTCCGGAGTGGCACCTTTGGAGTGTGTTGGTTTCTGGCAGTGCTGGTGGAGGTCATTGTTTTCATGAAAAGTTGCAAAGTGGTCAAGTGGTTTATTTCCTTCGGAATCCCAATGGAGGTTGAAGTCACCAAGAAAGATAATTTTGTCAGAGGTGATTATTTTAGTTGTGAAGAATTCCATGCACTCTTCGATAAAGGTGTTGGTTTGACCGGGAGGGTGGTAGATCACATTCAACCCGAGGTTAGAGGAGTGAATTCCAGTGATAAACCCTCAAAGGATTGAAAGCAGGTGTTGGGGATTAGTTTGCAGCTCAGAGAGTTTCTGTATATGACCGCTAGACCGCCATCTTGTTTGCTCTTGGTCAATTCTCAGAATAGAGTAGAGGAGGGTAATAGGAGTGGAAAAATGCTGTTGGTGGTATCGTTCAGCCAGGTTTCGGTGAGGATCAGGATGTTGATGTTGTGTTTGGTGATCCTGTCTGAGATCTCAAGACAGTATTTAACTGCAGAGGGGCAGTTGTGAAGCATGTAAGTAAGGGAGGAATAGGCAGGTATGTATTTGGATTGTCCAAGAGGAAGGGTGGTGATATGAATCAGGTTAGAGGATAAGTTGTAATTTTTGGTGGGGATGGGGAATCCGTCTTGCATACGGTTCAAGATAATGGTGGGGATAGGGAGGCCATTTTGTGTTTGGCTGGGGGACTTACTGATGCAGGCATTAATGTTTTCATAGCTTTTTACAAAGTTTTGTCTTTTGTGCTCTTTGAGTGGGGAGTATGTCCATTTGGGCCTGTAATGATCATCCTGAGGGATCGTGATTGGACAGGGGCTCTTGACCTGTGCCGGCTAAGGTGGATCTCAATTGTGAGAGGTAAGCGATTTGCTGAGAGAAGGCCTGGGTTAGGATGCCTATTTTCTTTGTGAGGTAGGATATAGAGGACAGGAGTGCAGATAAGGGGGCCTGTTGTGTACAGTGGAGGGCTGACACTTATGATGTTCTTTTGTGGTAGGTGTTGGGAAGGGCTTCTGGATCCAAGGAGTCATATGCATGTGAGATAGAGTGGCAAAAAGTAGGGAGTTAAGGTGGGAAGGTTTCAGAAGGTGGTTGCCTCTGTTGGATGAGATGGTGAGGGGGGTGGATAATGGCCTGGGGAGTTGTCAGTGAGCAAATTATGGGATGTGCGGAGAGAGAGTTGAGGTAGGGAGGATGGATTTTGTGTGGAAGGGTGGGTGGACTCTGGATGAAGCAGCTGGGTGTGGGGGTAGGTGTCTGGGTTTTGCTGGAGTGTTTAGTCAGTGAATGATTGAAGCTGAGGAGTAGGAAGGTGAATGAGAGTAAGAGGAATAGTCAGAGGTGTTTTAGTTGGATGAAGGTGTGTGGAGGGGAAGAGAAGATAGAGGTGTGAAGTGTTGAATGTTGGGGGAAGATGAAGGAGGAGGTGTAGGGTGAGAGGGTGAGCAACCAGAAGGGTTGGGGATGGATAAAGGTGTGTTGACTGGAGAAGAAGTCAGAGGAGTAAAGTGATGAATGTTGGGAGAAGAGAGGGAGGGGGAGTAGGGTGAGCGGGTGAGTGAACTGAAGGGTTGCGATGTGAATTGCCTGGGAAGGGTTTGCGAGCAGAAACTATATTGTCTACGAAGGCTAGGATCTTAACGTTCGCTTGGAACATGATTTTGCCATTGTCTAAGATGGAAATTGTGAGGTTACCGGATAGGCCAAGGGGGGAGGTCATTTTCATTTTTCGTCCAAAGGGGATGTTTGACAGTGAGAAGGCATAAAACGTATTATGTAAGGAAACATACCATAATTCGGTATTGTGTGTGAATAGGAGAAGGTCAGTTTTAAGGGCTCCTTTCCGCATGCAGTGGTATTGGTCTGCAAAAAGGGATTCCGGGACGTTTGTCAGCATTTTGGGTTTCAAATTTTTCTTTGAGTATTTAGAGAGGTTAGGAGGGTATGTAATCTTCAAAGCGTTGACACCTGATTTAGAAAAGCGTCTCAAGGGAGATGTGGTGTCGGGAAGTGAAACTGCAGTGATTAGGCGGGGTGTGGATCGGGAGGGAAATGAAGATGATTAAATCAGGGGAATATTTTAAAACGTGAACTGCAGTTGTCGTAATGGTCTCTGAGTGATAGTTAAGGTATACAAAGATGGAAAGGTCATGTTCAAATGGTCTTAGATAAAAAGGGCAGTTAAAACGTTGTGTTCTGTGTTCATTCCAAATGGCTGATTTGCTCGTCACTGGTAGCGGAGTATGTCAGCATCTTTCTCGGCATTCCCCTGCAGATTAATAGGTGATAACAATGGCATAGAATATGCTCGACACTTCCTTGTATTGTGAGTCTTTGATTTCCTTTAGTACTTTCAGAAGAAGCGAAAGGACCGAGTCAGATGTGTCCATGGTAGATCACATGTCTGACACCGGGTATTTTGCTAAACATATTGAGACAACACCTCTGAGAATAACAACTCTCTTGCAAGTTTGGTCTTCGATATGGGAGTGAGCAAGGCAAGATGCATGGTATTGCAGTACGGGTAGAAAGAGGCAATTTTTAAAAGTCCTGTGGGCTGTAGGAGTGCTGAAATCTTGCCCCTCTCCTTAGAATCATGGTCACCAGATTGCAGTAGGTTGTGTGGTCCTTGGCTGGCAAAGACAGAGGGATGCTGCATCCACCAAGTTGGGGACAGAGTAGAACAAAGAAGTCGGTCCCTAATTAAGGGGAAGTAGAAAACAAAGACTGGTTCACCATAACCCACACAAAAAACCCTTGCCTGTGCTGTCCCTGTAGGTGAGGGCCCACCAATGGGGCATGGAGGACTGGGGGCCCTTCACTCGTGAAGAGATGAGGAGACTCAGAGTAACCCCCCTCGGGCCCGTCGCACCAGGGCAGTCCCTGTGGGTGAACCTGAAGAAGGAGCATGGAGGGCCAGTGTCCCCTCACTCCTGAAGAGACGAGGAGACTCTGTAACTCCCTCAGTGCCCTTTGGACCAGGGTAGACCCTGTGCATGAGAGGCCACCGAGAGGGCATGGAGGGCTGGAGACTTCTCTCTCATATGATGAGAGATAAAAGAAAACTCAGAGCAAGTTCCATGGTGCCTGTCTGACTGGGCCAGGACAGCTTCCATTTGTGAGGGAGTGAGGTCACCTTCGAGGCCCTTCAGACCGAACACCTTCATAAATCTACACATGTGAAAAAATACTTTAAAGCTGTGAAATTGTTAATCTATCTTTTCAATAAGTTCAGTGAATGAGATAGAAATGTTTACAGTGGATTAGATTGGTGCTCATTTGTGATAGATCAATTTATAAAATAAAGGTCTTGAACCACTTATAGTTACGAGCAAAAGCAAAAATAATGTTAACTCGAAAAATTATTATTATGCAATTACATCAATCAGCCCATCTATTAAAACTTTTGTGAAGTAAAGTGTCCAGACACTTGATGCAATGTTTGGATTACTGTAAGGCTTTCTCTAGAAGTCCTATCTTTAGCTTCAGTTTCAAGCCCACTAGAGCTGCACTCCCTTTCCATCTCCAGTATAGCCTCACCTCCTCAGCTTGTCATTTCCTGTATTCTTCAGCAAACTCATACTGTAACCACAAAGCTGCTACGTTTCCCAGGTCAATGCGTGACTAGTTATGCCAATCCCATTTATTTTCTCAGAATTCTGGGACTTCTTGTCTTAACCCAGTTTAAAACCGGGACTACAAGTCATAAAATTCTAATGAAGAAACCGGGACTGGACTAACTAGACACACATGGACCTGGGAAACTTGGCAGCAATAGGGTTCTTGAGTTGTCCTGTCAATCTTTACCCAATTAATATCTTGCGGTGGCACTTTAGCTTTCAACCATGTAATCACCTGCTTATATTTCTTCATCACTATTAGTGACGGACCATGCGTCACTGGATCTCTCTCAGGCTCACCTTCGGGCCATTCTGTAGTTATTTTACATGTTGACTACAGATCACTAGGGACTACAATCTCGAACAGTGCATTTAAATCAATCCACAGCACCTTCAAAATTTTCACAAATCAATAGACCTGTTCGTTCCACTCTACAGGCTTCTCTCTCAATCTCAGGAAATCATTGGTAAATGCTGCAAAATCACCTCTACTCTAAGGCACATATCCTCCACTTGGTACTTCTCGTAAAGGGAAAGCCAGGACACCTGTCCCCCTTTCCTCTAAGGGAGGTGGTTCTTCCGCTGCTCTTTTAGAACACTTTCTTTTAGCCCATCTTTCCTCCCATTTGTCTAATGTGCTCCAAATACGAATGCACAATATTAACCCTGTGATTTGTGTCTTCAACCCTGGTAACCTCGGATTCTCTATGTCCTGGTGGTTGAATGCAAGTCTGTGATTCTTCTGTAAAGCCTTTGTTCATTCTATGTCAACATCATATCTTTGTGTGGGGACCCCAGGGCGAACGACATCCACATGTTTTACCAGTGTCCACAACTGGGAATCTTCTGGGAAGAAGTGGGTAAGGCTATTGATAAAGTCTTAGAAATAAATATCAAGGTAAGCCCACTAACTGTTATTTTTGGTATTTTGGACAGTAACATTTCTACTACTGTATTAAGTAAAAGACAAAAATGTTTATTATTTACTTTAATTATACTAGCAAGGCGCGAGATATGTTTGAATTGGATTCTTATCACCCCCCCTAGGGTAACAGAGTTGATCGGCTCAGTAAGGAAAGTTAGGTTGCTAGATAAACAAAGAGGGAACAGATTTAAAACCAGGTTTTGGGACCTATGGGATAAACATATGAGGTAAGGTAGGGAAGAATGTCCAATGATTACATACAGTGCGATCTTGTAGATTCGAATGATCGGCATGGAGGTTCTGTGACCGACTTTCAATTGAATCTAAAGGTTTTAAGACATTCTAACCCTCGGCACCATATCAAAGGGCGGTCTCCAGTCAAGCCGATCGGAACCACGACAAGGGACCTTGTCTAACATAACCATAAAAATCGCATAAATGAGGACAAAAAAAAAAAGAACATCATATCTTTGAGCCAATTCAGAAAATTTCTTGTGAGCCTGTCTCGCTCCCCTAGTAACATCTTAACTCATATATAGCAATTCATTTTGTTGGTAAGTATCTATTCGATTAAGCTCTAGACTCCCACTTATCATTTCATCTAGTTCAGTTTTTAATTTGACCACATCAATCAAATCCACCTTTATATCCGATTTTATAGTTCCATGGCTCGTCTCTGTGCTCTGACTTTCATTGTGCGCCTTCAACTATTGCTGTAAATCTTGAACAACAAATATATGTTGGCCCTCAGAAGTTCTTTTTGGGGTAGTGCTTTTTCGAGGCGTACTGTTGCGTACAAATTTTCAAATTCAAAAATACTTTATTCGGCTTTAAGATAAAAACCATAAAAGTTACACAGCTCCATATAACAATTAAAACATACAATTCATAACAATAATATTAAGGCAAATGGTCCCCTAAAATACAAAGGTATATACATCTAATACAAGGAATAATATAGAGGAGAGACCACAACGCCAGAGGCCAAAACTTCATCTATGTGGGTAGTAATGGGGGGTGCCTACCAACGTTGAAAGTTTACTAGCTCTCCATACAGATCCTAGATCTCAGAGAGGATTTCAGAAAGCCTACTATAAAAGTCACACAGTCTAGTTTCAAAAGTTGTAAGTAAAAAAGAGCTGGGCGGACCTGGGTAAAGTTCAGCTTCTTTAAAAGAGGTGTTAAAAAATATCTGCGAGGTACTTCATAAAATTTACAAAAAACATAAAGTGTAGCAAATCCTGAGGAGACACTCCGTCGCAGCCACAGGATGCAAACACCTGACCTCTGCAGCTCCCTTTTGGGACAGCAAGTAGCAAATGAAAATAATCCAATCGGAACCTGATCAATAAAAACCGCTCATGGGGCGTCAATGGCCACAAAAGATATGGCTCAATGGATGGGATTGTTTTAAGCATCACATATTTACGGACGCTAGATTTCCCAATTTCTAAATCGTCTCTACCATGCTTTTTAGAGTAGTAAAGGTTTTCTTTACAAATTCCACATCCTTCAATGTAATAGAGTCAGGCTTTAAAAAAGGTCCGGCCGCCCCAGCTCTTCAAAACAACCCTTAATATATTTTAACCATGGAATGCATGACATATAAACAAGGCTCATAGATTCTCTTAAGATCTGATGATTGAGAGCTAGATCTTTATTTAACCAACAATTGAGCCAAAACATCAAGGGGCGCATGGCCAAAGTATCACATAAAAATGGCAACCCCAGTTCTTCATGTACCACCAGGTTTGATGTTCCGGTGGGCACTCCTAGGAGACATTTTAAGAAAGTGTTCTCCGCCACCTGCAGAGCATCAGTTGCTGCATAGCCCCAAATTTCGCTCCCATAGCTAGCTATAGCAACACTTTTAGCCTGAAATATTTTCACCATTGCCGCAATTGGGCGCTTACCCATCTTCCCGGCAAAGTTGAAGATTGCAGCGTTCGCCCTTGTAACCTCCCTTTTTCCTCTGAATCAGGGCCCCCAATTCAAACGGTCATCTATTAAAACACCCAGGTAAGAGAATATCGAAGTCGTTGGTACTTTCTCATTAACCACTTTAAAAGGGAACGATTTCTTCGGGCGAATCCCGACCTGCATGATATAGGATTTAGAATTATTAATTGCCAAATCACGGGCTTCCATAAAGCTCCGAAAGGTGTCGAGCAGTGTCTGGAAGTCCCCTTGCCGTCCTAGCAACGAGGACCGCATCATCCACATATAGCAGGACGGGCAGACCTCTTCGCCCCACATATGGGAAATCGACCCCTGTTTTTATCAAAGTTTTTTCCAGGTCATTAATGTATAAATTAAATAAAAGGGGGCCAAAATACACCCCTGCCGAACCCCCTCTCTATTTTAAAATCCCTAGATACACGGAGATCCTGGGCATATCTGATGTTAGCCTTTGTATCCCTGTGCAAATCCTCCAGGAAGTCAACCAAGTTATCCTCCACCCCCATGGCCCTCATGGATTGCCACAGTTTCCCCCGATTGACACAATCAAAGGCAGAGGAAAGATCCATGAAGGCCATGTAGATTGTACCTTGGCGGGCGATTGTATACTTTCCCAGGATCATATATAAATTAAGGCATTGGGCCAAGGTGGAACGCCCTGGGCGAAACCCGTATTGTATGTCAGAGATGATCTCATTCTCTGCCGCCCAGGAGGATAATCTTCCCAGTAACACCCCACCCACAACCTTAACCACGGAATCAAGAAGGGAGATTGGTCTATAACACAGGGTGCGATTACGATCGCCCTTCTTGAATACCGGCACAATGGTTGAGATGCCCCAGGAGTCCGGGCAACCGATCCTGGCCGCCGCATTAAGGACAGCCATCAGTACCGGGGCCCAAAGAAATGGGTTTGATTTAAAAAGGTCTGGAGGGATGCCATCCGGGCCTGGGGCCTTATTGCACGTCAGCCCTGAAATGGCCTTCTCCAACTGTTTCTGCTCAAACATTACTGGGGCATTGATGTTAACCCTACCTTGGGATTGATGAGGATCCATGGGGCATCTGAAAATAGATTTAAAATGAGACACCCATTCATCCTCAGATATGTTAGTGCCTACTTCTCCATCCCTAGCCTTTTCAAATAAAGGTCGGTTAATAATGCCCCAAAACCTTGCGCTATTCCCCAAATTGCTTGCCTCCAATAGGTCCCTCCACATTTCCTCCTTCAGTTCGCCCTTACGGATGGCCAATGCCCGTTTATACTCACGACGGCGGGCACATATCAAGGATTGATTTCTCGGGGTAACTTTTAAAGCATCTTTTAGATGTCTCGCTGCCTTAGAACAATGTGGGTCGGACCATCTAGGGTCAGATAGCACCGTCCTATGAGAGGGGGCACTTAAAAGTGCCCCTATCTTGGTAATAATGACATCAAAAGCCTTGAGGACACCCCCCGGGTGGAAACCAGATGACACACAGGAAGCTAATTCGGTTGCACAAGACACTTGTACCTTGCCATAAAATGAGTCTGGAGATATCTGTGACCATTTTAGGCGGCGTCTACCGTCCACAGGTCTCAACATGCCTGGGAATGTCACCCTAGCTTGTGTTAACAACAGCCTACCTCCAAGGTGAACACAGATAGGATTATGGTCACTAAAAACGCTATCCATGATGGTAAACCCACGAAAATTAAACTGGAGGCCGGTGGAGATCAAGATGTAATCTCTAAACGAACCATCACTACATCCTTTAAAAGAAGGGACGGACTGTGTGCTAAGGGGGTCAGCTAAAGACATTGATGATAACAAGTCAAATTCATTAAGCAAACCATTCAATGCATCCCCCTGAACGGAATGCTCAAAATGGAATCTGTACTGGTACTGTTGCGTACATTTGGAAGTGTTTCCCATACAGGTGAATCCATACCTGCCAATCCAGGAAAAGACCTTATGGGTCCAAATCCGTTCTGTACCGCAGAGGGATCTGCACTCGCTGCACAAGGTGAACTCACATTCATCAGAGTTAATGGAACAAATCTCGCATTTGGGCCATCTATTCTTTTCTCGGATGCCATCACTTCTGTGGGAACAGGCGTTTTCTGACTTTGATTCCCAATCGAATGAGGTTCAATCATGGGGACTATAGGACCAATGGTAACCCGTACTGTAAGGTCACCCAGAATCCTTGAAGCTAAATTTGAATTGCACATTCCCAAAGGACCAGAGGTACATGCTCCCATATCTTCTCCCACTAGAGTCGTCCCTGTTAATATGACTCCAACAACAGCAGAGCTGGAAACTACCGGAGCTGAAGCACCTCCAGAACTGTTAGTAACATCTACACCTCCACCACCTCCAAGGTTTGACTGATTATATGGGGGTGGACGTGTTGCTAACAGTCCATCCAAAAGGCTGTCACTAGCATCACTGTCACTGTCACTGTCTTCATGCCCATCTCCCATTTTATTATTTTCTCTACTCTTCCTTTCTCTTCCAGTATCACTATCCTCACTCATTATGGCAGGGTACAATCTTGCTCCCTCAATTTTATCTACCCTATATCTCCTTTGTTGATCCTCCCATCTCGAGTCTGGATATACATGCATTGCTTTCTTCATTCTCCCTTGATATTTGTCTCTTTGTTTTGCATGCACTGCGTGAAGTCATGCTTTAAGCACTTCAAACTGTGTAGGTCTAGGTAGTGGTTTCATTGCAAACAATATTCCTCTCAAATTGTCAATTATTCTCAAATTAAATGCACCGTAGCATGGAAATGCTATTGTACCTTCCTTCTATGTGATCTTGTGCCAATTTTTCAGCCAAATAATAGTGTGGAGCCCTACATTCGTTGTCATGTAACAAGCTGGCGTATCTCCTGGTGACGCTACTTTGCCCACTCTAGGAGGTACATCCACATCTCCTCGTATCATATCCCTTATTGCTCTAAAGGATCTAATTTCAAACCTTTGTCTGAACAATTACAAATCAATTGCAACTCAATAATTCCAAGTTCCATAACAACATGACCATCAACAGCAGTGCAGCACCAAATGATAAGGATAACCAATCCCATTGCGGTGTTACACCAACCTACCTATCCCAGCGCTCACACTCTCTCGTTCACACTAATTATATGAAAATTAACAAATAACAATAGTCTGCTCCTCTAAAGATAGGAAAGAATTCAAGCACCGGAAGAACACACATATTCAAAAATAAAACCTTGATCAGCGGGGAATCACTTCGATCAGTATAGTTTTCCTCCTGCGCAAAAGATCCACCACACTAATCACAACTCTATCTTGCACACAAAAGTTCCTTATCTCAATTGAGCCATCGATGATGTTTCACGACAAACCCCACAAAACTTTAGCAGACAATTACAACCCAGTGTCATCTGCACCTTTATTACATATCCCAGGATCTTAAGTCACGTTGGACCTGATAACAACTTCAACAACAACTTCAGCTTCAGCAACTTAACCCCACATTCACATGACTCTCGCAACATCTCCGCCAGACATCACACACTCAATATTTTACCGCAAGCTAAGCATAGTCCTCAAACACACAACCCTACTAATACTCACTCCTCTGCCATCGCTGTTTCAACGCACATCACTGGAACTCCGTCTGTTCTCCACATCTTGATCCTGAAGCCTAGACTAGGGCCACTAGGGTTGGGGACTAGAATGTTGTAGGTTAGAGTGTATCTCCATCTCCTTTGAGAGCTGTCCATCTTCTGCTACCAACTGTGAGAGCTGGGGCCCACTTAAACATCCCTACTCAATGAGATGGTATTTTTAGCAGCTTGAGAGGTAAGAGGGAGGAAACAGTCACAATTAAATTTCAATACAGTGTAACTAATTTGGGTCACATAATAAATACATTCGACAACTAAATCTAAGATTAGTAAGGTTATATTATACATTTAGAAACAGATCAATATAAATCAACCTCAGCAACATCCTATAGAATTACAGAACAAACAAAATTAGTCCAAATCTCCTAAAGAGATTTATCTTATATAACAAAAAGCAGATAACTAGTTCTATAATGACAATGCAAGTAATTAGAAAAAAAAATTGAGTGTTAAATGGCATCAAATGATAATCAAAGGTAAGCATGACAACGCTATCTCTCCCTACACTGCCTTAAAAGGGACAACACTAAACTTGGAAGCATTGAGTAAAGGTGAAATTAGAAAGGTGTCAGCTGTCAGAGTCTTCAGTAAAAGAAACTCCAAACAAGGGTCAAGTAGCATGAAGTCACTCAAAGCAGAAGCAGAGGTCTGTACCTCCTGAACTCCTAAGATGTCTCTCTGACCTTCATTATGTTACAGCATAATGCATGAGTTGCACTCAAGGTAAGTCACATGCTCCTCCAGTAACTTTCCATGATTCCAGCACAAATTGGTTACTGGCACCACCTTTCCCACATCGATAAGTTGCTACTTCATTTGTCCTTGGCCATTCTTCTCTTCCTCCGTGAGAACTCACCTCCTTGCCGTGGTTCTCCTTGCCAAAATCCATCTTCTCATACCTTTCTATCTAACTAAAACTAAAACCCTTCTTCTGTAGTTAATAGGACTTTGTCTGCACCTGCAGTAGAAAAAAAATACAAGCAAATACACTCTTAATTAAAAGTTAAATATGAATTACATGTTAGACTTTAAACGTGAACTTGTATTGAAATGGTTCTTGAGGCCCAAACTTATGTCAATTTAACAGTACACAGGGTTACAAATACATGCAGATTTCTACACATATAACAAATATTCTTAATGCATGAATAAATTGCAAAGCATTATGAAAATGTCATTTCAAATACATCAACATAAATATAACTTTTAGTTACACATATAAATGTTTAAACATTAGTCTAGACATACACGTTCTATTTCATTAGCTTCACAATGAGACACATGTAACTGTTAACTTCTCCTAAAATATCAATATGTAAATGTTGCAAAGACCTTTATTAATCACATTTCTATGCACACAGTTATAAGTCTCATTAATTTTCATGTTGAGTACTTTAAATATGCAATACTCCATCTTTTCTTAGTAACATGAATCGCATAGAATATATATGAGTGCTGACTATGCGTGATTATGATGCACTCCTCATGTATCTTAGGATGGGATCAAAATTACGCTGCTCCATATGAAAACAAAAGAAAAACACACCATTAACTTTTGCTTCAACAGCCATTAGGATTTATTGAATTACTTAAATTAAATTCCCATACAGTAAGAAGCTAGGATAGAACAGCCAACTGCTCTGGAATGTGCAATCGATAATGCTTGGTAAATGTAGAAGAGGAAGCCCATGTGACTGCTTGACACACATCCAAAGTGGACCTGAAGCCAAGATGCTGCAACCCAGCTAGTGGACCTTCCCTATACAAAAGGAGGTACTGCACTCTTGCAGCCTCATACGTATTTGAAATAAATGATTGGAGTCATCAGGTTAGAATAGTAGTGGAAGGTTTTGAATCTCGTCTAGAAGAAACAAAAGAAACAGCAGGTGCTTCACCACTGCGAAAAGCCACCATCTTTTCAAAGTACCATAAAACAGTTCATTTTACATTGATATTACCAATTGAGGGAGAATCCTGATATTCTTTCACCAAAACTAATAAAACCACTGCCTGCTTTAAATGGAAAGAAGATAGTGCTTTAAGTAAAAAGATGAACCAGGCTGTAGAAGCAAAACTTTTAATTTCTCAAGTACCAAGAAGAGAGTCCAAATTCCCCAATCACCTCCAAGAGGAAACAGCCATGAAGCAAACCATTGTCTGTGTCAGAATCTCATCAAGCGGTTCAAATGGTGCATGTTGATGGACTTCCAATACTTCCAATATTAGTGGTAACTTCCATAAGGAAATCAAAACCATTCTAGTTTATTAAGATTACAAATCCCTTTAACAGTCTAGATACAGATAATTCTCAAAGTTCAAACCTCCGCAAGGCATATAAAAGGATTTAATGGCTAATTATTGTACCTTTAATGTTACTACAGCGCAACCCAAATGCAAAACATCCAAGAGAAAATGTAGAATCCACATGGCAGGACAAAGCAAAGATATCATATCCTTCGATAAGCAGCACGATTTGAAAGAAACCTAATGATGTGTGTCTTCTGGTAGAACTGTGTGGCGATCTGAAGATTGTGGTGTATGGTATGGTTGTGCGACCTTACCTTGTAATACACTTACAAAACTGTCTTTGGCCCAGTCAGGCTCATTTGCAAAACCCTTTAGCTCAACCCTGGGTAGCTGTGGCTTCAAGCAGCAAGGCTTAAAAAAATGAACTAATGTAAAGTATATGGTAGCACTAAACAACGAAATAAGAAAGTCTCACAATAAGAAAGACATTCAACGCCAATTTATAAAAAGCATTTATATTTTTATGAATTTTTAGACACCAAGATGAGCAATATCCATGAGAGGGTTCTGGAGATGTAGATTTTAAAGTATAGCGTAAATCTCAGCTTTTTAGGCCAAAGCACAACTAAGCATTAGTAACAGTAAAGTTTAGAAACTTTTGAAAAGTTTGAAAGATTTGGGTTTGATTACTCCAGCCTGAGTGGGTGACCAAATCCAGCACGGAGAAGGTCAGGAGGGCCACTAAGGAGTATTTAGACAGTTACCTGGTCACCAAAGCAGTCTCAAGTCCAGTTCCACGCTTTACATCAAAACCGCCATTAACTTTTATGGAGTGGCCCTTATGCTGGAGATGCATGATACTGAGGATTCTCTGGGTGCTGTGTGGTCGACGGGGGCCTTCCTAGGGTTATTCCTTGGTCCACAGAAGAGGTGGTGCAACTAAAGCCACAGAGGTTGGAGTCCCTCAAAGCCCTCTTTAAGCCAGCAGAAAGCCAGCTGCTGCTGTGCTACTGGTCACCGTACACAGTGGGTTCAGCAGTATCCGTTGGTGGAAGCTTGTGTCCGTTGGGAGGACCAATTGGGGGGGGACCAACCCACTCAGACAACACTCCTGAGTCCAGCGGACTCATGTGCAGCTTTTGGCCATCGAGGATCGGTCTCACAGGGTGGCGGCGGCGGTTGGCAACTATTCCAAGAATGTGGCTACCAATTTGCCAGATTAGGCTTTTTCAGCTTTGATGGCCCTGGTGCTGGTTTCAAAGGGTCAGCCAACTGACCCTTAGAGTCACTTCTTTGGTCTGAAGTGACTTTCTCTCGAGCCAGGAGCCACAGGCACAGTACTCTGTTTGCTAGTCCAAGATGCGGCAGGTGTAGTCCAGCAGACTGTGCATCCACTTTTGCCAGGTCCAGGGGTCACAGGGCTGTCCTTCTCTGGTCCTTTCTAAAGCTCCGGCGTGATATGAGGTTCAGGGTGCCTGGGGTACCATATTTATGCCCAGAAAGTGCCCTGGGGAATGACACGGTCACTATCCAATGGGCTACCAGGATCCCTCATGCCTTGTGACAACATCTGGCTATGTGTGGCATCTAGCAAACCCAGTGTACACTATTCTGCCCACTCACAAGATGCCTGAACCCTTTCTTGGTTGTTAGGAGCTTGGTAGCCCACCCTAGAGGTATGTCTACCTGTGGGCTACACCCCCCCGGGAAAACTGGTTTGGGTACTGGTTTTCCCTTTCTGTCCCCACCGCCAGCCTGTCTACCTGAACAACGGGGTAGCCCTTCAGAAGTGTGATTGCCATTTGCCCACCAAAGGCGACTTTGCCTTTGAAGCTCACCTTTTGGGCCAACGTCCTGAATGGCTTCCGGCAACGTAGAGGTAACACCTTCCTCTGTAGCAGGCTACCATTGCTCCTGAGACTGGGAGTTGTTCACATGACTCCCCAGGTGGCCAGCGACCGTGGTGGCCAGCGACCGTTTGAGGCCATTAGACAACTGGACTACTGAGTGGCAACTTTCTAAAAGTGACATTAAATTCGACTTGGGCATCAAGTCAGGTTTAATGACAGGATCAATTTGATACCTTGAAGTACCCACTTTAGTAGTCCCATTCAGAAGTTAGCTGGGCTGAGTGGTCAGCCAGTAACTCTGTGTTAGCCAATTGGGCTACTAACCTTTCCACAGCAAAAACGACAATTTGGAAGTTTTGCTGTTAGGACACATAAAAAGTATATGTCCTACTTATTAATACACAGCTCCCTGCCAATGGGCTCCATAGGACTTCCTTAGGGAAGACTTACATATATTTTTAAGAGACGTTGGGGCTTTCCCTTTGCTTTAAATAGCAAAGTTGTTTTAGCAGTTTAAAGCTGCTCTTTCAGGCTGCAGTAGCAGGCTGGGAGCCATTTTGTACTTGGTCACACACAAAGTGTCACACCAAGTGTAGCAGTCCTGGGGAACACTCTGTTTTACATGCCCTGGGTACCCTTGGTACCATAGACTAGGGACTTAAAAGTAAGGCAGCTTATCCCAATGGAGGGTAGTCAATTCAGTATACGTTTGGTAAGGGGTTAGAACACTGGCACTGAGATCTGGTTAGCAGGTCTCAGTGCACTCTCAGAGTTGAAAAACCACAACATCAATTCAAAACTTTGGGCATAATCATGTAAAAAGAGGCATTTCCTTACAGGAGACTTTTGCGCTACCACTGCGACCTCTTTAGAAAGGCCCAGATTCATTAACCCATACCTTTCACCATCCAAAACATTAATTTTATGCTGTATAATGGCAGAGAAATTGAGATAATGGGGCAAGGAACCAGCAGCAACTTGCACAGAGGAGCCACTGCCATCCTTACTAATTGTGAGAACCAACCCATGCACGGCCAATATGGAAATACCAGCAACACAGAAATGCTGTTTCCCTCCTGATCTTGAGAACAACCTGCAAGATTAATGTAACTGCAAGAAATGCATATAGAAGCACTTTGGCTGTGATGTAACCAGAACATCCGCCCTCCCCAATAATGGGCGTTGCAATTCAGCAAAGAAAAGAGAAACTGCCCTGTATTTCCTGTAAGCAAATAGGCCCAGACAAGGGCAACCAAACCTCCTCCACAGACTCTTGAATACACTCAGGGTGATGCACAGTGAGCTTGACGAATGAAAAACTGCTCATATTACACTCTCGCTGATTATCCACACTACTGATGTCCACAGCCTTGACTGAGGGAGCCAAATGTCCAGCCCAACAGATTATCTGCATTACCGGACGATCCAGACTTTTGACTGAGGTACTTTCTTGTCTGTTATGTATGCTTTCGCCATAGTATTGTCCACACATTTAGTACAGATACACCCTAAAACACTAGAACAAATGCTAAAAGACCATGTCTGGCTGCATTGAGCCCCCTCAAGTTGGAGGACTGAGCCTGTTCCATCAGCATCCATTCCCTTTTTGCATCTTGACTTTGGCACGTGGCCCTCCAACCACAAGAGCTGGCATCAGTCGTGATCACATATGGGACAGGGGGACACAATTACACAGCTCTCTTGAGATTAGGTTGTCTGCCAGAAGCCACCACTTCAGGGGCTGCCTTAGTTCTGGAGGAACTGACAAAATCATATTCAGAACCCCTGACCAGGCTCTGCAAACCCACTGGATGAAGTGGATTTTGGGTGCAGCAAACCCGGAAAAGTTTACACCCTAAAACTTTACCTCAACAGAAAAACCACAGGCTGATGAATCGGAGGTGGTGTTAAACCTCAATTTGATGAATGTGTCCCCGAGGTAAGGCACCTTCCAACACATCAAAAATATAGTAAAATTAATTAAGGGCACATTCAATATTTGAGCTCTAGATCAGAAATAAAATAAGCAGATTTATTACAAAAATTCAAAAGATACGATACAAGGACCATAAATTCATAGCATAACTCAATGACATGAAGGCTTTTGGAAAGAACATTACATAATAATGTGAAAATCAATGACAACTTCTAAGCCCCAAGTGAATATCAAAATCAATAGAGAAACAGACAGCATCCATAGTAGCATTGGAAAATCTTCTGGCTTACCCACATAATATCGAAAAAAAATATTGACATACCAAAATATTGTGTCCAAAATATTGTGATATGGAAATATCGTCAACAAGAATATCGTTGTCAAGGATATCGATTTTAAGGTAAGTAATAACGATTTTTAAAATATCAAACTCATAAATATTGTTTGCAAAAATATAGTTGTTTAAAATATAGGGGCCCATTACGATACCCGGCGTAAATAATTCCGCCAGGCATGGAAGCGGCAAAAATCCGCCCGCACACACCGCCTGAACACCGACCACGCCATTACGATTACACAAACCGAATACCGCCATCGGCGGAAAAAGCACACAAAATACCGCCCGCCAACGTCCGAGTCGGAGTTAAACCGCCCGCCACGGACGGAAACACGCACGACAACACAAAACCGCCCGCCCTCACGGCCGACACACCGCACGTGAAATTACGATCGCACCGACATGAGCGCGGAAAAACCACAAATATACCGCCCGCCAGCGCAAACAACGCCGATGAGAACCGACACGGCAGAAGCCATGGCGCCAACGTACCTGCACAGAAACCATCCGCACACAAAACCAATAGCACACAACATGGCCAACAAGTCCACACAGCAAGGCACGCACAAATACACAAGCACAGTACACATCCCGAAAACACCCCCGGACAAACAAAAAATACAAAGGCCAGAACCCCAGACACAACACACCTGAAAACAACAGACCATGAGGACACACCCACATAGGTGAGTACAAAAGCAGCACTCCCACAGACCACAACCCCTTGCTACATTGCAAACCAGAGAGGAGAGGAGAGGACACAGTGACACAGCAAGGACAGCAGCACACCACAGAAACGCACACATCACAACCACCACCACCACCACCACCAACACCACCACCACCACCACCACCACCACCACCACCACCAAACACCGGCACCACAAACCCCCTGCACATTACACAACACACACCGCACCAGCACCACAAACACCATGGCACCACAAAGGATGCCCAAGTTCACGCCCATGGAGCTGACGGTCATGGTCGACGAGATCATCAAGGTGTACCCACAAATCTATGGGAACATGGTCCAGCACACACCACTAGCCACCAGAAACAGAATGTGGAACCGGATCGTAGACCAGGTCAATGCAGTCGGGACCCTGCCCAGGAACAGAGTCGAGATTAACAAACGTTGGAATGACGTCAAGAGCCTGGTCAAGAAGAAGGAGGGCAAAAACAGAGAGCTGGCTGCCGTCACTGGCGGAGGGAATCCCGCGCTCTTTAAGACCTTCAAAGCGTGGGAGGAGAAGGTGCGAGTCGTAATACATCCGGAGATCCTCGCCGGATTAGCAGGGGGAGTGGAGGCTGGTAAGTACAAACTAATGTATACCAGCACACCGCTATGTACTCACATGCACTACCACCATGCCACAGCTCCCAGGGACAAACACCCCCATGTCCAGCACACAATACACAACACATCACACACACATGCAACAGACACTACCACACACAGCCCAAACCGAACAACTGTAAGATGCGTGGGGACATGTGTACACTAAGCCAGCCACGTAACCACCAACAGGTCCCCAAATATGCCAGAAGCGCCACAACGAGCACCCACCACACCCATGTGTCCGCCACAGCTGCACTAACCGACAAGTAACAGGTAAGTGGCAGGAACACAAAGTGCAGTGGGTGGGACGGTGGACAGCCCAAGTACAACACACACCAGGCCCCAGTCCCACAGCACAGCAAGGAGGAGCATCCCCCACACCCCACAGCCACGTGTCAGCCACCGCAGTGCACAACGACAGCCGAAAGGCAGACATCACGGTCCACAGCAATCGGTGTCAGTGGGTGTCCAGCCACCCCCACGACCCACAACACCCCCCCACCCCCACAGACCTGCAACATGGAGCACCCCCGCTTAGAGCAATGTGGCATCCAGTACAGTGCACGCACGAACAACTTGCAGGTGGGAAACTGGACAGGGCTGGATAACTGGAGGCATGAGGACCATAACACGACCAACACATGGGACATGTCACGTAGCAGACGAACACGCAGCACCGCCCACCGTCACGAACAAGTGAACAATGTGCACACGGACATGAACAACAGACTCACACCCCACATGACCCATCACAGACATAGCAACACCCAAGGAGCCACGTCTGCATGCACAAGCCACAGTGTACATAGTCCCACACGGCAGCCACTGTGCAACTCATCACACACAACCGAAACACCATTGAAGTCCTGTCCATGTAGCCCCTACTGCCTGTCAACCACACACCCCACAACTACGCCTATGTAAGACAAACAACACTAGACGCAACAGAGCGGAACAACATAAATGCACACGAACACCACTGAACCCATCAAACACACAGACACACCATGCACAAACAACATACCATCCATCCCATCCGTCAGCCCCAGTCTCATGAAAGGCATGTCATCCGCACAGCTGCCACACATACAGCAGTCACGCTAAGATACATGCCCATGACCAACCATGTGCCAGAAGTCAATGAAGTGCACGACACACTGTGAGCAACAACACACAACATGGGCCACACCCCCCGAGCACTGCAGTGATGCACATGGCACAGGGCAGCACGCACACCAAGGAGATGGGACAACTGCAATACGTTGGCTGGCACACAACCATCACACACTCATAACGATGCGTCCAATGCCATGTCCAGTAATCACAACAGACAGCAAATATGCAGGCCATGTCAAGCATGCACACACCTCAAACCATGCACTGTCATGCTGCCACAACACATGTCACGTTCGGCACCCATGGCTCACAGCATGTACCCCAAAAGCATATCCCCTCCCAAATGCGAATCTGGGGCATAGCCCCCATGTTGCCATATGCGTTCCTAAGCGTTCCATTTGAACCCCAAAAGCATATCCCCTCCCAAATGCGAATCTGGGGCATAGCCCCCATGTTGCCATATGCGTTCCTAAGCGTTCCATTTGAACCCCAAAAGCATATCCCCTCCCAAATGCGAATCTGGGGCATAGCCCCCATGTTGCCATATGCGTTCCTAAGCGTTCCATTTGAACCCCAAAAGCATATCCCCTCCCAAATGCGAATCTGGGGCATAGCCCCCATGTTGCCATATGCGTTCCTAAGCATTCCATTTGAACCCCAAAAGCATATCCCCTCCCAAATGCGAATCTGGGGCATAGCCCCCATGTTGCCATATGCGTTCCTAAGCGTTCCATTTGAACCCCAAAAGCATATCCCCTCCCAAATGCGAATCTGGGGCATGGCCCCCATGTTGCCATATGCGTTCCTAAGCGTTCCATTTGAACCCCAAAAGCAAAGTACAAACCAGACCCAGGATGGGCCAGGAGCCCGCATACACCAGAGTCACAATAAGTAGGGGCACAGCAACACACCCATCGGCATGGCCAATCCGTCCCATGCCACATGTGCACAGCACACAGTCCCATTGCCAAGCACACACAACTACAGATGCTACAGCCACACACACGCCTCCGGGAAACCCATGTACGAGATTGCACGAACTGTCAATGTCAGACGACAAATACATACTTCGCCAGGTGCAACACAATAACAAATCTCATTCTCTCCACAGGTGACGAACTGCTGGATGCTGGGGATGGAGCCAGCAGCCAGCACAGCCAGCCTACAAGCCCCCAACGAGGACACACGGATCTGGAGGATCTGTCCTCCTCTTCGGACACGGACAACCAAGCAGGCCCATCTGGTGTGGCAGGGCCCAGCCGCTCCCCAGGACCCCTCCTACCCACCAACCCATCATCCAGGGCTGCTGAACATTCACAGCCCCCTGCTGCCACTGTCGTTGCGGCCACACCCACGGTCATTGTGGCCACTACCACTGCCGCAACCGCCACCATCGCCGCCCCAGCGCAGGTGGTGGCCCGGACGACTGGATCCACCCTGGGAGCCACAGCGAGGACCGTGGTGAGCAATGTGGCTAGTGGGCAGGCCGGTGGCAGCAGGACTGGTAGGAGGAGCAGGGTCAGGGAAACGCCAGCCTCCCGTGGGAGCCATGCCCTGCCTCACATGGCCAGAGTCCTTGGGGCCTATGAAGAGGCCCAAGGACAATGGGTCCGGTCTGCTTCAGACACGCGTGAGGTGCTGGGGGTGCTGAGGTCCATGGACGCCCGTATGGGCCAAATCGTGGACCTCATGGGACAGCTGGTGGTGGCGGTGAGGTCACAGCCAGGGACAGCAGCTCCCCCTCCGCCACCACCTGCCGGGGCGCAGGGTGGAGCAGCAGTGTCCAGTTCCCCTGCGTCCACAGCCAGTGATCACACCTCAACCACCAGCATGTCGCAAGCAGGCACCCCCCTCGCAAACGTGGAAGGGGCCGTCCGAAGAGGAAACAGATCTCCCGGGAGGACTTCGCACGCTCCAGTCGCAAGTGAGGCAGCCAGCCAGCCTTCCGCCAGCCTTCCTTGACCAGCCACTGCATTGACTTGGACTACGATCCCACTCCACACAGCCATCTGGATGGCATGTGTGTGTTGGACTATGGACATAGAACCAGTGGGTACACCCTGATCATCACGCAGCCATGACCGACAGCTCATTGTCACTGCACGCACCACTTTTGTCATCACCTTACACACAATCACATGTCACAGTTTGTAATAAATGCACCTTTTTCACTAACTGCTGTTTGTGCCCTGTGTTTTAATTGTACGGAATTCAACGGCCACCTTGGGCGGAAAGGCACCTGATGCGTGGCATGGCAATGGAACCGGAGGGCCTGTAGGGACCTAGGGGTGGGAGACAGAACAGGAGCACATTCAATGAGTGTGTCACACACCCATCACACAGTACATGTCAACAACTACAAGCAATGTACACACATCGCACAGAGCAATAGGGCACAATGCCACAGCCACCAACAGTGGCATACTACCCTGGCCATGGAGCGTTGACACACAGCACGCAGTGAACAAACGGCCACCCTGACACAGCACACACACACCTGCACAGATACAGCCACATCAGCCGTCGTACATGGACACTCACCGTCAAGTGAAGTAGCGGGCGATGAGCTGCTGCCGCACATTACCAGCTACCTCCTCTCCGCTGTCCTCCTCACTCGAGCTGTCCTGGTCTGCGGGCTGGGGCCCTGGTTGATCTCCGTCATCCACGATGAGGGGGATCTGCTTCCGAATGGCCAGATTGTGCAGCATGCAGCACGCCACCACTATCTGGCACACCTTCTGTGGGGAGTACGCCAACGCACCCCCGGTGCGGTCCAGGCACCTGAACCTGGACTTGAGGAGGCCAAAGGTACGCTCGACCACACGTCTGGTCCTCCCATGTGCCTCATTGTAGCGATCGTCTGCTGGGGTGCGAGGATTCCTCAATGGACTGAGCAGCCATGCCCCATTCGGATACGCAGAGTCACCTGGGTGTGAGGGACACAGAGAACCGTTGCAATTCCAACTGGACAGGGGACAGCATCGCACAACCAGCACGCTACACCACTCCACATACTCACCGACAATACAGGCACGATCCTGTTGCATATTGGACATCAGTCGTGGCAAGATGCTGTTGCGCATTATGTGTGCGTCATGGGCCGAGCCTGGGAACTTTGCACACACGTGGGTGATCACCATGTCCGCAAGGCACACCACTTGCACATTCAGGGAGTGCGTGTGCTTCCTGTTGCGGTACAGGTGCTCAGTGGCCTGTGGTGGAACAAGGCCGACATGTGTGCAGTCAATGGCTCCAACGACGTGTGGGATTCTGCCAAGGGCATAGAATGCACCCTTCACTGCCGCCAATTCACGAGCCCTGGGGAAGCGGATGTACCTGTTTCGGTACAGCATCATGGCTGCCAGTACATCCCTCAGCACCTTGCTGAACATGGGCTGGGACATCCCTCCTCCAATGCCCACTGTGTGCTGGAATGACCCAGTGGCGAAGAAATGCATGGCGGCCATCACCTTAGCCGTGGGGGTGACAGCAGTCGGATACACCCTGCGGGGACGGAGATGGGGTTCTAACATGGCACACAGTCGATGCAGGGTTGGCCTGTCCAGCCGAAACTTCCTAATAACCTCTGTTTCGTCCATGTCCGCCAGCAATTGGTATGGGCGGTCAATGTTCGGTCTCTGCCTAGGGACAATGGCAGAGGACACATGTCAAAGCAACACGACACATAGCAATTTCGCATACACATCACTGACATGACTGAGCAAGCACATGAGCCACAGCCCAGCTGTCAAGCTGGGACGGCACGGCCACAATACACTTACACAGGTCTCCCAACAATGGCAATGGCTAGTGATACAAACCACTGCCATGTGCATGCACATGGGGATCTAGGCCCCAATGACTTGCGGGGCGTGCTGATGGGGACTGACTGCATATCCGTCAAGCGGCAACGCCACGGCAACATGAATGTCTGCTGAGCATGGAACTGCTTCCGCGGCTGGATGAGTATGGCACACGACGACGACGATGTGGGCACAGGCTGAGCGGCCAAAACAAGTGGGACCTGTGGCACGAGGGGATATGAGACAGTAGTAGGTGTCAGCACTGCACCCTATGTACAGCACTGTACGGATCACACCTCCCGAAACATTGACAGGTGTCCACATTGACAGCCCCATGCCAAGACGGCTGTGTGCTTGCAGTCACACGTCACAGGTGAGAGGTTACATTGCACGTGCCAGGTGGCAGTCGTACATAGTGGGAGCTGGCATGTGTGTGCATGTGTCTCCTGTTCAGGATCCACCAGATGGGCGCTGACTCTGTACTGACCATTGGACACAGCATGTTCCGTGGAAGGCATGTGTGTGTGGGATGGTGGCACTGGATGTGCCTCCGTTGGGTGGGGGGCCATGCACAGGGCGGGTACATCGATGATTGCGCATTGTTGGTCACGGTGGGTGCACCCACTAAGATGTGTTGCCCTGTGTTCAATTCCTATGTCCGCATGATGATGGACTGTAGATGTGGGCAGACTACACATTGGTCGATGTGCTGTCTATATGCATGTGCCTTCACACCAGGCACAGCTGCCCCTGCACATGTGACCCCTGCTGGACTCGCTGCTGGGTCTGTGGAGCTGATGCACCTTCTGCGCGTGGGGCGGGCAGCTCTCCTCACTTCCCTCATTGCGCATGTCATGACTTTGCCGCAGGTGACATGGATCATGGAGGGCCCACATGTACGCGTGGGTAGGCTACACATGATTGTACACTGGTCGCCACCCCCAGTCAGTGTTTCGAATGGGAAGGTTGTCGTGCTGGTGGTATGTTCGATGTGGCGGATGGGCGGGCCTAGGTGCGGGCTTACATTCCGGACATGGGGGGGTAGTTGTATTGGCGACTAGTTGCAGTACACACGGGACACGTCTCTTCCTTTCCACATCTGGGTCATCCCTTGTACTAACTGACAGTGATACAGTCATCTTCGCCCCAGCCCTCATGTCCTCCCCTCGCTCCCCCAATATGCATGCTCACCTGCGAGGCTAGCGCTTGCACAGGCAGCCCCAAGCTCGCACCAGAGAGGGCAAGGAGTGTATGTGTGGGTCCAGTCGCACGAGTGGGCTGTCTCAGGGTATGATGTGTTGCGGGACGCCGTCCACCTGCGTGGTGCCCCAAATGGAGACCCGGCCTGCATGGACTATGCATCACAGTCTTCGCCTTCCGGATCCGCCACCTGCGACACCCAGTGGCTGTGGCTGCCCTTGCGGCCAGGCCACGTCCGTCTGTGACTGATGGCCCACACATTCACTCTTTGGCCTCTCTGGGGAGGGCTCGGGGGTGGTGGCGCACGCGCTTGCACTTAGTCGCAATGGCATGTGGCGTGGTTGGTATGATGGGCAATGGATGGGATGGTGCGAGCCACCTCCCGTGACGTCAGTGCTGCTCGTGCTGTGGTGCGTCCCCCTACACTTCCATTTGACTTGTGCCATGCTAGACGTTGAGGTTCTATTGCCTGCGTGATATGACCAGGAGGAGCGCGAGGAGACCTCTCACACACCATGCTCCACTGCCATCCCGTGCCCTGTATCGCCTGTGCGGATTGACTATGTTGGGGTTACACCTGGTCGACTGGGGCTGTGTGTGCCTTGTCAAGGGGCATGGCGGGCGCACAACAGGATCCAGCTTGTCCACAGAGGGTGGGCTGAGGTGCGCCTGGTACCGCTTTGTACGTGTGCCCGGCTGCTGTGCACACACGTGTTCACTCCCCCCGACAGGTGTCCTCTCACAATGCCCAGGGAAGCGGTGGTGTACTGTTCATGACCCCTCCCAACACGGCGTGCTCCAACTTGGCATGTGCGCATCTACCCGTCACACCCACCCACCTGAGCACTGCGTCCATACGACTTCACACGACACATGTGTGTCTTCCACAGTAGTGCTACTCATTTGCGTTGACATCCAATTCCAGTGGACTACATGGTCATGTCACGACTGCCGTGTACTTCACATACTCTCATCCTCTCTCATTCGTACTTGTGAAATGAGTCAGCGGAGACAGTTTTGGTTTCAAACATTATATTGAGTCTTCTGTCCTCTGTGATGCAGTATAGTGGACACTACTGGCAGCGGAATACATGTTGAGGATATACTGAGCATGATTGCAAATGGGATAGGGTGTGGGGTTATATGTGATTGGCTGTTGCATGTGGGATGTGGGCTTCAGAGTGACATCTGCTTGGCCAAGGCTGTGCTAATGTACATTTACGTATAGCTGCGGAGCTGCGGACTTTGACACAGACGGTATACATGTAGCCTACCAGACCGCTTGGCATCATGGGCACAGTCCATCTCAGTTCCATGTGACAGGTTTGCTGCGGTTGTTCCTCATGCACGCGTGCATGTGAGATGACATCAGGGCATGTGCTTGCGTGCATGCAGCGGCGTGCCACTTGTTGTTGCACTGTGGTGGTTACTGGACATGTCACAGTCACTGGGGTCGTGTTGTTGTTGTATGCACTTGTCGTCCATGCAAAGGTCCTGGTATGGGATTCCCGGGGCGGGGGTGGGAGGGGTGCAGCACCCACAGACTCCAGGCGACCTATTCATGTCCACTGAGCGGTGTGTGTGTCCATGTGCGCTGGATCCATGTCGTGTCCTGGTTGTTCGTGCAGTTCCGTCCATGTGGGTGCGATACACAGACCCCATGCCACTGCCTCCCACGATGCATGCGGTGTTCCTGGATGTGATGGGGAACAGTGTGCATGTCCCGGTCACATCCGATGTCATGGCGATGTCGTTGATGGTGTGGTTACAGTTGCCGGTCGTTTGGTATGGCTGTTGTGGTGGTGACTGGCCAGTCCGTGCGGAAGCTAAGCATGGGTGCGGGGTTGGACATCATAGGTCACTCGGGGAACCTGCGTTGTGGTCCGACGTATTTACAGGTTGTCAGGTATGCGATGCCGTCCAGCAGGGCTTCCATGTCATTGGTGGTGTACATGTTTGCCAGCCAATGAAGCGGATGGTGGCTGTCAATGTGTTGTTCGTAAGTTGTCCCTTGGAGGACCATGATGGGGCATGCTGGGTGACATTCGATGTAGCTGTTCTCGATGATCCGTCGTGTGGAGGCACAGTGGTCCCATTTCAGTGCGGGTGCGATGTTGGCCACATACGCCATGCCCCCATAGGCAGAGCAGGCCCTGTCGTGTGCGTCCAGAGGGAGGAGTAGTGGTAGCAGGTCCGCCTTCAGACATGCCGGGTTGGAGAGGCATATCTCGACGGGATGCTGGTAGGGACACCTCCGACAGTAGAAGACGGGCATGACGCAGCTGAACAATGTGATGCGGTAAGTCAGTCGGTAACTTACGTTCAGCAGGGACAGGAGATCGCATCCCAATGTATGTAACAGGTTGGTTTTGTACAGCTTGAGCTGTTCGGCGTAGTTGGGTAGGTGTGTTGCGGTTGCCATTTCGCAGCGGTGCGTTGTGGTGGCGTGCTCCGGCTGTGTGTGCAGTCTGCAATGTGCACGCTCCGAGGTTGCTGTGAGCTCTGTGTAGTCGTAGGGAGACAGGACTTGTGTTCTGTTGGCTTGTTTGGAGGACACGGGCCCTCTTCCCACATGCTTCTCAGACAGTTCAAGGTCAGTGCTGTGTGACTCCTTCCAATTAACTTGCATGTGGCCGACATGGGGGAGTGTTTTCTTCTTTCTTCCCCGTCCGTTGTGTGCTTCTGTGATATGCGCTATCTGCCCTGTGGTCGGTCTCCTCGGCATGCCTGTGTTGGTCTATTCTTGGACAATGGCTGTATTCACCGGCTTCTGTCGTAGGGCTGTGGTTTCTGAGTTGGAATGGAAGGTCATTCAGTGCTGTCTGCTCTCCCTTGTGTGGGCGGCAGGCTGCCTTTCCGCTCTGCGTTGGGCCTTGTGTGTGAATGTTATTCTTGGGCCACCTGTTGTCGGTCCCCGGGCTCTTTGGTGTTCCGTTTTATATGTCTTGTTCATATGTGCAGGGTGGTATGGGTGTTTCTGTGTGGTACTGGCGTTCCTCTTCCCGAAGGGGCCCTGCTTCTCCTAGTTGGTGTTGCCGCCGCTGTGTGCTACGCCATGTTTGTTACACTGGGGTGTGTCCTGCTGTTGCGTGTCTTCACTGACATGTGTGCGTCGGTTGTGTGGCGTTGGGTGTTGTCCGTGAATTGGGCGTTGAGGACATGTCTGTGGCCGGCCTGTCATGTGTCATGTGCGTTCGGGGTGGGGCTGATGTGTGTGCTGCTTGGTTGTGTCCCTGTGTCTGTGTGCGACGCATGCATGGCGCTGCGGTTGGCCTCTGCGTTGTGCGCATGTGTGGCGGCGTCATCGGCGCTTTGGGGCCGTGACGGGGTGGTTGGTTACTAGTCCCAGGTGGTGTGTACACATGTGTTCCGCGATGTTACGATTTGGCCTGTGTGTCATATGTGGATGCAATGGTGGATGTGTAGTGTACACGCGCTGGTGGGGGGTTGTCCGCTTTTTCCGCCCTTGCACTGTGTGCGCTGTTTGCGTGCACTTGTTCTGTGTGTGCCTACCTGTGTCTCCGCGGTACGTTGCGTCCTTGGTGGTGCATCAGCAGAAGCATGGGGAGTGCCTGCAGTGCTGGATTCATGCTCGGGGAGCCGCTTCTTCGTTGTCCGTGCTCGGCATCCGTGTTACCGCTTCGGTTTGTCGTACGGTATCTCTTGGCCGTGGGAGCCGTTTGTTTGCGGCATCGTAATTTATGCGCCGGGCGGGACGTGTTTCGTCGGACGGTGTGTGTCAGTTGGGCTGCGCCGCTACATGTACGGGCGCACTTTGATGGCGGACGGTGTTGCTGGCTTGCCGGCGGTGTTTGGCCTACTTTTCGCATCGTAATTGGACGGGCGTGTGGACTGCTGCGTGCCGGCGGTAACTGGTGGTTTTTGCATCCGCCAGCACGGCGGTGGTGCTTCCGCCCGCCATCGTAATGTGCCCCATAGTTTTTTAATTATTGGTATGTATTTTAATATATATTTTAAATGTATATGATATACATTTTTGTATATTTATTTATGTTTTTTAATATATTTGTTAATTTTTTAACAGTTATTAAATTAAATTAAATTAATATTTGTGATTATTAGTGCCGTTGTGGGTTGTGGGCTTATAGGAGTATAGGGTGGGAAGTAATTTAATTATAATACATTAATGATTATTTTTTATTTCATATTATTTATTTAATTATGTTAAGTGTGTTATTAATTTTTTTAATGTAAATTTTATGTGCGGGTTCTAGGGTTTATAGGGGGTATAGGGTGAGAAGTCATTTATTTTTAATTAATTAATAATTAGTTGTTAATTCATATTAATTAATTAATTGATAATTAATTATGTTAATTGTGTAATTTATTTTTTTCAGATGTGGGCTGTGGGGTTTAAAGGGGCAAAGAGTGAGAAGTAATGTATTTTTAATTAATCAATACTTAGTTGTTAATTAATATTAATTGATAATTAATTATGTTAATTGTGTAATTTTTTTTTTAGGTGCAGGTTGTGGGGTTTATATGAGAAAAGGGTAGGGAGTAAATTAATTTAATTTAATTGATAATTAGTTGTTAAATATTATTAATTATTTAATTAACAATTAGTTATTTTAATTGTGTAATACTTTTTTTAAAGTTTAATTTTAGGTGTGGGTTGTGGGGTTTATAGAGGTAAAGGGTGGAAAGTTAATTAATTTTAATGAATTAATATTTAGTTCTAAATTGATAATATTTGTTTAATTGATAATTAATTATGTTAATTGTGCAATTAATGTTTTAAAAAAAATTTTTTAGATGTGGGTTGTGGGTTTTGTAGGGGTATGGGGTGGAGCGTACATTAACTTTAAGTAAATAATTATTTCTTAAATTAATATTAATTGTTAAATTGATAATTAATTATGTTAGTTGTGTAAATACATTTCTGTTACATTTTATGAGTGTGTTGTGTGTTTTGTGGGGTATATTGTGGGAAGTTAATTAATTATAATTAATTCATATTTAATATTTAATTAATGATAATTTGTCTGTTGACAATTATTTATATTAAGAGTGTAAATATTTTGCTTTTTAAAGTCAAGTTTTAAGTGCAGGTTGTGAGTTTAGAAGGTTATAGGGTAGGAAGTAACTTAAAGGCCCATTACGATACCGGGCGTAAAAAAATCCGCCACCCATGAAAGCGGCAAAAATCCGCCCGCCTACACCGTCTGAATACCGACCCAGCAATCATGATGCCTCGAACCGAAAACCGCCAGCGGCGGAAAAAAAACACAAAATACCGCCCGCCCTTGCCCGAGTCGGAGTCAAACCGCCCGCCACGGACGGAAAGACGCACGCCAACACAAAACCGCCCGCCCTCACGGTCGAGACACCGCACGTGAAATTACGATCGCACCGACATGAGCGCGGAAAAACAACAAATACACCGCCCGCCAGCGAAAACAACACTGAAGAAAATGGACACGGCAGAAGCCATGGCGGCCACGTCCCTGCACAGAAACAGCTGCGGACTCAAACAAACACACACAACATGGCAAACAAGTCCACACAGCAACCCACGCACAAATACACAGACAAAGTACACATCCCGAAAACACACCACCCCTGGACAAACAAATAAACTACAAAGCCCAGAACACCAGCCACAACACACCTGAAAACAACAGACCATCAGGACACACCCAAACAGGTAAGTACAAAAGCAGCCCCTCCACAGACCACAACCCCTTGCAACATTGCAAAGCAGAGAGGAGAGGAGAGGACACAGTGACACAGCAAGGACAGCAGCACACCACAGATACGCACACATCACACACCACCACCACCACCACCAAACACCGGCACCACAAACCCCCTGCACATCACACATCACACACCGCACCAGCACCACAAACACCATGGCATCACACAGAATGCCCAAGTTCACTTCCACTGAGCTGACGGTCATGGTCGACGAGATCGTCAAGGTGCACACACAAATCTATGGCAACCAGGTCCAGCACACACCACTAGCCACCAGAAACAGAATGTGGAACAGAATTGTAGACCAGGTCAATGCAGTCGGGACCGTACCCAGAAACAGAGGAGAGATAAACAAACGGTGGAACGACATCAAAAGCCTGGTCAAGAAGAAGGAGAGCAAAAATCGAGAGCAGGCTGCCACGACTGGCGGAGGGAATCCCGCGCATTGCAAGACCTTCAAAGCGTGGGAGGAGAAGGTGCGAGTCATCATCCATCCGGAGATCCTCACCGGATTACCAGGGGGAGTGGAGGCTGGTAAGTACAAACAAATGTATACCAGCACACCGCTATGTACTCACATGCACTACCACCATGCCATAGCTCCGAGGGACAAACACCCCCATGTCCAGTACACAATACACAACACATCACTCACACATGCAACAGGCACCACCACACACACAGCCCAAACATATCAACTAACAAAACCATGGGGGCATGTGTACACCCAGCCAGCCACGTAACCACCAACAGGTCCCCTAGTACTCCAGAAGCGCCACAACGAGCACCCCCACACCCATGTGGCAGCCGTAGCTGCACCAACCGACAAGTAACAGGTAAGTAGCCGCAACACAAAGGCAGTGGGTGGGAGGGGGACAGCTGAAGTACAACACACACCAGGCCCCTAGTTCCACAGCACAGCAAGGAGGAGCACAGCCCACAGCCCACACCCACGTAGCAGCCACTGCAGGGCACACCGGCAGCCGACAGGTAGACATCCTGCCCCAGGACAAACGGTGTCAGTGGGTGTCCAGCCATCACCACGACCCATAACACCGCCCCCACCCCCACAGACCTGCAACATGGAGCACCCCCCCGCCCATAACCATGTTGCATCCAGTCCAGTGCACGCTCAAAAACAACCTGCAGGTGGGAAACTGGACAGGGCGGGGTGACTGGAGGCATGAGGACTGAATTACGACTAACACATGGGACATGTCAAGTAGCAGAGGAACACGCAGCACTGCTCCCTGTCACAACCATGTGAACAATGTGCACACGGACATGAACCACAGAGTCACACCCCACATGACCCATCACAGACACAGCAACACCCAAGGAGCCACGTCTGCATGCACAAGTCACACTGATTACAGAACCACATGGCAGGCACAGTGCAACCCATCACACACAACTGCAACACCATCGAAGTCCTGTCCATGTAGCCCCTAATGCCTGTCAACCACACATCCCACAACTACGCCCATGTAAGACATACCACACTAGACGCAACAGCGTGGAACAACATAAATGCACACGAACACCACTGGACCCATCAAACACACAGACACACAATGCACATACAACATACCATCCATCTCATCCGTCAGCCCCAGTCACATGAAAGGTATGTCATCCGAACAGCTGGTCCACATACAGTAGTCACGCAAAGAAACATGCCCATGACAAATCATGTGCCAGAAGTGAATGAAGCGCACGTCACACTGTGAGCAACAACACACATAACATGGGCCACACCCCCCGAGCACTGCATTGATGCACATGGCACAGGGCAGCACGCACACCAAGGAATTGGACCATCTGCAATACGTCGTGTGGCACACAACCATCACTCACTCATAACAATGCGTCCAATTACATGGCCAGAAATCACAACAGACAGCAAATATGCAGGGTATGTCAGACATACACACACCTCAGACCATGCACTGTCATGTTGCCACAACACATGTCACGTTCTGCACCCATGGCTCACAGTATGTACCCCAAAAGCATAGTTCATCTCAAATGCGTTTCAGGGGGCTGACCCCCATTATGCCATCTGCGTTTCTAAGCGTTACATTTGAACCCCAAGAGCATAGTACAAACCAACCTCCACGATGGGTCTGGAGTCCGCATACACCAGAGCCACAAAAAGCAGGAGCACAGCAACACACCCATCGGCATTGCCAATCCGTCCCATGCCACATGTCCACAGCACACAGTCCCATTGGCATGCCCACACAACAACAAATAGCACAGCCACACACACGGCTCCGGGAAACCTGTGCACGACTGTGCACGAACTGTGGATGTCAGACAACCTATACATACTTTGTCATGTGCAGCACAATAACATATCTCATTCCCCCCACAGGTGACGAACTGCTGGATGCTGGAGATGGAGACAGCAGCCAGCACAGCCAGCCTGCAAGCCCCCAACAAGGACTCACGGATGTGGAGGATCTGTCCTCCTATTCGGACACGGACCACCCAGCAGGCCCATCTGGTGTGGCAGGGCCCAACCGCACCCCAGGCACCCTCCCACCCACCAACCCATCATCCAGGGCTGATGACCACTCACAGCCCCCTGCTGCCACTGTCGTAGCGGCCACTACCACTGTTGTGGCGGCCACTCCCACGGTCGTTGCGGCCACTCCCACTGCCGCAACCACCACCACCGCCGCGACCACCACCACGTCATCACTGGCCCCAGCCCCAGCGCAAGTGGTGGTCCGGCCGACTGGGTCCACTCTGGGAGCCACAGCGAGGACCTTGGTGAGCAATGTGGCTAGTGGGCAGGTCGGTGGCAGCAGTACTGGTAGGAGGAGCAGGGCCAGGCCAACGCCAACTGTGCCTGGGAGACAAGCCCTGCCGCCAATCGACAGAGTCCTTGGGGCCTATGAAGAGGCCCAAGGCGAATGGGCCAGGTCGGCAAGCGACACGCGGGAGGTCCTTGCGGTGTTGAGGTCCATGGACGCCCACATGGCCCAAATCGCAGACCTCATGGGCCAGCTGGTGGTGGGGGGGAGGGCACAAGCAAGGCCAGCAACACCACCTCTGCCACCACCTGCTGTGGCGCAGGTTCGTGCAGCATCGCGTTCCCCTGCGTCCACAGCGAGTGAGCACTCCTCAACCACCACCAGCGGAACATCAACACCCCCCCCTACCAAACGTGGAAGGGGCCGTCCGAAGTGGAAACAGGTGTCCAGAGAGGACTTCGCCCGCACCAAACGCCAGTGAGTCAGCCAGCCACCTTGACCACCTACTGCATTGACTTGTAATACGATCCTACCCCACACTGCCATGTGAATGGCATGTGTCTGTTGGACTGTGGACATAGAACTCCATGGGTACACCTTGACCATCACGAAGCCATGACCGTCAACTCATTGTCACAGCTTGCACCACATTTGTCATCACCTTGCACACAATCACATGTCACCGCTGTTAATAAATACACCTTGATCACAATCGGCTTAATGTGTCCTGGGTTTATTCCACGATGTGCAATCGCCACCATGAGCAGAATAGCATCTGCTGTGTGGCATGTCGATGGGACAGGAGAGGCTGCAGGGACCTAGGGGTGAAAAACAGAACAAGAGTACATTCAATGAGTGTGTCACACACTCATCACACAGTACTTGTCACCAACTACAAGCAATGCACACACATCTCAGAGAGCAACAGGGCACAATGCTACAGCCACTGACAGTGGCATACCAACCTGGACATGGACCATTGACACACAGCACTCAGTGAACAAAAGGCCCCAGTAACAGATCACACATACACCTGCACAACTACAGCTACATCAGCCGTCGTACATGGTCACTCACCGTCAAGTGAAGTAGCGGGTGATGAGCTGCTGACGCACATTCACAGCTTCATCCTCTCCACTGTCCTCTTCACTGGAGCTGTCCTGGTGTGCAGGCTGGGGCCCTGGTTGATCCCCGTCACCACAATTAGGGGGATCTGCTTTCGAATGGCCAGATTGTGCAGCATGCAGCAAGCCACCACTATCTGGCACACCTTCTGTGGGGAGTATGCCAGCGCACCCCCGGTGCGGTCCAGGCATCTGAACCTGGACTTGAGGAGGCCAAAGGTACGCTCGACCACACGTCTGGTCCTCCCATGTGCCTCATTGTAGCGGTCATCTGCTGGGCTCCGAGGATGTCGCAATGGACTGAGCAGCCAGGGCCCATTCGGGTAAGCCGAGTCACCTGGGCGTGAGGGACACAGAGAACCGTTGCAATTCAAACAGGACAGTAGACAGCATCCTTAAGCCAGCACGCTACACAACTCCACATACTCACCGACAATCCAGCCACGGTCCTGTTGCAGATTGGTCATCAGTCGTGGTAATATGCTGTTGCGCATGATGTGCGCGTCATGGGCCGAGCCTGGGAACTTTGCACACACGTGGGAAATGACCATGTCCGCAAGGCACACCACTTGCACATTCAGGGAGTGCGTGTGCTTCCGGTTGCGGAAGAGCTGCTCAGTGGCCTGTGGTGGGACAAGGCCAACATGGGTGCAGTCTATGGCACCAACGACGTGTGGGATCTGTCCAAGGGCATAGAATGCACCCTTCACTGCCGCCAACTCACGTGCCCTGGGGAATCTGATGTACCTGTTCCTGTACAGCATCATGGCTGCCAGTACATCCCTCAGCACCATGCTGAACATGGGCTGGGACATCCCACCTCCACTGCCCACTGTGTGCTGGAATGACCCAGTGGCGAAAAAATGCAGTGCAGCCATCACCTTAGCCGTGGGGGTGAATGCTGTCGGATACACCCTGCGAGGACGGAGGTGGGGTTCCAACATGGCACACAGTCGATGCAGGGTTGGTCGGTCCAGGCGAAATTTCCGGATGACCTCAGAATCCTCCATGTCCGCCAACAATTGGTAAGGGCGGTAAATGTTTGGTCTCCGCCTAGGAAAGATGGAAGTGGACACATGTCAAAGCAACACGCCACATGGCATTTTCACATACACATAACTGATATGACAGAGCAAGAACTAGAGTCACAGAACAGCTGTCATGCAGGGACAGCACAGCCACAATACACTTACACAGGTCTCCCACCAATAGCAATGGGCAGTGACACAAACCATTGCTATGTGCATGCACATGGGGATCCAGGCCTCAATGACCTGTGAGGCGTGCTGATGGGGACTGACTGCATATTCGGCAAGTGGCAACACCACGGCAACATGACTGGCTGCTGTGCATCACACTGCTTCCGAGGCTGGATGAGTATGGCACACACCAACGACGATGTGGGCACAGGCTGAGCGGCCAAGACAAGTGGAACCTGTGGCACGGGGGATATGAGACAGTCATTGGTGTCACCACTGCACCCTATGTGCAGCACTGTACGGATCACACCTCCAGAAGCATTGTCAGGTGTACACATTGACAGCCCCATGCCAACACGGCTGTGTGCTTGCAAATACACATCACATGTGACACGTAACCTTGCACGTGCCAAGTGGCAGATGTACATAGTGAGAGATGACATGCGTGTGCATATGCGTATACCATGCACCCATGCCAATGTGCAGATGATGACATGCTAACAGACATGTGGGGGCCGGCCACTGGCCGTCCCTGCCTATGCACACGGCATGTTGTGGCCCCGTCCATTGTGCACCTGCACCCACACGCACATCATGGCCACACCTGCAGATGCAGTGCGCACATCATACTGTGTGGTGCACATGGCATCAGCGGACTGTCACCAACATGGGCCAGGCCATTACGGCCAACTCCGATGACCCTCGCGGTTGCACCCTGCGTGTTCCACTATGGAGGTAGGCGTCCCGGGCCAGCTGGGTGCAGGCCAACGTCTGCAATTGCCAATGCAGGTCTCAGTGCACTTGTTGCTCGTGTGAATGTCAGGCTGGGCCATGCTGCCCCTCTCAGTCCCAGCAGGCCTGGCCTGCACATTGACTGCACAATGCCAGTAGGTGACAGCACCGACTGCCTAGTGGGTTGCATGTGTCTCCTGTTCAGGACCCTCCAGATGGGCGCTAACTCAGTACTGACTATTGGACACACCATGTCTCGTGATAGGGATGTGTGTGTGGGATGGTGGCACTGAATGTGACCTCCGTTGCGTGGTGGGCCATGCACAGGGCGAGTACGTCGATGATTGCGCAGTGTTGGTCACAGTGGGTGCACCCACACAGATGTGTTGCCCTATGTTCATTTTCTATGTCCGCATGATAATGGACTGTAGATGTGGGCAGACTACACATTGGTCGATGTGCTGTCAATTTGAATGTGCCTTCACACCAGGCACAGCTGCCCCTGCACATGTGACCCCTGCTGCACTCGCTGCTGGGTCTGTGGAGCTGATGCACCATCTGTGCGTGGGGCGGACAGCTCTCCTCACTTCCGTCATTGCGCATGTCATCACTTTGCCGCAGGTGACATGGATCATGGAGGGCCCACATGTACGCGTGGGTGGCCTCAACAAGTGTGTCCAATGGTTGTCACCCCCAGTCAGTGCTTTGAATGTGAATGATGTTGTGCTGGTGCTAATTTCAATGTGGCGGGTGGGCGGGGCTAGGTGCGGGCTTACATGCAGGACATGGGAGGGTGATCGGATTAGCGACTAGTTGCAATACACACGGGGCACGTCTTTTCCTGTCCACATCAGGGTCATTCCTTGAACTCACTGACAGTAATACAGTCGTCTTTGTCCCTGTCCTCATGGCCTCCCCTCGCTCCCCCCAATATGCATTTGCACCTGTGGGGCTAGCGCATGCAGATGCAGCCCCAAGCTCGCCCCGGAGAGGCCAAGGAGTGTATGTGTGGGTCCAGTTGAACGAGTGGTCTGTCTCACGGCATGATGTGTGGCGGGACGCCGTCCACCTGCGTGGTGCCCCGACTCGAGACCCGGGCAACATAGACAATGCATAGCAGTCTCCGCAGTCCGGATACACCACCTGCGACACACAGAGGCTGTAGCTGCCCTAGCGGCCCATGCCGCGTCCATCTGGGGCTGATGGACCCACACATTCACTCTTTTGCCTCACTGGGGCGGGCTCGGAGGTGCTTGCGCACGCGCTGGCTTCTCTGTTGCAACGGCATGTGACGTGTGTGGAGATGTAGGCAATGGGTGGGATGGTGCGTGCCACCTTCCGTGACGTCACTCCTGCTCGTGACGTGTGCGTCCCCCAATACTTCCATATGACTTGAGCCATGCTACACATTGAGGATGTTTTGCCTGCGTGATGTGTCCCGGAGGAGCGCGCCGAGTCCTCTCCCCCACCATGCTCCACTGCCATCCCGTGCCCTGGATTGCCTGTGCAGGTTGACAATGTTGGGGATACACCTGGTCGGCAGGGGCTGTGTGTGCCTTGTCAAGGGCCTGGCGGGCGCACAACAGGATCCAGCTTGTCCACAGAGGGTGGGCTGACGTGTACGCCTGATACCGCATTGTTCGTGTGCCCGGCTGCTGTGCACACATGTGTTCACATCCCCCCGACAGGTGGCCTTTAACATTGCCCAGGGAAGCGGTAATGTGCAGTTCCGGACCCCTCCCGACACAGCGTGTTTCAACTTTGCATGTGCGCATCTACCCGTCACACCCACCCACCTGAGCGAAGCGTCACTCCCGCTTCACACGACACATGTGTGTCTTCCACAGTTGTGCTACTCATTTGCGTTGACATCCAATGACAGTGGACTACATAGTCATGTCACGACTGCCGTGTACATCACACACTCTCATCATCTCACATTCGTACTTGTGAAAGGAATCAGCAGAGACAGTTTCTTTCTTCAAACCATGTATTGTGACTTATGTCCTCTGTGATGCAGTATAGTGGACACTACTGGCAGCGGAATGCATGTGGAGGATATACTGAGCATGATTACACATAGCTAAGGGTGTAGGGGTACATGTGATTAGCTGTTGCATGTGGGATGTGGGCTTCAGAGTTACATCTGCTTGGCCGTTGCTGTGCTAATGTTCATTTGCAAATAGCTGCGGTGCTGCAGACTTTGACACAGACGGTATACATTTAGCCTACCAGACCGCTTGGCATCATGGGCACAGTCCATCTCAGTTCCATGTGACAGGTGTGCTGCTGTTGTTACTCATGCACGCGTGCGTGTGAGTTGACATCAGGGCATGGGCTTACGTGCATGCAACGGCGTCCCACTTGTTGTTGCCATATGGTGGCTACTGGACATGTCACAGTCACTGGGGTCGTGTTGTTGTTGTATGCACTTGTCGTCCATGCAAAGGTCCTGTTACGGGATTTCCGGGGAGGGGGAGAAGGGGTGCAGCTCTCACATACTCCAGCCGGGCGATTCCTGTCCACTGTGCGGTGCATATGTCCATGGGCGCAGGATCCATGTCATGGCATAGTTGTACGTGCAGTTCTGTCCATGTGGGTGCGATACACATATCCCATGCCACTGCCTCCCCCGATACATGCAGAGTTCCTGGATGTGATGGGGAACAGAGTGCATGTCCCGGACACATCCGATGTCATGGCAGTGTCGTTGATGGTGTGGTATCAGTTGCAGGTCGTTTGGTATGGCTGTTGTAGTGGTTACTGGCCAGTCCATGCGGAAGCTAAGCATGGGTACAGTGTCGGACATCATGGCTCACTTGGGGGATTGCGTCGGGGTCCTACGAATTGACAGGTTGACAGGTATGCGATGGCTTCCTGCAGGGCTTCCATTTCATTGGTGGTATACATGTTTGCCAGCCAATGTAGCGGATGGTGGCTGTCACGGTGTTGTTCGTAAGTTGTCCCTTGTAGGAGCATGATGGGGCATGCTGGGTGACATTCGATGTAGCTGTGATCCATGATCCGTCGTGTGGAGGCACAGTGGTCCCATTGCAGTGTGGGTCCGATGTTCGCCACATACGCCATGCCCCCATAGGCTGAACAGACCCTGTCGTGTGCGTCCAGAGGGTGGAATAGTGGTAGCAGGTCCGCCCTTGGACATGCCGGGTTGGAGAGGCACAACTCCACAGGATGGTGGAAGGGACACCTCCGACAGTAGAAGACGGGTATGACGCAGCTGAACAATGCGATGCGGTAAGTCAGTCGGTAACTTACGTTCAGCAGGGATAGGGGTTCGCATCCCAACATCTGTATCAGGTTGTGTTTGTACAGCTTGACCTGTCTGGCGTAGTTGGGTAGGTGTGTTGTAGGTGCCATTTTGCTGCGGGGCGATGTGGTGGCGTGCTCCGGCTGTGTGTGCAGTCTGCAGTGTGCAAGCTCCGAGGTTGCTGTGAGGTCTGTGATGGTCGTAGGGGGCAGGACTTGTGTTCTGTTAGCTTGTGCGGAGGACACGGGCCCTCATCCCACGTGCTTCTCTGAATGTTCAAGGTCAGTGGTGTGTGACTCCTTCCAGATAACTTGCATGGGAACGGCATGGGGGAGTTTTATATTTTTTCTTTCCCGTTCGGTATGTTCTTAGGTGATATGCGCTATCTGCCCTGTGGTCGGTTTCCTCTGCATGCCTGTGTTGGTCTTTTTTGGGACAATGGCTGTATTCTCCGGCTTGTTTAGTCGGGTTGTGGTTTCGGAGTTGGAATGGAAGGTCATTCAGTGCTGTCTGCTCTCCCGTGTGTGGGCGGCAGGCTGTGTTTCCGCTATGCGTTGGGCCTTGTGTGTGGGTGTCATTCTTGGGTCCACCTGTTGTCGGTCCCCGGGCTCTTTGGTGTTCCGTTTTGTATGTCTGGTTCATGGGTGCAGGGTGGTATGGGTGTTTCTGTGTGGTACTGGCGTACCTCTTCCCGACGGGGCCCATGTTCTGCTGGGTGGTGTTGCCGCCGCTGTGTGCTTCGCCATGTTTGTCACACAGGGGTGTGTCCTGATGTTGCGTGACTTCACTGACATGTGGGCGTCGGTTGTGTGACGTTGGGTGTTGTCCGTGAATTGGGCGTTGGGGACATGACTGTGGCAGGCCTGTCACGTGTCATGTGCGTTCTGGGTGTGGCTGGTGTGTGTGGTGCTTGGTTGTGTCCCTGTGTTGTTTGTGTGCGACGCATACATGGCGTTATGGTTGGGCGCTGAGTTGTGCGCATGTGTGGCTGCGTCATCGCCGCTGTGCTGCGGTGCCGTGATGGGGTCGTTAGTTCCTGGTCCCAGGTGGTGTGCCCATGATAGTTGCGAGATGTTGCAATTTGCCCTGTGTTACATTTGTGGGTGCAGTGGTGGATGTGTCTTGTCCACGCAGGGGTGTTGGGGGGGGTGCCATGTCCTCCTTTTCCGCACTTGCACTGTGTGCGCTGTTTGCGTGCCCTTGTTGTGTGTGTGCCTACCTGCGTCTCCGCGGTACGTTGCCTCCTTGGTGGTGCATCAGGTATAGCATGGGGAGGGCCTGCAGTGCTGGATTCATGCTCGGGGGGGTCGCCTCTTTGCTGTCTGTGCTCGGCGTTCGGGTTTCCGCCTCACTTTCACGTGCGGTGTCTCTGAGCCGTGGGAGCTGTTTGTTTGCGGCATCGTAATTTGTACGCCGGGCGGTACGTGATTTCGTCTGGCGGTGTGTCTGCATTGGGCTGCGCCGCTACGTGAGCGGGCGCACTTTGATGGCGGACGGCGTCGCTGGCTTGCCGGCGGTGTTTGGCTGCCTTTTCACATCGTAATTTGGCGGGCGTGTGGGCTGCGGCATGCGGGCGGTAACTGGTGGTTTTTGCATCCGCCAGCACGGCGGTGGTGCTTCCGCCCGCCATCCTAATGGGCCCCTAAATTCAATTTATGTTATAATTTCTTTTTTGTTATTTGTTAATAAATAATTTCTAAATAAAAATATTTATTTGCAAGAAAATTATTTTTGTATTTTATTTATAACAATATTTGCAGTTATTTGTGATATGTATTTAACATTGTAATATGTTTTAATTTTTTTTTTAATATTAAATATATTTGTAGTTTTTTGTACACATTTATATTTTTCTTTATTTACTTTGTTTTCAAAATAATTTTATTTTGTTCAAGATATTTGTTTTGTTTTTAATGTCACTGAGTGGAGTGGGAATAGTAAATTTTACCCCTCCGCTATCCAACACTTTCCCTACTGTTGTGCTGACTGGAGTGGGAATAGTAAATTTTACCCCTCCGCTATCCAAAACCTTTCCTACTGTTGTTCTGACTGGAGTGGGAATAGTGAATTTTACCCCTCCGCAATCCAACACTTTTTCTCTATTGTTGCACCCGCTGGAGTGGGAATATTACATTTTACTCCTCCGCAATCCAACACTTTCCTTACTGTTGAACTGATTGGAGTGGGAATAGTAACTTTTACCCCTCCTCAATCCAACACTTTCCCTATTGTTGTACTGACTGGAGTAGGAATATTACATTTTACCCCTCCGCTGTCCAACACTTTCCCTACTGTTGTACCGACTGGAGTGGGATTAGTAAATTTTACCCCTCTGCAATCCAACACTTTCCTTACTGTTGCATTTATTGAAGTGGGAATAGTAAATTATACCCCTCTGCAATCCAACACTTTCCCTACTGTTAAACTTATTGGTGTGGGTATAGTACATTTTACCCCTCCTCTATCCAACTATTTCCCTACTGTTGTACTGATTGGAGTGGGAATAGTAAATTCTACCCCTCTGCTATCCAACACTTTCCCTGCTGTTGTACTGACTGGAGTGGGTTTAGTAAATTTGACCCCTCCTCTATCCAACACTTTCTCTACTGTTGCAGTAATTGGAGTGGGAATAGTACATTTTACTCCTCTGCAATCAAACACTTTCCTTACTATTGTACTGACTGGAGTGGGATTAGTACATTTTACCCCTCCTCTATCCAACACTTTCCTTACTGTTATACTGACTGGAGTGGGAATAGTAAATGTTACCCCTCCGCTGTCCAACACTTTCCCCACTGTTGCATTGACTGGAGGGAGATTTGTAAATTTTACCCAGTTTTATATATCTTTGTGTTGCGTGAAGTGGGAGTAGTAAGTATTTTTTTACTATAATAGTTTGCATAGTTTTCTATTAAATTGTAGTGGGAATAGTATATGTATTACATTTTCTATTTTATAATTTATTTTACATTGTTATTATTTATATTATTATGTTTTTGTTGATTTAAAATTACAATATTTATAATTATTAATGTTTTTAATGTGTAAAATATTTTTACAAAGCAAACACAAGGAAATGATGGACGGAGCGCTGAAACTTTTCAGACACTCACCCCCAGTCACAGATCTGGTTTGAATCCATCATCGTTCTTTAGCTCACTTCGCCACCCCAGTTCAGACACAGCTATATGCAAATCAGTCTTGACTCTGTGCCTCATGGGAACAGTCCAGCCCGAACTGCCAAGCCATGTCTTCCGTGGACCGGAAACAAGCATACTGGGAACGGTTTCGGGCTAACAGCCCTCATCAGTCAGGCTAGCTTGAATCCAGTGGCAAAGTGAGCAAGGGACCCACGTCTGGGCATACCCTGCCAACTAAGGGTGAACAAAGCAAACACAAGAAGATGATGGACTGAGCACTGAAACTTTTCAGACACTCACCCCCAGTCACAGATCTGGGTTGAATCCATCATCGTTCTTTAGCTCACTTCGCCACCCAAGTTCAGACACAGCTATATGCAAATCAGTCTTGACCCTGTGCCTCATGGGAACAGTCCAGCCCGAACTGCCAAGCCATGTCTTCCCTGGACCGGAAACAAGCATACTGGGACCAGTTTCGGGCTAACAGCCCTCATCAGCCAGGCTAGCTTGAATCCAGTGGCAAAGTGAGCAAGGGACCCACGTCTGGGCATACCCTGCCAACTAAGGGCAAACAAAGCAAACACAAGGAGATGATGGACGGAGCGCTGAAACTTTTCAGACACTCACCCCCAGTCACAGATCTGGGTTGAATCCATCATCGTTCTTTAGCTCACTTTGCCACCCCAGTTCAGATACAGCTATATGCAAATCAGTCTTGACCCTGTGCCTCATAGGAACAGTCCAGCCCGAACGGCCAAGCCGTGTCTTCCCTGGGCCGGAAACAAGCATACTGGGACCGGTTTCGAGCTAACAGCCCTCATCAGCCAGGCTAGCTTGAATCCAGTGGCAAAGTGAGCAAGGGACCCATGTCTGGGCATACCCTGCCAACTAGGGGGCGAACAAAGCAAACACAAGGAGATGATGGACGGAGCGCTGAAACCTTTCAGACACTCACCCCCAGTCACAGATCTGGGTTGAATCCATCATCGTTCTTTAGCTCACTTCGCCACCCAAGTTCAGACACAGCTATATGCAAATCAGTCTTGACCCTGTGCCTCATGGGAACAGTCCAGCCCGAACTGCCAAGCCATGTCTTCCCTGGACCGGAAACAAGCATACTGGGACCGGTTTCGGGCTAACAGCCCTCATCAGCCAGGCTAGCTTGAATCCAGTGGCAAAGTGAGCAAGGGACCCACGTCTGGGCATACCCTGCCAACTAAGGGCAAACAAAGCAAACACAAGGAGATGATGGACGGAGCGCTGAAACTTTTCAGACACTCACCCCCAGTCACAGATCTGGGTTGAATCCATCATCGTTCTTTAGCTCACTTTGCCACCCCAGTTCAGATAAAGCTATATGCAAATCAGTCTTGACCCTGTGCCTCATAGGAACAGTCCAGCCCGAACGGCCAAGCCGTGTCTTCCCTGGACCGGAAACAAGCATACTGGGACCGGTTTCGAGCTAACAGCCCTCATCAGCCAGGCTAGCTTGAATCCAGTGGCAAAGTGAGCAAGGGACCCATGTCTGGGCATACCCTGCCAACTAGGGGGCGAACAAAGCAAACACAAGGAGATGATGGACGGAGCGCTGAAACTTTTCAGACACTCACCCCCAGTCACAGATCTGGGTTGAATCCGTCATCGTTCTTTAGCTCACTTCGCCACCCCAGTTCAGACACAGCTATATGCAAATCATTCTTGACCCTGTGCCTCATGGGAACAGTCCAGCCCGAACTGCCAAGCCATGTCGTTCCTGGACCCGAAACAAGCATACTGGGACCGGTTTCGGGCTAACAGCCCTCATCAGCCAGGCTAGCTTGAATCCAGTGGCAAAGTGAGCAAGGGACCCACGTCTGGGCATACCCTGCCAACTAAGGGCAAACAAAGCAAACACAAGGAGATGATGGACGGAGCGCTGAAACTTTTCAGACACTCACCCCCAGTCACAGATCTGGGTTGAATCCATCATCGTTCTTTAGCTCACTTCGCCACCCCAGTTCAGACACAGCTATATGCAAATCAGTCTTGACCCTGTGCCTCATGGGAACAGTCCAGCCCGAACTGCCAAGCCATGTCTTTCCTGGTCCGTAAACATGCATCCTGGGACTGGTTTCGGGCTAACAGCCCTCATCAGCCAGGCTAGCTTGAATCCAGTGGCAAAGTGAGCAAGGGACCCACGTCTGGGCATACCCTGCCAACTTAGGGCGAACAAAGCAAACACAAGGAGATGATGGATGGAGCGCTGAAACTTTTCAGACACTCACCCCCAGTCACAGATCTGGGTTGAATCCATCATCGTTCTTTAGCTCACTTCGCCACCCCAGTTCAGACACAGCTATATGCAAATCAGTCTTGACCCTGTGCCTCATGGGAACAGTCCAGCCCGAACTGCCAAGCCATGTCTTTCCTGGACCGGAAACAAGCATCCTGGGACCGGTTTCGGGCTAACAGCCCTCATCAGCCAGGTTAGCTTGAATCCAGTGGCAAAGTGAGCAAGGGATCCACGTCTGGGCATACCGTGCCAACTTAGGACGAACAAAGCAAACACAAGGAGATGATGGACGGAGCGCTGAAACTTTTCAGACACTCACCCCCAGTCACAGATCTGGGTTGAATCCATCATCGTTCTTTAGCTCACTTCGCCACCGCAGTTCAGACACCTCTATATGCAAATCAGTCTTGACCCTGTGCCTCATGGGAACAGTCCAGCCCGAACTGCCTAGCCATGTCTTCCCTGGACCGGAAACAAGCATCCTGGGACCGGTTTTGGGCTAACAGCCCTCATCAGCCAGGCTAGCTTGAATCCAGTGGCAAAGTGAGCAAGGGCCCATGTCTGGGCATACCCTGCTAACTTAGGGCGAACAAAGCAAACACAAGGAGATGATGGACGGAGCACTGAAACCTTTCAGACACATGATTTCCGACAGGGTTTCCATGTCAGAAAGGCTGGCATGGAAACCCTGCCGGAAACCGTGTATCGTAATCCCAAGGGCGGAAAGGCTGCCCTTTGGTATTACAGGATGGCCTCCTCCTTGAGTCCGTCAGAAGCCAGCTGGAATGACCGGCCGGTTTCAGTTCCGGCCAGCTGATTCCTAATCAGGCGGTCGGAATTGAAACTGACGATGGCGGTCGGAAAGCCTCCGACCGAACCGGAGGCTTTCCAACCGCCATCGTAATGAGCCCCTTAATGTTATTAGTGTGAAGATATATATATATATGTTATATTTTTATATTACTTAAAAATATTGAAAATAATATATAAATTAAAATTATTAGTTTAATAATTGTTTTTAAAGTAGATGTATGTAAATATATATATGAATTATACATTTGTGCTTAACTTTTTTAATTAAGTATATCTGTTAAAATATATATTAAATCTATTTATTTTTTAAATTAATGTTACTATTTAATATTTATTATTTTAATTTATATATATTCAAAAAACGATATTTAATACAACGATATTTAGTACATCGATATTCCCCCCCCGATATTTTTGTACTTATGATAAGTATAGGATGATGATATATTTGACATCGATATTTTGGTCACAATATTTTGGTATAGGGATATTTTGAGGGTCCATATTTTGTTAGTGAACCCCACAAAATCAGGGGTTTATTCAGGAAATCTTCTCCTAAAACAGAATAGAAAGTGCAGACTCATCATATGTGAGCAAAAGTATTACATTTTCAGAAAATCAGAGCACAGTTTTATTAAACATCATATTGCCATAGCACCTAAGCACTGTCCCACTACATGAATATTGATTCTGCCCATTCTATGCCAATATCATCCAGAGAAGGCAGAACAAACTAGTTACATGATTAGTAGTAAACTGTTATGAATGAATAGGGGAGACAGAGATGGTGAAAGCTCCTTGAAAAGGATACAGTATTGCAACCTAGCTAGGCAAAAATATGTATCAAGAGCAGCAAGAACAACGTCAATGGAAATAAACAAACATGACTCTACCTGACTGTGTGCTGCAGAAATGTTGAACAGTGAAATGTGCAGGGGGAAGACATCCATTTTGAAAAAGATGGCAACCAGGCCCAACTAGAGGCCTAACTAACAAGAGCTAAGAAAACACACTTCTACATGTCATAGGAAAATTGTTAAAAAGACAATAGCACTATATCAGCACATACATGTATAATATAGAATAAATCCATAAATTTGAAAGTTCTAATAATGCACAAATATATAAATGCACAAAACCCTCAACAGAGTTTCACATTGGATTTAGCCAAGAGTATTAGAAAAACTGTTGAATGCATTTGACCTTGCAATTTCAGTCTTGTTTTCACCAATGCTTTGCCATTTGTCACTCTGTGAGATAGACTTGATTGCAGTGCTTGATTCCTGCATTCTGCAGGAACTCTCTCCCCGAGCTGTCTGATATTCTGCTCCCATAAGTTTTGGTGACTTTGATGCATGTAGGTGATACTTGGGAACATTGATTAATAATATGTGCGATAGAAAGACAGCACATACCGGCTTCATGTGCAACGTTGCCGGACACAATGAAAAACATGTACAAGTCTCCCAAGTGTGGGTGAAACATTATTTCTTCTGTCTCCAAGAACTTCAACAGGGGATCAAGGACCTTGGCAAATATCCTAGAAGCTGTCTTGTGTCCAAATGGCAAGACCCTGAATGGTCTTGTGCGAGTAAATGCCCATGGTTGGCGCTTTGATCTTTTATGCATTCGTTTTTACTAAAAACGTTAACAATTCATAACGCCGGTTCCACTGATTGGACTGTTGTTGTTTTGATAACAAATAATGTATTAACCCCTTCGCTGCTAGGCCTTTTCCCCCCCTGTGCTAAGCCTTTTTTTGGCTATTTGGGGTAGTTCGCACTTAGGCCCCTGTCACTTTTTGACCACATAAGGTATCGACGCCAAATTTGCGTCCTTTTTTTCCAACATCATGGGGATTCTAAAGATACCCAGGGTTTGTGGATTCCCCTAGAGGGGACCCAGAAATTAGCCAAAATACAGCTAAATTTGGTTTTTTGGGGGAAAAATGCGAAAAAGGGCTACAGATGAAAGCGTCTGTTTTTTTCCTGCAAATGGTATCAAAAAGGGATTGTGGTGCTGAAATCACCATCTTCCCAGCTTTCAGGGACAAGCAGACTTTTGTCAGAAAAATCAAAAAATTTTACACAGTTTTGGCATTTTTCTGGGACATAGCCTATTTTTGCTATTTTTTGTGCTTTCAACCTCCTTCCAGTTAATGGTAGAAATGGGTATGAAAGCAATAATGGATCCTGGAAAGCTATACATTTCTGAAAAGTAGACAAAATTCTAAATTCAGCAAGGGGTCATTTGTGTAGATCCTAAAAGTTTTCTTTATAGAAACTAACAGTTAAATATAGGACAAATTGAAAATTAGTTGACAAAAACAGGCATTTGTGTCAACGTTTTCACCTGTAACTTCTTCTAATTATGACAGCTATTTGAAAGCAATATATTGTTACATCCGCTGGACCTTTCTGGTTGTGGCGGTATATAGGACTTGTAGGTTCACCAAGAACCCGATGAACCCAGAGCCAATAACTGAGCAGCGTCTTGCAATGGTTTTTTATTATGTACCGGGTATATAGCAATTATTCTGGGAAAATGTATACATGGAAAAATCGGTATGAAAGACACCTATGTATTTCTGAAATGGGAACAAAATATAGAGTTTAGAAACAGTAGATATTTGCACATTTCTGAAATTGGGAGTACCCATACTAGCATGAGAATTATAGGTCATTATTCAAAATTACTTTTTTTTTACACATTGTCTTTCATTTGGAAGGCAGAAATGCATCGAAAGTCAATGGGTAATAACAGTTGCTCTACAAGTCTCCCGATAAAAATGGTACCTCACTTGTGTGGGTAGGCCTAGTGCTCGCGACAGGAAATGGCTCAAAACGCAACATGGACACACCACATTTTCACAGTGAAAAATGACCCTTTTTTTGCAAAGTGCCTAGCTGTAGTTTTTGAACCCTAGCTCTGCCGGCACCTAGGGAAACCTAGCAAACCTATATATTTTTGAAAACTAGACACCCAGGGGAATCCAGGATGGGGTGACTTGACTGGCTCTCACCAGGTTCTGTTACCCATAATCCTTTGCAAACCTAAAAAATTGTCCAAAAAAACACATTTTCCTCACATTTCTGTGGTGGAAAGTTCTGGAATCTGCGTGGATCCACAAAATTCCACCCACCCCGCGTTCCCCAAAGTGTATTGAGAAAAACGGTACCTCACTTGTGTGGGTAGGCCTAGTGCCCGCGACAGGAAACGGCCCAAAACGCAACGTGGACACACCACATTTTCACAGTGAAAAATGACCCTTTTTTTGCAAAGTGCCTAGCTGTAGTTTTTTTAACCCTAGCTCTGCCGTCACCTAGGAAAACCTAGCAAACCTATACATTTTTGAGAACTAGACACCCAGGGGAATCCAGGATGGGGTGACTTGACTGGCTCTCACCAGGTTCTGTTACCAAGAATCCCTTGCAAACCGAAATAAATTGTAAAAAAAAACACATTTTCCTCACATTTCTGTGGTGAAAAGTTCTGGAATCTGCGTGGATCTACAAAATTCCACCCACCCCGCGTTCCCCAAAGTCTTCCGAGGAAAATGGTAACTAACTTGTGTGGGTAGGCCTAGTGCCAGCGACAGGAAACGGCGCAAAACGCAACGTGGACACACCACATTTTCACAGTGAAAAATTACCCTTTTTTTGCAAAGTGCCTAGCTGTAGTTTTTTAACCCTAGCTCTGCCGGCACCTAGGGAAACCTAGGAAACGTATACATTTTTGAAAACTAGACACCCAGGGGAATCCAGGATGGGGTGACTTGACTGACTCTCACCAGGTTCTGTTACCCAGAATCCCTTGCAAACCTAAAAAATTGTCAACAAAATACATTTTCCTCACATTTCTGTGGTGGAAAGTTCTGGAATCTGCGTGGATCCACAAAATTCCACCCACCCCGCGTTCCCCAAAGTCTTCCGAGAAAAACGGTACCTCCCAGGATGGGGTGACTTGAGTGGCTCTCACCAGGTTCTGTTACCCAGAATCCCTTGCAAACCTAAAAAATTGTCAAAAAAAACACATTTTCCTCATATGACACAAATTTTCTACCACCCAGCGTTCCCCCAGGTCTCCTGATAAAAATGGTGCCTCACTCGTGTGGGAGGCCCAAGTACCCGCGACAGGCAAGGGCCCAAAACGTATTGAGGCGACATCAAAATTGCCTATCACAAAACGACCTGGTTTTGCAAGGGGGGTCACCTGGGTTTTTGGCCCCGTGCTCGGCGGCCACCTAGGGTAACAACTGCTACTTTGCACCCAGAACCCTTGTGCTGGCCTGCCTGCCTGCGCCTTTCTGGGGGCCCCAGTGCTCTCCCAGGAGTGCTGCTATGCCCCTGGTCTTTGTAACCTTGAGCGATTTTATCTCTTTGGGCTCTTGGCCCTGAAACCTATGTGGGTCGCGCTGTGCCCTGTGTATTTGAGCCCCAGGCAGGGGCTCGTGCTGCCGTGAAGCACCTGGTTATCGCTGCCCCCGCGAAGTATGTGAGGAGCGCCTACCTCATTGGAATTCTGGGCCAAGCCCCACCCGCTGCTGTCCTGGCTGTAAGAGTGTGGGGATAAGGGGCAGTGCAGCCCCAACAAGTCGCCACAGCAACGAGGGAGCCGTGAAGGAGTGTGGCCCCACCCCTGGGTTACCAGGGCAACCTTTGTGTCAGCCGAAGTTCAGGCGCCAACCACAGGACTGTGCATCACGGCGTAGAGGCGGCTGCAGAGAGGACCCTGCGAACCAGAGTGGGGAGCCGCCGGGAGTTACACCATGGAACCCCGCCGGTAAGGGCATTCCACGGAAGCCTGCGCCCCGGTCAGATGCGACCCGGGGCTCACACGACATGGAGCTTTTTTGCAGCAGCTGCACCGCGCATTTGCGGGCAGCTGCACGCCTGGAAACCATGCCGGAGGAGACCCAGTGAGATCTTCCCTCCTTGGTGGACCGGGCGGCCGCGGCCCTCTTGGCCGTTTTCCTGGAGTGACTAGAACTGCGGGGGGGACCCAGGGAGGTCTCCCTGCTACCCATTGCCATTTAGGAGTCTACATCCCAAGGGCAGAAAAGAGCAGGCCGGTCCTTTGCCTGCCCAGCCAGATTAGCGGGCCCTGTAGGCAAGAGCGAGGAAAGTGGCATTAGTGCTTCCCTGAGAGGGAAGCTGTGTCACGCCACAGTGCCTGGGGCCCGCACTCAGGAGGAATACTGCGGCTGCTTCACTGAGAGTGAAGCCGTGTCTGCTTACTCGGCAGCATGAGTGATGCACAACTTTGCATGCGTTGGGAGCACCAGGAGGTGTTCATAATAAGTGCCTAGGGGCACAGTGACCTATGCATTTTGGTGATAAGTGCCAAGTGGCCCTGGGGACTTATGTGATGGTGGCCTAACGTGTTTTCATATTACAAGGTGATGTCCTCATCCCATGTTGATAACATGTGCAATCCTACCAGAAGGTACTGGTTGCACTAACTGTGATATTAGGCCTAATGTTTTCAGTGTGGTGTTCACTTATGAGTATTTACTAGAGTGCACTAACTGGGATATTTATGACAATTGCCCGATTGGCAAATGTGGTGTATGACTTTATGTGATGTCATGACAAAGTGCCTAGCGGCACAGTGATATATGTGATTGTGATCTAATGTGTTTTTATGGATAATACAAAACATATTTTTATATAACCTTGCGTGGAGTCACTTTTGTGGTGGGCCTTGTGTGTCACTGTTGTGCGAGTGTGTTGCACAAACGCTTTACACATTGCCTCTGGGATAAGCCTGACTGTTCTGCCAAGCTACCAAGGGGTTGAGCAGGGGTTATCTTCAGTGTGTAACTCCCTTGCCCTGACTAGAGTGGTGGGTTCTGCCTGGCTTAGGTGCATACCCTAGCCAACCAGAAACCCCATTTCTAACAATGTGGAAGTAAAAAAAATGTATATTCTCGTCCATTTTACCTGCATTGAGGACCAACCACATTCAATGTGTTGCTTGGTGACTGTCTTCAAACAAAGTACAGCTGAGAAGCACAGAGGGTGTGCCCATCTTTGTAACAAAAGAAGAGAAATTGTTGTGGATTTGGACCACTTCAAGCACAATCAGCTGCACTGGTCTGCAATTAAGCAACCGTACCAGAAAGGGAAGATGGAGACCTCTAGCACAGCAGTATGGTCTGCCATCAGGAAGGGGCCAGAATGTGAGGAAGCTTTAAGAAGATGGTGCTAGAAATTCTAGCCCCGTATTTTATTCACGTGCCCGGGCAGCAGCAAGGCAGTTAGAATATTTCACTTTCATTATTTCATCATAATTTAGAGCATGCTGAATTTAATTAGCAAGATATATATATAAGGACCCAATAATATCAATTCTACTAGATGCAAAAAAAAGGACACATTGTTCATAGCAAGAAACATTCAATATGCAATTTCCTCATACCCAAAGTAAGATTATGTTATACCATACAAATTCAACATTGACATTTCACACACTGTAGATCTTTCTGTTGGTTAATGGGTAACGCATGTTCCACAGGAAATTGTTATTCAGTGTATATGGGATAAGAGAGAAGGAAAATCCAACTGTCATAATCCACATATTACCAAATTACTCAATTTCATTCCCTATAAAATGCATAGTCTCTACAAAATTTGAAAAGTCAAATCAGTGTTCCATACAATGTCCAGTTTACAAGTGTACATATGGTTCAGCATCTGCATTGTGGCCCCAGGGTATCTCCGTTCCTATTGACAATATCAAACAAGATTCTTGCTTCCTTAATTCTTTCTCTCGATCACCTCATCTTGGATGAGCCCGAATGTGTTTAACTCCACAATAGCTAAAAGTTGTCAATGATCAATTGCAGAATTGTTAAAAATGGCAAGCCATAGGGTAACTTATGTCACCATTCCTTATGGCTCGGATGTGCTGTAATATTCTCAGTTTTAACTTATTTATGGTGCTACCCACATATAGCTTATCACATCCACATCTGAGAACATAAATCACATAATTCGTATTGCAGGTGATACGATCATTCATTTTTACCTCATGGCCCTCAAAGGTTTGGTAGCTCCTGCAGTTCGAACCATATTTGCACGTTTTGCAGGAGCTACACTACACAAAGCCCCCCATATTGTCAGAAAGCCAATTTTTTTGCTCTTGTTTTGGGCGATTATAACTGGAGGTCAAAATGTCTCCCAAAGTACTTGCTTTTTTGGAAGTTATTTGAGGCCCCATCTCCACAATATCTTTCAGGTGCTCTTCCTTCTTTAAGACATGCCAGTTTTTTCGCAGGACCCTCTTGATGTTTGGTTGCGCCATATTATGTTCCAAAAATAATCTTTTCACTTCATGACATTTTTCTTTTGGGCTATTGATTTGTGAATATAGCAATTGGTCTCTTGTTTTCTGACCGGCTCCTTTTCTATGATCTTCCAGGACACTCTTAGGATACCCTCTTTTGTGGAAATGCTTGACCATGCCATCTATTTCTTTGTTGTACAATTCTTCTGGGGAACAGTTCTCTTGGCCCTCAGCATTTGACTATAAGGAATGCTCCATTTTAAAGCATGTGGGTGGCCACTGTTCGCATGTAATAGGGAGTTGGTTGCAGTCGGTTTTCTATGAATTTTCGTGTTTAGTGTGTCATAAACCACCTCTATTTCAACATCCAAGAAGTCACAGTGAAGGTGGCTCTGAGTACTTGTGAACTGCAAATTAAGTTCATTGTTGTTCAGTACTACCAGGAAGTCATCCAGTTCATTCTCACTGCCTTCCCATAGGATAAATAAATTGTGTATGAACAGGGTCCACATCGCGATCTTCCCAGAAAAGATGTCATTTTCTTGGGCCCAGGCCACCTCCTTCTCCCACCACCCCATAAACAGGTTCGCGTATGAGGGGGCGAAGGAGGTGCCCATTGCAGTACCCTGTAGTTGTAAGTAATACTTGCTGTTAAATATAAAAACATTGTGTGTAAGGCAATATTTCAACATCTCCAGTAGCATTTGTGTGTGATCATACCATTTTATAGTATGGTCCCTCAGAAGGTATTCACATGCCTGGATTCAGTTTTTGTGTTCTATGGACGTATATAATGAGACTACATCTATGTGTATATATGTATATATATATATACACACACACACACACATTGATTTTGCTCTGATTTATGGGAATGTATTCAATGAATAACTTGATTGAATGGTGCATACAAAAGATATTGAGGCCCTGTGAATCTTGCAACATGAGTAAATCAATTTTCCTTAATTGGGAAACTATAAGCCTCTTTTGCGATATCACCACCCTGTAATGTTTTAAAAGTCCTACCAACTACTTCCTTACTTTCACCCTCCATATGAAACCAACAAAAATGACAAAACCTATACTTAAAAATGGTCAATCCTAATCTCAATGGGGATTTTTGCTCACATATCAGAATGGAAACGACAATGGAGACAGGATCTTGTATGCTAATGTGGAGGACTGTTTTGCTTCATGTCATTTTGCAGCAGTCAGCGTTGTTTTGTGTAAAAAAAAAAAGCAGTATGGGGAGCTCCGAGGAACGGGCTTGTTTAATCAGGTATAATCTTGGGTGCTGGAATTGCTGCTCGCCATCTGACAGCCCTGAAGTGATGATCACACAAGGGGGCATCCACACTGGCCACTTTTGAGGACAGGGGCTGCAGTCTGGTGAACAATAGTGGTGAGGGCTACTGAGCCTCTCGGCTGTGAGGCACAGCCTGCGCTTCTGGAAGGCCCCAGCCTGCGGTGAGGGTGGCAGGGCGTATGAGTTTGTGGACCCCCCACAGGAGGTGACTACTGTGCCCCGAGGGAGCCCTGAGGGCTCCCATCACTTCACTGGCTCTGTTATCGGTAGCCCACAGACGAGGCCCCGAGGGAGAACAGAGGTCGTGAGGGCTCATTGACGGCCTCTGAATCATCTTGCGGTCCCGCCTGGCTAGGTTGAGCTTGGGAGATGATTGTCAGCTGGAGGGGGATTAGTGTAGACTGCAGGATGCAGTGGTGATTGCCCCTCCCCTGGGACAAAACGGACTAGGGGCCACTGAAGGAGCCAGAGCTGAGGTGCTGTCCACCCCGTTTGTGTGTGTGTGTGGGGGGTGCAAGAATTGGACAGCACAGCCCTCTCCCCTGATGTGTGCTGCACTGGGGAGGGCAACGAAATTGGACTATTGTTATATGTGTTGCTCCCCACTATGGACCGTGGAACACCAGGACCCCTTAGCTCCTTACTCTAACATGTATCTGCAACAGTGACAGAGACCATCTGCTAAAGACCTGGTGAGTGCTGTCTTGATGTGGGAACTGCTTGCACGCCAGCGATAGAGCAGCTGGCTGAAAGCACCTGGGACACCATTGGATGTATTGCCAACCTCCGAGGGCACAACCCCAACCCTTTGTGATAAAGATCCTTCACCATAAAGATCGAGCTGCTATCCTCTGTAGGGCCATACAGACAGCCCCCATTCACAAGGACAATCACAAAATTATTATTTTACCGGACTACACACTAAGGGTCCAGAGACACCGGGCCTCCTTTCTGGGGGTCAAGAAACTACTTCTGTAGTTGGGCTTGTTGTATACCCTACTCTTTCCAGCAAAGTTCAAAGTTATGGATGACCAAAAATCCTTTTTCTTCACAGATCCGGAGGAGGCATGGAGGTGGGCGGAGACCTGGAATGGTCCCACAAGGAGTGAGGGGTCCCGGGGTTGCTCCCCTTGATCATCCCAGAGGCACAGCCGTGGGACCCGGGGAAGGGTCAATATAGGGTCGAGACCCTTGGCCACACCCTCCCCACCCAGGTTTGAGATAGGCGGCGTTCAGCTCTGGATATTGCCAGTGCCTTTTGGGATACCCAGCTATAATACCTTGACCCATCCGAGGAGGAATTTGGGGACACCACTTCTCCCTCCTCTACCCCCATGGCAATACACCATTGCCACTGGTGACCCCATAGACAGCTTTTGATATAACTTAACCACCATCAGACCTATTTTCCCCTTAGCTCTGCCCAGTCACTGATGACCCTATAATGCCTCTTTTTGATACTACAGTTGATGAGTCGTCGATCCATTGGACCCACCTCCTCCATCTGTGCCGCACTTGGGGGTGGTCTTGTTAGGGGCGGCCCCCACCATGTAATCCCCCTCAGCATCTGCCGCTGCCCCTGCAGCATCATTACCCAGATGCCCACTATGTGCTACCCTCTACAAGCCTATTGCAGACCTGGACGGAACTCCATGGCCACCCAGCATGCCCAGTCCCCATGTTGGGGGTTATTATTATGAAGTTTGGATGACGTACCTCGAGCAAGTCGCCAGTATTATTTTTGAAGGCAGATGTCTGGTTGGTATCCAGCATGTTTGTTCACAAAGTTGTTATGGCACACACCTCTACTCCTCCCCTTCTTCCCAACAATGCCCTTCACCCCCGGATTTATTTTACACTCCTTGATCCCCCATGGGATCTCACAGCAGTGGGTCTACTATAAGGCCCGGGCCACGCACCTTTAAGATTATCCGGGGTATGCAAACACCCACATGGCGCTATAGGATACACTCACCCCTTAAGCATAGAGCAGTCTTGAAAGAATCACACAGTACACTCATGGAGGCGAAGTGACTTCAGAGACGGTGGAGGGGACACTCGTACTCCACTAATTACTCACCATATGCATGGGTGCACTTTTTTGGGTGAGGGCAGGTGTTCCCCTGCAGGTCCTAACTCGGGAAATACACCCGTACAGTTGTTTAATTTTTCTAGAGGCCAGATTAGATGGCACACCCTTATTGCTGGGCAGTACATATGCCCTAAAATATGACCAATCTGCTTTCTTTCACCTTCTCTCAGCACTTTTGGCACACTGGGCAAACTTGCTGTGGGTCCTGGGAGGCGACTTTATCTGTGTTCTACACCCAGTTCTGGACCGATCCAACCCACAACTGCTGTCGACCCACGCAACATCCACGGCCTGTATTACATCCACATGGCTTCGCCAATGTTCACTCTCTGATGCCGCCACCTCAATCCAATCTTTCAACTCTACTCACATTACTCTCCGGTTCACAACCTTAATGTTTGCCTGGACCGTATAGTGTGTTCTAGCTTTCTCAACCCTTCAGTCTCATCTCTGGATTACCTGGGCAGGGATATATCAGATCACAACCCCCAGTTTATGCCTCTGAGCTGGAGACATTCCCCCCCCCCCCGGTCCCCACATGGTTACTGCAGCCCCTAGCCCTGGAAGACCCATCTACAATTCCATGATCTCAGAACGGATGACTGAGTATTTTGATCACAATGAGGGGTTGACCTCCACCTAGCGTCGGAATTGGAAGCTTTTAAAGTTGCCACTAGGAGTGCCTGCATCCGCGCCCCCTATAGGATGCCTTAGAATAGGCAGAGGGGACATTTATAGCCGCAGAGAAATAGGTGGTCGAAGATCCAGGGCGGCACTCCTTGGCCCAGATACTCGAGCATATACACTGCCTAGATTACCAAGCTAGCCTGGCTGATGAGGGTAATACCCCAAACCGGTCCTAGGATGTTTGTTTTCCGGTTCAGGGAGGACCTGGCTTGGCAGTTCGGGCTGGACTGTTCCCTTGGGGTGCAGGGTCAAGGCTGATTTGCATATGGCTGAGCCCAAACTGGAATGGCGTGGCGAGGAAAATAACAATAGGTTAAACCCAGATCTGTGACTGGCTGTGAATGTTTGACAATGTTCAACATTTTGTCCATCATCTTTTTGTGTTGCACCAAGCATATGTAGCCAAATCCCACTCTGAAGGAGACAAGTCGGGTAGATTCTTGGCCTGGCTGATCAGGCAGGAGTCACAACAGCCCCCAGTGCCACAAATCCAGTGGGCAGATTGCATAAGCCTCTTTTCGCAGGGCAATATCCATGAGGCATTAGTCTCCTTCGATACCTCGCTATATTCCCCAATTCATGTGCCTCAGAAGTGGAGGTTCAACAATTTCTGGCTGAGTCCCCAATAATAGTCCTCTCCATGACTGATCGACTGTAAATTGATGCACCTATAACAGAGGTCAGGCAGTGATGACGGGGGTGACGAATGGAAAAACCCCAGGGACTGACAGGCTCCCCACTGAATTTTACAAGCAGTATGCCAAGGCTCTGGCCCCCTGACTGACCAAATTACATGAATCGGTCCTGGATTCAGATCGCCTTCTAGACACATTGCGCAAAGCACTCTTGGTTTCTCTACTTAAGCCGGTTAAAGATCCCCTAGATATGTCCTCCTATCACCATATTGCTCTTCCAAATACAGATGACAAAATCCTAATGAAAATCTTGGCCTCAAGAATCCATTAGATTCTGTGCACCTTGTGCATAGCGATCAATGTGGTTTTGTCCCGGGCTGCAATACGTTTAACATACAGCAGTTGTTTTGTGTGTAGGAGGGGGCGTGCCCTGGATGGCCCCGAGGGCTGCCCTGGTCCTGGACGGAATTCCATGGCCACCCAGCACACCCAGTCCCCATGTTGGGGGTTATTATTATGGGGTTTGGATGACGAGTCTCGAGCAAGTCTCCAGTATTATTTTTCAGTTTTAAAAGAAAATTTTATTAGTAGAGTAAAGGTGTCAATACAGAGTTCATAGCATTAAATACACATCAGTACAATAAATAAATTTTGCTACAGTAAAGATTAAGAAATGAGAAACCAGACTTATGGGTAAATTTAGAAAATCTAAGCAGTACAAATGAATCTTGTAAGTAGGTGATTAATAGATAATGTGATTAATAGATATTGTAGGAACGTATAGGGGGTTTCAGGGGGTTTTGGAACTTCTTGCTGGGATGGTTGTAGTTGGAAACATTGTTTGGCACAAACGTCTAGGTATACTGTAACAGGTGACCACAGGTCTAAGCGTTTCGTAGCCATGCATATAGGATAAACAAAGGAGGTATCCAATCTGTGATTATGACAAACAGTATACCACCATGCCTTATATGAGATTTTAGAGAAATCCTTCCAATTTACGGTAATTTGTTGGAATGCAACCGCTAATAACAAGTCAATAATTTTCACATTAAGTGTAACATTCTCCCAACAAGGCGAGAGACTACCTAAGAAAACATGAGTGAAGGAAAAAGAAAATTTAGTTCCGAAGATCAGATTAATTTGAGACCACACTTGCCTCCAAAATTTTTTTACAGTTGTACATGAAAATATCATATGGAATAGGTCAGCATTTGAAGAGGAACATGTCCAACATGCATCCGACACAGTCACAAATCTCTTGCTCAAAACACTTGGTGTAAATAAAAGTCTGTTGTACACAAAAAACAGCGTCTGTGTTGTGTTGGCTGCCCTAGATGATTTGCGTAATTTAAGCCATATTTTATTCCAAAAAGAAATTGGCCATGTTGACGTGAGATCCCGTTCCCATGCCTCCTCTGTTTTAGATTTCTGCCTATTAATGTCCCCGCCCCGTAAATACTTATATATAGTGGAAGCTCTGGGTCTAGTCTTTAGTAAAGTGCAAAGTGTAGAGGAAGGTTCTGATGGAGTGGAGATAGTGGATGTGGTGGATAATTGAGTGTATCTATCCATCACAGCAGTTTTAAGTAATCTATATTTGTGAATGCTCGAGGCAGGTAAGTCGAATAATTGACTAAGCGAGGGGAAGGATAAAAAGTTTGATTGTGCAAATAACTGATGGATCCAGATCAAACTCCTCTGTCGCCAAGTCTTCCAGTAGAAAGGTTTACTTCGAATAGTTAGGTCTTTGTTGTGCCAAATTGTGGAATTAAGGAATAGCTCCGTAGTATTGTGCGTGGAAGCAGATGTGGGTTCTAAAAGCTTCGAGGTCATTTTGATTATGGGAGTGGACATAGCCTGTGGTTTGCGTGAAAATGAGAGGTATTCCTGAAAAGAGAAAGGGGATATGAAGGAATGCTCAGTTATTGTCCATAAAGGGCAATCATCCACAGATTCAAGTAACCAAAAGGATGCTTGACGTAGGAGAAAAGCTGTCTGGTATGTCTGAAAGTCTGGAAAGTTAACCCCACCTTCTGTATTAGGACGAGTTAATTTAGATAAAGACATTCTGGACCTCTTGTTGCTCCATAGAAAGGAAGATAGTGTGGAATTAATCTTCTTAAAAAACTTTTTAGGAATAGGGACTGGAATGTTAGAGATGGTATATAAAATTATAGGTGATAACATCATCTTTATAGTGTCTAGACGACCCCACCAAGATATATAAAGGGGATGCCATTTAGCTACTAAATCCGAAACCTTTTGTATGCATTTGGTCATGCAAAGTGCCACCGTGTCTGCTATTGAAGAAGTCACGTGTAAACCTAAATATTTAATGTGGTGAGAGCTCCAAGTAAAGTTGGAAGCACAAAAATCCGACTTGAAAGTATACTTAGTTAAGGGCAAAATTTCACACTTATCGTTATTCAATTTATATCCAGAGATGCTAGAATAAGCCTGCACCTCCTCCAAAAAAGTAGGTATTGAGTCTTCCGGTTTGGACATGAAAAGCAGAATGTCATCAGCATATGCTGCAAGTTTAATATGGGAATTAGATGATTGGAATCCATGTAGGTCAGGATTTTGACGTAATTTGGAGAGAAAGGGTTCTAAGGCCAAGTTGAAAAGGAAAGGGGAGAGTGGGCATCCCTGACGCACTCCTCTCTTTAAGTCAAAAAATGGTGAGATCAAACCGTTGGCACATACTGCCGCACGGGGATTGGAGTATAGTAGAGCGATTAGGGAAGTAAATTTAGGGCCAAAGCCAAACCACTTGAGAGTATAGAATAGAAAGTTCCATTCAACTCTGTCGAACGCCTTCTCGGCATCAAGTGCAATTGCTGCCAGGGGGTACTTTAAATGGGAGGATTTAGACAAGGCATTAAAAAGAAGTCTCGTGTTGTCGGTAATAAATCTCCCCTTAACGAATCCAGATTGTTCTTTCCCCAATAAGTCAGGTAGGTATGAATCTAATCGTATGGCTAATGCTTTGGAAAATTTTTTGTAGTCTATGTTAACCAGGGATATAGGCCTGTAATTCTTGCAATATTTAAAATCCTTACCCTCTTTGGGGATGAGGCAAATATGAGCTTCTGAAAAAGAACCTGAAGAGCTACCTGATGTGCTAAAGGAATCTAGTAAAGAATGTAACTTGGGCATTATGAGCTTGGAAAAATGTTGGTAAAATTCTACGGTGAAACCATCTGGTCCTGGTGCTTTGTCCTTTTTAAGATGTTGGAGAGCCTTTAACAATTCTTGGTATGTTAAATCGGACTCCAGGGAGGATAGATTTGACAAAGCGTTTTGAGGTTTTTGAATACCAGAGAAAAAGTGCAGAAGAGAATTTTCAGAGGGTTGTGTTTCAGAGTCGTACAGAGACTTGTAAAAGAGAGAGAACTCATTCAAAATTTCATTATCTTTAAATTTTAGGTTTAATCCGTTGTCATAAATGGACTCAATATTCAGCTTGTTTTGTTTAACTTTTAAATAATTAGCCAATAGTTTCCCAGCCTTATTTTTGCCTCCGTAGAATTTTGCACTGGATTTTAACAAATATAATGAGGCGTCCTCCGTTGACTTCTTATTAAATTGCATTTTGGCGTTTATGAGAGCTGTGAGGCAATCTTTTGAATGTGAAGTGTAGAAGGAGTGTTCCAATCTTTTAATATCTTGGAGGAGATCTTTATTTAATTTGCGGAAGAGTTTTCGCTTTCTTTGCAACAAAGCCAATTATGAAGCCTCGCTGAGGCTTTAAAGGCATCCCATATGGTTGAACATGATATGGAATCTGTTTGATTCATCTCGTAGAACTCATCAAAAAAGGAAGTAAACGAGGCAGTGAACTTTGGGTCTAGAAGGAGGGTATTGTTGAAGCGCCATCTTTTGGAACCTGTAATATTAGGTAAAATATCTAGGTTGATCGAGACATGAGCGTGATCTGATAATAGAATGGGACCAATCTCTGCATTTGTAAGATTTTGTGAGATGTTGTGAGAGACAAATATGTAATCGATCCTTGATTGGGTTTGATGGGAAGGGGAATAAAAAGAGTACTCTCTAGTAGTTGGGTTACAGAGACGCCACGCGTCCAAAAGTTTGTGTTGATTAATTGCATGCACAAAAGATCTATGGGACTTGTTGGGAATAAAAGAAACTTTGGAATTCCTATCTATAAACGGATCAAAGGTCTGATTGCAGTCCCCCGCCAAAATGAAATTAACTTCCATGTGTTGGGTAATTTGCTTAGCCAGTGTGGGCCAAAAGGAAGGTTCTCCGCATGTAGGGGCATAGACATTGAGAAGAGATACAGGAACACCCTTCAAAGATAACTTAACATTTAGCCATCTACCATCAGCATCCGAGTCCTGGGACATAACTGTAAACGAGAGGGATCTGCGGCACAATATCATCACTCCATTACGTTTGCCATCCCCGGGGGAAAAGAAGACCTCCCCACCCAGCCCCTCTTCAACTTTAATGATTCAACATCCGATAAGTGGGTTTCTTGCAAGAATACAATATCGGCTTCTAATTTGGCTAAGTAAGAGAGAACTCTCTGCCTCTTGATGGGGGAGTTTAATCCCCTAACGTTCCAGGTGATCAATTTTAACGACATAAATAAATAAAAACAATTTGTACTGAAATTATGAACCATAAGTCCAATTCATTATAGTAGCAATGTAAAATAAGAGATATGCAAAACAGGAAAGGAGTATTTTCTGCGGCTTCAAAGTTGAGAGAAATAGGTAAATCATGTAACAAAGGCGTAAAATGTGAGCTGAAGATAGGAATAAGAGAAGAGAAAGATCTAAGAAACAGGCGAAAGGAAGATGCAAAAATAGAAATAAGCAGAGTTATGATGATCAAGAATGCGATAGATATCAAGAAGTGTGAAGAATTAGTTATACATGTGACACCAACATGTGAAAGGATACAAGCAATGAAAGAAAAAAGACAAAAAACGAAAGACATATCCAGCACCAAACTTGAGGGAATGTGGGAAAAGGACATACCTACAAAGGAAGGGTCATGGATATACGGGAGGATGGATGGGACCACATGGGTTAGGCGACACAACCGGGATCAACAAAACGGAGGACCAAGGAAAAACCACGGTAGACGAGTAGAAAAACCTGTGGAGACAATAACAATCAAAGATTAGGAGATGTTTCAGAACATAACTGTAAACCATTTATCTCATAAAACAGAACCAGGAAAACCAACTTTTAACACTAAGCAACGTGAGTATTTCTGTAACGTCCTAGCCGCCATATCAGATATATCGCCAGCTGCTAAAAGGCGCATCTAAAATGGCGGAGTATAGCTGTTAAGCAAACAGAGACTGAAGAACTTGTGGGAGGAAGAAGAGAAGAAACAGTCAATCAAGTATTGAATGAAGAGGAGGGTCCAGAGGAATCCATCTCGTGTGTCTTGCAGGAATTAATGAAGTCTTGTAAACGCATTGGATCTTCATACACCGTTGTTCTGTTATTATACGTAACTTTGAAGAGACAAGGATGGAAAAGACCGTATCTGGCCCCCAAGGAACGTAAATCCGCTCTCAAATTCAGGAAAGCTCTGCGTCTGTCAGCAGTAGCTTTAGCATAGTCTTGTGCAAAGAATAGAGACGAGCCTGACCATGTTATTTTTGGAGAGGTTCTAACCGCCGCCAGCACCTTCAATAAATCTGTATATTCTAAGAAATATAAGATGACTCCTCTTGGTCTCTGTGATGAGCTGGTTTGAGATGGCATCCGACCTAACCTGTGAGCTCGTTGGATGTTGAGTTGCGTCCCCTCTGGCAAGTGAAGTAGTTTAGGGAGAAAGGATCTAAAGAAAGTGAGAGAATCCGAACCTTCAAGTCCCTCTCCCAAACCGTAAATGCGTAGGTTGTTCCGTCTGTTGCGGTTTTCAAGCTCCTCAACTTGTTTCTGGAGTATGGATACCTGGGAGTGCAACTGAGAAACACCTTCACATGTGTTTTTTAGGGAGGAAACAGTGTTTTCAACTTCTGTAACTCTCGTTTCCAATCGGGACCAATTGTCTGTTAGAGTTTGCAGCTTGGTGTTAGTCTCTTCCATAAAGGGTCGGAGGGCTCTGATTTCCTCCAACAGCATCTCCATCGATACTGGTGAGGCTGACTTGGGTGGAGAAGGAGGGTCCTTCTTGAGACGTTTGGTGAGAGATTTCCCAGCCGGGCCAAAGGGGGATCCATAGTTGTTCTTAGTTGTCGAGGTGAGGGATGGTGAAGACTCCTCAAGTCTAGAAAATTCAGTAAAGATTCTAGAATTTTTTATAAAAATGTTTTTTGGAGCTGGACGAGCTGGGTACTTTTGGTCTGCCCATAAACCTCTGAATAAGTCTCTCCGTCGCCGGTCAACAGTGTGGGAGTACAAGAAGCGCTTCTCCTGAGGATTTTTTGTATAACCTGAGGTCAGCACTGACAAGAATCTCCGAACTCCCTCCTCTACTTATTACTATCGTACTTCAACAATACATCACTTTGTCTTGTAGAGAGGCCAGACACCCATCAGAGGCTGAGCTATGCTGAATGCATCCAAAAAACAGTCTGTGGATATAATAATGAGCTCATCTCGCTTACTTCCCTACAGCAACATATGACGCAAAACCATTGCTCTCTGTAAAGTATGACTCAAATGACTGAAGAGTCTTAAAAGTCTTAAAATGGCTGCCCTGCATTCCTGTCACAAACCTCCAAACAATTTTAAACACGCTGAGTCTTCCTAAGTCAATTCGATCAAATAATGAGTTTCCCAGCGAGTTTTAGGCGAAGGATGTGTTAATAACTTTAGCTTAGGAGTTATTAGAGGTTTAGGAAGCAAAAATCGGGAAAGTCCGCGATCGCGGCAAAAATTCAAAATGGCGGCCGCGAAATTGCGTTTCTGACAGAGAGCAGATTTTCGGTTTTAAAACTACTTGCTGTTAGGGTTTGATGAAGGCGAGGGCTTCAGGTTGCTCTCCCAACCTTCATTCACGATCTGCCATCCACTCCGAGTCGTCACTCGGTCTTAGAATTGGGTTTTTCCAAGGCTCCTCCGGGAGCTTCACCCGTGCGCTGCCATTACCGCTGGGCGCCAAGCCACGCCTCTCCAGTATTATTTTTGAAGGCAGATGCCTGGTTGGTTTCCAGCCCATTTGTTCACAAGGTAGTTATGACCTAGAGAAAGCCTTTGAATTACTGGGCTGGGATCACTTATTTGCAGTGTTGAACCACTATGGGTTCGCGGACCGAACCCTTAAGTTCACCCGCATGTTATACACGGCACCAACTGCATGGGTTCACACAGGAGGCTTCATATCCCTGGCTATCTGATGGGGTGCGGGACCCACCAGGGATGCCCCCTGTCCCCACTGCCGTTTGCTCTGGCAGTAGAGACTTTGGCCACGCACGCTCGTGATACTGAGGTGGCATGAAGCCTTCCCTTGCCGGACTGTCAAGTACTCCATGATACATGGGAGGCTGAATTTTGTCAGGCTCTACATGACAAGGAGTAACAAAGAGCATTGACATACCTGCACAAGAATCCCCGCAATGCCAGGCTACAGTTAATTCAATTATATATCGTACATAAAGCATACCTGTCCCTGCAGTGAATCCACTGCATCTTCCCTGCGGCCCGGACATATATGCCAGATGCTGTACTCCAGCGGCTGACCACTGGCACATTCTCTGGGACTGCCCGCAAACTACCCAATATTGGCAGGACGTCCACTCGGCCATAGCCTCCGCCACAGGCCGTCCACCTTTAGTCACTTGGAAAGCCAGTGCAGTGAGGAATTATTAATGCCAGAAAAAATACAAAATGATGGCTCGATTCGCTGACCTGGCCCTAGCCCTGGCAAAGCACTCCGTGACTATGCGATAGAAGAGTGGGACCCCCCTAGTGGTGGGACCTATGGTACGCTGTGTTGAGGGGAGAGCGCTGCATAGGAAGGAAGCCTGGGGGTTCCGCTGCAGCCCTATTGCCCCATAATGGACCAGACGCTGTCATGTTTTTTGGGAATGGATGGAAAAGCCTCCTCAGAGTCCTCCCCGTGAGGCCCCCTCCTGTCATCCCTGCCCGGGAACGTTTGTAATGTGTAGACCAGTGCTTTAAATGGCCCGGTACTGTCTGGTACTGAGTACCGGCACTTTTTTATTTTGAGAGGGAGTACTAGTACCTGCTCTTCTCAAGAGTGATGTAATACGTATAATTGGAGAGTACCGGCACTTCTCTGAAACAAGCAGGTACTCTGGTACAGGGTAACTGCATTTCTATATTTCCATTTCAAGCACTGGTGTAGACCCACCCAAGTCCAATGCTTCACCCCATGTAAAACTTTAGACCCCACAGTGGTGCCACCTCCCCTTTTTTTTTTCTCTCCCTGTTTTGCAACGCCTCCATTAGGGCAAGCCCAGCCCCTGCTTGCTTGGGGCCGCTGTCCCATAGTCCCCCTTCTCGTTTCCCACACACGTCCCAGTTTGTTTAGTGCCAATTAGTGGACACGGCTTCCCACCACATACCAGGCCAGAACACTTGTAGCCGAAATTCTATGCTGACTCTGATTATGTACTCCAAATCGATTGTTGTCACATGTAACCAGTAACCTTGAAATGTGCCCCATACTTTTCTTTTTGCATATGTTTATAAAATCAGTAAAACATGTTTTAAAAAAAAAATCTGTATTTTTTTATTTTGCTTACTTTTTGCTGCCACAAGACAATTCTGAGTCTCTAAAATGTAAGACAGAGAAATAGTTCATGACTACAAGTAGGTAATATGATGCTAAATATCAACTTAGGACAAATTCGTCCAGTGGAAAAATGCATTATATTTGCTAAGGGCCTCATGACTGAATTTTAAATATGATGGAGCTGGTAATGGAAGTGAAAGGACCCGCCACAATTATGAAATCTGCGGAAACACTGCGGGTCTTGTTGTTTTCCATCGAATCTTCCAGATAAACAGCATGGAAAAATGTGATAAACCCATCGAAATTTGGTGCAGAATTTCTGATCCATCAGGTAATTCTTCTTTTGTCAGGGGGTATCATGGATCAACTTGTGTTTTCCCTCTTCCACAGTAACCGATGCCCATCATGTCTTTAACTCCAGGGGGCAGGAGAGATACCAGGCCTATTTACAGATATCTTGTAATGAGCTCCCGAAATAGGATTCTTTTAAGGGCCAGTTCAATCCTTGTAACTTTGTTTATATCATAGTATGTGATATATTTTCAATACCAAGCAAGACATACAAATACTTTAAAGGCCCTTAAATGTGACAGGAATATCCCCTGCATGGTATTTGGGCATGTTCCACTACCTCGAGTGCCCAACTGCATTTACATCTGGTACCCTGAGTTTCATTTTGGCCCGGCATCACACTAAACTGAGGGCCTTATTTATGAGCCCCTGCGTCACTTTTGCACCGCCGTTGCGTCACTTTTTGTGACGCAGCGGCGGCGTAAATAATGCCCCATGTTGCGCCATATTTACGAAGTGACACATCTAGGCACTGCTCTACATTATACCTGCGTCAGGTATAATGTATGCAGGGTTGGCGTACCCCCACAAGAAAGGATCGTAGGAGTGGCGCAGTGAAATCTATAACATTTAACTGCGCCACTTCTAGGACGCCAATGCAATCTATAACATTTCACTTCGCCACTTCTAGGATGCCAATGTGTCAAAACCTTACGCCTGCTTCATGGCAGGCATAAGGGTGATGCAGGCCCTTTCACATGGTGCTTGCCCAATGTGAAAGGACACATTGCTGGAGTTGTGTCTGTTTTCAGACACACCCCAGCAATGGGCCACTTTTGCGCCAAAAGATGCGTCAGTAATACTGACGTATCTGTCATTCCTTGCGACATGATGCGCCATACAGTAAATATGACGCATCCATCATGTCGCAAGGAGGGTGCACAGAGGAGTGTTGCATCGCTGCTTTCACGCAGCAATGCAACACTTCTCATAAATGAGGCCCTAAGTGTATGTGCTATTCCGGTCCCTGACTATGTGAGGTCCTCGCGTCTGTCCTGTGACCTGCAGGGGTGCATAAAATGTGCTCTTAATATGGACAGAGGACTGCTGTCCCTATACTGTATATAGTACATAAAGCAGTGGTGGCAGCGTATTGTGTTTTAATTAGATCAATAGTGTGATCAGACCTTTTTATCTGTGTCAATGGGAGTGGGGTCTACTGGCCCCAGACCACCATCTCTGTAATTGCCATTCAGTAGATTAAAGTTTTTTTTCAATGCAGCCCTTTTCCCTTGAAGGAAATGGGTCTGTGTTTAAAAAGAAAAATGTTAACTTTGTTAAAAAAAATGTGTTTGAGAGTTGGTAGTGGTCACATGCACAATTGTGTGCTCCCCAACAAACTGTTTTCTAACATTCACAAGGGGGAAGGGGTCCCAATGGGGGTAGGCAACTTTTCAATCATTTATGACTGATATTCATTCCTAAACCATTGATACATATGGGTAGAGACAGCTGAAAGGAACACCTACAACATGCCCCTTCCAAATAGAGATTCCTTATCAAGTTCTGAACGCATTTTAGGAGTTAGTAAAAAGGGTACTGGCTACTAAAATGGGTTTAGAACATTGCAAAAAGCATTTTTGAGACTGCAAACCCCAAATCAGAGCATTTGCAACCACAAAAATGCTTTCTACATCTGCCCATGGTTCTTTACTTTGAAAGGAGCATAGCTCATGGGCTTGATGAAAGGACGGACTAATTATTTGATGAGCTCACATACACTGAGATATTGTTTTCTTGAACACTGTCACTTCTGCCATATTTGTCTTTCAGCGGAAATTTAAGGGAAACCTGACAGAAAGAGTTCTTTCAGCAGCGTGTGCTGATACCTGATTAAGTATTTGCATAGTCACTTGCTTGTATTAAGACCCAATGGGCCAAATTCACTATCAAATAGTAAGGGAGCTTGGACAATGCTAGGTGGTGCAAACAGCTTAACTGATCAGCTTTCCTAGGCTTAGGCTCCTATTTACTAATTTTTCATGCAACCCAGTGCAGCATCAAGATTGGCTGTGCTGCACTGCACAATGTGGAAAACAGTGCACAAACATATTTATTAACCCCTTGGCCGCGGCGGTAATTCCGCCACGGCGCTGTGGGGGTGGGGGGTGAGCGCGGCGCCGCGCATGCTCGGTGACGGAACCACGCCGTCATGAGTCACGGGCGAGCTGTGCTCATGACGGCGTGGTTCCGTCACGACCCCGCCCACTCACCACCCGCCCGCACAGGCAGGGAATCAGTACCGCGTGGGTGGAGCGGCCGCAGCCTGACGGAACCACGCCATCATGAGCACACGCCGCCCGTGGCTCATGACGGCGTGGTTCCGTCATGCGCAGGGAAGGGGTTAAGACTGACTTTCTGCTGGTGTCACCTACTGCGCCGGTGCTCAAATAAGGTAGCCTTAAGTGATGCACAGTACAAATTTCTGTGTTTAGATAAACTCAGAAGGTTCACATACATTGGATGTGTATTGTGCACTGCAGCATACATATAATACATCATTTTTTTTTTTAGAAATAAGCACATTTACTCTTGTTTATACCTGCTTTATGTAGGTGTTAATTTTGATGCAATGCCCAATATGTCTACATTTAGAAGATAGGCTTTGCATCAAAACATATTGGTGTCTTCGCTCATCCGCCTTAGTAATACCCCTTGACATAAAGTTGCAGAAAATGTTTTGTGTGCTGTGAAAAGTGTACCTTTCCAGTGTGAAACGCATGTTGTGCTGTATAATAAATAGCATGCACTGCTTTTTGCCGCTATGTGCCGCTTTGCATCATGGTAGCGCCAGTGCAAAGCCTTAATAAATCTGGGCCATAAATCTTTTAGCACAGAGAATCGACTCTTGCATAGCGCCAAGACTACTTTGCACCACAAAGGTCCGACCTACTGGTAATTTTTGCAAAGGTGGCAGGTTTGAGACAGAGCAATCACAAAACTTTCATAGTTTTGATGCCAAGCCCAATCAACTAAGAAAGTCTTTTATGAAAATCTAATTCAGGGCAAACGAGGGGGCAAGTGATTGTACCTGTAGAATATCTACGTTACATGTGTACTTTACATGAAAGCATACATCTGACACGACTTACCCCTCTGTGGTTATTTTTGTATAATAAACTGTATTCAATGGCATCTCTCAGTTAAAATCATGGCCAAGATTTACAAAGAGTTTGCATAGGTTTGCGTTACCTTTTTAATGGAACCTGACGCGAAGAATTTTGTTGAGATTTACAAACCAATGCAAATCATGATTTGCATTGGTTTGTAACCCAAAGTAACGCAATGCAACGCAATGCACGGTCTTGTGTTACTTGCTACAATGGGTCATTCCATGGGTGGTGCATGGGCCTTCCCATGCAACCACCAATGGGTTTTGACGCAAATCGCTATCTACAAAGAATTGTAAACAGCAATTTGCTCTAAATTCCTGCGCCTCCTTGAGGCAGGCATAATGAGGAGAAATGTTTTAATTTCTCCTTGATTTTTCCTCTTTGCATGTGTCCTTCATTTTTCAGCCCACATACAAAGAGGAAAATTCCCTAAAGCATAGTTAGTTTTTGTGCAGGAAGGTTTAGTTTTTGTGCAGGAAGAAATACCTTCCTGCACAAAAACTAAGTGGACTACAACGCAGACACCCTTACACCAGCTGCGGTCCGTGCAGGTAACAGCGGTGGAGCCGGGTTAAGGGGGATTTCGAGGGACGATGCCAAGGGTAAATTATTTATTTATTTAATTTTATCCCCCCTTACCCGGCCCCACCGGCCCACCGCTGTTAACTGCAGGGACCGCGGCTGCCTTACACTATGGCAAAAGGATTCCTGCATTGGCACATGGCATCCACAAGTGTGGCAGCGCAGGGACAGAGCAGAACTGCACCACTTCTAAGCAGAAGTGACCCGTTCTGCTCTCTCTCTTTCGCACAACGCAGCAATGACCTTTTGCAAAATACATCGGGGCTTATTTACAAGCCCCTTGCGCCACCCGTACGTCACTTTTCCCATGTTCAAAATGACGCAAAAGTGGCGCAAGGGGCTTGTAAATAAGCCCCAGCAACTTTTGCTTGCTTGCTGCGTTGCGTGAACTCTTTGATAATATACCCCCCTATGCACAACACCTTGGTTTTGCCTTTGCAAAATGGCATAAGGGTGTGCGTCATACTAAACAGTATTATTTGTGTGAGCATTTCCTGTAATATGATTGGCAGGCAACCCTTCGAAATTCTCGTGCTGTGCCGTTTTCTACATTTTATACAGCTAAGCGATGCGTCTTTACTTTTCTTATAAAATTCGAGTATAATATTTCACATAAAAAGAAAATAACATGGAAATCCATAAAGAAATGGTGGGTGATAATCATATACTGAGCACTAGATGGCAGCAATAGCATTGCATAGTAACTTTGAATGCAGGAAGAAGGACGAGAAAGCGTATTAGCCTCAAAGCAGTATCAGATAATGCTCTGAAAGTGTGTTTAAAGGACACCGAGGGAAAACAAACAAAAACATAATAATGATTTGAAGGTAAATCTTATGTACAGATATTTTCCAGTTCTGAAACCACTCCTTCACGTAAAACAAATGTAATATGTTTACATTTAATAGGCTTCGGAAAGCTATGCATGTGAAAAAACGCTTTAAAAGCTGTGAAAATGTTAATCTTTCTTTTCAACAAGATCGCTGGACGAGCTAGAAGTTTTAACTGTGGATTAGATCGGTGCTGATTTGTGATAGATCACATTTCAAAAATAAAGATCTTGTACCTCTTTAAGTTGCGAGTAAAATAAAAAATAATGGTAACTGGAATAATCATTAGCCCATCGCCCCCTTTTTCCACTAAAAGAGATGGTTTTGTGAAGTAAAGTGCCCAGGCACTTGCTGTAATATTTGAATTACTAGTAGTACGCCTCGCTAATTAATTCACGTTTAGTTCATAAAATGTGAGGCATGTTCCCTTCTGGTCTGACATTTGCATAACCCCCCCACCTTTCTCCAGAAGTCCTATCTTTAGCTTCACTTTTGAACCCCTAATGCTCCACCCCTCTGTCTATATTTGGTATAGCCCCCTCCTTTGTTCCTCACTTCCTGTATTCTCTAAGAAAAACATAGTACAACCATATAGCTGCCACGTTTCCCAGGTCAATGCGTGACTAGTTAGTAATGCAGTGCGTTTTTTTCTTAAAATTCTGACAATTATTTAACCCAGTGTAGGAAAGTAGGATCTGTTTCTTATGGTTACCCCAACTCTTTGCTTCATGTGATACTGTGTTTGACTAGTCTGACTGGGATCCTGCTAATCAGGACCCCAGTCTGTCTGCTTACTCCTTAAACTGTTATGTCATGTACTTAGGTACACTCCAGATTGGATACTGGGGTACCCTTGTCAGTCCCTAGTATATGGTACCCATGTACCCAGGGCATAGGTACTCCAGAGGCCTCCCATGGGCTAAAGCATGTATTGTGCCACCCATGAGAGGTCATTCAAAATGGTACTACAGGCCTGCCAATGCAGCCTGTGTAAGATGGTGCATGCACCACTTACTTTAGATATAGGTTTACTATATCTAAGGGTCACTACACTTAAAACCTATAAGTCACCCCTATAGCAGGCCTTTACAATCCTGAGGGCAGGGTGCTTGGTTCTAAGTGAGAGGGTGCCACTGCATGAGCAGGACACCCCTGCAGCCTACGGAGTCCATTCTCCTGTGTTGTTAGTACTGCAGCCATTTACGACATATAGAGTGGCATTATGCGACCTCGTGATGACCAACTCTAAAACGGCTGAAAGTAACCCTATCGTGTTTGGTGCCAAACTTTGTGGAATCATACCCCCACACCGTTAACTGGTGTGGAAGTATGATTCTACCCCTCAGAAGCGAGCTTCGTTGGGTCCCTGGTGTTCCAGGTACCAGCCTTCTAATCCCGGGCAGCCCAAAAGGTTTGCTGCCGACCAGAGACACATTTCTGCCCTCCTGCTGCTGAGCCAAGCTCGAGCAGGGGAAGGCAGAACAATAGGCATCATGTCACAGGGAGGTGTGACCACCTCCCAGACATGATTTAGTGTATTAGGCCTGGGTGGGTGGGTGCACTTGCCAGCAACCGAAAGTCTGCATGAAGGGTACATTTGGTGTCCCTGTGCATAGTCCAGTTCAAACCAGTCCTGGGAGCCGTTGGCTCCTGCTCTGGCGCGAAACTGGACAAAGGACAGTAACCTCCCCACTGTCCAGACCCTCCCCTGGGAGGGTCCCCATAATCTGTCCAACCCTCTCTCGTGGGTACAAAAGGGCTTACCTGGCTGTAGGACCCTAGATTCGACGTGGACAAGATTCTGAACCAGAAACCACTGAACTTCGACCGTCTGGACACTCTGGACTTCGCTGGACTTCGTTTGGGCCCGACTTCGTCTCCTTCTCAGTCCGAAGCATTGTCTGTGCCCGTGCACCATACAGGCTCCGTGCAGGACCTGTGGAGCATCAAGGACAACTGCAGATATCTCCCTTGGAGTGAAGGAGTCACTCCCCTGCAACGGCAGGCGCCACATCACGACTGACCCGTCTGCTGCTCCTGAGCTCCTCCGGACTCCAAAGGCTGCAGCAACACAGGAGGTGGGTTTCTACATCCCTCAAGGTCTTGTTCTCTCACTGAGTTTGAGGCCAGAATCCCTCGTGGGGGCTGCAATCTTGTACCCCTGTGCACCGCGTACTTTTGCAAGTGCATATGCTTGTTGGCGTTTTCAGAACAAGTGCACTGGGCTCCAAGTAGCCCCAACCTCTGGCAACATTTGCTACAAAGAACTCTGGCCTCCTCGCAGTGAGTGCTTCGTGGGCTGCTGGTTTGTGAAACTGCTCGAGGTCCCCTCGCGACTCCTGTGCCTCCAGCCTGTGGGTCCCCTTGAGGGTCAACTTTGATTTTCTTGGACTCAACTGGTTGCAACAGGCTTGCCCTAACTCTCTTGTGTTTAGTGAGTCTCCTGGACCTTGCTGGTCCGAACCGTAACCTTCCTTGACCTTCTGTGTGGGTTGCCACTGCCAAGGCTTGTTGGTGCTCCCGCCGGACACCGACCCCATAGCACTCGACATCCTTTGTGGGACAGCTCGCATCTGGCTCCTGGTCATCCTCGACATCTCCTTGTCCCTGTGGCTGCAGAGTCAAGAACCCCTTTAACGCACCTGAAGCACCCGACATCGGTGGGCATTCGTCTACTGAGCCCCTGGTCACTCCTGAGTGACCTAGACTCTGTCCCCTCTGCTTTCAGGTACTCTTCAACAAGAATCCACCTTTGGATTCCAACTGAAACTTTTCCTTCTTCCAGCATTGGCTCTTCTTCGAAGACCTCCATTGAGTTTGACAGCGGTTTCCGACGGCACTTCAGCCCTATGCACCCGGCTTCCCTGGGATAGGTAACTCTGGTACTATGGTATCCACGGGTGGGGTGGCTCTCCAACCTCCTAAGTTCCATGGGGTTTCTTCAAAGTCCAATTGGAAGGGTCCTTAAACTTTAAAACTTCAACCGTGACTCTCCCATGGAATTGTACAGCGCACGCGGTCGTGTTCCCACACAACACGCGTCCTCCGTGGGGTCCCTACTTACTCACCTTGGGTGGTTCCTTGGGGTCCCAGCGATTCTACGTCCTCTAGACACTGTCTTGACTCGAGTCGTGGTTCTTATACCCCTATTTTAGTATATGGTTTGGTCTCCCCCTGGAGCCCACTGTGTATTAGTGCTATTTACTATTGTTTCTGTGCTACAGTATTGTGTGCTTTGTGAGTATCTTTGTGTAGAAGATACTGTGTCATACTTAGAGTGTGCTATATTAATAAATACATATTTTTCAAATTTTTTAATTATTTTTTTTTTATACAGATAAACAATCGCAATGGTTGTTACAGGGTTAGCATAGGTTGAGTAGGTTATACATTGGTATTTATATTGCTAGCCCCACATGTCAATTTTGAAAACAAGAGAAAGGCAAAGAGGAAAGGACAGAAAAGTAAGTGGTGAAAAAAGAAAGAAAGAGAAGGTAGGGACAGACCCTGAGGTAGAGAGAGACATCGCTATACATTACATCTGACACTCTGTAGAGATAGTTGAGCACGCCTGCAGGCACTACCGGGCTATAAATGGCTTTGTCCCATTGGGTCCAAATCGAAACATTTGTCTTGGTGTAAAAAAATACATATTTTTCTAACTACTGTGTGGTTCTCCCTTTATTTAACCAATACTATAAGGTTGCATTCTGGTAAAACAAGCTGCTTAACATTCCTTCAAGACTAAGCCTGAAGGCTGCTCTCCGCAGCTACCAAATGGATAGCTTTCTAAGGTTATCTATGACCTCTTAAATCACCATAAGGGTTGTTTGGACTGGTACAGGGTGCCCACTTAAATTAGTGGACAGCATATACCAGGCCAACTTCTCACACCCAGTATAAAACCAGAACATAATGGTAGAGAAAAAATTTGAAGACCTACACGGTGCCGGGAGGGACAAGTTGTCAGTGACAACTCACCTTGATGCAAGTTTGACTATAGGGAGTTGTTCTCACTCCCCGACCAGTTCAGGTGTTGAATTACAAAGAAATCGGTTCCCCAAGGAAATCATCCCGACACAATTGTAGGGAGTATTCCTTGAGAAGGGTTTTCTACCCCCTGCTCCTGGACCAAGGAGGTAGGGTTAGTACCCTTGGGATCTTTTTTCCTTGTGAAGTCCTGAAGAAAGCCGGGGTAATAATTAAATTAATTCTTTTTCGGCTGAAACATGTCGACGTTTGTTTGCAGAGTGGAGGGGTAGGTGATTCATTATAGTCTACCATACCTCCATCCACGGGTCTAGTTTCTGACCTTCTTTTTAATCTGGGCTGGGAGTCCATAATTAAAGTTCGATTGAAGACACCTCATGTCCAGTTTTATATCACAATTTCTGCACCTTTTTTCACATATGATCCAGTTCTGTGTACTTTTTACGTATTGTATTGTCTTCCCCCTCCCTATTGCTCCACCTCCAGCGTTGGCTAGCGCGGAGGTGTGTTAGCAGCCCTATGATGAAGCATGACACAGCTTGCTGTGTGTGAGGGCAGTTTTAGACACCTGGTTTTCTTCCCCGGTACCCATTAGATCATAGCGATCTGGTTTTCTGAGTCCTACTTCTTTGATGTGTGTCTAGGTTATTATAGGAGGTCGAAGTGGGACATACATTCCTCCTACCCCTTTCTCTTTTTGTGTAGTGAAGGTTTGAATAAAACCAGGACAAAAGGACTAGTCATAATGTGGATTATCAATAGTAATCTAAACATCACCGCTATTTCATGACAATCCTAAAACGTATCCAATAAACTCGATTTGGTTGCAATATTATGTGAAGGCAAAAATAGAAGCACACCATTAATTTTTGCTGCAACACCCACAAGACCGTATTGAATTACACAAATTAAATTCTCATATGCTAGGGAGTTAGGATAAAACCGCCAACTGCTGCGGCTGCACATTTCTGAAATTTAAAATTGATAATGCTCTGTAAATGTAGGAGAGGAAGCCCATGTGGCTGTTCATCACACATCCACCAAAGGAACTCCTGAACCCGAAGCCAAGATGGTCCAACCGCACTAGTTGACCTTTCCTGTACAAAAGTAAATACTGCACTCGTGCAGCCTCATAAGCCTGTGAAATGTATGATTGAAGCTGTTTGTTTAGAAGGTTTTGAACCTCACCTAGAAGAACCAAAATAAACAACTAGCGCTTCACAACTGCAAAACGCCATTGTCTTTTCTAGCTAGCATAAGACAGTACTTTTTACATCGACACCAATCAAGGGAGACTGCTGATAATCTACCATCTAAGCTAGTAAAAACCACTTCCTGCTTTAAATGGAAGAAAATAGTGCTTTAACTAAAAAAGAGGAACCAGGCTGTCAAATTAAAGAAGCGGTTACAGTTTGCAAGTATGGAGGAGTACAAGCTAGAGATCCCAAATCCCCCAATCGCCTCAAAGAAGGAAATAGCCCTTAAGCAAACCACTTTCTAAGTCAGAATCTCATCAAGCGGTTCAAATGGTGCATATTGCGGGACTTCCAATCCTAGAGGCAACTTCCATAAGGGAACTAAAACCTTTGCAGTTTATGAAGACTAAAAATCCCATAACAGTCTTGGAACAAATAATTCCCAAAGCTTAAAATCTCCCCAAGGGGTACAAAAGGCTTTAATGGCTGCTCATTGTACCGTTGATGCTACTACAGCCAAACCCATACGCAAACCATCTAGGAGAAAATGTAGAATGTGCATGGCAGGGCAAGTCAATGAGTTTATATTCTTTGATAAATTGCACGATTGGAATACATTCTAATGATGTGTGCAAGTATTTTGGCAGAACTGTGGGGAAACGTTTGCACTCTCACTGCAACCTCCTTAGTAAGGCCCAAATTCTTTAACTCTGACTCTTCAACATCCCAAACGCTCATTTCATGCAGGGTGGCGACAAAGGAATTGAGATCACTGGGCAAGGAGGCAACAGGATCTTCCACAAAGAAGCCACTGCCAACCTCATTAATAACGGTAACCAACCAAATGGCATTGGGGGAAATGCAAGTAAAAGCACTCTGGGCCATGATGTCACCAGAGCATCCCCCTCCCCACTAGAGAGTCTTGCAATTGAGCAAAGAAGCGAGGAAGTACCCTGTATCTCCTGCTTGCAAATAGACCCAGGACAGGGCAGTCAACCCTCCTGCATAGAGTCTCTCAGATTGATGCCCAGGGAGCCTGACGAAGGAAAAACTGCTCATATGGCCCGCTTGCTGATTCTCCACACTACTGTTGTCCGCAGCCTTGGTTGCGAGAACCACATTTTCAGCCGACCCCATTATCTGCATTATCAGATGATCCAGACTTTTGACTGTGGTACTTTCTTGTCTATTATTCATGCTTTTGCCATAGTATTGTTCACACTTAAACCTTAAATCAGCAGAACAAATGCTAAAAGACCATGTCTCACTGCTCCCTCCAGGTGGAGGTCTGAGCCTTTTCCATCAACATCCATTGCCCTGTTGCATCTTGACCCTGTCATGTAGCCCTCTAACCACGAGAGCTGGCATCAGTCATGATCGCACACGGGCCCGGGCGGATCCAGGTCCCCACCTTTTCTGAGATTAGATTGTCTGCCAGAAGCCACCACTTCAGGGACTCCCTCGGTTCTGGAGGAAATGACAAAACCATAATCAGATGCCTCAGAGTCCAGGCCTTGCAAACCCAATAGATGACGTAGAAGTGGTTTTATATTGGATCTGGCCCAGGGTACTAGAAACACTGTCAAAGGCATCTGACCTTGCACTTTCAGTCATTTTTCACCAATGCTTTGCCTTTTATCACAATGTGAGATAGACACAATTGCAGTTGTTGAATCTTGCGCATATAAAAATGCTCTCCCTACAGCTGTCTGAAATTCTGAACCTATAAATTCCAGTGATTTTGATGGATGTGGGTGAGGCTTGTGAATAGTGGTTAGTAATAGAAGGACATCACAGAGCCACTTCACAAGCAAAGTTGCCAGACAGAATGAATAAGCGATGACCTAGCTAGTCTTCCAGTTTGAGTGCATTATTATGTTTCCTGTCTCCAAGAATCCCACCAGGGAGCAGGGACCTTGGTAAATATCCTGAGAGCTGTCTTGAGTCCAAAGGGCAAGTCCCTGAACTGAAAATGCCCGTTGGGCACAACAAACTGGAGATATTTCTGATGAAGTTTCTAATTTGGGAAATGCAGTTATTCAGATTCACATTTTGGATCAGGTTACCAGGAAGCCATTAATTGATTGGAATGTCAGGCAATGTGAGTGACATACTTTTCCTCTCTCTAGACATTCGGAAGGGGCAGCACTGGCAGGCATCACAGGGGTTCATGTGCAGGCAACGTCACAACAGCCAAGATCTCCAACCTGGATCCTTCCGCTAATCTCTGCACCCAATCAGCATCACTTTGACAAGAGGAGCAGGAAGTCACCACAAGCTATGGATCCACGCTTTGCAGGGCCGGACAGGCCATAACGGGCATCGGGCGTTTGCCCGGGAGGCTGGAAGGGTGGGGAGTGGTGGGGGCCCGTTTTGCATCGCTGCTGCAAAATCGGCCCCCAAACACAAAAGCAGCAGTGCTGGGGAGCAGTTTTGTTGAGCAGTTGTGCTTCACGCTACCCTCCCTCTTCGCCCTCCCCCCCGGGGGGTAGGGGGCTGGTCTGACAAAATTGCTGGGGCTGTCTTGGGTTCCCAGTCCGGCCTTGGTGCTTTGTTTTAATTGGGGGTGATAGTGTGTGGGTGCAGATTGATTTTGTGGGGTCAAATGACCTTTGTCAAACTCTGAGTGTTTTTGAGATCCAAGTAAGTGTCCACAGACACCATAGTACTCCATAGCCTTCCAACATTAATTCAAACAGGATCAATTTAGGTTAACAAAAAACGTTCACAAAAGAGCAAACATAATTGATTGAGTTATGCCAGAATAATATTATTCCATATTACTATGATGAAAAGAGAGCACCATATTGCAATTGATAAAAGTTTAACTACAGAAATAGTTAAGTACTAATAACACTTTCAAACTAAATTGATTTTAAATGATGTTGCAGGCAGCAAGGTGACTGAGGATGAAGATTAGGTAACACAATAAAAGGAAAGGAGACCCCACCTGAACTATAAGTTTTGATGTTCTGACTTTGGGATAAAGGACAGTAAAGGGGACTGAGTAACACACTTAGGGGTATATTTACTAAGATTTTGTGCCATGCTTGTGTCACAAAAGAGATGCAGTTTTTCTTCCAATTTACTTTCCAGCGCAAAACTTGTTATTGCAGGAAATTTGCTTGAAAGTAGCAAAAAGCAGCTCCTAGCACTGCTTTATGTTACTTAGTCCCGAGGGGTGTTCCATGGTTGGTACATGGACGTTCCCGTGCAACCACCCATGGTTTTGACGCAAATCCCTATTTACTAAAAAAACAAGTAGACAGGATTTTGCATAAAAACATAACGCCCTTCTGAAAAAGGCTCTATCAAGGGGAAATGCTTTTATTTCTCCTTTTTTGCTTGACTTTGCATGTGTGCTGCACTGAACTTCTCACATACAAAGTAGGAAAAGTTGTAAAATTAGTCTAAGCATACTATTTTGTACTGGAAGGCTACCCTTCCAGTATAAAACCTATACTAGATTCACACAGACATCCTTGTGCTATGGTGCAAAGGTGTGTGCGTGGCGCTCGGCTTTCTGATTCCATGCCAGCGTTAGGGAGAGAGGAGAACCTGTTTTGGCACTCTGAAAGCTTTGAGGAAGTTTCTTCCTCTCCTCCCAAGACCCGCTAAAGAAACTGTTGTTCGCGCCTTGATTTTGTCCCGCCTGGACTATGCCAACGCACTTTATGTGGGCATCCCTTGCTACCTCTTGAATAAAATGCAGGTAGTTCAAAACTCTGCTGCCAGACTACTGCTGGGTTTGTCTAGCAGGTGTAGTGTGCGCGTTCATTTGCGCTCCTTGCACTGGCTCCCAGTCGAGTCCCGAATAAAATTTAAAACTTTGGCCATTGCCCATAGGGCTCTCTATGGCCTGGGACCTATCTACCTACAGAAGAGATTCGCTTTTTACAACCCAGCAAGACAGTTGCGTTCTTCCTCTCAACTTCCGGTGCAGACCCCTAGGTTCAACCGCCAAAGGCTTGGTGGGAGCTCCTTTCTGCGGAAAGCTGCTTTGGCATGGAATGCACTGCCCCTGGAGCTGCACGGCATCCAGGATCTGGTGATCTTTAAGAAAAAGTTAAAAACCCTTCTCTTCTAGCAGATGCTCTGACCTATGTTTCTTTTTCTCAAGTACGCGCCGGGACACTCTGCCGAGTATCTGTGCGCGTTATAAATATATATAACATATAACAGAAAAGCGCCATATATCTGTGTATATGGCACTAGCCTGCTCTCTCCTTCTCACACAACGCAGTGCAGCATTTTTGGCTGCTGCACTGTGTGTGAATGTAGTAAATAGACCCTTCGGAGTAAAATCAACAGAGCACAGCATGAACCAGTCCACGCCTGCTAAGAAGGTCTCCTTCCTCACAGATCAACTCCAGGGAGAATTAACTAAGCACTTAAGGAGGCCTGCATTCAGAGCACCGATAAAGTCACACTTGTATCCAGAGTACCTGTGCATGTGCCAAGATGTGTCATGTACAGTAGTTATAGTGTCTAATACTGCTGATAACGTTTTATTACATTACTTACTAAGAGTGAAACTGAATTTGTGTATTTATGTTTGTGTTGTAATACTTAGAAAATCTGTATACTATCACTTTATGGTTTCCTGGCAGTGAAGGACCTTGCTTCATGCACTTGTGTGCTCCGGGGTCATGCAGGCTCCAAATGAGGAGCGGGGGAACATGGGAGGGTCACTTTGCTTCATGCACTTTTGAGTTCTGGGGTCATGCAAGCTCCTAGTAAGGGGCGGGGCACATGGGGGGTCACTTTGCTTCATGCACTTTTGAGCTCTGGGGTCATGCAAGCTCCTAGTAAGGGGCGGGGCACATGGGGGGGTCACTTTGCTTCATGCACTTTTCAGCTCTGGGGTCATGCAAGCTCCTAGTAAGGGGCGGTTCACATGGGGGGTCACTTTGCTTCATGCACTTTTGAGCTCTGGGGTCATGCAGGCTCCAAATGAGGAGCGGGGGAACATGGGAGGGTCACTTTGCTTCATGCACTTTTGAGTTCTGGGGTCATGCAAGCTCCTAGTAAGGGGCGGGGCACATGGGGGGTCACTTTGCTTCATGCACTTTTGAGCTCTGGGGTCATGCAAGCTCCTAGTAAGGGGCGGGGCACATGGGGGGGTCACTTTGCTTCATGCACTTTTTAGCTCTGGGGTCATGCAAGCTCCTAGTAAGGGGCGGGGCACATGGGGGGTCACTTTGCTTCATGCACTTTTCAGCTCTGGGGTCATGCAAGCTCCTAGTAAGGGGCGGGGCACATGGGGGGGTCACTTTGCTTCATGCACTTTTCAGCTCTGGGGTCATGCAAGCTCCTAGTAAGGGGCGGTTCACATGGGGGGTCACTTTGCTTCATGCACTTTTCAGCTCTGGGGTCATGCAAGCTCCTAGTAAGGGGCGGGGCACATGGGGGGTCACTTTGCTTCATGCACTTTTGAGCTCTGGGGTCATGCAAGCTCCTAGTAAGGGGCCGGGCACATGGGGGGGTCACTTTGCTTCATGCACTTTTCAGCTCTGGGGTCATGCAAGCTCCTAGTCAGAGGCGGGGCACCTGGAAGGGTCACTTTGCTTCATGCACTTTTGAGCTCTGGGGTCATGCAAGCTCCTAGTAAGGAGCGGGGCACATGGGGAGGTCACTTTGCTTCATGCACTTTTCAGCTCAGGGGTCATGCAAGCTCCTAGTAAGAGGCGGGGCACCTGGGAGGGTCACTTTGCTTCATGCACTTTTGAGCTCTGGGGTCATGCAAGCTCCTTGTGAGGGACCAGGGCATCTGGAAGGGTTGTCACTGTACTTGGTGCACATGTGAGCTCTAGGGTTATGCAGGGTTCTAGTGTGCGGGGGTCTTTGTTAGGTCACTGCGGTTCACTCTTATTCTTTAGGCTCAAGGAATGGTCATGCGGGCTACCTGTGAAAGAGATGTGGGCATCTTTAAGGGTCATTGTGCTCCAAGCACAAATGAGTTCAAGGGTCATGCAAACCCATACAGAGGTAAGGGGGACATCTACCAAAGTCACTGTACTCCGTGCACATGTGAGCTCAAGGAAGGGTCATGTAGGCTCCCAGAGAAGGATGTTTGAATCCGTATGGGTCACTGTGCTCTGTGCACGTCAGTTTACGTGACCTCATGCAGGCTTCCAGTGAATAATCTGTGCATCTTAAATGCTCACCATGCTCCGTGCACATGTAGTCTTTGGGGTACTTCATGGATGCTCAGAGTGAGCAGCATTTGTAATGGTGACAGACATGCAGACTTGCAGGGGGTAGGGTGACCAGATTTTGAAAGCCAAAACTGGGACATTCTGCAGAAATAGAAGAAGGACTCAATTCAGTATCATCCAAGGGGCACAGAACGACAGCAGTCATCCTTAAAAAAACACAGACCAGGGACTAAGGAAATAAATAAAAAGTCATTTTTTCACCCCAGTATCATACATGTTATTTAAATACCTTTCTAATAAGAGCTGCTAGCTAGTACTTCGTTGTAACACATAAAAACGTGCCTTAACTGTTTTCAGTCGACCCTTACTGAAAACTGGGACCTCAGCCAAAATTGCCTAAATCTGCTGGGACAGCTGGAGAAAAACCAGGCCTGTCCCGGCAAATCTGAGATGCCTGGTCACCAAAGCGGGGAGTCACTTTCACTCCCTGACCAGTGTGCCTCTCCCCACTTAGAGGTACTCCTCTGACACACATGCTCTGTGATGCCCCACATCCCTCTAATCCGTCTATCCTGGTCCCTTTTGCTGACAAGCTTTGCTTTGCCATCCCTGCCTCAATAACTCTCCCATATACTGACCCAGTTATCACAGTTATTTTCCCCCTCTCGATTCCTGAGTCGCACTTCTTTAACTTCCCTGCTCCCAGGGTAACACTCTCTCTCATCTTCTTGTGTCTTGCCTTGTTACACACTTCCTATTCACTTTTACTCCATAACAATATTCGTCCCAGTAGCGGTCACTTGTATTGAAAAGTGGTGGGGCGGGGAGGAGGGAATACAAACAAAAAAAAGAATACACATAAAAAATAAATTGCACTTACCTGCTCCGCCGGCCGCCGCCTTCCTCACGATCCTCGTCACCCAGACGTCCAGGAACTGCTGCACACTGCGCAGGCTCCCAGCTCCCAATCAATACTATTCCCAGCATGTGAGCTGGGATTTGTCTGAGCGCCTCGGTTCGGCATTCAGACATAGACTGGGAGCCTGTGTTGGTTTCTCCACCCAGCTGTACAACACAGCTCGGTGGAGAAAATCTAAGTGCACATGACAGCTTGGCCAGCCCCAGAGGCCGGCCAAACCGTCATGCCCACTTGGCAGTGCCCACCACTGCCCCCTCCTCCCTGGTGCTGCTGCAGCGTCAGTATGGGAGGCCACGCCCCTCCCTCGGCTCGCAGCCTGCAGGGCTAAAAATAAAATGACAATAAAATTCTTTTATTATCATTTTATTTTTGTCGGTTGCCTCTGCTGGCTTTCAGCGGGGGGGGCAACGCCCCTCCGCCATAACCGAGGGCCCCAGGGGGCCGGCCAAACCGTCATGCCCACTTGGCAGTGCCCACCTCTCCCCCCTCCTCCCTGGTGCTGCTGCAGCATCAGTATGGGAGGCCACGCCCCTCCCTCGGCTCGCAGCCTGCAGGGCTAAAAATAAAATGACAATAAAAATCTTTTATTATCATTTTATTTTTGTCGGTTGCCTCTGCTGGCTTTCAGCAGGGGCGGCAACGCCCCTCCGCCATAACCAAGGAGCTGCCCCTGATTTGCCCACCAATCCATGTTCACCTGCCCACTTGCTCAGCACATGCATTGAATGACTCCCCCATCCATACAACCCAGTACAAACACACACATCAACTTGCTCATCAAACAAGCACATTCACTGATAAAAAGCAAACCTATTTGAATACCAGTATTTCTTCAGATTGCATGGGGAGCGCAAATATAAATTGTGCTAGGTTTTTGTCCTCGGGGCTATTATGAAATACAAACAGAACTGCATGTGGTTCTCTGCAACACTGCAACACCGACCGCACAAGCACAAAGCTAGCATCTAGTGCCGGGTAAAACATCTGTCCTTAAGAAACAAATTGCTGGGTGAAAACACAGTTTTCAAGATTATCTTCCCCATCTGCAGACTGATGACGGTGTCTGCAAAGGATGGGTGGGCAGTAAAGATCCATTCTCAGTGACTTCAAGGATTCTGATTAGATTGGTCCTGCTGTAGAATCCCACTTCGACTGGGTGTGATATTAGAATATTTTAGAATATCCTCTAGCATAAACATTGAGTCCTAAATATCTTTAATCTATTACAAAAATATTGCCACACTGGAGTTAATAACAAAAAGTTTACACCCAATAGGGTGATATTTCTGTAAACGGTATTTGAGAGCACTATATTTATGTCAGACCTTATTTCTGTGGACAGTATTCTGACATTGAACCCTTGAATGCTTAACATCAGCCAGCCAGACTGGGCCTCTGTAGTTAGAGCATTCTGAATGAGTGCTGGGCAGCAATTCAGAATAACAATAGGTAGATACAGTGGCGGCTCCTCCATTGGGGCATGTGGGCGTCGCCCCACTGCTTTCTCGCAGTGCGAGAAGCAGAAGCATAAAATGGTAAAACTACCATTTTATGTTTCTGCTTCTCGCATTGCGAGAAAGCAGAAGTGCCTGGTTGGGGGCAGGTGGGTGGGCGGTCCTGCTCGAGGGCAGGGGGGGGAGTGGCGTGCCCAATGTTATGGGCCCTGACTGTTTGGTCGGCCCCAGGGCCGAACAAAGCAGTCATGCACACTCTACATTTTCTCTATGTAGGCTGCATGCAGCCTACATAGAGAAAATGGCCTCCCTACAGGCGCCCGGCTGGGGCGCTGTCCGCTGCACCGCACCAATCACAACGCTGCCATTGCAGCGTTGTGATTGGCTTAGGGGAGGGGAGGGAGGCTGCCTAGGTTAAACGCGGCCAGGAGCAGCAGGAGCTGAGGCGGCGGCGCATGATCCGGAGGAAGCCAAGTTAAGTTTTTTATTTTATTTTAATTACCGTCCCCCCCACCTGCCCGCCCGTCTTGCCGGCCGCGACTGTCAGCAAGGGTGTCGAGCTCTTAGTTTAAAGAGGCGGGGTAGTTGCAGCTTTATGAGTTTGCATTCACGAGGAGGGATTATTAGTGGAGTTGGTTTCGCGTCAAGGTCTGTATTGCTGCGGCGATGCAGACAGCTGAAAAGCGTGGGCTGGATCCTGCAAGGTCTTTGTATCACCGGCGCTACAGCCCGGAGGAGCCATGGAAGCAGTAGCAGTGCACAGCAGCTATCTAAGCCAGGTGCCCTCACCCACTGTCTACAGCAAGATGGCATCAGGTCAGCGTACTACAGCCTTAGCGGAGGGAGGGCCACGACTTCTTGACCTGAAACTAAAATGAATAACTTCCAGATTTGTGAAATATGTTTAGTTAAACCCAAACCGGCTTTGTGATGTCAAGTGGCTAACAAGAATAAATAAATGTGGCAACAGCAGTTCTGCTTGCAGCTGCCATAGTGTTAGGTGATTGTTCATAGACATGTAGAAATCATGTGATGGCAGCAGTTCTACCAATCGAAGGTGTGCAAAACAGTGTTGTAACAACTCTAGTATGTATGTTAGTGGCAGCACTGCCTTTAAGTTGTACATTAATAGTAAAGCATTAGTATCTTCCAAGTATATAGGACAGTAGTGCCAACATGTTTTGTACGAAGAGCATGTGGTACGAAGAGCATGTGGCAGAGCACCGCCACCTGCACTAGGTGTAAAGAAACATTGTGGTGGTAGGTGTACTACTACCATAATGTTTACATAAACAGAATAGTAGTAAGCGTGTAATAGTAGCAGTTGTACAGAAACAGTGAATTTGGGGAAATTATAGAATTTTTCAGACCAAATCTGAGATGACTTTTCCTCGGTGTAATAGTGGGATGAATGATGTTCTAAATGGGATACTCATAATTTAGAAAATTAGGATTTCATTTTCCAAAATGCATTTGAATGCACGAGTTAGTACGGGAGGGGATACTAATGGTACTGTTATTGCAGAGTAAATGTGAAACCCAAAAGCCCTAATGTGTTACATTGAGCATGATTGTAAATGTTTACAAACTGTGGTAGGTCAGTGGAACGTCTGAAAGAGTTAAAAAAAAAAAATATTACCTACAACTTCAAAAATATGTCGCATTGCTCCAATTTTTGCATAAATTATGTTGCCTCGCTATACCAGGCCTCTGTATTGAGGCCTGGCAGCACCGATATTCGAAGTCTGTTTCTATTTGAGGTTGGGAAAGATCAGATTTAACAGGTCAGGGGTGATTTTGGGAATATGGGTTAGTTTTGTCTTGGCATCTTTGCATCTCTCTGACACGCGGTTCCATGGGTCCAGGTTGAGTCTGGCCGGAGTCTCCTGTGATTCTGGACAACTCACTTAATCTCAAAATGAATATGTCCGTCTGTAATGCAATTGGTTATCATGTAAAGCACCCTGATACCTTCTGGTCAAGATCGTGCTATATAAAACTCCAAAAACAAACAAACAAAGTTCCTGTAGAAACCTGCTGCCAGCTCTCCCACATGCTGGGGTTGCCCACTACAAATGCTGCCTATTCTTGATTCCACTTAATGTCTCTCCCTTCCACCACCCAGTACTTCCTGTCTGTTTAACTCACTTGTGGGTTCTTTTGCATCCCTGCTTTATCCCCTTGTCTCTCTTTTCTTACCTTGCTTTACTTCCATCTGTCTCCCTTTTCTGACTTTATCACCCTTGCTCTGGGCTAAGCCTGTTGATGAAAAATAAGTTGCAGTCCCCACAAATAAAGCCAGCGCCCACCACCTGCAACTACTGGCACAAATTAAGCACAGCAGGCACTGATCCCATAGTATGGACTCCACATGATACCCCTGGTCTCCAAATCTTACAAATCAATATCAATATTAATCAATATTAATGAGAAATGTCTCCTTTTAAAAAAATCATCTGGTTAAACTTTGCTCTGTCACTTTGCGATGCACTGTCAGTAACTGAGGCCATAGGCGCTGAGCTGCTGCTATGAGCCCGGCTTCATCACTGAATCTCTGAAGAGAAGCGAGGAGCAGGGCCATCGTGATGAGACGACACAGGCTCTTGTCTGGGATTTACCTCTGACAGGAGCGGGTGAAAAATGTCAAATAATGAATTATTCCTTGTGAATGATTCCCAGCCGGGAATACCGTAGAAGTCTGACATGAGTAAACTCTGTGTTAGCTCATGTAGCATCTCTGACATGCTAGAAAATGCAAAAATAATGAGCCCTTCGGCACGGGGAAAAATTATAGAATTAAACTATGCCTCCTCATCTCAAAGTATGTATGCCATGCACTTATTTAAATAAGAGATCAACTCTTTTGGGAGTCTAATCTCCAGCACATTTACTTGAGAAAGTCATTATATTACACCTTACGTTTCACTAAAACCCATGCTGTAATTTATTTTACATGTTTTAAGGTCTACTTCTCATTGCTACTTCTAATTACTTTATTCCAACTTGACTTCATGTGTTAGGTCATTTAAATGTATTATTATTATTTTAATTTCTCAAATTTGCTTGAAAATGCACCATTTGTCCACTCTTTTTCAAACTTTTCTTGGGGGAGAACCCCCGTAGGGTGATCGGACTCGCTCGCTACGCTCGCTCGCCACAGTACAGTACGACAATTATTTTACGCCACACCACTTTCAAATGTCACCAGCTGCCACTGGGTAGATATTTCCTTCCTAGACTGTCTGGCAGTCCATAAAATGCTGACAGCCAAACAAAAGCAGTTTTCCAGTGTTTCACCATCATCTGAGTGGATTTTACTATTTTTGTATCCCAATATACACTCCACAGGCGAGCCATAAAAAGTGGATTTGGCCCTGTTTTTAATATGGTGACAATGTGCACTGTTCAAACCCGCACCTTTGCAGTCCAAGGAGCTGTTCCTTCATTTGCATGAAGTCTCCTCATGAATCTGACCTTGCTGAATAGGTTCCACTTCGACTTGTGCTTTTCTCAGTTTAACCATGAAGCCATCCACCTCATGCTCACTGTCCATCTCAACCCCATCAGACTTGCATTGCATCTCCATTCTCATCTTCCAAACATTGCCATCTTGAGTGACCATACTACTAGTGTTTACTTTAACCACTGTTATTGCTTTTCCAAACTTTGGCACACCTTTGGGGATTATACCTTCTTTCAAAATCCCCAACCAGTCCCCAACTTCAAAAGTTGCCCTCTTTACATTCCACTTTGAATCGTAAGCTTGCTTACCCTTCTGTTTTTCCTCTACATTTTTTCCAACTTCTTCCTTATCAGACTTGTCTTTATGCACACAGTGCCTCTTTTTCATACACCATGGGCACAATTTGGAGGCAGGTTCTCTTCCTTTCAACAATTTTAAAGAACTCTCTTCAGTGTTGGTGTGAGGCGTAATGCAGTTCAACCAAAGTTTTTAAAGCAACACATTCTATCACTCCCCACCATAGTCATGACCCAAGCAATGCTATCCTTCAGGACTTGGTTAAACCTTCCATCCTAACAATTTCCTTCACATTCATACAAATCTGTCCTTTTATGATGAAGATTGAAATAACTGAGAAACCTCTCCATCTCATGGGATCTAAGCTGGACCGCATTATCTGTGTGTGGGACTTGGCCCTTTTGGCTAAAGTTCCCTAAACTTTTTGCTTTTCCCCTAGACCTCTTTTCTGACATAGTGTTGCCAACTTAGATGCTTTGGGCCTTTGCCACTGCTAATCAGTGTCAAAGTGCAAGTGCTCCCTGTATAAAGTATAATGGTAATTGGTTGTCCATGATTGGTATGTTTGCCTTACTAGTAAAGTCCCTAGTAAAGTGCACTATGTGTGCCAGGGCTGGTAATGCCAATGCTACTAGTGGGCCTGCAGCACTATTTGTGCCACCCACACAAGTAGCTTTGAAAAGGGAACTCAGGCCTGCCATTGCAGTGCCTGCGCGCAGTTTCTTAAACTGTCATGTTATTCTGACAAGTGCACCCACTTGCCAGACCTTACCCTTTCCTTTCTATGCACATCAGACACCCCTATGGTAGGTACAAGGTACCCCCTGGACAGGGTGAAGTGCATGTGAAAGGTAGGACATGTACTAAGGTGTGTACCATGTCCTGACAGTGAAATAATCTCCATTTAGTTTTTCACTGTTGAAAGGCCATCTTGCCCATAGGACAGAATGGGGAGGCTGTGCAATATGTTTTCCAGCCTATCTTCCCAAAGGCTTAAGATGGAGAGGTGAAGTTTAGTATGCCTGAACTCACAATGTAATAACACATCTTTTTATGAAAGTGGTTTTTGCATTGTGTGTTTAGAAGCCACTCTTTTAGAAGTGGCTGGGTTTTTGTGCTCTAACATTTCTGTGTGTCTCTGCCTGGTTGTGGATTGACTGTCTGGATTTAAAAGTGATAGTATCTGGGGAATGTCTTGACCCAGGGGAGGAGGTGAGACAGCAACAGGCTGACCTGCATCTGGAGTGTAGGGGAAGGAGTAGCCCCTAGACGTGAAGAGGCCTGGGCTGCAGCCATAAACCAATGGCTCCGGCCCCTGCTGAGTGATTGAGGATCCAGACCCCCACTATCAAAGGAATAAAGGTGTCACTGGCAGGGAGGCACCCAGAACTGGTTTGAACAGGGGTCAGTGTCCCCTGAACACAAAGACTTCAAAGCCATTGAGGGGTATAACTATGAGAGCTGAAGCCCTGAACTTTGGAGAATGGCTTGATCAAGATTGAACAAGACTGGAGCTACTTCGTGGTCAAGAGGAACCTTTGCCAAGGAAGAAACAACTGAAGAGACTGAAGGATAGGACTGACCCTTGCTGTGTGTTCTGGGGCTGGCCTGCAGTTTGCTGTTTTAACCAAGGAAAGGCTAAAGGGACTTTGCTGTGTGCTGTGTCCTCCTGCTTGCAAGGACTTTTCTGTGCTGTGTCCTGAAGTAACTTATCCCCAAGGGCCCGAGGTGAGCTGGCTCCCTGTTGCGGAAACTCAGGAACACAAAGGTTTCCAGGAGAGTCTCAGCGACGCTGTGTGCTTGTGCTTGTTGCAGCCTGAGACCCTTGTAAGAAGTGCCCTGTGATCGTGGGCACCTGGAGTCCAAGCGAGGATCAGCGACGCTGTGTGCGTGTGCTTTTGCAGCCTGAACCCTTTGTGAGGATTGTCCAGTTATCGTGTGCACCGGAATCCAAGTGAGTCTCATCAACACTGTGTGCGTGTGCTTTGTGCAGCGTGAGACTTTCGTGAGGATTGCCTTGTTATCGTGCACCCGGAGTCCAAGTGAGTCTCATCGACGCTGTGTGCGTGTGCTTTGTGCAGCGTGAGACCTTCATGAGTATTGCCTTGTTAACGTGCACCGAAGTTAAAGTGAGTCTCAGCGACGCTGTGTGCGTGTTCTTCGTGCAGCCTGAGACCTTCGTGTGGAGTGCCCGGTGATTGTGTACCCGAAGCTCAAGGGAGTCTCAGCGACACTGTGTGCGTGTGCCCTGTGGCAGCCTGAGATCTTCGTAGCAGTAGCGGCCTGGACCGGCAGCCTCGGAGAAGCTGAGCCGCCGGCCCGAGCCCGCCGTTGCCAATTCACAAAGATTGCATTGGAGGCCCAAGTCGTTGGACGAGGAGAGGAGAGTGAGTTTGCGCCCCCCAGGCAATGTGTGTCGACTCCAGGGGGTCGGCCAAACCGTCATGCCCACTTGGCAGTGCCCACCTCTCCCCCCTCCTCCCTGGTGCTGCTGCAGCATCAGTATGGGAGGCCACGCCCCTCCCTCGGCTCGCAGCCTGTAGGGCTAAAAATAAAATGACAATAAAAATCTTTTATTATCATTTTATTTTTGTCGGTTGCCTCTGCTGGCTTTCAGCAGGGGCGGCAACGCCCTCCGCCATAACCAAGGAGCTGCCCCTGATTCGCCCACCAATCCATGTTCACCTGCCCGCTTGCTCAGCACATGCATTGAATGACTCCCCATCCATACAACCCAGTACAAACACACACATCAACTTGCTCATCAAACAAGCACATTCACTGATAAAAAGCAAACCTATTTGAATACCAGTATTTCTTCAGATTGCATGGGGAGCGCAAATATAAATTGTGCTAGGTTTTTGTCCTCGGGGCTATTATGAAATACAAACAGAACTGCATGTGGTTCTCTGCAACACTGCAACACCGACCGCACAAGCACAAAGCTAGCATCTAGTGCCGGGTAAAACATCTGTCCTTAAGAAACAAATTGCTGGGTGAAAACACAGTTTTCAAGATTATCTTCCCCATCTGCAGACTGATGACGGTGTCTGCAAAGGATGGGTGGGCAGTAAAGATCCATTCTCAGTGACTTCAAGGATTCTGATTAGATTGGTCCTGCTGTAGAATCCCACTTCGACTGGGTGTGATATTAGAATATTTTAGAATATCCTCTAGCATAAACATTGAGTCCTAAATATCTTTAATCTATTACAAAAATATTGCCACACTGGAGTTAATAACAAAAAGTTTACACCCAATAGGGTGATATTTCTGTAAACGGTATTTGAGAGCACTATATTTATGTCAGACCTTATTTCTGTGGACAGTATTCTGACATTGAACCCTTGAATGCTTAACATCAGCCAGCCAGACTGGGCCTCTGTAGTTAGAGCATTCTGAATGAGTGCTGGGCAGCAATTCAGAATAACAATAGGTAGATACAGTGGCGGCTCCTCCATTGGGGCATGTGGGCGTCGCCACTGCTTTCTCGCAGTGCGAGAGCAGAAGCATAAAATGGTAAAACTACCATTTTATGTTTCTGCTTCTCGCATTGCGAGAAAGCAGAAGTGCCTGGTTGGGGGCAGGTGGGTGGGCGGTCCTGCTCGAGGGCAGGGGGAGTGGCGTGCCCAATGTTATGGGCCCTGACTGTTTGGTCGGCCCCAGGGCCGAACAAAGCAGTCATGCACACTTCTACATTTTCTCATGTAGGCTGCATGCAGCCTACATAGAGAAAATGGCCTCCCTACAGGCGCCCGGCTGGGGCGCTGTCCGCTGCACCAGCACCAATCACAACGCTGCCATTGCAGCGTTGTGATTGGCTTAGGGGAGGGGAGGGAGGCTGCTCTAGGTTAAACGCGGCCAGGAGCAGCAGGAGCTGAGGCGGCGGCGCATGATCCGGAGGAAGCCAAGTTAAGTTTTTTATTTTATTTTAATTACCGTCCCCCCACCTGCCCGCCCGTCTTGCCGGCCGCGACTGTCAGCAAGGGTGTCGAGCTCTTAGTTTAAAGAGGCGGGGTAGTTGCAGCTTTATGAGTTTGCATTCACGAGGAGGGATTATTAGTGGAGTTGGTTTCGCGTCAAGGTCTGTATTGCTGCGGCGATGCAGACAGCTGAAAAGCGTGGGCTCGATCCTGCAAGGTCTTTGTATCACCGGCGCTACAGCCCGGAGGAGCCATGGAAGCAGTAGCAGTGCACAGCAGCTATCTAAGCCAGGTGCCCTCACCCACTGTCTACAGCAAGATGGCATCAGGTCAGCGTACTACAGCCTTAGCGGAGGGAGGGCCACGACTTCTTGACCTGAAACTAAAATGAATAACTTCCAGATTTGTGAAATATGTTTAGTTAAACCCAAACCGGCTTTGTGATGTCAAGTGGCTAACAAGAATAAATAAATGTGGCAACAGCAGTTCTGCTTGCAGCTGCCATAGTGTTAGGTGATTGTTCATAGACATGTAGAAATCATGTGATGGCAGCAGTTCTACCAATCGAAGGTGTGCAAAACAGTGTTGTAACAACTCTAGTATGTATGTTAGTGGCAGCACTGCCTTTAAGTTGTACATTAATAGTAAAGCATTAGTATCTTCCAAGTATATAGGACAGTAGTGCCAACATGTTTTGTACGAAGAGCATGTGGTACGAAGAGCATGTGGCAGAGCACCGCCACCTGCACTAGGTGTAAAGAAACATTGTGGTGGTAGGTGTACTACTACCATAATGTTTACATAAACAGAATAGTAGTAAGCGTGTAATAGTAGCAGTTGTACAGAAACAGTGAATTTGGGGAAATTATAGAATTTTTCAGACCAAATCTGAGATGACTTTTCCTCGGTGTAATAGTGGGATGAATGATGTTCTAAATGGGATACTCATAATTTAGAAAATTAGGATTTCATTTTCCAAAATGCATTTGAATGCACGAGTTAGTACGGGAGGGGATACTAATGGTACTGTTATTGCAGAGTAAATGTGAAACCCAAAAGCCCTAATGTGTTACATTGAGCATGATTGTAAATGTTTACAAACTGTGGTAGGTCAGTGGAACGTCTGAAAGAGTTAAAAAAAAAAAATATATTACCTACAACTTCAAAAATATGTCGCATTGCTCCAATTTTTGCATAAATTATGTTGCCTCGCTATACCAGGCCTCTGTATTGAGGCCTGGCAGCACCGATATTCGAAGTCTGTTTCTATTTGAGGTTGGGAAAGATCAGATTTAACAGGTCAGGGGTGATTTTGGGAATATGGGTTAGTTTTGTCTTGGCATCTTTGCATCTCTCTGACACGCGGTTCCATGGGTCCAGGTTGAGTCTGGCCGGAGTCTCCTGTGATTCTGGACAACTCACTTAATCTCAAAATGAATATGTCCGTCTGTAATGCAATTGGTTATCATGTAAAGCACCCTGATACCTTCTGGTCAAGATCGTGCTATATAAAACTCCAAAACAAACAAACAAAGTTCCTGTAGAAACCTGCTGCCAGCTCTCCCACATGCTGGGGTTGCCCACTACAAATGCTGCCTATTCTTGATTCCACTTAATGTCTCTCCCTTCCACCACCCAGTACTTCCTGTCTGTTTAACTCACTTGTGGGTTCTTTTGCATCCCTGCTTTATCCCCTTGTCTCTCTTTTTCTTACCTTGCTTTACTTCCATCTGTCTCCCTTTTCTGACTTTATCACCCTTGCTCTGGGCTAAGCCTGTTGATGAAAAATAAGTTGCAGTCCCCACAAATAAAGCCAGCGCCCACCACCTGCAACTACTGGCACAAATTAAGCACAGCAGGCACTGATCCCATAGTATGGACTCCACATGATACCCCTGGTCTCCAAATCTTACAAATCAATATCAATATTAATCAATATTAATGAGAAATGTCTCCTTTTAAAAAAATCATCTGGTTAAACTTTGCTCTGTCACTTTGCGATGCACTGTCAGTAACTGAGGCCATAGGCGCTGAGCTGCTGCTATGAGCCCGGCTTCATCACTGAATCTCTGAAGAGAAGCGAGGAGCAGGGCCATCGTGATGAGACGACACAGGCTCTTGTCTGGGATTTACCTCTGACAGGAGCGGGTGAAAAAATGTCAAATAATGAATTATTCCTTGTGAATGATTCCCAGCCGGGAATACCGTAGAAGTCTGACATGAGTAAACTCTGTGTTAGCTCATGTAGCATCTCTGACATGCTAGAAAATGCAAAAATAATGAGCCCTTCGGCACGGGGAAAAATTATAGAATTAAACTATGCCTCCTCATCTCAAAGTATGTATGCCATGCACTTATTTAAATAAGAGATCAACTCTTTTGGGAGTCTAATCTCCAGCACATTTACTTGAGAAAGTCATTATATTACACCTTACGTTTCACTAAAACCCATGCTGTAATTTATTTTACATGTTTTAAGGTCTACTTCTCATTGCTACTTCTAATTACTTTATTCCAACTTGACTTCATGTGTTAGGTCATTTAAATGTATTATTATTATTTTAATTTCTCAAATTTGCTTGAAAATGCACCATTTGTCCACTCTTTTTCAAACTTTTCTTGGGGGAGAACCCCCGTAGGGTGATCGGACTCGCTCGCTACGCTCGCTCGCCACAGTACAGTACGACAATTATTTTACGCCACACCACTTTCAAATGTCACCAGCTGCCACTGGGTAGATATTTCCTTCCTAGACTGTCTGGCAGTCCATAAAATGCTGACAGCCAAACAAAAGCAGTTTTCCAGTGTTTCACCATCATCTGAGTGGATTTTACTATTTTTGTATCCCAATATACACTCCACAGGCGAGCCATAAAAAGTGGATTTGGCCCTGTTTTTAATATGGTGACAATGTGCACTGTTCAAACCCGCACCTTTGCAGTCCAAGGAGCTGTTCCTTCATTTGCATGAAGTCTCCTCATGAATCTGACCTTGCTGAATAGGTTCCACTTCGACTTGTGCTTTTCTCAGTTTAACCATGAAGCCATCCACCTCATGCTCACTGTCCATCTCAACCCCATCAGACTTGCATTGCATCTCCATTCTCATCTTCCAAACATTGCCATCTTGAGTGACCATACTACTAGTGTTTACTTTAACCACTGTTATTGCTTTTCCAAACTTTGGCACACCTTTGGGGATTATACCTTCTTTCAAAATCCCCAACCAGTCCCCAACTTCAAAAGTTGCCCTCTTTACATTCCACTTTGAATCGTAAGCTTGCTTACCCTTCTGTTTTTCCTCTACATTTTTTCCAACTTCTTCCTTATCAGACTTGTCTTTATGCACACAGTGCCTCTTTTTCATACACCATGGGCACAATTTGGAGGCAGGTTCTCTTCCTTTCAACAATTTTAAAGAACTCTCTTCAGTGTTGGTGTGAGGCGTAATGCAGTTCAACCAAAGTTTTTAAAGCAACACATTCTATCACTCCCCACCATAGTCATGACCCAAGCAATGCTATCCTTCAGGACTTGGTTAAACCTTCCGTCCTAACAATTTCCTTCACATTCATACAAATCTGTCCTTTTATGATGAAGATTGAAATAACTGAGAAACCTCTCCATCTCATGGGATCTAAGCTGGACCGCATTATCTGTGTGTGGGACTTGGCCCTTTTGGCTAAAGTTCCCTAAACTTTTTGCTTTTCCCCTAGACCTCTTTTCTGACATAGTGTTGCCAACTTAGATGCTTTGGGCCTTTGCCACTGCTGATCAGTGTCAAAGTGCAAGTGCTCCCTGTATAAAGTATAATGGTAATTGGTTGTCCATGATTGGTATGTTTGCCTTACTAGTAAAGTCCCTAGTAAAGTGCACTATGTGTGCCAGGGCTGGTAATGCCAATGCTACTAGTGGGCCTGCAGCACTATTTGTGCCACCCACACAAGTAGCTTTGAAAAGGGAACTCAGGCCTGCCATTGCAGTGCCTGCGCGCAGTTTCTTAAACTGTCATGTTATTCTGACAAGTGCACCCACTTGCCAGACCTTACCCTTTCCTTTCTATGCACATCAGACACCCCTATGGTAGGTACAAGGTACCCCTGGACAGGGTGAAGTGCATGTGAAAGGTAGGACATGTACTAAGGTGTGTACCATGTCCTGACAGTGAAATAATCTCCATTTAGTTTTTCACTGTTGAAAGGCCATCTTGCCCATAGGACAGAATGGGGAGGCTGTGCAATATGTTTTCCAGCCTATCTTCCCAAAGGCTTAAGATGGAGAGGTGAAGTTTAGTATGCCTGAACTCACAATGTAATAACACATCTTTTTATGAAAGTGGTTTTTGCATTGTGTGTTTAGAAGCCACTCTTTTAGAAGTGGCTGGGTTTTTGTGCTCTAACATTTCTGTGTGTCTCTGCCTGGTTGTGGATTGACTGTCTGGATTTAAAAGTGATAGTATCTGGGGAATGTCTTGACCCAGGGGAGGAGGTGAGACAGCAACAGGCTGACCTGCATCTGGAGTGTAGGGGAAGGAGTAGCCCCTAGACGTGAAGAGGCCTGGGCTGCAGCCATAAACCAATGGCTCCGGCCCCTGCTGAGTGATTGAGGATCCAGACCCCCACTATCAAAGGAATAAAGGTGTCACTGGCAGGGAGGCACCCAGAACTGGTTTGAACAGGGGTCAGTGTCCCCTGAACACAAAGACTTCAAAGCCATTGAGGGGTATAACTATGAGAGCTGAAGCCCCTGAACTTTGGAGAATGGCTTGATCAAGATTGAACAAGACTGGAGCTACTTCGTGGTCAAGAGGAACCTTTGCCAAGGAAGAAACAACTGAAGAGACTGAAGGATAGGACTGACCCTTGCTGTGTGTTCTGGGGCTGGCCTGCAGTTTGCTGTTTTAACCAAGGAAAGGCTAAAGGGACTTTGCTGTGTGCTGTGTCCTCCTGCTTGCAAGGACTTTTCTGTGCTGTGTCCTGAAGTAACTTATCCCCAAGGGCCCGAGGTGAGCTGGCTCCCTGTTGCGGAAACTCAGGAACACAAAGGTTTCCAGGAGAGTCTCAGCGACGCTGTGTGCTTGTTGCAGCCTGAGACCCTCGTAAGAAGTGCCCTGTGATCGTGGGCACCTGGAGTCCAAGCGAGGATCAGCGACGCTGTGTGCGTGTGCTTTTGCAGCCTGAACCCTTTGTGAGGATTGTCCAGTTATCGTGTGCACCGGAATCCAAGTGAGTCTCATCAACACTGTGTGCGTGTGCTTTGTGCAGCGTGAGACTTTCGTGAGGATTGCCTTGTTATCGTGCACCCGGAGTCCAAGTGAGTCTCATCGACGCTGTGTGCGTGTGCTTTGTGCAGCGTGAGACCTTCATGAGTATTGCCTTGTTAACGTGCACCGAAGTTAAAGTGAGTCTCAGCGACGCTGTGTGCGTGTTCTTCGTGCAGCCTGAGACCTTCGTGTGGAGTGCCCGGTGATTGTGTACCCGAAGCTCAAGGGAGTCTCAGCGACACTGTGTGCGTGTGCCCTGTGGCAGCCTGAGATCTTCGTAGCAGTAGCGGCCTGGACCGGCAGCCTCGGAGAAGCTGAGCCGCCGGCCCGAGCCCGCCGTTGCCAATTCACAAAGATTGCATTGGAGGCCCAAGTCGTTGGACGAGGAGAGGAGAGTGAGTTTGCGCCCCCCAGGCAATGTGTGTCGACTCCAGGGGGCCGGCCAAACCGTCATGCCCACTTGGCAGTGCCCACCTCTCCCCCCTCCTCCCTGGTGCTGCTGCAGCATCAGTATGGGAGGCCACGCCCCTCCCTCGGCTCGCAGCCTGCAGGGCTAAAAATAAAATGACAATAAAAATCTTTTATTATCATTTTATTTTTGTCGGTTGCCTCTGCTGGCTTTCAGCAGGGGCGGCAACGCCCCTCCGCCATAACCAAGGAGCTGCCCCTGATTCGCCCACCAATCCATGTTCACCTGCCCGCTTGCTCAGCACATGCATTGAATGACTCCCCCATCCATACAACCCAGTACAAACACACACATCAACTTGCTCATCAAACAAGCACATTCACTGATAAAAAGCAAACCTATTTGAATACCAGTATTTCTTCAGATTGCATGGGGAGCGCAAATATAAATTGTGCTAGGTTTTTGTCCTCGGGGCTATTATGAAATACAAACAGAACTGCATGTGGTTCTCTGCAACACTGCAACACCGACCGCACAAGCACAAAGCTAGCATCTAGTGCCGGGTAAAACATCTGTCCTTAAGAAACAAATTGCTGGGTGAAAACACAGTTTTCAAGATTATCTTCCCCCATCTGCAGACTGATGACGGTGTCTGCAAAGGATGGGTGGGCAGTAAAGATCCATTCTCAGTGACTTCAAGGATTCTGATTAGATTGGTCCTGCTGTAGAATCCCACTTCGACTGGGTGTGATATTAGAATATTTTAGAATATCCTCTAGCATAAACATTGAGTCCTAAATATCTTTAATCTATTACAAAAATATTGCCACACTGGAGTTAATAACAAAAAGTTTACACCCAATAGGGTGATATTTCTGTAAACGGTATTTGAGAGCACTATATTTATGTCAGACCTTATTTCTGTGGACAGTATTCTGACATTGAACCCTTGAATGCTTAACATCAGCCAGCCAGACTGGGCCTCTGTAGTTAGAGCATTCTGAATGAGTGCTGGGCAGCAATTCAGAATAACAATAGGTAGATACAGTGGCGGCTCCTCCATTGGGGCATGTGGGCGTCGCCCCACTGCTTTCTCGCAGTGCGAGAAGCAGAAGCATAAAATGGTAAAACTACCATTTTATGTTTCTGCTTCTCATTGCGAGAAAGCAGAAGTGCCTGGTTGGGGGCAGGTGGGTGGGCGGTCCTGCTCGAGGGCAGGGGGGAGTGGCGTGCCCAATGTTATGGGCCCTGACTGTTTGGTCGGCCCCAGGGCCGAACAAAGCAGTCATGCACACTCTACATTTTCTCTATGTAGGCTGCATGCAGCCTACATAGAGAAAATGGCCTCCCTACAGGCGCCCGGCTGGGGCGCTGTCCGCTGCACCGCACCAATCACAACGCTGCCATTGCAGCGTTGTGATTGGCTTAGGGGAGGGGAGGGAGGCTGCCTAGGTTAAACGCGGCCAGGAGCAGCAGGAGCTGAGGCGGCGGCGCATGATCCGGAGGAAGCCAAGTTAAGTTTTTTATTTTATTTTAATTACCGTCCCCCCCACCTGCCCGCCCGTCTTGCCGGCCGCGACTGTCAGCAAGGGTGTCGAGCTCTTAGTTTAAAGAGGCGGGGTAGTTGCAGCTTTATGAGTTTGCATTCACGAGGAGGGATTATTAGTGGAGTTGGTTTCGCGTCAAGGTCTGTATTGCTGCGGCGATGCAGACAGCTGAAAGCGTGGGCTCGATCCTGCAAGGTCTTTGTATCACCGGCGCTACAGCCCGGAGGAGCCATGGAAGCAGTAGCAGTGCACAGCAGCTATCTAAGCCAGGTGCCCTCACCCACTGTCTACAGCAAGATGGCATCAGGTCAGCGTACTACAGCCTTAGCGGAGGGAGGGCCACGACTTCTTGACCTGAAACTAAAATGAATAACTTCCAGATTTGTGAAATATGTTTAGTTAAACCCAAACCGGCTTTGTGATGTCAAGTGGCTAACAAGAATAAATAAATGTGGCAACAGCAGTTCTGCTTGCAGCTGCCATAGTGTTAGGTGATTGTTCATAGACATGTAGAAATCATGTGATGGCAGCAGTTCTACCAATCGAAGGTGTGCAAAACAGTGTTGTAACAACTCTAGTATGTATGTTAGTGGCAGCACTGCCTTTAAGTTGTACATTAATAGTAAAGCATTAGTATCTTCCAAGTATATAGGACAGTAGTGCCAACATGTTTTGTACGAAGAGCATGTGGTACGAAGAGCATGTGGCAGAGCACCGCCACCTGCACTAGGTGTAAAGAAACATTGTGGTGGTAGGTGTACTACTACCATAATGTTTACATAAACAGAATAGTAGTAAGCGTGTAATAGTAGCAGTTGTACAGAAACAGTGAATTTGGGGAAATTATAGAATTTTTCAGACCAAATCTGAGATGACTTTTCCTCGGTGTAATAGTGGGATGAATGATGTTCTAAATGGGATACTCATAATTTAGAAAATTAGGATTTCATTTTCCAAAATGCATTTGAATGCACGAGTTAGTACGGGAGGGGATACTAATGGTACTGTTATTGCAGAGTAAATGTGAAACCCAAAAGCCCTAATGTGTTACATTGAGCATGATTGTAAATGTTTACAAACTGTGGTAGGTCAGTGGAACGTCTGAAAGAGTTAAAAAAAAAAAAATATTACCTACAACTTCAAAAATATGTCGCATTGCTCCAATTTTTGCATAAATTATGTTGCCTCGCTATACCAGGCCTCTGTATTGAGGCCTGGCAGCACCGATATTCGAAGTCTGTTTCTATTTGAGGTTGGGAAAGATCAGATTTAACAGGTCAGGGGTGATTTTGGGAATATGGGTTAGTTTTGTCTTGGCATCTTTGCATCTCTCTGACACGCGGTTCCATGGGTCCAGGTTGAGTCTGGCCGGAGTCTCCTGTGATTCTGGACAACTCACTTAATCTCAAAATGAATATGTCCGTCTGTAATGCAATTGGTTATCATGTAAAGCACCCTGATACCTTCTGGTCAAGATCGTGCTATATAAAACTCCAAAAACAAACAAACAAACAAAGTTCCTGTAGAAACCTGCTGCCAGCTCTCCCACATGCTGGGGTTGCCCACTACAAATGCTGCCTATTCTTGATTCCACTTAATGTCTCTCCCTTCCACCACCCAGTACTTCCTGTCTGTTTAACTCACTTGTGGGTTCTTTTGCATCCCTGCTTTATCCCCTTGTCTCTCTTTTCTTACCTTGCTTTACTTCCATCTGTCTCCCTTTTCTGACTTTATCACCCTTGCTCTGGGCTAAGCCTGTTGATGAAAAATAAGTTGCAGTCCCCACAAATAAAGCCAGCGCCCACCACCTGCAACTACTGGCACAAATTAAGCACAGCAGGCACTGATCCCATAGTATGGACTCCACATGATACCCCTGGTCTCCAAATCTTACAAATCAATATCAATATTAATCAATATTAATGAGAAATGTCTCCTTTTAAAAAAATCATCTGGTTAAACTTTGCTCTGTCACTTTGCGATGCACTGTCAGTAACTGAGGCCATAGGCGCTGAGCTGCTGCTATGAGCCCGGCTTCATCACTGAATCTCTGAAGAGAAGCGAGGAGCAGGGCCATCGTGATGAGACGACACAGGCTCTTGTCTGGGATTTACCTCTGACAGGAGCGGGTGAAAAAATGTCAAATAATGAATTATTCCTTGTGAATGATTCCCAGCCGGGAATACCGTAGAAGTCTGACATGAGTAAACTCTGTGTTAGCTCATGTAGCATCTCTGACATGCTAGAAAATGCAAAAATAATGAGCCCTTCGGCACGGGGAAAAATTATAGAATTAAACTATGCCTCCTCATCTCAAAGTATGTATGCCATGCACTTATTTAAATAAGAGATCAACTCTTTTGGGAGTCTAATCTCCAGCACATTTACTTGAGAAAGTCATTATATTACACCTTACGTTTCACTAAAACCCATGCTGTAATTTATTTTACATGTTTTAAGGTCTACTTCTCATTGCTACTTCTAATTACTTTATTCCAACTTGACTTCATGTGTTAGGTCATTTAAATGTATTATTATTATTTTAATTTCTCAAATTTGCTTGAAAATGCACCATTTGTCCACTCTTTTTTCAAACTTTTCTTGGGGGGAGAACCCCCATGAATCCCCCGTAGGGTGATCGGGCTCGCTCGCTACGCTCGCTCGCCACAGTACAGTACGACAATTATTTTACGCCACACCACTTTCAAATGTCACCAGCTGCCACTGGGTAGATATTTCCTTCCTAGACTGTCTGGCAGTCCATAAAATGCTGACAGCCAAACAAAAGCAGTTTTCCAGTGTTTCACCATCATCTGAGTGGATTTTACTATTTTTGTATCCCAATATACACTCCACAGGCGAGCCATAAAAAGTGGATTTGGCCCTGTTTTTAATATGGTGACAATGTGCACTGTTCAAACCCGCACCTTTGCAGTCCAAGGAGCTGTTCCTTCATTTGCATGAAGTCTCCTCATGAATCTGACCTTGCTGAATAGGTTCCACTTCGACTTGTGCTTTTCTCAGTTTAACCATGAAGCCATCCACCTCATGCTCACTGTCCATCTCAACCCCATCAGACTTGCATTGCATCACCATTCTCATCTTCCAAACATTGCCATCTTGAGTGACCATACTACTAGTGTTTACTTTAACCACTGTTATTGCTTTTCCAAACTTTGGCACACCTTTGGGGATTATACCTTCTTTCAAAATCCCCAACCAGTCCCCAACTTCAAAAGTTGCCCTCTTTACATTCCACTTTGAATCGTAAGCTTGCTTACCCTTCTGTTTTTCCTCTACATTTTTTCCAACTTCTTCCTTATCAGACTTGTCTTTATGCACACCGTGCCTCTTTTTCATACACCATGGGCACAATTTGGAGGCAGGTTCTCTTCCTTTCAACAATTTTAAAGAACTCTCTTCAGTGTTGGTGTGAGGCGTAATGCAGTTCAACCAAAGTTTTTAAAGCAACACATTCTATTACTCCCCACCATAGTCATGACCCAAGCAATGCTATCCTTCAGGACTTGGTTAAACCTTCCATCCTAACAATTTCCTTCACATTCATACAAATCTGTCCTTTTATGATGAAGATTGAAATAACTGAGAAACCTCTCCATCTCATGGGATCTAAGCTGGACCGCATTATCTGTGTGTGGGACTTGGCCCTTTTGGCTAAAGTTCCCTAAACTTTTTGCTTTTCCCCTAGACCTCTTTTCTGACATAGTGTTGCCAACTTAGATGCTTTGGGCCTTTGCCACTGCTAATCAGTGTCAAAGTGCAAGTGCTCCCTGTATAAAGTATAATGGTAATTGGTTGTCCATGATTGGTATGTTTGCCTTACTAGTAAAGTCCCTAGTAAAGTGCACTATGTGTGCCAGGGCTGGTAATGCCAATGCTACTAGTGGGCCTGCAGCACTATTTGTGCCACCCACACAAGTAGCTTTGAAAAGGGAACTCAGGCCTGCCATTGCAGTGCCTGCGCGCAGTTTCTTAAACTGCCATGTTATTCTGACAAGTGCACCCACTTGCCAGACCTTACCCTTTCCTTTCTATGCACATCAGACACCCCTATGGTAGGTACAAGGTACCCCCTGGACAGGGTGAAGTGCATGTGAAAGGTAGGACATGTACTAAGGTGTGAACCATGTCCTGACAGTGAAATAATCTCCATTTAGTTTTTCACTGTTGAAAGGCCATCTTGCCCATAGGACAGAATGGGGAGGCTGTGCAATATGTTTTCCAGCCTATCTTCCCAAAGGCTTAAGATGGAGAGGTGAAGTTTAGTATGCCTGAACTCACAATGTAATAACACATCTTTTTATGAAAGTGGTTTTTGCATTGTGTGTTTAGAAGCCACTCTTTTAGAAGTGGCTGGGTTTTTGTGCTCTAACATTTCTGTGTGTCTCTGCCTGGTTGTGGATTGACTGTCTGGATTTAAAAGTGATAGTATCTGGGGAATGTCTTGACCCAGGGGAGGAGGTGAGACAGCAACAGGCTGACCTGCATCTGGAGTGTAGGGGAAGGAGTAGCCCCTAGACGTGAAGAGGCCTGGGCTGCAGCCATAAACCAATGGCTCCGGCCCCTGCTGAGTGATTGAGGATCCAGACCCCCACTATCAAAGGAATAAAGGTGTCACTGGCAGGGAGGCACCCAGAACTGGTTTGAACAGGGGTCAGTGTCCCCTGAACACAAAGACTTCAAAGCCATTGAGGGGTATAACTATGAGAGCTGAAGCCCCTGAACTTTGGAGAATGGCTTGATCAAGATTGAACAAGACTGGAGCTACTTCGTGGTCAAGAGGAACCTTTGCCAAGGAAGAAACAACTGAAGAGACTGAAGGATAGGACTGACCCTTGCTGTGTGTTCTGGGGCTGGCCTGCAGTTTGCTGTTTTAACCAAGGAAAGGCTAAAGGGACTTTGCTGTGTGCTGTGTCCTCCTGCTTGCAAGGACTTTTCTGTGCTGTGTCCTGAAGTAACTTATCCCCAAGGGCCCGAGGTGAGCTGGCTCCCTGTTGCGGAAACTCAGGAACACAAAGGTTTCCAGGAGAGTCTCAGCGACGCTGTGTGCTTGTGCTTGTTGCAGCCTGAGACCCTTGTAAGAAGTGCCCTGTGATCGTGGGCACCTGGAGTCCAAGCGAGGATCAGCGACGCTGTGTGCGTGTGCTTTTTGCAGCCTGAACCCTTTGTGAGGATTGTCCAGTTATCGTGTGCACCGGAATCCAAGTGAGTCTCATCAACACTGTGTGCGTGTGCTTTGTGCAGCGTGAGACTTTCGTGAGGATTGCCTTGTTATCGTGCACCCGGAGTCCAAGTGAGTCTCATCGACGCTGTGTGCGTGTGCTTTGTGCAGCGTGAGACCTTCATGAGTATTGCCTTGTTAACGTGCACCGAAGTTAAAGTGAGTCTCAGTGACGCTGTGTGCGTGTTCTTCGTGCAGCCTGAGACCTTCGTGTGGAGTGCCCGGTGATTGTGTACCCGAAGCTCAAGGGAGTCTCAGCGACACTGTGTGCGTGTGCCCTGTGGCAGCCTGAGATCTTCGTAGCAGTAGCGGCCTGGACCGGCAGCCTCGGAGAAGCTGAGCCGCCGGCCCGAGCCCGCCGTTGCCAATTCACAAAGATTGCATTGGAGGCCCAAGTCGTTGGACGAGGAGAGGAGAGTGAGTTTGCGCCCCCCAGGCAATGTGTGTCGACTCCTGGGGCGGGGTGCGGGCTCGGAGGGAGACGCTCTTGGCCTCTCTCTCAGTCCAGCAGCGCGAGCCTCTGCTTCGGCTCGTATCGTGTCCCGTATTGCCAAGGGAGTGGCAGTACTGGGGCCGGAGTGTGGAGCTGCACTCTTTGTTACACCATACCCGTGTTGGGGGCGACTGTTGACAGAGGCTTACTGCGAGTCAGAAGGAGTGGCGGAGAGACCGCCTAAGGCACCGTGATCGGTGCCGGAGCGTATTACGCATTATCTTATTTCTGCATAACGAACTACCTGATTGTCGTATTACACATTGCATCATTTCTGCATAACGAACTACCTGATTGTCGTATGACGCATTGCATTGTTTCTGCATAACAAACTACCTGATTAGCGTATTACGCATTGCATTATTCCTGCATAACGAACTACCTGATTAGTGTATTACGCATTGCCTTATTTCTGCATAATGACGTACCTGGTGGTTGTATTACGCATTGCATTATTTTTACATTGCAAAGTGCCTGATTGTTGCATTACGCATTGCATTATTCTTACATTGCAAAGTGCCTGATTGTTGCGTTACGCATTGCATTATTTTTACATTGCACAAGTGCCTGATTCTAGCATTACGAACTGCATAACATGGTATTAGGATTACAGTGGCATGTTTAGAAGTGCTCATTAATATCGTCAGAACTTACAAGGGCTGGCTGGCCTAACAACCAGCCAGGAGAAATATTACACATACTCATATGTTGGATTTATATTGTGTGGTCTTATCGTATATCTTTTTATATAAAATTTATACTCGTTTTTAGGTCTCGGCCTGCACCAGCGCTTGCGCTGGTCTGGCCGAGAGTTTTAGTAAGCGAGTTTTGGAAGTGCAAACCCACTGGCTTTCGGCTGGCGACCAGCTTGCGTTCACAATAGCGTGCACGCGCGCAGCTGCCATCTGGGTTTCCTATCTCTTCCTCATTTCCTCGTCATGGCTCATTAACTCTCTGGACTCTGATGTTTCAATCGCAGCAGCAGCTCACATTACCAACTGACGGCCCTGGACTACAGTCACATGAAAAACAACAGCGATTAGCATTGAAATGCAAGCTTTTTTTGTCTAGTTAGAAATATTGCTTCGGTGGGTTGATTTCACCTTATATCGCTATTTGTTTTATATTGGGAGTCACAGCCTAATTACCAGTATTTTTGTCTCACTGTGTTTTTTTTTAAATATTTATTCGCGCAAAGCACAAAGCTATATTTAAGGTTACTTTTTCCGCGTCACTTCTTCACTCTATTTAAACTCCACACCCCCACTCTTATTGTCTCTCTCCTTCTCTCTCTCTCCCTCTCTAATTCTCTCTCTACTTAATTAACTCTCCCTCTCTATCTTTTTTAGCCTTTCATTCTCTCTCACCCCTTTATCTGTTTCTCTTTCAAACTCCTTAATTCACTCTCTCTCCCCTTCTTTCTCTCTCTCTCTATCCCGCTCCACTCTTTATTCTATGTACACCCTTTCTCTCTCTTTCTCTCTCACCACCCTCTCTAATTGGGCATTATATCTTCACTCTATCTCTCACTCGGCAACACCACAGCATCACTCAGCATCACCACAGCATCACTCAGCGCAACCACAGCATCAATCAGAGCCAGCACAGCATCAATCAGAGCCAGCACAGCATCACTCAGCACCAACACAACATCTCTCAACGCCATCACAGCATCACTCAACGCCATCACAGCATCACTCAACGCCATCACAGCATCACTCAGTGCAACCACAGCATCACTCAGTGCAACCACAGCATTACTCAGCACAACCACAGCATCACTCCGCGCCACCACAGCATCATTCAGCACCACCATAGCTTCACTCAGCGACACCACATCATCACTCAGGGCCAACACTGCATCACTCAGCACCACCACAGGATCACTCAGCACCACCACAGCATCGCTCAGCGTCGCCACAGCATCGCTCAGCGCCGCAACAGCATCGCTCAGTGCCGCCACAGCATCGCTCAGTGCCGCCACAGCATCGCTTAGCGTCGCCACAGCATCGCTCAGCGCCGCCACAGCATCGCTCAGCACCGCCACCACATCATCGCTCACCGCTACCACAGCATCGCTCAGCGTCACCACAGCATCCCTCAGCGCCACCACAGCATCACTCAGCGCTGCCACAGCATCACTCAGCGCCGCCACAGCATCACTCAGTGCCACAGCATCGCTCAGCGCCGCCACAGCATCGCTCAGCGCCGCCACAGCATCGCTCAGGGCTGCCACAGCATCGCTCAGGGCCGCCACAGCATCGCTCAGGGCCACCACAGCATCATTCAGCACCACCACAGCATCATTCAGGGCCACCACAGCATCACTCAGGGCCACCACAGCATCACTCAGGGCCACCACAGCATCACTCAGGGCCACCACAGCATCACTCAGGGCCACCACAGCATCACTCAGCACCACCACAGCATCACTCAGCGCCAAGACAATATCACTCAGCACCACCACAGCATCACTCAGCACCAAGACAATATCACTCAAGACCACCACAGCATCACTCAGCACCACAGCAGTATCACTCAGCAAGACCTGAGTATCATTCAGCATCACCTCAGCATCGTCTCCGCAACAGTCACCACCACCACCACTACCACCTCAGCATCACTCAGCACCACCTCAGCCTGCTCTCGGAATCTGGCATCTGTTGATTCTCCCCTAGCGTCTGGCCGCTGCTAGTGTTATAATACAGGTACTAGTTCCCAACCTTCACCCTCCGATGGTTTATGCCCCCTCAAAAAAAAAAAGCTTTAACAAACAACCATTGCAATAGGCAGAAACAAGTTGCCAGCATTGCAAGAACAAAAGAAAACTGAGGAAATTTTTATTGTAAATACTTTTTTTAATATGGTCGTTCAGTTTTACATAATGCCTTCTTGGTCATATATAAAGTAACAAAAATGCTTCTGACACTTTTTATTATAACTTTTCAGCATGTTGCACAGCAGCCACACTTCTCTACAGCACAGCTTGAAGACATTGGCAAAGTCAATAGCTCTGGCTAAACACTTATAAGGCGATACCAAAGGGGATGATGGACGGAGCGCTTGAGCTAATCAAACACTCACCCCCAGTCAACTGATGTGGGTTTAATCCATCATCATTCTTTAGCTCACTCCACCACCCAAGTTCAGACATGGCCATATGCAAATCAGTCTGACCCTGTGCCTCATGGGAACAGTCCAGCCCGAACTGCCAAGCCATGTCTTCCCTGGACCGGAAACAAGCATCCTGGGACCGGTTTCTGGCTATTCAGCCGTCATCAGCCAGGCTAGCTTGAATCCAGTGGCAAAGTGAGCAAGGGACCCACGTCTGGGCATACCCTGCCAACTTAGGGCGAACAAAGCGATACCAAAGGGGATGATGGACGGAGCGCTTGAGCTAATCAAACACTCACCCCCAGTCAACTGATCTGGGTTTAATCCTTCATCATTCTTTAGCTCACTCCACCACCCAAGTTCAGACATGGCCATATGCAAATCAGTCTGACCCTGTGCCTCATGGGAACAGTCCAGCCCGAACTGCCAAGCCATGTCTTCCCTGGACCGGAAACAAGCATCCTGGGACCGGTTTCTGGCTATTCAGCTGTCATCAGCCAGGCTAGCTTGAATCCAGTGGCAAAGTGAGCAAGGGACCCACGTCTGGGCATACCCTGCCAACTTAGGCGAACAAAGCGATACCAAAGGGGATGATGGACGGAGCGCTTGAGCTAATCAAACACTCACCCCCAGTCAACTGATCTGGGTTTAATCCATCATCATTCTTTAGCTCACTCCACCACCCAAGTTCAGACATGGCCGAACTGCCAATCCATGTCTTCCCTGGACCGGAAACAAGCATCCTGGGACCGGTTTCCGTCCATCATCCCCTTTGGTATCGCTTTGTTCGCCCTAAGTTGGCAGGGTATGCCCAGACGTGGGTCCCTTGCTCACTTTGCCACTGGATTCAAGCTAGCCTGGCTGATGACGGCTGAATAGCCAGAAACCGATCCCAGGATGCTTGTTTCCGGTCCAGGGAAGACATGGCTTGGCAGTTCGGGCTGGACTGTTCCCATGAGGCACAGGGTCAGACTGATTTGCATATGGCCATGTCTGAACTGGGGTGGTGGAGTGAGCTAAAGAATGATGATGGATTAAACCCAGATCAGTTGACTGGGGGTGAGTGTTTGATTAGCTCAAGCGCTCCGTCCATCATCCCCTTTGGTATCGCTAAACACTTATAAGGCCCCAAAGGCGAGACCTATTGGCTATGCCAATGCTTGTTATAAAAGTTGTGTGGAGTCTATTTGTGGTGCCATCATTGGGTTGCTGTGAGCGTGGTTGCAAATACTTTACACATTTGCCTTGAAGATAAGCCTGGCTGTTCGTGCCAAGCTACCAAGGGGGTGAGCGGGGGCTATCTCAGAAGGTGACCTTCCTTTCCCTGACGTGGAAACGCGGGTCCCTATTTGGCCTAAGGTACCTACCTCAGCCAACCAGGGATCCCGGATCTAACACTGTGATTCACATCACAGGGCATCCTCCCCTGGAAAACAACTTCGTAAAAGTTTCTATCCCAGCATTGGTCATCATGCGAGTTGCAAATTTTATATTTGCCCACTTTGATTGATAGTCCATGAAAACTACAGCAAAATAAGCTTCCTGAGGCAAGAAATAAAATTGTGCAGAAATATCAAATGCTACTTTCTTTCACGGAAACTCTGTATATGCAATGGGAATTAGGGGAACAGGCACAACCTTTACCATTTTTTCACTATTAGCACATACTTCACAACCCCTTACAACCCTGTCTCCCATTCTATCTAAACCTGGCCACCAAAAGCAAGTTCCGAGTCTCTTCATGGATGACATGTCCAGATGTCCTTCATACATTAATTTTAGAATCCATTCTTGCATTAGAACTGGTGGCATCCATTTCTAACTCCCTGTCAATTTGTAACTCACTAGATAACTTCCAATATGGTAATATTTCAGAGAGTAAATCTTTGTGCCTAGGCTAACCTTCTACTCAAAACAGAAATATGGTATACTGTGGGAACAAATGGTCTAACACAAATTTAACGCAGTGAATACTCAAATTAGTCACTGGTATATATATATATTCAATAAAAATGAGCGTAATTCACTCCCCTTTGGTGTGGCTCTCTTACTGCAGGCAACTCTTGTTGGATATATATATAATATATATATATATGAACTCCACATCCGTTTCTCCGCACCAAGAACCGGACACCGACATGGGGAGATTTCAGGAAATCAAGCGTTTATTCCATAATTACGCTGTGACGTGTTTCGGCATTCACTGCCTTGATCACACATATATATATATTTATATTTATTTATCACCAATCATGGTTTATTCATTAAATTAGGAACAAGCTCAATAACTCGTATTCTCCTTATTCATACCTGGGACCAACATACAAATTAACACATTATCATACCTATACATAAGGACACGTTAATTCCAAAAAACATAAATGAAAGGCACTCAATCATCTTCTTGGAAGCTTCTAGACAAACAAATACAAACATAGCAATTTTGAAAATTTCACTTCAATCATCCAGTTGCTTTTAAACGTGTGTGGCTGTCTCCAGAAATGAACACAATGTCCACATTAGGAGGTAGTCTTTAGGGAAAATCACACATTGAGGAAAGACTTGTCCCCTATTCCTTTAGTGCGTGTCACAATGATGTTTTAATGTGTTTCAATTTCAAGGGCTCCTCCAGCAGAAAGTGTTGACACTTTTCGGTTCTTTCATCTGTGCGCCTCTTCAGGACAATGGAAGGGTAGAAGTACTATAGCTGTGTCACCATCACAGCATTCAGCAGTGAAATAAATCTCCCCAGAACTTGGAGTGAGATCAATTAATTATGAAGAGGCATGGCGTCGGTAAGCCAGTGGCGGCTCCTCTGCTATTGCGGACGAGCGTCGCCCCACTGCTTTTAAGCAGTGCGAAGAAGAAACATAAAATGATAATAACTTTAAGTTATTATCATTTTATGGTTCGTGCTGCTTTGCGGGCGGGTGGGTGGTCGGGGCTGCTCTGCTTTCGGAACAAGGCAGGGGAGGAGTGGTTTGCCCACTCCTAATTGCGCAGGATTGTTTGGTCGGCCCTCTGGGGCCGCCCAAAGCAGTCATGCGCTCTTTCACCGTTCTCCATGCAGGCTGCATTACAGCCTGCATGGAGAACATGCCCAGGCCCCCATTCCCTGCTTGAGCGTCGAACCAGGACGCTCAAAATCAATCACAACGCTGCATTGCAGCGCTGTGAATGGTCAGTGGGGCCTGGCTGTGCTTCCGTCCGAGACGGAGGAGAGCAGGAGTGGAGACGCGGGACCCGGCGGGAAGGTAAGATATGTTTTTTTTTTTTTTTATTATGTGCAACTTCGCGCGAGGCCCCTCCCGCGCATGCCACGCCACCTTCGAGCCATGGCAGCTGCCACTGCGGTAGGGGTCTGTGCTGGCGGCGTACTGGGACCATTACTTGACGGCCACCTCAGTAAATATTGACCGGCTGGCAGCATTCCTCATCCCACTCTGAATAGTTTCAGGAGTTTCCCGCTGATGACAAGCGATTGTTGCCTTCGTGCCTTGGACCCTATTTAGTAGGCCGCCAGCACGGACGCTTACTGACACCGTACCTCTTGATAATTCGTTGCTCTCACTCCAAGTTTCTGGGCAGATTTATTCCACTGCTTAATGCAGTATGTCCAGGTTTGATGTGTTTGCAATAATTGTATTTTGTAGCCCGCTTGCCAAGTAGTGGCTGGTTGTTTGGATAAACTTGAAACAAATTTCAAATATGTTTCTGCAAAGCATGTTTTCATTTTTGTACGAGTAATATAAACTACTTCGCTGCAAAAACTCCGATTTATTTTACTTAACTCGGGGAAATGCCTTATAATGTAAATGTAATTTGCCTTCTGTGGAATTTTTACTCTGGCCAAAACATATCTTTTGGCATGTGCCAGCGACCCATGAGGAAAGAGAAGTACTTCTTGGATCTGCTTTGCTTTCTCCGTAGCTGACTTTTTTTTAGAACTTGTCAAAGCCAGTAGCTTTTGTTCATAGTCCAAGAACATCAATAACATTCTATTTGAAATGTTGATACTATTTCTCGTTTTTTCTGAAAGGGAAATCAGTCGGTTTCACAATTTTTTCAGTAACAATTCTTATATACATTTAATTCAAACCTGCACACAGTATGCAGAGCATAAATATAAGAAAATTTGCTAATCCCACAACTATCAGAAAAAGCTTTAAAGGAATTAACACCTATAGGGATGTTATTTGACTTTTGAAATGGAATACCAAGTATAGAAGTCATCAAGAGATGATGAAAATTTATGTTAAAGACACCAATTAAAAAACCTAACAGACTGAACATTACACCACTGAGTAGCAACAAACAAATCACACACAATCAAAAGTTCATCTACTGCACGTGTTAGGTAGACATACAATTCAGAGGACTGAATAAGAGATTTATAGTAAAGCGAATGCAAATAGGCACAGGCGTCGATATCTATAATGCAAAACTATACTATATAATATTTTGAATTCCGTTGTGTATAAGTAAGGAAATGCATCTATTACTGATGAAGTCGGGGACTTGGTTTCTGGTTCCAATCAAACACGCACCACCTGGGTTGATACACATCCTTACATCCCCACACATTCTTTATACACTGAGTCTAAGAACTACCTTCAACTTTAGAAAGCAGCATAGGCCACAGTAAGGAGTCTTCTTGGCACTATACACTCAGCTAATAAACAACACAGGGCTTTTGGTGGAAATTGCTAATATATGAGAGTCTGCATTTTCTTTACTCTTCTAGCACTGTTAGATTCAGCTGCAAGCTGGTATCCTCCTGGCTTAACAACCAGATGTTCTGCTTATGAAGGAGGAGAGAGGTTCTGGAGGCAGGACCCAGGACTGTCTATCAGAGGCACATGCCTGGACAAGGATGCAGCATGCGACCCTCCTGTAGACTAAAAGCAGATGCAGTGATGAGGGGATTACCCATATTCTCCACCCTCACTCTAGGCTTGTCGGTCTTTCTAGGATCTGCAACTTGTAGGATGTCTGCTATGAAATGTTTTGGTACCTGTTTCGACCGTGAATATTCAATGATACAGCAGAGTGTGCAAGGTGTCAAAAGCAGGAATTTTCATTCAAAAAAATATTTCATTGGTAAGCCTCATGTATAAAACAAATTTGCAGTTGTAAAACCTGGAAAAACACCGACTTTGTGACTACAAAAGAGTGTGTGAATTGGAAAAGTCATTGCAACTCCCAAAAAGGTTTTGCATCCCTTTCTGAATTGAAAACAATGTGAGCGGTATGCAAGGGGCATCCACCTCCTATTTTCTTTTTTTTTTTAGAAATCTTTTAGCTAGCATTTGCAACATACAACATACATGGATCCGGCCAGTCAACAAGGCCCCCCCCACCCACCCTTCCCTGCCCAAAACAAACTTTTCCAAACAAGCAGCATAAAATTGCAAATAATATGGTCAGTTTTGAGTATCGCTACTCCGTCAATGACATGGGCCTTCATTCCTCCAGGGATTCCAGACTCTCTCAAATTTGCTGGGGCAGCCAGGGCTTTGTATACCAGCTCTTTCCCCCTTATTCACCAGTCAAGGTTCGATGGCCTTTGCCGCACAGTCGATGTATAGGCGCTATCCCATCGTTGGACTGTGTCCCGTCAGGCACTCACCAGAGCTGTGTTGCAGAGGAGCATTGCGTAGTGTTCCATTGTTTGCTCGCCCCATATACCCAACGTGATCAGCTGTGGCGTGAGGGGAAACTACACCTCTAACACTTCTGATATCCTCTCTTCAACTCTCTTCCAGTACTTTCTCACTGGTGGGCACTCCCATATAGTATGTAGCAAGGTGCCTCTACCGCCACAGCCCGTCAGGCACAGGTCTGTCTCGCAACGCCCCATTTTGTATATTGTCACCCTCGTGTAATATACCCTGTGGACCTATTTTAACTGTACCAGGCTGAAGCCCGCTTGCATTACCACCATGCGGGGGTAGCATCAGGCCTCGCCCCATGTGTCATCCTCCAATCTGCCTAGGTTCTGTTCCCACCTATGTCTGAGTGAGACTATGAGCTAGGAGCATTGTATAGACTAATGAAATGGCCTGGTTGTGCAAAGGATAACCATTACTCTTTATTCAAGGAGGGATTCCTCCCGCAGGTCCTCCAGTGGGGGGAGGGGGTGCTTTTTAAGGATTTGTTGCATCTGTATGTATCCCAGATACTGACTGCTCATCAGATCATATTCGGTCTGCAGTAACCTCCTATATTCAAGTTGCAATGGGATATGCTAATGGTTTGTGATCGCTATACCAGTTTCTAGTAATCGAACAATTAACTGCCCCTAAGCTAGGGTGGGAAATGCTTTGCCTAGAGGAAGCTTCCCCTGTGGAATAGCTTCCCCTTTGGAAGTTATGTTAAGTGGCCTTAGATGAAGCAGACAGTGGTTCAGGGCATGCTCTTCCCAAAGTCTTCCCATCATGTTAACATTTTAACACAGCAGCAACCCTTTAGCAGCTGAGGTTTCCGCTTTCCGCTTAGTGCTGAGCCTTTTTTTTCCACAAAAGGTATCCACGCCAAATTTGCATCCCAATGTGTGTGAGATTCTAAAGATACCAAGGCTTTATGAATTCCACTAGAAAGAACCAAGAAAGTAGCCCAAATATAGCAACATTTTAGGGTGTTTTTGAAAAAATGGGGAAAAAGTTCTGTGCAAGCATATGTTTTTTTAATTTTATTAAAATGACACCAATAAAAGGTTTGCTTTCAGGAACAAGCAGAGTTGTAAAAATAATCCATTTTTTTACAACAGTCTTCACATTTTTCTTAGTGGTAGTCAATTTATTCAATGGTAGGTGGTTTCAACCTACTTGCAGTATGTGATAGAAACAGGTGTGAACCAGGGTAGCTATTCATTTTGCTAAAAGGATCATGTAGGTTTCCAGAGAGGTGTTTGCAATAAGCGCTGGGAGGCCCGGTTGGGTAGCTAGCTACGCGCTATATAAAAACTTGGATTGAATTTAATTCTGAAAACTAGAAAACAAATCCATATTCTGCAAGCATTCACATGTGTAGATTGCTCATTGTTTGCTCAAAGAAACTAAGGGGAATATTCACAAGAACGTGCGCTAAACATCCCCAAAAAATGTTAACGCAACTTCACACATCGCAGTCTATTGCGGGAAAATAACCCCGTGTTAACGTGGAATTCACAACACGGCGGTACCATGCGATAGCCTCCCGAAACCGCGGCCAAAGTCCGCGATACAACCACCGCGACGGCGATAAAAACACAAACCCCAACGCGTAAAAAGACGCGATGGGCCCAAACGCGATAAGAAAACAGTGATAACCAGCGAGAGGCCAGCAATACCCACGCGTAATGCAGGAGAAAGCACAAGAGCAGCATACGGAAAATGCCACTAAAAAGGAAATCAACTGTGGAGTACCACGGATGCACCCTGACCGACTGCAGAGGACAACATGAACCCCACAATCCCCACGGAGGAACACCCAGGAATCCAGGGCCCATGGAAGGGCAATGAGAAGAGGAAGAGGAAGACGGGGTACAGTCTGCAGGAAAACACGATTATCGCCACGAATGAGATAGAACACCACCACCAACTGTACGTCACCTCCGTGTCATTGGCAACAAAGAGGCAAAGACGGCACACCATCTCGGACCATGTGAATGCCGTCGCTGCGCCGAGGAGGACAATGGAAGAGGACAAGAGGCGCTGGACTGATGTGAATGGCAAAACCAAGCAGAAACTCGCTGCCAACACGAAAGCAGCAACGCACTTCAGAGGAGGGGGGCCAGCAGAACACCAGGAGCTGAATGACATGGAGAAGATGGTGGCCACAGTCACCAGTCGGGAGACGGTGACAGGAGTTGGGGATCCGGCTACTGCCCAACATGACCCGACACTACATCAAAAGGGTGAGTACCGACCATTGAGTGGGGGGACGGGGGGAGATGGGCACAATGGCACACATGCACAATTAAGCACAGCACACTGCACACCCACAATGACTCAGGATCATGTCCCTGATCCCACGGGAACACTTCAGCACACATACAAACACCAAGTAGTCCCACGTACACCATGTGCCGAAAGGGGCACCCACCCAACACATCAACAATCACACAACCAACACATGCACACGTGCGAAACACAGCAAACATGCATATACGTCAGCCACACTGACAATGCAAGAGACACCACATGACGAGTAGCATGGCTGCAGTCCAATCATCATGACAATGTACACAGCACGACACTGAGGTGGCTGAGTGCGGACCACAACCGAAAAGGAGCAGGTCACACTCGGACACAACCACCTGCACAAACAACCCCTGACGTCAACAACACATCTGCGGAGAAACCATGCCCAAGAGTCACAACTCGACAAAGAGCACAAGTTACCCAAGTCTGCCACATCTCAGCACTGTGGAAGCACAGAACTGAAAGGCACACCGCATGAAAGGGATAAGTGGCAGCCAAATCAGACCCGCAGGAGCGACTCACCCACCGTGCAGCATACGCACATAAGAATAAGTGCACCTCTACATTGACAACATCCTGGTACAAACAGCAACACCTCCACAACAGAACACAGGACCCAACTGGTGCCGCATATGTGCACAACATGGCCAATCACATCTGGCACAGCAGGAAACTGTGACATGACAATGTACAAGTACAACCTGTAACCTGCAAATAATTTTTATTCAGACATGCTGTGCTTGTGGACATTTTGTACTGTCCCATGATTGCCAGGGACGGCCACAATGTGACGTGCTCATAAGAAGAAATTGGCAATGAGGGTGTTCCTACGGGCCATTCCTGCCGCAGCTGCAGTGGGATGTGGGCCACCTGCCCCATCGCCCTCATCATCGTCCGGTGCTTCTGGAACTTGGATCCATGGGGCATTGGTGCGTACACAGATGTTGTGCAACACACAACATGCAACGATCATCTTGCACACGATGTCTGGGCTGTACAGGAGCTTTCCACCTGTGCCGTCCAGGCACCTAAAACGTGACTTCAACACGCCAAATGTGCGTTCCACGATGCCTCTGGTGCGTATCTGGGCCGCATTGTACTGCCTCTGGGCGGGTGTGTTCGTGTCTCGGAGGGGTGTCATCATCCAAGGGCAGAGTGCATATCCTTGATCTCCTGTGACAGTGCAGAGAGAAAAGAGTCAATACTTGGTTCAGCATGATGTGTTGGCAGGCCCACTAGTCCAGTGACGCCTGTGCTGGCTGTGTGTGGGGAGAGTGTAAGCCAGCCCTCAGGGAGTAGCTGGTGCTGGCAACAACTTCAACAGTCATCAGGCACTCAGGAATGCAATGTTTGAACAGCAAGGGAGCATGACTTGAGTTGCACAGAGTTAGTGGCTCCGGATGCACAGCGGCCGACACGGGCCTACAGCCACAGGACGCTGACTTGCGGGAGACTGGGGAAGGGTCATGAGGGCAGAGCAGGGACTCGTATGTATCAAAGGTGGTTTTCGCGGAGTGTCTCGGGGAGAGTGGGAGGTGTACCCCCAGGGCATGATGCAGAGGGCACATACCAGCTGTGCCCGGCAACATGGCGGATATGAATGCCACAGACTCATGCCAAACACCAAGTCCGTACCTGCCAGTTGCTGATGACAACCCCCAGGCCACAGGATCAGACACCAACAATGTTCGGCCGGAGGCTGACGGTCACTCACGGCGCACAGGGTTAGTGGCACCAGGTCAGTCCTTGCTACTAGTTGACCTCCTCCGTAATGGTGATCCGTGTTTCCACCGGACTGAAACGCATCTTTCTCTCACTCCTCACACTGCGTTCACTGGCATGGACTCTGCCATTGGTTAATGAAGACTCAGTTCTAGATGTGGGACATACTGGACTGCAGTGTAGGCCGGCTGCAGCGGTGGAGTATGTCAACGAATGAGGACTCCTGGGAACCTGTGTCACGGAGGACAGCGATGGTCTGAGGAGGCTGCCAAGGTCTCGGGCATGGGTCTTGGAGCTAGCACCAGCACGTGGTGGGCCCTCTTTGACACACGACGGTGTCGGCAGGTGAGCAATGCGGCCTTGGAGCGCTGGGGCAGGCAGGCCTGGTCTGGGTATCAGCGGCCTGGGGTGCAGCAGGCGCACAGGCTCGCAGGCCCCGCTGCTCACGGCGTCGGCCTCGTGGCGGGCTGAGAGGCGCCGCCCTGGCAGTGTTGTTGGCCATTCCGGGAGAGCACCACGCTCTGCACCACGGGGTTTTTGTCCACACCCCTGCGCAGGCCTGGCGTAAGCCGGGCCAACCCACTACGCTCACGCACACAGGGGGGGATGCAGCGAGCAACATTTCCGCAATCTGACCCACAGCCTGGGGTGACATGGTGACGTCCACTGTTCACTACTCTCCAGACACAAGCAGTTAATGTCTGCATGGACATATCTGTGATTTGCATACCCAGGTCTGTCCAGCACATTCACGCCACACTTGTCGTTGTGTACATTCCCATTCATGGGTCACTTGCATCCTTCGCACATGCCTGCTTTCCGCCTCTCCACACGTTCAGCTGTTGTGTGGCTGTGGTACCATGATATAGCTGGATTGTGTACATGGGAAGCCCAGGATCCCAATGGAGTTGTGTTGTCGTGTCTGGTAGGTGGGCATGTTGATTGACATGTTGTATGTGGTTTGGTCACGTGTGCATTCACACAGTTATGCGTTGTGTGATGGTGGCTTTGAGGTGTGTGGTGTGTTGATTTGGTACTTACCAACGAGCAGTCCAGTTCCATAGATGCCATCCTGGAAGCGCTGGTTGATGATGGACTGTCGTAAGATGTAGGAATCATGCACACTGCCTGGGTAGTTTGCGACGACATTGGTGAACATTCCCCGGTGGTCCACTATTGCCTGCACATTGTTGGAATGCGTGTGCTTTCTGTTGCGGTAGATGTGTGCAGTGTCCACAGGGGGCACAAGTGGGACATGTGTGCAGTCAATGGCCCCCAACACATGTGGGAATCTTGCAATGGCATAGAAGCCTTGCTTGGTCTCCAGCTGTTCCTGCGCAGTGTGGGGGAAGTGAAGGTACTGGGGTATGAAGCAGATGATGGCATCCAGGACAGGTGTGAGGAACTTTGCTAGGGCCGGCTGTGAGACTCCTCCGACTCTGGCAGTTGTTGGTTGGAAGGTACCAGAGGCCAACAGGTGCAGCACAGCCAGGAGCTTTATCTGCGGAGGGATGTTGGTGGTCCGCTGTGTTGGGACCGTCAGCCTGTGGCCAATGTGGGTCATGATGCGGAGGATGGTTGTCCTTTTGAGCCTGTAGTGGGCAATGACTTCCTCGGGCGTTAGGTCTGTGAGACTGGTGCATTTTCGGTAGGTCCACTGTCTTACTCTGCGCTGCCTCTGTGGTGGTCCGGGGGGGGGCTGCGGGTCCGGGTCCTGGGGGTGGTGGCGGTCCTGGGGGTGGGGGCGGAGGGGTTGTGGCCCTGTTGGGGCTCCGAGCTGCATGATGAGTAGCTCCATGGCGTTGGTTGTTCTTCGGGTGTGGCTGTGTGTGGGGCTCTGTTGCCTACTGCAGGTAGTCGTCCTGCTTTACACCGGCAAGAGGCAGGTGTTAAATACTGCTGCTACCGCGGCTTATCGCGTGGTTTTGACTCGCATCGCCGGTCTGGCAGTTCGTTGTGAAAGTGGTGTAGTGGTGTTTTCGTGTGTTTTTGCACGGGAACGCCTACTCTGCATCTCATTAGGGTTAGTTGGTGGTGTCACCCATGGAGATAAATTTTGGGGCAGTTATCGCGGGAATACTGGCGATGTCTGCAGTTTGCACCCGCTTGTGAATGGGGCGTTAAATCTATCTCCACTTTTGATGCGTTAAGGTGGCGATAACTCGGCGATAAGTCCTTGTGAATATGCCCCTAAGTGTTGAAATGGAAAATTATTTAAAAAAATTTGAAAGAGCTGACAACGTTTTCATCTGCAATTTTTTCCCCTGATGGCGGATTTACAAAAGAAATGTACAATCCAAGTCTTTTCTGGTTATACCTATGTATAGTACCTGCTGGTTGTCTAAAAACATGTGATACCCAGAGCCAACAGATGAGCTGCAACACACAATGATTGTTCATTGTGTCCCGACTATGCTTCAACTCATATGGTAAAATCTAATGAATGAAAAATGTGTGTGAGGAAAGCCTTTGTATTTTTGAAATGTTCCTAAGAGGCTGAGGTTAGAACAGTGGTTATTTGAACTCTGAATGTAGGGTTACCCATATCAACGTGTGAGTCAGAGTCCATTTTGAAAAATGTGTTCTTTCTTATACAGTGTCTTACATTTGAAAGCTAAAGATGGAGAGAAACCCACTTGATAATATCAAATCTTCTATACTGTGCTCCCACACTTCTCCCTATAAGAGCAATGTCCTAATTGTGTGGGTGAGCCCAAAATTCAACATAGAGACATCAAAATGTTTGACTTGTGACCTCTGGGGGAGTACTTGCTTATGCCCATGGGGGCGGTACCCACCTAGATTCCCTGTTGTGTAGTGGTCATATCCATGCTTGGGGGTCGTGGTCCCACTGAAGTTCCAAAGAGGCATCCTCAACATAGAGCCCTTTTTCAGTGGCACTCCTTCCATGCTGATCAGTGCTCAGGGTGCAGAGTTTTCATTCCAGCCACCCTCCCCCTTCCAGAGCACCGATGAAATTGAAAGCGGACCACGTAAAACGGCACCATCTTCTTTCACTATTGTCACCATGCTGTCAGTACACTGTGCACTCTATGTTGTGGTTGTGCATTGCCAAATGAGAGGCAGTTACAAACCAATTGATGTGCAATTGAACATATATGTTTATTTGTTTGTGAATTGCCCTTTGGACATCAGGCCCTTAATTATTTGTCAGCTTTCATAGAATGTCCCTCATTAGAGCCTTCTTTCGATTCAGAGAGGACCAAGCCAAATCCATCTATGATAGAATGTTGGTCAGCCTTATTGGGAGATCTCGAAAGGCAAGAACACTATGGAAAGATTTATTTTCAATCTGTAAAAGCTACCACATAATCCTTGAATTTAAAAGACTGTAGAAGTTCCTAAAAGATAAAATGATTGCAATCAAGGTGCAATGCGTAACTGACAAATGAAGAGAGAGGTGAGGAACGTTATTGAGTACACCCTCTCAAGATACCAGTAAGAAAAGGCCCTGCAGTCTTTTATTGCCCATCCTCTCATCATGCCAAGTTGAAAGTGAAACCAGGTGGTGCATTTGGTTGGTATTTGGAATGATCTCGCCATATATGTGAGGAAAGATCATGGTAATGCATATTGAAAAAGAGCACAAAGACAAATTTCTTTTGAGGGGCGTATAGGTAACTATTTATATGTTTTGCCTCCATTGCTGTTCCTTCCCTCCAAATCACACAACCACACCTGTATCTAATTGTGCATGTGGTACTAAGCAAGCAATAGTCTTCTTTTGCATAATGTAATATCACATGAAATGGTCCATTGGAACTTCACTCCTAGGGAGTTGCACACTTCAGACAATGTTAAGATGCAATCTTACACGTGAAGTCGAAGTTTTCAATCAATCAATCAATCAATCAACGATTTGTAGTGTGCTGCTTATCACTGGTGAGGGTATGCAGGTGCCGGAGAGGGGGGGAGGCTGCTGCTGGGAGTTGTCAGTCGATTATTCAGGTTTTTAGGCCATCTTTGAACTTCTGTAGGGTGGATGCAGTCCGGTGGTGGAGTGGGAGGTCATTCCAGGTCTTGGCGACCAGGTAGGAGAAGGTGTGGCTGCCGCTTTTGGGGAAGCAGAGTGTGTGGGCGAGGGAGAGGGAAGCGGAGTGTAGTTGTCTGCCAGGTTGATGGAAGCTCAGTCTGTGGTAAAGGTAGGCTGGTCCTTTGCTGTGCTGGGCCTTGTAGGCATGGGTCAGCAGTTTGAACTGGCACCTTTTTTGGATGGGGAGCCAGTAGAGTGCTCTGAGGTGGTGATGTGGGCTCTTCTCTGGAGGTCGAGGATGAGCCTGCCTGCAGCATTTTGGATACTTTGCAGTCGGCTCAGTAGTTGTGAGGTGATACTCACGTAGAGAGAGTTTCTGTAGTCCAGGTGGCTGGTGATGAGGGCTTGGGTGATGATGCATCTGTTGTTGATAGGGAGCCATTTGAATATTTTCCAGAGCATGCAGTGGGTGAGGATGCAAGCTGTTTTCGCTTTTCATAAAACCCAGCAGTAGTACGCCTGGAAAAGTTGTGTCAGTCTCTACTATCCAGGCCCTTTACTGAGTGAGTAATGGGATTTTCTTAAAAAGCTGCTATTTCCCCAACATACATATACAGTTACATGCTGTTGAAAGGCAGCCCCATGTGCAAATACCCGTTTTTTCTTTTTTTCTCCATGGGAAAAGCATTTTCCCCATGGATAAACCAATTCTCCGTCAGTCGCACAGTTTGGAGGGTTTCAGTTGCCATTCTCACCCTGGAAGGGAAATTACTCAATCCCTTTGCTGGAGTGAATATCAGACCATTCCAGGCGAAAAAGGGACCAAGAGCAATGTGTGAATATTTTTCGAGTAATGATTTAGCAGAGATAAGTTCATGTTACAAATGAAAATAGTTGTACAAACTAAATTGTCCTCTAATACAAACTGAAAACATTTTAAAAATCCAGAACAATTACTAGGTGCTGTTGATGCACCTTTTAATGTCCCTAACTTGCAAGGATATAGTGTAAAAATCACTTTGTATCATTTGATTTTTAATTTAAAATTCAATTGTCAAGACAGGGCAAATAAAAACTGCAAATGAAAGCAACAACAAGAATGGAAAATTGACACTAAAATGAAATGACAGTATAGTGACAGAGAGAGGAATTAAAAATAGGATAATTAGTAATAAAGTTGACAAAATAATAGGTAAAACAATAGATAAGAAAACACGTTAGTTGATAGGATGACAAATGTGGTAAAGGAAACTTGTAAACAGTTAATTTTAGTTGCGTCTAAGGGTCTAGGGTTCTATTATGAATGATCTCTGAAATTAAAAGCAAATATTAAACTGTGATAGCTCATTTCTAGGATTGATGCCAATATTTTCCCCTCAGACATAAGTAGCATGTGTTTCAAGTTATCCCTCATGTGTTGCATGAAGTAAATAAGACAACTGACTGTTATCTGTGAATGAACGTTTTTTGAATTGGACATCATGCTGTCCTGACATCATTCCAAAATTAAGTGAGATTTTCAATGTGGTCGGTTGTCAGCACAGGAGTGCTTTTTCTGCGTATCTTAAGTTTCACAAAGGTATGTAGTTCACAATTTGAAAAACTACTAACATAGGTGTTCTCATCTATTTGGATTTTAAACATTTTGGGAATTCACTAAATCACTAGGAGTGTTCCTGGAAATCTATGGAAGTCTATGACATTCATAGATCTCCAGAAATGCTTTGAATGGCCAGTACTGACGGAGTTTCAACTAGGTGGCAAATCTGTATGCGCAATTCTAAATGTTTATTTACAAGTTAAAATGATTCCTTTTTGTCAAAAGGGAATACATTTGTTTCTCTGACGAAAATGCTGTCTCCACACAATCATACCTTCTTGTGGCCTATTGATGGGAAATGATTGGCACCCAATGGGGCATATTCCCAAGAACGTGCGATAATCATCGCCAAAATAGGTTAATGCAATTTTTCATATCGCCGTCTATCGCGGGAAAATAACTCCGTGTTAACGTCGTATTCTCAACACGGCGGTACATTGCGATAGTTTCCCGATAACGCGTCAAATGTCCGCGATAAAATTACCGGGACGGCGATAGAAATCTAAACCCGAACGTGAAAAAAGTTGCGATGGTCCCAACTGCGATAAAAATTCAGCGATAAGCAGCGCCAGGCCTGTAAGTCCCACAAGTCAGGTGGGAAAACCCACTATAAAAGCGGCAACAAAAAACACAAACAAAACACAAACAACTGCGAAGCACCATAGAGGTAGCCGGAGCAAGTACAGAGGACAATCAGAACCCCACAAGCCCCACGGAGGACCAGCCTGGGACCTCGGGGTCAGGGAAGGGCAAGGAGAAGAAGAAGAGGAACCCATGCTTCAGTACGCATGAAAACCAGATCCTCATTACGGAGGTGATAGAACACCACCACCAACTGTTCATCACCTCCACTGTGTCATTGGCAACTAAAAATACAATATGGCAGTCCATCTTGGCCAAGGTGAATGCAGTCGGAGTGAAGAGAAGGGAAGTGGATGACTGCAAGAAGCTCTGGACTGATGTGAAGCACAAAACCAAGCTGAAACTCGCAGCCAACCTAAAAGCAGCAATGCAGACTGGAGGTGGGAGTCCAGCGACACACCAGGAGCTGGATGAGATGGAGGAAATGGTGACCTGAGTCATCATTGGGGAGACGGTGGCAGGAGTTGGGGGACCGGACACTGCACAACATGACCTGACCCAACAGCAACAGGGTGAGTAACGACCAGGGACTGGGGGGACGGGGGGAGATGGGCACAATGGCACCCATGCACAATTAAGTATAGCACATCTGCGGACAAACCATGCCCAAGAGTCACAACTCCGACCAAGAGCCCAAGTTACCCAATTCTGCAACATCTCAGCACTGTATAAGCACAGAAGTGAAAGGCACATCGCCTGAAAGGGATAAGGGCCAGCCAAATCAGAGCTGAAGGGGCAACACACCCACAATGCAGCACACACACAAGAATCAGAGCACCTCAACACTGACAACAATGTGGTACAAACTGCAACACTTTCACAACAGAACAGAGGACACAACTGCTGCCGCTTGTGTGTAGAAAATGGCCATTCGCATTTGGCATAGCAGGAAACTGTGAGATGATAATGTACAAGTACAACCTCACATCCCCGATGGTGTAGAAATGTCAACTGTCCCGCATCAAATAGGCATCTCCTCACAAACAGTCACAATGTACATTGTCATGCAGTATGACAGTAAACTTGTACAATGCGTGAACATACATGTGAACACAATGTCAATCTGCATCCCCCTTTCACATTGCAGAGGGAGAATCAACACCTCCTGCAGAGCAGACCCAACAACTCCGCACTGATGATGAAGAGGACCTCCCCAACATCGACACCGACACCCTCCAACAGCTCATGGACAGCTTCGGCACCCCACCTCCAGGAGCAGGGCAGCCCAGCTGCATCGAGGAGACCCCACCCCCTGCACAGACCACACAGCAGGAAGCAGCCACCACCACGGCTGTCTCCCAGGACCCCCACGACCATCACATGGCATTCCACCGCCGTGTGTTAGGGTGCCAGGAGAAGATGGCTGATCAGCTGCGGGTGGGGTTCGACCTCATGGCAGCCAAACTAGATGCCATATGTGGGTGTTCAAGTCCCATCAGGGACCACTTACAGTCCCTAACGGACACCCACTGTCCGCTCCATGCTCTCCAACAATCCATGGCTGACATCGCTGGAGTCATGGCTCTCAGCCAAGAACAACTGTCTAGTCAGAGTGGCTCCAGCGATGTCAGCCGGGAGTTGAGACACATAAGGAGAATGATGGTGAGCTTGGAGCGGATGCAGGTGGAAAGAATGTTTGCCACGGCTGCACATCAGCGAGATGTAGCTGTGATCTTCCATGCCCTGCAGACCCTCGTCATGGCATTCCCGCAACAAGGCCTGGCGCGGATGAATGCTGCTGCTACTACTCCATCCACATCTCCGCCCCCTGAAGTGTCAGTGCCACACAGTGCGGCAGACATTCCACCTCCGGCCCCTGATGTGTCAGTGCCACACAGTGATGCAGACTAAACACCACCACCCACATGTGAGGCACCTGACACATCAGAGGACGAAGATGATGATGAATCTGGCTTTGTGGTAAGAATGAAGTGGTAGCATTCATCTCCGCCATATGGCCTGTTTCAGCTTGGTTCTGCCCTCTGCATCATGCCCTGTAATAACACCTTCCACTGGCCCCCCGATACACTCAGCGACACTCCCCTTGGACCTCGACATGGACTGCCATATTTGGTTTGGTTACCAATGACACAGCAATCACACTGCGGACTGAAGTCTTCCTCTTCCGATGAACCTGTCAATCCCTAAAGGACTCTAGCTGGCCCTCCACGGGGCAACAATGTAAAGTGGGGTTTGCATGGCCCTGTACTGCTCCAGCTTCAACACTCCACTGAATGCGAATAAAACATTCTGATTCACATAGATGTGTCATGGCTATGAGCAATCAAGTATGAAAGTATGGATGAATGTAGGGACAGTGATTCCACAAAAAGGTACTTCCTGGGTAATGCTATCAATTTGCATGTATGTCCGTGACCCAGATAGGCAGTGAGACACACATTGTCATTCAAATCAACACTCATCACAGTTGAATACAAGTGGAGGTGCGTAGACTTTATTAGCATATGCGTGTCAGTACGGGCAAGAGAAGTGCCACAACATGTAGACCAATGCAGCAGTATGTCAGGATGAGGAACATTGCCAAGCGCCGCTGTCCACTCCGGGGGAGTGCCTCACCTTTCACAGGTGTGTGTTAACCCGCGTTGTTGTCCGCTCATGTATTCAGAGTCCAGGTGAATGCAGCCATGTCCACTGTTGTCGTGGGATATGTGACCAGATCTCCAAGATGCAACAAGGTGTTGGGACATGAGCAATGGGTTCCAATCTGTTGTGGCTGCAGGTACGTAGTTACTCGTCCATGAAAGCGATTGGAGCTTCGTAGCTATCATTTCCAACATGAGGTCGTTGTCGACTTCATCAAACAAGACGGCGAGGCGATCCATTAGCAGGCCCAGACAGATGTGCTGCGTCCACCCCCTTTCACCAATTAGCACTACAGCCCAATAGGGGAGCGGTTCAATGTGGTCACTGCACACGAGGAGTTGTGCAATCTCCCCGGTCCAGCTGCCAGCATGTATGCCAAGTATCAAGGCATCCCATAAATGGGTGTCACGGTGACACACTCTGGTCGTGGGCCAACAGGGGGCGCACACACATGTCAAAATCCAGTTCAGCTACCGTCCTGTTGGATAGGCAGATATCCATGGAACACTCGAATATGCATGATCGACAATGCAACACAGGCTGAACACAGGTGACGTTGGCAAGGCGGAAGCTTAGCCGGTAACTGATCCGCAGCACTGCCAATGGCAATGCCCCCAATAAATGCAGCAAACGTGCACGGTACAGTTCCACGTGACAGGGGTTGTGCATGTGTCCGGGATGTTCTGCCATTGCGTTAGTGGCTCTGGTTGAAGCGGCACTGTTCTGACCTGCGCCAGTTCTGTGGATGAAATGCCACAGCTCGGATCAATGAGTTGTTTTAGTGTGCAACGGTTGTACGCCTGGGATGGTGTGGGAGTAAGTGTGAAGGCCATTCCATGCAAGATAACTTCGAACAAGGACTTCTGTGTGTGGGGTGTGTATATGTTGGGCTTTCGTTGGGCTGTGCATAGTGTGGGAGTCATCATCAGCTGCTCTGGTATCTGTCAGGGGGTGCCGGGTACATGCAATTCCGAGGTCGGAGGTGCAGATGTGCTTCCGCCTGATAGTTCAGAAAAAGGAGATTTCATCCCTAATGTTAGTCTGTCATCTGCTTGCATTCAGGAAATGTGATGTGGCTTGTTGGGGGTGGGGTGGGATGTGTGCGACTTTGGGATACATGTTTGACATGTCTTGCATGTGGCAAATGAGTGGCATCACTGTGTGTTACATTGCCTCACAGCTGCTCCTCCCTCCCCCGAGCCTATTTATTTGTGTGCGCTGCGCGGTTGCATCACTTGCACTCCTACGGCACACCATTGTCATGCCTGTCTGTGCATGTCCACAAGCCTGACAACGACACTGTGATGTTGGCCGTTGAAGGTGGGCAGCCACGTGAGTGTAGGCCTATGGCAAGGATAGGGCGGACACAGATGTAGAGTTCATGCCTGGCTGAACTCACGCTGCGATTAAGGCTAGGCATTTGGCTCATGCTGCGGCATTACAGATACACACAACACTTGGCATGTATGAGCCAAGACCCCGAGCGGTCTTGCGCTCCTTCATTTCTCCGTTCGTGCGAGCCCGCCCTCCGGGTGCATGCTACATTGCAACATTGTCGATTGCGGACTGGGTGGCGCCGACACTACTACAGTGACACACGCATAAGTTACTTCCTTGTCCAGGCCAGAACTGAACCACGCCCAGAGCCCCGGGCAAATTCTTCACACCCCTACGCTGGTCTGGCGTACGCTGGACAAGCCCACTCCGCTTACGCTTACAGGGGGGGGGGACACACCTACATGACCGAGGTCTTACCCACTGCCTGAGGTGACATGGTTGCGTCCACTGTCCACAAAACTACACACACCATCAGTATATGTCCACATGGACATGTCTGTGCTCTGCATACTGAAGTCAGTCCAGCACATCACCGCCACACTTGGCATTGTGTACATTCTTATTGATGGGTCACTTGCCTCCTTTGCACATTCTTGGTTCCCACCTCTCCCCACATTCTGCAATTGTGTGGCTGAGGGGCCATGCCATTTTCGGAAGGTCAGCTGTCTTGTTCTGCGCTGCCTCGGTGGTAGTCCGGGGGGGGGGGCCGAGGGGGGGAGGGCCTGGAGGTGGTGGTGGTGGGTGTTGTGGCCCTCTTGGGTCTCCGTGCTGCATTGTCAGTGGCTCCATGACATGTGTTGGTCTTCAGATGTGGCTCTGGGCTGGGCTCCCTTTCATGCTGCAGGTTGTCGTCCTGCTTTGCACCAGTGGAAGGCAGGTGTTAAATCCCTGCGGCTAACGCGCCTTATCGCCTGTTTTTGGATCGCATCGCAGATCTGGCTGGTCGTTGAGAATGTCGCGAAGTGGTGTTTTCGTGTGTTTTTGCACGGGAACGCCTACTCTGCATATCATTAGTGTTAGTTGTCGCTCTCATCCGTGGCGATGTTTTTTGCGGAAGCTATCGCTGGAAAACTGGCGATATCAGCAGTTTGCACCAGCTTGAGAATAGGGCGATGAATCTATCGCCACTTTTGCGGCGCTAAAGTGCCGATAAATCGGCGATAAGTCCTTGAGAATATGCCCCATAATACATTATTTCGGTGTTGTTAAATGTGGAAGTGATTAGAGCGTTTACCATGCTTACTTTCTAAGGAAACAGTGGGATAGGTAAGCGGAACTATTTTTGAGATACAGAGGTGATAGAAATCAAGCTAACCATTGATTTTGTTTGACAAATTAAACTGAGGTCAGCATCAAGATGGATGACAATTGGCCTCATTGGAAGTGGCTCATCATTTGGTGAGGTAATACCTCATCCATTAAAAAACACCAGCGCATAAGGTCCTATCGGGTGCGGTGTTACTTCCCCATTCCACCTGGGAATGGGGGCTAATGCGTAGTTTGGCTTGCTTCCCCCATTTCAAGCTGTGTATAGAAGACTATTCCACACACAAATCCCCCCATGTACCACTTCGTGAAATGTATGCCCGGAGAACAGGTGCAAAATGATCACACTGCTTGCAATAGTGATTCAGGTGCTAACTCGTGTATGCTTCAGAATTGGGATTGCTGGTGGACTCAGATGGGGATAACAGGGGGCATATTTACAAGCCCCTTGCGACACTTTTGCGCTGCCGTTGCGTCACTTTTGTAATGCAACGGCGACATCCAAAATGCGGCAAATTTACAACATGACGCATCTAGGGAGATGCGTCATGTTGTAAAGCCTTGCGTGACATTATACCTGCGTCAGGTATAACGTATGCAGGGTAGGCGTTCCCACGCAGGAAAGCCTAGTAAAAGTGACGCAGTGAAATCTTCAAGATTTCACTGCGTGACTTTTAGGACGCCACTGCGTCAAAACCTTGCGCCTGCTTGAAGCAGGCGTAAGGAGTGACGCAGTGTATTGGGAATAGGCCGCAACACGCATTGCTGGAGTTGCGTCGTGCTTGCGACACGACTCCAGCAATGCGTGACTTTTCCGCCAACAGATGCGTCAGAATTTCTGATGCATCTGTCAATCCTTGTGCCAGAGTGCACCGTATTGTAAATACGGCACATCTATGGTGGCGCAAGGGTTTTTCAGGCAGGCGCAGGGAAACTGACGCATCTATACAGATGCGTCAGTTTCTTGTAAATCTGCCCCCAGGCGTTTGACTGGAGATGAAGGTGTCGATCATGAGTTAATGGTTTATGGTTATTTGGAAGTTGGTTTATATCGAATTTTGGTGTTGGTGGTGAAGAACCCATTTTATTTCCATGGAGTTTTGACCGTGTCCAGCATCCAGTTGTGTATTGTTGGCATGCATCAGAGCAAGTTGGTGCGTTTAATGTGATGATTTTTGTCCCTACCGACGACAATTTGGAAGTTATCTTCATAAGTAGAATTACCTGTCACAGGAATTAATCGGGGAGAAAATGACATGCAAAATACATTAAAGAAGAGGGTAAAGAATGAAAAAACATGTGAATCATCTTACCAGACATTTTGATCTTTGGATTGGAAAGGAGAAAGCATAGTAGCGTGGCATTAGATAGGACAGAGGAAATCAACTTTAGAGCAGTGCACTGAACATCAGCTGTAAGAAGAACGGCGAAGAAGATGGCATCCAGTCGCTCTAACAAGTCTAGGAGGAACTAACACAAATGTGGCTTTCTTCAGGGGAGCTGCTTTTCCTGGCTCTGTAGTCACGGGACTATGGTAGGGAAACAAGTCTGCGACTGGATATGTATCTGCAGTAGGGACAGGCTCATCATCAAAAGTAGCAGGGCCATTGATTGGGTTGAGATTTGCTTTCTGGTTGTAGTAGTGATGGATACAGGTAGAGAGGGTGAGAAAAAGGTGGCAGGAGGTTTTGTATTAACAAGGAACGTCAGCTGGCACATTTTTAGAGTTGAAATATTTTATTAATATATTTTTATACCTCAAAGATAACATGTTACCAACATGTGATTAACTATTAACGTGCAGATATTTTGTATCTTTTTCCCTTATTAGATGGAATGCTCTTTGTATCCCGTGACGTTTGTAGCTCTTCAAACCAGTTATAAGTTAGATAACATCGAATTTTATAATTTTTTAAAAGTAAGAGCGGCAATAACTAAAGCCAAATTCCATAATGAGCCCCCATCCTTACCAATGTTTGTAGCACAGATCAAGAAATTAGGTCACCAAGTATCACATATTTACAAACTTCCCCGCCCTAAATCCTCTAAACTCAATGATAATCTTGTCACTTTTTGGGATTCGCACTCTACTGACCCAATACTTGACTCTTCAAGGCCACAAGTGTGGAATTCGATCAAGCAACAAAATATCCCCAGTATTGTCTCAAACTAAATACTGGCTTTTGTACAAGGCATTCTGGACCCCAGCCTGATTACATTCTCTAGGCATTCGTGATGATCCATTGTGTTGGAATTGTAAAGAGGAAACTGGTGACCTAGCCCATCTTATTTTACATTGTAAAACGGTGTCGTCCTTTTGGGACAAGGTTTTTGCTTTTCTTTCTAAATTATTCAAATGTGAGCTAAAAAGAGAGTTTTCCACACTAACTACTGTTTTTTTAATGGCTGATTCGTGTTCTGATACGGACAAAGCCCTTTTGGACCTTTTACTTACGTCAGCAGTGAAGATGGTACTTAATAATTGGAAAGACACTCTCAAGACTTCATATAAAGGATGGATGTGCTGGGTTACTCACCTTAGGGGGGCAGACAATATTGCACTACAGAACTCTCCATGGAAACCCTCGTTGAGATCATTGTGGAACTCCCTGGACATTTATTTCAATACGCACAAACCTCCGTGAACATGCATACTTTGGCTATATTCTCTGTAATATTACATTTTTAATATTTGATGTTATGTTTGCCGGTATTTTTTTGTATTCACAGGGAACTTTTCAACATTGTATGTTAATATTATCAGTCACTCAATATAGGTGTCTCTTGCTGTTCATTTATCTAGTTGTTTTCTCTTTTTCTTTTTCCGTTTCCTTCTTGTCTTTCCTCTTTTTTCTTCTTTTTTCTTCTTTCTTCTTTCTTTTCTCTTGGTTCTTCCTTTTTTCCATTCTCTCATTTTTTTATTATCTTGGTTTACACAGTTTGGAATATTGATTCTAGAAGATTGCAAAATTTTACGCGATGATAGTTTGTAAATCTAGTACAAATTGTGTACATCATTCCAAATTTTTCATTTTTGGTTATTTATGTATATTGTTGAAAACTTAATAAAGCATTTGAAATTAATTTAAAAAAAAGTGACGTATCATTATACATTATTAAGCAGTGTAATCATAAAAATTCTTCGACATTGGCAAGAGGCAATATTTTAAAATTAGATATTTGTTATTTTATAAATGTTGATAAAAAAGGGAAAACAAGACAGGTGGAAGGAATGGAGAACGAGATATTTTTGGTGTCTAATAAATTAGTACAACAAATTAGGATAACATTTTTTAAAATGCTATCTCAAAATGTAGCTAATGTATAACAATCCACTTTAGAGCCATATCAAAGTTTTCAAATGAAACCATGAAATTATAAATGCTTAAACATTTGAGGAGGTTTGAGAATTTCGAGATCACTACCCTATTACAAGTTATAGTGTTAGGAATACCTGGCAAGGAATTATGGTAACGTCGACCACACTAAAACTCTTTTAATTGCCCAACTTGCAGAAGAGGCATATGCTCTAACTGTGAGTATAAAAGATTCCATTCCACCAAGGCTGAAATGGAACAATATATGCACTTTTCCAATTTGGAGCAATTTGTTAAACTGCAACAACCAGCATTAAATCAACTAGTATGACAGTCATTGGATAAAAAGACAAATTCTTAGACAAATTACCCAGAAAACTATGGAATATGAATTTCATATAAAACATATTATTAACCTGTGCAGAGGAAGGGGTTCCACCCATTAAGTCCAGATTTTTCTCTTTTTGATCACCCGGGTTTGGGACCTTTACTGTGGGTGAGTACCACAACTCAAGCCTCACTCACCAGTGTCTGCCTTTTAAGATAAGGCTGCTGCAGCATAGCTATGGTAAGAGGCACTGGGCTGGTTACACATGAACATCTGTGCACTTGTGAAACTACATTCATATGCAGCCTGGTAATTGCACACAGGTAGCCTGGCACTGAAGGGATTCTGCAAGCATAAATGTTGACCTGGTGTAGGCCCTATAATATTAGTGGGTACTAATAAACAGGTTTGTAGGGTTTACTGGTTTTTCTGTAGTGTCACTGTATTATACACATAAGTGAATTCTGCCTTGAAGGCAGTTTTGCTGCCCTTAGGTCTGCACAGTACAGTGAGGTGCCAAACTGAGGTGCAAAACATGCATGCCGAGTTTGAATATTCAGATCCCAGTAACCTGCATGTACATCTTATGGATCGTCCAGAATTGTTATATTTCTCTGGGTCAGCTCAAAATCATATTCCAAACCTTTTGTCCTCCTGATGGGCCAAGTTATGTATTTGGCTCTCCAGTAGAGGGAACAAAGGCCTCTCCAAACAAAAGGGGAATTATCAGTTCTTGACACATTTCCTGTGAAGGAAGAGATGGGGAGGCAAATCTGCATCAGGTAATTAGCTGCTGCACTGCTCCTGGGTTGAGACAGCCCAGGCCCACTGATCAAAGGATGAAGCCCAGACATTTGGAACTAACACATGGGGGCTTCCCTTTGACGTTCTGGTGGGAAAATCTGAAAGTGTCTTGTAAATCAGTAAATGTATTATATGCCAACGGTTCTGACCCTAGAGTAGGGGGTAGATTATGAGTAGTTTGCAAGGTAGTCATTAAGGGAAGCATTAGAGGGTGGGAACTTTCATGTGGGTGTTAGAAAAAAGTTGCATTAGCCCCAATACTTACATATTGTGAATAAATGCATTATAACTGGATAGTTTGTTCTGGTCCACTCGGCTGCTGAAGTCACAGAGGATGATGAAGTTATAGTCAAAGAGTAGAGGGCATATTACCAAGGAAGTGGCGGAGAGAGGCGTTAGCCGCCTTGGCTTACCGCCTCTCTCCGCCACTTCGGAAACGCCAGGCTGCACCATATTAACAAGGATATGGTGCAGCCTGGCGTTTCCCCCTGCGATGGCGCTAAGTTACACAACTTAGCGCCAGCGCAGGCACCCTTGCATCAGAGTGCAAGGGTGTCTGCGAGCAGGGAGGTTTGTTTATGTGTAGGAAGGAGTTCCTTCCTGCACAAAACAAACCTAAAATGCCATTTTGTAACTTTCATGTGTGCTGCTTCGTGCAGCACACATGGAAGTTACAAAATGGCATTTTGAAAACGGTTTGTTCATGTATAGGAAGGGACACCTTCCTGTACATGAACAAACCATGGCATTTTGCTTTTTCCATGTGTGCTGCACAAGGCAGCACACATGGAAAAAGCAAAACGAGGAGAAATAAAGCATTTCTCCTCGTTTCGCCACCTTAAGACCAGGATTTTTCTGGTTTTAAGTTCGGCGCTGCCACCTATTATCGCCAAACTTGATAATAGGTGGCAGCGTCGACTTCAATGGGTGTTGCGGTGGAACGCCCACCGCAACACCCACTGCACGCCCCCTTTTACGCTAAGTTTAGCGTGAAAGGGCCCTATTATCAAGGCAGCGTTAAGCCACTTAACGTGGCTTTAAGCCACGTTAAGTGGCTTAACGCTGCCTTGATAATAGGGCGCTGACCCTATCGCCACCACAACGTCACAAAAAGTGACGTTGTGGTGGCGATAGGGGCTTGATAAAATGCCCCTAGGATTTGTAAGGTGGTATTGGTAATGTCCTTGTTGAAAGTGGTAGGAGAGGCATGGCCATTAGTTGATCAGAATGCAAAAGGTGAAGGAGCTAGCGAGGCAACATTACAGAAGCAGGTTTTGTGAGGGACCGGAACATGAGGTTGAATCTGGTCACAGGAAGTGAGTAAGTGGAATGAAGGCGATGCTGCCACCTTACACCAACAACTTTGTGGATGTCCCATGCATTTTGCATGGTCATCCACTACCAATCCTTCTTTCTGGCATCTAAAGCTGGACTTGCATGCGCATTTCAAGGTTATAAAAACCACTGATCCTAAGTCTGTGACTCATGATGTGGGAATAAAATAGCAAAATACTTGTTTGTGCACCTAAGTAATGCTAAAGTGAATATTAATGAAATGGGCCTCTCATTAGTAAAAAGCATTACCTCTACACCATGCCACTATGTGCACCCATGAAATACTAGTATTCAGTGTTATACCTACTTGTCTACAGGTGCATGAGACCCACTACAACCAATTTGTTATATTTTGCTTATCAAATAATCCTCTGGTTTTCTTTAAATGCCGTGACTTTCTATTGCACATCTGCACAGGCCTATATTGTTTAATGTCAGTGAATCAGCAGCCTGGTATGCTAACATAACAGCTCAGTGTGCTCACTGCATAATGATTGGATCTACAGGTCATGAATCCTGACCAGGCCATCTGACTTGCCATCCTTTCAAGGTTAATAATTTGAATAATAGTCAACAGGGGATTAGCATCTGATATTTACAGCTTTTGAACTGTGTGGATAATGTCCAAAAAACAAGTTGTGCCTGATGCTCCCATTGTGGATGATAGTTGAGTGTCAACATGAATGCAAAAACGCATGTAATGAAACAGTGTTTTACTAGGTGAGGCTCACACCTTTATAGAGGTGCAAATCCTGTGGGTTCTCCTAAAATAGCAAGCACACAAGAGTCTCCTAATCGTGACAGGTCTGAGTCGATATTCATCTATACAAAAGTTGACAGCATTCCACCATGACATTGAGAAAAGGAAGTGTTGGAGATTTAACTGGACCTGATGTACAAGTGTGATACACCAATGAGAGAGCCAATGGAGTACTCAAATAATGCTTTACAATTCTGGCCCCTTGAATGTGAAGGGATTGACTCAGGTAGAGTATCAGTTGCTGGTATGGCTCTTACTGCATAACACTAATCAACAGATGATTCCCAATCCTGGAGGCCCCCAGCCCACCACAGCCAGAACAATGACTATTCATATAGAGGCATTGCTTTCACCACATAGTAAGGAGACAACTTCCACTTGTGATTGTTTACATAAACCCTCTCAGAGGCATCGTTGCACTTGCCATTTGCTGCAAAGAGACGACCACATTAGTGATATCTCACAAAGAATATGGGGTCACTCGAGTTTGCCACTGCTGGATCCTTGGTGAGCAAAAGACACACAAATGATGGACGGAATGCGGAACAAACCAAACATTCACCCCCAGTCAAGAGATCTGGGTAAATCCATCGTTCTTTTGCTCACCATGCCACCTCAGTTTAGTCCCAGCCATATGCAAATCAGTCTTGACCTAGCTCCTCATGGGAACAGTCCTTAGTGAGGGGAGCTGTACAGGAGCCTAAATTTTAAACAGGAAAGTTTTGCTTAAAATGTTAAGTTGTCTACCTCTCAAAGAAGAGACATTTTGTAGGTACTGATTTTGTGTGAACTGATGAAAACAGACTTCAGCAATAGGATATATATTTCATCCCACTTCTGAAAAACTACTCTTCATCCGGTTAATAAATACAGGCAGCGGCTCAAGTTCAAAGATCGCAATGTCAACAGGACTAACCCTGTAGTGTGGAGTCAGTAGAATAGATGTATTCATACCTGTGGAGGGACACCATCCCCCACAAGTATCTTTATGTTACCGCACAATCATGGCGGGGTGGATGGCCCAGCTTTAGAGGTGCAACTCTAAGCTAACCTGTGGGTACTGTTAACAGAAACCTCCAACAACCAGGCCCAGTAGCAAGCAAGTGCCAATGAAGCCTTTGAACTGGCATTATGAACTCTTTAATGGGCTAGCCTTCTGGAGTACATGGCTCTGCTAAGCAAACATTAGGGCTAGCAAATGGATGATCAAATTAAGAAATAGCAAGGGAACTTTTCTTATGGAGTGAGGTAAAGTAGAGGGAATAGGGATGTCGAAATAGAGCTGATGTAGAAAGATGAATGATGGAAGAAGCAGCAAAATGTAAAGAGGAAGTCAGATAGCCAGAAAGAAAGATGCAAAGAAGTAGAAATTGTAAGGTTACGGTAGACAGAGAGGGAAAGAGATAGGTGAGGTTAGAGGTTTAGCGAGCTAGATATAAGATGAAGGAAAAGTAGAACAAAGAAGAGTGATGTTGTACACAGAAGGGTGAAGTAAGGTGGAAACTGAGGGGAGTTAATTCAAGGTAGAAAGGTAGAGAACTAAGGTAGTGAGTAAAGTATAAGGAGATGCAAGATACAGAGAGCGATGAGGCAGAAATAGTAGTAGTGAGGCAGAGAGGTAGAGAGAAGAGTGATATAGAAAGAGAAGTGGGGATTGCAGAGAAAATAGTAGTAGCAAGATAGGGAGAGGGTAGTGAGGTAGTCAGAGAGGTAGAGATAAAGAGGTGGGGTAGAGAAATGTATAAGAGAGTTTGGTAGAGAGAGGTTAGATTGTGAGGTTGACTTAAAATGGAACAGGAGAAGCATGGAGAAATGAGTGAGCTAAAAATATGATATAGAAAAAGAGGTGAAGGTAGTGAACAATAGGTATTGAGAAAGAGTATCATACTGAGGGAGGTAAGCTGATGATAACAGAGGGCAAAAGAGATAGAGTAGGTGGAGAGGTGAGGCACTGAACAAACGTTGAGGTAAATTGAGAGTTTAGGCAGCAAGAGAGGGAGAGAGATGTGCGGTGGAGAGAGATGAGGTATAGAGAGGGCTCAGAGAGAGGTAAATAGGTGAGGTAAATAGAGAGGAGAGTTTGAGAGAGAGGTAAATAAATAGACAAGAAAGCAAAGAGGCGAAATGGAATAGAGCAGAGAGGTACATAGAGAAGTGTGAGGTAGAGATGTTGAAGTAGACAGAAAGAGATGCTGAAAGAGGTATTGAGATAGAGGTGGGGTAGACACAGGTGAGGTAGAGAGGTGTGGAGGCATAGAGATGCACAGCTAGATAAATTAAGAGAGAGGATAGGTAAAGTAAGGAGACAGGAATAAAGATCATTGTTTTAAATGATATTACAATCAATTGGATGAGAGTGTGAGGTTAAGGTTGGGAATGCCATTCATGCTCTGCTATCACATTTTAAGAAATCTGTTTCTGTGCACATAGTTTTTCCAGGGAGCCCCATGGAAGGAGGGTGCTATGGGCAATTGCCCCTTTTTCCATGCCTTAAACTGGGTCTGGTTGGATGGTGTGATCAGCCATGTCCTAACAAGCTTTCAGAAAATAGAGAAGCTTGATTGAGCCCGGATATGGTTAGGAAGGATATTTTGAAGCTTGGCTGAAAGGTGTGAAAAAGCTCTATCCTAATGATGTCTTAGCAGACTTTGGAAATGGCCAAAGAGTGTGCATGACATAAATCATGCAAGGTATTGTACAACTGGAAACAATTTAGAGCAGTGTTTCCCAAACTGTGGGTCGGGACCCACTGGTGGGTCAAGAGCAAATTTTTTGTGAGTCACTAAAGTCCAAGCAATAAATACAGATGTCTTTAGATTTTGGGGGCGCTAGAGGGCACACGCGCAAGATGGCCACACTGGTGTGAGGCTCTGGCGGCCTGGGACATAAATCAGCAGCAATCCTGTCCCAGCAGGAAGCATCGATCGCCTACACTGAGAGGCACTGGCTCGCACAGCCGACGGTGATCCCGAGAAGCTCCTCATGTCACCGATGATTGAGCATTAATAGGTGAGACGCCCTGAGGCCGCGCTGCGGTTCATTAACTAACAAGATGGCTGTCGCCTGAGAAGCAGGCCGTACAGATTGCATAGCTTGCTGCGGTGGGCGATGTACCCCAAGATCGCTGCTCCTGGAGACTTCCCATGCTGCTGCCTCCTAGCCGTCTTTTGATCACTGCAGTCGCAGTAAGTGAGGAGGACTGCGGCTGCTGCCCTCGCCCCGTTTCCCCAGCTTTGTGGGAGCACCGGCCGCTGGTAGGAGGGCAAACCAGCGACGACGCTGAGGCAGGGAGAGCGAGCAGACAACCAGATGCCTGGGGAGCAGCGGCGGAAGACCGAAGGTAAGAGACGCCATGGCAAAGGGGAGATTGGGAGGGCTGCTCCTAACTGCCGAGCGGACGCGGCCGCATTCCCTGACCTGTGAGACCGCCGGTGCATGGGGGACGGAGCGCCTCCTGACTCTCTGCTGCTCCGTACGAGGGCGAAGGGGACTGCCTGCGTGGGGGGGACAAGTCGAATCTGTGGCTGGATGGCCTGTGGTGCACCGCTGCTGAATCCCAGGTGGGAAATAAGACAAGAAATAAACAGGTGGCAAATGGGCATTGACGTCATGGACTGACACGCTGGATGTACAAGCTCTCGACATACACATGATGGCGATCTGAGACCTTGACGCCATTTTCAAACATAAGCACCAGGTGACTTCGGCCCTAGAGATCAGGCGGAAACTTTAGAGCTAGCGACACTATCTCTTTCACTAAAACTGGATAAGGCGTCTGACAGCCTGCCAGGACGTGAGCTGCAGCGCGCTGGCTACCCTAGAAAGCAGGCGGACATGGGCCACCTCTGAAGAGGGAAAGAAGGTAGCTGGCAGCAGAACAACGGCAGATAGGACTGACTCCTTCTTGAACCCAAGAAAGCACAGTGGATAGACTACGTTGTCTGGCTTAGAGGTGGACGTCAACACTCGAAGTGCAACACTAGAATATCGGGGTCACTACTAAATGGTCATGGGCAGGACTGAAGGAAGACAAGCCAAGCTACAGTTTGATGCCCAAAAACCTCCACGTGTGCAAAATAGCGTCACTGACTCAACCATGGTGGAGGGCTCCAATGAATGTAGCCAAGTTTCGGCATATGATCTCAAAACATTGCTCACCACAATGCAGCACAGCCTCTTGTCCATCGAAACGAAAATGGACCGTATAGATGCGATAGCCCAGAAAATTGAAAAACACAACGGGCGGCTCGAGGAGGCTGAGCAACGGATATCAGCACTGGAGGATACATCGGAGGGCAGTCGGGAAAAACTGCTGAATATGGAACGCCTACTGAAAGTGATTGCGGCCAAAAATGAAGACCTAGAGGCGCAATCGCACCGTAATAATGTACGCATCAATGGCATCTCCGAATCCACAAACACTGGGCAGATGGAAGATTTCGTGGAGCGGCTGCTCACCACTGTCTTTGGGGCCGGAGCATTCTTGCCACAACTTGTGGTGTAAAGGGCGCATAGGGCGCTGGCATCATGGCACCCCCGGGGGCGCCCCCGAGGCCTATCATTGCCCAGCTTCTAAATTACAGAGACCGGGATACTACGCTCCGCCTAGCCAGGGAGCAACACCAGCTCACTTTTGAGGGACTGACCCTATCCATTTACCCAGACTTTACCCTGACAGTCCAAGAGGATTGCAAAACATTTCTACCAGTTAAAAAGAAGCTGCAGCAAGCGAATATGGCATATGCTATGCTCTACCCCGCGCGATTAAGAATCATACACCAGGGAAGACAGCACTTCTTCACCACCCCGCAACAGGCAACAGACTTCTTGAAGAAGATGCCTCGTGGATCGCCTCCAAAAACAACGGTCCGGGCTGTCTCCCGGTCTCGCTCACCTATGTCTGAACTGGGGTGAGAGCCCGCAGCTGACCCCACATGGTTTGATCTGAACTGCATAATAACGGACTTGACTCATGAGCTGGACTACGAAGATTAAGAGACCCACGATGCAGCGAAGGTTGTTTTCCAGATTAGAAGGAGCTACTGGGACACAGCAAATAAGCGATTGACCAGGCTGAGCCTCACTCTACCTGTTCTCTAAACCGGCCTAGTGCGACAACATCCAAAACTTCCCGGGCACCCTCGCTTAGGTGAGGGGGCCCCTGCTGCGCCCCCTGGCGGCACCCCAGAAGGAATCCCCTAATGCAAGAATATTCTCTCTGTTGGACTGAACTCTTTCCTCTGTGTTTTATGCTTTCTTGTTTCCTCTCGACTCTGCTCTAGCAATGGATGCCTTTCTCTCTCTTCTTCCTTTTTCCACGCTCTATGGTACGTAAGACAAGCCGCAAGATGCGTTCAAAGCAAGCGCCTTCAGCAAAACCTCCATACATGCTATAATAAGGCCGACGCAGATACTTATAACTTTATCTCTATTTCCTCATGGTTTGTTGGGACGAGGAGGGGTAATGACTTCGGCAGGTTCGGGCTGCCACTGTGGGTGAGGGGAGGGAAGGGGAAATTGATTATGTTTTTCATGTTGCTATGAAATGTATGGTATGTTCTAGTGCTACTTAATGGCAGGATACGTGGATGTATACAGCGACCGCCCAAGCTCTATCATAGACCGCTACCTATAGATGATACACAACCACACTAGACGAGAGTATAACTTCCTAACATGGAACGTCTGCAGTCTGGGTAATCCCCGTAAACGCAGGCACATCCTGGCTTATTTAGACAGGCACAACATACACATTGCAATGCTCCAGGAGACACACATGAATACCTCACTCCCGATTACTTTTGCTTCTCACTGGGCAGCATATTCCACCTACTCCAGGGGCACGGCGATACTTATTAAGAAGGGCGTCCCTTATGTAGCAATGGGGTACATGCAGGGCACGCTGGGAGGATACACTATCATGTGGGGCACGCTAGCTTCTCAATTCATAACACTGGTCTGCTCTTATGGCCTTAACAGCGATGATCCGGAATTTTTTTAAAATCTGTGGTGGAAGGTAATTCATATAGGCTCTACACACATCATAAGAGGAGGAGACCTAAACATTACCATTGAACCGCCACAGTATAGGTTTCACCCGCAGTCCCACCACTACACCAATGCCTAGCGGCAAGTCAGGAATATAATTGAGTCCAACCACTTGCTAGATGCCTGGAGATCTCTACATCCCTCAAGCGCTGAGGGAACGTACCACTCAGCAGTCCACTCATCGTGGTCACTTCTGGACTACTGGCTGATCTCTCACAGGCTGGGCCCTTGGTTGAGAGAGACTGCTCATTTGGCGTGCACTTATTCAGACCACTCCTCGGTCGTGATGAAATTGGCACCTCCTGACACCCCATCTCCTCACTTGGCTTGGCAACTCTCCCCCCTCACCCTTCTAGATGTTGCATTTCGACATGAGTTGGGGCAGGAGATACAAGACTTTTTCCAAAGAAATGATGGGTCTGTGTCACTATGGGCGACGGTATGGGAGGCCTTCAAGGTCACCATGAGAGGCCTGTGCATAGCAAAGGGAGGAGGTATACTACGAGACATTCGCACCACCCTTCATAACCTGGAGACAGACATCAAACGGATAGAAGGGGAGCTAGAAGAGGCTCCTAGCGGAGACCTCCGAGCAACACTTAGACATACACTGTCACATACACTATCAAGAAACAGCAGAGGGTGAATGTCTGTTCTGAGGGAAATATTGCCAGGCCCGTAGATACGGAGAGGGAGAGCAACCTGGGAGAGGACTCGCTGAACTACTTTGCAAACCCAGATACTCTAACACGGTCATGGAGATTACCACAGTGGATGGGAAAGTATGTAGAGACACGCCAGACATACTACAAACATTTCATAGCTTTTACACAACATTATATACTACACAGCAGGAGGAACCCCCAGATATTGAGCAATATATGGAGGACGTGGTGCTGGGGTGGCTGGGTGATTCTCAAAGAGAGTTCTTATCAGCCGACATCGAAGAGGATAAGGTCAGGCCAGCTATTATGCAACATCGCTCGGGACGAGCCCTGGGTCCGGACGGCCTCCCAGCCGACTTCTACAAAACATACGTAGATTACTTAGTCCCTATTCTGAAAGGCCTATATGAAGAGGCCCGGGAGTCCGGCATCCTTCTGCCGTCTATGCGGGAAACCCTAATCATCTCAATTTTGAAACCGGGTAAACCGGGAAATAGATGCAAGTCCTATAGACCTATGTCCATGATAAACTGCGACACGAAAATACTGGCTAAGATACTCGCTAACCGATTGAGCCTACTTATAGAAACCCTGGTCCTACCCAACCAAGCAGGTTTCATCCACGGGCGCGCCACGTCACATATTCATCGAACCCTCTTCCCGGTAATACACTACATTGACCCTGATCTTTCCAGGGTGGCAATTTTTCTCGACGCCACTAAGGCGTTCAATTCCCTTGAATGGGACTATCTCCTAGGTGTCTTGCGTGGTATGGGATTCCCATCTGGTTTTCTAGCCTGGATTAAATTGCTATATAGCCAGCCGCGAGAGCGAGTATCGATCTACGGGGCACTCTTTCCTCTTCTTAACATCACGCGCAGTACGAGACAGGGCTGCCCATTGTCCCATCTCTTGTTTGCGCTGGCTGTGGAGCCGCTGGCAGCCAAACTTTGGCAGCATCACCGGGAATACGCGCTCCGATACCCCACACAGCACTTATTAATCTCCCTCTATGCAGACAACATCACACTATTTCTGCGGGACCCCCAATTCAGTCTCAATCTACTCTTGAGAGAATTCATTAAATTTAGCGCATGCTCCGAAATACAGATCAACTGGGAGAAATACCAAATTTTCCTTCTTACCACAAAGACCCCGAAATTCGTCACGGACTACCCTCTGACCTGGTGTGATTCAGAGGTTAAATACCTGGGGATAGTAGTCACAATAGATGTAAACGGAATTGATGTGTGCGAATTATGGAAGAGCGATGGACGCATTGACAGACTCCATAACGAGATGGATCTTCTTGCCTATCTCTCTGGCAGGCCGCATCTCATTAATTAAAATGGTAATATTGCCAAGACTTCTTTATCTCTTTATCAACATCCCGTTTAACCCGGGCAGACAGTTTTCAAAACCTTGAAAGCCCAGTTGATCCGCCTGACCAGGGGTGGGAAGCAACCTAGACTGCGCTGGGAAGTGATGACCCAGCCCTTTTCTAGGGGCAGATTTGAGGCTCCGGATATGGAGCTTTATTTCCTATGTGCTCAGGCACATTTTGCAATGTACTGGTTTAAACCCCCACCATATATGCCCCACTTAGCCATTGAACAGGGCTACATGGATCCGGTCCTGCTGTCTGCTTTCTTCGGGGCGCCCACTCGCCCCAGAAATGCAGACCCATCAAAAAGTTGCTTGTATCTCGGCAGCCTGGTGGGGATTGGCTAAACGACTGCAAGCGCCCATGCTATACTCCCCATTGCTGGCCATTTCTTGGCACCCAGACCTTCCGGAAACGCACAAAAACGGGGTGTCGCCAGATGCTTCAGAGAGTGGGGAGGAGGGAGTGGGGAGACCTGTATGAGGAGGGCATACTCCGTGACGAGGGGGCGCTCTTTCAGGGAGCTCAGCCTACCCCGATGGAGAGGTTTCTATTTGTGCAAGATTTAATATATTGCCAGGGACAATCACTCATTTACGATGAGCTCATAACGCCTTCATCCCGTCCCCAGGACATATGGGACCCTTTACGGGGATACCTATTAGAGTCGTGTGGACCTGCAAGAGCACCTGATACCCAGCTCCAAACCAATGAACTGGAAAGTGATGTGGGAAGCAATGCTGTCACCGAGTATTAAACCCACCATAGGCGCGATGTAATGCCATAGCTAGCAATGATGAGTTAGCCAGACGTTGAATATGACTTTATGTACAAACTACTGAAGATGCACATGAATGTATTATCTGACTACGTTGATGTATGATGTTATTATAAAAAGATGTCTTTAAATTTTGTATTTATCTTGTCACATTTACTATACTTGGAATACAGACATCAAATGTCCGACTATGTCTTCAGACAATTTGCTTTTTGTAACATGTGGAATGGTGTTCGCAGACTCCTCTCACTTTGTAGTTAGAAAAAGAAAAGTAAACTAAATTATGTGACAATCTTGCTGGGGTACAGACAGTGCGAAACGTAAAGCTGCCAGATGTCATTTATTGTAACACTCAGCAGAATGTAAATACTTCTAAATGAATTGTACACATTCAGCAGTTAGGAGAGCAAAAATGAAGCACATATTGTTTGGTAGTTCTGAAGTGTGATGGAAACAAGGATTTTAGTAGGATCAAAACAAATCAAGACACTTTACTTGGTGATACACAAATGATAACTATTCACTGAAACCCGATGTTCACACATCATTTTTGTGAAATATGGGGGCATATTAGCAAGACCCACGTTAAAATTATCGCCGTTTAGCGGCAGGAAACTGCCGCTAAAACGGCGATAATGGTCTTGCTAATATGCGTTATGGAATCCAATAGAAGCCCAGGTTAGATGTCCTGCACATCTAACCTGGGCTTCTATTGAATTCTATAACGCATATTAGCAAGCCCATTATCGCCGTTTTAGCGGCAGTTTCCTGCCGCTAAAACGGCGATAATTTTAACGTGGGTCTTGCTAATATGCCCCATAGTTCTATCAGTAAAACTGTATGTCTGTGCACATTTAGTGGCCATTTCAATCAGTGGCGTAGCAAGGAGAGGTGGGGGTGGGGGGGGGCGGGCGGCACAAATTTTGGGGGCAGGGCGGCCTCCCCCCAGTGCTCACCTGCTGTCTCGGGTGGCAATCGCCAGCACCCCTCTGCTCTTTAATGCGGCCATTGCGGGGCGGCAAACGCAGGGACCGCCCAGGCAGCCAAAGGTCTAGCTACGCCACTGATGTCAATGGAAAATGGGCTGCTTGCAAACAACAGTGCACTACCACTCGATGCTCTAGTTACATTAACCAAATCGCCCGCCTCATGTCCATTAAAGCTAAGTGGGTCACGAACATTTGTCGTTCCAAAAAATTGGGTTGTGGTTCTAAAAAGTGTGGGATGCACTGATTTAGATGAAAGTTTTGTAGATGGTCTTATGTCATATAAAAATTAATCAAGGAGTAGAGCGCCTCTTGACCCTTGGTAGCTTGTTAGTCGCCTCTCCTCACTATTTTTAATCAAGTGGGGATCCACCTAGAATAAAATTTGCTCTTAAGGATTCCCCACTTGTTTTATTTTCACTTTCAGAACATCTACACTCACACTAGGTCCCTCACACCCACGGCACCCATATGGCAGGAACAAAAGATCTCCGGCAAAGAGCCCCTTTATGGGTGCCAGTCAGGTATTGCAGCACCGACCCGACGAGGAGCAGACCCATATGATGAAGCATGACACCTAGCTTGCTGGGTGTGTGAGGGCCTTAGTTCCGAAAGGAGGATTTCTCCTCCTTTCTGGGTGCCTGGGACACTACCTGCATGTTGAGGAACTGTGTACCTCTTTTTTGCATATACTTTGATAGGGCAAGTACGCTGGACCTCTTGATTAAGCCCTCTGTCCCCTCCCTTTTTGTAACATATAAAATTAATCTAAAAACAATGTATTTCTGGACAGATTGTCAAGAAAGTTTTGTAAAGTGTAGTGATATTAATTAATGTGTGAAACACCCAATACAAGCCTATCTGCAAAGTTCTGGATGATTTCAAAATAGCTCAATGTATATTTATGAGGACTGATATGCGTGAAAATAGTCGAGTCAGATATAGATTATTGTTTGGCCAACAGTTTTTCAGCCGCTAATTAGAAGGAGTGAAAAGATTTTGTTAAATGTTTTCAACACATTAAGGCATAACACAAGAAGTTTGGTGACCTGAAGGGTGATGTAAAATACTTTGCTGAAAACAATGCCCAAATTCATGATCTTCTCTGATGAAATGTGAGCAAGATTCATGTAGCTGGGTACACTCAGTATCAGATGACCTGGGCCCTGGCCGCACCCCACTCCAGTGGCCCCCTCACTGCAGCATTCTCATCCGTTCACTGTAGAACAGGGGACCCTCTGATCTTGACCTGTGGGACACATCTCTCGCACTATCCTCCAATGTTTTGTGACCAAATCTGGATAGCTGGCTTCCATAACACGATAATCCCACCACATCATCCAGTGTCACTACACCAGTGGGCCATGCACTACGTGTGGGTTGGCGGTCCATGAGAGGTTGTCCACAGGGCCTGGTCACAGGACAGGCCCTGCAGCCAATCCCACACTGTGCACGTCCAAAACCCATATTTGACAAGAGGTGTTCTGCCTGCGGAGAAATTGGATGATGGACCTGGCCCTGCGGTCAATCCTAAGTCACGCATGGCCGAAAGCCACGACTGGTGTGGGGGTCGGCTGCACGCTATGAATTGGGCACAGGACAAAGCTGCAGGCTAGGCCCCATGGCCAACCCCACATCATGCACGGCTAAAGGTTGTTATCGGCAGGGGGTTTGGATGTGGGGCCTGGTCACAGGTATGCGCACAGCAAGGGCATGGTGTTGGCCTTACGTATGTTAATAAAATATTAGTTTACCTTAAAAAAACCTCAGAAATTCACTGGTAAGAAATCAAATGTGAAAGTGACATTATAATATTATAATTAAAAAAAACACTGAAATTCAACAGTTATTTCTTTGGGTTCTTTAGGCCCTCGTCAAGCACTGCTTATGATCTCACATATTACAACACTCATAACTTGTTTTGTCACATAACTGATGACAATTGAACTGACATCATTGGTGACAACACTGCATGGCACGGGAGTGAGTTGTAGCTACATGAAATAATTATAACTGTTGAATTTCCTTTTGTTTAAAATGTTATGTTTAAACTGACAGTTTCACCTTTGTTTTTTTCAGTAAATTTATGAGGTTTTTTTTAATACAAAGTAAGATATTATTACCATACCTAACTATAACGTCACTTTAACCTTTGTTTTTTCCAGTGGATATGTAAATATATATATATATTCGCTGAAAAAACCAAAGGTTAGCTTGACGTTATAGTTAGGTGAAAATGTCAGTGCCAGTGTATCGTTTTAAACATAGTGAAGCACCCTGACAATGCACAGTTCTCTCATCAATAATTTCATTGAAATGTTGTAAATGTTGCAGTAATATTATCAATGGTGTCATAGAAGATGTCATGAGTGATATAATATGTGGAGTAATTAGCTGTGCATGGCAAGGGTGCAAATTATAGTTACCTTAGGGCACGAGTTATAGTTACCAGAGCCAACTATAGTTGGTGAATTTCAGTAGTTTTGTGCTTCTAAAATGTTACTTTGGCACTGAAATTGTCACCTAACTAAAATGTTACTTTAACTTTGTTTTTCTCAGTGAATTTCCAAGTTTTTTTTTAATGTACAGTAAAATATAATAACAATTCCTAACTATAACATCACTTTAACCTTTGTTTTGTTCAATTAATTTTTAGTTTTATTTAATGTAAAGTAATATTTTCTTACTATATATAAAGTCAACCAACTGCCGCGCATTGGGCCTGTGGCAAGGCCCTATAGCCAACTCACCTGCAGGCAGCCACTCCCATGCTGCACACAGCCTTTGGTTGTGTGTGGCGTGGGTTTGGCTGCAGGGCCTGGCTTGCAGCCTAGTGGCCAACCTATTTGCAGGCAGACAACCCATGCTGCGCACTGCCTTTGCAAAACCAAAGGGGATGATGGACGGAGTGTTGAACATTGCAAGCACTCACACCCAGTCAACTGATCTGGGTTTAATCCATCATCATTCTTTAGCTCACTCCGCCACCCCAGTTCAGACATGGCCATATGCAAATCAGTCTGACCCTGTGCCTCATGGGAACAGTCCATCCCGAACTGCCAAGCCATGTCTACCCTGGACCGGAAACAAGCATCCTGGGACCGGTTTCTGGCTTACAGCCGTCATCAGCCAGGCTATCTTGAATCCAGTGGCAAAGTGAGCAAGGGACCCACGTCTGGGCATACCCTGCCAACTTAGGGCAAACATGGCAAAACCAAAGGGGGTGATGGACGGAGTGTTGAACATTGCAAGCACTCACACCCAGTCAACTGATCTGGGTTTAATCCATCATCATTCTTTAGCTCACTCCGCCACCCCAGTTCAGACATGGCCATATGCAAATCAGTCTGACCCTGTGCCTCATGGGAACAGTCCATCCCGAACTGCCAAGCCATGTCTACCCTGGACCGGAAACAAGCATCCTGGGACCGGTTTCTGGCTTACAGCCGTCATCAGCCAGGCTATCTTGAATCCAGTGGCAAAGTGAGCAAGGGACCCACGTCTGCCTTTGACCGTGCACGTCAGGGTGTTGGACCCAAAGCCTGACCTGCAGCCAGGCCCTGTGTCCAACCCCCTCAGAGAGCCAACCCCACAGCCTTTGTCGTGTGTGATGTAGGGTTTGCCTTTGGGCAGTGGGGTTCTCCAGGTCATGGAGGAGGGATGTGGCCACCATTCCAGAGCCACTTTAGGCCCCAGTGACCCCATATCCAGGGCCAAATTATATTTGTAAAGAGGAGGGGGTGCACGTAGCTCCCACCCTGAGCTTTAAGGGGAGGGTGGTGCATGGTCCCCGTCGGAGCCTACAGAGGCCCAAATCCCCCAGGGCCAAAACATATATATTAAGCGGAGGGGGACATGCACCTCCCTCCCTGAGCCTTAATAGGCCCCAGAGACCTAATTCCAATTAAAAGGGGAGGGGGCCATGTGGCCCCTTCCCCGAGCCCTATTAGGCCCCATGGATCGCATTTGCTGGGGTTGCATGTCATTACAAAGGGTAGCGGGGCCTCACGATCGCCCTTCTCAAGCCTATTGTGGCCCTCTCTAAATTATAGGTGGGTCCCTGGTACCCACCTGGGGAACCCATCAAGCACCACGTTGGAGGCTGTGGGATCAGTTCAAGGCCCCCGCACCCCAGCAGGCTCCCCACATAATAATAAAATAATTATGATAATGGAATTTCTAAAGCACAGTAGTTACTTTGAAGAAGTATCCCACCGCTGTATAGTCAGAAATTCCCAAGGATGGTTTAAGGAAGGCTATGCAGAACTAACAGCCTATCTAAAAAGTCATGTATTCATATATTTCCGGAACAGAGCCTCTGTCTCCGATTGCTTAAGACAGAGAGGAAGAGAGTAACATAACTTGGGTGCCAAAAAACTGAAGGAACGGCCCCCAATGTGGACCTTCTTAACTCTGGGTATTTTAGCCAACAAAGTCCCAGAGGACCTGAGACACCTCGCAGGAGAGAAAGGCCTCATAAGCGGTCCTATGACCTATCTCAGGTGTTTTAGATAGGGTCATAGGACCATTACATCCTTTAGCCCTACAATCTTGTTTTTTAACCTTCCCTCCCACTCCATCAATAAAGGATACTGTAGGAGTGGGTGAGGAATTTTGGGGCATATCTACAAGGGCTTTATCTCCGCTTTTTTGGCTTAAAAAGCCAAAAAAGCGGAGATAAAACTGTCGCCCTATTTACAAGAGGGTGCAAACATGCATAATCGCATGTTAGCACCCTTTTTCCCAACGCCTCCCTTTGCATCTCTACTGAGATGCAAAGTGGGCGTCACTGTGCGTACCCCGGTTGGACTACCTTGCAAATATCGCTGATGTTCACATCGCGATATTTACAAGGCAGCCCACAGGATTTTAGCAGACGTTAGATTTTGGCGAAAACTGCCGTTTTCGCCAAAATCTAACGTCTGCTAAAATCCTGACTTACCTATGTTTGGCATAGGGGGTGGATTATGCTGATACGACAACAGGGTCGTATCAGCAAGGTTATCGCCGTTTTCCCTGCAAAACGGCGATAATCTCGCTATCTCTGGAATTTTTATCGCCCTGGAGAAACGCGTTGTTAATAACGCACTACCAGGGCGATAAATTCCAGAGATAGCCTGCGATAGGAAATTCGTCGCTAAGCACGGCCAGCGATAATTATCGCTGGCCGTTGATAATATGCCCCTTTATCTTTAAAGGTACGCCCCCATACACTAAGTCTTCATAAGTGCTCCTTGAAATCTGATTGAGCCCACCCCGACCTTTAGGAGTTGGGGTGAGCCCAATGATGAAGCCTGTCACTATAAGAGTGAGTGAGCGCTATATTAAGAAAAGGGTCATTTTCCCTTCCCACCCACCAAAGTGGGTCGGCGAAAATCTGGCGTAGACTTGTTCGGTGTCCCCTACATTTTGTTTTCTCGAAGGAACCAGTTTGGTTCCAGAAGGGATACTACTTTGTCTTTAGATTTACCGCTCCCACCAAATCATAGCAAACTGTACTCCGCTTCTAGCAAGCAAGAGCATAGAAATGCTCTTGCTTGCTAGAAGTGGAGCACAATTGCTTTTACAGAGAGGAAACTGCATGTTAGAAGCTCCTTCTTTGCAAAAGCAATGCCGAATCCCGCAGGAGATGGGGAGCCAGCAGGGAGCCACAAAAGTAACTGGGTGCCCTGGGTGGGACCAGAGCACCCAGAAGAGAGGCTGGTCACCGGGGGATGCGGTCCCCTGAGCCACAATCGGCCAGGGAGGGGGCCGCGTGGCCCCCCTCCCGTAACAAATTGAAAAAATTACTTTAAAAAAGCCAGGCGGCAAATCGCCGGAGACACCGCCCCCTTATACCACCACTCTGCAAATGCACCTCTTGGCATACTACTAGTTGTGGGAGAAGTCGATTCCAGAGGGTACTTGGGGGCCAACTACTCTTGCTGTTACCTCAAGTAAATCCCACACAGTGGGATTGCTGAGAGGTTGTTGGAGGCCACAGCCCTTTCTCCACCGCTCAGCAAATGCGACTCCTGGCACACTAATGGTTGGGGGATGAAGTCCCCTTGGCTCCAGAGGGTCCTTGGGGGCCAACAAGCCCTCCTGTTACCTCCAGTAAGTCCCACAGACCGCGATTGCTGAGAGGACTTCGGAGGCCAGGCCCCCTTTTACCACAACAGTGCAAACGCGCCTCCTGGCGCACTGCTGGTTGGGGGATGAAGTCCCCTTGGCTATAGAGTGTCGTTGGGCGGCAGCAAGGCCTCCTGTTACCTGCAGTAATTCCCACACAGTGGAATTGCTGAGAGGTCTTCGGAAGCCACTCCCCTTTCTCCACCACTCTGCAGACACGCCTCCTGGAGCACTGCTGGTTGGGGGATGAAGTCCTCTTGGATGCTGAGGGTTCTTGGGGGCCCAGAAGCATTGCAGGCCTCAAGGTTCACTAAAAACTCCGCTGTACAATGCATCCTTGACGCTGCCCTCTCATCGCTCCTCGGGACAGACGCTGTGCGGAACAATGCTCTGCAACCAGGATTTAAGATACTTTTCTCAACTGGATTAATTGGTTCCTGTTTCGAGCCCAAGCTGCATCACATTTGGCCTGAACTTGAGACTTTATCCTGGTCCAGTACGACCAAATTACCACAGTTGACGCTTTGTGCTACTAAGCACTATTTTTACCTAAACCTTTTCAATTGCATAACTGCGGTTCTACTGAGTGGATTTCATTTTGGTGTCAAATAATTGATCACATTTTACTCTATTTTTCTAAATTGGTGTGCGATTTTTCTTACGTTGTGCTTTTACTTTAGTACTGTTTGTGTGCTGCATAAATACTTTACACAGTGCCTCTAAGTTAAGACTGGCTGCTTTGTGTCAAGCTACCAGAGGGTTAAGCACAGGTTAATTTGGGGCTTGCTTGTGTTTCACGCTGACAAGAATTGTGGTTGCTGCTTGACTAGGGTTTCACCCCCTCAACAACGGAACCCAATTTCCTACAGTGACGTTAAAATTTCTGATTGGCAGAAAGAGTTGTTACTTGTAATCATGCCATTATTCTGTGTTTTCTCCAATTTTTTCTGCAAGAATAATATATAAGAACCACTCTTTAATTTTTCTCTGACCTAAACCTCAATTATTGAGTGGTCCCAGTTACTTATGATTAATTACTCTGCTTAATTTGATGTCGGCGAGGGTGCCTTTTAGCATAAGAACAATTTGGGGCAGAACTGTCAGAAGGTTCATTTTGGGGTTATCTGAATTTTGGGGTATCCTGCAAGTTGGTGTGCGGTTTTGCTCCCACTTGCCCCTGCTTTTAGTTTTCTGTAGGATTTGATACAAAGCCAAATTGCGCTACATCAGTAGATCTGACTTTGTGCTAAAATCTAAGGTTTTTGTCCTGGCCCTGCCCAGACATGCCCCCTACTTACATTTCCAGAAGGGGTGGTGCAGAGAGGTTGGGGCACTGCACAAGGGTAAACCTTTGGTGCAAATAGTTTTTGCATGAGACAGTTGATCAGTTGTGTTGCTTTGTGTCGCACGAGCACCAGCCCAAACTTTTAGTAAATCTTGACCTTAGTCTGCCCTGGGTACCTTGTTTAACATGTTTGTTCAAGAAACGGAAACACAGGGAAAATTGCGGTCCAATCTAGTTATACAGGGGCAGATGTATCAAGGATTGCATTTGCAATTCCTTAATAGCGAATTTTAGCGAATTGCTATTAAGGAATCGCAAAATGCTATGTATGTAGGAATCGCAATAATAATTGCGATTCCTTAATATTCCTTAATTGCGAATTGCAAATTGCGATTCGCAATTAAGGAATACCTTCCCATTCATTCCTATGGGCGTAGAGGCCCATAGGAATGAATTGGAAGACATTCTCAATTTGCGAATCGCAATTAGAGAATCGCAAATTAAGAATGCAATTTCAAGGGTGCCAGGGTGTCCTTTTGACACCCTGTTGCACCCCTGAAATATGTATGTGTGCACATGTGGCGCACATACATGCCCTAAGGGCATGTATGTGCGCCACATGGCACTTTGAAAAATGCTAAAAGTGCATTTTTCAAAGAAATCGCATATTACCACCAACTTGAAGTTGGTGGTAATTTGCGATTCCTTAAGGCCAAATTGCACTTTTTTGGTGCTTCTTACATTGGATTTAAGGAATCGCAATTTGCGATTCCTTAAATGCAATCGCAAAATAGGGAATCGCAAATTTTGCGATTCCTTATTTTGCGAGGCAGTTTTGCCTTAATACATACCACTAAGCAAAATTGCGTTCGCAAACGCCGATATTCGCAGAATTTCGGCGTTTGCGAACGCAATTTTGCTTGATACATCTGGCCCAAAGTGTTGGAACTCATTCTGAACACTCCCTGTTGGAGCGGCGTTTGTGTTTTGCACTTGGGAAAATGGACTAGCCCTTCAATTACTCCAACATCATGCCAGTGAAGGCAGCCCCCAAACAAGGCTGGTTTGTATAATTCTAGATATGGAAGTTACTTGCATTCTGTCTGTTTCAAACCTACTAAAGGTAACTGGAATGGGTGTGCAAGAAAGGAGAGGGATAGAAGGTTGTAATTGTCTGGGATGGTAGAAAGTCCTAAATAGAATGTGAAGCAGATGCCAAAAACATCAGACTAACATTATACACAAATACAAGCACACACAGACACACACACTTACGTTTTGAACGTATATTTTTATTCTCCAATATCTAATTATGTTTGTATCTCACATTTTCCACGGTATGTTTAAATTCTGCTGTTCTTTAGATTTTTGGATGGATCATACCAATTTGTTTACCTGTCTGTCTTTCCCAGTCTTGCGATTCAGCCCCTTTTCCTAGCCACTGTCATCCTTTGCAGGGATCGTAGGAAATATATTTTACTTCTACTCCAGGGGAAAACAACTCCTGGAAAATGACTGATTTACAGTTTACTAAATGTGGAATGAATTTAATACCAATCGGGAACCTTGATTAAAAGTGTGTGTTGAGTCTCATTTGGACTGGCACTCAGCTGCTTATCCAGCACATTTATCATCCTTCAAAAGTGTCTGTGAGCTGACGAAAGGAAAAGGGGGTTGTTTGGTGCTGACAGTAACTTGTGACAGAAGTTGGAAAGAACAACATTTTCCGCTTTGTGGTGTTTCTTCGACGTATTATCAAAACCGAAGCTACTGTATATTTTGGTTGGGGAATATCAGTTGTGTTTTACTTGGCATTGCTACCTTGAAAAGCACAGCACTGCCTAAAGCTTTCTATCCACCTCTCTGTTCTGTAGCTAACAGTTAGTTAGTTATTCAAGAGCCGTGCTGGCAACGCCAGCGAATGGATGATATACATGCAGCCTGGATCCGGGGAAGTAAGTCCACTTCTTAGGCCTATCAGTTATTCGGGAAACTGTGGAGAGTACGGTATTTGCATATATGCAAATTAACCCAGTGTTCAGCCAACAGTGGATCTTTTTTATGAGCCCTTTGCGCCACCGTGGCGTCACTTTTTGTGACGCTGCGGCAGTGTAAAAAATGCGCCACGTTGCGCCATATTTACAAAGTGACACATCTAAGCAGATGCGGCACTTTTTAAACCCCAGCGCTACATTATACCTGCGCCAGGTATAATGTATGCAGGGTGGGTGTTCCCCCACAAAAAAGGCTATTAGAAGTGCCGCAGTGAAATCTATGAGATTTCACTGCAACACTTCTAGGACGCTACTGCATCAAATCCTTACGCCTGCCTCACAGCAGGCGTAAGGAGTGACGCAGGCCCTTTCACATGGGGCTTGCCCCTTGTGAAAGGACACATTGCTGGAGTTGCGTCTGTTTCCAGACACACTCCAGCAATGCGTCACTTTTGCACCTACAGATACGTCAAGAATACTGAGGTATCTGTAAATCCTTGCGACATGGAGCGCAGTACAGTAAATATGGGGCATCCATGGGGTCGCAAGTAGGGGCACTGAAAAGTGTGGCATCGCTGTTTTCATTTAGCAATCAACACTTTTCATAAATGAGGCCCAGTATGCTTACTGATGTGCTACGCAGAGTACTTCAAAAGGGATGAATAACTGAGGGACCCTAACGCGTCACATGACAATGTTTATGGGGGTGTGTGTCCAAATAAATGTGTTGGTGTGGATTAAAGGGGGAAAGAAACCAACAAAGGAGGCATGGTGATGTATGTGAGGCAGTGGCCTAACAAAGGTGGACAAGTAGGGGGCGACATTTCCAAATCCTTAATTGAAAATGAGCTTCGAAATGCAAAGAATAAAGCAATGCAACATTTTTTATTTAACATGCAGTAACTAACTGTAGATGAGGTCACATTTCATTGATAGTCAGTAACTGTCTCTTAGCTGCAGTAGTGGGTAAAGCGATTAAGGATTCTAGCCTCAAACTACCTTCAAATTTCACGTTGAAGTTTCTGGCGAAAGAAGAGGGTGTTAAAATATCCGGTGCGAGGAGATAGAGGTTATCAGGGTAGTGAGAAACAGAATTCTGGAAAGCAACTAAGTTCAGTCTTGAATGAGTTTAGAGTGTAAGAGTGGAGGCACACTCAATGCTAATACCGGATTATATATTCAGTCGAAAAGTCTCTTTAGAAGGTGGGGTGGGAGGGACAGGAAGGAAATTGTTGAAGTGAAGAAAGAGATTATATTGTTTAGGGGTGTTCTATAGAGGGAGACAAGAGTTTGTCCCAAAGGAGAGCCTTGGGGGATTCCCACTGGTAGCGGTATGGTTAACAGGCACTAGTAGACAAACAAATTAGTAATTTGAGAAATAGAGAAATAGAAGGCTAATTAATCCAGCACTATATTGGTGATGCTTAGTGAGGTAGGGGTAGCTAGTATTGTAGGGAGGTCAACCATGTTGAAAGCTGTGAAACAGTTATTGAAAATAAAAGATAGAAGTAAAGTGTTTAAAGGGAGGAGAGATAAAAAGGTAGGTAATTATGCTCGGGCTATCTCTGTAGAGAAAAGTTACCAGAAACCTTACCGTCATGGGATGAGCAGGCTAGTGAGACAGTAAGCTGGTTCACCAGCAACCTTCCTGGTATATTAGAGAAGAAGATAATTTGAGCGCTGGACCCACAGCTAGATATTTAAAAGGGATCGGCCATTGATTTATAGGACAGTGGAATAATCATACAAGCAGAAATTTTATTAATCATGGATAGATACCAGAGAGGAAAAGAGTCCAGTGGTGGAAGAGCTTGGAAAAGGAAGGTGGTGTTCTAAAAGTGAGTGTCAATAAAGGACCGAAGTGGTCAAATGGAGCACAGGTTGAGATAGAAGAATAGAGTACTGAGACGAGCTGAACTGAGGTGGGGGAAATTGGCAAGATGAGTGACGTGGAAGGTTAAAGGAGGTGGCGAGTATAAGGAGAAGGCAAGGTAGGAAGGATGCTAAGAGTGTTCCTGGGGAGGACAATTTTGGAAGAGAAGTACGAGGCAACGTCAGATCATGTGACGTAGAAGCAGTGATAATAGTGTAGTAGGCATAGAAATTAATTTGTTGTGTCAGGACTGCTTCTGAAGGAAGTGCTGAGGTATGATATTGAGGCCTTGGAACAAGGTTAACAAGGTTCATAATGCCAATTCAGGTGTGATAGTGAGGGCATTACAGCCTCCTAGAGGCTTTCAGATGCTTGTGGTGAGGGACTTCAATTATGGAGGTGACTGCACATCTGCGTGATAGGGCATGGAAGTAAAAATGCAAGGAGAATAGTGAGAGTCAAGATTGTTCTTAGGGACATCATAAATGAGGTATAGGAGGGGTTGTGGAAAGGAAGAAGTAGGAGGCTGGGCCAGGTGAGAATGTGCATTTGAATATTGGTGCCTTAGTAATTAGAGCAGACCAGGGTTTAAATAAACAGGGCACAGCAAGAGAAGGAGCTAATCAATGACAGTTTGTAGGTATAGAGGACCTTAATAAAAACAAAGGTAATGTTGATGGAAATCCATTGAGAATCCCATATTGCAATAAATTCTAGGATAGGGCATGATTCTGTAGGTTAATATGGGAAGTGGTGATAATAGATTTCGAAGGTCCTAAATCAATTCTAAAGTCTACGTTACAGTAGTGGAAAAAGGTATCAGTGTCCAGAACTCTTCACTCTTAATTGAGGAGCTCTGTAATCTCAAACTAAGAGGCCAAAAATCATGAGGGTTTAGGATGGGAATGTACCCTGTATGGTAAACAGGAATGTACCCCTAACCTGGGTGCCCTACTCCAAATGAAACTGGTGTCCTGATTTATATCCCTGATGTCATGCTAATCTAGTATGTTCGTAGTGGCCTGGCCTGTCCCTGAAAACGTGAAATGCAGCACCTGTTCTGCAGCCTGTAGGGGGTGCACCAAACTTTACCTCACAGTAGGCATAGGACAACTGTCCATGGCCTGGGTGTATCACATTAAGTGGTGGTGGCAGCATACCATGTTTTTTACTGTGAGCCGTCATTTTCCTCCATCAGTGTGAGTGATTGTGATCTGCTGGCCCCAGTCATATAAAGCTCCGCTGTGATGAGGTTAATTCCTTGATCCACAACTACCACAATCAGCTCCCTACGTCTATTAGCTATATTATGTGTGATTGCATTGCCCTCAACAATTAAACAGTACCTCACCAATGGCCTCACCTTGGATGACTGTTGAGAATTAGATATATCAAATTTGTGTATAATGCTAACCACCACATTCTCTAAACTAGCTTTATATGAGGATCTTCAACCCAATGGGGATTATACTACTGAGAACCAGATTAAAGCAGACAGGGAAGAAAGAATTTCCTGGACACTGGTACAAAGGCACTGACATAAAGCCATTCTTGTGGTCAACTGTCGATCTATCCACTAGTGCAATGAAAGACATCACATGGTTTGAACAGCTCACAGAGATGGTGCTCGATATGTTAGCCAATGTTTGCCAATAGCATTCATACCAATGGCCCTAGGAATACTCAACCTAGTAGCTTCAAGAGCAATTCTGGTCATGGTTTCCGCCCCATCTCTGTTATCTTTAGAAATAGGTTTCCAGAGAGAACAGAGAGGCCAGAAACTAGTATGCTGTAGATGAATACCTCCGTTCCAGTAACATGAGAATAAGTTGGGCAACAGCAGCTAAGGGCCTTATTCTGAGTTCTGAGGTCCTCCTGCAGCACCGCCACCACTGTGCTTTCAGGAGGTCCGCCAAGCCCGTGATGTGCCTGCCGTGACAGCGCCTGCAGCACATTCCTGCACGGTGTGGCATGCACCATGTTGTGCATGCCACACCGTGTGGGAACGGGGTGCAATTCCATGAGGGCCCAAAATGTGTGCCGCCCCCGCATGCACCCCAAGGCCCAGAAGAACCCTCCTCCACAATTTTCATGGCGGGCTTACTGCCATGAAACAGGCGGTAGAAATCCAACTCAGAATATGCTCGGCAGTGCTGCAGCGGCACCACCAGCATATTCCTGCCCCTTTCCGCTGCACCACTGACGCAGGATTCCTGGATCCCAGCGGAGGCGACGGTCCTGTGGTGGTCTGACCACCGCACTCAAAATATAGTGGTCGGGCCTGCATTTGTGGCGGTGGTTGGACCGTCACCGCAAGTATGGCGGTCCTAGGACCACCAAACTTGTGATAAGACCCTAAGTATGTTGGAAAAAAACGTATTAGAAAACTGGTTGACTTTGATGAAAACGTGTTGGCTAATTATTTTAGAACACTATGGGCCTCATTAGGATGGCGGGCGGACACCCTAGCAGTGCTGGGACCACCGCCAGACATGCGGAGGTCCCGCACCACTGATTAGGATGCGACCGCCACCCTGGCGGTCGCATCCTGCATATTTGACATTGCGGCGGGTGCTGCTGTAAGCAGCACCCGCTGCAATGCCAAAATGGCATGTTGTGCATTGCCATGCACAACGTGGCAGGCACAGTGCGGTGCCTGCAACCTTGTGCATGGCAATGCAGGGGGGTACCATGGGTACCCCCCATGTACAGCCCCCAACCCCTCCACCCCCCCGGGGGCCCACAACGGGCCCCCAAAGCGATTCTCGCAAGCCTTTCCATGGCGGCAGGCTCTGAAAACCACACATCCTAATATGGATGGCGGTGCCTGCTAGGCACCGCCACCATATTAGGCCCCCAGTCTGCCCGGCCGGCAATCGTAACGATTGCTGGCCGGCGGGAAAGCGGCGGACGCACTTTGCGTCCGCCGCAATACCCCCTGCCAAAATAATATGGCGGGGGTAATTCTGGTTACGATGGTGGGCGGATTGCCACTGCCGGGCCGGCGGTGGCGGTCCGCCCGCCATCGTAATCAGCCCCTATGTCAGGTAGTCATATCGAAGCCTTCTCCTGGCTTATTTGATGAACTGGTTCTATTTATATATAATAATGATGATTTACTCATTACCACGTCCCAAATTTAGGGGCCGATTATGATGGCGGGCGGACTTTGTCCACCCGCCATCGCCCCGGTAAATGGGACCGCCCGCTATGTGTGCGGCGGTCCCGCACATGTGATTAGGATGCCACCGCCACGGTGGCGGTGGCATCCCCCATTTCCAGCATTGTGGCGGGCGGTGCTCACAACACCGCCCGCCACAGTGCTGGAAATGCATGTTGTGCATCTGCATGCACAACGTGACATGCACCGCGCGGTGCCTTCCATGTTGTATGTGCAAATGCAGGGGGGTACCATAGGTACCCCCCATGTGCACCCCCCACCCTCCAAAATACCTGGGGGCCCGCTACGGGCCCCCAATGTCAGGGACCACGAGCCTTTCCATGGTGGCGACGCCGCCATGGAAAGGCTCATCACCGCCGGCATCATAATGTGGATGACGGTGTCTTGCAGACACCGCCACCATATTAATCCCTTTTCCGCCCGGTCGACTGATCGGCCGGGCGGAAAACATGCGGACGGTCTTTCCGTCCGCCGGGGTCCCCTCCGCCATGGTAATATGGCGGGGGGAATTTGGTGGCGGACGGACAAAAATGGCGGGCTGATCGCCACCTCCATGCGGGCGGTGGCGATCCACCCGCCATCGTAATCGACCCCTTAGTACTTAATACACTATGCCAAGCCCTCTCTCTCTCTCAGAAGTTTGTTGTAGTCCCAGTTACTGAATAAAAAAAATCCATGTACCTGGGCAACTATGTTTTAGTCTTTATTTACTTATTGCTATTATACCACTGATGTGTCTATTAAATTGCACATTCTTACAAAGGAGCCTAAAGCCTATTCACTTGGCACAGGTATCTTCCAATTTTTTAAATCAACAAGTCATAAATATATGTCATTTCTAGTTCATGTATACAATGCGAAAACACCAGCCCTCGCCTTCTATGATACTGAAATCTATTTTATGGAGCTTGCATTTATTGTTAAATTGTAAATCTGTTGAGGGAATTCATCTGGAATCAGGACTAGTAAGAATACAATTCAGGGTTGCACTTGTGTAGCCTGTTACGGTTTCGACCGTCACCGTACACCATCAGGGGTATTAATATGTGTAATCTGTTTGGAACTTCTCGAAGTTTGGTTTGACTTCTCTTCCTTGATGACTTGGTCGGTGTGTACTTTAAAGATTATCAAACCTGAGAAATAAAAAAAAAATGCTTGCAGGGTCTTTTAAAATCTGGCTTAAAGCTGTTGTTAATATCTTAAGTTTTAAATTTGATTTTGCACACTATTGGAAGCAGTGGTGGCTGTCATGTACCGAGGGTGGTGGGCGGTGGGGGCACATTAAAAAAAATAAAAATAAAAGGCACTTACCTTTTCTACGAGTGCAACATCCTTCTTGATCCTTCTCTCCTTGAGGCAGGCAGGATCCCGACTCCCAAGCCAATCCTGGTGCTGCTCTCATGCAGCATGAGTAGAGAGCTAGGATTGGTGGGAGCGGCCTCTATCAGCGCTCACAAGAGCACTGGAGGCCTTTGCTTTTCTAACCCAGCTGTCTTAAAACAGCTCGGTTAGATAGGTTTAAAATGTGCATGCCTGGCTGCCCGTCGCAAGACGGCCAGCCAAAGAGACATGCACATTTTAAACTTGAGAGCACAATGCTCCCTGCTGCCATTCAGCAGCAATGGCCCTGCGTCGGTTGCTGAAAAATAAAATGGTAATAAATAAACTTTATTAATATTTTATATCTCAGCTCTGGCCTGGGGCTTTTGTTTGTGGAGCGACGCTCCTCTGCTCAAACGGAGGAGCCGCCCCTGGTTGGAAGATCAGGCTAAATTAGCCTGTGAGTTTGTTAGTTTTATATACGAGGCGCCTGCTACTTGGTGTAAATAATTGGATTGACTTGAAAGCAGCAAAAAAAGTCAGAAGGTACGCATTATGTGGGTTTCCTCTACACGATATGACACATTTTGTTTTTATTTGTCATGTTCTCCACAATTATAGGAAGCTGTTTGTTAAGAGGAACATCCACGACATAACAGATGCCCTTCATTTATTGTAGGTATCTGATACTGCAAACGTGCGAGTTAGACTTTTTAGGTTTTTAGGTCTCGCATAGGCAGCGCATGCGCTGCCTCTACGAGGCATCAAGTAATCAGTATTATGGTGGGTGAAACTCCGCCCATTGCAGGGTCATTTCTCGTGGCTTGCCATTAGTTAACTTTGGCATTTTTTTTGTGAGCGGGCTTATTATTGGCTCTTCATCCCATACGTAACTTCTGTTAATTCCGGAAGCAGCACCGCCTAACTACAGTCTCGTTACGCGTAATTGTTATTTTTAAAATAGTGCGCATTAACATGCGCGCGCTACCTTATATGATACGCATGCGCCAAAAGTATCCCACGAGGAAAAACACGAAGTGATGTGCACACACCACTCTTCTGTTTGTCTGTGCCTGCCGTGCGCGCACTCACATCATGGGGAAGAAAGTCGCTGTTATTGTGGCCGGCTGCGGCGTGTTCGATGTTTAAATGGTTGCTTTGCTCCCATTGTTGCTTCCGTCCTCCCACCATCGTCCAACACAAATCCGGGCTCCGCAGAAACTTGAGAGGCAAGCGGCGGGTCTTTAAGGTAGGTGGCTGCACTACGGAGCTCTGTGTGCTGACTTTTTGAGTTGGACATTCCGGGCGCTGCGCTTCTTTCATTATAGTTGCTTTTTAAAAAAAAGCGGAGTCCACTCGCACCCCCGCAATCGGCGCCCTTTTTGGTTTCTTTCTGATAGTAATTCAGATTTGTCCTGCTAAGGAGGTTTCGCGAGAGAGTCAACTCAACCAGCACACTGATTATTGCAGAAAAATAAAAACGCTTCTGTAACGCTCTGGACTTTGAACTGCTTTCATCTTTCCGACATGTCTACCTAAATAAATCTAACTGCTCAGTGAATAGCCGCGGAGGAGGACGTGCACAGTGACCGGGCGCGCCAGCACTGTTTTTCACATTTACTGGGTAAGTTGGACTACTTTTGTTACTTGGCCCCTCCCCCACCTCACCCGCCATTAAAAATGTGAATTGTAATTTTAATTTTCGGTGTTTGGAGTGTATGTGTTTCTGCATTTGGGTTCTGACAATGCCATAAATCCATTGCACATTCAATTTTATTAATAAAGCGCTTCTATAGCGGCTTCGTCGCGCTGGGTTGTATGACGTGCAGAAAGCCTAAAATATTGAAATTTCCTTTTGGAAAATTGGAATGGGCAAGCCAGAGAATCATGGGAAGGGCGAGCACAGGGGTGTCGCCTGACTCAGAGGCAAAACATGAGCCGAGCCGTGAAAATAAATCGTCACGTGAATGCTCTCACTTTCTCTCATTTTCCATCGTCTGTTTCATTTTTCTTTTTCGCACACTTTCCATCTCTTCGCTTCCTTTCCCCCTCACATTGTCTCTGTTTCTCTTTCTTCTCTTACCTCTTACTCCCTCCTCTATCTTAATATATTCGATTCCTCTCTTCGCTCCCTCTTTTTCTACCTCCCACGTCTCTATTATCTCTTTCCCTTCCACCTGCTCGGACATTCTTTTACTTTCACTCTTTAGCTCCATTACATCTCTATTATCCTATGCGTTCTCTCCCTCTTTTTCTTTGTTTCTCATATTTTTCTAACTGAAATGCGCACTACAATCATTGTTGTGTACACTGCACCCAAAAACTGTACTGCAGATCTCCGCCCAGTACTTTAGAGCTGTTCACAGATCTCTGCCCTGGGCTCTGAATCTGTCTGCATACCTAGCTCCCGGGCTTTGCAACCTCCTTTCAGCAGGCGCCCGCTTTACTTTCTGACCTTTCCAATGCTTGCTTTTAGTGTGTCGCACTCTGTCTCCGTTCGCGGAAAGATATGGTGGAGGAAGTCAGGCAATAGCCTGCAGGCTGGAAGGACACCGCGCTGCGCGTGTTGATGACGTCACGCGCGGCTGTGTTGGCCTCCACAGCATTGGTTTTTTTCAATGAGTGCCGTCGTTACTTCCTCCCGGTCTCTGGAAGTGCTGGTGCTTTAACCATGCCCGCCCTGTGCCGGACTCCCTGGGTGGGCGCAGCTTCTCTACGTGCCCACTCCTCCATGCACCGCCTCTGTGCACTGTCACTGCCGCCATGCAGCATGCTCCTTTCTTCCCCAGGTTCTAAATGTGTTTTACTTTACTGCTGTCCTGCGCCCGACCTATCCTGAATGCACAGCAACATCTAACATTTCTGTTGCGTTCAGGCACCACACGGCAGGCGGACATGATTGGGCCAGGCGGACTGCAATGGGCAGCATAACCTGATCGTAAAGTTAACTAGCAGTTAGCTGCCCAAACAAGTGGAGCCACGCAACACAGCACTTTCAGGACATGCCAGCCTGACAGAAGAGTGTTTTTCTTGCCTGGCCGCCGTGCTGAGCTTCACCGGTGCCCTCCCGATTGCAGCCGCCATTGGCACCCAGTTGTGGATTCTAGGCACAATGCTCTAAGATCGGTGCGCAGCTGGTCAACGCCACGGTGGAATTGCTCGAGAAGTTCATCAGTGAGATCCAGTGGGGCCTGGCTGCAGCGACGCACAGCCTCCAGGGAGCAGGTTAGTGCCTTGCATTTCTGGTGCTTGCTTACAGCAGTTTTAATATCTTAGAATTTCTTGTTGCTCAAATAGGTGTAATTTCTATTATTTATATGTGTTTCCCTTGTCTATATTGCTTGATTTTGCTCGTAAGATAGTGTCACTTATAATCTTTTATGCGTGCCCATTTAAAGTTGGTGCTATATAAAAATGCACAAATTCTACTTGCCACAGCTTGAGGGGCATTGGTTGTGTAGGACTTTATATCTAGTGCTTCACAGACCGTGCATATATGTGTGCATTAATTGCTTATCCTATAAAATACTATTTATGTATGGACAACATATTTTCAAAAGGGACATTTTTGCATTACATTTGTTTAAGGTGTTTCTAATACAACATATGTTTTTAAGTTTGAAAAGCAGAAGCATCAATTGCTGATCAGAGATCGAGTATTTTTGGTATTTACACGAGTATTTACACAAGTTTGAGCTATTGGTATTGTAAATGCCAATGTGTTTTATTTATGTTTCTTTTTTAAAAACATGGATAAAAGGCATTGTCATTTACAATGCCAGAGTTTAAGCTATTGGCATTGTAAATGACAATGCCATTTATTTATCTGTTTTCAAAACCAACACATGGATGAAGGGTTTGTCATTTACAATGCCAATGGCTCAAACTTTTGCAAATCCGAGACCTATTGCATTGCAAATGCTTGTTTTTAAATCACTGTCTCAATGTGCCATGATTTGATATGCATTACATTGTTGCTTGGAAGGTAATACATTTCATATCAATAGTGTATTTTGTAATCGTTGGATCGTCACCTCAGTGAGTGATTTTTGGGTGTGTGAATATGGCCTGTTTTCTATGGAGTGCAAATATTCACAAATTTGGAGAGTAGCCGTTCAAACAGCCGAAGGGGACAGGGTTCATTAAACCTAATACCAAAAAGTACTCCCCTTCAAGCAATACCTTGAGATTAGCAAGTACTCCCTATGTACCTTTAGTTCTGAGAAGATTTCAATAGTAATATGTACTAGATTGCTACACTTTCACACCAACGTTTAGTTAAACAATATTATCTCATATTTTAAAAGCTTAGTCACAAATGTTACTTAATTCTGACATGAATCTAAATATTTAACATGAACTTGCATCAAAGTTTTAGCACGGGATTTCTCACAACAGTTCATATTTCGAGACACCCCACCAAATCACGATTCATTAAAAACAGCACAATAATAATACACAACATAAAAAAATTATAAAAAACAATCATGGATACACTTAACAGGAATGTTGATGCAGCATTTCAGGGGGTTCCGGGGTTCACCCAAACTTCTTCAGGACATATACAATGATTAATAATGTATTGCACTGTTAAATACAAAAAATAGAAAATACAGGTACCAGTGTGCAGTACAGAGCCTCTCATTTGCTTTTCTCTTACATAAGTATTTTTTCAATGTACTTATTTTTTGTATATCATCGCTCATATACTCATTTTAAAATTATGTATTTGAGATGACATCAATGTCCCACATACCGAATATTATAAGGGGATGTTTTTATTCCACTAGATGTATGTCACTACATATCACTCATTTTAATATGTGAATAAATTCACCATAGCCTATTTCCTCCCATATCGCTCTTCATTTAGGTACGGTTTGGCACACTTCTTAATTAGTTTTTAATAAATGAGACAATATTTTTTAATGAAACACAGGTGTGCAGGTGTAGTACATATTACTACTGAAAATCCTCTTAGAACAAAAGGTGCATAGGAAGTACCTGCTAATCTCAAGGTATTGCTTGATGGTCCAGTTTGCCAGAACACAACACAGTGTACAGGGACTCAGTTCTTCCAATTATAAGGAGACACTGTTCTCCAGGGAACCACTGGGTTTAAAGAGAAAATGTTCACACTCACCTTGAGCAACTCAGATCACTTAAAAGTTGGGAGCTTCAGTAAACAACTCAATTCACAGGAGCACAGCTTGTTAGAATCAGCAGTTGTTTAACATGCTTTATTGCCACTTGTACACTGTTCACACTCATAAAAATAGTGTGTGGTACAACATCACAAATGGAATGTGTAGAATGACAGAACTTACAGTGTATACAGTATAACAACAAATGATATTACAGCATGAGGCCAGTTCCCTATGCTTTAATATATATATTGCAAATTGTGGTCCTGAGGTAGGTCAACCATGGCTCCCGTATGTTGACAAGTTTTACGTAAAACCCCCTTGCCCGATTTCTAGGTTTCTCAAGCATAGAGCACCTATCCATTCCCCAGAACCCCTCAGGGGGTGGGGTGAGAGGTCAGAGGAAGGCTTCCAGTACTTACCACTCACATCGCCAGCAGAAATCTCAGTACTGCTAATGTACATAAATTATGTGAAGAAACCTGCCTCCTCCGTTACTTCCGACAATGCCAGTTTTGGGGGCAAGTTTATGGGAAATTGAAGGACTGCTGACATAGTGTGGGTTGTTGTTAACAAATATGTCTGTATAGCCCCACACCCCCAAGTTAGGTGGGAAAAAGTCTATGAGCCTGGCATCTGAAACATTCTGGAGAAGACATCTTGCCTATTGTCTAGAGGCAGTGCAGTGTGAAATGTACCCTGGGCATGTGAGTAAATTGAATCAGGCAGAGCCTTGTTGAAATTGCCAGTTTCCTAGCAACTTTGTCTCCCACCACTCACTGTTGTTTAAAGGGCTCATGTCTGCCTCCCAAGCAGTCCTCACTACTACCAGTTTATCTGAATCATTGCGTACCAGGATTCAGGATACATGTGAGGCTTTGATCTCCCCTATAGGGCCTAATGCCAATCTGTCTTCTAAAGAGCTTTTTGTGTGAGGCTACTTAGCTCCACCTCATGTCCCTCCAGCATGTGTGATGTTTGAGGTATTTGAAGAATTGGACTTGTGAATATAAACTATTTGGTCAACTCTAGAAAGGACTTCGCCTTGATACAATCCCACACATCTTTTTCATATATTCGTGTTTGCTTGGCCTTTAAATGTCCATTGTGAATTTACATATGTATAGTTGCCGGGGGATTTTTGAGTACAACAAGGTTCCAAGGCTAGACAGTAGCCCATATTCTTTCATCTGGTCGTGGGCTGATGTTTAGAACCAGGTGTCTGAAGGCCTTTCTGCCTACTTGTTAAAGTTGAGTAGTAGTTGGCGAGGGAAGCTGAGTATTCGATGCACTTTGTTGTCCTGTGGTGTCTCTGTCTGCACTACACTGCTCTGCAGTGCCCTGGACTTAGGAGGGTGAAATGATGGATTTTCTGGGTTAGGAGGACATATGTGGACCTTTTGCTCTGTCTGCAATTTCCAGTTTGGTGTTAGATGAGGGTGGGAGGGGGCTAAGCCGAGACATGTCCGACTAAGACAGTTTTGTTAGTGGCTGCAAGGTTGACGTCCCGCTTTTGTTATTATGGAGAAGGAAACAGGGGGAGCCAAGTGCAATTGTGTGTTTCAAGTATGTGATATTTTAATTAGAATAGTATTACACCAGCATTTATGTATATGAAACTGTTAACTTGGTTAATAGATAGCCATATTCCCTTCAATATTGCTCTTGGACCATGCAAAGATACCACTTCATTAGTATATATAATTCAGTTACGGTTTTTCCTAACTGGTTTTTGGTGCCATTTGCACAATTGTTTTAAAATAGATGTTGTGTTCATCATGTATGTATTCTTTTTGTGCAAGGTAATTTAGGTACAATTATAAACGCTAAAGATTTTTTTAGTTATATCATTTTAACATTAATGGCAGAATAAGGTTTTGAAGTTTCTAAAATCTTACACATGCTAAATAATGTGAACACGTGCATTTAATTACCAGTCATTGAAAGGAGAGCCAACATGTGGCATTCATTTTTTATATGCAAAACTAAATCATAAACAGAAAAATAAAAACAAAATTGATATATTCAACAAACAATTTAAATTAAAGGGCGGGTATGGCAGTTCTGTGATTACCCAGGCATGGCATCCATGCATGCAGATTAAATTTACATTCAGAACTAGTTGACTGGCAGTAATTTTTTTGATTATTTTTAGTTAGACTTTCACTTCTTTTACAACGGGTTGCCTTTGTTTCATTCTGAGACGATGCTGCTGGCAGCTCTGTTGTGCACCGATAAATTGCAACGCAACGCAGCAAGTCACGTTGCTGCGGTGCCCTGCGTGATAGAGAAAGGGCAGGAATGCACTGTATCTAACATTATAGTTTTAAAATCTGTCTTAAAGCTGTTGTTAATATCTTAAGTTTTAAATTTGATTTTGCACACTATTGGAAGCAGTGGCGGCTGGCATGTACCGAGGGTGGCGGGCGGTGGGGGCACATTAAAAAAAAATTAAAATAAAAGGCACTTACCTTTTCTACGAGTGCAACATCCTTCTTGATCCTTCTCTCCTTGAGGCAGGCAGGATCCCGACTCCCAAGCCAATCCTGGTGCTGCTCTCATGCAGCATGAGCGCAGAGCTAGGATTGGTGGGAGCTGCCTCTATCAGCGCTCACAAGAGCACTAGAGGCCTTTGCTTTCTCTAACCCAGCTGTCTTAAGACAGCTGGGTTAGATAGGTTTAAAATGTGCATGCCTGGCTGCCCGTCGCAAGACGGCCACCCAAAGAGACATGCGCATTTTAAACTCGAGCGCACAAAGCTCCCTGCTGCCACTCAGCAGCAATGGCCCTGCGTCAGTTGATGAAAAATAAAATGGTAATAAATAAACTTTATTAATATTTTATTTCTCAGCTCTGGCCTGGGGCTTTTGTTTGTGGAGCGACCCTCCTCTGCTCGAACGGAGGAGACGCCCCTGGTTGGAAGATCAGGCTAAATTAGCCTGTGAGTTCGTTAGTTTTATATACGAGGTGCCTGCCACTTGGTGTAAATAATTGGATTGACTTGAAAGCAGCAAAAAAAAGTCAGAAGGTACGCATTATGTGGGTGTCCTCTACACGATATGACACATTTTGTTTTTATTTGTCCTGTTCTCCACAATTATAGGAAGCTGTTTGTTAAGAGGAACATCCACGACATAACAGATGCCCTTAATTTATTGTAGGTATTTGATACTGTAAACGTGCGAGTTAGACTTTTTAAGTTTTTTTTAAATCACTGTCTCAATGTGCCATGATTTGATATGCATTACATTGTTGTTTGGAAGGTAATACATTTCATATCAATAGTGTATTTTGTAATCGTTGGATCGTCACCTCAGTGAGTGATTTTTGGGTGTGTGAATATGGCCTGTTTTCTATGGAGTGCAAATATTCACAAATTTGGAGAAGTAGCCCGTTCAAACAGCCGAAGGGGACAGGGTTCATTAATCCTAATACCAAAAAGTACTCCCCTTCAAGCAATACCTTGAGATTAGCAAGTACTCCCTATGTACCTTTAGTTCTGAGAAGATTTTCAATAGTAATATGTACTAGATTGCTACACTTTCACACCAACGTTTAGTTAAAAAATATTAACTCATATTTTAAAAGCTTAGTCACAAATGTTACTTAATTCTGACATGAATCTAAATATTTAACATGAACTTGCATCAAAGTTTTAGCACGGGATTTCTCACAACAGTTCATATTTCGAGACACCCCAGCAAATCACGATTCATTAAAAACAGCACAATAATAATACATAACATAAAAAAATGATAAAAACCAATCATGGATACACTTAACAGGAATGTTGATGCAGCATTTCAGCGGGGTCCGGGGTTCACCCAAATTTCTTCAGGACATATACAATGATTAATAATGTATTGCACTGTTAAATACAAAAAATAGAAAATACAGGTACCAGTGTGCAGTACAGAGCCTCTCATTTGCTTTTCTCTTACATAAGTATTTTTTCAATGTACTTATTTTTTGTATATCATCGCTCATATACTCATTTTAAAATTATGTATTTGAGATGACATCAATGTCCCACATACCGAATATTATAAGGGGATGTTTTTATTCACCTAGATGCATGCCACTACATATCACTCATTTTAATATGTGAATAAATTCACCATAGCCTATTTCTTCCCATATCGCTCTTCATTTAGGTACGGTTTGGCACACTTCTTAATTAGTTTTTAATAAATGAGACAATATTTTTTAATGAAACACAGGTGTGCAGGTGTAGTACATATTACTACTGAAAATCCTCTCAGAACAAAAGGTGCATAGGAAGTACCTGCTAATCTCAAGGTATTGCTTGATGGTCCAGTTTGCCAGAACACAACACAGTGTACAGGGACTCAGGGGCATATTAGCAAGACCGGCGATAAAAGTATCGCCGTTTTAGCGGCAGTTTCCTGCCGCTAAAACGGCGATAATAGGCTTGCTAATATGCGTTATAGAATTCCAATAGAAGCCCAGGTTAGATGTGCAGGACATCTAACCTGGGTTTCTATTGAATTCTATAACGCATATTAGCAAGTCCATTATCGCCGTTTTAGCGGCAGTTTCCTGCCGCTAAAACGGCGATAATTTTATCGCCGGTCTTGCTAATATGCCCCATAGTTCTTCCAATTATAAGGAGACACTGTTCTCCAGGGAACCACTGGATTTAAGGAGAAAATGTTCACACTCACCTTGAGCAACTCAGATCACTTAAAAGTAGGGAGCTTCAGTAAACAACTCAATTCACAGGAGCACAGCTTGTTAGAATCAGCAGTTGTTTAACATGCTTTATTGCCACTTGTACACTGTTCACACTCATAACAATAGTGTGTGGTACAACATCACAAATGGAATGTGTAGAATGACAGAACTTACAGTGTATACAGTTTAACAACAAATGATATTACAGCATGAGGCCAGTTCCCTATGCTTTAATATATATTGCAAATTGTGGTCAACCATGGCTCCCGTATGTTGAGAAGTTTTCCGTAAAACCCCCTTCCCCGATTTCTAGGTTTCTCAAGCATAGAGCACCTATCCATTCCCCAGAATCCCTCAGGGGGTGGGGTGAGAGGTCAGAGGAAGGCTTCCAGTACTTACCACTCACGTAGCCAGCAGAAATCTCAGTACTGCTAATGTACATAAATTATGTGAAGAAACCTGCCTCCTCCGTTAGTTCCGACAATGCCAGTTTTGGGGACAAGTTTATGGGAAATTGGTAAGGGTGGGCGGAATTTGCGTAGTCGCGTTAAGCAAAATTCCGCGAAATGGTAAAAAATCTCCGCGAGCACGCAGAATTCCGCGAGCACGCGGAATTGCTTGTTCCGCCCGTTCGCGATGCGTTTTTCCTGTTCGGGGACGCTGCTTGCATGCTCGGGGGGAAATATCTCGCAAACTTGCCCATGCGGTCGCCAATTGGCGTGGCCATCTTGTTTCACTTGTCCCGCCCGCTCGCGATGCGTGTTTCCTGTTCGCGAACGCAGATGTCCGATGGCGCGTCCGAATTACGTGTTCGCGATCGCACACTCTCGCGGGATCGGACGAACGGATAGGAAAACTCGTCGGCAAACGCAGGGATCCCGGTAAGTCGCTACCACGCGCACGAACACGCATTTTGAAAGCGCGAACAAGGAAAAAATTCCGCTATGCCGCGGATCGCGGAATTTTCTGCAATTCCGTGTTCTCCGCCGAACGCGGAAGTGCCAAAATTTCACAAATTCCGCGAGCGGAACGGAATTTTCCGCCCAGGCCTAGAAATTGGAGGACTGCTGACATAGTGTGGGTTGTTGTTAACAGATATGTCTGTATAGCCCCACACCCCCAAGTTAGGTGGGAAAAAGTCTATGAGCCTGGCATCTGAAACATTCTGGAGAAGACATCTTGCCTATTGTCTAGAGGCAGTGCAGTGTGAAATGTACCCTGGGCATGTGTGTAAATTGAATCAGGCAGAGCCTTGTTGAAATTGCCAGTTTCCTAGCAACTTTGTCTACCACCACTCACTGCTGTCTAAAGGGCTCATGTCTGCCTCCCAAGCAGCCCTCACTACTACCAGTTTATCTGAATCATTGCGTACCAGGATTCAGGATACATGTGAAGCTTTGATCTTCCCTATAGGGCCTAATGCCAATCTGTCTTCTAAAGAGCTTTTTTGTGTGTGGCTACTTAGCTCCGCCTCATGTCCCTCCAGCATGTCTGAGTTTGAGGTATTTGAAGAATTGGACTTGTGAATATAAACTATTTGGTCAACTCTAGAAAGGACTTCGCCTTGATACAATCCCACACATCTTTTTCATATATTCGTGTTTGCTTGGCCTTTATGTGTCCATTGTGAATTTACATATGTATAGTTGCCGGGGGATTTTTGAGTACAACAAGGTTCCAAGGCTAGACAGTAGCCCATATTCTTTCATCTGGTCATGGGCTGATGTTTAGAACCAGGTGTCTGAAGGCCTTTCTGCCTACTTGTTAAAGTTGTGTAGTAGTTAGCGAGGGAAGCTGAGTATTCGATGCACTTTGTTGTCCTGTGGTGTCTCTGTCTGCACTACACTGCTCTGCAGTGCCCTGGACTTAGGAGGGTGAAATGATGGATTTTCTGGGTTAGGAGGACATATGTGGACCTTTTGCTCTGTCTGCAATTTCCAGTTTGGTGTTAGATGAGGGTGGGAGGGGGCTAAGCCGAGACATGTCCGACTAAGACAGTTTTGTTAGTGGCTGCAAGGTTGACGTCCCGCTTTTTGTTATTATGGAGAAGGAAACAGGGGGAGTCAAGTGCAATTGTGTGTTTCAAGTATGTGATATTTTAATTAGAATAGTATTACACCAGCATTTATGTATATGAAACTGTTAACTTGGTTAATAGATAGCCATATTCCCTTCCATATTGCTATTGGACCATGCAAAGATACCACTTCATTAGTATATATAATTCAGTTACGGTTTTTCCTAACTGGTTTTTGGTGCCATTTGCACAATTGTTTTAAAATAGACGTTGTGTTCATCATGTATGTATTCTTTTTGTGCAAGGTAATTTAGGTACAATTATAAACGCTAAAGATTTTTTTAGTTATATCATTTTAACATTCATGGCAGAATAAGGTTTTGAAGTTTCTAAAATCTTACACATGCTAAATAATGTGAACACGTGCATTGAATTACTAGTCAGTGAAAGAAGAGCCAACATGTGGCATTCATTTTTTAAATGCAAAACTGAATCATAAACAGAAAAATAAAAACAAAATTGATATATTCAACAAACAATTTAAATTAAAGGGCGGGTATGGCAGTTCTGTGATTACCCAGGCATGGCATCCATGCATGCAGATTAAATTCACATTCAGAACTAGTTGACTGGCAGTAATTTTTTTGATTATTTTTAGTTAGACTTTCACTTCTTTTACAACGGGTTGCCTTTGTTTCATTCTGAGACGATGCTGCTGGCAGCTCTGTTGTGCACCGATAAATTGCAACGCAACGCAGCAAGTCACGTTGCTGCGCTGCCCTGCGTGATAGAGAAAGGGCAGGAATGCACTCTATCTAACATTATACTTTTAAAATCTGTCTTAAAGCTGTTGCTAATATCTTAAGTTTTAAATTTGATTTTTCACACTATTGGAAGCAGTGGCGGCTGGCATGTACCGAGGGTGGTGGGCGGTGGGGGCACATTAAAAAAAATTAATAATAAAAGGCACTTACCTTTTCTACGAGTGCAACATCCTTCTTGATCCTTCTCTCCTTGAGGCAGGCAGGATCCCGACTCCCAAGCCAATCCTGGTGCTGCTCTCATGCAGCATGAGCGCAGAGCTAGGATTGGTGGGAGCAGCCTCTATCAGCGCTCACAAGAGCACTAGAGGCCTTTGCTTTCTCTAACCCAGCTGTCTTAAGACAGCTGGGTTAGATAGGTTTAAAATGTGCATGCCTGGCTGCCCGTCGCAAGACGGCCACCCAAAGACACGTGCGCATTTTAAACTCGAGCGCACAAAGCTCCCTGCTGCCACTCAGCAGCAATGGCCCTGCGTCAGTTGATGAAAAATTAAATGGTAATAAATAAACTTTATTAATATTTTATTTCTCAGCTCTGGCCTGGGGCTTTTGTTTGTGGAGCGACGCTCCTCTGCTCAAACGGAGGAGCCGCCCCTGGTTGGAAGATCAGGCTAAATTAGCCTGTGAGTTCGTTAATTTTATATACGAGGTGCCTGCCACTTGGTGTAAATAATTGGATTGCCTTGAAAGCAGTAAAAAAAAGTCAGAAGGTACGCATTATGTGGGTGTCCTCTACACGATATGACACATTTTGTTTTTATTTGTCCTGTTCTCCAAAATTATAGGAAGCCGTTTGTTAAGAGGAACATCCACGACATAACAGATGCCCTTAATTTATTGTAGGTATCTGATACTGTAAACGTGCGAGTTAGACTTTTTAGTTTTTTTAAAATCACTGTCTCAATGTGCCATGATTTGATATGCATTACATTGTTGCTTGGAAGGTAATACATTTCATATCAATAGCGTATTTTCTAATCGTTGGATCGTCACCTCTGTGAGTGATTTTTGGGTGTGTGAATATGGCCTGTTTTCTATGGAGTGCAAATATTCACAAATTTGGAGAGTAGCCGTTCAAACAGCCGAAGGGGACAGGGTTCATTAAACCTAATACCAAAAAGTACTCCCCTTCAAGCAATACCTTGAGATTAGCAAGTACTCCCTATGTACCTTTAGTTCTGAGAAGAGTTTCAATAGTAATATGTACTAGATTGCTACAATTTCACACCAACGTTTAGTTAAAAAATATTATCTCATATTTTAAAAACTTAGTCACAAATGTTACTTGATTCTGACATGAATCTAAATATTTAACATGAACTTGCATCAAAGTTTTAGCACAGGATTTCTCAGAACAGTTCATATTTCGAGACACCCCACCAAATCACGATTCATTAAAAACAGCACATTAATAATACAGAACATAAAAAAACTTATAAAACCCAATCATGGATACATTTAATAGGAATGTTGATGCAGCATTTCAGCGGGTTCCGGGGTTCACCCAAACTTCTTCAGGACATATACAATGATTAATAATGTATTGCACTGTTAAATACAAAAAATAGAAAACACAGGTATCAGTGTGCAGTACAGAGCCTCTCATTTGCTTTTCTCTTACATAAGTATTTTTTCAATGCACTTATTTTTTGTATATCATCGCTCATATACTCATTTTAAAATTATGTATTTGAGATGACATCAATGTCCCACATACCGAATATTATAAGGGGATGTTTTTATTCCACTAGATGTATGTCACTACATATCACTCATTTTAATATGTGAATAAATTCACCATAGCCTATTTCCTCCCATATCGCTCTTCATTTAGGTACGGTTTGGCACACTTCTTAATTAGTTTTTAATAAATGAGACAATATTTTTTAATGAAACACAGGTGTGCAGGTGTAGTACATATTACTACTGAAAATCCTCTTAGAACAAAAGGTGCATAGGAAGTACCTGCTAATCTCAAGGTATTGCTTGATGGTCCAGTTTGCCAGAACACAACACAGTGTACAGGGACTCAGTTCTTCCAATTATAAGGAGACACTGTTCTCCAGGGAACCACTGGGTTTAAGGAGAAAATGTTCACACTCACCTTGAGAAACTCAGATCACTTAAAAGTAGGGAGCTTCAGTAAACAACTCAATTCACAGGAGCACAGCTTGTTAGAATCAGCAGTTGTTTAACAGGCTTTTTTGCCACTTGTACACTGTTCACACTCATAACAATAGTGTGTGGTACAACATCACAAATGGAATGTGTAGAATGACAGAACTTACAGTGTATACAGTATAACAAGAAATGATATTACAGCATGAGGCCAGTTCCTTATGCTTTAATATATATATTGCACGTTGTGGTCCTGAGGTAGGTCAACCATGGCTCCCGTATGTTGACATATTTTCTGTAAAACCCCCTTGCCCGATTTCTAGGTTTCTCAAGCACTCAAGCATAGACCACCTATCCATTCCCCAAAACCCCTCAGGGGGTGGGGTGAGAGGTCAGAGGAAGGCTCCCAGTACTTACCACTCACGTAGCAAGCAGAAATCTCAGTACTGCTAATGTACATAAATTATGTGAAGAAACCTGCCTCGTCCGTTACTTCAGACAATGCCAGTTTTAGGGACAAGTTTATGGGAAATTGGAGGACTGCTGACATAGTGTGGGTTGTTGTTAACAAATATGTCTGTATAGCCCCACACCCCCAAGTTAGGTGGGAAAAAGTCTATGAGCCTGGCATCTGAAACATTCTGGAGAAGACATCTTGCCTATTGTCTAGAGGCAGTGCAGTGTGAAATGTACCCTGGGCATGTGAGCAAATTGAATCAGGCAGAGCCTTGTTGAAATTGCCAGTTTCCTAGCAACTGTGGGGCATATCTACAAGGACGGCGATAAGTAAACGCAAAGCCCGCTTAGCGCTTTTCTACTTATCGCCGTCTATCACTGGATTATATCGCCCTGTTAGCGCGTTATTTACAACGCATTTCCCCAGGGCGATATAATTACCAGCGATAGCGGGGAAATCGCCGTTTTGCAGGGAACATCGCTGGTTTTCCAGCGATGTTCCCTGCAAAACGGCGATAACCTTGCTGATACGACCCTGTGGTCGTATCAGCACAATCCACCCCCATATTAAGTATGCCTAAGTCTGCATTTTAGCAGACGTTAGTTTTCGCCCAAAACTAACGTCTGCTGAAATGCGTTGGCAGCCTTGTAAATATCGCGATGTGCACATCAGCGATATTGACAAGGTTGTACTGCCCAGTGACGCCCACTTTGCATCTCATTAGAGATGCAAAGGGAGGCGTTGGGTAAAAGGGTGCTAACATGCGCTAATGCATGTTAGCACCCTCTTGTTAATAGGGCGATAGTTTTATCTCCGCTTTTTTGGCTTTAAAAGCCTAAAAAGCGGAGATAAAGCCCTTGTAAATATGCCTCTTTGTCTCCCACCACTCACTGTTGTTTAAAGGGCTCATGTCTGCCTCCCAAGCAGTCCTCACTACTACCGGTTTATCTGAATCATTGCGTACCAGGATTCGGGATACATGTGAGGCTTTGATCTCCCCTATAGGGTCTAATGCCAATCTGTCATCTAAAGAGCTTTTTGTGTGAGGCTACTTAGCTCCGCCTCATGTCCCTCCAGCATGTCTGAGTTTGAGGTATTTGAAGAATTGGACTTGTGAATATAAACTATTTGGTCAACTCTAGAAAGGACTTCGCCTTGATACAATCCCACACATCTTTTTCATATATTCGTGTTTGCTTGGCCTTTATGTGTCCATTGTGAATTTACATATGTATAGTTGCCGGGGGATTTTTGAGTACAACAAGGTTGCAAGGCTAGTCAGTAGCCCATATTCTTTCATCTGGTCGTGGGCTGATGTTTAGACCCAGGTGTCTGAAGGCCTTTCTGCCTACTTGTTAAAGTTGTGTAGTAGTTGGCGAGGGAAGCTGAGTATTCGATGCACTTTGTTGTCCTGTGGTGTCTCTGTCTGCACTACACTGCTCTGCAGTGCCCTGGACGTAGGAGGGTGAAATGATGGATTGTCTGGGCTAGGAGGACATATGTGGACTTTTTGCTCTGTCTGCAATTTCCAGTTTGGTGTTAGATGAGGGTGGGAGGGGGCTAAGCCGAGAGATGTCCGACTAAGACAGTTTTGTTAGTGGCTGCAAGGTTGACGTCCCGCTTTTTGTTATTATGGAGAAGGAAACAGGGGGAGCCAAGTGCAATTGTGTGTTTCAAGTATGTGATATTTTAATTAGAATAGTATTACACCAGCATTTATGTATATGAAACTGTTAACTTGGTTAAGAGGTAGCCATATTCCCTTCAATATTGTTCTTGGACCATGCAAAGATACCACTTCATTAGTATATATAATTCAGTTACGGTTATCCTAACTGGTTTTTGGTGCCATTAGCACAATTGTTTTAAAATAGACGTTGTGTTCATCATGTATGTATTCTTTTTGTGCAAGGTAAATTAGGTACAATTATAGACGCTAAAGATTTTTTTAGTTATATCATTTTAACATTCATGGCAGAATAAGGTTTTGAAGTTTCTAAAATCTTACAGATGCAGACTAGTCAATTTGTTGCGGAACCTAGAACTAATTGCAATGCAATTTCTGTGAGTGGATTGTTATTGAAATTTTTCCGTAGAAAACGATGGTGAAAAGTCTACCACTCTATCATGACGCGTTAATCCAATATGGCGGATTTTTCAAAATGGCTGCCCATTATTTGAGATATAGGGTATAACTGTTTATATGCCCATGTGTGGTATCATTTTATATGTTTTTAGGGACGGGAAAGTCAAAAATAACATCAAAAATTGTTTCTGATGACCATAATATCAAATAATCGCGGAATATGTCAGATAGACAAAGTTTGTATAATTTTTTCGTTGACTTATATGACAAAGTGTGAAGGAACGTAAATATTACAATTAACTTTTGAAATAAAAAGTTTGCTATTGTTTGTGTTTTGTTTTGTAACTTTGTTGTTATTGTTTGTTTTTTTGTTAATCAAAAATGTTTCATTTATGTGTTACAGGTTCTTGCGAGTTGCTGTGAGATACAGTGAAAATGGACGTAGAAAAGTGTTTCATTTGTGATGTGGTGTTTCAAGAAGATGACGATGTATCTGTACTCACTGAAAGAGGAGTGACTGGAATTCAAAAAACATGCAAGGAGAGAAAAATATCTAAGTTTCACGTTTGTGTTGGGCAGAAAGTTCACAAGAAATGTAGAGCGCGTTTTGTTAACTTGAAAACTCCGTTCCAGGAGAAAGAATCAGATCCCACAACTTCTCGTGTTCTACGGTCGTGTGAAACCCCGTTTGATTTTAGAAAAATTGTTTTTTCTGTGGTACTGAGTTAAGTTTATACTTCAGGGAGAGGAAAAAAATGCGTGGTTTAATGCACGAACAGTTGAATTCAAATCATCAGTTTTACAAAAATGCAACGAACGCAATGATGAATGGGCAGACAAAGTTAAGAGACGTATCCAAAATGTGTCTGATTTACATGCTGTAGATGCAGGCTACCACAAACAGTGTTACGTCAATTTTTATACTGGAAAATTCATTCCCGGGCAGTTCACTGATAACCCTCCAATATCTTCAGGTCGACCAGAGGACTCAGTTCGCCAGGAAACTTTTCTTCAAGTAGTTAAATACATGGAGGAAAATGATGAAGAATAAACTACTGTTAAAGAACTTGTTAATAAAATGCGAGAATTACTGCCAGAAGATAGCGAACCATACAGTTCGAAGTATATGAAACAAAAACTCAAAGAGCATTTTGAAGATGAAATCTTCATAGGAACAGTTGCAGGGACTGCTGATGTCGTTACTTTTAAAAGTACAGCTGCTCATGTATTGCAAGAGTACCACAGTCATAGCCATGAAGATGTTGAAGAGGATCGCAACAATCTCCTTATGGCAGCTGCTGAAATAATAAGAAATGATATTAAAGACATCCCTGTAGAACCAGAAACATATCCACCCATTGAAAACATGAGTAGTGTTGACTATAATGTGAGCTATATTCCTGATTCGTTAAGGCTCTTATTATCAGTTTTTGTTACTGATAAAACCAACAGAGAGAGAAAAGTAGCTTCTATAGGACAGGCAATTATGCAAGCTGTGCGCCCACGAGTCTTAGTTGTACCGTTGCAGTTAGGGCTGGCAGTTCAATTACTTGACAACACAAGCTCGAGATTTGTAGTTGAAGCAGTAAATCATATGGGATTCTGCAGCTCCTATTCAGAAGTTCTTCGTTTTGAACGTTCAGCTGCAGCAGAAAGAGGAAATACTATACCTGTCCTTGTGGAACCTTCTGAAAGTCCTCCGAAATTCGTTCAATATGCAGCTGATAATATTGATCACAATATTATTACAATAGATGGCCATGGTACTTTTCATGGGATGGGCATTATCGCCACTGTGACTCCAACTGGAAAATTTTCAACGGTCATTAAGAAACGTCAAGTTTCATTTGAAGAACTGAGGAGGTTGGGGCAAATCCCAATAAAAACATATCATTCACAGGCCAGTGGGATGCGTTTCTTAAAGTATAATACCATTAAGGAAATCGCGTACAGTGACCCATCTGCAAACCTGGATATTTTATTGAACATCTCACATCTACTCAGCAACAGTGTTCCAGGATGGCAAGGAGTATGCCAACTACTACATAAAGGTAACCATCCCGGTGTATCATCTGTCATCTTTCTGCCAATGATTAACATGGATCCAACAAATGAGACGTGTATTCTCTCAACACTGTTTTTTGTTTCTGACCATGCCAAGAGATACAGCCAGACCCCTATTATAACATTCGACCAGCCTCTTTTCCACAAAGCACTTAGCATCATAGCCAATGAATCACAGGATAGTCCTTTGAAGAAGGTCATTCTGAGACTAGGAGGCCTGCACACAATCATGAGTTTTCTTGGATGCATCGGTTTTTTGATGAGTGGAGCAGGCTTGGTTGATATACTTGAGATCATATATGCAGGAAATGCTGTAAAGCACATGCTTTCTGGTAAAGCTATTGCAAGAGCGATTCGTGGTCATCTTATTGTTTCATCAGTTTTCAACACGATTTTAGCAACGCAAGCCCTAGATGATAACGACGATTTACAGGCAGCTAGATCATTGTTTAATAATCTTCTTAATGGGGAGCTTTCTGTTGAGGATGTTACACATAATGCTGTTGTCGAAATTGCAGCCAAACTGCTGAAGGCCAAAGATGAACTTAAATTTTACAGGACTCCTCGACTTTGGTTGCAATATTTGGAAATGGTCAACATCCTGAAACAATTCTTAAAAGCTGAAAGAACAGGAAATTGGCATCTACATCTTGCAATGGTAAAGGAGATGCTACCTTTTTTGCAGCATGTGGCCATAATTTATATGCCAGTTCTGCACGACTGTATTATGAGAGAATGGTTGAGCTTGAATTTGAAGCTCCTGATGTATACACAGCATTTACAAATGGTCTGCATGTTGTCCGAAGAAGTGATAGGTTTTGGGGTGGCCTTTCCACTGATTTGGTAATTGAACAAGTTCTAATGAAGAATATAAAAGGATTCGGCGGAATGACCCATGGAAAAGGTATGACAGAACAGCAGCAGCTTGTCTGGGTTATGTCACGCCCTATTTGCGCCCATTTGAATGAATGCATGCAGGACTTTGCTTCAGTGAAGCATGCAGCAAGTGAGCAACATGTTACTATGACCAGTTCAAGAATTGAACGCGATAAAGGAGATACACAGAAAGTACTGGTATATGTAGAACAGCTCAATGTTTTTGAGCGAGACAGCAACCTGCGTAACATTGTCACGGGTGTTACTTATGGCAGTGATGTTAATCCTGAACTTGCAGAAGAAAGTGGAAATAGAATTCTTAATGAGATGACGGACAAAAGAGTCTCTGAGTTCTCTTTCAGAAAAAGCAACCATGTGAAGGTAATGAAATCAGTTCAATCTGTTAAATTGAAAGAAGAAACCTTTGTTATGGATCCTGAACTATTGTTTCAGCGCTTGTTGCTTTGTGCTCAGACTAGTGGCGTGGATTTGCAGGAGGTGTTTCGTTATGAGCTTTGCTCATACCCAGCTAGTTTATTCAATAAGCATGGACTTATGAGGGAATCTGGGAAGTCGCAGCTTCCAATTATATTAAAGAGCAAGTACCAGCCGTTGCTAACATGCCCGAAAATATGCAGTTCGTCATTGATGGTGGGTGGTTACTACATCGCCTTCCTTGGAGTCCGAATCAGACATTCCATGAGCTGCTTTATGCCTATGAGAGATATGTGCTAACAAAGTATGGCCAGGCAATAATAGTATTCGACGGATATGGAGATACGTTTTCTACAAAATCAGAAGCCCATCTAAAAAGAAACAGAGGTATTGTAGGACCTAAAGTAAATTTCATAACTTCTACCTCCATCGCCATCCAGAAACAATTATTTCTGAGTAATAATGAAAATAAACAAGCCTTCATTGATCAATTATCGCAAAAGTTACAAGAAGCTGGGTGTAAAACAAAGCAAGCTCATAGTGATGCAGACTTCATGGTCGTTTTGGAGGCTATTGAGTCGGCCAAAACTCATCCTACAGCCATTGTTGGCGAGGACACCGATCTTCTCATACTACTCCTTCATCATTTTCAAGAAAACCAATTTGATATTTTCCTTTGCCCAGAACCTAAGAAATCTTCCAAAAACATAACTGTGTATGATATTAGGAAATTAGCAAAAGCTTTAGGTAATGACGTCTGCTCTCACATCTTATTTGCTCACGCCGTATTAGGATGTGATACCACCTCCAAACCATTTGGATTAGGAAAACGTGACTCCATAAAGTTGCTAAGAAAATCAGGCAGCTTCAAAGAAAGTGCTGCCGTATTCCAAACTTCACAAAAATCAACAGAAGAAATTGAAAATGCTGGTCTTAATGCTATTATAGAGTTGTATGGAGGAATAACAGGAGACAGCACACTACATGATATGAGACTTCGAACTTTCACTTCAAAGGCAACAAAATCAACAATACATGTGAAACCGGAAGTCTTGCCTCCTACAGAGGATGCCTGCAAATTTCATTCGCTCAGAGTATATCATCAGGTGCAGCAGTGGATGGGTATTCATATGGATCCATTACAGTGGGGATTTGAAGTGAAAGTTGGAAGATTGGCTCCCATTAGAATGAGTCAAGCACCAGCACCAGATCATTTATTAAAATTTGTGAAATGTGGCTGTATCAAGAGTCAATGTGCGACTCTGCAATGTATATGCAAAAGACAGGGAATAGTGTGCACAGATGCGTGCACGGATTGTCGAGGAATAAGCTGTTGCAATTCCATGGAAGTGGACATGGACGATGATTGAAATCATACTATTCTTATACTGAGGAGTGCTGTTTGAATTTATCTCTTTAACAATTTTCATTTGTCAGTGTCATATTGAGAAGTGCTATATTATCTAGTTGAAATGTGTTTATCCTTTTCAAATGATGTTAAAAAAATGTAAATAAAAAATAATGTCAAAACTATGTTTGGCATATTAACATATAATTATCGTTGTTTATTGTATTAATCCCAATTTGATGTGATAGTCATCAGAAACAATTTTTGATGTTATTTTTGACTTTCCCGTCCCTAAAAACATATAAAATGATACCACACATGGGCATATAAACAGTTATACCCTATATATCAAATAATGGGCAGCCATTTTGAAAAATCCGCCATATTGGATTAACGCGTCATGATAGAGTGGTAGACTTTTCACCATCGTTTTCTATGGAAAAATTTCAATAACAATCCACTCATAGAAATTGTATTGCAATTAGTTCTAGGTTAGCCCATTTTTTGAACTAATTTGACTAGACTTATTTTCCCTGCGCTGGTGCACAATGTGCTGCCTAGCACCAATGCAGGCACGCATGCTCCATGGTGCAAGAGTGCCTGCAGTGCAAGTAGGATTGTTTTTGTGCAGGAAGGTGAACCTTCCTGCACAAAAACAATCCTGAGAGGCAGAATGCAGCACACATCAAAATTGGAAGTAACGAGCCTCACCTGACGAGGCGTAGCATTGTGACGCATTCCCAGGTCTACCAGTAATAGTAAATCTGGAAATGCACCAAAATCCACGGGTGGTTGCGTGGCAACACTCATGCTACACTCATGGAATGCCTCCCTGGGGCAGCGTAACACAATGCAGAGATTACTGCTGTGTTGCTTTACTCTAGATTTATCGAACCACACAAAGCCACGCAGGCAACAAGTGGCCTTGCATGACTTCATAAATATAACTTAAGAGCTGCATCACTCTTGCGCCCCATGGTGTGGCGCAAGGATGACACAAGCCTTTGATAAATTTGGCCCCTAATGTGCAGCTACTGTGGTACACATAGATTTACCAGAATAGTACAGCACTTCTCATTGAGGCACTGCTGCACTCACTGCAATATAACTGGAGCTAGTTGGCAAGTCTGCATTGCAAAAACAGTACACTTTCATCTTAACAGGAAGCAGGCATATTTAGATTAATTAAATCTGCCCGCTTTAAACACGTGAAATTACAGGAGGTAAACTGATGTTGCAGATATTTATAGAGCGGTGGCAGATTTACTAATTTTTAACACAGCACAGCAACCCAATTTGCTGCTCTGCGATACACAGAGCCATAGGCGTTGAGATTAGCTTGCTGCTGGAGTCTTCCTCTGTGCTCTCCACTGCTGCCTTACATGGTGCACAGCCCCACACCATGGGGTGCAGAGATCAGTGTGCGCTGTCTGGCATAGGATTTGTATTGGAAGCATACCCATCTAGTACAAATTTCTAGGCACTGGATGTGTGCTATGATCTTGACACTGGATGTGTGCTGTGAACTTCAGTACTCATGTAAAGTGTGGATTTTACTAGAAATTTAAATATTTTTCCTTGTTCATATGTGTATTAGGGAGGCCTTTGATTTTCATCCAAAGGCAGGTCAGGCTATCCTAATAGATCAGACCTGCGTCAAATACTATGAGTGTTTGCACAGTAACACCCCAGTAACTCCCCCTTGATGCAAAGCAACGGATATCAGCGCAAATCAATTAGTGATTTCGTGCAAAATACCTTTTGCGCTGGAAAGTAAGTACAAACATGTTGCTTTGCACAGCTTTGTGTGGCTTTGCTTCATTTAGCGATTGGGCAAAGTGTTAGCATATCTGTCCTTATATGTCACAAATCATTATATAAGAGCATAAGACATTAAGAGCTTGATTTAGAGTTTGGCATAGAAGGTACTCTGTTGCAAACTGAAGTTCTGCCCACCTCATTTTGAGTTGGGCAGAACTTAAGTATGTCAGCGACAGAGACTACTCCATCTCTGCCTGTAACATCTCCTCCAATGGCCTGACAAGGTAACGGCCAATGGAGGTTTGGACATTTGTCCGCCCACCCTATTTAGAGCGGGTAGACAAATGGCCAGTTTTTGCTTTCACACAGCGCCATAGAACACGTGGTAGTAAGTGAAAGTAAAAAACATTTTAATGACCACCACGCCACAGGAGAAAACTCTTGTGGCAAGGAAGTCATTCCTTTTTTTACTTAAAATTATAAATAAAAATTCGGCTTTGAGATTTTGCTTTTGAAAATAAGAAAAAATTATGAAAGTGTGTCAGACAGCACTGTCACCTTGATGCAGCTGCAAGGCATACTTTCAATGCATTGACAGGAACCGCTGTGATGGCAGTTACTGCCAGTGTAAGAGATATTGGTTGAGACGGCGGACATTTCTAAATCTGAAGTATGGTTACTCTGTCAGGGTGACAGAGCATTTTACTTCATGGACTTGACAGAGAAATTATCGCACTCCAATATCTAATTCAGTCTCTAAGACATGACATGGGAAATTAAGAGCGTTTTTCTAAAACACAATTTGTTTCCCATTAATCTTTCTTCCCTTAAACATCTAAGTTCAATATTAGAGTCTCCATCCTCTTAGTTGGTGGTGGGACACTGTCATTATGTGCACAGAACAAAAAAGCTCCACATTAATGCCATAGGCCTAGGCATGCAAGTAGGGAAAATTATCACCAGTCCGCACCCCTTGGTAGTGCTACTTACTGTCGCCACTAAATTTTTAAATAAGATAAGTGCAAGGGTGCAACGTCTTCCTTAGGAGCCCTCCCCAAGCACTGTTGAATGATGGGTTGCGAAATACCATGCTGCCTCAGTCTTTATTCTACCTTTAGCCTTCCGTCCACCACTCTACACTTCCTGTCTCTTTAGCTCATTCTCGCAGGTTAGTGTTCATCACTGCTTTTTCCATTTATCATTGCTTTCCTATCTTTCCAATGTTCTGTCACCCAGGCTGCCTTTTTCTTTCTTACTCTGGGTTACATTCTGCTCATGACAAATAAGTCTTAGCCCTCAAAAACTATTGCCTGTATCCACCAATCAGAAGTGTAAAAGAGGGTCTTGGTCTTGGGGTCCTGGTCCTGAGGGGTTCCCTCATCCACCTGTCATCTTAGCCCTGAAAGTCTGCCTGGGTGTGGGGGGTGCCCCGATGCCATAACACAAAATGATCGGTCCCTCCTTCATAATGTGAAGAGGGGACTCTGAGTCTCCCAAAGCTCACAGAGTTTAATTGGCCTTGGGTTGAATGGGGCCCCTCTGAGACTTGGGGGGGTTCCTAAAATCTTGGGGGCTCCTCTGCACCACAGGGATTGCAGAGGCTGGCATTACACCTAACAAGGAGCATGGTACCTCAGTGGGTTAGGGTAACAATATACTACAAAGGGATGCCGTATAATCAGGATCTATTCCCTGGAATTTGTGGTCATATTTTAATTAATTGGTCAGGCTTTGCCTACCACATATTAAACTTACTAACATGCACAGTATTTGTCACGGGCAGCTTATCTACTATTGCCTAAATTAGGAACCCCTTTTTGGGAGGCCTTAGAGCTCAAGTTTCTTGGTATCCATAAAGGACCCAATGCCTTATATGTCACTAGATGATGCACTCCAAATCCACACTCCTGAAGTGGCTCAAAATTCACAAAAAGTTAGGGATGGATCCTATTTTCAACAGTAGTCAAGTAGCCCCTTCCATGGATATCCAACACAGGACCAGTCCACGTTAGCCCAGGGGATTCCTCTCCTTCAGCGTCCCCAACAAGTCTGTACTCGGCAGAGACACATACCGGAGCCACTCAGAGGCAGCCAGAGCAGCACGGGGACTTCATCCCCCAGATCACCTCGTGCCAGGAGCCGCTGACGCCGCTTTGCACGCCAGGAGGCGCCCTTTAAATCCTCTCAGGGCTCCCACGGCGCGGGAGCCCTTCACGGCAGAGACACATACCGGAGCCACTCAGAGGCAGCTAGAGCAGCACGGGGACTTCATCCCCCAGATCACCTTGCGGCAGGAGCCGCTGACACCGCTTTGCGCGCCAGGTGGCGCCCTTTAAATCCTCTCAGGGCTCCCGCGGCGCAAGACGTGCGCGGGCATGCCCGGGCCGCGCCCGAGCAAAGCCCGGGTCAAGGGCGGGCCCATCTGCGCCCGTCAGAGCCCGGAAGAGGCTGGGCTGGCCCACCTTATTTTCATCCCTGCATCGGACAGCAAAATGGGTAAGCGTAAACAACCCTGTAGCCATGACCCAGGGAAAGTTAAGAAAAAAGTACCTAGGAACTCATCTTCTATTATTTCATACCTAACATCTGCAGTGGGGGCACTAACCCAAGAGATCCAAAATGCAGAGGAACAGCTGGGCCAGAGAACTGAGTCTTTGGGTCAGAGTGTTTCTTTAGCTATACCCACACAGCTTGTAACATCAGATGAGTCCTTAGTCAACCCTGATATGCAGGAAGTTACCCAGGAGGGTCTTTTACATTTGGGGAGGGAGACACAGCCCACAGGGGGTGAGGCTATAGTAACGGTGGCTCCCCCGCAGAAGGAACTGGCTATTCCCCTACCCCCACCAAATAAAAAACTAAAAAGAAGAGCTACTAAATCTGCTTTAGTCCCAGCCGGACCTGTCGCTAGCCTTGAGAAAGGTTTGGATTGCAGTCTTGACCCACTCATTCGCTCCTCTGTTAAACAAGCCCTGGAGGACATATGGAACACACGCCTAGAACAAGTTCTCTCCTCGGCAGTTAAAGACATCTCTGATCTCTGTAAATCTCTGGTAAATGGGGTAATGGGGAAGTTAGAGTCTTTAGAGAGCCAAATCCTGGATATGAATAATAAAAGCAGGACGAGCGAGAGAAGTGTTACAGTGACTCCGCATACTCAGAAGGATACCAAAAGGGATGGGGGGGCTGCCAGTGGGGGCCCATCGCAGATTAACCAGGGCATACCATCTGGGGCATTGCCTGCCCAGACTACGGGGAGCTGTGTAGGGGGCAAGCAACTTGATTATATCCCGGATGCAAATAATCACTTTGTGGGTATGAGCAAGATCCCCGGGACTAGGGTGGACTACAAGAGAAGAAATAGCTGTAGACTTAATCTGCCACCAGAGGCCACCCCCCTAGTTGCAGTTCTCACAGGAGTGGCGCCACTTAAAGAGAACGGTGTGGAATCCACCGAGGAACTTTTACGCAAAACTAAGTTCTGGTGCAAACAGCACTCAATAAATGGGGCGCAGGCCTCTGCCCATATAATAATGGCTAGATGAGTTGGCTGGGTTGGTCAGAGGTCCAAAGAAGTGGAAGGCGATTGGATTGTTATTAATTTTGACAAGGCAGGTATAGCGGGAAAGCTTTTTCAGGGAGGATTTAACGTGGGTCCGGGGGGTATAAGGGCCCTACCATTGGGGCTTTTTTATCCACCTTTAGAGGGCAGCCAGTTACCTCGTAGGAGTCTGCGGCGGAATTCTGTATTAACAAAAAGGATGGCAGGTTCACCACTAGGGTTAAGCCTCAGAGATGACCAGTGTCGTAATCTGACCCAATATAGATGCCCAACTCCCCCCATAACATTATTTAAACCCCCTGGGGAGGAGGCAATGGAGAGTGGTTTAGTGTGTTCCAATAGATTTCTTTCATTAAGCCAACTAGATGAAACTGATTGACTGGAGCCCCTCACATTACCGGGAAGGGAGGGGGGTGCAGGGGCCCCTGGGTCGAGGGAGGAAGCCAACTTGAATTGCAAGATTTTAAGTTGGAACATAGCAGGTCTTAGAACAAAAAGTGCCAAACCTAGGTGGCTTGACTTTCTCAAAGTTCACAATATAGTGGGTCTACAAGAGACATGGGACAGGGAAAGTAATTTCTGGATGGACGGGTATAAGTCCTACCATGAGCCAGCATGGCCCTTGGTCTCGGGTAGAGCAAAGGGGTCCTTTTAATTTTAATATCATTAAAGCTGATAGGAACTCATTGTATTGTGGACACAGGTTCCAGTAATTGTTTAGCTGTAGAAATTACTACTGCCAACTCAATGAAATTGTTAATTGTACATTTTTATAATTAATTCGAGTTTAAATTTCCAAATGAACATTTATGTATTTTAAAATGTTTTCTAGAGGACTATAGACTTAAGCAAACCACTTTTTATTCTATTATCATTTTGGGAGATTTTAATATTCATTTATGTAGGAAGGATTGTCATGTTGTAGACCATTTAGGACCAGAGGATTCCCTTAACTGCCACTTTGAGCACACTCTGCAAGGAGAAGGCCTGGAGGATCTCTTGGCAGTAGTTGATCTTTGCCAGCCAAATACACAGATTACGGAGGAGAGGATCCCTACCTTTAAGGCAAGAGGGCAGGATTCTATAATTGACTATATATTTATCTCCCCCGTGTTGCTTTCTCAAGTGGTTTATTACAGTGCTCAATGGTCTTATTACAGTGACCACAATCCCGTCGTACTTGAGTTAGGTGGGGCAATCGGAGTAAAAGGTAGACAAGGGCAACCCTCCGCTCATACATGTGTAAAGACCTCTGATCAGGGACGTAGGCTAAAATGGACTAAAGTAATCCCAGAGCTTTTCCTTCAAGACCTAATGCGAAATGCTGAAAAGAGCTTCGACATTTGTCTTAACCCTATAAATGAGGGGGCCGAGGTTCTACTGGCATTTGAAGACATCTGTGCTCAGGTGGCGTCTGGCCTAACATTGCCTAGTAGAAGACACACTGAAATGGGTGAGAAATGGTTTGATAATAACTGCTCAAAAGCATACCAAAAGCTTATTTTTGCCCTGAAACAGGTGCCTAAAGATCGCTCTTAAATAGCTCAGTTGAGGCAGTCTTATAAATGTGCGATGAACCGCCGAAGAAATGAAATTAAAGAAAATGCATGGAATGATTTGCTATCTGTTGAGGTCCTTAGGGATAGCTCCAGATTCTGGGCCATAGTTAATAAACCATTTTTTACAGGACTTAATGACATGCCTTTACAATGTGATATTACGGAGGATCAGTGGTATTACCATTTTAACTCTATTTATGGGGGTTCGACCGGGAGGGGTTCACCAGTCATTTTTGATCAGGATCAGTGTAACACAGCATTGGCTTTTACGGAAGATGAAGTGGAGAAAGCAATTAGTCAAATGACTAGTAACAAGGCTCCCGGCCCGGATTGTGTCCTGGCCGACCTGTACAAACAGAATCCGCCCCTTTGGGCAAAAATTATAACTAAACTTTTAAATGTGGCTAGTAAGCATGGATGTCCGCCATCCTGGTCTCTCTCTACCATCATCCCCGTTTTCAAAAAGGGTCAGAGAGGAGATCCAGGCTGTTATAGACCCATTTCCTTGATTGATTCAGTGGTTAAAGTTCTAGGCAGAGTGATTTTAAGTAAACTCTCGGACTGGCTAGATGACACGGGTATTTTAACAGATTTTCAATATGATTTTAGAAAAGGAAGAAGCACATCAGACCAGTGTTTAAACCTGCACCTATTGGCTGAGAAATATACAGTGGCGAAAACAGGTATGTTACAGGTGGCCTTTATGGATCTATCCTCAGCTTTTGATCTAGTAAATAGATCAAAGCTATGGGCAACATTGATAGGTATGGGGATGGATCGCTGCCTAGTTTATTTTTTAGCAGACCTCCATAAGGATCTTTCTGCCAGGGTCAGAGTTACCCAAGATGGCAAATGCACAAAGCACTTTAAAATAGATAGAGGCGTACGTCAGGGCTGTATTTTAGCTCCCTTGCTCTTCACCCTTCATATAAATAATTTAGGCATCTCCCTTAGTACTGCTAGTTTAGATATTCCACGTGTAGGAGACAGGGTTATCCCTGCACTCCTATACGTGGATGACGCGGTGTTGCTGGCCCGCACAGCGGTAGGGCTGCAGAGGCTCCTGGATTCTTTTGGGTCCTTTATGCAATCTTTGGACCTAATTGTTAACAAAATATGATGACAATGGGGAGAAGCCAAAAAAGCTTAAATCCTTTTCTTTGCGAGGGGGTAGAGTTGACAAGGGTTTCCTCTTTCTCTTACCTGAGAGTCCTATTTGATGGGAGGGGCTCGTGGGTTTCTCAGCAAAAAGCTAAAAAACATGCAATGTCAAGATCCATAGCAGCCATCCAAGGATTTGCCTCCCGACTTGGGGGTCGATTCCGATTTGGGCCGGAAAACGTACCGACCGACTCGGTATGGGAATATTGTCCGACCGACACGTACCGGCGCTGCCCGACCCACGTAGTACGATGCAATGCATGTGAATCACGACCGACTCGTACGGAACACAAGCTGAACGACCGAACCGCACGGAAAACAGCCATCCGGCCGGGAAACCACGCAAATCGAACCGACCGACAAGCACCAGGAATGAACCCGACCGAAACGTACCCGCGAACACCGACCCGCGCAGTACGATGCAATGCGTGCAAAACCAGACCGAGTCGCACGGAGCCCAAGCCGTACGACCGACACGCATACAAAACCCAGCCGAAGCAACCTAAAACACTGCGACCGACGCGTACGCCGCACATGAAATCCATCAGAAACACAGCGTGAAAGACTCGGAGAAGCTCGCACGAGCCAACTGCAGCGTCCGACTCCGGCAGAAGAACGTCTCCTACATGCCCAGAAACTACTAATGAAAAATCACAAAAAAAAAGGGCCAAACAAGCAATGACAAAGCCAATAAATACTGGGGGAGGAAAACATGGAACAAAGACACACCCACAACTCCACCCATATAAAGGCCACAAATCCCTACCATGATCCCTTGCAAATTCAACTGACCTGCCAGCACAGAACACCATCACACAGCAACCACAGACACACACAACTCATCCATCACACAAGCCACATACCATTACCACCTCACAAATAGCCCCCTCACATACACCCAGCCAAACCTACACTCACCCACCCTCATTTGCACACCCACCCACCCATCAATCCCCACCACCACCCATCACCATGCCCCCAAAGAAGAATCCAAAGTTCCTAGACAGTGAATTGGAAGTCCTGGTAGATGAGATCATCAGGGTAGAGCCACAGTTGTTTGGTACATTGGTCCAACAGACCCCCATGTCGCAGAAAACAAAGATGTGGGAGAGGATCGTCGACAGGGTGAACGCACAATCACCATGTTTGCACACAAAGGAAGACATCCAGAACAGGTGGTATGATGTGCGCAGGAGGGTCAAGGACCTAGCCAAGAAGGACTACCTCTTGAGTCACCGCACCGGCAGTGGCCCTCCTGCAAAACCAGTATACCTCAGGCCCTGGGAGGAGAAGGTGCGGGCCATCCTACCACCAGTGAGCGTACATGGACTATCAAACATCCCAGAGCCTGGTGAGTACACAACCAATATACACAATATTGCGTGACAATACACACACATCACTGTCAAGGGATACTCAAACCATGCACCCTTAGGAAATACACAGCAACCAAAAGATAATCATCCAAAGATGTGTATGTTAGTTAGATAAACACAATACATGCCATCTCATAGTGATATGTAACTGTGTCATGACATGTACAAACCCAACAACAAATACAGCTAGGCAGTGGCACAAATCTAACTAACAAACACAGTCAGATAATTGGCCACCACTAGAACACCACCTCACAGGGAAGCTCACTCAAAGGAAGGAATGCTGTGTATGCTGGTGAAGTCAGTGTAGCCAATAGCATGATGGGAGTTGTAGTCACAGATATTGGTCACCCTCACAATTGGCCCATCAACACCACTCTGAACCATGCTCACATCACAGGGAGTGGAAAACAACTGACAAGATGGCTGACACTGGGTACTGCTGTGGGGAGCACAAGGCCCTGCTGGGAACTGTGCACCAACAAACAACTGGACCACACTGTCAGCCATCTTGCCATTGCTGTCACACTCACACACAGTGAAGTCCACTCAAAAGGAAGGAAGTATGGGCATGCTGGGAAGGGGGGTGTAGGCAATAGCATGATGGGAGTTGTAGGCACAGATATTGCTCACCCTCACAATTGGCCCATCAACACCACTCTGAATCATGCTCACATCACAGGGAGTGGAAAACAACTGACAAGATGGCTGACACTGGGTACTGCTGTGGGGAGCACAAGGCCCTGCTGGGAACTGTGCACCAACCAACAGCAGGACACCACTGACTGACATCCTGAAAGCCAACTTGCACTCCCTGCAATGGAAGCACGTTCCATGGTGGGATATCTGGCTGGGTGGGAAGGAGGACTGACAGCTCTGACCATAGTTACAAGCAGCTTTTCTCACACACCCCCTCAACACAAACTCCACACAACTCACCTGGGAGAATGCAATGCCTCACACTCTAATTAAATATCCCACAAAGAACCACCACCCTGGGTTATGCTGTGTGAAGCACAGGGACACTCTTGGGACTTGTAGCCAAACAAACGCCAGGACAACACTGTCAGCCATCCTGTCAGCACAGGCACACTACCCCACAGTGAAGCAGAGTCAAAAGGAAGGAAGTATGGGCATGCTGGGAAAGGGGGGTGGAGGCAATGGCATGATGGGAGTTGTAGTCACAAATATTGGTCACCCTCACAATTGGCCCATCAACACCACTCTGAACCATGCTCACATCACAGGGAGTGGAAAGGAACTAACAAGATGGCTGACACTGGGTACTGCTGTGGGGAGCACAAGGCCCTGCTGGGAACTGTGCACCAAGCAACAGCAGGACACCACTGACTGACATCCTGAAAGACAACTTGCACTCCCTGCAATGGAAGCACGTTCCATGGTGGGATATCTGGCTGGGTGGGAAGGAGGACTGACAGCTCTGACCATAGTTACAAGCAGCTTTTCTCACACACACCCTTAACACAAACTCCACGCAACTCACCTGGGAGAATGCAATGCCTCACACTTTAATTAAATATCCCACAAAGAACCACCACCCTGGGTTAGGCTGTGTGAAGCACAGGGACACTTTTGGGACATGTAGCCAAACTAACGCCAGGACAACACTGTCAGCCATCCTGTCAGCACAGGCACACTACCCCACAGGGAAACAGAGTCAAAAGGAAGGAAGTATGGGCATGCTGGGAAGGGGGGTGTAGGCAATAGCATGATGGGAGTGGTAGTCACAGCTCAACATCCTCCACCCACATGGCCCAGCAAGCTCACACTGAAGCATGCACACCTCACAGGGAGTGAAAAGCCACTCCTAAGATGTCTGACAGAGGTGCTCTGTTGTGGGGAGCACAAGGCCCTGCTGGGAACTGTGCACCAACAAACAACAGGACCACACTGTCAGCCATCTTGCCATTGCTGTCACACTCACACACAGTGAAGTCCACTCAAAAGGAAGGAAGTATGGGCATGCTGGGAAGGGGGGTGTAGGCAATAGCATGATGGGAGTTGTAGGCACAGATATTGCACACCCTCACAATTGGCCCATTAATACCACTCTGAACCATGCTCACATCACAGGGAGTGGAAAACAACTGACAAGATGGCTGACACTGGGTACTGCTGTGGGGAGCACAAGGCCCTGCTGGGAACTGTGCACCAACCAACAGCAGGACACCACTGACTGACATCCTGAAAGACAACTTGCACTCCCTGCAATGGAAGCACGTTCCATGGTGGGATATCTGGCTGGGTGGGAAGGAGGACTGACAGCTCTGACCATAGTTACAAGCAGCTTTTCTCACACACACCCTTAACACAAACTCCACACAACTCACCTGGGAGAATGCAATGCCTCACACTTTAATTAAATATCCCACAAAGAACCACCACCCTGGGTTATGCTGTGTGAAGCACAGGGACACTTTTGGGACATGTAGCCAAACTAACGCCAGGACAACACTGTCAGCCATCCTGTCAGCACAGGCACACTACCCCACAGGGAAGCAGAGTCAAAAGGAAGGAAGTATGGGCATGCTGGGAAGGGGGGTGAAGGCAATAGCATGATGGGAGTGGAAGTCACAGCCCAACATCCCCCACCCACATGGCCCAGCAAGCTCACACTGAAGCATGCACACCTCACAGGGAGTGAAAAGCCACTTCTAAGATGTCTGACAATGGACCTCTGTTGTGGGGAGTACCAGGCCCTGCTGGGAACTGTGCACCAATCAACAGCAGGACACCACTGACTGACATCCTGAGAGTCAACCTGCACACACTGCAAGGGTGGCATGCTTCATGGTGGGATAACTGGGCTGGGGGGGAGAAGGAGGGCCGGATGTCCACCAAATACAACCAATGCTGGCCATGCACACACCTCAACATTCACATTGAAATGCTTCAGGTTGGCAGGACAATGTGCAACACCAATATCAACCTCTGACTCTGACAACTTAGGACAATGCAATGTACAGGCCCGCATCCAGAGGTACAGTCACAACTGTCAGGTGTGTGAACCATTGATGCCTGTAGAAACATAACATACATTGTGTGTCTCTTCCAAAAACAGGTGATGAAGGGGACACAGCAGCAGACGAGGAGGAGTCCCTGTCCCAGGCTCCGGGGGACACTGAGCTCACTGGTGTGGAACAGCCTCTGCCCACCTCGGATGGCGAAGAACTACCTGGCCCCTCCGGTGTGAGTCATCATGCAGCACCAGCAGGACCAACATCTATACCCCCTGCACCCACCCCTCCAACAACTGCCAACACACAGACCACCCCCGCCGACACGGACAGACCAATGTGCACCGATGACAACAGCACAGGACCCAGGCCCACCGTGGAGCAACGGACAACAACACCAGTAACAACCTCCAAGGGGGCCTAGGGTCACCTGTGCGTGCCACTGCAGGTCCTGCACGTGTCGCCAGGGGTGGTGGGAGGGGTGGTAGACATAGGTCGCTGTTTGCAGAGGGGTCTGGACTGCATGATGACCCCCAACTGGTACGCATTGCTGATGCGTACCAGACTAGCACCGGAGAGGTCAGCCAGGTAGTGGGGATCCTCAAGGACATACAACAGCAGCAGGCTGCCCATCATGCCCGCTTGGACTCCCACATGTCCCGTGTTGAGACACACATGTCTCGCATGGAGTCCAAGTGGGACACATTGCAAGAACTTACAGCGGTGCATAGGGACATATTGACATGCCTCCGCCAGATGAGCAGCAACATGGCCACACCTCCCTGTGTGCCCACAACATCTGGTGCTGCAACAACTGACACTGCCACAGGGAGGGAGGATGACTCTGGCGGAGAGTCCTCTGCACCGCAGCAGCCTGCACGTGAGGGTCCCCCCCAAAGAAGAGGGGTCGTCCGAGGAAGGAAAACTGAGAGGCCGATGGCCACGCAATTCCCACAGGAACCCAACACCTGTTCTGGACATTCTCCTTTGTGTGCAAACTGTTCACCCTGTCGAATGCAACCCATCTTTCCCACATGACATGGGGAGTTTAAGTTGGACCAATGTATCACATGACTGTGGACTTTACTCTGGACATTTCTGCTACCAAGACTTCCAACTCATCTGGGAACTTTGGATTCCGAACCCAATGTACAGCACCCACCACCCTGTGCACTATCCCCACACATGTATGTAAATAAACTCACTAATACACCATACTTGCCTCTGTTGTGATTCCAACGTGGTTTCTGTCATGGAGATGATGATATGCAAAATGACACTGTGCAGGCTAACTGCTACAGTGAGTTCGACACCGTCATGTGAGTCATGGCAACGTGACACATATGAGGGAGACACACCACTAGGGCTACACAACACATACACACCAGGGCCATCTGACTCATCGCCTACAATGATGTTGCCAGGAAATACAGTGGAATGCACGGACACCACACCTATTCAGAGTCTATGCTAACTAGCCCACAGGTGCAGTAAGCAAATGTCAGTCAGATGTGTGACCACAGACAATGCACATCCCAAAGTGAAGCACATGTTTATTACACATCAGCAACATGTTGTTTCCACCACAGATGCAAGGTAATCCCACGTGGCAGTGGCCACACAGTCACCAAGTGTAGAAGAAATAAAGTCCAGGGGTGTGTGGCACATCACCTGTAGGGAAACGACTGCTTCCACCCTGGAAGTTGAATCATGGTGTCGGGGGATCACAGTTGACCAAACAACTCTGAAAGTACCCTGTGGAGGACAGACATGACACACAGTCAAAAGCACTGAAGAACAGGACAGAACTGCAATACTCATGCCCAATACATGTCACAAGATACTTACAGACAACCAAGTTAGCATGTCAACACTGTTGGGGAGTACAGACTACCTGTAAGGACACATCGCTACACGCTTCCAGTCAAGTAGCACATGGCCACACTCAAACAGCACCAGAGCACCACCAACACATATCACGCAAACTCACATCATTGACATGACATCTCTGGATACTCACATTCAGCTGAAGAAGTTGTTGATGAGCTGTGTGCGGACATCCCCCTCATCATCATCATCATCATCACTGCCATCGTGGCCCAGGCCAGGATCCTCCACAGGTGGCGGATGTTGGTCATCGTCATCCAGGATGAGAGGCAACTCCATCCGCACTGCCAGGTTGTGTAGCATGCAGCAGACGATGACAATCTTGCACACCTTTGCAGGGGCGTATGGGAGGGGCCCTCCTGTCTTGTCCTGGCAGCGAAAGCGGCTCTTCAGGAGACCAAATGTCCGCTCGATCACTCTCCTGGTCCGACCATGTGCCTCATTGTAGCGCATCTGGGCTGGTGTCACAGGGTTCCTGAGGGGTGTCAGCAACCACGGCATGTTGGGGTATCCCGAGTCACCTACATACAGACAATTGCACATTAGCTGAGTTGGAAAAGAGGGTGGAATACAACATTGCCAAACACACACAATGGTACAAAGTCAGTACACACCGACAAGCCAGGCACGCTGGTTCTGCATCTGTGTCATCATCCTCGGGATGCGACTACTCCTCATTACGTAGGCATCGTGTGCAGAACCGGGGAAACAGGCACACACGAGTGAGATGCTCATATCTGCAAGACATACCACCAGAGCATTGACCGAATGGTAATGTTTCCTGTTCCTGTATGCCTGCTCATGTGCCTGTGGTGGTACCAAAGCCACATGTGTCCCATCAATGGAGCCAATGACATGCGGCATCCTCCCCAGGGCATAGAAGTCACTCTTGACGTCAGTGAGTTGATGACGTCTAGGGAAATAGATGTACTGGTTCAGGTATCTCAACATTGCCTCCAAAACATCGCGTAGCACACGGCTGAACATGGTCTGTGACATCCCACCAGCAGACGCCACAGTGTGTTGAAAGGTACCGGTGGCAAAGAAGTGTAGGGCTGCCATCACCTTCACCTTGGGGGTCAGCACTGTAGGGTATGGCCGGCCAGGTTCCAAATGTGGGGCCAAACGCACCGCCAATTCCTCAATCAGCGGCCTGTTGAAGCGGTACCGTCGGATGCAGTCACGTTCAACCATGGTTGCAAGGTCAGGGAATGGTCTATGGACAGCTGGTGCCCTGCAGTGCATAGGTGAACGAAGAAATATTGTCAGTCACCCCACATATGTGACATTGACCATACTCTATATCACATGATACATCATTACAAGACACAAGTACCTGATGTGTGTGCCGTTCTGTAAGGACATGTATGGCACCTACATGGCCAACATCTAACATCACTGTACAACATGTGTTGACAACAAGTTCCAGGTTGTGCTATGGGATATCATTAGGCTGTGTCACAGTACCCATGTACTGCTGTCAAGTTCCAAACACACACCACAGTGACATGTGAGGACAGATGTGCCCCAGGCATCACAGCTCATTGACAGGTAGATTCCCAGGGACCCTGTATTGCCACATGGACACTGGCATGACATGGCGTATCATGAATACACCACAGCAAAACAACCATGACCCCCACAGGTAGTGGTCCCTGTTGCCTCTGCAGGACAGACATGGACATCTGTGACACACACACACACACACAACATCAAAGTCCATGCACAAACAACGTGGATGTGGAGACTGTCTCCCATTGTGCACATGGAATCAGAGACATTGTAAACACAACATGCACACAGACTGTGGAGGGCCATCACTATTGTGGCAATGGGTCACCCTGTGATGTACATACCTTCCCACATGGGATTCAGGGGGGGTGTGACATGACATACACAACCTGGAAATGTGACCATGCCACACATACAATACACTCTGTACTCCCACTCCCGCATATCAGCTGACACGTTGTGCTCAGTGAAATGTTCCCTCAGGTGTCTGCCTCTGTGTCATTGTGCTGTGGCCTCGTTGTCAGGACTACTGGGGTGTTTATCGGTTGGGCTCAGCATGCCATCTGAGATGTGACCATGAGAGACGATACTTGTGTGACATATAGGTGTTTGATCACTTGACTGTGCAGACTGGTGTATGCGACTGTGAAGTTCAGGCAGCTGTTTTTCATTCACAGCAGACTGTGAGGTGCTCAGGTTCAGAGAGTTGTGTTCCATGTCTCCCATATGCCCAATTGGTATGACGTGGACAAATAAGAGTTCAGATGATGTGTTTTGTGGGGGATGGACATGTGCACTTTTCAGCTACAGAACTTGCATTCCCCATGACCTAGTATTGTGACACAGTGCAGACTGTTGTTGGCTGGCTGCCCTGCCCATGTGACTGGAGACAGTGATGTATGACTTAGCAGGCATGCCTGTGCCATGGCATGAAACTTCCTAAGAATGATCCTGCAGGGGAGTGACATGTGCTACATGCACCCCATTGTGGCATTGACTATCAGGACATGGGTGCATCATGGTGTCTGGTGCTGGTATGCATCACATGCATTTCAAATTAGTCTCTGGCCATCCCTTCATCCGGACACCTGTACTGACTCAGTGGCAAGGGATGTGATGTGTGCATGTTCACATACTTCACCGTGTTCTCTGCAATGTCCAACAACTGTGTAGGTGGTGCATGTGTCCACACTGGGGTATTACCATCCGACAGGCACCAGACAGATGGGTGCAAGGCCAGGAAGGATGTGAGTGCCATGGTTGACCATCAGACTGACAATTGGCTTCTCCTAATCCGTGTGAGCACATCTGGCAATGTTCAACTAAGGATGCCAGGGCTTGCTCTGTATTGTGCTGTACTTACTGTGGTGTGTGTGGTCAGTGCAGGTGACTTTTGTTTGTCTGTTTCCCTAATTGTTTGCAGATACATCCACGGCCACAGGAGGGGACAGCTCCACGGACCAGGAGGAGCTGCAGAGCCAGACTGGGTCAGCAGCCGATGAGTGGTCAGAGGGACCCAGTGGCACGGAGGGCGAGGGGAGCCACACCGAGGAGTCCTCAGCACCATCCACCTCAGCTGAGGACCACAGCAGCTCGGAGGATGACTCCCTTGTGGAGGCGGGTGTCAGCAGCCACCATCCCCAGCTAGTATGGCTGGCCCCGCCACCACCACCACCACCGCCCTCCCATCGGCTCCCATTCCAGAGGTCCGTGGAGGCTCCCGTGTTCGGGAGCATGTCTCCTTCGTGCCAGGCACCGCACCCCCTGCCCCTGTGTCCCCTGCTGCCCTGAGTGAGGAGTCTGTGTACTTACTTCGCCAGCTCCATGTAGGGCAGACAGCTATGCTGAGTGTCCTCCATGCACACACCACTCTGTTGACACAGCTGGTGTCGTTCATGGAGGGCATCTCATCTGGCATGTCTGCCCTACAGAGGAGCAATAAGTCCATGGACTCCTCCCTGACGGCAGCAGTGTCCCTCCTCCAACAGTCCCTCACCCCACCTACCTCTGCCCCATCCACACTTCCTGGCACCCTACCTGCCCCAAGCACATGCACACCTGCACAATCACCCAAACACACAGACACAAGCAGCACAGAAACACCCAAAACAAAGGCAAAACATGCACGCAAGCATTCTCAGGGGACTGATACCACACCCATAGGGGATGGGGGACAGACACACACACAGGCATCCACAGTCACGCCGCAGCCCTCCAAATCCTCTCCCTCCAAGACCCCTTCCCTTGCCTCACCTGCAACCCCACCTAAACAGCAGCTCTTCCTCTGTGACCTCGGCCTCTTCCCCTCCGATCCAGCTGATCCAGCATACAGGGGGAAGAGGAAGTCCACCCACACAGAGGGGAGTGCCCCTCACCCCCGGACACCCTCCCCCAGGCACGGACAGACTAAGGCCCCCACACGCAAGTCCCCCCAGTCCCGGAAGAGCAAGACCCCACCACCGCCCTGCAGCTCAACCACACAGTCTCCTTCCTCCATCCCTCAGGCCCCCACAACACAGGTTCCCCCACCACACCCTGCCCCAGGTTCCCCCACCCACAGATACACCAAATTCCCAAAATGATCCGGCCTTCTCCCCCTACCACTTGCTCTTCCAGCCCCACACCCCCGCTGCACATGTTTGTGCCCCTGGTGTGGAGACCGTGTCCTCCCCCTCTGTCCTGCCCACCTTACCTGAACCCCATTCTACTCCCCTGGTGATAGGCACTGCAGTGGAGTCCACTACCACCCCGTCTAACTTGGGCACTGCAGTGGGGAACCTGTCCACTCCATCTGCCCAGCCCACTGCAGTCGTGCCGGCACCCACGCCATCTGACTTATGCCCCCCAGTTGTGCCGGCACCCCCATGTCAGACACCTCCACTGCAGTTGCCAGTGACTCTCCTGCACCCACCAGCCCTTCCCTGCCTCCTCCTGGTGAGCCCTGATCCTGTCCCTGCGGTGCCTGGCCTGCCCCCACGTATGCCCCTCCAAGGGGGATGTCCCTGGTCCTTAGCAGTGCAGGCAAGCAAAGGGTGACATCTGCCACTATCCCCTGTTCGGACTTGTTAATGGACTGGCCATTGGCCTTTGTGTTTTCTCTGGACTTCCTTTTTGATGTGATATATGCTGAATAAAGCTCCTTTCTGTTCTCTAGTGGTTTTGCTTCCGATGTACATGATGTTGATGATGCTAACCATGCCCTTGCAGCAGTGATGGTGTATTTGATATCAGGAACATGAAGTGTTACTGTGCAGGACCCCATGTGGTCCAGGGGGAATGTGTCCTATCCTGGTGTGTATCCATGTCATCCTTTGCAGCAATATGAGGGTGTCATGATTACGATATTTGGCAATGGGATTTCCTACGTTTATTTGCAATATCACATCTGTGGCTTACACCCCTACACATCAGTTGTGCTTGCCATTGTTCAATTTGTCTATTTCCCTGACCGTGTGACCATCTCCACTGGACATGCAGGTTTGGGCATCAAAGGGGAAGGACTCATCTGTGTTATCAGTGCAACTTGCTATACATGTGTGTTGGATCTGTGCAGATGATTTAGGTGATACTCCCATGACCATGCTGATGTGACGAGAGCCTTCATTTTGTGCTAATTGTTGACTGAGTGACCAAGTGTTCTGCTGACATGATAGAGCCCTGCGGAGACAACGTATGGCACAGCTTTCCTTACACAGGAGTGGAGTCCCCTCATGGCAGTGTGTAATTCCGTGACATTGCCTGAGCCCAAGGTGTGTGTTGTGTGAGCATGTCTGTGTGTGTTCACTTCCATTTTGCTACGCGGGCTGGGATCCCTAGTGATGTTCCTGTTTGTGATGCTTGCTGAGTTGACCTATGTTCCCCCATAATCTTCGCCCTGGGTTCTCTGGGATGTGGGTGCATAACACATTACTGGTCATCAGGGTGTCATCCATAGGTGTGTTTGCTGTCAGGGCTGAGTTTGTGGGCAAACGCAGATGTGACACAGTCAGGGTTCCCCTTGGCACTTGTTGGTTACACAAGTGATGTAATTTGCAGTTTGTGTTAGCTTTCAGTGATTGTGACACGTTGTGTGTGTGACTGCTGCCACTCCTCAGGGTCAGAGCTGCTATGTTGGAAGTTGTCTATGTGTGTTCTTTGTGGGTGACCTTGGCTTCTTCATTGGTGTGTGACTGTGGCCGGGATCCCATTGGTTGGTGTGGATTAGACGTCATGCCCATGTACAGCGTACTGTGCAGTGTGTAAGACATTCCAGAGTCTTGTTGACTGGCCATGTGTGATGGGTTTCAGCACCTTAGTTCCCACCACCACCCCTGGTATTGTCATGGGTGCATGTGCAATGTCACCAGTCCATGTGAGCTTAACTGCTGCACATTATTGGAGATCAAGGTGTGTGGTGTTGAGTGTGTGCAAATGAGAGTTGTTGCACGGCTAGAACCCTACCTCCATATTGGCCTTGGCTGACAGGCCGTGCTGATTGATTTGTGCTTGTGTAGGTGTGATGGTAGTTTGTTGCTCAGGACACATGGCTGTGGTTCACAGTGTGAACGACATCTAGCTTTGTCATCACAGTGGGATTATCATGCTGGCCAGTGTGGCCACAATGTGGGCTCCCTGGGGGTAGTGCTGTGGTGGGTCTGTGTCTTGCTGTGTTCGTTGCTGTTCCTACAAGCTTGTGTGACATGTGTAATTTGGGCTCCCTCTCATCTAACAATGCCTGATTGCCCACATAGGGGAATCCGATCCATGAGTTACTTTTGTGTGGCACTGTATACACATCTGTGTGATTGGGATTCAGGCCTCCTCATGTGTTGTGTGGTTGCCTGGGGACACTGGCACACCCCCCTATCACCTGTTGTGTTTGATATGCAGTGTGAGGCTGCCTGTTTGTGTTTGTGCATCTGCACCACTGCATTGGCATATCTTTGGTGTGCCATTGGCTGTATGTTGTTTGGTGTGTTTCCCCTGCTGTCCCTTGGACTCCTAGCTCATCAGTCAGCACAATGATCATGGTTTGTATGTCCCATTGCGGCCATGCTATGGTATTTGTTCACCTCACATCTACAGTCTCCACAGGATATCTACATTTGTGTGTCCATTGGTGCAGATATGTGGCTCTGCATTATGATGGTCACTTCTGGCATTGTATTATTGATGAATGTTGACGATGTCAGCCCCCATGGGTGATGTATGTCTGCACATGGCCAAAGGTATGTCTTATTTGCACTGCACTGTTTGCCTCACACTATCTATGTTGCTATGGGACACATGCACTACTATGCCACTGATGTGTTTGTTGTTCTGTGACCAGGAATGATCCATGCTGTTTGGCAGTTGCAGCTTTTTCCATGACAAAACTTACCTTTTGGTCACTGTGATGATGGGGGTTTAGACCCCATTGCCACAATGTTCAAAATGTGCTTCAGCTATGGAGCCCACACTTACCTTTTGGTCACTGTGATGATGGGTGTTTGGACCCCATTGCCACAATGTTCAAAATGTACTTCAGCTATGGAGCCCACACTTACCTTTTGGTCACTGTGATGATGGGGGGTTAGACCCCATTGCCACAGTGGCCATGGTCTGCTTGCATTGTGGAGGCCACACACATTTATGTGTGACACATGTGATAGGGGGTCACATTGTATGTTCAATGTCATGTTCAGTGTTGTGGGCATTTGACACAGACTACACACGCTTGTCATGGTGTTGGGGGTATGTGTTCTTCTGACATTCCTTATGTTGGAGTATGCTGGTTGTGTCATGCATTACCCGTCCTATGAGTAGGGGTGGTGTGGGTGGTGGGCATCCAGCCCCCCTGAGTAGGGGTGGTGGTAGTGGTAGGAATCCATCCCCCTATGAGTGGGGATGGTAGTAGTGACAGGCATACAACCCCCCTGAGTAGGGGTCGTGGTAGTGGTAGGCATCCAGCCCCCCATGGGTAGGGGGGTGTTGGTGGTAGGCATCCAGCCCCCCATGGGTAGGGGGGTGTTGGTGGTAGGCATCCATCCCCCCCTGAGTAGGGGTGGTGGTAGTGGTAGGCATCCAGCCCCCCCTGAGTAGGGGTGGTGGTATTGGTAGGCATCCATCCCCCTATGAGTGGGGATGGTAGTAGTGACAGGCATCCAGCCCCCCATGAGTAGGGGTGGTGGTAGTGGTAGGCATCCATCCCCCTATGAGTGGGGATGGTAGTTGTGACAGGCATCCAGCCCCCCATGGGTAGGGGGGTGTTGGTGGTAGGCATCCAGCTCCCCCTGAGTAGGGGTGGTGGTAGGCATCCAGCCCCCCCTGAGTAGGGGTGGTGGTAGTGGTAGGCATCCAGCCTCCCCTGAGTAGGGGTGGTGGTAGTGGTAGGCATCCAGCCCCCCCTGAGTAGGGGTGGTGGTAGTGGTAGGCATCCATCCCCCTATGAGTGGGGATGGTAGTAGTGACAGGCATCCAGCCCCCCATGAGTAGGGGTGGTGGTAGTGACAGGCATCCATCCCCCTATGAGTGGGGATGGTAGTAGTGGTAGGCATCCAGCCCCCCATGAGTAGGGGTGGTGGTAGTGGTAGGCATCCAGCCCCCCATGGGTAGGGGGGTGTTGGTGGTAGGCATCCAGCCTCCCCTGAGTAGGGGTGGTGGTAGTGGTAGGCATCCATCCCCCCATGGGTAGGGGGGTGTTGGTGGTAGGCATCCAGCCCCCCCTGAGTAGGGGTGGTGGTAGTGGTAGGCATCCATCCCCCCATGGGTAGGGGGGTGTTGGTGGTAGGCATCCAGCCCCCCATGGGTAGGGGGGTGTTGGTGGTAGGCATCCAGCCCCCCTGAGTAGGGGTGGTGGTAGCCATCCAGCCCCCCCTGAGTAGGGGTGGTGGTAGTGGTAGGCATCCATCCCTCTATGAGTGGGGATGGTAGTAGTGACAGGCATCCAGCCCCCCATGAGTAGGGGTGGTGGTAGTGACAGGCATCCATCCCCCTATGAGTGGGGATGGTAGTAGTGGTAGGCATCCAGCCCCCCCTGAGTAGGGGTGGTGGTAGTGGTAGGCATCCATCCCCCCATGGGTAGGGGGGTGTTGGTGGTAGGCATCCAGCCTCCCCTGAGTAGGGGTGGTGGTAGTGGTAGGCATCCAGCCCCCCCTGAGTAGGGGTGGTGGTAGTGGTAGGCATCCAGCCCCCCCTGAGTAGGGGTGGTGGTAGGCATCCAGCCCCCCCTGAGTAGGGGTGGTGGTAGTGGTAGGCATCCAGCCCCCCCTGAGTAGGGGTGGTGGTAGGCATCCAGCCCCCCCTGAGTAGGGGTGGTGGTAGTGGTAGGCATCCAGGCCCCTATGGGTGTGTATGGCATTGGTGATAGCCATCCCACCCCTATGGTTCTGCTGTTGCTCGTGTACGTCATTTCTGCATCCCTATGTGTTTGTGACATATGTTGGATACGTGTCGTTTGTTTGTGTAGTGGGTGTTTGACTTACCGTCTGCGCCGTACGCGTCCGTACCTGTTCCGGTAATAGATGTAGAGTATTGGTAGGACCTGCGCGATGGGATTCATGGTTGGTTCGTCTCGTTCGTGTTTCTCGTTGCTTGGACTCGTACTCGTCGCTGGCTTGTTCGTCTCGTAGCCGTGGATCGTCTTGTGGCGCGAATCGAAGCTTATGTGCGGCTCTCCCGGATGCTCTGACGTGCCGGACGTAACGACGGGTTCGGCGCGCACGGAAGGCGCATCGTACTAGTCCGGCCGGAAGGTGCTGTGTATTTGCTTCCGTGCGACTCGATTCAGCGTTTACGGATCCGGCTCAGGCGGAGTACAGGAGCTGGAATGGGTAAGTACGGCTCGCTCAGAATTTGTGCTGTTATGCGCATCGTACTTGCTCATTAGGACGACTGTTCGAATCGGTCGGGAAACACGCATTCGGCTGGGTTTTTATCCGGGCGAATGGTGTTAGGTGCGCTTCCGGCCCGAATCAGAATCGGCCCCTTGGAGTGCAGCCCCTTGAAGCCTTGCTCAATATTTATAGATCTAAATGTATTGCTATAGCAAGGTATGGGTCTGCGATTTGGGGATATAAATCTGCAGCAGGGCTCCAGATAGTTGAAAATACATTTCTAAGATATCTTCTGGCGGTTCCCCAATCTACCCCTACCTATGTTATACACCAAGAATTGGGCACTGGCTTCGTTGTGGACCTGATAGGTCTGGGCCCTGTGGCATGCTGGATAATGATCTGGATTAATCCAGAATTGGCATTGAATAGAGAAATTGCCAAGGACTGTGTCGCCTTGGAGAATGCAAGTAAAATTCAATGGCTACAACATGTTAAGTCATTTTTAGATAAACTGGGACGACTTGAACTTTTTGCCTCTCCTGAAAAGATAGTGAAAGAGGATTTGGTATGGGTTAAAACGCAATTTTTAAATCTGTTGTCTGCAGAGAGCGAGGCGACAGAGATTACGAAACCCACTGTGAAAGCTTATCTCTTGTTAAAAACTGTTTCGCAGATAGAACCTTATCTGATAATTGTTACGAAGTCTTTCCACCGTTTTCTCTTAACTAGATTTCGCCTAAATCTCATTCATTGTCTTTTAGCAGATGTGCAGAGATGGGGTAGGGTAAATGATCTAGGCCCCTGTACATGTGACAACTTTTCGATACAGGATACCATGCATTTCACGATGTTTTGTGATCATTTTAGATCCATGCGGAGAAAGTTTTTAATTCCTATTCTAAAGGGGAAGGGTTTTATGCAAGTCAGACCTGCCTTGTTATATTTGCAGATGCTAAATGACCCTTGGGAGATTTTTAATGTCGCGAATTTTTTAGTGGCGGCTGTTAGGCATAGGGAAAAAGGGTGCTAGACATTCTCAACTATGGCTGATTATATACTCTGATACAAATCCGTTTTACTAAATGTTTTTATATCTATGAAAAAGTGACGGAGGATGATGTTTCATTGATGTATTTGCTGTTCGACATATGAATTACTAGTGATTTTTTATTTTGTACCTTTTATTATTATTATGTCATTGGTATATTTTATCTACCCCAAAATGTATTATGAATTTTATCTATTCGTATTGTTGGTATGATAATTGTTGTTTGTGTACTTTTATGGCTTTTATTAGCCGAATAAAGTGGTTTTGACTGACTGACTGACTAAGTCTTTACTCTACTGTGCTCTGGAAGATGTGGGGAGGCCAGTGCAGTGGTTTAAAGGTGGAGATAGGGAGTTCTAGAAGGTGGGTGTCTCTGCCTAATCCAGAGATACCACATAAACACCCCACCCATCACAGAAACTTTCTAAGGGCATCCTACAGGCTGGTCCGGGGTCTTGAACAGCATAGTGGGTGTTCTCAAGATGGTAGAATTAAGTGGTTGTCTCCAAGTGCTCTCTCTGGGCCTTTAACTTTGTCTCTTACAGACACAGCAAAACTGACTTCTTCACTCCAAGACTTCAGTGGGAATACCTTGTGGCACTTTTGCAGATATCAGCCTGTTTCCCTACTGTCCTTGCTGGAAGAGTATGCTCAGGCTTTTCAGAGGACTGCCAAGTTAGTCAACCTATACAGATTTCTCCCCCACCAGCTATACCCTTCCAAATGGGCCGATATTCCAGGCAACTTTTGCTCTACCTTCTGCATAGCAGACACGTAACTTGGCCCAGCAGGGTAGTTCACAGCCAAAATCTCACTATGGGCTGACTCAGGAAAATATTTCAAACCCAAAGTATGGGAAGGAGCCACATAAATATTATATTCATGCTTGGGCCTTTTTAAACATATAAAATGTTACTTCGATCATGTCTCTGTCTTGTGCAAATGCAAAGATAATATTTTGGTGCAGCTTTTACCTAGATGTCTTTTATGCTCATTCTGGACCTGTGTCACTCACAGTAGAGTGGTCTAAAATCTAAAAATCTAGAAGGATCAGAGACCACTTTTCACAGCTACCTTCACAGTTTCAGTCCCAAGTTACTTGCCGATAGTCCTTGCCCGATGCCCAACTTACTTGTCTCCCTCGTTAAGAGTCACCATCACTGCTGCCTACCTGGGCTCAGCTACTTGATAAATGGAGCGCTCATCTTGGCATGCTGTTAAGAGAGAGTCACCTAACTGGCTCCAACAAATCTCATGTCAGAGAACAGCAATGAGAAGGAGTTGGAGGTGGAGAGGAAAGTCAATGGTGCACAGTGTGAACCATCAATCTGTGTATGTATGAGTGCATTTTTGTGTATTTGTACTTGTCTGTGTTTGTCTGTATGTTTGTGAAGGTTAAGCATTGGTAAAATGAACATTCAGTACTATACATATATAGAAAGACTTAGAAATTAGAAGAGGCAGAGGGAAGTGGGGTCAGGAGCAAAGCCCTGTTTAGACACTTTGGTGATCTACATTCATCAAGTGAGCTTTCAGAGCTACCCTATATTGAGGTGAGAGAGATGGAGAATGTTAGTTAATTGGGGATTGATTTCCAGTGATGGGACCCTGTAAATTTAAATGTGAGTATCACTGACATGCGACGGGCATATAAGATAATCAGTATTTCAAGTGAAAGAACTCATAAATGAGACTTAAGTATATATAAGGAGAGGTGTTTCCTACAACTCAGGAAGGACTCTACTGGTAAAATCAAGACTGAAATTAGACTATGGGCTACCAGCTACTGCAACAGGAGCATGTGTGTTAAAGGTGGTGGATAGATCCAGTCACTGCACTGCCCTTATCACTATACAAGCTCTGGGTATGCTAACGTAATGCTGTCTTTTCAAAAGTCATAATACTAAATTCACAAACAGTAGAAGTATGTAGCTTTTATGATAATTGGACCTATCTAATCCACTTATCCGTAACCATGCATGCATACGAGCTCTGTGTTTCTATTGGTGAAGGAAGAGTCACATTTCTCCAGAACGTGAATGTACATTAGAGCTAAAAGGGATAAAACTAAAATACAATATGAATAGAGCATAAATGTGTGTCACAACAAGAAGCAAAGGGCACATGATTTACTTCCTGCAAAAAAAGGAGCATGAGTGGGAAGCTAGTGCCTGACAGTAAGAAACTAACATTGGCAAAACCAATCAGTCTTGCTTTGCTTGGAGTTTTTATTTTTGCCAATGTGGCTCAAGCATTGGCAAAGCCAATAGATGCACCAAACAGCTTAGAATATTATTTCTAATACTTCCAACATGGCTGTCACATTGTGTGTGGAACGTGTTTGGACAAAATACCGATTTTAAAATATTGTGAGACAGAAATATCGAAAATTAAATATCGTGATGCACAAATATCGTTGGGAAGAATTTTTTTGTTGAGGTAAGTAATATTCTTTTAAATAATATCGATGTTTTTAATATTGTTTCATCGTTTTTAATTATTTTAATGTGTTTTAGTTGACGTTAATTTTATGTTTTACTATTGTTTATATAAATGTTATTAATTGTTTTTAAAATATAGCTAGTAATTTTAAGTGATATAGAATTATTTAATTTAATTTCTAATAGCAATTAGTAGTGTTGTAGTGGGTTGTGGGGGTTGTAGGGAGATAGGTGGAAAGTTAATTAGCTAATAATTAAATAATCATTATTTAATACATTTTATTTAATTATATAATTGAGATTTGTTATGTAAGTTATGTAATACTAATTTATTTTTGTTATATTTTATTTGTGGGCTGTTAAGTTTGTAGGGTGTTTGGGTGGGAAGTTAATTGTGTACAAATTAATAATTAATTATTAAATAGATTTTTGATAATGTAATTTATGGACTGCTTGTTTATTTTGCTTACATTTTCGTTTCAGGCTGCTAGGTTTGTATGGGTATAGGGTGAAAAGTTAATTAGGTAATAATTAATGAACAATTTATTATTAATTGTTAATTCATTATTTAATTGATTTGGAATTAGGTAAAACATGGAATACTGATTTATTTTACTTACATTTTAGTTATGGGATGCTATGTTTGTAGGAGTATAGGGTGGGAAGTTAATTAAACAATGGTTAATTAACAATTAATTATTATTTGTAAGTTAATTATTTAATTGAATTTTAAATATGTCAATTGCAGAATACTTATTCATTTTAATTTTAATGTAGTTGTAGGATGCTAGGTTTGTAGGGGTCTATGGTGGGACGTTAATTAAGTTGTAATTAATTAACAATTAATTATTAATTGGTGATTCATTATTAAATATTTTGATATATGTAAGTTGTGAAATAGTTCATTTTTGTAGTTATAATTTTGGTGTCGGCTGCTAGGTTTGTAGGGGCACAGGGTGGGAAGGTAATCAATTAATAATTGAATAACAATTACTTATTAATCGATCATTTTATGTTTAATTGTAATTATGTTAATTGACTAATTGTTTTTATTTTTTTAAATGAATACATATATATAGTTATGTTAATTAATATTTTTTATATTAAAAGTTAAATACATTTTCGGGGGTGTGGTTTGACAGCGCAAGATGGCGGTCACCATTCTATAGCGCTCCTGTGCCCACACTGACCATCCTTATGCATCAGGCTCTGCGCTGCAGTGGAGCAGGCACCCAAAACAGTGGAGGTGCCCTTGAGTGGTGAGGAACCATAGGGCAGCTGTGACACCCAGAAATCAGTGCCTGCGACATCTCTCTGCTGGAGTGTTCCTAACAACATGGCAGCCGTGGGAGGGCCGCTACAGTGAAGCCAGCTGGTGCTGCTCTGGGCAGTGATGGGGTTCTGGGGTGGCCGAGGAGTGGGAGTGCCTGCCCGGTGTGTTCATGGTTTGGCCCTCTCTTCTGCCACCTGCTGGAGAGGCGAGCGCCAGACCCCCCACAGGGGAAGCAGATATCTGGACCACGGTGCGTGACAGGGCAATGTGGGCTAGTGAGGTCCCCTGGTAAGCTAAGAGTGGGGTCACTCGCACTTTAAGAAGAAGGAGGCTGCTCCTGCTGCCCGCTCCAAGAACGGGTTTCTGGGGACTGGTGGGCCACCCAGGTGTTCCTTCCCTCCAGCACCGCCCGGATCCAAGGAAAGAGGGCCTGGTCACTCCAGAGTGGGGAGAGGAATGGAGGCCGGGATGGTGCCTTGCACGAGAAGTGGCAGAGCCCCCCCTTCCTGGAGTGGTGGGCAGGCATTGGCATTGGGGGGTGGTACACTGGGGTGGGGGTCTTGACCTGCAGCACACAATGGGGGTCTGGGTTTGTGGCCTCCCCACTTTCTCCATGCCCAACTCATGACACTAGATGGAGAGGGATCCTCATTCCGCCTGCTCTGCGGAGCAGGGATCGGGGACTGGTGGACCTTCTGAGGGTCCCTCCCCCTTGGACTACTCAGGCATGGGACCCAGACCTCCAAGACAGGAGAACCACTATAAAGGCATCAAACATGGCATGGGATGAAGCCCATACTAAACAGGAAATGCTGGACAAATTTCGAAAACCCCTGGCGCAGACACAGCAGGAGGATGAACCCGGGGGTCTCAGGGGGCAGGGGCGAGCAAAGCTTGGACAGAAGTGATCCTGGGCATGTAGGCTATTCTTTGAGCCATTGAATCCTATTACCTAGCCTTGGAGAATAAAATTGGTGAGAAGATGTGACCCTACTCTGCCAAGACGTGAGGAAAACCACTGGGCATGTCACGGAGGCTGAAACACAAATAACGACACTGGAAGACTCGATGAAGGACTGAACACAGATCATGCTGAACTTGAAAAGCCAATCCAGGGAACTGGCTGTGCAAGTTGAAGATGCCAAGGGACGCTCTAGCAGAAATAATCTACGGTTCCTGGGGTTTCCAAAGGCGATGGAAGGCCTCCGCCTTCAGCAAATCCTTGAGAAATGGCTGAGCTCCTTTCTACGTGCAGCCCAGCTTTCTTTGTGCTTCTTGATAGAGTGGGCACATGGGCAGCAAAACCCCCTCCCCTTGGGGGGTCCGAAGGCCTGCTACTTGAATTACAGGAAATGAGAGGTGGTCCTGTGAGTGGTGAGGCCTCTTAGAGAAGTCAAGAACAAGTCTAACCACATCCTTATTTTTCCAGACTATACAAAACTGGTACAGAGCCAGTCGAAAACGTGAGGTAGTGAAGCAGAAATTACGAGCGTTGGATGTTAAGTACATGATGCTCTACCTGGCAAAGATGAAAGTGATCTTTCAGGGTTGGCCCTTCTTCTTTGACCACCTCCAACAGGTGTGGGAATGGATTGAGGAGGGCCCCTCACAAAGCCCGGAGAGAATGGACGGTCCCTCCCAAGGCCCTTCGGTCATGACTGGGGAGGAAACCGTATAGAGGAGATTGCGCAGGAGGCATGGACGAATGGGCTGGGGGGCCAGGGGTGAGAACCTGGCCTCTCGGGAAAAGGAGACAGGAAATCACTCCTCAGACACGTGCATTGGTGAAGAGTTGAATCCCCAAAGCTGAATGGAGTCCCGCGTGCGGGCCTCAGATACTGAAACCTAAGCAATGCCTGAGAGAACTGAATGACAAAGATGAGATAAGAGGTATTCATGACTGGAGTACGTTTGCGTGGGTGCCAGCTGGTGTTATTGTTGTCTATTGTGACAGGAGTGTAATAGTTGGATAAATGTTCCATGGGAGGGGTGGGCCACAGACTTTTCCCAAGTTGGGAAAATGGGTAGTTCGAGACCCATGTCAGGGAAATGTGGGGAGGAGGGAACAACTGGGGTTGTCATTTCAAGTTAATTTACAGTTCCACACAGCACACCTCCACCAGAGTACCCAAGGGCAGGTAGGAAGTCCTGGATGACTGTGTAAGGCTCTGAAACCATGGCAGTCCTATTGAGGAACGTCAATAGACTTGGTTGTAAAATTAAAAGAGGGGTGGCCACTCAATACATTTGTAGACAGGCCCCTGATCTGGCCCTCCTACAGGAGATGCACTTGATGGGCAACACTTGCAGCTGCCTGCAGCAATGTAAATACACTGTACTGGCCCATGCAGGGTACTCGAGGGGATTCCTGAGGGCTAGCAATCCTAGCTAAGAGCCCCCCGCTATCAGCACGAAAAGTGCAGGGTGGATCTGGAGGGTTGCTATGTGGCAGAGAGGGGACAGTGGAACCGCAAGATCTTATTATCAACATTTATGCACCCAGCGACTCCAGAAGCAAGTATTGGACACACTGGGTCCCATCCTCTTGGACACACCAAGTGAACTCCATGTCATGAGTTGGGACACTAATGGGGTTATGGACTGGGATGAGGATAGACACTCCCCCCACCCGACCACGGCTAGAGCACCAACAGACTTGGCATGCTGCACTGCAGCTCTAGGCTTGGGAGACATGTGGAGACTCCTCCACCCTGAAGATAGGCAGTACTCATTCCTTTCCATTGTCCATGGGACTTTGATAAGACTAGATTATGAGTTTTTCCCCCTGATGGAAATGACGTGGGCAAGAAAGGCACAATACCTAGGTTGGGGCATATCAGATCATTCATCGTTGTTGGTCCACCTGGGTCCAGGACAGAACAACAGTTCCCGTATCTGGAGACTTGACGCTTGGGCCCTGAAAGACTTTGACAAAGCAAAGACGCTTCGAGCAGACATCCAATTATACTTCAGGAGAATGAGGGCTCAGTGGCCCCATCAAACTGTGGGAGGCATACAAAACAGTGCTTAGAGATAAAGCCCAGAATATAGCGGCCCTGAAACGGAAGCATAGGGAGGAAAGGACACTACAATTGGAGTGTCGGCTCCTTTCTCTGGAGCGAAACTGGGTGGAGACGAACAACCAGACAAGTTACTTACTCTTAGGGGCGACAAGGGAACAATACCATAACCTACATACACAGGCTGCCCGACAACGCTACCTGGGGGTACACAGGAGACTATTTGACACAGGGGACAAGACAGGCTGCCTCCTGACATGGCTCGGGAGTAGAGAGGAAGAGGCGAGGTGGGTAGCCGAGGTACGATTGAAACAGGGGAAACAGGTCGCACAGACTGGGATATAGCAGAGTGTTGGCAGAGTATTACTGACGACTTACACAGTCCAAGGGAACCGCACAAAATAGGTTACTGTGGCGGTGCTGGTCCTGGTCCTCAGTGCGACAGAAACAGCGGAGCTAGAGGTGGACCTGACGACAATTGAGATAGGAGAGGCAGTGCGGGCTTATGCCATCAGGGAAAACACAGGGGGTGAATGGCCTCCTGGTGGTACTCTATAAGAGTCTGGCTTCTCTTCTCCACCCCCACCTGCTAAACGTGTTTCCACAGCAAGGGAGGAAGGCAGCCTGCCTCCAGACCTTAATCATGCCCTCATCATTATTATCCCCAAAAAAGGAAAACCGCCTATCCTCTCTCTGCTCCTCCTGTAGACCAATCTCATTACTCCACACAGAGAGCAAGAACCTAGCTAAAATACTGGCAAAGCTCCTGGTCGGAGTGATCTCGGGCTTGGGTCACCCTGATCAGACGGGATTCATCCCTAGAAGGGCTTGAATCTGTGACACCTCCACCTGTGGATGGCTAGGATCAAGGCTGACAGAGACCCTAGAGCGATAATGTCTCTGGATGCCGAAAAGGCATTTGACTCCATAGATTGGCGATACCTAATGCAAATATTGAAGAGGTTTGGTTTTGGACCCAAGTACTGTCAATGGGTGGCTCTCCTCTATAAAGTGCCCACTACAGTGGTAAGGGTTAACGGGGTGGTCTTGGATACCTTCGCAGGCAGGGATGTCCTCTGCAGCCTCTTCTTTTCGTGCTGTGCCTGGGACCACTGGCATGCTGGGTGCGATGCAAAGTGGACATAGTTGGGTTTCCCCAGATAACAGACAGCCATGAAAAAATATCTGTCTACACGGATGATGCTTTGGTATACATATAGAATCCCACATTGTTGAAACCTGCAGCCCTATTGGTGTTCCACTTGTTTGAGACAAACTCAGGACACCGTATACATTTTCCATCATTTACCAGTTCGGAGACTGAAAGGGCTTCGACATGGTGATGGGGAATTGCCGATCTATGTCCTCCAGCTTTAACTACTTGGGCATCGAGGTTGGGTCGGATGCAGAGCATTTCCTAGAGCTTATTCTGGTCTGGGTTGTGGGGGGCTTCTGGAAGGATACGGACCAATGGCGTAAACTCCCCTTAACGATAATGGGCAAGGCTGCCCTCTACATAATGATTACCTTGCCCAAATTGCTCTGTGCACTACAGAACACCCAGTTCCAGGTACCTGAGAAGTATTTTAAACAACATGATAATACGCTCCGCACATTTCTCTGGGATGGGGGTACCCCAAAAATAGCTCTACAAACGTTGATTAGCTCAGTCTACAATGGGGGTTTGGCACAGCCAGATATCTGGTCATACCAGAAGACGGCATACTTACATGTAATTAAAGAGTCGGTCACAGCCTATATGCCGAACCAGCTTATAGGATAAAGATAGCAGCAATGAGACAGCAGACATTCCTTCATTATGTCTACAGGAGATAGGGGAGGAGGTGCCTGCCCGGATCAACCCAGGTCACTTTAAGAGCCTGGGATTAGACCACTGCAGAACTGGGATAGAAGTGGAAAATCACCCTGGCAGCCCCACTATGGAAGTGTACACTGTTGACTGAGATAAGTAAGCTCTTAGGCTTTCAAGGTTTGGAATGGATCGAGATTGACAAGCTGGGGGATGTGCAGTATGGGGGGACATAAAGCTGTTTGAGACATCACAACAGGAGTATGTTGTGGCACACACTTGACAGTTTAACTACATGCAATCAGCGCATGCCTTGAGACCAGAGGGGATCCTGGGGACAGACCTCCATGAGCACGTGCCACTGGAGGCTTGGGTTCTCGGAAATGTGGTGCCCCACAAAGCAATAGCCCAACTGTGCTGAATCATACTTAATAAAACACCAGATAACTTGGTGAAACTCTAAGTAAAGTGGGAGCCTGATGCAGGATCCCTAAAGGATATAGACTGTGAGGCCACCCTGATGCATCCTAGAGACATTGCTATTTCATCATGCTTGCGACTGATCCAGTTCAATATGCTCCACAGACCCTACTACAATGCATCCTGGCTGTATAAGATGGAAAGAGCTGACAGCCCCACCTGCCTCCGCTGCGGGAGAGATGATGGCATTTTCCTACACATGATTTGGAACTGCACACAGGTGAGTGCCTAATGGGGAGAGATATCGTGGAAATAGAGGCAGTGATGAGAGTGGACCTACCAAAAACACCCCAATTGATCATACTGGGCATACCTAATAATGTTAACATCCCCCGAAAGACATACCTGTTTTGTACACTGGGTTTTGCCCTGGCACAAAGGGATCTAGCCTGGATGTGGGGTCGGGCTCAGGTGCCAATGAGATCAATGTGGTGGGGTGAGAATAAAAAGGGGAATCGAGGCGAGAGAGAGTGGTATATGAAAGCGTCAGCTGCCCCCAAAAATTCAGCAAGATGTGGGGACTATGGAGAGTGTATCATGGATTGCAGGAGGAGGCAGGCAATGCCCTGACTGATAGAGTGCTAGAGTGATCCCCCCCACCCACCCGGTGCTGGAACATCAAGATGAGCAACCAACGCACTGGCTTTACAAGTGACCATAATCCCCTTCCAGATCATCTGGGGGCAGAAGAAGAGGGCTGGGTTAGGAAGAGTGGGATAGGAGAGAATGTGGAGGGTGGGCCACGTGTGCCTTGTTTTCTATGTATGTTATGGCATGAAAAAGCTCATAAAAATATTTATAAAAAGAAAGTTGAATACATTTTCCACATTCATAGGGTTAATCATATATGTAATTCACTGAAAAAACCAACGGTTACAGGGACGTTATAGTTAGGAAATGGAATTTTAAAAAACCTAGAAATTCACTGGAAAAAACAAAAGTTACAGAGACATTATAGTTAGGCTCAGGTTTCACTCATACAAAATCAGAGAAATTCAGCAGTTATAGTTAGCTGAGCTAACTATAACTCGCGCCCCAGGAATGCACTGCTTATGACCTCAAATATTACATCACTCATGACATGGTCATGACATGGTCGGCACCAAAGTTATTGGCAAAAAACCCCCCGCTTTTCCTATGGAACCTTTGGTCCTAACAATTACAACCTACTGGTGAATGCCAGTAGGTAATGTGTTTGAAGTGAATGACTTTCCCTACTCTTGCTCAGACTGCTGCAGGAATAGTACAATTAAACTCTTCACAGTTCAACACTTTCCCTACTGTCGCACTATTTGGAGTGGGACTGGTAAATTTCAACCCTCTGACATCCAACGCTTTCCCTACTGTTACATAGAGTGGAGTGGGAATAGTAAATTTTACCTCTCCAAAGTCCAACACTTTCCCTACTGTTGCGCTGACTGGAGTGGGAATAGTACATTTCACCTCTCCGAAATCCAACCCTTTCTCTACTGTTGCATAGACTGGAGTGGGACTAGTACATTTTACCCGCCCAAACTCCAACACTTTCTCTACTGTTGTGTTCTTTTGCATGGGAATAGTACATTTCACCCCTTCGAAATCTAACGCTTTCCCTACTGCTGCACAGACTGGAGTGGGAATAGTACATTTTACCCTTCCAAAGTCCAACAATTTCCCTACTGCTGTGCTGTTTGTATTGGGAATAGTACATTTTACCCCTCTGGAATCCAATGTTTTCCCTACTTTTGCCATGCTTGGAGTGAGGATAGTAAATTTCACTCCTCCGAAATCCAACGCATTCTCTACTGTTGCACAGATTGGAGTGGGAATTATAAATGTTACTTTTCCGAAATTCAACACTTTCCCTACTGCTGCGTTGATTACAGTGGGAATAGTTAATTTAACCTCTTCAATGTCCAACACTTTCCCTACTGGGTGTAGACTCTAGTGGGAATAGTAAATTTCTCCCCTACGAAATCCAAAGCTTTCCCTACTGTACCTTGGACTGGAATGGGAATAGTAAACCCCTCCGAAGTCCAACGCTTTTCCTACTGTTGCTCTGAATGGTGTAGGAATAGGAAATCTACCTCCTCCAAAGTCCAACACTTTCCCTGTTATTGTGGTGACTTGAGTAGAAATTGTAAATCTAACCCCTCCGAAATCCAACACTTTCCCTAGAGTTGCATAAACTAGAGTGGGAACAATATATTTCATATTTTAAGACTCCAATAGTTCTCCAAATATATGTTAAATAGATTTTATAGCATTAATAGTTTGAAAAAATATTTTATAATATTGTTTTTTATTTAAATTTTTTATTTTAATGTTTATATTATTTTTTGTAAATGTGTTTTAGAGTTTTTCAATAGTTAATATTTCATTTAATGTCTACATTAATTAACATATTTTTTCTTATTAAATTGTCTATATTTTTTATGGTTTCATTGTGTATGTATGTATAACATACATATGTATATATGTAGGTATGTGTATATATATATATATATATATATATATATATATATATATATATATATATATATCAATCCAAAAGTACTCCTCAGCACGCTCTCATGGTATAATCCACTCAAAACAAGTAAGAAGTTTGCAAAAACTGTTTATTCCACAACGCGTTTCGACTGTCCAGCAGTTTTGGTCATGTGAAAAGTGCATGCCAATCGTGTGTCTTAAGAAAGCAAAATGAAAACAAATGATGGTTACACGAGGAAAGGTAATGAGTCGGCCATATTGTAACGGCTTCATGTACATTTGTAGATCATTACTATGATGAACAACATATGGAAATGCATTATAGGAAACATACATGTGAAGTCCAAATATAAATGCAAACATTACAAATATAAATGTATAAGTTCTCACTCCTGGTGCAAATTAAATCACGCACCGGCATCTACATAATGCATAGGTGAGGAATGTGAGCCAAGAGGTATACGGGCCAAGTGGTAAAACCAAAACGGAGGCAGGGTGCCTAAAATGTACATTGATAGACACAAAATACAAATTCATCTGAAACCCTATTGTGTACTCTCACAAACAGTGCAAACTGAATCGAGCACCGGCAACTGAATACTGCCCAGGCGAGAGACGTGAACACAGTGGTATACGGGCCCAGTGGTGAAAACAACAAAAGACATAATGTCTGTACATAAAACGTGAGGCTGCCTCCTAACACAGATAATGATACAATGATCATACCTAACCAAGGTCTGGTGAAGTGTTGCCAAATTGATGGAATTGAACCAAGCAAAGGACCCCAAGTATTGGCATAGTGCCTGGAGGGTCTCGCAGAGTTCAAAGGAACGGTCTTGTCCCCTGTAGGTGCGACTAAATGGCTACCACAAACTCAAAAGGAGCCTGAACACATACATGTGACAAATGACAACTGACAGTATATATATATATGTGTGTGTGTTGCTTATCTGTGCATAGGGCACTCAGGAAGGCCTTATAGCAAACACCTAGGGATAAGGAGACTATAAAAGAGGTCAGAAAGTGTTATAACTTGACTTGTAAGTCCCAAAAGGCTACCCTTAAAAAAGAGGTGTGGGGTGAACTGGTGGCCGCCTGCAAGTCAGGGGTATGTTCCAGCGGCGGCTGGCAACCCCTGAGATTGATGGGGCAGGCAAATGGCTGGTGGGTGGGTGCAATCACGTGTGGTCAATCAATCAATGAGCATTTTTATAGCACAGCACTGTTACCCCTAGGGGTATCTGGATGCTGCGGATGCAACGTCTCCGTCAAGGAGCCAGAATAGAAATGAGTAGAAAGAGGAAAGGTAAAGGTCTGAAATGACAGAAAAAGGACAAATAATGGGCAGAAAGAGGAACAATAAAAGTCAGAAACGAGAAGAAAGAGGAAAAATAAAGGGCAGCAAAGAGCAGAAAGAGGCAAAATAATGAGCAGAATGATCAGAGAGAGTATTTACTCACTTCGCTGGCTCGCCTCCTCCGGTCCTCTGATTCACCACCTCGGCGCTGGAAGCTTGAAGCAGTTGAATTCTCCGCACCAATTCAGACACTGCTCTCTTGCTGCTGATAATGTTCCAGGATTAGCTGGAGCGGGCTGCCTCAACTCTCCTACAGGCACTGTGTGCCTGTGCCTGCTCTCCACCCAGCTGTCTGAGACAGCAGGGTGGAGTGGTTTACACTGCGCATGTCAGGCTGGCCATTGCAAGACAGCCGGCCAAAGTAACATGCTCAGTGTAAACTGTTGGAGTGAGCACCACTCCCCTGCTGCCAGTCAGCAGCAGTGGCCCGCCCCCCAAACACCATCTGGGGCTGGGGAAGGGGAAAAATTAAATAGTAAATTCATTTTTTTACCATTTTATTTTTCACCTATGCAGCACTGGTAGCAGGGGGGGGCGACGCTCCTCTGCCCTAAAGGAGGGGCCCCTGCTGATAAGTTCTGCTTTTTGGAAAGTAGTAAATCAGCCCCTTTTTAATGAGGCAGCAGTACCAAAACAGAGTCAATCTATCCCTGCTCAGGACTGGGTTAGTCATTTTAAAACTATATGTGGCGGAGGCCAACACTACATCCTCTAGGCCATCAGCTGAGACCCCCAACGAGGGGTGGGAGCCCTCTTAAGCTTGCTGTGAGTGAAGCTGCAGAAGCAAAAGCGATCCTTCCTGCCCACAAAGCCCAGGGGAATCTGGAGTACCTGGGGACCTGTACAAAGCATGAATGGATCTGTGGGGCCCTTTGATTACCCAGCTTCTCAATGCAGCAGCGCGAAGCAGATTCCTTCCCTCTTGGCCATACCTATCTTTAAAAAAGGAAATCGGGTAGACCCTGCCTGCTATCGTCCCATTTCTTTAGTGAATGCAGAAGTGAAGGTCATAGGAAAAGTACTTTTAAACCGTTTGAGGGACTGGTCAGGGAATGGAAACTTTATCTCAGACATCCAATATGGTTTGAGGTCTTGGAGAGGAACGATAGAGCAAAACCTTAATCTCTGCTTAATAATCTCCAAGTATACTAAGGTGAGGGAAGGAGGCAATGCACTTGCCTTTCATGGACCTAAGCACAGCCTTTGACACAGTAGATAGAACAAAGCTGTGGGGTGTGCTGGGGTGCATGGGAGTAAACAGGGCTCTCATTAACTTTTTGATTGATTTGCATGAGGGGCTGGAAGCCTCAGTCAGATTTAGGTCAACGGGTGAATGCACATTGCACTTTCGTTTAGGGAGAGGGGGCCGACAGGGCTGTATCCTTGCACCCATGCTTTTTTATTTTATATATCAATCATTTGGACCAGTGATTAGTGGCACATTGCAAGGATGACCCTCTAGGTGGTAAGAAGAGGGTGCCCGCCCTGTTATATGCAAATGACTCTATGCCCTTAGCTCATACAGCCAATAGTCTACAGCTTTTAATTGATTGTTTTTAGGATTTTATGGGTGACCTAGGTCTAAAAATTAATTCATCTAAATTTTATACTATGTTACTATGGCCTAAAAAGTGAAAACCAGAACCCATGTGATTAGGGGTCAGAAGATTAGCAGGGAGGATGATTTCTGGTATTCAGGCAAACGGATAGATGCGAAATTAAATTGGGATGTGCTAATTAGAGATAAGGTGCAAGCTTTTGATAGAGTAACTTACTGCATCGATATCTTTGCAAGAAGACCAGGACAGCCACATAGTAAATCAATATTGGCTTTGTACAGATCCAAGTGTGTTCCTGCAGTATCCTTTGGCGCGGAGACTTGGGGCTATCAATCTTGCCACCGCCTTTAGGTGGCAGAGAACAAATTCCTCACGAGGGCTCTGAGGTTACCGCAGTCTGTACCTGCTGAAGTCGTCCATGAAGAACTGGATGTGGGTTTTATTTCAGATAATAATCAAATCGGCCCTGTTCTGTTATGTTTCTCTGTCTGCCTAAAAAAAATGTGGAATTTAACAGAACAGTTTTGAAAGACTATTTGCGGTTGATATATGGCCATTTAGTCGCATGGGTTCAGTACATTAAAGATATGTTAGGGGTCCTGGCTAGGTCAGAGTTGTTTTCTCACCCGGATACAATTTCCAAATCTGATGTGAGTAGGGTCAAAGAATCGTATCAGGCGTTTATGCAAGAAAAAAGGGCAACAAGGTCTCTGATCAAAAAAGCATGTAGGCATTACTCAATGGTTAGACTCTGAAGCGAGTGTAAAATGTATCTAACACTTTAAATGCCGGTCTTCCTTAGGTGACTGTTATTGTATTTTTGCCTAAACCTGTTCCCCCAGTTGTTAGTAGGATGCCATAGACCTTCTGAACCTGTAATTTGTCCCTTTGATAATGTTAGGGCACTTGACACCTTACACATTGTTTTTATATTTCCCATTTTTGAAAATCTTTGATCTAAGTATATTAGCTCTTTACTGTTGCCATTGGGTTCTACAATTTTTAGAGAGCTATACAGTCTGTCTTCATATATCTCATGGTTTCTAGGGTGAGTTTTCCATCCCTCCCAATGAATGGCTATAATGATTTTTACTGTTCTTAATGAATATTTATTGTACGTGCATTTATGATTTATTATGATTAATGGAATAAAGTGATTTGACTATGACTATATGTATAGTATTAAATATTAGTGGAATATATTAAATTTGCATATTAAAATATTTAACATTTACTACTTTAAGCTCTATTTATATTAAAAAACATCGATATTTTTCTCTATTTTTGGACGATATTAGTTTCAATGATATTTATCTCCAATTGGCTTTGCTAATTCTTGCAAAATTACTTCAGAAGCAATGGCAACGCCAATAGCTGCAGACAGCCATTCTGAAATGCTATTTTGTATACTTCCAAAATGTCCGAAGCTGTGCATCTACAGGCAGTCTGACGACCATCGTAAAAGTACAAAATGAAAAAACATTCTAAGGTGGTCATTGAGGGCTACTGGCTTTCTCAATGCAACAACATTTTAGAAGCAATGCCAAAGCCATTATAGGCAAGCAGCAACTGGCAGGCAAAGAGAGAGCGGTGTTGCACCAAGTGCCAGGGGTTAAAGGAAGGGGTGAACAAATAATGAGACAGTGGAGGGGCACAAGAACTGAGGATAACAGGGGATGTGCGGCAGTGGGAAGAAAGAGACAAACAATGTAAGGGGAAGAGAGCGCATAGAGAGCAAGAGAAAGTGTGCAGAGGGAGAGGGAAGGACATGTACTCACATTAAGTTTTAAATCACAAATGCCACCCAAAAAAAGCAAAAATAAAAATAGTACCCTGGCGTCAGTGATGGAAGGATATACTCAGCCAACCAAAAGTCTGGGAAAACCGAAATGCTTCAGTGGTGGCACAAACACCATAAGGATAGGAAGGAAAGCCAAAAAATCAGGAAGAGGAATTGAAAAAGCACAAGAGTGTCATTCAACAATGAGCAAGGGCAGACCCAAGCTCACTCTATAAATATGTTGAAGCATTAGTTACAGTGCTGTCTGCAACAGATAGGTAAAGCTGCCTGTGGTAAGATTGCAAAATGACACTGTGGTAGCACATATTAAAGAGATATGTAATAGATACAAGTAGATGTGTGGGGCTGATATTATGGGGGACAGAAAGTATCAGAGCTTTAAGCTAATAAAGCAATCCCACTGCCTCCTAATATCAAAGACAACTACTTTATTGCTTTGAACAACTGTGATTGGTATCTTTGCATTTCTCTTGTGTTTGGATGACACATCCATACACTTACATCAAATTGTATGTTCTGCATGCTCTATTCAGTATGTGTAGCAACTGGCTCTACTGGGGATTGTTCTTCTCTCTCTTATGTTCATTTTCCTTATTTCCCTGTTTCTGGTATCCAAACGTTAGCTGATGACATTGTAAAATTGATGCTCAGCGAAGCATTTGCCACAAAATGAAACAAATCCAAAAATAATTTGTTAAAAATAAAAATCAATGACATCTACTGAGTATCCATATGTGTACTTGTCCTCTTTATTAATATTTCTCAAACACTGTTAAACAGACTTAGGGTAATCTACAAAATGCACATTTTCTATAGCATCTTCTGACTATGTGCCAAATTTGGCAATGGTTCGTCCAGCAATTTTACATTCTCAGTAGACAATCAATATCTGTAAAAACATTATTTGGGAAAACGTATTTTTGATACAGCCTCAAATTCTTCTAATCTGCTAGGGCAGTTGCCCAACCAAGTGGTTTGCAACATTTTGTGACCTGGTTTATGAGAGACCCAAGTTATATCAAAGTATTTTATTTATGAAGGAAATTAAGCCTGAAACTTAGCTAGAAATTCGCTACTCTATTATGTGCACACGTACACACATGCATATTTAGACTTTGGTATATTCATTTCTTTTAGACCTGACATCTTTATCGTGGTATTCCCCCAAACATTTTGCCTTTACTCCCCCAGTTTGCAGAAATAGCTTTTGTGGGCTTTAGTATTCTGGGCAACTATTAACTACTAACTCAGTGCTAAAGTGCTTGTGCTCTCTCCCTACAACATGGTAAAATTAACCTACACCTAATTGGCACATTTAATTTACTTGTAAGTCCCTAGTAAATGGTACTATAGGTACCCTGTGCCTGTACATTACATGCTACTAGTGGGCCTTCAGTACTCCATGTGCCACCCACTACAGTAGTGTTGGACATGGCCCTTCATAGGGGCATTTCCGTAAAACTTTTTGCCCTCCTGGTTTTTGCCACCTCTCTTTTCCGGACCTTAGAACTCTGGGCACTTTCCTACTGCATTGCTGCGGGAACGTGCGCAAGAACTTCCTGCAATGTCAGGATAGGGTGCTTACTGTATTGCGTTAGGTGTCGTACCTGAAAGTGCCCTGCAAAAAGATACACCACATACTCAGGGATGGTGCAACACTGGCTACTAGGGTGACCCCGCACTGACTGATCCACCCGCCTGAATAGCCTGTCAAAAATGTATCATACTTAGGGTGGCCAGTCTCATTCCGTAGCTACCCCTGAGGGGGCCGTTCACTACCACCAAACTTGGGTAGGTGAGTGGCCGGGCAGGTACATCGGTGTGGGCACTGTATGGGTAGGGATGAGCCCCCATGTGGGTTCTCCCTACCTGGGGAGTCGGCTTTCCTGATGGGACACTTCCTGGGGGTGGCCGATTCCCATGTTAAGGCCTTAGGGCCTGGGGCACTTTCCCACTGTAAGTGCAGTGTGAAAGTGTGTGCTCCCTTCCTATACACGTTAGGAAGGGGTGCTCACCTGAGGTTTCTAAAACGTAGGTTAGGTTTGCCATGGCCGGCCTGTTGGTGCATGCTTGCACCTACTATGTTTTAAGACCTGTGTCCAGCCTACCATTGCAGGCTGGTGTGCGCACTCGCACCAATGGTGCTCTTAAAGACGTGTCCAGCCTGCCTTTGCGGGTTGGTATGCGCTTTTGCACCGAGGGTGCTCTTAAATATCTGTCCAGTCTGCCATTGCAGGCTGCAGTGTGCTTGGCACTGATGGTGCTGTTAAAGACATGTCCAGCCTGCCATTGCAGACTGGTATGCACTTTGCACCGATGGTGCTCCTAAATACGCATCCAGTCCGCCATTGCAGGCTGGTGTGTGCTTTGCACCATTGGTGCTCTTAAAGGCATGTCTGGCCTGCCATTGCAGGCTAGTGTGCACCCTTGCACTGATAATGCGCTTAAGTACGTGTCCAGCCTGCTATTACAGGCTGGTGTGTGCTTTGCACTGATAGTGCTCTTAAAAATGTGTCCGGCCTGGCATTGCAGGCTGATGCGCGCAAGCGCGCGTTTGCTCAGACTGGCCTGTTTAAGTCACTATCCATCCTGAGAGGACCTCTCACCTCAGCCCGAGCATCCTGAGAGTACGTCTTAAGAGGTGAAGTGAGTGGAAGGTGAAAGGCAGGGCAGGTACACATATATGTCCCTTGCCCAGGTAGAGAGGAATACCCATGCGTGTTTTCACTACCTGTGAGATTTGCTCTTCCCATAGCCTATCATGGGGAAATGGTTGAAATCACTTTAGACTGCAATAGTGGATTGCAGTGGCAGAGCACATGATGTTTCACATCATTGGATTTGCAGCTACAACCTCTTGCCAGTGGTCAACGTGGCTTTGACGTAATTCGTGCAGGAATGTCACTTCTAGAAAGTGTGTATTTCTGTGCTCTAAACTCTTTGTGTGCCTTGGTGCTTGGCTCCAGTGCACACTGGAGGTTGGGGAGCACATCTGGGTATTCCCCAGTGATTGCTATTAAACACTGGGCATTCAATTGTAACAACAGACCTCTGTCATTTGTGGGCCTGGCTGCAGAGATTTTAGGAGGAGGTTTTGACACTTGGCTTTCGGGGCCAGATTGTGGCCCCACTAAAGATTAAGATCTGCATTCCAAGTCCTCATGGCAGACAGGAATGAAATTTAGGGGAGACCTCTGTGGTTTAAAGGGAGATCCCTTGAACCACCCCCAATTTCAAAGTCACTCTCAAATATAACTACTGGTGCCATCCTTCAGCACGGGGTGAGTTATGCTTCTGGGGACATAGGACCGGAGAACCTGGACTATATAGTGCACATTGCCAGAGGACTCTGTTGTGCACAAGGAGGATTACTGCCATAGTGAGTGGCCTGGGCTGACAACCAGCTGCTGTGTGGCACCCTGAAATGTGCTCTCCAAGGGCTTGTCGAGCTTCCCCCATGTTCTCTCGGAGGTCTCCGGGACATCAAAGATTTCCCAGGAGGGAGCAACACCATCTACCTGTGACACCTGAAGCGTGGTGCCTTCTCAAGTGCCCACATCGTCTGCTGGTTCCAACTGGTAGCGCAGCGTAGGCGTGGAACTAAGAACTGTGCCTGGATACTGGATTGCCTTGTGCGGAGCCAAAAGTCTGACCCGCATCTAAGGTGTGTGGCCCTCTAATCATGGGGGACCTTGGCACGCATAAGCGTCTTGTGGGTGGTGAGCGGATTTCCCAGTTGCGGGACCCAAGTGACCTGCTTCATCGATAATGCTGCATCTCTCTTGTGCAACACACCAACTGCATGCTCATTGCGTACGGTGTCTGATTCACAGGTTGTGACTCTCAAAGGTAGGGGCATAACCATAGTAGTGTCTCTTCTACTTCCTGAAGCATTGCTGAACTTACGCCTGTGTATGTGTGTGACCGAAGTTATCTACGTGCACCAGACATTGTGCCTCATTTTCAGAGAGGCACGGAATTTGCAACTATTTGTTGTGTGTGACTGGAGCTGTCTGATGCGACCAATATCTACATGCACTAGACATTGTGCCTCATTTGCAGGGAGGTACAGATTTTGCAACTCTTCATTGTGTGTGTGACCGGAGCTGCCTGGTGTGGCCAATATAGACATGCACCGGACATTGTGCCTCATTTCCATTGAGGTAATGATTTTGCAACTCTTCGTTGTGTGTGACCGGAATGGTCTGGTGCGACCCCTATCATCGTGCCCCCAACGTTGTGACCGGATTGCCTGGGTGCGACTCTGATCAACGTGTACCTGACAGGGTGCCTCCTCCTTCCGAGAAGCCCCCCACTTCATTCTCCATTCATATGCTGCGTGACCCTCCCTGTGCTTCGCAGATCTGGGCTGGTGCCAGAAGTCCCTTGGAGACCCCTTTGGTGTGACCGTCTATTGCCCTCGGCCTGTGTCTTCTCCGCATCCTGTGGGTAAACTTCTCAAGTGGTTGGCAAACCCATTTTGCCGACTGTCTCCTAATTGACCTTGCTGACTACCCCCACCTGCTTCCTGGGACCCTGACTAAGAGTGACTTCAGCCGCATGTTGCCTAGTACCAGGGGGGAGGATGGGGTGTCTCCAATCTGTGGGTGTAGGATAGTTGGGGTGATTTGGCTGATGTCATTTGAACATGGCTGGGCCTAATACTGCTACTAATAATTCAGAATGTGATTTATGCCCAGAAATACATGATGTTCATGTTGTGTTGATTATTATGTGTGTTGAATGCAAACTTTATTTACATACATCACATGTGAAGCCTCTTTTATGACTCTCAAGGTATTAATCGTAAGTGAGTGCTGTGCCAATGCTTTACACATTGCCTCTGTGGTAACCCTGACTGCTCAGTGCCAAGCTACCCAAGGGTGAGCGCAGGTTATACAGTGTGTGTAATCACCCACCCCTGACAGGAGTGGTAGGTTCTGCCTGGCTGGGGTACTGCCTCAGCCATCCAGAAAGTGCCAGTTCCAGCAAGTAGTCTTTTAAGACATGTCTCGGGCCTGCCACTGCAGCCTTTAGTGCAGTTTTAAACTGCTATTTGGACCTGACAAAATGACCTTTTTGCCAGGCCTGAACCTTCCTTTAAAATACCTATGAGCCACCATTAAGGTAGACTCTAAAAGCCAACAGGGCAGAATGCATTGTATTCAAAAGGTAGGACATGTGGGTTTAAGTTTTACATGTCCTAGTAGTGAAAAACTCCAAAATAATGTATCCACTACTGTACGGCCTATCTTTACCATTGGCTAACAGTGGGTTACCTTATTACATTTAATAACTGCTAACATTGGATTTGGAGCAGATAGAAATATGCTTTTTGGACTCAACTGAATTTTAATTTACAATCCTCTTTAATGATACAGTGAGATTTTAAGTCACAATTCTGAAGATGTCACCTTTAGAAAGTTGGGGTTTTCCTGTCCTAACTATTTGTGCCTCCTGCCAGTGTCCTTGGTCACATGAATGTGAATGGTTCTGCTGTTGGGGTTTGTATATTCATCTCAGAGAGTGACACAAAGGGGACTAATTGTGGAGAGGATGGGCAAACCTGCCAGGATGGCTGGGGCAGAGCTGTGCGCTACCCCACTTACATCAAAACGCTAGCCTCCAGCACACACATCAGTCTTTTGTCACCCCAGACTTCTTGGAGCCTTGACAAGGGAAGGTAGAAACTTGCCAGAAACGGATGTTGGGGTAGGGCAGGGTGTCACCCACACACAAAGGCTGACACGAGGTATAAATATTGGACTTCCTGAGCCACTAATCAGATCTCCTGGACCTGTGTACATTACAGAACAAGGACTGCCCTTCTATGAGAGGACTGCCTTCTTCTACCAGAGGACTGTCCTGCTGCTTGGGTATTGCCTTGCTGTCTGAGATGACTGGACCTTCTCCCTTCATCCCAGACTCCAAGGGTCAGTTGGCTGATCTCCTGTCTGAGCTACAGGGACCCAACTAGCTCCAGAGACCTCTCTGACACTGCCCAGCTGACCTACTGCATTGGACCTACCTGGACCTGCAACTGGACCTGCCTAAGGCCCACTGCCTGCTGCTGGAGTGAGTTCCTGATCCCCAAGCGTTGCCTCCGCATCCTGGACCCTTGGCTGACATCAGTTGAGCTCCTCCTAATGAGAAAGGTGAAATCCTTTGAATATTTGGGCTGTTCGCGACTGTGAACGGACCTGTTTGCACCAAGACTGTGCTGCCTGTGAAGACTGCCAACGCAACGCTCCGGTGAACCTGACTTCACGCTACTGCGACTGCCAGCGATGACTGGCAATGCGAGATCTGCACTTTGGGTTACATCAACAAAAGCCCGTGGTAACCGCCATCGCGAAGGTCTAGCAACGACCGTCTGTTAAGCTCTGACCTGCTCTTCGTGCTACAGCAATGAGAGCTTGTGGCGCCCGGACTGCTCTTCGTGCTAGAGCAGCGTCCATCTGCAACACTCTCCCTGCTCCTCGCTGCCTCCTCCACCGCGAACTGAACTTTTCGCATTGAACTTTGAGATGGTATCTTTTTCAGTGGAACTAACCTGGTCCCTGTATCCAGCCATGCTCACTCACAATGAGCCTGAGCTTGTGACTTCCTCCCGGCCTAGCTCGACCATATAACTGTGATTGCTACTTCGTACTTTCAGGTGCTATACTTACCAAAAACATTCAAATTGACTATCTCCAGTTCTACTGATTTGATTTTTATCATTCTGATATAATCTTATTTATTAAAATGTACTGTATTTTTCTAAATTGGTTTGGGATTTTTCTTGCATTGTTTTCACTTTATTACTGTTTGTGTGCTGCATAAATATTTACACATTTCCTCTAAGTTAACCCTGACTGCTTTTGTGCCAAGCCCATAGGGTTAAGCACAGGTTGATTGAGCGACTTTTGTGGTTCACCCTGACAAGGACTGTGGTTCTTGCCGGAGTGGGCTTCCACTTTTGAACGAATGAATGCTTGATCTATCCGCCCATTTATTCATTGTTGGCATTTAGACTGACTTTGGAAACTAAACCGGAAAGCACAAGGCATATACATTACCATTGACCAACCAGTAGAGTAGTATGAATGCCTGGGCAGGCAAAGTAAATGGCCCCTTTGACTGATGTTGGGGTAGTAAAATGCAACAATTATCAAGGTTCAATGGGCACCTCAGGGCTGGTCCCCGGTGCCACTGCACCTGACGCACCAGTGGTAGCTATGCCCCTGAAACAGACCCGAAAAAGACATTTGATCTGCTTTCCAACCATAATTGCCCACTTTTTTAGATGTTTAATCCGGAATGTCATTCCAAACATTCCTTCTTTCCGTCGTGGCACGGGTGTTTATTGTGGTTCCAATAGGCCAGGCCTTTAAGTTATCTAGCCAGCAATTTTACTATTAGATTCCCAGCTCCCCCACTTAGTGCATATCTTGTGGTCAAATCCATTAGTAAGCTTTAGCGATAAACACCTGGAGTCCATCAAACACAAAGAGGGTCTTATTCGGGCCCTAAGAGCCGAGCGAACATGCCAGGCAGAAATAAACTGTAGGACTCAGAACTCGAACAGGAATATTTTTTATGATGTGCCAGAATACAGAAGATCAGAGACTAAAACCAAAATAAATAGCCAGTGGGCAGCAGCCGAGTAAGCATTTTTTACGATCAGAAGCATGGCCAAGAAATTCTAACGACGCTCTTACAATTCTAAATGGATTTTTCTCTACACTTTTCCTTGTGGCACATTTTAAATGATAGCAACTTGCTTTGAATTCCGGGAGCAAATTCGTTTCTCACAGTTGAACTTGCTTTTACAAGTCTTATAACTTGAACCAGACAAGCTTTGGGGACCCTGCCTGCTTGGCTGAGAGAATCTGTTTACAGCCTTTGTCCAGCAGTGATTCATGGCACCTGAAGCCATCTCATAGCTCAGGGCAGACAAACGTGCCGTAAAATTTAGTTTGACAGAAAAACATCATTTGTGCTTCTTTAAAAGCTATAAAATACCCTGCCACACATGCTAGTCAAATATACTTCTTTCACTTTCTTCTCGCCTTTCTCAAGTTAAAAGCCTCCTACCGTCTGCCTAAGAAAGACAATGGCAGACCCCCACATATCGACTCCTAAGCATCAGACCTCCTTCTGAGAACCCTGATAAAGATAGACCAAATGGAGTAACACACGGAGGAAAATTGTAAGGGCCCTCTTTATCAAGCGGTTGCATCACTTTTGCACCACGCAATGTAGTGCATGTGCGACGCACCCCCAAAATGAGATTTTTGAAGCCACGCAAGGCCACTTTGTGTGGCCCTGAGTGGTTTGATAAATCCAGAGTAACACAACTTAATGCAAACAGGGAAGCATTCCATTGGCGCTGCGTGGGTGTTCCCACGCAACACTCATGGATTTGACGCATTCCCAGATTTACTAATATTGGTAGACCCGGGAATGCACCAAAATGCTACGCCTTCCTAGGGGAGGCGTAATGAGGAGGAATATCTTTATTTCTCTTTGTTACTTCCTCTTTCTATGTATGCTCAATTCTGTAGCACACACAGAAAGAGGCAAATGCCTTGGGGGTTGTTTTTGTGCAGGAAGGTGCCCCTACCTGCACAAAATCCATCCTGCATGAGGGTGACTGCGTTGGCTCTAGGCAGCCCATTGTTTGTCAGCGCTGGAAAAAGGCAGCAATGTGCAATATTGAGATAAATACAGCACATTCCTGCCCTTTCCCTGTAACCCAGCGCAGCAAGGTGACTTTGCATTACTTTTAGATAAATATGCCCCTAAATGTACAAATAGCTTAGACGCGTATTGCCAAAACTCCACCCAGAGCTGAAGCTAAAGGAGAGCAGCTGACCAAATAGTACTTTCTTTTATTGACCCTTCTTTCTTTTCCATTCTATTTTTTCCTTCCTATTCACACCTTATAAAATCCAATGTTGCTCTATAAAACAATATATAATAAGTACATGGAAACAAAAGTATATTTGGATAAGGCAAACAACATACAGATCATAAAAGAAGACACAATAATGAAAGCAATGTACAAAAAGAGGTTATGAAGGAAGGAGGGAGAGGAAAAGAGGAAAAATATAGAACATGCTTCACTAAACTGTAAAGAACGATATGTATGCCTGATAAAACCAATACAAATATGTAAAAGAGATATGTAAAAAAATATGGTTGTCAAACACTAAAACGTCCTTATTGAATAACGTCAGTGGCATAGTTTGTCCCTATTATGTGTCAGCATCAACTGGTTTAAAGAATTAGCAGTAGCACTGGGATATCTTTGGAGAGAAAATAAGTTACAGCGCAAGAGAGATCAGCACACTGACGGCCTAGACCCGGGGGCAAAACGCTGCATCTGCAACTGATTTTTCAGACTTTTACATAAGTGAAACCCTAACTTTGTAGACGATGCCCAGATAATACTTACAGAACACACTTACATAAATACAGCTGCATTCCTCCCTCCCTTGCACCAAGGATACCTTGCCCTCAGTCGTAGAGAATTGCCTGCAGGCTCACATAGGCCACTAATCAACTCAGCAATTGCACCAAAATTTAAAGGGCCACCCACAGCTTGAGAAATTCATAGTATTATAGCTGGATAAAAGAAGGATCTGGCTTTCCTGTGTGTGCAAATATAAATATATATAACCTAGGACTCAAATAGAATGAATTGATAGTGTATGTGGCACAATGGTAGAGTGACCAATTTGGTCTTATATACAGGAAAATGCCCCAAATTGTAATGACACTTATCTATAAATGAATTATACTGAAGTGCAAATAGCCAGGACTGCATTTTATTTTAACAAAAAGTATGGAATATTCCCTAGCGGCATCAAGTATTCAATCATCAAAGATGAGCAGATATGAATTGTAATTTATGTTCTGCACGGAGCACTTTTCAAAAAATGTAAATATCACTGAGAAAAATGTCACCTATGTCCACCAGGCTGAACGTGGTGACATAAGTGCCTTTAATAATACATGCTGGATGGCTAAAACACTATGTGAGCAAGGTGGCGAAGCCGCCGAAACGAGTCAAGCATTCTGCAAAAGAAAAATTTCCTAACGGATTCCAAGAGTATCGGTGCCTGTTTTGGAGGATATCTGGTGGATGCAGAAGCAGGAGTGAAATCGATATATATATATAAATATATATATATATATGTGTATGATATATATATATATATATATATATATATATATATATATATATATATATATATATATATATATATATTAATATACTGGCGATAGCCGGTAGGTACTTATAGTTAGGAAAAGCTTTTCCTATAGACAAAGCGTTTTTTGTTTTGCTAATAACTTTGGCGCCAATTGACAAATCTTCACAAAATTTTCCAATAAAGGTGGCCTACTTTGCCTAGTTGTGCATGTAAAGTTTCGGGGTGATTTGTCAAACAGGGGCAGAGAAAAAGGGGGGATCCTAAAAAGATTTTTTAGTCATGAAATGTCTAGGGGGATTTTGCAATTTTTGGACATGGCTACAGGCCGAACAGCTGAATGGATTTACACCAAATTTGGCAGGAAGCTAGCTCTTGGTCCAGAAAAAGCACTTTTGTAATATGGTGTAAATCTGTTTAGTATGTTTGGAGTCATAAATAAAGCTTTGTATATCTAGGGACACGGATCCTGCACGGATCCAATTATATATTACTTTACGTTAAAAAAGCCAAACAAATTCACTGAAAAATACAAAGGTTAAAGGAATGTTACAGTTAGGTCCAGGTTTTCCCCACACAAAACCATAGAAATACAACAGTTATAGTTATACTTATCTGAAAAAACCATAACTCATGCCGTTAAGTAACTGTAGGCCACGAGTTTTAGTTTCTTAACATAAGTTTAACTATAGGTATAACTATAACTGCTGAATTTATATGATTTTGTGTGGGTAAAATGAGAACCTAACTGTAACTTCCCTGTAACCTTTGTTTTTTTCAGTAAATATACGTATGTCTATTCAGACCTTTGCCTATTCACTCAACTTATGGTACATTTCCCTACAAAATAGGTTTCGTGCCTTCTCACTGTCAAACATTTCCTTTGGACAAAATTGGAAAAGTACCCCCCCCAGCATACCAGGTAACTTCGCTATTTCGATCTTCCAGAATGGCAAAATCATGTTCAAAGCGAACGATATGACCATAGCCTTGGTTGACAATCTTTTCTGCTCTCAAACCCCTCTCGGCAAATTTACATCCCAACACTTTGAATCGCTCACACTCTCCCCCTACACCCCCTTCCTAATCTTCCACCAACATTCAACACTCTGTTTTCTCATCCACGCCACACACCTTCAACCAACTCCAACCCTTCTGATCGCTTGCCCTACTTTCCCTTCCTCATCTTCTCCCAACAGTCAACACTTCACATCTCTGTCTTCTCATCCACCCCACACAGCTCCATCCAACTCCAACACCTCCAACACCTCCCACTATTTATTTTACCCTCATTCACCCTCCTACTCCATGGCTTCAATCATCCACTCACCGCTTGCCGCCAACTCCCCAGATCATTAACCCATCCCCCCTACCATCTCATCCAAAAGTCGCAATCTCCTTCTGAAACCTTCCCTCCTTAACTCTCCACTTCTGCCCACTCAATCTCACATGCATCCAACTCCTCTGATCCACGAGCCCTCCCAACATTGACCACAAAATTATTATTTATTGTTAACAAGCTTTTATAAAGTGCATCGTTCCCCTAAATGGGTATCATGACACAGGCATACTTCCTGGCAACACAATAAAATCCTCTCAAGTCTGCAACAGAGGTTAGGCCAGAACCAAGCTTTTACTTAGCGGTGGAGCCATTTTTTAAGGCTCCTCCTAAGGCTATACAGATTCCCATGTGTTCTAAGAGAGGCTGGTAATTTGTTCCATAGCTGAGCTGCCTTCACCTGGAAGGACCTACCGCCAGACCCTGCCTTCCTGAAACCTGGAACACAAACTAATTTGGATGACGAGGATCGTAGGCACCTCTGAGGCCTGGAATGACTACATTTTATTTGTAGCAGTGCAGGTCCCTTACCATTTATGACTTTAAAGACTGCATACATTGCTTTAAAGACACTTCTCTCTTTAACTGGTAGCCAGTTAAGCTCTCTTAAGGAGCCTGAGGCAGAATCAAATCTAGATTTGCTAAGTGCAAGTTTTGCTGCCATTATCTGAACACTGTCAAGCCTATTAAGTAAGTAGTCTGGGACTCCAAGCAAAAGGGTGTTGCAGTAATCGATTCTGCTTAAGACTGTGCATTGTACCACCAGCTTCCTTGCAGGCTGTGAAAGTAATGGAACAATCTTTGTTCCATTAATAGTTTTCCCTCCATAGAAATCCCCAGAATTCTAACAGTCTGGGCTGTTTGGGCGTTCTCAGTACTGTTCCAGGGCCAGAAATTTGTCGGACACTTAAGGAGGGGAGCAATATAAAATCTCTGTTTTACTCCCGTTAAATTTCCAAGTGTCCCTCTTGAGCTACTTGGTCTTCTCTTTTATGCAGATGTGTAGGCTATCTATCTGGGTCGTACTATTATTATCTAGTGACTGGATTAATAGGGTGTCGTCCGCATAATTTATGAACGAAATCCTATATGATTTAATCAGAGTAAGTAAAGGGCGTAAATACACATTAAAAAGAATGGGGCTTGGTGCTGAGCCTTGGAATACACCATGCAGAACTTCTTTAATCTCTGATCGAAAAGGCAGAAGTGCAGTTGCTTGCTGTCTACCTGACAGGTATGATTTCACGCAGTTCAGAAATATACCTTCCAGTCTGCCGAGTAATATTTGATGGTTGGCAGTACTGAAAGCAGCAGACAGATCTAATAAAATCAAAACCGCCACTTGCCCTCTGTCTACTGTCATCCTCAGTTCATCCATTGTCTGAATTAGTGCTGTTTCTGTGCTGTGTGCTGGTCTGAAGCCCATCTGTTCAACTACTAAGAAATTGTGTTTTTCTAAATAATTGGCTAATTTTCTGCTATCATATTTTTCTGCAATCTTTACAGGGTATGGAAGCTGAGAGATTGGTCGGTAGTTACTGAGGTCATTTATGTCTGACAATGGTTTCTTCAGTAATGGGTTAACTAGTGCTTTTTTCCAAGTGGATGGTACTGTACCAGTGGAGACAAGGATTGATTACATACCTTTAATAAACCTGGGTATAGTTCGTCCGCTCTTTCTTTCCAAAGCAAAGGCGGATTGGGTCTAGCACGGAGCCCGAGGAACTAGACATAGCCAGTGATCTGAACTCCTCTTCTCCCATAATTTCCATATTTTCCAGTTTGCCACAAGTCCCTTCTGGTTGGGCACTTCTCCTGGACAGTGAGATCTTATTAATAGGCCTATCATCGGACCGAGGTTCATACTCATCTTCATGATCATCATCGGCCTTTATGTCATTTATAATTATCTCAACTTTCTTATGAAAGTAATCTGACAGGTTATTGCACAATTCCAGTGACAGCTTCACTATTTGCTTAACACAGTTGGGGTTAGCCAGGTCTTACATTATACCAAATATTCTTTTTGACCTATTTGCCGCTTCCATAATGGTCCTATTGTAGTACAATTTTCTTTTCATAGTTGTATGATGCAGCTTTTAAATGCATCTTGTCACTTTCTGAGTGGGTCCTATGCCATTGCCTTTCAAGCTTCCTACAGATGATTTTACTTTCATTCAGATTTACTGTAAACCAGGGTGCTGATTGTTTAGATTTTGCAATCAGAACTTTCATAGGTATTATTCTATTAATGTTTCTATAATTGATTTCTGTAAATATATGTAATTTTTATCCACTGTGTCCATCTCGCTACAGCAGTTCTGTGTGTCAAATATCTTTCCTTCTTTTATCCTCCTTAACTTAGACCAGACTCTTCCTTGTGAGGTTTTCTTAATTGCCGATTCTTCTACCTCTATTTTAGGGCTACCTAGTTCAAAGGTCACTAGTGAGTGATCAGACCAGCAAACGGAAGTGAACTTCCCAACTACAATCAGGTCCGGTGACAGGAATATTAACTCAAGGGTATGACCTCTTTGATGTGTTGGACCATTAACCAGTTGTTTCAGGCCTAATGTTTCACATGAGCTTAAATAATCTCTGTACATCACTGTCCCTTTTTCTCTGCACTCCTGTCCTCTATATTTTATCTCACTAAGGAAATAGACATTCTTACCCAGGCCTTCTCTTTTCAGCAACTTGAATACCTCTGACAAATGTGACCCACCTCAATGGGCACAGGTCAGGAGCCAACTCCAATTATGATCCCTCGGGATAATCAATCCTCCAAATCTTAATGTACATAATCCTCACTCAAAGAGTATGAAATACAAAACCTTGTAAAAATCTATGAAAACACCAGTCCCCCTAGCTTCCATATCACCACCATTATCTCGAACCGTACGCAAAACTCATTCCCCATCCCCACTCAAAATCGCAACTTATCCTCTAACCTGATCCATATTCCCACCCTTCCTCTGGAGAAAACTGAACACAAACCCGTCAGTTCTTCGCTTACTTGCATGCTGCAAAATCGCCGTTCTGCAGCCAAACACTGCCTTGAGATCTCAGACACGATCACAGAATTTCGACATCCTTGTCAAAACCTGACTGAACTATACCACAAACCACATTCTTCTGCTCCTACTGCCACACCTCTACTCCATTCTGAGAAATGATCGGAAAGGCAAACAAGGTGGAGGCCTAGTGATCATATACAGAAACTTTCTGAGCTGCAGATTACTTCGCAACAACTGCTTTCAATCCTTTGAGTGTTAAGTACTGGAATTCATCTTTCAAGCTTCCTCTAACCTCAGGTTGAAAGATGATATACCACCCTCCCGGTGAAACCAACACTTTCATCGAAGAGGGCATGGAATTTCTAACAGCACAATTAATGAGATTCAACAACATTATCTTCCTTGGTGACTTCAACCTTCATTGGGGTTCTGAAGGAAATAAACCACTGGACCACTTTGCAACTTTTCTAGAAGACAATGACCTCCAACAAAACTGCGAGAAACTCACACACTGAAAAGGCACCAATCTCAACGGGATCATCTCCAGATCATCTCTCCTTTCAACCAGTGACCCCATCCCGATTGATTGGTCAGATCACCTGCAGATTCCATCTCAGCGCCTGATGCACAAAGGTAAATGTACACTTTTGTTTAATTTTACGATTGTGTGCTATTGACATTGGTATTTTACTCGTAGTATCTTTATGACTACGGAGTCTCTGAACATAAAAGGATAGGACAGTACTATCTTTTTATGTGCAGAGACCCCACAGTCATAAAGATACTGCTAGTAAAATACATTTGTGAATAGCACATAATTGTAAACTTACACAAAAGTATAAGTTTACCTTTGTGCATCAGGCCAATAGTTTCTTTCTGAAACAGGAAAACCCTTGGTCAACCGAAGAAAGAAGAAATCTGGTTCAGAGATACCAATAACATCGATGCTTAATCCATGGGCAACATAGCCCTATCAAACCTCACCTCAATAGCGCCTCAACTTGACATCAACAAGGCCACAGACAATTTCAGTTCCTGCATGGACTCCCTGATAGGGAAATTCACACCCATCAAGATCAACTACAGTAGACCCAACTCCTCTTGCCGCTGGTACTCCAAAGCCCTCTATGAACAAAGGAAAAACATCACAAAATTGGAGAAAGACTGGTGGCGAGCACCCTCACCATTTGGTCTAACTAAGCTCCGCAGTGCGAAACAAAAATACAAAGCCCACATCTTTATAGCCAAGGCATCGCATATCAGATCCCTCTTGATACGGCCAAAAATAGACAGAAACAACTATTTGAGGTAATTTATTATGCCAACAACCCTCCCACCAACCCCCCACTTAGGCATCGGAGATCCTTTGCAAAAAGTTTGCAGAGTTCTTTGACAAAAGTATGAAAGACATTAACATCTAACTTCCTTCCAAAGTCAACAACATATTTGAGGAGGCACTTCCTTACAAGGCTCTACAGCCATGTTCCTCTTTCTCCCCAATCTCTGAGGAAGAACTATTACTAACTCTAACAAAGGTGAAACCCTTTAATCATCTTTGCAACGCCATTCCAAGCTCCATCAACAAATCCCCATCCAAAATGCTTCTCCCCATTTGGATCACACTGGCTAACTCATCATTGCATCATTCCCAGACTATCTAAAAAAGGGGTCAAATGTCTCATGTCCTGAAAAAACAATCTTTGGACCCTGACAACTTCAACAACTTCCGCCCAGTATCCACCTTGCCTCTGTTAGGCAAGGTGAATGAAAGTTGCATAGCCTCCCTACTGTCATCCCACTTCCAGGACAACAACCTCCTTGACTCCCATCAGGCAGGATTACGACAGGGCCACATCACTGAGACATAAATTCTGCAGATTGTGGACGATGCCTTCCACATCCTAGACTCAGGCAATTCCTGTCTTCTTGTGCTCCTTGACCTCTCTGCATCATTTGACAGAGTCAACCACCAGACTTTGTTAGACACCCTGAAGCATTGAATGGGAATTGGTGGTGTTGTCCTAAAGTGGTTCACCTTTTACTTAACTAACTGCTCCCAAATTGTAAAAATTGGGAATGCTGCCTCTGATCCAGTCAGCCTGCAACATGGGGTCCCACAAGACTCAATCCCCTCCTCCACCCTTTACAACCTCTACCTTAAATCCTTCTGCACAATCCTCAGGAACTCAGGAGTCCTCTTCCACTTATATGCTGATGACACCCAAATCTACCCGAAAGTCTCCTGCCTGGAAGTTTGCACCCACTTATCCAACTTCCTGAATAGAATTCAAATTTGGATGGCTAACAACCACCTCAAACTACACCCAACGAAAACAGAATTTTTTGACATCTCTCACGAGAAAGCTAACTTGCCAAGCCAAGACTGGTTGGTTCTTCTCCCAGACATAGATCCATCCATCATTCAGAATGTCAAATCTTTGGGATTCATCTTCAACAGATGTCTGAACCTCCAGAACCATATCTCCTCCATTGCTAAGAGTGCCCATTTCCAGCTAAAGCTTCTTTGGGAGATCAGCAACCTCATCTCAGCACACAGCCTTAAATCTGTTGTCCAGGCACCTGTACTATACAGATTCTACTACGGAATCGCACTCTTTTCCGGCGTACCCGAAGTTCGCTTAGGTCTTCTCAGAGCAGTCCTACATGTGGCAGTACGCCTCACGACATGTCACAAGACATTCTACCACATCTCTCCTATTTTACGCTCCCTTCAGTAGCTTCCCATATATGCGAGAGCTCAATTTAAAACCACCTGCATCACTCATAAAGCTCTACACTCCTCTTTACCCTCGTACCTCTCTGAGAAACTGAAAATTTCATTCACCGGCAGAGACTCACCAAACGCTAAATTGATCATCTTCAATCACCTACCTTCAAGCATGAACGTTACATGAAACAATCTTTCTTTGTAAGTGCCACAAGATTATGGAACTCTCTCACAATGAGCCTCCACCTGACCTCATGTCATGTCACCTTCAAAATAGACCTTCAAGCTCTTCTCTTTGAACTTCACCTCGCCTAACCCAATCCTACCCCCTCATGCTCTTGTCAAGCGCAGACCAATCCTCTACCAGTATGAACGATTGATGTCCATCTTGGGGTACTGTACCACCTGCTTGTCATTGCTTTGTTGTACAATGAATACATGTGAAGCACTCTACCTCACAGGTAGGCTAACCTGGTATTCTCTCCACCTTAAACATACATATAATTTCTCTTTCCGTTATTGATATGTTCTGCTTTAGTGCAAAGTGCTTTGATACCTATATAAAATCATAAAATAAATAAATAATAACAATTCAAGCTGAGTCACATGATGTACACATAGCATGGCCAGAGACTACAACATTTACATTAGTAGCATGTAAGTGAACACCTCATTCTCAGACAAGGGTTGTAAACAGATTCACAATAGGCACTTGTGCAGAACAGTGAGAAGGCTTTGTGAAGAATCAGGTGTATAATGCAGGCCCCTGCAGCTCCTGCAATGCAGAAGGGAACCCAACCCTCCAAAGGGGTCTCCAGCTCTTAAGGGGCCCTGTTCAACCCAAACTCAATAAATATCTGTGATATATGTGAGACTCAGGGGCCCCTCATCACATTCTGCATGAGAGTTCCATCAATTTGTGTTTCCCTGCTGGGAAGAATATAAGCACGTTTATAGTAGACTGGACTCCAAAGTATGGCTGAGTAATATGGGCTACCTTCTTTTAAGACCATGAACAATGTGACAGCCACCAAATTGTATTTAATCAATTAAAGGGCTTTGAAGTGAACAAGCACATTTCCTTCTGCTTGGATATTGCAAATGCCTTCATATAAACTATACTGTAGCCTTCAGTACTGGAGAATTAGAGACTGAGCTGAGAAATGTATGGGTAGAAAGAGCAGTGAGTTCTTAATTAGCCTCAGAGATGATAATTTCACAGTAGTAGCAGACAAGAAGGCGTGCAGATATTTTATTACCAGGAGTAAAGTCTTGCGTAGATCCTTATTACTGAGGTATCCTAGGGAGAAAAACTGCCTGATATAAATATTGGGTCCTTACTAAAATATTTTCCGATTGGGTGTAGATTTTATCTTATTAAATCAAATGGGGCAATATTTTGGTAAATAAATTTTAAGACTCATTACCTCATCTACAAGAAAATGACTCAGCAATACGACATATTACTGTGCTTTCCCCTACGCTGGCACACAATTTTCTGCCATGCGCCAGTGTAGGCACCCTTGCTTCATTTTACAAGGGTGCCAGCGCTGCGGGGATGATTGTTTTTGTGCAGGCAGGAGCACCTTCCTGCACAAAAACAATCATTAATGGCATTTTCCTTTTTCCATGCGTGCTGCAGAATACAGCACGCATAGAAAGAGGAAAAAACGAGGGGAAATAAAAGTATTTCTCTTTGTTGCGCCATTCCCCAGGGGAGGCGTAGGATTCTGACGCATTCCCAGTTTTACAAAATGTTGTAAATCTGGAAATGCGTCAAGTTGCGTGGGAACACCCACAGCAAGACCCATGGAACGCTCCTTTCACGCTGAGTAATGTGTGAATGGAGCCCATATTTACAAGGCCATGATGAGTCACATAGGGTGTCTTTATGTGGCCTTGTAAATATGGGCAAGCCCATTGTGCCACTGGTTCGTCCAAAAAAGTGATGCGCTTGTAAATAAGCCCCTCAGTTCTTATGGTACAATTTTCAATATGCAAACTATGTGGAGTGACGTTTTGTGTTGCCAGGTTTGTTTACACTCTGGAGATCAAACAATGATCTCAATTTCAATTAACTTGCATTGTACATTTTTTCATTGCTGCAGGTACTTTGGCTCGTACAAGAATGCTTGTTTTCATATGTATGTACAGCGATATACGGCAGTGTTTCACCTTGAACACCCTTTTTAAAGCACCAGCGTATATTATCTTAAACGGAAGCACGGCACTGTAGCACTTGTTGGTTTTAGACTATGTGTGTTTTAGCCTACTATGATGTTCTTAAACTCTTGTATCTTCTCTTTCTTTCTACTTCCACGGTTCACGATGGAATTAATGAGCTGATTATGCTTTTATACTTTTTAGTAGTTGATTCCAATGGTTTTTATTAATCGTGCGAATAAAATAATACTGGCACCATTTTCGGAATCTTTTCCTATTTCGGTTTACTTACTATCAAGGTGGCACTTGAGAACAAAGTGGCGCCATTTTACGTGCTTCCACTACCATAGAGAGGTTGGCTCACTGCTATTTCAACTGCCACTCCATAAGAGCGCGAAAATAACTATAGTGAGCGTCATCACGCTCATTTGGTCAAAGACAACGAGAACCATGTTGTAGTACCCCTCAATGGTACTGAAATCCACTATTTCACACGAGTTTGTGTTTAACATTTTAATATACCGTTCTATACAATTTTGCTAGCCTGGCAGTGTAACCGGTTCACAAATGCGCTTTCACTTCACCATTCTTTGTAATACTGATGCTACTGTTTTTGTAGGCGAACCACTCTGGCTTTCCTACAAACGAGCATACTTGCTTATTCACTGAACTGCCATACTCCACACTAAGGGATATATGAAATTAAAACATCAATTTGTATATAGGCCATGAGGTTAGAACCAGGGTTTCTAATGGGCCTGTACTGTCAAGAGGTATGAATGAATGAAAGTTTATTGTTTGATTAATTAAAACCTTACAATATATATGCAATAATTCTTGATAATAAAATCCAATTATAAAAATTGATTATAAAAACATTTGGCATCAAGTTCATTACACTATTTACATATTATGTACATCCTACATTACTTTCTTTTAGTTTTTGATGTTCTAACTTAATTCTCAGTTGCGTTAAGAACTTTACAAAAGCTGAAGTTAAAATTATATCGTCAGTATGAAGGCATCTTATCAGAGCTTGCCTGCAGCTCCTTATTCCACGAACATTAAAATGTCTTTTAAGAATGGATACTCTCTCAACCTTCAGTTCCGGACAAATACAGAGGAGGTGCATGATGTTCTCTTCACCAAGTTTGCATAAGTTACAAGTCGTTGGCGCCTCTGTGCGCAACCATGGCATTAGATGACATGCGCCCGGGAACACTCCAAAACGAGCAATTTGCTTATACTTAACAGACCAAGGAATTTCGAGATACGATTGCACTTTTACCTTGGTATATCCATTCATTAGAGGCCACGCATGCTTTCTTTTTGAGAAGGTCTCTTTATCCAAGAGTAATGATAGATGCTTAGTTGTACTATTGATAACTTTTTTAAATGAGTTCGCAGTAATTGGCATTTCCCAGACCGAGTTTACTGAATATTCTTCTAATGATGTAAATAGATATTTCCACGCCTGGGCTTTCCGGTTTAAATTTATTTCCTGCCACAATAATTTGGACAATTGATTTGTAGTATCCGTTTTTATCCTTTTCCAGACTTTAATAAATTGGCCTTTCCGCGCAAATGCCTGATTAGTCAACCCAAATTCCATTCGTATCTGCGCGGGTGATGCATTATGTGGAATTGAGAAGAGAGCTTTATAGATGTTCGTAACTGAATTATTGATTATGAGTGAGTCTTTTCCACACAATGCTTCACTTCCATATGTCAGAGTTGGCAAAAGTTTTGCTGATATTACTTTCAACAGCGGTCCATAACTCTGCCATCCTATGGATTTCTGTATAATTCTGAAAGCCGCTAGTAATATTTTTGCTCTCCGTTGAATATCAATCTTGTGTGGTTGAAATGATCCTCGGTCATCAAATAGTACTCCTAAGTATCTATATGTACTCACTTGTTATAATTGTGAGTTATCCAAAATCCATTTATACTTATGTTTTGACTTTGAGTATTTATTAACCTCCATAATTTTTGTCTTAGTTTCGTTGATCACCATTCTATTTTCTTTAGAGTAGTTAGAGATCTTATTTAGCAGGCGTTGTAGTCCAACCCTCGTTTGACTTAGTAGGATACTGTCAAGAGGTGAGTACCTGCACTTCCTCACTTGGAGCGGGAGAGTACATGCACTCATCAGCAGAGGTGCAATACTATTAATTGGAGAGTACAGGCACTTTTCCGAAGTAAGTAGGTACTGTGGTGTTGGGTACCTGCACTTTTATTTTTCTATTTCCAAAACACTGATTAGAACCAAGGTTTATCGATCTGCTTCATCGGACAGATGTGCTTCATAGGAGGTCTATTCACCGGGCGGATTTAACATCGGTATCAGTGCCTATGACCCCACATTTGGACTGCAGGGCATACCAGGCAGACACTTTGCTCTGGTAGGATGCTTGCCTTAGGTATGATAAATTGCCCTAATCCTTCATATTGATAAACTAGCAAGCATGTAATATTTGGTGCCTGGGCTCCCTAGTAGGTTATTTCTTTTTTGTTGTTGAAGATTTACATTTTTTTGTTACTCCATAGGGTCAATAAAAGGAAAATGCCAAGATATATAGCTTTGTAGAAGATAGTCACAACAAAAGTATCAGCAAAATAAGTGAAACAAGTTAGGGACCTACAAATTAAATTGATTGTATTTACTTCATAATAATATAAATGCCCATATATTGTGCCTAGTATTATAAAAGTAAACACACAGTTTGTTCTGAAGTTTTGATTGCACTTGAAGTGAAATGTCAATGTCTTGGCTGGCACTACCTAAAAATTTCCCAAAAAAGTGCCAGTTGAGGTTGTTACTGACAGAGCCTGTAATCAAGCAATCGAACGTGAGCAGACCAGAGCAATCAGAACCGAGAGAGAGGTGAGCAGGGAGCAGCGAGGAGCCAGCCGCCCGGTGCCCGAAGCCGGGAGAGTTGAGCCAAGAGAGTTATAGAGGCATAGGGGGGCAGAAAGCCACAGAAGTGGCTGGTCACGCTCGTGCCCTCTATGCGATCCCGCCGCTACATGCCAGGTGCGGCCCTGTCACTTCCGCCGTTGGGTGGTGGTGGAGTACTCCCTTGGTGGCGCGGTGAGGGCCGCAGAGAGAAGGCGGCACCAGTTCAGCTTGTGGGGCTCTTCACAACAGTGTAACTTGCCCGCACCCGCCTTGCCATTGGCAAGGGCCCTGTGAGCCCTCACAACCAACCTCACCTCAGCACTCCTTGTCTCTCCCTGGCACCATAACTAGCCTCAGTTCAGGCCCTGGTAGCCACAGGAAGATTTACGGGGCAAAGCTAGCACCCGTAGGGGTGTGGTGGCTTGAGGCAGCAGCACCTTAAGGAACAACATAATACTTACACCGTTGCGCTCTACCACCAAGCTCTTGCGGACTAGATTTAGCACTAAGAGACGAGGTGAGGAGAAGCAGGGAAGGGAAGCCTGGAGGTTGATTTTGGAAGACAGCTTTGGTCAGCAGTGATTGGCTGGGGGTGGCAGAGGGTGGCGGCTGGTGGCAGACCACCCTCTTACAGTACAGCCCAGCCTTAAGCCATAGTCTAAGTTGGGCACTAGCCTGAGCATCAGGCTTTTTGGACCTGCCCTAGGGTAGCTTGTGACAATGATAACATTTCACATCACGCACTGTGAGTCTGACCCTCTCTCAACCTCGTGTGCTCCAAGGCTAGCCTTCAACAACCATATCTCTGGCACGGTGACCCCCGTATGGCCATAGGTAGGCTCCAAAGGACAAGGGGTAGAGAATTGTTGGGGTCATCACTGTGGTTTGCACTAAGAGATTCTTGCCTAAACATGCGCTCAGGGAGAACGCGGACAGCACCATTCGAGACAACGGCCCGTAGGAGGTGACAGCAGCAGCAAGAATCCTCGCCTAGCAATACGAAGGCAAAAACTGCCCAGGACGCTCTTTGTTTGACCTCCCCTTTTGCTCAAATGTTTTCTAGAAACGCAGATCAGCCAAATAAATGTTCATTTCTTGAAGACTCACCAGCAGTTATTTACTCCAGCACAAAGATCCTCCAAGGACTGCCCGACCCCATTATAGCAACAAATATAGGCCTTTTGAACAAAATAGTAGTGCCTTCAATGATAAGGAACTTATCCCGCACAATTCTGTTCCACAAGCATTAATGACAGATCACCCACTTCGGGTTGGCAGTTTGGTCCTCCAAGCATCTAAAAAGGGGGAAGGTGATTCTTATGGTACTCCACAACTGCACTGTCTAAACCTCACAACAGCAAGGGAGGGGGCCACCACAATCGACACACAACTTAGCACAACGCAACATCACAATAAGCAGCAAAGTAATACAAATGTGAAACGCTCTCAGCGATTAATCACATGTGTAGCCCAAGTACATTCAACACCATGTATACTCCATTTAAAGTCACCGACAGACACCAACTCAAACTCTGCGCTAGCACAAATGTCCCCAAAAATCTCTCCCAAACTGGGGACCATGCAGGATCACAGCTGGGCCATATTATTTACGGATTTGGATCAGAACCAGGACCTGGATTATGTGCTTAACTACAATGAAGAGAAGAGTCCCACCCCACCAGGACAACTTGATTTAGACGAGAATACCAAAATAATATCGGATCACCCCAGTACTCAACATAATGACATCACCACATTATTAAAACCTATACGAGACCAATTGGCAGCAAAGCTACGTGAAAGTGCTATGTCATCAAATCACATACATGGGTAGGAACAATTTACAAGCCCGGCATGTAATAATTGTCCAAACAACAAGGAGTTGCGGCATAGCCTATCGTGTCGATCACAAATTACACTTGGACCAGGTTACTAACCACCCTTCATTCATCTGCTGATGCCTTAAATTATCAGTCACAAAAGCTGGATGTCCAAGTAGACCGATCAAACATACTAGCAGATCTAATTGCTAGAACAGATACGCAACTGGTGAATCTGAACAACTTAATCATTCGTGCCCTGGCAGCCTACACCTTTTTACCGGCCAAATGTTCTTGTGCACCCATAATTGATAAGCTAAATACTTTACCAAACATCCTGGCCACACTGTTGGACGACATAAAAGTATGCACAGCATCTACACTTCAGAAAATGTAATGTACACAAATGGTTTAGGACAGAAAAAGGTGTCAACACACAAAGAGGAGTCGGACGCATCACCCGCCTCGATTCTGGAACCCTCACTCACACACACAAAAGCGGAAGGCATCAGCAAAAGTCACCCTAGAACATGCAGGAACTCAAACCCTGAACTCAAGTAACAAACCAGCTTTCCAAATTTACACTAAAAGGCAACGCTACATTGATGATATTATCGTCTTCTGGAAGGGCAATTCCACAACCTCCCATGAATTCTGTCTGTAGATTAACTCTCCGAATCCATTTTTTGAGAGTTACCCAAGCTATCTCAGACAAGGAATTGCCTTTCCTGGACCTACAGATTTCCATCAATGAAGGGGTTTTATCAACGAACACCTTCAGGAAAAACACAGATTGCAATAGTCTGCTATTATTTGATAGCCACCGCCCCAAGGCCCTACAGGTAAACTTACCATATGGACAATTTCTCCGCCTCTGAAGGAACTGTAGTACCTTAAATGATTATGACATTCCAGGCCAAGGACCTCAGCATTAATCTTGCCTCCCGCAATTGCCCTTCTAAGACTATCAACCAGGCCTGCAAAAGGGCACGGAATAACCACTGTGAAGCCTTGCTTGAAGTCAACACTCATCCTACTAAGGGGGACACAGCCTTTACAACGGAAGCGTTACAACGCATGCCATTACAACGCGTGTCGTTACAACGCGAAAGGCTTGTTGCAGGGGGTAGAAGGTGTTGGAGTTAACTCCAACACCTTCCCTACTGTTGCACACACTGGAGTTGGAATAGTAAATTATACTATTCCAACTTCCAGCGCACCCCCGACAGCAAGTCAGGGTAAAGGTATGCATTGTAACGGCATGCGTTGTAATGGCATGCGTTGTAACGGAATATGCCTCACAATTCCGCAGCCTGTCACCCCGCATGTTACCACAACTGCATTGTAACAACGCATACCATTACCCCGCAAGTCGTAATAACGACTTGCGGAAGGGGGCGCTGGATGTTGGAATAGTATAATTTACTATTCCAACTCCAGTCTGTGCGGACAGTAGGGAAGGTGTTGGATTTTAAATCCAACACCTTCTTCCCCCCTCCGCAAGTCGTTGTTACAACTTGCGGGGTAATGGTATGCGTTGTTACAACGCGGTCGTGGTAACGACCGCGTTGTAACAACATGCGGGGTGACGGTTTCGTGGTGAAAGTTGTTCACCGTTGTAACATCATACAACCCTACTAAGGACGTTTTGACATGTTTAACTACCTTTATCCCCAACTTCAACTGCACACAGCATATCATCATGAAGGACTGGGAAATTCTGCATCCAGGATCCTTGGATATCCCACGTCCACGCTTTGCCTTTAAGCGTACTCATAATTTCAAAGATCTTTTAGTACACACCAGACCCAGGATCAAGCCCATACTAAAACAACACACTCTTTGGACTCTCCCTCCAGTCAGAGGCCATTACCATGCAGATCTTGCCTAGCATGCCATTTGACTAATAGTACTAGAGAGATCCACATGAACCAAGGACTGATTTGGACTCAAAGGAGTCACACTAATTGTAACACTAGGAATTGTGTCTACCTCATCACCTGCACCTGTAACCTGCAATATGTGGGTATGACCACTAGACCTATAAAGACAAGAATGATGGAACATCGCAGTAACATCCGCTGCAAACGCAGCACCACAAAAATGTCTACCCACTTCTGTAACTCCCACCATACCCCTGATGACCTTAGGTGGACCATATTGGAGGCCAATAACCAGTGAAGTAGCTCAACACTATTCAGAAGAGAACAACATTGGGTGTTCCCTACCAATACAGGGACTCAATGATGACATACCATGGTGTGAGGTGTAATCATCTGGAATATGGGATCTCTCCCACAGACATACTGTTACAGCCCAACAACTAACTTACAAAAAAGATATTCTCCAACTGGTTACATCATCTCTAACATCACACGTTAGTGATGCTACTTATGAGCCTATATACTGCAGAGAGAATCGCTTTACTAACCCTCTTCTAGGTTTTCTCATGTTGGCTTGTGAATGCCCAGTAATATTATATGTGATTCTAGCATATGCATGAATAAGATTTCTTCTTGACTATCATTCGTCTAGACATTTGCAGTTTGGCTTGTCCGTGCCCACACTATGCATACCTTTTACCTCCATCTTATTGGGCAACTATGATGAGGCATTGCCTTCTTTTCATTGCCTCTATTTATAAAGGTGATTATAGTCTCACCTCTCTTCAAATGTACACCTTTAATGATGCCTCCTCTCCCCTCCCACACTATGCGTGTATCATCACGCACCCAGTACCTGGCTTCATACGGCATTGGGACCATGCCTAAAATGTAACTGCCCCTTGAGTGAGAGACTCCCAACATGGCGGCAGTTTTCTAACTTTTTCGTCCATTTACCATGCCTGCATCATCGCGCATGCTTACACCGAGCCCCATTGCCATTCCGGACCTCCCCCGGGCATGCTATTGGTCTTCTCCACTGTGACACTCATTCACAACATGATGGCTGACGCCAGGCAATGATTACGAACACGTGGCATTCATTACGGGAGCAATCTTCACCATAAATATCTCGCTGCTCGCCCCTTTTGTTCCCGTTACAGGCAAGCAGAGGTGGGGTAGGTCCGGAGGGTTTCTCTTGTTTCCTGGCGGATATCCTTTGCTGTTTCTTCCAGTCTCTTAACAGCAGCATGCAATCCTCTGCTTCTGACCTAAGGGTCTTTACAGATTGATTCAACAATGTAAGATCCCTACTCTCACCTATTGGTACATCACAACCCTGTACTTATCAATGTTTGATGTTATATGTCTTTGTTGCATTATGTTTTTAAAGTTTTTACACATATGCTCACTTGCCTGGCCTGATGATTTATGAGTGCTTACCACTCGACGGCGACTTATTAGCTCCTGTGAAGCATGTTGTGTCTACTATGAGGACACTTGAGCAACTGCTTGAAACACTGAGAAGCATTTTCCTACAAGTGTTTTGAACCTGTATTGATATTGTCTTTCTATCCTTTCTTTCTATTCAGGTTGGACAATTCTTAATTGAGTTATTTACCTATTAGTGAAGTACCTGTCTCTACACATCCCTCTCTAGGTGTAGGGTAGGGCTCTTTCTGGTCCTGAAGAAACGCCAGGGATCTGGCTGGACCAATAGGAGTGAAACATGTCAACCTCACATATACATTAAGCCTATCTTGATTCATTGAGCCCTCATGATAACCCTCTTTCAGTTGTTTTTATCTCTGCCAAGGGAACCACCATATTAAAACTAATTAGGTATCCCTTAGCCAGTTTTAATCCACTTGGCACTTCATTTGCACTCCCACCACCCTACACATTCTGTATCCTCACACACGTTCATCATTATGCCGGAATACTAAAAAGATCTCTGACAAAGAGCCCTCTCTCGGGGTCCGTAGGGCATTGCAGCGCTAGCCCAATGAGGAGCAGGCCCTATGATGAAGCAAGACATCCATTGGGATGTGGAAGGGCACTACATAATATTCATAAGGACTCCCCTGGATTATTCACTTCCAACCTAGTTTTCCTCCCTTGTCCTCTATAGGAACAGTACCTTCTGGATTTATTGACTATGTTTTAGGAGCGTGGGTACTGGACCTTTACTAGTTCCCTGCCCCCTTTTGTGTACATGACAAGAGTTTTTGACCACTCAGATGGGATATTAATTGCCACCGCTAGTAGGAATAAAGGGTAGACTTACGATCAATATATGAGAGGAGCGTAATTCTTTCTGACATTTTGTTGGAGGAATATCCAGTGAATTAATGACAATATATAAGGTTTGAACTTTTATTTATGTAGATACTGAAATGTGGAAATGAAAAATAAACAATTTTATCAGGATACTTGTATAGTGGAATTTTAAAAAGAACAGTCATATACGAACTACAAGGTAGGAATTTGCAGATATGATTTTGCAATATTTGAGGATATTGACTCCCTTATCTTGGGAAAAGAATATTTAAATGATCATGAGGTATTAACCCCTTCGGTGCTCATGACGAGCCCAGCTCGTCATGAGTCACAGTGGAGCTGTGCTCATGACGAGCTGGGCTCGTCATAACAGCTGCGCTCCTCCCACGCGGGATTAATTTCCCGCCTGTGCGGGAGAATTAATGAGTGGGCGGGGTTGTGACGAGACCAGCTCATCATGAGCACAGCTCCACCGTGACTCATAACGAGCTGGGCTCGTCATGAGCACCGCGGCGCCGCGCTCACCCCCCGCCCCCCCGCACTGTGGGGGAATTACCCCCGCAGGGAAGGGGTTAAACAGAATATATAAAAAGACAATGTGATTGAAATTGAAAGGGGGGCCTGAATTTATTTATACTGGCAATGAAAATATACAGGGTTGATTCAAACCAATAATTATATTATTAAATACTGATGTACGGTAACAGACACATATTAAATTGATGTATTTGAAACCAGTTTGTTATTTATTATTTAAGTATTTGTATAGCGCACTGCTACCCGAGGGCGTCTAGGCGCTTGAAGAAACGGCACACATTGTAAACTAGATATCATATTTCGAGTCCTTATGCAGGGTTACTGAGTAAAGAGCCATGTCTTTAGTCCCTTCCTAAAAGACAGCAGCTCAGAAGTATTCCTCAAATAGAATGGTAGCTTATTCCACCATCTTGTAGTAATGCTGAAGAAGCTTTTACCACCCCATCTCTGAAGGCGGAACGTAGGCTCTGTTACTAACTTCAGTGAAGTCGACCGAAGTGTACGTCCAGGGATGTGCCATTTAAAGCGCTTTATCAGGTAACTAGGACCTGAATTTTGTAATGCTTTAAAGGCAATGCACAAGGCTTTAAACCTTATGCGCTTCTCCATAGGTAGCCAGTGCAGAGTGTTGAGGGCATGTTTAGCTGATGTGTATTTTGTTAATCCAAAGAGCAATCTTGGCGCTATTATTCTAATTTCTGGTTTCTATCTCCCTTTTTCTTTTTTTCACTTCTCTTCTATTTCTTTTTCTTTTATTTTCATTTCATTTTCATCTTTAATCTTTTGATATTATGTTTCCGCTTGTTATCTTAATCTCATGTTTTCGTACACCTGATTGGCTTTAGTAGCTCTTCTTTTTTCTAAGAGGATTTATCCTGTGTGGTGTTGTATTGAAACTAGTTTATATTATGGGATTTCTAATGAGAATGTCATGAAATGAATTCAATATGTATGATTTTAATTGCATATATGTGTTTTTAATATATTTGTATTTTATGTATGTTACTTATAGCCGTGAAGAAGAAGGTCTGTCCCTCAAAAGACATGTTGGCTGGCTGTATGTTTAAGTTTAATAAATCAATAAAGATGCCATTAAAGCAGTATACTGAAGATTTGATGTGAATTACTTTGAGATATCTGAAGTGAAAGAACGAGTAAAGGAAAAAAATGAGGTAGGATAAAGGTTAATTATATACCTCCTTCTGATGGATTTAAATATTTTCTGCCTCCTTCTACTTCTGAAAAATCATCTCCAAAACTGACTTGTGGAGAGGTATCTTATTCACGATGAGTTACAAACTGCCACTGCCTTTAACTGGCTCCTTTGATGTACTTGTGTGTCTAGCTTTCAAAAGCCCTTTTGTGTCTGACACCTAGAGAATGGACTCTTTCAAATATATTTGCCTCTTAGATCCTCTTTCACCACAACCTCCTCTTGAAAAATGAGTAAGATGGAAAGAGCCTCATAAATTCATTACCTGATTTTTTACCTCGTCTGTAAGACACATTTACGTGCTTTCTGTGCTCCTCTGGCGAAGAAAGGGAGTGTGCATTAGAACAGAGCCACCTCTTCATGCATGAGTTTGGCTATATACTTATCTAGTATCACCTTCCACCGCCACTGTGACCCCTGAACCACCAACACGAATATGTCTCATTACATCGCGATGCATTACATCGCGTGCTTTTACAACGCGGTCGTTACAACGACCGCATTGTTAGTACGCAATGCATTTACATCGCAAGTCATTACAACGACTTACACTAGGGGTTGCGCTGGACTTAGGAATAGTATTAATTACTATTCCTACTCCAGTTTGCGCAAAAGTAGGGAAGGTGTTGGAATTCATTTCCAATACCTCAGCGCCCCCTATTGCAAGTCATTGTAATGACTTGCGATGTAAATGCATAGCGTACTAACAACGCGGTCGTTGTAACGTCCGCGTTGTAAATGTAGCGCGATGTAATGACAGCATTGTAAACGCTGTTTCCCACCAACATGCAGACTATTACATCAGATATTGATTCTAAACAAAGCTAAGGAATCTGAAACATTACTGTATTGAATTATACAAGGAATGCCAGGGTGGCACTAGAAGATCTAAATAACACGTGTTTCAGAAGTAGGTAGAGAACTTTCTGACCTTGATTGTGCTGCTATCTGCAAGTTTTCCAACTAGATTATCAAAGACCTGGTAAAGTACGGTGTTCTGAAATGCACATACTTGACTCCACAGCATCCACACATGGTGTACCCAAGCATAACAGATAGTTGTTCACATATGTACAGGTAAGGACAATGTTTCCATATGGTCGAGAAGTGCCCAATGATTAGGCATTCTTGGGTAGGAATCCCTAATAGGGTGATGACTCCTAAGTGTAGGACCAATGTCTGCAGGCAGAGTCATGTCTACTTGGAGTAATGATGAGACCTAAGAAACATAAATTAGAATGCACATTTGTACTTCTAGCAGTCTTACGTGTCAGAAGTCAAACAGCTATGATATGGAGGTCCCTTCAAGGCTTTGAGAACACCATCTAGTGGCGAACTGATAAAAGTTAGCAAAAACAGAAACTACTTCATGGTACCTTTACAGAGGAGGAATGATAGGGACATTATAACCACAGCATGGGTCACAATACTGTTAAGCTTAGTGCAGAAATCTAATGCTATGCCCCCCAGACTACGATCAAGCAGTATGAACACGAGGGATTCACTAGAAGGAAACAACAGAAGGGTCCCTGTGATATGTTTTTACAAGTTCTCCTGTAAACATGGCTTAGTAGATCCTTCTTGGCCCTCTGGCAAGCTTATGATATGAACCAAAGGCCAGATGCACAAAGCATTTTTGCAGTCACAAATGTCCTGATTCGCAGACGGGCCATTTTGGACCATAAAAATTATTTTTCAAATTTACAAAAGGCAAAATGAGATTTAGTAACTTGTTACTGAATCACAATTTGCATTTGCGATTCGGTATTTGGAAGAGGCGTGCTTACGGCGCCCCTTCCATATACTGAATCGGTATTGTATGTACTACTGTTTTGCGATCGGATTCCGGTCGCAAAATAGTAATACGTTGGCACCGATTTAAAAGTGATGTTAACCCATTCACAAGTGGGGAAGGGGTCCCCTAGGCACCCCCCCCTTTTAAGAATGTTAAAAAAATAATTTGAAGAGCAGGCAGTGGTCCAAGGGACCACAGCCTGGTCTAAAAAAATTAAACTTAAACGTGCCATTATGTTTTTTTAAATGCTTCCCATTTTCCTTCAAGGAAAACGGGCTTTATTAAAAAAAGAAAAAAAAAGATTGCTTTATGAAAAAGCCATCAAAGACACGGTGTTCTGCTGACCCTAGCAGACCATCATCCCTTTGATGGCGGCAATTCCTAATGGTTCGCAAATTGTGAACTACCTCATTAATATTTATGAGGTATGTCAATGTACGACCTACTAGAAATTGCTATTTGGGAATACAAAAAATCATAAATTAGGAATACCGATTCCCTAATTGCGATTCAAAGACAATTGCAGTTAGGAAATTGGTATTCCAAATTGTAGGAAATTGGGTCACACAAGTCCAAATCCCATGGCTGAACACCAATGCTAGAAATTGGGCTACTGGTTGAGGGGGGTGAAACCGTACTCAAGCAGCAACCACAATCTCTGTCAGGGTGAAACACAAGCAAACCCCATATTAACCTGGGCTTAACCCTTTGGTAGCTTGGCACAAAAGCAGTCAGGCTTAACTTAAAGGAAATAAGTAATGTATTTATGCTGCACTTCAAACAGTAATAAAGTGAAAACACAATAACAAAAAACCCACACCAATTTAGAAAAATAGTGTAAAATGTAATAAATATTTTGACAACAAAACAACAGAAGTCCTATTAGTAGAACAAGGGGACATGCAATTGTAAAGATTTCAGGTAAGTAAAGCATCAAAAACTCAAAGCGCCACTCGCAGCTATCTGGTCTTGCGAGACTGGGTGAAAGTCACAAGTTTAGACTGACCGCACTGGTGCACCGGTCCAAAACAGGGGCCAGGTACCTCCTGCAGAAAGAGTTATCTTCAAAAGTCCAGTGCAAAGAGTTCAGTTTGCAGTGGAAGGGGCTGCGAATAGCAGGAAGAGCGCCACGGATGATCATTGATGTAGCACAAAGAGCAGGTTGGGCATCATGGTCAGTGGTCGCTGTAGTGTGAGGATCAAGTCTGTGTCACGTAAGGTCGTTGCTGGAGCTTCTCATTGGCGGTCTTTGTAGGCTATAGTGCGAAGGTCAGATCTCGATCTGCCGGGCATCTAAGGAAGTCGCTGAGGCACGACAAGTTAGGTCCACCGGAGCTTTGGGTTGGTGGGTAATGCGGGTGCCAAGATCCTAGTGCAAACAGGCCCATTCGTGGACGCAAAGAGCCCAAAACCTCAGGATTTCTCCTTTTCTTGTGGAGAGAGCTCCACTAATCCCACACTAAAAATCCAGAACCTGAGGGACACCTCTAGGGGTTCAGGAACTCACTCTAGCAGAGGCCAGCAGGGCTCAGGCCATTCTAGTTGCAGGTCCAGACAGCAGATCAGCTGGGCAGTTGTGAAGAAGCCTCTGAAGCTTGCTATGTCCCCGTAGGTCAGTACAGGAGGTCAGTCAGCTGAGTCTTGGAGTCACTTCTGCCTGTGATGAAAAGTGCAGGTCCAGGCTTCCTTCTCAGCAAATAGAGCAGCAGAGTAACAGGGCTGCAGGGTAGCAGTCTTTCTGACAGCAGAGCAAAACAGCAGTCCTTCTGCTGTAGTCTCCACATGTCCAGGAGTGTACTGAAGAGTGGGTATGTGGGCCCAATTGTTATACCTGATGCCTTCTTTGAAGTTGGAGAAGTTTCTAGAGAATTCCCTTTGAAGTCCTGGAAGTTTCCTACCTCCCTTGGACTTGCTTCAAGCTGGCTGTATGAACAATGCAGTGGTGGCTAGTCCTTTGTGTGATGGCAAGGCACAGCCTATTCAGTTGCAAGTGGAGTTGTGCCCAGCTCTGCCAACACATCCTGACAGTTGATGGCCCATCCAGGCACACCTAATCCCTCTATTGCGTGGTTGTCTGGGAGCAATACGCCAAGCCCAACTGCCAACTACACCCAGTCATGTGACCCAGGATGAGGCTGCAGGCACCAAATAGTTAGGGCAGAAAAATGCCAAGTTCCTAAAAGTATTTCAATGACTTTGGGCAACCCAATATACCCTTGTGGGCTTGGGTGATGAAGTTAAAGAGATAAAGCTGCCTACAAGGGATTCATTCAAAAGATGTTTTTCATATAAAATTCAGTATATCTTCTATAAAATGACAACATATGATACCACAAAATGATTACATCGCAACTTGCATGATTCATTCAGTAAATAAATTACAGTAACCGGGTGTATTAAAAATAATTTGATTTATATTCAAAATGCAAAAAGCAGGGGTTCAAAAGCAAACAATTCTCACATACATTGATAACAGAAATCAAAAATAAATCAAAGATGGAAATATTACTTGTCATCAATGTATAAAAACCCATCTCCACGTAATCAGAGATTGAGTCGATCCTAGACGTAGGATTTAGGACTCCAAATAATTTAATCTAACAATAACTAAAAGTAAGAATGGGTTATATGTCGACGTTTCGGTCTCCATTGCAATGTGCCAATGAGACCATCTTCAGGACATAGATGGATCTTGGGAGATTCCTCGACCCCTTGGTCGATAATTTCAAGGTCGACACAATATATATCAAGAGGGTCTCTTCGATGGTGCACAGAGGAAGACTTTAATTCGAGATTAGATGACCTCACGCGAAGAGATTGAATTTTAGTGTGTTACATGTTCTTTGCACTCTTGCCGTACCATTTGTCAGACGGTCCCATTCAGCGTTCCACAGACGTTGAAAGCCAGTTTTTAACTACAAGTTCACCAAACATGAAAGTTTACCTGTTCCCAATCAAAAGTTTGCACTTATTAAATTTAATAAGGCAACACAATGTTATCCTACGGGAGAGGCAAGCCTTGCAGTAGTGAGAAATGAATTTAAGGGTTTTTGACTACCAGGACCTGTACACTCAAAAGCACATGTCCAATTTTCTAAATACACAGCAACCTGCCCATGGGCTATTTAGGGCTTACTCTAGCTGTGACTTATTTGTATTAAAAAGGAAGGTTTAGGTCTGGCAAATGGTCTATTTTGACAGGTCAAAATGGCAGTTTAAAAGTGCACACACAGGCTGCAATGGTAGGCCTGAGACATGTTTCAAAAGGCTACTTAAATGGGTGGCACAATCAGTGCTGAAGGCCTACTAGTGACATTTAGTTTACAGGCCCTGAGTACATGTAGCACCACTTTACTAGGGACTTACAATTAATTAAATGTGCCAATTGGGTGTTAGCAAATGTAACCATCTTTAAAGTAGAGAGCATTTTTGTACTGGTTGTGAGAAGTTGGCCTAGCATATGCTGTCCACTAATTATAGTGGGCACCTTGCACCAGTCCAAACAACCCCTTATTGGAGATAGGTTAAAGGCAACCTTTATTGAAAGCTATCCTAGTGGTAGCTATGGAGAGCAGCCTTCAGGCTAAGTCTTGAAGGAATGTAAAGCAGCTTGTTTTACCAGTCTATAATCTCTTGAGTGACCAAATGAAAGAGGACCACACCAGGTATATATTCAAAATATATGTATTTATTACTAAACACACCCCTCTAGTCTCTTTATGAGGCTAGAGTTCGAAGTACATACGTTACGAGTTAGTTATCTACAGTAATAGCACAAATACACGTTTGAGCCCCAGGGGCGTACCAAACCATATACCAATAAAGTGGTATAAGAATCACGACTGAGCTAGACACAAGGCCTAGAGCCTGTAGAAGTGCTTGGACCACAAGGAACCACCCAAGGCAGTGACACAGGGGACCCACGGGGGACGCGTGCAGTGTATGAACACAACCGCAAACCACCGTTAACTTCTATGGGGAAAGTCGCGATTAGAATTTAAAAGAAAAGGGACACTTAGAGGAGGACTTGGAGCAAACCCTTTGAGAACTAGGCTGTTCTAGTGTCAATACCCACGGGAGCACCGGAGTACTCGAGTTACCTCACCCAGGGAAGCCGGGTGCATAGGTGTCTTTCGGGGTCGGGTTTCGTCGTCGCTTTCAATGGCGATCTGCTGCAAAGTGTTGCTGGCGGCCAAGTCGAAAGTGTTCGGGTGGATCCAAAGGTGGATCGAAGATCTGAAGAACCTGAAAGCAGAGGGGACAGAGTCTGGGTCACTAGCCAGTGACCAGGAAGGCGATGAGCAGATGCCCACCGATGTTGAGTGCTTCAGGTAGGTTGACAGTCATCTTGACTCTTCAGCCACGAGGTCCAGGAGGCGTCGACGACAACCAGGAGCTGGATTCGAGCTGTCCCTTGACGTTTGTCGATTGCAGGGGTGTCGGCGACCGGATTGGACCCAACAAACCTTGGCAACGGCAAGTCTCGTGGAAATCAAAGAAGGACGATGTTGCAGACCAGCAAGGTCTGGGGGACTCACCCAGCAAGGATAAGTCAGGGCACACCTGGAGCAACCAGAGAGCCCAAGCAGAAAAAGATTGGCCTTCGGGAGGGCCTACTAGCCAACGGACTAGCGACCACAAAGGAGCCTCAAGACGGTGCATGTGGAGCTGGCTCACAGGACACTCGTGGAGTGGAGGCCAGTGATCTTCGGTGCAGTTGGTGCTGGAGGCTGGGGCTACTTGAAGCCCAAAGCACGACTTCGTGGGAGACCCAGAAGAGGATGCACTTGCAAATGCATTCGGTATCTAGGGGTCACGGTTCCACGTTACCCACAACAGCTACGGGCCTCAGCTTTACTGGGGACTCAGGGCAGCCTCGTGAAAGTCTGTAAATCCACCTCTGGTGATGCAAAGACTTCGGCGTCCGACGGGAGCTTCAGCGATGCAGACCGGACAATTGCTTCTTTGGTGCCTGCCAAGCAGGGGAGTCACTCCTTGACCCCAAGGGAGATTCTTCAGTCCTCTAATCTTAAAGTAGAGCGTCGAAGGTCCAGGATTCTGTATCAGAGTTTCGTCCAGGTAAATCTAAAGTCCTAAGGACTGGGTTCCCCTACTTATACTAAGGTAGGGGGTTGGACATACTCTGTGACCCCACCTATGGGAGGGTCAGGGCAGAGGGGTGGTTACACCCCTTTCCCTTTGTCCAGTTTTGCGCCAGAGCAGGGGCTGGAAGCCCCTGAGCCGGTTTGAACTGGGGTATGCACAGGGACACCAAGTGTGCCCCCAGTGCAGGACTTCAAAGCACCAGAGAGTGCTCCCGCCCAGCCCCAATACACACTATCCTGTCTGGGGAGGTGGTCACACCTCCCTGGGACAGGAAACCTATTGTCCAGGCCTCCCCTGCCGGAGTTTCGGTCAGCAGCAGGAGGCCAGACTCGTGTCTGTGGCAGCGGCATCCATTTTGTGATGCCAGGGCTCTGGAAAGTCAGTACCGGGCATACCGGTGTGTACATGTCTTTCCCTCTAGAAGGGTGGAATGCTACCCCCGCCGCCAGAACTGGCGGGGGGTAGTATTCCAAGATGTTTGACACCAAACACGACATGTTTCCGTGCAGCCATCCCAAAGTTAGCATTTAACGCGAGGTTATAATGCGCTTAAGAGTATATGGTCAGGCTGCACTACAAACAGCATCAGAGAAGGTTCTCCGAACGCTGCAGATGGGCCCTGCTCATGCAGGGGCACCCTCTCACATAGGAACCACGCACTCTGCCTTCAGGATTGATAAGGCCTGCCATAGGAGTGACTTATAGGTTTATATGTGTGTATGTATATAGTGATATAGGTAACCTATATCACAGTAAGGGGTGCATGCACCACCTTACCCAGGCTGCAGTAGCAGACCTGTGGTGTCAGTTTGGATGGCCTTCCAGGGGTGGCACAATACATGCTGCAGCCCCTGGTAGGCCTCTGAGGTACCTATGCCCTGGGTACATAGTATACCATATACTAGGGACTTAGAAGGGCACTCCAGATTCCAATCAGAGATGTGCCTAAGGCACATGGAAACCATTTTAGAGAGGAAGCAGCTAGGCTGGGGTTCTGATTAGCAGGGCCCCAGCCAGACTAAGGTCGAAAAACAGTGAAGCATCAGCAAAAAGTGGGGGTACCCATGTGAAGCAGATCCTACTCTCCTGCACAACCCCCCCAAACGTAGGGACATTAAACTAACCTTGCCCAGTTAAGTCTTCATGTTCTAAGTGGAAGTACCTAGAGAGTCCATCTGCATTGGCATGGTTACTCCCAGGTCTATGTTCCACTGTGAAGTCCATCCCCTGTAGGGAAATGGACCACCTAAGCAGTTTGGGGTTTTCACCCTTCATTTGTTTTAGCCATAAGAGGGGCTTATGGTCTGTTTGAACAAGGAAGTGAGTACCAAACAAGTATGGCCTCAACTTCTTCAGAGCCCAGACCACAGCAAAGGCCTCCCTCTCAATGGCTGACCAACGTTTCTCTCTAGGGGTCAGCCTTCTGCTAATGAAAGCTACTGGCTGATCCTGACCTTCATCATTCAATTGTGACAGTACAGCCCCTACCCCCAATTCAGATGCATCAGTTTGAACAATGAACTTCTTGGAGTAATCAGGACTCTGTAGAATGGGAGCAGTGCACATGGCCTGCTTCAGGTCATCAAATGCCTTTTGACAGCTAACTGTCCACTGAACCTTTTTGGGCATTTTCTTGGAAGTTAAGTCATTCAGGGGTGTCACTATTGATCCATACCCCTTGACAAATCTCCTATAGTACCCAGTCAGGCCTAAGAAGGCTCTCACCTGAGTCTGGGTAGTTGGAGCAGTCCAGTCCATGATGGTCTGGATCTTGCTCTGCAGTGGTTGAACCTGGCCTCCACCCACAAGGTGGCCCAGGTACACAACCTGACTCTGCCCTATCTGGCACTTGGTGGCCTTGATAGTCAGGCCTGCTTTCTGCAGAGCCTGTAAAACATTTCTGAGGTGGACCAGGGGATCCTCCCAGGTGGAGCTAAAGACAGCAATATCATCTAGATATGCTGCACTATAGGCTTCCAGACCTGTAAGGACTGTATTCACCAGCCTCTGAAAAGTGGCAGGTGCATTCTTCAGACCAAAGGGCATCACCACAAATTGATAATGCCCACTAGGGGTTGAGAATGCTGTCTTTGGCTTTGCATCATCAGCTAGTCTGATCTGTCAGTAGCCAGCTGTCAGGTCAAATGTGCTTAGATACTTGGCTGAGGCCAAAGTGTCTATTAGCTCATCTGCCCTTGGTATTGGATGGGCATCAGTCCTAGTGACTGCATTGAGACCCCTGTAGTCCACACAAAACCTCATCTCTCTTTTCCCACCATTGGTGTGAGGTTTTGGCACAAGGACCACTGGACTAGCCCAAGGGCTATCTGAGGGTTCAATAACTCCCAAATCCAACATCTTCTGGACTTCTGTCCTGATACAGTCCCTGACATGGTCAGGTTGCCTATAAATCTTATTTTTAATAGGCAGACTGTCCCCAGTGTCCACTTCATGAGTGCACCAGGTAGTCTGACTGGGTGTCAGTGAGAATATGTGTCTGAACTGATTGAGCACCTGTCTGCAATCAGTCTGCTGCTGGGTAGTGAGGCTACCTGCCAAGGCTACACCATCCACTGACCCATCACCAGGGTTCTGTGAGAGCAGGTCAGGGAGTGGGTCACTCTCTTCCTCCTGTCCCTCATCAGTAGCCATGAGCAAGCCCATGTCTGCCCTGTCCACATATGGTTTTAACCTGTTGACATGGAGAACCCTGTGGGGACTCCTGGGTGTTCCTAGGTCTACTAAGTAGGTAACCTCACCCTTCTGCTCAACAATGGTGTGGGGTCCACTCCATTTGTCTTGGAGAGCTGCTGGGGCCACTGGCTCCAACACCCACACCTTCTGTCCTGGCTGATAAACAGTCAGTACAGCCTTTTGGTCATGCCAGGCCTTTTGAAGTTCCTGGCTAGCCTCAAGGTTTTTAGTTGCCTTTTTCATATACTCAGCCATCCGGGAGCGGAGACCAAGTACGTAGTCCACTATGTCTTGCTTTGGGGGCTTGAGAGGTAACTCCCATCCTTCCTTCACCAAGCACAGTGGACCCCTGACAGGGTGACCAAACAAAAGTTCAAAAGGGCTGTAGCCAACCCCCTTTTGAGGCACCTCCCTGTACGCAAATAAAAGGCAGGGCAAGAGTATGTCCCATCTTCGCCTAAGCTTTTCTGGGAGCCCTTTAATCATGCCCTTCAAGATTTTGTTGAATCTCTCAACTAAACCATTGCATTGTGGGTGATAGGTTGTGGTGAACTTGTAAGTCACTCCACACTCCTTCCACATTGCCTTTAAGTATCCAGACATAAAGTTTGTATCCCTGTCTGATACAACCTCCTTAGGGAAGCCCACTCTTGAGAAAATTCCCAGGAGGGCCCTTGCCACCACAGGTGCTGTAGTGGTCCTAAGGGGAATAGCCTCTGGGTACCTGGTGGCATGATCCACTACCACCAGGATAAACCTGTGCCCAGATGCTGTTTGGGGATCCATGGGACCAACAATGTCAATCCCCACCCTTTCAAAGGGAACCCCCACCACAGGTAGTGGTATCAGGGGGGCCTTTGTAGTGCCACCTGCCTTGCCACTGGCCTGGCAGGTTACACAGGAGTGACAAAACTCCTTGGTGTCTTCAGACATGTGGGGCCAGTGAAAGTGAGGGACAATTCTGTCCCAAGTCTTGTTCTGGCCCAGGTGACCTGCTAAGGGAATATCATGGGCTAGGGTCAATAGGAAGCCCCTGAACTTCAGAGGTATAACCAACCTCCTGGTAGCACCAGGCTTGGGGTCTCTACACTCTGAGTACAAGAGTCCATCATCCCAATACACAGTATGGGGACCACTAGCTTTCCCAGCAGCCTCAGCAGCAGCTTGCTGTCTGAGGGGTTCAAGAGAGGGGCAGCTCTGCTGCTCCTGGCTCAGATCTGCCCTGGAAGGTCCCCCTGTCCCCAAGAACTCAACCTGGTCAGGTTCAAGCTCCTCTGGGACAGTTCCTTCCTCAGGACTGAGATCATCCCCCTCAGGGGACTGATCTTCCTTCTGAGCCAAGGGGGAAGGCACTGCCTTTACCCTACTACTCCTCTTCTTGGAAGGCACTTGGTCCATTATTCCAGAATCCAAGGCCTGTTCAGTGCTAGACATTTTGGCTTGTGACCTGGTCACAGCGAACACATCTGCAGGGTTCCCCAGCATTTCTGCATGGGTCTTGAGCTCCACTTCTGCCCAAGCTGAAGTTTCTAAGTCATTGCCAAGCAAGCATTCAACGGGTAGGTCTGCACTTACCACAACCTTCTTAAGGCCAGTTACCCCTCCCCAGGAGAAGTTAACAACTGCCAGAGTATGGTCTGTTCTGACGTTGCTAGCATTGGTCACTTGGTACATTTCACCAAGTATAATCTGCCCAGGATTCACAAGGTCTTGTGTCACCATGGTGACACTTGCCCCTGTGTCCCTAAATGCCAAAGCCTCTCTTCCATTGATCAAAGGCTGTTGTCTGTACTTGCCCAGATTACTGGGACTCACAGAGGAGGTCATATCCATGCCTCCATCACAGACTAGGACAGCCTGAGTGAGTTCTCTGACTAGGTCAGAGCTCATCTCTTTACCCAGGGTCAACCCTACTAAACCCTTGGCTTGTGTAGTCCCACCACCAACTGTAACTGCACTAGGGGGAGCAGGTGCCTTAGGGGCATTGGTGGGGGCTGGAGTCGAGTCTTTGGACTTGGTGCAATCACTGGTCCAGTGGGTCTTTTGCTTACAGACCTTGCACCATGGTTTTCTTTGGCCTTTCCCTTTGGTAGACTGTGAATCCCCACCTGAAGAAGATTTTTGGGGGCCTTGTGAAGACTTTTGATCTTTACCCTTCTCCCCACCCTTATCAGAGGTTTTCGAATCTTGCTTCTTAGGGTCACCACCTTGGTTCTGTACCTTCTGCTTCACCCTGGTTCTGACCCATTTGCCTGCCTTCTTTCCCAATTCTTGGGGAGAGGTCAGATCAGAGTCTACCAGGTGCTGATGCAACAGCTGATTTTGACAGTTATTAAGAATCTGCTCCCTCATTATCAGATTGTACAATCCTGTGAAGTCACATACCTTACTGCCCAATAACCAACCTTCCAGAGCCTTGGCAGAACAATCAACAAAGTCCACCCAGTCTTGAGTCTGTGCTTTTTGGGTATCCCTGAACTTTAACCTGTATTGTTCAGTGGTTAGGCCAAACCCATCAATTAGAGCACTCTTCAAGACTTTGTAATTATCAGCATCCTCCTCTCTAACAGTGAGGAGCTTGTCTCTACCTTTGTCTGCAAAGGAGAGCCACAAGATTGCTGCCCACTGCTCCTGAGGGACCCTCTGTACTTTACAGGCCCTCTCTAGAGCAGTTATCCATTTGTGGATATCATCCCCACTCTGGTAGGGAGGGACAATCTTGCTCAGGTTTCTATGGTCATAAGACCTTTCCCTATCTTTGGGGAAACTGCTGCCACCATGGGACTCTAGTCCCAACTTTTGTCTCTCTCTATAGAGATCTAGGGACTCCCTGTCTATAGCCAATTGCTGTTTCCTGAGTTCAAGCTGAGCTTGCTCATATTGAATCAGTCTCTTTCTCCTCTCATGAGAGGATTCCCTCCTATGAGAGGAGACAGAGGTCCCTATTGAGGTGTCAGAGTGGTTAGACTCCTGAGAAGGAGACCTAGACCTTCTGGGCACACTCAGAACTCTTCCTGGGGGGACAAAGGGGAGGTCAGTCTGATCCTCTCCCTCCTCCTCCTCCACAGGAGGAATTGGATTTTCCAGGACAAGGTCATTTTCACCTTCCTGGCCAGTTTCAGAGGGGGGGGGCCTGGGTTTCTTCACCCCTGGCCCCTTCTTCATCTTCTGCCCCACCCTCCTTGCCTACCCCTTCAGACCCTAGGGGCCTGCTGAGATCATCAGCTAGTAACACCTCCCTGAGGTGTTGGGTGCTGGCACTTTTGCCTGTCTTCAACTTCCTAGTAGTGCATAAGGCTCTCAATTCCAAGAATGGGAGTTTATCATACTTGGAGGGAAGAAGCCCACTGGCTTCTGGCAAGGACTCACTGGGTCCTGGCTTTGAAGACATCACTAGTGAGGTGTGGTGTATGCACTACCTACTCTAGTGTGGCCTACTAAACTCTCTTGAGTTGTAGAAAGGATGTGCTGTCCCTTAACACACAACTCTAAGTTCAGTAGAACTTACTGTATTACTAAGCTTGATTTATATGTACCTTAGGTACCCTTAGTGGTTTTCAGTTGATCAATTCAATTGAGATTATCTGGTAAAAAAATAGCAAGCTGGAATCCCACACGCTGCACACCAATGTGAGAAGTTGGCCTAGCATATGATGTCCACTAATTATAGTGGGCACCTTGCACCAGTCCAAACAACCCCTTATTGGAGATAGGTTAAAGACAACCTTTATTGAAAGCTATCCTAGTGGTAGCTATGGAGAGCAGCCTTCAGGCTAAGTCTTGAAGGAATGTAAAGCAGCTTGTTTTACCAGTCTATAATCTTTGAGTGACCAAATGAAAGAGGACCACACCAGGTATATATTCAAAATATATGTATTTATTACTAAACACACCCCTCTAGTCTCTTTATGAGGCTAGAGTTCGAAGTACATACGTTACGAGTTAGTTATCTACAGTAATAGCACAAATACACGTTTGAGCCCCAGGGGTGTACCAAACCATATACCAATAAAGTGGTATAAGAACCACGACTGAGCTAGACACAAGGCCTAGAGCCTGTAGAAGTGCTTGGACCACAAGGAACCACCCAAGGCAGTGACACAGGGGACCCACGGGGGACGCGTGCAGTGTATGAACACAACCGCGAACCACCGTTAACTTCTATGGGGAAAGTCGCGATTAGAATTTAAAAGAAAAGGGACACTTAGAGGAGGACTTGGAGCAAACCCTTTGAGAACTAGGCTGTTCTAGTGTCAATACCCACGGGCGCACCGGAGTACTCGAGTTACCTCACCCAGGGAAGCCGGGTGCATAGGTGTCTTTCGGGGTCGGGTTTCGTCGTCGCTTTCAATGGCGATCTGCTGCAAAGTGCTGCTGGCGGCCAAGTCGAAAGTGTTCGGGTGGATCCAAAGGTGGATCGAAGATCTGAAGAACCTGAAAGCAGAGGGGACAGAGTCTGGGTCACTAGTCAGTGACCAGGAAGGCGATGAGCAGATGCCCACCGATGTCGAGTGCTTCAGGTAGGTTGACGGTCATCTTGACTCTTCAGCCACGAGGTCCAGGAGGTGTCGACGACAACCAGGAGCTGGATTCGAGCTGTCCCACAACGTTTGTCGATTGCAGGGGTGTCGGCGACCGGATTGGACCCAACAAGCCTTGGCATCGGCAAGTCTCGTCGAAATCAAAGAAGGACGATGTTGCAGACCAGCAAGGTCTGGGGGACTCACCCAGCAAGGATAAGTCAGGGCATACCTGGAGCAACCAGGGAGCCCAAGCAGAAAAAGATTAGCCTTCGGGAGGGCCTACTAGCCAACGGACTAGCGACCGCGAAGGAGCCTTGAGATGGTGCACGTGGAGCTGGCTCACAGGACACTCGTGGAGTGGAGGCCAGTGATCTTCGGTGCAGTTGGTGCTGGAGGCTGGGGCTACTCGGAGCCCAAAGCACGACTTTGTGGAAGACCCAGAAGAGGATGCACTTGCAAATGCGTTCGGTGTCCAGGGGTCATGGTTCCACGTTACCCACGACAGCTACGGGCCTCAGCTTTGCTGGGGACTCAGGGCAGCCTCGGGGATGTCTGGAAATCCACCTCTGGTGATGCAAAGACTTCGGCGTCCGACGGGAGCTTCAGCGATGCAGACCGGACAATTGCTTCTTTGGTGCCTGCCAAGCAGGGGAGTCACTCCTTGACCCCAAGGGAGATTCTTCAGTCCTCTAATCTTAAAGTAGAGCGTCGAAGGTCCAGGATTCTGTATCAGAGTTTCGTCCAGGTAAATCTAAAGTCCTAAGGACTGGGTTCCCCTACTTATACTAAGGTAGGGGGTTGGACATACTCTGTGACCCCACCTATGGGAGGGTCAGGGCAGAGGGGTGGTTACACCCCTTTCCCTTTGTCCAGTTTCACGCCAGAGCAGGGGCTGGAAGCCCCTGAGCCGGTTTGAACTGGGGTATGCACAGGGACACCAAGTGTGCCCCCAGTGCAGGACTTCAAAGCACCAGAGAGTGCTCCCGCCCAGCCCCAATACACACTATCCTGTCTGGGGAGGTGGTCACACCTCCCTGGGACAGGAAACCTATTGTCCAGGCCTCCCCTGCCGGAGTTTCGGTCAGCAGCAGGAGGCCAGACTCGTGTCTGTGGCAGTGGCATCCATTTTGTGATGCCAGGGCTCTGGAAAGTCAATACCGGGCATACCGGTGTGTAGATGTCTTTCCCTCTAGAAGGGTGGAATGCTACCCCCGCCGGGGGGGGGGTAGTATTCCAAGATGTTTGACACCAAACACGACTTGTTTCCGTGCAGCCATCCCAAAGTTAGCATTTAACGCGAGGTTATAATGCGCTTAAGAGTATATGGTCAGGCTGCACTACAAACAGCATCAGAGAAGGTTCTCCGAACGCTGCAGAGGGGTCCTGCTCATGCAGGGGCACCCTCTCACATAGGAACCACGCACCACCTTACCCAGGCTGCAGTAGCAGACCTGTGGTGTCAGTTTGGATGGCCTTCTAGGGGTGGCACAATACATGCTGCAGCCCCTGGTAGGCCTCTGAGGTACCTATGCCCTGGGTACATAGTATACCATATACTAGGGACTTATAAGGGCACTCCAGATTCCAATCAGAGATGTGCCTAAGGCACATGGAAACCATTTTAGAGAGGAAGCAGCTAGGCTGGGGTTCTGATTAGCAGGGCCCCAGCCAGACTAAGGTCGAAAAACAGTGAAGCATCAGCAAAAAGTGGGGGTACCCATGTGAAGCAGATCGTACTCTCCTACACTGGTTAGCAGTGGTAATGTGTGCAGGGTGCTAAAAGCCAACACAAACGGGTTCAGTAAACAGGATGGTGAAGGCAAAAGTTTTGGGGATGACCCTGCAGAAAGGGCCAAGTCCAACACTAATGTTTGTACATTTGGCCCCAAATTACCAGCTTGAGTGAAAGGGAAAAAAAGCAATGTCCTGGCAAAGACTCTTTGTGGTAAAGGCTCTCTCTGGAGAGTCTAAAGCTCCTCTCTTGCAGTGAGATTTGCAAACATGCTGTATGTAATATTTTTCAACCTTATTTTTAGAAAAATTAACCCTGTAAACCCTGATGTAAGGTGAGAATGGAAGAGTGTGAATTTTCCTGCAAATTATCTAATGTCACTGTGCTGTTCTCAAACTTCATGAATCTTTCACATTTGAGCTATGAATATACCATCAAAAAGTAATAAAACAGTGTTATACTGTAAATGCATATACATGAAATAGGACGTTGCTGTTTAGTACATAGCAGAAATACGTGATGAAATATATGTGAACCCTTAGGCAGCAATGAGCCTAACAAGAACAAATACATTATTAGGGTGACTCAGAGGCAGAAATAATAAATAACATACAACAACTGGACTACACTGTGGTTATATCCTCTAATAAATAAAGATGTTATGTTAGTTGTATCACCTATATTGTATATCTTACTTAATTATGTGAACTTGAAGCCACATTGACACCTAGATTCAAGGCACAGCTTGCCAAGAAGCATCAGTATATGAAGACACTAGCACACCAAGGTGACTGGCTGCCTAGGATCTAAACATAACAACAAAAGTGAATTTAGATGTCAAAGGACTTTTTAGAGTTCTTACAGTAGGGTCTTCATCAGGACCAAGTGTGGGACACCCTTGGGGGGCCGTGGCCAAGACGCCGGCAAAGATGGCCGCGCGTCACTGAAGCTCCGCCGATCGGCCTACAAATCCTGATATATTCCCCGCATCCTGCATGTTAATGTCCCCCCATACATCGTCGCTATGCTGCTGAGAGCCCGCTGCCTGCACTGAGCCGATCCCGGCGCGGCGGAATGCGGCCGCGTCGAAGCGCCGGCGGCCGTGGATGAGGGAAGGAGTCTGGCGGCCTGCCTGTCCAACTGCAGCGGAGAGAAGGAGGGCCAGGATCCCCGGATCGCGGCCTACTGTGAGGAGGGACCCTGATTGGCGGTGAGTGCCCCGGGTGCGGGTTGGGCCTTCCTCCTAGTTTCCCCCCCACTCCGTTCCATCAGCGGTCTGCCAGAGACGGGGGTTGCTGCTCCATAGCACCCCAGTGACGACGCTCGCGCTCCCTCTGCCTCCCGTAGGCCCCGTGGGGACAGGGCCCGCGGGTGAGCCCGGGTGGCGGATTTTTGGCGATCCCTGGAGCAGGGCAGACCGTGGGGGGGAAGGCTGGAGGCGGCCCGTTGCTCCCCGCGCCCGGCTCGGCTCCTGTCACGTCCCTGCTTCTTTGAGGCCTGCACTACACTGCCATCGACTACACCACACAGCAAAGCCTCAACTTCCTGCGCAGATACCCCGGAGCCTACCTGCGGCGCTGAATCCCGACCGGCCGAGCACCTGTAAATGCGCTCCATCGGCAGCATTAACCCTTCAGTGCCTCCTTGGGGGTCCCGGTTCTTATTGGGATCCCTGCTGCTGCGGCCTATGCATCACCAACGTGCAGGGCCCCCAAGCTGTGGATGGTACTGGGTTCCTGATGTCCCGCTGACCCCCTCCTCTTCGGAATGAGCCGGTTGCCCTAGAGTGCACAATCAGCCTACCTCCTCTCTGCCACACCTTCGTGGACGATCGGCAGCGGTTGCCCTATTGGAGCTCTATAGGGGGCCGCACACCTGAATTACACTAACCCTCCACATTGGTTGCATGAGATCACTGCCATTCACCTGCTACACTTCGGCTTTTCGGTTGGTGCAGCGAAGTTTCAGTCTCTCTCTGCCTGGCGACCTCATGTGAACATAACAGGGGAGGATTCTCTTGTTGCACTCTACTCCGGGTCCTACACCTGACTGCTGGGGACAGCTGGAGCCTGCGTCTCCGAGCTCCTGCCCCATCTTCGCCCGCTCCCCTCTCTGCGAACAGTTCACCACACCAGTTTTAAGCACTCCGCACTGCGGCATGGGCCGCAGGGATCCTAAACAAAAAATACTTCCTTTTGAGAAACTCACTGAGAGAGTCGTGGAAGAGACTCCTAACATGGCTGAGGGCGGGCAGGGGTCGAATCCAGAGGGTGCCCCTTCTTCAACAACCAATTCACTCCTGCAGGAGATGAGAGCGGGCTTCCGGGCGCTGGATGGGTGCTTTGACGCGCTCGACAAAAACATGGAGGCGTTGGGGGCCAAGATTCAAGCCCACGACAGAAGCTTAGATGTGGCGGAAGCGCGAATATCTGATATTGAAGATGGCACTGCACAGTCTGCCAAACGGCTAGAAAGGGTAGAACGCATATTAAAAGACGTGGCTATCAAAAATGAGGACCTTGAAGCGCGCAGTCGGCGCAATAATATCCGCATTTTGGGCGTTCTGGAATCCACCGCCACAGGCCGGCTGGACCTCTTTGTTGAGACACTGCTATCAGAACTGTTTGGTAGGGAGTCCTTTACCCCCGGCTTTGTGGTGGAACGTGCCCATCGTACACTGGGTCCCCGGCCTAACCCTGGCTGTCCCCCGTGCCCCCTCATTGCACGAATTATGAACTTCCGAGATCGTGATACCGCGCTTCGCCTCGCCCGTGAACGTGGTGAAACTACCTGGCAAGGCTCCAAACTCGCTTTTTTCCCGGACTTTACCATCATGGTGCAGGAGGCCCGACGCAAGTACAACGGGGTGAAGGCCACCCTTAGAAATCTGGGATTGAAGTACGGCATGCTATATCCAGCTAGACTGAGGGTAGAGGTAAAGGGCCGGGCACGCATTTTCGACACTCCCAACGATGTGCAAGAATTCTGCCGCACCTATAAACATAACGACGACCGTGCGGCCACGGGCAGGGCGGTGCTCTCCCCTCCACATAGTGGATCAGACGCAAGCATGGAACTTTTTTCTGGCTCCGGAGTTGGGTGACTGTACTGTACGACTCTTTCGCTGCTTACACTAAGCATGGGGAATTTACTATAGTCCAGTTTCATATGTTGCATACAATGGGTCGATTGGCGTGGCGTTGCCACCCCCCATGGTGTACACCTTGGGTTTGCTTATGGTTTTTCTAAAGTACCGTTGCAGGGTTGTATCATTTCAATGTAAAGTTAATTGGTACTATAGTTATCGCTTTCAACTAGGGGTATGCATTACCTTTTTTGCAGGTGGGTGGGGGTGGAGGGGGGAATGTTATTCTATTGCAATTGTTGATCTCATTGTATTTTGCACACAACACACTCACAGAATCTATTTATACCATGGTGCTCGAGTCCCTTATGCACATCTCTATTGTTAGATGGCCCAGCCGGGTAGTGTTGATGGCCCGTCCAGCCTCTCCCTGATGTCCTGGAATGTTCGGGACCTTAATGATAATCGTAAGAGGCGTCAGGTGGTGCACTACCTTCTACGTCACAAAGTTGACATCGCCTTCCTGCAAGAGACCCATTTACCCAAATCAGACCCGGCGTGCTTTGCTTCCAGTTGGGGCGCACATAGATATTTCGCTAATTTCAGTAATTACGCCAGAGGGGCAGCTATCCTTATCCATAAACGAGTTCCCTTCAGCCCCCAGTCAGAAATACTCGACACTGAGGGTAGATACATCATAATAACTGGGTCACTGATGGGACACTGTGTCACTTTTCTATGTATATATGCCCCGAACACTGACTCCCCGGAATTTTTCCACGCACTGCATGCCCAGCTTTCCAAACTTAGACCACTCTGCTACTAGTAGGAGGTGACTTCAATTTACTTCTAAATCCCGACCTGGATAGCTCTGCCAGCACCCCAGACCCTAAACCACGTGCACGCCGAACACTACTCGACATATGCAATCACTTCTCCCTTCTTGATATTGGGCGCAGACGCAATCCATCAGGCATTGACTTTACACATTACTCGGGGCGATACAACACATGGACCAGACTTGATTATTGGTTAGTCACCCCCGGAGTTTCCTCCTGGTATCATTCCTTGAAAACGCTCCCTAGGACCTACTCCGACCACTCCCCAGTCCAGTTATTTCTTCGGGTCCCACGCCCGGATGGGTATGAGAGGCAGTGGCGCTTCCCCAGCCATGCCCTACAGGATGACCTTTTTCTTCACGAGATTCGCGAGGCAATTGAAGATTATTTTGCTATTAACACTGGATCTGTTGACTCCTACGCGGTCTTATGGGAGGGTTTTAAAGCATACATCCGAGGAGTATGTATTTCCAAGCATGCAGGAGTGCTTAAGGCCCTTCGCGCCAGGTTGACGCGGTTAGAACAGGAACTCATAGACCTTGACAACGAGGCACGTCACTTGCACGACACTAGGCTGGCAGGACGGCGCCTGGCCCTACTCACTGACTACAGAGATACCGCGGATCGCGAGATCCTCTTTCTGGGCAAATACCAAACAGCGCGCCGGTATGGCGAGGGTGAACGACCAGGCAGAACTCTGGCGCAGATACTTAGACCCCCTTACAGCAAGGCATATATCACTGAAATACACACTTCCACTGGCACGGTTCTGACCTCCGTCACGGATACACGCGACAAATTTATATTCCTCCAAGCTAGGGCAGGACCACTCTGAACAGGAAACCTATCTTTCCGAAATCGCTCTGGTATATCTTGAAAAGGACATGCAGGACTTTCTTGCGGAACCAATCACCGAGACTGAAATACTAGGGGCGATTGATGCCATCCGCGGTTCCTCCGCCCCTGGGCTAGATGGTTTCACTGGGGAGTTCTATAAAACTTTTAAAGATTTATTGGCACCGCAGCTGATTGAAATGTACGCTGAGGCCCTAGAGAAGGGGACACTCCCTCCCACACTTCGCGAAGCGGTAATAATTCTACTCCCCAAACCTGGCAAAGACCCGGCCCTTTGCGGGTCCTATAGACCTTTATCACTCCTTTAATCTAGATTACAAATTTCTTGCCAAAATTATTGCAAATCGCTTATCGCAGTTGATGGAATTCATCATATCTCCTGCACAATCCGGCTTCGTCCCTCATCGCTCTACTTCTCTGAATCTCAGGACATTGTTCTCAGCACTGCATAGGACTAACCCCGAGGTCCCAGCCGCGGCTATCCTTCTTGATACGGAAAAGGCCTTTGACACATTGGAATGGCCCTTCTTCGTGTCCGTCATGCGCCGCATGGGTATGCCATTCGGCTTTATAGCCACCACCGCATTGCTTTACAACCGGCCCACGGCGAGACTTTGTTTAAACTGCATGCTGTCCAAACCTTTCCCTCTTTCCCGTGGCACTCGCCAGGGCTGTCCCCTATCCCCACTCTTATTTATTCTCGCGATGGACCCTTTAATCCAACATTTCCAAGAAAAGCACCTACACCGAGGGCTTCAATTTAACACTGGCCCCCTCCTGGTTTCATTATATGCTGACGACACAATATTATATGTCCGCGAACCCCAGATGAACCTAGAACCACTCATCCGGGAGATCCTCCGCTTCGGTCAACATTCAGGGCTAGGCATTAGCTGGAACAAATCGGTAATTTTTCCCCTGACCCGTAGTACAGTCCAGTGGAACTGTGAAATCCCCCTCGAGTGGGGTTCCGACTCAGCCAAATATTTGGGCATCCGTATCCACCTAGACACGGACCAGATTATTCGTCTTAACTATGGACAGGCGATAGGGACACTCGAGACCCAAGTGGAGAAATGGCTGCAATTCCCTCTATCTATTGCAGGCAGAGTGGCCATTATAAAAATGATTGTTCTCCCCAGATTTTTGTATCTTTTTAATAATATCCCCATTCCCCTCCCAAACAGTTTTTTCTTGAAATTACAAACACATCTCACAAGACTTGTATGGGGGGTAAGCAGGCACGTGTCCGCTGGCAGGTTCTCACTCTACCATATGAGAGGGGCGGATACGGGGTACCGAACTTTCACTTATATTACTTAGCGGCCCAATGTAGCTACGCTTATGCGTGGTATCATCCTGATGCCAGGATCCCGTTCCTTCGCCCAGAGGTGGATTTCGTTCTTCCAGACACACTAAATGCTATCCTACCTAAGGGAGTGCCCAGAGACCCTTCCGATATCCAGACGGTCTCGACTACCAGCTGGGCATGGGAAAAGCTTAAACAATACACGGGCGCGCAGGTACTATACTCCTCGGCTATACCACTTCCGAACACCCGCTTGCTTCCTATAACAGGGGAGAAACTAGTGCAACGCACGCTCTCCAAGTTCGATATTTCTACGCTTGGAGGACTGTACCCCGGAGGGCATATCTTTTCTGCTTCAGAGGATAACCGCTTCCAGGACACCACGTTCATGGACAGGTTTGTACTTACATGATTGTTCTCCGCGCTGCGGGCTCGCTCCCCGGGTTCCCTTTAGAACCAGACTCCTTCAGACCACTCTCATTGATCATCGAAAGCGAGAAAGGAGTGCATCTCATATCCAAACTCTATAAGGCCTGCTCCACGATGATCCCGGTTAATGATGACAAAGTCTGTAGTGCATGGGAGGGAGACCTGGGCCGCCCCATCACGGACGACCAATGGGCCAAATGCTGCGCGGTCACGAGGGACATCTCTTTAAACAGCCGGCATAAACTGCTGCATTTTAAATTCCTGCGCCGGATCTACATTACGCCAGCCAAAGTTCATAGGCTTGACCCTACCAGACCCCATACTTGTAGGAAATGTGGTGCTCCACATGCCGATTTTGCACATCTTACCTGGACGTGTCCCCAGTTACACCAGTATTGGGAAATTGTTCATAAAACGTTAGGCGAAATAACTAAACTGTCCCTAATCCCCACTCCTGAGGTGGCACTCCTAGGCTACACAGTGAATTTCCCTAAACCAACGAGAAAATTTGCATCCCTTAGCTTATTGTTGGCCAAACGAGAAATCGCCCTTCACTGGGGACGCAAGACTACCCCCGCCTTACAAAGCTGGTTGAACAGTTTAGCTTACTGCAGTACCAACAGTGAATTATATTCAAGCACAATGCCTTGCTCCTCCCGCCCCAAGGACATCTGGGGCCCTTACAGAACCTACGTTGACTCCTTACACAACGCCTCGGGCGCACAGCTGGGGTCGGGAATAGTCCCTACTGGGGTGGGTTAGATGGTTAAGAGTTCATTCACATTACACTTCTCGCCTGTACCGCACATTGCGGGTCCTACTAATGCGCCCTTAATACCGCCCATGTGGGGCTACGACCTAGATGGGCACGAGCTGCCCGGCTATACTCCAAAGACCGGTCCTGTTGTCACCACACGGGGATCCGCTGGTAATAATATTCTAATACACCTGTCTACATATCGGGCTGTAATTGTCAACTGCTGTTACTCGAAGCTTTGATAGAAAATATTACGCACCATGGACGATTTTGGTATTTAATTATGGAATGCAATGTAATACAATGTACATCTATGATTACAATGTATGTTCTGTTGTGCAAAAAATGATCAATAAATAAAGTAAAAAAAAAAAAAGAAGTGTGGGACACCCTTGGACCACCAGGTACATGTGGTGGCAAGTAGAAAGTGGATGGGCCCTCAGGCTCCGTTGTCAGAAAAGGACGTTGAATTATGGTTATTTATTAAATAGTATCTATATGCATGATCCTGGGCTTGAGTAAATCAAAAAGTATCCAAGTATCTCTGTCTTCAGAACCGCATCCATTTCACAGAACTGTTCACAAGACCCTACTGTAAGAACTCCAATTGTCTACATTCATCCCCCAGGGTCGAAACGTCGACAGCTTGATATTGTATTTACCATTGTGGACAACAGTGATAGGTCCCTCATGTGTCCTAACATTATGGTGCTGTAAATAGATTGGCCATGTATCTTAGGCCGGATTGGCTCACTGCCCTCCCTCTCTCACTTACCCTCACCTTTGTACATTGCTGCACTCACCCTTCCTTTCCCATTGGGGCACCTTCTTTAAATGTATACCATTGATGTATTCTCAGTGAACATGAGAACCCATGTCTCACATGAATAAATGTGTTGAATCTATCATAAACTTTTTGAATTAATTCCACAGGTGATGTTAAAAGATTTTTCTTAACATTGTGTCCACCAGGGCAATTTTTTCATGTACCATACATTACCCAGGTCCTAGTGATTTGTCTGGGTCAACCCCCTTGTTTTATAAACCTATGATGTTTTGGCTGCATCTACTATTGGCTTAGGGAATGCATACCCCACCGGCCATCTTTCGAGGTGAGTCCAAGTTTTGGTTACATCAGCTTCCTGAACTTGGTTTACTCACCTCTGCAAGGCCCCGGGAGATCTTTAACTCTGACCATTCAAACCATCCCTGAACTCTGCAGGGGAGTTCATTGAAGGGCCAAACATCTCAAGCCCTGGAGCGACTACATAGTGATCTGTTGTCTACTTGAGGACAGGAAAACCTAAACCAGAACACTAGGAAGGGCCAGTAATCCTTTCACTTCCCAGGAGGAGGCATTCAGGACCATTCTCTTACTGAGTGAGAGAAAGAATATTGAGCTTTGAGTCTGGGAGATGGGAACCATCTCTGAACATAAGGACTGCATTGACGAGGGTGAGCATGTGATTAATGGCTTCTAATTGATTGTTCATATTCTTGTATTTGTGTTCTTCTCTCCAGAGTGTGATATTATTTTCCTGTAGAGTTAGGCCACAATTTTAGTATTATGGCAACTGATTAATACTTTAACTCTCCTCTGAATGTGTAGAGAAATACAAGTAAGGAACAGAAGAAGCAGTACATTAAATGGTATGATAGCATTGGTTTCGCTCGATGGCGTCACCCCTCAGGAGACAGTTAATGTGAAATATCTGGTATTCACCCTTAACAAAAAGTGAAGCTTAAAGGAACACAGAGGCAGCTTTGTTCTAGCTACCCCTCTTGAGAAAAGAGGAACCCTAACTTTCAGAAACCGATTTCAGAACAAACGGCCATCCCTGGTCCTCTCACATCTGGATGGTGGCAACACTCTGCTCACTGGCCTACTAGGCTGTTGGTATTGTTAGAGTTTTTTTAATGTGCAGTTCTGAGCGACAAATTATAAAAACTTTTTAATGAGGAATTCTAGTTGTAACCGATGAACTAATAACATTGTACTTAAACGATTTTAATATGACATTTAGAAGTGTGATTAATACTGTGTTTTAGTTGTGCCACATTTGTATGACGACACCATTTTAATTAAATTGGATGCTGTTCTGATGTTCTATTCAAGGTGCAACTGCTTATTTACTCTGCCATCAAGTCCTACTGCATGTTTTCTCTCCCCATGGTCTTCGCAGAGCACAGAAACACTGTCACATAACTAGTTATTTTCCTTATAGTGCATGCATTGTGAATGGATTTTTCCTCGTGTTCTGAAAGTATCTACTTTACAAGGTCCTTCCGTAGTAGCTTCCTGATGTGGCCTGGTACAAAACACTGGAATGTGGGTTTTTGACTAGTGAAATATAACATATTATGTTGTGCATCTCCTCACAGCAACATTGCAGAAGCTGCCTGTGCATTACTTGAAAGTGGGTTAGTGTTATGTACATTATTTTTGCATGTCAAACTCTGATTTGTCTGAAATGTGTTATCACTAGTCATGCCACGGTAAGTCTGAAGATTTTGGTTATTAATTATGTATAAAATGTGTCGGAAAACCCCAAATTCTGGGGGTGAGATGGATACTTTTTTGAGTTCCTCCAGGGACTCTGTCTGATTTACTAGATCATTTTCCTTTTCCTTCCAAGACTGTCAATTTGTTCAGAGATTTTTCCTTTTCTGTTAGGGACTATAACTATTTCTCTTATGAATTTGCTGTACATTTGGGACTTTGAATTATTCTGATTATCTGATTCTGTACTTTGCATGTATGTCTTCATGGCATGGATTTTTAGATTTTGTAATAAAATCATTTAAGTTTTCCCTGATCTAGAACTCAGTCATTGAGTGAATCTAGGTTACCTATTTTATTACTCTGCTAATTGATATTGGGACTGATGTTGAGGAGGGTGTACTTTATCGCAAGTTCAAGGATGATGAAACAGAATCACTGAAGCTAAATTGTTGGGTGATCTGAATTTTTGGGTGTTAGAATTCGGGGTTCTGCTTCCACAGTATTCCTCAACGGCATCTTACATGCCGCTGCACATCTCATCAAGGGCCTGCATCATCTTCAAGACCAGCTGAATTACCTACTGATGTAAAGTCCCTAAGTTCCGACTTGATCTTATGTAGGCCCTACTCCATCTTGACTACTGGAAATCCAGCATTGGGGATTACTTGCTTGCTAATTTTGGCGCTGTGTCAACTAATTACCTGCCGAATACAGCCAGAAGCTGAATGCGTTTGCTTCTATTTCGATGTAGAGCAGGGACCCTGAGATATACCCTCTGTTTCCCATGAGATTTCCAGCACAGTTTGAGCTCACAAGTTTGCCCGTGCAATAATGTATCAAAGCAAACCATGATATTTATATATTTTTTTTGTGGGGTCTACCAATTATTTACGAGAATGTATCTAGTACCCTTTTTAAGACTCAGAAAATATCGTAAATGCCAACAAGCTTTTAGGTGCTTGCAAGATTTAACTGACAATGAAACCTGTTGTTGAGTAAGTTTGTTTCTTAAGGCAGCTGTATGTTCAAGAAGCACCATGCACTTCGACTAAGTTCTTATATACTCTTTTAGTCTATTTAATTATGTATGCCATGCTTTAACTCAAGCCCTATATGATACATGTTGGTTGCCGTTTGTTTGTTTTATTCCCCTTTGTATGTATTTTAATTGCTTTTATGGCAAGTTTCCCTGCTGAATAAAGTTGCTTTTGATTGGATTTGATTTTGACTAATGGAGGTCACCATCTTCCCTGTCTGAAATAATGGAAGTCGCCACCTGTCCCGATTTATGCAGAATCATTGTCATGTCTGCTAGTAAACACAGATGTCACCTGATCTTATCTTTCTAAGAACTGTGAAAGTGACAAGCCATTCGATTGATGACACAGATATAACCATCAATGCAACATTTGTTTGGGCCAAATGCCTAATTTTCATCATGCCAAGGTTAATTAAGAACACATACAGACATATAACCAAAATAGTGTAGTCTCAATTGACGCCATTTTACCTATGTTCTGAAGCAAACGTCTGGGATGCATACCTTGATGCACATGATCTATGTCAGACATTCTTAAACTTATGCCAGAAATTTCAATTTCTGATAAGATTTAGTATATAGGAATATCACTTGTCTGGAGAGGTCCTTCGCCCAGATTATCGCCCGAGATTCTACCAGAGGCAGCTTTACCTACTGCCGGTACACTTTGCAGATGCTACATCTTGCCTGAAGCTGATAACGCTGTGTCCCATAGAAAGACCGACTGACTGCTACTGCAGCGTGTGTTTGCCCTTTGACGGTAACACTGTCTTTGTACCTCCAATGATAAAGACAGCCTTTGCTGCCAACAAGGTATGCAGTATGTCTCTTCTCTCTAAGACACTGTAGACCGCAAGTTGCTCTGCCTTGAATGCTCTCTTAGTAGCGTGCATAGAAGTAGACATTAGGGTGTTAGGTTCTAGATGACATTTTTGATGACATTTTAACAATGCTAGAAATTTTCATTTTATTCTCGTTATTTATAATGTGCCTTCTTGCTGTTTTTATAATATTCGGTGTAGTTGTTTTAGATATACTGAGAAGCAGATTGTTCCTGTGGTAATAAATACTTTTAACTTAAAAGTGTTCATTCTTCTTAGTACAGCGTGTGTAATACGGTGAATAACAAAATAAGGTTTGTTACTGTTTCCTCAGTGCCCCTAATCACTTTATGGGATTGTTAGTAACCCAAAAGCAATATTTCTATGTCAATTACACATTGAAAAGTGTTTTGCAAAGCTACAATAATCTGTCTTTCACATTCATTGCTGGTGCATTGAACCGAGTTCACACGTGTCAACCTTGGGTGGGAAAGCTCGCCAAAGTCGTAACTTACGCAACACTACATGGTCATAAGAGATAATACCCTAACACAACTAAGAAACTAACCACCTCTTAGTGGACAATGACATGGCATGAGCCACAACATCACGACATCACCACGCTGGAAATGAAAATGTGCTAGAACAAAAAAAATGGAACGCAGGCTTTATCTAAGCTTCCAGGATATGGAGCAGCAAAACCATTGATATCACTACTGCTCCAATCCTCCTGCACATCAGAAAGAATATTAAGATTCACATCTTCAAGGAGCTCTAGCCCCTGCCTAATAGGAACTCACTGGTCATCTGCCTCACTGCGAATAACGTTCAATATTACTCCTGGGTCACACTGATTTTTCAGAACCTCCTTGCTTACTAGCTTGCTTTACACTATACAAATATTTCTACTTCACATTTACATAAAGTTCTTTGGGGCATATTTATGTATGTTTTGCATCGCCCTTGCACCATGCAAGGGTGCGCAAGGGCAATGCAAAACCTAAGTCGGATTTATCAAGCCAGGCTAGGCCACCTTGCGTGGTTTGATAAATCCAGAGTAATGTAACTCAGCGCAAATCACTGCGTTGCGTTACTCTGCACCAGGGAGGTGTTCCATGGGTGGAGCGTGGGTGTTCTCACGCATCCACCCATGGATTTTGGCGCATTCCCAGATTTACCATTAGTGGTAGACCTGGGAATGCATCAAAAGGCTACGCCTCCTCAGGTGAGGCGTATTGAGGAGAAATATCTTTATTTCTCCTTGTTTCTTCCTCTGTGCAGCACACATAGAAATAGGAAAATGCCTCACAGGATTGTTTTGTGCAGGAAGGTGCCCCTTCCTGCTTAAAACAATCCTGCTTTGTGCAAGGGTGCCTGCATTGGTGCTAGGCAGCACATTGTGCGCCAGCTCAGGGAAAAGACAAGAATGCGCCATATATTGTTAGATACGGCACATTCCTGCCATTTCCCTATCACGAAGCACAGTAAGGTTACTTGCTGTGCTGCTTGATATCTTAATAAATAAGTAAGATAGTAAGAGAGACTATTTGTAAATTTACCACTAGACTTGTTTCAGTGCAGGGCCATGTTTGCTAACCAGTAAATTGCATTGCATTGTATTGTGAATTGATATAGCGCTTACTACTCCTGATGAGGCATTGAAGTGCTTTACGATGGGAAGAAAAATCCATGTCAATTTCCAAGCTACATTTTAAAGTGCTCTGTCAGGTGATACCACTTTAATGAGACTGAAGACTTAAAAAATAATCTGAAGTAACGTCCATCATAAAAAATACAGTATTAGTTCCACTTGAGTTCTTGACTAATCTCTTCTTATTGGTCAGTCTAGAAAAAATGCTTTTGCCTAATCCGCACTTAATGAAACAGTGACTTAAGTGACAGCATTTTGTCAACACTGCATGCAATTAGAAAACGTTGTACAATTTACAATCTAAACCTTGAATGTATCAAAAAGTAAGAAACTGATTAAGGCTCTAACTCATTCATAGTTTAGAGGTAGCTGAAGTGCGTAGTAAAATAATAGAAAGAAAAAACAAAATAGCCACACTATCACTTCTATTTTTAGATACGAAACAAATGTTAAAAAAGTTCCAGAGATATGTTGGAAATTGGTGAAATGTACATAGAAACTGGTGGATATAGCAAAATAATTATTCCATAAAAGTACGTGGGAAAAGATATAGTAAAGCAGTTGCCACCCTAAATCCTGTAGATGTCTTAAATTCAGTCAACGGATTTTGCATAACCGTCATTAGGTCTCATGTATGGGGTGTGGGGGGGGGGCACACAACCAGCCTTTATTCCTGGTTAACAGCACTATGTATGTTTGGGCATGTAGTTTATTTTTTGACATTATATGCACACCCAAATTCATGACCCTCCATATCTAGAACTGTTGGCTGAAATACAAGGGGGCTTATTTACAAGCCCCTTGCGCCGCTGGTGCATCACTTTTGATATGGGAAAACGTGTTGTACCGGCGGCGCAAGGGGCTTGTAAATAAGCCCCTAGGACCAGCTGAAAGGTGCCCTTGTTAAGTGCCCATTTTAAAGCTACGATCTGGTAAACTGAGAATTTTCGATGTGGTCACAGCCGGTGATTAGAGCGGCAGATTCTCCTATCCTGCTTGACCAAAAGGCTCCCACAAATAGGCCATAATTGCTTGCCTGCAATTCCAGTAGTGGCTCGCACAGGTAAGATCAGTGGGGTAGGGTGGGGTGGGGGTAGGGGGTGGTGGAAGTCGACAGACGACGGGATAAGTAATATTAAATATATAAATAAAACCACTTACTTTGCACTCGCCGCATCGTCGCGTTGGCGATGCAGTGAGCGCAAAGTAAGTGGTTTTATTTATTTAATATTACTTATCCCGTCATCTGTCGACTTGGACAATGCCCTATCGCTCTTATCTGTGCGAGCCGCCACTGTGCAATTCCTTACTAATTTTGACAGATTCCTCAATAGACGACAGGTGTGAGAGAGAAAGGAGTCTCGCATAGGCCTGATCTGACTGAAATGCACTCTGGAGCCACAGTGGCAGGCACAGGTGCTGTCTACGGTCAGTGAAGCGTACAAACCCGCAACATAAGCATTACAAGCAAATCCACCTTTAATGAAGGAGCTGACAGGTCATGTTCAGGTACACATTTTTTATTGTTTATTCAAGAGGTGAAATCATTAGCTTCATTCTTTATTCATGTGTCATTCATAGTGGTTAAGCTTTCTACCACAAAGTAGCCGCTCCATGCTCTGTTCAATTGCCCATTTAACCTCTGCTTCTGAGCACTATGGCAACAGACAGGCATTTGGCGTCAGTGTCTACCACAGCTTGTCTCGCTGTGTGGTCATCGCTTCTAATAATTATTTGTACATCTTGACAAATGTGGTGAACACAAGGTTTAGGTTTTGTTTCAAACTTGAAAGGCTCACTTGTTTATGACTGTAGGGCTACAACCTTATTAAAATTCCATGATGATAATTAAGTACCTTTTGATTGAATTGGTTTACCCGTGTTATTATATACGTACTATCATAGGAAGAACACACAAAGCCAGTTAAGATTATGGCTTTTAAATGTTTTTTTTTCATTTGGACAATTAATTACCTTTTTTGACCCAAAAGAGAACAAATATACGCATAATTCGTGACAAGACCTGTATCAACTTTCAAAGGATTTCAGCCATTACTGAAATCGTAAGCACTTAAAACAAATATGAATAACATTGTGCAACAAAAAACAAAGCAAACACGATAAGATGAGGTACGGAGTGCTGAAACTTTTCAGACACTCACCCCCAGTCACAGATCTGGGTTGAATCCATCATCGCTCTTCTGCTCACTAAGCCACCCCAGTTTTGACACAGCCATATGCAAATCAGTCTTGACCCTGCTCCTCATGGAAACAGTCCAGCCCGAACTGCCAATCCAGGTCCTCCCTGGACCGGAAACAAGCATCCTGAGACCGGTTTCGGGGTATCACCCCTCATCAGCCAGACTAGCTTAAATCCAGTGGCAAGTGATCACAGGACCCACATCTGGGCATACCCTGACCACTTAGGGCGAACATAGCAAACACAATCAAATGATGGATGGGGTGCTGAAACTTTTCAGACCCTCACCCCTAGTCACAGATTTGGGTTGAATCCATCATCGTTCTTTTGCTCACTAAGCCACCCCAGTTTGGACCCAGCCATATGAAAATCAGTCTTGACCGTGCTCCTCATGGGAATAGTCCAGCCCAAACTGCCAGGCCAGGTCCTTTCTGGACCGGAAACAAGCATACTGGGACTGGTTTCGGGGTATCACCCCTCATCAGCCAGACTAGCTTGAAACCAGTGGCAAAATGAGCAAGGGACCCACGTTTGGGCAATCCCTGGCCACTTAAGGTCAACATAGCAAACACGATAAGATGATGGACGGAATGCTGAAACTTTTCAGACCCTCACCCCCAGTCACAGATCTGGGTTGAATCCATCATCGTTCTTCTGCTCACTAAGTCACCCCAGTTTGGACCCAGCCATATGCAAATCAGTCTTGACCCTGCTACTCATGGAAAATCATGAATGAGTGATATAATATGTAAAGTCACAGGCAGTGCATGTGGGTGTGCAAGTTATATGGCTAGCTCCCTAAATTCAGTGTTGTTTTAATTTTAAAACAATGGTTTTTGTATTATTACAAATCCTAACTATATGAAGTTACATATTATTATCATACGTAATTATAATATTGCCATACCCTTTGGTTTATTCAGTGAATTTCTAAAGTTTTTTTAATGAAAAGTAAAATATTATTGCAATACCTAACTAAACCTGCACTATGACCTTTGTGTTTTTTTAGTGAATTTCTGGAGTTTTTATCATATTCACCCTACTCCCTCACTCAGCATACCTTTTGACCACACACACGAAAGGGCTGGACACAGTCTGGTAGACATAACATTTGGGAAAGTTTAGACTTTTTTATTTGATGATGTACTGTATGATAAATAGTTGTAGAATATTCCATTTAAGCCTTTTACCAAAAATGTACTTTAAGGGGGTCTGTAATGGTTTTGCCATATCTCCGTGATCAGTGAAAATCCTATACTGGATTGACTAGAGCATCCTTTGCTCCATTTAAAAAAAGAAATCTGCATTTTATTTTTATATAGGTTTTTATTGATTTCAGGTAGACATTATACACAAATATGTCATGTTAATTAATGTGCATGATTCATTAATTGGTACAATACAATTATTCTTGATTAACTTTGTATTTAGGACACATTACATAATTCTTTGAGGTGAACCTATCCAAATGGGTAAATAAAGTGCTAATAATTACGAAAATAAGATGAAATTCCGATGTATCTCAGCATCCTTGTCATTCTTGTCCACCCCTCTTTGTCAACTTTTAAATTGTTCCATTCATTACTAAATCAAGCAAAGTCCATAGTTTGATAATTTGTTTGAGCACACCATTTCTCAAGGAAAGGCAATACTCAATTTTATGTACACAAATCATTTTTTTGCTTACAGTGTGTGAATCCAGGGGGGTAATACATCTTTCAGCCTTTACATAATGAAAGAGTGGGCTAGTAGCAATAAACTTTTTTTTAATTTTTTTCTAAACTGGTCTATTTGGGGCTGACACAGCCTCAGACATTGATCTAAAATTAGCCCCCAAATACATTTCTAGGCTCAGATATACCCATTTCATATATATCCAATTCTTTACGTTATCATTGCCGCTTTTGGGGCACTTAGAGATTGTACTGTTTGTACTTTGAACCAGCACACGCTCCAATTAGGAACCTGTGTCAAAGCAAGCAAACCTCTGAGGGTGGAGCATAATGCGCACCTTCGGTAGAATACATTTCATGCCTTCTTTGTTAGGATGTTTTGATGGGACTAAAGAGGGTCCCACACTCCACATGAAGCCTTGATAAGCTCCCAGAATGAAGCAATGGTTTCCTTGGTGAACAACTAAGAACCTCGGCCAATAATAAGGGGTGTAAGAAATTCATATCGAAGGGTCCCAGGAGTTACTGGGACTTTCACTTCGGGTGTTTGGGTTTCCAGTCCTGCAGAACTTCAAACTGAGAACCAAGTACACCTGTTAGCACTTGATTCTCATAGTAGCAATGCAGAGTCTTCCAAGGATTACTCAGGGAGTTGCTGGGGGCTAGAAAATCAGATCTCAACGATGCAACAAATAACACTCAATATTGTTTCAGTACTTTTCCTTAAAAAGATGAAAAGTATGGTACTTAATTTAAAATCAAAGATGGCAGGCGAAAAAAATCAAACCAATTAGAACACCCTCTAAAGGGTCTTGCAAACTACAGGGGACAAACACTAAAGAAAGGTCAGAGTACTCAAACAACTCCCTAAATGTGCACTATACCTTTGAGTCACCTTAAACGGTTTGCAAAAATACCCCAAATACGTCCGTAATAAACCTATGGTATGCAATTCTTAAAAATCGAGCCTACTGGCTGTGTCACAGGGTGCTCACCATATATTCAATAACAGAATGTGAGCATTTCACCATTATTATATATTTTAGGGTGAACATGTTTTGTCTTTTTTATTAAAACATCAAAACAATAGGCTTTGACATACAACTCATAGAAATCACTACAAAAAAACTGAATATTTTAACAAAACCAATATTTCCACTAGTGACGATCACTGAGAATCTAGACACCCAATTGATTTGTACACTCACATGGCACATCAAAAGACAGCCACAGGAGCATTTAATTCTTGCCTAAGCATATCACTAATCCAAACCCCTGGTCAGTTTAGGGTATTCAACTTTTGTTTTAATGGGGTGCACTTGCAGGGGCATGCTGCTGCTCCTGAAAACCCCAAAACACCTCCTAGATACTGGAGTGGTGCCCTGCCCTTATGTGATACCACAAAGGTCAAATATATAACCTTTTCCTCGGTTCTTGAGGAGTAAGGATTGTTCCTTTTGCCCAGTATTGATTCTTCATTTCTGTGCCTTTGATGGGGTCTTCAGTAGGCCCAGGAGATTATTGCTTTCTCTTTTTCAGCACAGTTAATGCATCCACCTGGGTTCAAGATGGGGTGGATGTTTACCCCCTGTGTGGGTGACCCTACCCTCCTGGGCACCAGGGCACCCTTGGCAGGTTCCTGAGCCATGCAGTCACCATATCGCCACGCCAGCCCAGTACTTTTCATGTGGTCAATGGGGACATCAGTTGGTTTAGCAGGCAAAAAGGTCATTCAGGCTCTGATGACGATGAGGCTGGATTATGGGAATGCCCTCTATCTCGGTCTCCCTGATTTCCTTCTCAATAGACTCCAGGTGGTGCAGAATTCGGCGGCTAGACTGCTACTCAAACTCCCACCTCGGTCTCACAAGTCCTTTCACTGAGGGCCCTCCACTGGCTTCCCTATAAAAAAGAGGATTCTTTTTAAGGCCATGGTTTTAATGCATAAGGCCTTGCATGACGCGAGTGGGGCACACCTCAGAGAGAGGATTAACGAATACATCCCAGCACTTACCCTGTGTTCCTCCTCCGCTCGCCTGGCAAGTATGCCCTGGATCAACTGAATTAGGAAGGGTGGGAGATCTTTCTCTTACCTAGGGCCGCTCAACTGGAACAAACTCCCGAAAGACCTCCGCATGTTCAGCAATCTTGCTGCCTTCAAGAGAAAACTGAAGACGTGGCTTTTTATGCAGTCAATCTAGGTACCCTGGTCGGTTGCCCTGAGCCCGAGCGCAGGGACACTCTGTTGAGTAGCTGTGCGCTTTACAAATCGGGATAACATAACATAACATAAAACCCAGAGGTCCAAAATTGAAGAAAATTGGGATTTTCTCACATCAGAATCTGCTTCCCTACATTAGTTAAAACTTTTGACAAGATCATCAAGGAAAACTTGATGTCTGTGCAGCTTATAAAGTGGAATGTGTTCTAACAATAGATCAGATAAAACAAAATGTAGAGGAAAATAGTCTCAACGAATCTTTATAGCTGGAATTGGAACAGGAAAAAAACTTGCCAGCCTATAAATTCTTGGAACACGCGCTAAAAGTTACTTGTACTACTGATCTCTGGACTAAAAATATGCCCTATCCAACATTCAAGCTAGCACTAAACAAAGCTGCAAAGTTCCATTCGTTGCTGGTTGATAAAGGCATATTTTCTAAAAGATCTCATTCTTGGACAGTGATCAATAGCTATAAAATACTGAAACAAGCGGCCTATTTGGACTTCACTTTTTCTATTTATGTAAAAAGACAATTAATGGCATTACGGTTTGGAAAGTTCCCCACTCTTGCGGACGCCCGGAAATGGAAGCATATGGAGAACCAAAAATGCCGGCTTTGTGGCAATAAAAAGGAAGATTTGGTTCATCTTGTATGCCACTGTAAGATACTGCAACCAGCGTGAATTACCTTCCTACGGAGAGCATTCTTGGACAGAGGAATAAAATCGTGTAGAACCGCTATTATAAGAGGACTGGACTCAACCGACTCCCAAATGAATTGCAAATTGATAAAGTTTTTACGCATTCATGAACAAGAACTGAAAGCAAAAGTATCTTAATGAGACATGCTGGAGAATATTTTAACAATTGTGTATATCTTATGATGTTTTTGTGGAATACAATAATGTAATTTTTTAGGATTTTTTTTGAAATTGTGTATGTAATATTGTTATGGTTTTAATTAACTGAACAATAAACTATTATTATTATTATTATTATTATTATTATTGTGTTCTAGCAATGATCAGATGTCTACCATGGGCTGTCTGCGGGAATTGAGAGGAGTTAAAATGTTAACAGGGAGGTGAGCTCTTCCTCCCCTACATTACGCTCAAGGAGGTATGAAGGTAAAGATAGCACAGATAATGTAAATTATAGCAGCTGTGGCAGTGTATTTGCTGGCCAACCCATGTTCCAGAGATGGATGACAAAGAAATGACTTAGGCGATGAAGGTGGTAAGTGATGAAGGTAGTCTTGTTGCACACTGATCAGGCATTCCTTAAACAGAACATGACTAACTCTCCTGGGAATTCCTATGGGAAGTACTGTATAAGATGGGCATCTGCGAACACTACATAAAATGGGTGCAACTATTGTATAAGGAACCCTCAGCCAGGGTACGAATAGGTGGGTTGGTGCCGCGTGGCTTTGCATTACATAGGGGGACCGGGCAGGGATGCCCATTGTCGCCGCTCCTATTCACGATAGCTACGGAGCCGCTTGCTAGCCACCTGCGGGATGTACTACATGAGTGGGGTATACAGGTCAGGGACACTAGGCACGTGGTATCACTCTACGCAGATGATGCATTAGTCTATCTTAGAAGCCCTAGTCATTCGGTCCCGATCATGCTGGATGCTCTGGCGGACTTTGGCAAGCATGCCGGACTACGCATCAACCACTCCAAGTCTAAACTTTTCCCCTTGGGGACTCTGGTGGGGAGACCAGCTCCGGATATGCTGAGGCTGGCCCTACCCTGGGAGATGAAGTGCGTGATGTACCTGGGTATAAGGGTCACACATGATGCCAAGGAGCCTGAGGAGGCTAATATAGGGAGAATCATAGGCGGTCTGAAACATAACATAACATTTTGGAATACACTCAAGCTGTCATTGATGGGGAAATTTGCCCTGGCCAAAATAGTACTGCTCCCTAGGTGCTTATATATTTTCCAAGGCACTTTATATGATATACCTAGGCGAGTCTTCTTGGAACTGGAAAAAATGCTGGTGGAACTACTCTGGCATACTGGGAGGAAGCGAGTGAGTTTGATGACCTTGAAGCGTGAATGGTGGATGGGCGGACTAGAGGTACCCTGTATGGAATATTATTATCTGACTGCACAGCTCCAGCATGCGGTGCATTGGATGGATGAAGAGGATAGTTGGGAGAGTAGATTGTTGCGAGGCACATGTAGTGGACACCCGCTACCGGAGGTTCTGATGATGGGGGTTGGGGCCCCAGAATGGTTGTCATATGTGGTCCGTATGGTGTGTAGGGCTTGGGATAGAACAGTACGGACTGTGATAAAATGAGCCCCATTTGCGGGGGGACTGAACGTATTGGCATTATGCCCGTTTTGTAACATAGAGAGGTCTATGTCTCTGCAGAGATGGCGGAGAGGCGGCTGGGAGATCACTACCCTAACAATAGATTCATAACACTAACCGACGCATTGGAGACTTTGCAATTGGGCCCTGGACAGTTTTTGCAATACACCAAGATTGCGGCCACCATTCGGGAGATCTGGCCATTGTTCCCTGATGCGCCACCTACATCCCGAACTCTAGAAGTTATCCTAATGATGGCTGGGGGCTAAAGACTGATTTCACATATATACAGGGCCCCGAGAGAGGAGCTCCCTAGAAAAGCACTTGCGGTACAAGAGCGGTGGGAGGCACAGATGGAAAAGCCCCTCACTGAAAGAGATTGGAAAAAGATCCACGAACGGGTCAAAGGCACATCCACAAATGCGAGGTTTAAGCTCCTTCAATATAATGTGGTGCATCGGGTGTACCTGGCTCCCAGTAGGCTACAGTCCATATACCCAGAGCGCTTGCTGGAGTGTCCTAGGTGCCGGAGGCAGCCGGCAGATTTTCTGCACATGTTATGAAGCTCCCCAGACATTGACGAGTACTGGCAGACCGTCCTTTTGAAACTTAACACAGTCACAGGGTGGGAGACCCCTAGGGAACCGTCACCATGTCTACTGGGGCTGATAACGTTTCGCAAGAAAAAGAAACTAAGCAGGCGGTTCACGATGTTGGGGCTGCTGCTGGCCACATGCAGGATTGTAATAGGATGGATATCCCCCAGACACCCGAAGATAGAGGATTGGCTGAAAGGCATGGCTGAGTGGATAAGCGCAGAGGGATGCCACATGAAGGCAACCAGTAGGGATGAAAAAGTGAGTGATGATCTGAGGGCATGGGCGGCAATGCTAGCGGAGCTACTAACACCACCAGATGAGATACCCCCATAGATTGTAGGGGACAGACACGGATCTGAGTCACAAAACATGGTCACATTGCATTGGGGGGTCTAGAGTAGGCAAGTGGCACAATGCGCTTGACTCCAATACATAAGGACACATTGATGGAGGATGTGGTCGCCGGAGGATTCCCCCCGTGTACAAGGTAGACTGGAGTCACCTGCAAGAGTTCTAGGTTTACTGAGCCCGGGGTGGAGGGATGTTGATAAACTGCATATATGCTCACTAGGACGAGATAATAATCAGATGTTATGTACGAAATGTATACAATGTTTCTACTTATTTTAAATGCCAATAAAAACATTTTTTTTTTAAAAACAGAACATGACTGAGCGTGTAGACGTTTGCTGGTTGTGAATCGACCAGGATCAATGAAGCCGGGGGACTGCTGTGGTGATTATGCAAAGGTATTGGTAATGTCAGTCAAACTTCTGTCCAAACATACCATTCCTGAAGTTCAATGAACAATATGAAGTTGTTAGACTTAGCGCTTTCTGCAGGATTATCTCCAAACTTTTTGCCTTCACCCTTCTGTTTTCTGAACCCATTTTTGATGGCTTTTAGGACTCTCCACATCTTACCACTGCTAACCAGTTCTAAAGTGCTTGTGTTCTCTCCTTTAAACATGTGCTGTTCTCTCTCCAAATAGTACTTGTGGACTTGGCCCTTTCTGCAGGGTCACCCACAAACTTTTTGCTTCCAACCTCCTGTTGTCTGAACATGTTTTTGTTGGCTTTCAACTATTTTCGTTGGCCTTTAGGACCCAGTGCGCTCTACCACTGCTAACCAGTGCTAAAGTGCTCATGCTTGCTACTCTATATATGGTAAAATTGACTTACTCCAAATTGGCACATTTAATTTACTTAAATGGTACTGGTGGGCTTGCAGCATTGATTGTGCCACCCACTTAAGTAGCTCTTTAAACATTTCTCAGACTTGCCACTGCAGCCCGTGGGTGCAGTTTTAAACTGGCATTTTGACCTGGCAAAACAAACCTTTTGCCAAGCCTAAGCCTTCCTTTAGGCCCTAAACAGCCCATGTGGCAAGGTGCAGTGTATTTGAAAAGTGGGACATGTACTTTTAACTTTTACATGGCCTGGTAGTGAAAAACTCTTAAATTAGTTTTACACTACTGCAAGGCCTTCCTCTACCACTGGATAACATTGGGTTACCTTATTACATCTAATAAGTGATAACTTTCAATTGGGAGCAAGCTGGAATGACATGTTTGGTGTCAAAAAATTATAATTTAAAATCCTCTTTAGTGGTAAAGCCAGATTTTAAATCACAATTCTGAAAATGCAGCTTTTAGAAAGTTGGCATTTTCTTGTCCCAGCCACTGGGTGCCTGCAGCCTGTATCGTGGGTCACGTGACTAGGTGTAGCTGGTAGTTGGTCTTTGTGTAGTGCTCCCAGACAGTGAGACAAAGGGGGTCTATGTGTTGGCAGGATGAGCCATCTCTGACTTGATAGGGGGAGCGGAGCTGTCACCTACCACACTTGCACATCACATAGGCTCTGCCTCACCACACTCATAAAGGGGTTTACACTAGTCTTTTGTGCCCCCAGACAAGCTGTGGTCAGGGCACGGAGGCAGGAAATTCTAAACACCTTTGGGATGAAAACCTCCAGAACCTTCTTCTACTTCAAAGCTAGCACCAAGTATAAATATTGGACCCTCAGACCTAACTCCTCGGTACACCTCTGGTCCTGTGGAAGGCTCAGAGGACTGCTGTACTTCCCTGTTGAAAGAAGGACTGCTACTTTGCTGCCCTGCTACTCGGCTGCCCTGCTGCCAGCTGCCTGAATGGAAATGACTGGACCTGCATTTTGAACCCAGGACCACCAGAGTGACTCCAAGGGCTAGTTGGCTAGCCTCCTGATCAGAACCTCAGGGACAGAAAAGGCTCCAACCACCTTGAACCCTGCACCTGGACTCGGCTAGGTGTGAGTCTTGTCCCCCAAGTGGTGCCACCCTAGTCCTGGACCCTTGGAAGTGGGCCTAAAGGTTTCAGCCCGTATGTGGTCTTGAGCAGAACTGATGCAGTGCAACACATAATCTCGCAGCTTTTGCTTTGGTACCACTGCTGTGTGATGCATCCCCAACGCAGAGCCCTGCAGCTTCTCGGAACTACCGCTGCACGATGCATCCTCGACGCAGGACCTCACATCGCAGCTCTGCAGCTCCTCAGAACCGCTGCATCTTTGACACAGGACTCCGCATTCCGTCCAGCACCTCCTCAGAACTGCTGCTTCGCAACGCAACCCCGACACGGGACCAGGCAACACTCCACAACAAGTATTTAAGGCACTTTGTTCAGTGGAACTAACTTGGTTCCTGTATACGGCTCGCCCTCCATCGTGGTCAGCCTGAAATTGTGATTTTGTCCTCGTCCAGCACCACCAGATAACCACAGTTGGTGCTTTGTGCTTTTAAGCACTCCATTTACTAAAATCTTTAAAATTGCACATCTCCTGTTTACTTATTGATTTTTTGTCCGTTTGGTCTCAAATAATTTATTCTATTTTTCTAAATTAGTGTGAGATTTCTCTTGTGTTGTGTTTTCACGTTATTACTGTTTGTGTGCTGCATAAATACTTCACACATTGCCTCTAAGTTAAGCCTGACTGCTTTGTGTCAAGCTACCAGAGGGGTAAGCACAGGTTAATTTGGGGTTGCTTGTGACTTCACCCTGACAGGAATTGTGGTTGCTGTTTGTGTAGGGTTTCACCCCCCTCAACCAGTAACCCAATTTCTACAGAGGTTACTTGGGTTTACCAAAATAGGAGTTTGCAACCACTTATCATTTATTAATGAAAAGGGCAAAACCACTCTGTAATGTAGAAATGCACTAAATAAAGGCAGGTTTAACTGCACTGCTATGTTTCAATTCAAACCTAAATGTGCACCCTGGGTCAAAATGTCTCCAGATGATGCATCTGACATTCAGAATCATTTAGCTATGTATGAGTTCAAATAGCTCCAAAAAACAGTCACTGAAAGAGACAATCAGCAATGATACCTCCTTTCATATTCTGGTTCTTCTCATGGGTTATTTGTGGGGTGTGAGAAATTTGTGTAAGTTGCTTTTGCATAATTATGTGAAATTCTGCAAAAAATATGCAAAATTACGCTAAATTCAAAACCTTCATTTAGCATTATATTTTAGCAAGAAATCTGGCCATTTTTGACGCAAGTATGCATTTTGCACTAACAAAAAAACATTGCAAAAAACACAAGTGGTGCGAGCAAAGCCCAAGTTCTGGTTGCTCGCATTGTTTTTTTTGTGCTCCCACACTAAAATTTCGCCAAGTGGTGTAATGGCATAATTTAGTGAATTGCACCTAACAGGTGTAATGTGAAATTCATGATATTACACAAGAATATGCCAGCATAACAGAAATTTCACTGGGGCCTATTTACATACCCCATATGCTTTAGCACAGATGGACAATATACTGGTCACAGATATCAAACTGCCATGCACACCCATCAATCAACATCCTCTGAATATTTTGTCAGATTTTGGTGTGTAAACTTCCCATCTTCGGTCAGTAACTATTCTATAAACTTGAAATAAGATCAAGTATCCGAATACATTTTTGCATTACCAAGAGGACTGCAATCCCTCCCCTTCCATATCATTTCTGTGATTAAAATAAATAAAATTTGGTGCCACACGTTTCTTTCATTGGGTTTGTTCCAAGTGGATGAAAAATGTTCCCCCTAGTTGGTCCGCTGTATGTGGAGGAGCACTTTAGTCAAAGATGTATGACTACCTTATTTCCAGCCAGAACAAATCGCATTAATATGTATAGACCAATTTTATGCTAAGTATATGTGCCAAAATAATGTCACTCGTGGCCATTTGTGTCAAATTATGCTGAGCAAAATTCTTAAGGCACATAGTGAGGAATGTTTTGATAAGGTGGGAGCTCCATTTGCCTATGACTGATGCTGATGTGAACACTCTCAGCAAAATATGCTGGGAAGTGTTTGAGTGGCTCGAAAATATGACTGGGAAATTGCGCCGCGGCTAAGCAATCAAGTAATTTACCCTCGTATTTTTGTGCACAAGGTCTGCATTCACAGATGCATGCACTATTTACATCTGGATAAAGCAAACATGAACTGATTTCGCACTCTTAGTACCAACAGGCACGAGGAGTTTATGATCCAGCCGTTCATTTCCGAGTCACTTTATCCCGCCTGTGTTCTCCAACACAAGTGACACAAAGATGCCGTTAATAACGTAAATAGACCCCAGAAAATGAGGATGCTTACAGTAGGTTAAATGAACACTTGTGAACAGCATGTCAAACGTGCAGGATTAAGTGCCACATAAAAAAGTGCGGGATTGAGCGCTATATAAAAACAAAATATTTGTATATAATATAAAAATTATAATGTAATACTCTGTCATCTGAAATGATACATTTTAAGAAATTAGACATAGAAGAAAACTGTGTGTAGAAATCTGGTTCCAATTTAATGAGCTTCACGATGAGGGTGGGTGGTTAAGCTAGGTTAAGGGAGTACACTCTCCTTTTTTACTCTTTTGTATTTGCCTTGTTTTGGCGTGTGTTGTGTTAATTCAGGGACGAATTATAGGTCTTTTTTATGAGGATAGTTTCCACAAATAATAGATAGGTGAATATTCTTTTACTTACATTTAATTATTTTTGGCTACTGTCATGTTTTCATACTTAACATTCGTTCTCTTTTTTAAATATAATTGTTGCAACTTTTGCTGTGCATCATTCACCATGGGAATATCAGTAAGAATATCATTCACATTTTTTGTATTGAGTACGTTTCTAAAGGTAACAAAATATTGTTTGCAAAAAGTGCCCTAACCAGAGTTCATGCTGATGCGTTAACATTTTTCCCTAACTCACCCACTGCATGTGGCATTCCTTTTCGTAATTGCAACCTTGTGAGAGCATTTGGGCAGCATCCATCTTCCTGAGCAAATAAAAAAGGGCCACTTTGTTACAAATTCAAAATATATTGGCCGCAAATTATGTTTTGCTTGCAATTACAATTAAACCTGAAGTTCACACTTAATAGAGAACAATATGAGCATGTGGGAACGGTTCTGCACCAGCTAAGAAAGCAGCAGCTTCATTGCAAAACTGAGAGAAACTCAGCAGGTCCAGCGGTCAGGCACGCCTGTCCTTTTAAATTAGGGCAACGACAGGATGTGAATCATTTAATGAGCTTTTTAACGTTCTCACTCACAATATTATTTCCGTTCAGGAGAGATACACCGAAGCACATGCGGGTAAACACTGATCTAACAAAGTTTGGGAGCACAAGTCCCTACCTCCTTGTCCCTCTTCCTTTTCCCAGGCATTACTTGTGACGTGGACCTCACCTCCTAAGACAGGAACAAAACCAGGACAGCTGTGTTGGATGCCCCTCCCACCCTTTCTGGGTGCCATAAGGGCTGTCCTTCCCAGAATTCACCTTGTGAGACCTGGGCGAGGATCGCTGTCTGTAACCGCATATTTCTGCTGGGCTTGAATATGCACCACATCACTGTCAAAGGTCTTCCCCTGTTGGGCTTGGGAAGAATGGTCTGTGCAATGTGTAGTGCTGTATGGGGATGTTGAAAATGTTCCCTGGGTTGTAGAGTCAATATTCCTTTGTTTCTAGTTACATGGAGCAGAGAAGTTTCTGAGTGAATCTCCATGTAATCTAAGGGGCTGATTTAGAATTTGTGCAGTGGGTACTCTGTCGCAATAGCGATGGAGTACCGTCTTCGCAAAACTGAAGGTCCACCCGTGTAATGTACAGTCGTGCGACCTTAAGTATATAAGTGACAGAGACTACTCAGTTGCTGACATACTTGTCCAATTGCTCGACTGAGTAAGGGCAGTTGGAGGTTTGGCCATTTGACCGCCTGTTCAATTTAGAGTGGGCGGTTGAATGGCCAATTGTTACTCTCCCTTCTTGCTGTAAAAAATGTGATGGTTAAGGAGAGTAAAACAGTTCAAATGACCCCCACACCATGGGAGAAAATTCATGGGTTCATTGTTTTTTGTTTCTTCAAAAAGACAATCAAGCTTTGGGATTTTGTTTTTGAGGAAATGAAAAACTTGTTAAACTTTGACAGACTGCCATCATGTTTGATAGAGCCATCTGTCAAACTTTGAATTTAGGAAGCATTTTGATGGTGGTTCCTGTCAATGACTAGAGTTGTACGCTGAGCCAGTGGAGATCTCTAAATTCGGAGTATGGGTACTCCGTCAGGGCGGTAGAGTATTTTACTCTGTCACCCTGATTGGGTACAATCCATCCTCCAAAGTCTAAATCAGGCCCTAACTGTCTCGTTAGCAGGCATGCATGGTCGAGGAAAGTGATTGCAAATGTCCTGACTTTCATTTTCTCACCCTGCAGGTGGAAGACGGTAGAGATAAGACACGCTTTGAACAGTTAAGTGTGTTTAAGGAGTGGGACTCATTTTCAGCTGACAGAACATTCTGCCACCATGGAATTTTGCTGCAGTTGTTTCATTGAAGGCACAAAGGGCAACTGGAACTGATTTTGAAATGGACAAGCATGTTAAAAAACCGCACTATTTGAAATTATCCTCCTCATCAAATCACTCCCTTCTCCTCCAGAAAAGAAGCACAGATGGAAGGAAGAAAAGTATATGATTAAAAGGATTATATTACAAACATTTGTTGCTTTAACTGAAAAGTCTGCATCTGTGGAAAATCCTGCTGCACTGCTATCAACTGACTCTTCAAGTTCAGGAGGTGGAGCGTTTGGGACTGTACCTAAGGATCAAAAAGACAAATATTTAAGCAGGTTCATGCTTTCTACATTTCGGGCTCACATTAAAGTAAACATGGTGTTTTAGGAGGAGGAAGCTCCTGATACTTCCTCTAGTTCTCTGTTCAGTCAGTTTCAGTGTTTGCCTCAAATGGATCTGCCTATACATCCTCAACTGATGGATGTGATACTATGGGATTGGCAACCCCGATAAGGTCAATTTGGGTCGGTTTATGGCCCGGCTATATCCTCTTGCAGACTGGATAAGCAAATAGTCCATGTTAGACCTCGCATCCTCGGCGTGGGTCTCCCTTCCATTTTTTATGATGCCTCCAATGTTATTGATCTGTTTTTGCTGGTGTTAGATGCTTTGGGCACTGTGCCACTGCTATTCAGTGCCACAGTGCAAGTGCTCCCTATGATAAATTGTGTTATGTATTAGTGACTCCCTGATTGGATGATTGGTTTACTTGTCAGTCCCTAGTACAGTGCACTGAGTGTGCCCAGGGCTTGTAAATCCAATGCTGCTGGTGGGCTTGCAGACCTGGTTGTGCCACCCACAGAAGCAGCCGGTAAAAGTGTGTCTAAGGCCTGCCATTGCAGAGCCTGTGTGCAGTCTGGTACTGTCATACTGACTGGGCAAGTGCACCCACTTGCCAGTCCCTAAACCTTCCCTTCTCTTCATGTCAGACACCCCTATGGTAGGCCCAACGGCAGGGTGCATTGTAAGTATAAGGTAGGACATGCCCTGGTGTGTGTGGCATGTCCTAATAGTGAATTACAGCCATTTTCGTTTTTCACTATTGCAAGGCTACCTTCTCCCCATAGGCCAGAATGGGCAGTTTGATTATTACACCTTATAATCCTAACTGACCCAGGGAACATGGTAGAAAAACGAATTTAGTATGCCTGAACTCAGGATGATAAAATACATCTTTTAGTGAAGTTGGTTTTAACATTCTGTGTTTGAAAATACCACTTTTAGAAAGTAGGTATTTTCTTGCCTAACCTTCCAAGCCTGCCTCTGCTGGGTTGTGTATTCCTTGTCTGGGTTTGTGAGTGACAGGGGCTGGGTGGCTCCAGGAGACAGGGTGAGTCAGCACAGGGCTGAATAGAGAGATCTGCATCCAGAGTGGAGGGAGGAGTTGCACCTGGGTCTGAATAGGGCTGTGCCTGCCTTCCACAATCCTGGATCCACCTCCTGCCGGGCGGCTGAGCACTCTGCCCCACATTCTGAAAGGAAGGAAGGAGTCCTGTAAACAAAGTGCTCCAGGACTGACCAGAACTGGTTTGGACTAGGCAAAGGCCTCTCTGCCTTCAGAGAACAAAGAGAAACTGTGTATAAAAAAGGGACCCAGACCCCTAGGAAATTAGATCACTTTGGGAAACAAGAAGAAACCTTTGCTGAGGAGAGGAACCAGAAGGAACTGAGGAGAGACTATCCCTAAGCTGAAGTGCTGCTTGGCCTGCAGTGGTTGCCTGACTGCCAAAGAAAGGAGAAAAGGACTTTGTGTGCACTTTTATTCAACTTGTGAAGGATCTCCAAGGGCTTGAGAAAAGAGCTTGCCTCCTGCTGAAGTCTCAGGGACAACAGACTTCAACCCCCAGCTCCCCAAGAGTTCTTTGGAAGTGCCTGCTGCTGTTTTGGGCCTTCTGAGGGTCTGCGTGTCGCAAGGAGCTGGAAGCGCGACTCAAGAGGGAGAAGCGTGTCGCCGTCGCAGCCGCTGCCGTCGCATCGTGGATGTCGCCGCTGTAGCTGTCGCATTGCACCGCATCAAGAGAAGCGCCTCGCATCCACGGAGAAGCGTGCCGCCGTCGGAGCTGCTGCCGTCGCATCACGGAACAAGGGTGTCGCCGCTGCAGTTGTCGCATCGAGCGGAAGCATCTCGCAACATCGGAGAAGAGGGTCGCCGCCAAAGCCGCTGTCATCGCATCACGGAACAAGGGTGTCGCCGCTGCAGCTGACGCATCGAGCCGAGACTTCTCGCAACATCGGAGAAGCGTGCCGCATCAGGAAGAACTTGACGTCTTTATTTCTTTGCACCGGATCTTTGCCGCATCTCCATCTCTGCAACACTTTCGTTGTAGAAGCGTGACGCATCGTAAGGTACATTGACTCAAAGTGTCACATTCTAAGAACTGAAGAGAACTAAGCTAAACCTACCATTTTAAGTACAGTATTGTGGATTTTTGTCGTTTATGGTCTTGTGTTAAATCTATATAAAGAATACTTATTTTTGATATAAAACTTGTGTGGAGTCCATCTGTAGTGTTGTCACTGGATTACTGTATGTGTTCACAAATGCTTAACACACTGCCTCTGAGATAAGCCTGTCTGCTCGTGCCAAGCTACCAAGGGGGTGAGCAGGGGTTATTTTAGGAGTGTACCCCCCCCCTACCCTGACTAGAGGCGAGGGTCCCTATTCGTCACAAGTACCTACCTGTGCCAACTAGAGACCCCCAAATCTAACATTGGTGGTCAGCGGTGAGGATTCTGGACTTGCATTTGTGACTCATGTACAGTGATTGGTGAACACTACTAGTGAGTGCAGACCAAAACGCGACCACATACTTTTGGTAGATCTCTTTTTCTGGGATTTTCTATTTTTGCCAAGTTCAACCATCATGAAACCAGCATCCATAGCATCTGTTGATTTTGATTGGGAAGAGGAGAAACTAGAATGCTACAATGTGAAACAGCTGAAGCACTTCTGCAAGAAATTTAACGTTGCAATTACCGGGCTCACTAAGAGGGATGAGTTCTACAAGGTGCTGAGGGCCTGGGTAGAAGCAAGGAAAACCCCTGAGAATGAGGAAGGGGATGAGAATGCAGGTGTGCAGCTGGAAGGGCCACCGGTCCAGGGGAAAGGAGAGCACCTTCCCTGCAGGTAGCAGTGTTTCTGCCAAAGGTCTGTCCACAGAAGAGCTGGAGGACAGAGAGAGAAGTAGGATGCATGAGTTGGAGCTGGCCAAAATGAATGGGCAATTGGAGATTAGGAAAATGGCCCTGGAAGAAAAGAGGATGCAGCTTGAGCATGAGAAATGTTTGAGGGAGTTGGATTTGAAAGCTAGGAGCTTAGAGATTACTCCCTCTGGTGGCAGCACACCATCAATGCCTGTTGAATCTAGGGTGTATATTCCTAAGGATGTGGTCAGAGAGTTTTATAAGAATGATTACATTGGGCAGTGGTTCAAGGCCTATGAGGTAGCCATGTCTTCCCACCCGGTCCCTGAGAAGGATTGGGGAGCGGGGTTCTGGGGACGGTTCCTTAGTGAAGGGTGGGACACACTACTAGATTTGCCTTCTGATGTCCATAATTCTTATAGCCACATGAAAGATGCATTAATGTCCAGGTATGGTTTGACTCCTGAATTGTATAGACAGAGGTTCAGGGGTTGCAAAAAGATAGAGAACAGTACCTGGGTTGAATATGTCACTTTTTCTGCAGAGCATTGGATGGTTGGGTGAAGGGTAGCAAAGTTGATGATTTTCAGGGGCTTCTTGATTTGATTGCATGGGAGCACTTGTCAAGTAATTGTTTTCCTGAGCTACGCCAGCACCTGATTGATAGTAGGCTGACTAATCCTAGGAAGCTTGCTGAGGAGGCGGACCGCTGGGTCAGTACCAGGGTCCACAAGGGTCATGTGGGAGACTCAGCCAAGAGTGGGCAGGGTCCCCAGCAGAAGAGTGGGGGGGACAAGGGTAAACAGAGGGAGTTCCAGAGAGGGCCCCAAAGTAGTCCCCAAGGGAACCAAGGGAAAGGTTCTCAGCCTCCCCAACAGAAACCATTAGGGGCCCCGACAGGTCCACCTGTTCAAGGGGGACCCCTGAGATGCTACAAATGTGGGGACCTGGGTCATAAGGCGAATGATCCCAGGTGCCGCCAGTTTGGAAAGACAGCACCCCCTGGTGCAGCTCCCCGGCAGATGGCTAGTGTAGCCCTGGGTGAGGAGATGGGTGCCCAAGGTGGGTGGCGTCCCGCAGAGATGTCCCTTGTCTCATTAGGAGACTGTGAGGTGGTCCCCAGGACCCAGCTGCCTGATAACACTAAGAAATACAGGCAGTGGGTGACCATCAATGGCCATAGGGTGGAGGCTCTTAGAGATATAGGAGCCAGTGTGACAGCTGTCAAGTGTCACCTGGTGTCTCAAGAGCAGGTTGTCCCCCATGCATTCTATCCAGTTGTTGCTGCTGACAACACAGAGAGTCACTGTAAGGTGGCTCAGGTTCCCTTTGAGTGGGGGGTCTCTGGTACTCTTCAGGTAGCTGTGAGGCTCCGCCATGCCTGTTGACTGTTTGTTGGGGAACGACTTGGAGAGCTCACCTTGGGCGAAGGTGGAGCGAAGTGCTCATTTAGAAATGTTGGGTTTGCCTGACTGGGCGTGTGTGACCACCCGGTCCATGGCAGCAAGTAAAGGTGTTCAAGAGGACCTGGAGCCTGAGAGGGAGGCCCAGGTACCTGCCGTCACGAGAGGAGGCAGGGGGTGCGGGAAACCGGCCCCCGAAGTTCCCACGGTCCGGGAGGAGGCAGACCTTGAGGAGGATGCCCTGGAGCCTACAGGGGAACAGGTAGCTGAACTGGGGGACCTACCTGAGCTGACCCATTGGCAGCAAGAAGGAGGACCCTCCAGGGAAGAATTCTGCAAGGAGCAGAAAGAATGCCCTTCTCTTGTGGGTCTGCGGCAACAGGCTGCAGACCAGGCCGCAGGTGATCAGTCTAGGTCACATTGGATTTACTGGGAGAATGATCTCCTGTATACTGAGCCTAAGGTTGCTGAGCCTGGGTCAGCCCATGTGCTGGTGGTACCCCAGCGCTTCAGAGCCTTCCTACTGGGGCTGGCTCATGATGTTCCATTGGCAGGACATTTGGGGCAAGACAAGACCTTTGAGAGGCTTGTCACCCACTTTTATTGGCCCCAAATGCGCAGGAGTTCAGACACTCACTGCAGGACATGTCAGACTTGCCAGGCAAGTGGAAAGAGTGGGAGGAAGCAAAAGGCTCTTCTCCAGCCATTCCCTGTAGTCAGCACCCCCTTTGAACGGGTGGGGATTGACATTGTGGGGCCACTGGACCCCAAGACAGCCATGGGCAACAGGTTCATCCTGGTCTTGGTGGACCATGCAACCCGGTACCCGGAAGCCAAACCTCTGAGGACAGTGACGGCCCCCGTGGTGGGACGAGCACTGATGGGAATTTTATCCAGAGTGGGATTCCCTCGCGAGGTAGTGTCTGACCGGGGGACCAACTTCATTTCAAAATATATGAAGTCCCTGTGGCAGGAGTGTGGGGTAACCTACAAGTTCACCACTCCTTACCACCCCCAAGGAAATGGGTTGGTTGAAAGGTTCAACCGAACCCTCAAAGGCATGATTATTGGTCTTGAGGAACCTATGAGGCGTAAGTGGGACGTCCTCTTACCATGCCTGCTCTTTGCTTACCGTGAGGTGCCACAGAAATCTCTAGGGTTCAGTCCCTTTGAGCTTCTCTATGGACACCCAGTGAGGGGACCTCTAAGTTTGGTCAAAGAAGGCTGGGAGCAATCTCCCAGGAAACCTCCCCAGGATGTATACAGTTACATGCTGGCCTTTAGGAACCAAACTAGGCGTTTCAGGCAACTCGCTGAGGCGAATCTGGAAGCCAGCCAGGAGGAGATGAAGCGGTGGTACGACCAGAATGCCACTCTGGTAGAGATTCAGCCTGGTCAGAAAGTGTGGGTCATGGCCCCAGTGGAGCCCTGCGCGCTCCAGGATAAGTGGACCGGACCCTTTGAAGTTATAGAGCGCAAGAGTCCAGTTACCTACTTGGTGGACTTGCGGTCTCCCAGGAACCCCTTGAGGGTCCTGCATGTCAACCGCCTGAAGCCCCACTTGGAGAGGTCCCAAGTGGGCATGCTCTTAGCGACAGATGCTGGGATGGAGGAGGAGACCGAGCCTCTTCCTGACCTCCTGTCGGCGACAGAGCAAGATGTGTCAGTGGATGGTGTCAACCTCTCTTCCACCCTGACCCCTGAGAAACAGAATGACTGCCGCCAGTTGCTGGGACAGTTTTCTGACCTGTTCTCCCAGGTTCCCGGTGTCACAGATTGGTGCATCCATGACGTGGACACTGGGGACAGTACACCTGTGAAGCACAAAACTTACAGGGTGACTGACAGGGTGAGAGCTTGCATCAAGGAGGAGGTCTCCAAAATGCTTGCATTAGGGGTGATTGAGTCCTCTAACAGTCCTTGGGCCAGCCCAGTGGTCTTGGTCCCAAAGGCTGCCGCACCGGGTGCCACACCAGAACTCCGGTTCTGTGTGGACTACCGAGGGCTCAATTCAGTCACCAGGACTGACTCGCACCCCATCCCCAGAGCTGATGAGCTCATAGATCGGCTAGGGGCTGCACGGTACCTCAGCACGTTTGACTTAACGTCTGGGTACTTGCAGATCGCCTTGACTGATGGGGCAAGAGAGAGGTCAGCATTCTCCACACCAGATGGGCCCTACCAGTTCCGGGTGATGCCCTTTGGGATGAAGAATGCCCCTGCCACCTTCCAGAGGTTGGTCATCCAGGTGTTGGCTGGACTGGACTCGTTCAGTGCCGCCTACCTGGATGACATTGTGGTGTTCAGCGCCAGTTGGGAAGAACATCTGCGCCACCTCTGGGAAGTGTTGATGGCGCTGCGGAGGGCAGGCCTCACGATCAAGGCGAGTAAGTGCCAGATCGGGCAGGGTTCCGTGGTGTACTTGGGACACCAGGTGGGGAGCGGCCAGGTGGCGCCCCTACAACCCAAAATTGAAACCATCCTGACTTGGGAACCCCCAAAACCCAGACAGAGGTGAGAGCCTTTTAGGACTCACGGGTTACTACAGGAGGTTTGTCAAGGGGTACGGCAACATTGTTGCACCCTTGACGGCGTTGACTTCCCAGAAGCAGCCCAAGAAAGTGATTTGGACTGACACCTGTCAGAAAGCTTTTGAGGGCCTGAAAACTGCTATGTGCACGGCGCCCGTGCTCCTGGCACCCAACTTCTCCAAAGAGTTCGTAGTACAAACAGACGCTTCAGAGCATGGTGTGGGGGCTGTTCTGTCGCAGATGAATGAGGAGGGCCTGGATCAACCCGTAGCCTTCATCAGTAGGAGGTTACTGCCACGGGAACAGAGGTGGAGTGCTATTGAGCGTGAGGCATTTGCTGTGGTCTGGGCACTGAAGAAGCTGAGACCATACCTGTTTGGGACTCACTTCCGGGTTCAGACAGACCACAGGCCCCTCAGATGGTTGATGCAGATGAGGGGTGAGAATCCAAAGCTGTTGAGGTGGTCCATTTCCCTACAGGGGATGGATTTCACGGTGGAACACCGCCCTGGTACAGAACACGCCAATGCTGATGGTCTGTCCAGATTTTTCCGCCTTAGTGAAGAGAACTCCCATGAGGTAGGGTAGTTCTTCCCACATTTCAGCTGGAGGGGACACGTGTTAGACCTGGCATCCTTGGCGTGGGTCTCCTTCCATTTTTTTATGATGCCTCCAATGTTATTGATCTGTTTTTGCTGGTGTTAGATGCTTTAGGCACTGTGCCACTGCTATTCAGTGCCACAGTGCAAGTGCTCCCTATGATAAATTGTGTTATGTATTAGTGACTCCCTGATTGGATGATTGGTTTACTTGTCAGTCCCTAGTACAGTGCACTGAGTGTGCCCAGGGCTTGTAAATCCAATGCTGCTGGTGGGCTTGCAGACCTGGTTGTGCCACCCACAGAAGCAGCCGGTAAAAGAGTGTCTAAGGCCTGCCATTGCAGAGCCTGTGTGCAGTCTGGTACTGTCATACTGACTGGGCAAGTGCACCCACTTGCCAGTCCCTAAACCTTCCCTTCTCTTCATGTCAGACACCCTATGGTAGGCCCAAGGGCAGGGTGCATTGTAAGTATAAGGTAGGACATGCCCTGGTGTGTGTGGCATGTCCTAATAGTGAATTACAGCCATTTTCGTTTTTCACTATTGCAAGGCTACCTGCTCCCCATAGGCCAGAATGGGCAGTTTGATTATTACACCTTATAATCCTAACTGACCCAGGGAACATGGTAGAAAAACGAATTTAGTATGCCTGAACTCAGGATGATAAAATACATCTTTTAGTGAAGTTGGTTTTAACATTCTGTGTTTGAAAATACTACTTTTAGAAAGCTGGGTTGTGTATTCCTTGTCTGGGTTTGTGAGTGACAGGGGCTGGGTGGCTCCAGGAGACAGGGTGAGTTAGCACAGGGCTGAATAGAGAGATCTGCATCCAGAGTGGAGGGAGGAGTTGCACCTGGGTCTGAATAGGGCTGTGCCTGCCTTCCACAATGCTGGCTCCACCTCCTGCCGGGCGGCTGAGCACTCTGCCCCACATTCTGAAAGGAAGGAAGGAGTCCTGTAAACAAATTGCTCCAGGACTGACCAGAACAGGTTTGGACTAGGCAAAGGCCTCTCTGCCTTCAGAGAACAAAGAGAAACTGTGTATAAAAAGGGGACCCAGACCCCATGGAAATTAGATCACTTTGGGAAACAAGAAGAAACCTTTGCTGAGGAGAGGAACCAGAAGGAACTGAGGAGAGACTATCCCTAAGCTGAAGTGCTGCTTGGGGGATTGGCCTGCAGGGGTTGCCTGACTGCCAAAGAAAGGAGAAAAGGACTTTGTGTGCACTTTTATTCAACTTGTGAAGGATCTCCAAGGGCTTGAGAAAAGAGCTTGCCTCCTGCTGAAGTCTCAGAGACAACAGACTTCAACCCCCAGCTCCCCAAGAGTTCTTTGGAAGTGCCTGCTGCTGTTTTGGGCCTACTGATGGACTGCGTGTCGCAAGGAGCTGGAAGCGCGACTCAAGAGGGAGAAGCGTGTCGCCGCCACAGCCGCTGCCGTTGCATCGTGGATGTCGCCGCTGTAGCTGTCGCATTGCACCGCATCTCAAGAAACGTCCCGCAACCCCGAAGAAGCGTGTCGCAGCCGCTACCGTCGCATCGTAGATGTCGCCGCTGTAGCTGTCGCATTGCACCGCATCAAGAGAAGTGCCTCGCATCCACGGAGAAGCGTGCCGCCGTCGGAGCTGCTGCCGTCGCATCACGGAACAAGGGTGTCGCCGCTGCAGTTGTCGCATCGAGCGGAAGCGTCTCGCAACGTCGGAGAAGAGGGTCGCCGCCAAAGCTGCTGTCGTCGCATCACGGAACAAGGGTGTTGCCGCTGCAGCTGACGCATCGAGCCGAGACTTCTTGCAACATCGGAGAAGCGTGCCGCATCAGGAAGAACTTGACGTCTTTAGTCTTCGCACCGGATCTTTGCCGCATCTCCATCTCTGCAACACTTTCGTTGTAGAAGCGTGACGCATCGTAAGGTACATTGACTCAAAGTGTCACATTCTAAGAACTGAAGAGAACTAAGCTAAACCTACCATTTTAAGTACAGTATTGTGGATTTTTGTCGTTTATGGTCTTGTGTTAAATCTATATAAAGAATACTTATTTTTGATATAAAACTTGTGTGGTGTCCATCTGTAGTGTTGTCACTGGATTACTGTATGTGTTCACAAATGCTTAACACACTGCCTCTGAGATAAGCCTGTCTGCTCATGCCAAGCTACCAAGGGGGTGAGCAGGGGTTATTTTAGGAGTGTACCCCCCTACCCTGACTAGAGGCGAGGGTCCCTATTTGTCACAAGTACCTACCTGTGCCAACTAGAGACCCCCAAATCTAACAGTCCAGATATGCAAATAGTCCATCCAGACTCTTTTCTAATTGTGGCAAGTCTAGTCAGACAAAACTCTTTGGCAAAAGAATCTATCATCAAGGATTTTACTGATAAAAATAGAGATTCTGAATTAAGAAAGGTGTAGTTTGGTGATCATTTGGCCGTCAGAGCTGAAGTATAAGGGGTCTAAGTATCTCAGTCATTATCTCAGACTTCAAAACATTTTTAAGGTGATTGAAAGGGGCACTAAGTGTTTGGTATTGCAGGAGGGCACACAGATGCAGATAGAGTATTTGTAAGATATATCCTTTGACATCATGAGAGATTCTGCATTGGCAGTAGGCATGTCATGTCAGCAAGGTGTAATCTGGTGTTAGGGCACAAGCACACTGATTTAGCGCAAAGATCAACTGCTCTCACTATTATTTTTAAAGGGACTCATCTGAGTTGGGAAATAAAATACATGAGTTTTACAAGGAGGAAAAAACATTCATCCTCATTTAATTAAAGTCAGCCCACCACCTTTATCGAATTAAGAAATAAATTATACATTTATGAACCATCCAGGAAACAGAAGTCAGTAGTAGTCAAGGAAATTTAAAGTAAAGTGCTTTGGGAAACACCAGCAACAGAAAAAAACAGGGCGTGCCAGGTAACCAACAGAGGTCACGAAAATGCTTCTGGTGGGCCAGGGTTGATGCTTATAGGGTACATTAGACATTTCCCCTGGTCTTTGGAGGAATCTACCTCAGTGTAAGGGTTTACCAGCTAATCAAGATATGTTAGCAGATCGAGTACACAAATAGCCCACCAGATTCAGGAGTGAAACCAACTCCATGGCGACGCAGCAAGGACAGGAGTATGGTATCTCTAGTAATTCAATCTCCTCTAATGAAGAAAGTGATCATTCCAGTGCCAGATCAAAGAGAGGAGCCTGATTCTCTCCCATAGTGTCCTGGTTCCCACAATTTCAGGGGGATTTTGAATGGTTCCGATTAAAAGAAGTTGAACCAAAGGGTAAAGACAATATGCAATCAAAATGGAGAGTCTGCAGAGAATTATACCGATCATCCATCAGGGCATTTTTGATAACCCTGGATCTACAAGTGGCTGACTTTCATTTCCCGTTTGTAGGCAGCCATTAGACATTCCTCAGATTCTGCATTCAGAAGAGGCATTTCCAGTTCAGAGCCTTACCTTGTTGGCCCCAGTAGTAGACCTTCTTCATCTTTATGGCTGGAGAATATATCCTTACCTGGATGACTGGCTACTTAAAACTACTTCAAATTCTGGGGTCATGAAAGGGGTGAAGCTGAAATGTAAAGGTCTGGATTATCATTATTTCATCTCAAATCTCTTGAAGTGTCATTTGTCTCCAATGCAGGATATTATATTTATTGTGGACAGATCCGAAAATATCTCACCTCGGCAGCCTGCACTAAAGTTATTAAATCCAACATCAGGGCTTGTTTAGTTAACTGTAGGTCTCTCCCCAAACATGCGGACAATATCTGGCTCACGCTTGAGTCAGACTCTTGGGATCTTATTTTCCTGACCGAAACTTGGTTAAGAGAGAATTCTCCTGCCCACTCCAGTGTTTGGGCTGAATTTTTCCCATTCTGCCTAGAATCTTCTCTTTTAGATTTGAACAGTCAAGTCTGGCTCGCCCTTTGACCCCTGCCCAGCTAGATTTTTCAAGCTGCTGGCTCCTCTGCTTAACCCCCATTTAAACCTGATCTGGAATGCTTCTCTGACAACGGGCAGTTACCCCTCCATCTGGAAAAAGGCTTACGTCCTGCCGATCCTTAAAAAAGAGGACGCTGACCCAGCGGTACTTAAGAACTTTAGGCCGATCTCTCTCCTGCCAGCACCCGCAAAAATCCTAGAGAAGGAATTTCAGAGGCAGTTATTTGACTTCCTGGAGGCTAATAACCATCTTCATGACTCCCAATCTGGCTTTAGGTCGGGCTACAGTACAGAGACTGCCCTGCTGGAAGTGGCGGAAACTATTTGGGAATCTTTAGACCAGGGTAGCTGTGCTATGCTTGTGCTGCTGGACTTGTCCGCAGATTTTGACACGGTTTCACACCAGACTTTGTTGGAGAGATTGGCATTGCTAGGAGTGACGGGAACAACTCTAGCCTGGTTCCGCTCTTTTCTCAATGCCCGGTCACAGCAAGTTTTTCTCCGCCCTCATGTTTCCTCCTCCAGTCCTATTGTGTGTGGAGTCCCCCAGGGATCGGTGTTGAGCCCCACTATTTTTAATGTTTATCTTACCCCCCTGGCATCATTAGTCGAGCAATGTGGGGTGAGAGTGGTCTCATACGCTGACGACACTCAGCTGGTGTTCTCTTTTAAAGATTGCGCAGAGGTCGCACTTGATAGTTTTAAGCGCTGTTTGATCAATATTTCATCCTGGATGACAGAAAGCTGCTTGAAATCAAATGCTGACAAAACGGAGGTACTGTTTTTTAATCAACCTTCTCCTCCACGGTCCGATCTCTGGTGGCCGGCGGAGCTAAACCCCCACCCACTCCTGTCACCTCAGTTAGAAATCTAGGTTTCAAATTCGGTTCTAACCTCTCAGGCAAGGCCCAGATAAGTGAAGTTTCCGCATCCTGCTTTTGGAAACTGAAAGCCTTGTGGAGATTCCTCCATCTTCTGCCTATGGACTGTCGGGAAACAGTGGTCCATGCTCTTATCATGTCTCAGCTGGACTATGCCAACAGCTTGTACCTGGGTCTCCCAGCCTACTTGATTGGGAAATTGCAGACTATCCAGAACGCCACTGCTAGGCTCATTAGAAACATGCCACTCTGCCATCATATCTCCCCCCATCTGCGTAGCCTCCACTGGCTTCCAGTCAAAAGGAGAATAGAGTTCAAGGCACTGTCCTTGGCCTACAGAGCTTTAAGAGACAGGGGCCCTGGATACCTAAAGCAGAGACTCCAGAAATATCGCCAGACCTGGGCCTTGCGATCGAATTACCAGGAACTGCTCCGGATTCCTCGCTTTGCAAAAGCCAGGATTGGCGGGCGAGCCTTCTCGGTGAGAACGGCTTCCCTCTGGAATTCCATGCCTGACCATTTTCGTAAGGCTGAGTATGAACTTAAGTTCAGGAAGGCTCTGAAAACCTGGCTGTTCGATCTTCCTTAGTTTGTCCCCCTCCTCCCCTTCCCTATCTGTTGATCCGCTGTCTGTAGCGCTGGGACACCACCGTTGGTGGTAGCCGTGCGCTGTATAAATGGAATGGAATGGAATTTCTGGCATCAACCAGGGCAAACACTGTTCACCAACTCTTGCCAGAACTGTTTCAAAAACAGATGGCTCCAGCAAATCTTGTTTAGGGTTTGAGGGCATATGGCATTGTGTTTCTTCAAGGTTCCTTGAACCAAACTACATCTGATGCCACACTGGTCCCATCTTCATGCCCATTGGGAACCACAACGGAGAACTTTGAAGCATTGCTAACAGCGTCTCAAGAGATAAAAGCGGTCCATCACTTGTCCTTTGCCAGAGGTCTCCTATTACAGCCACACACTTCAGTTGTGGTGAAAATGGATACCAACACATTTGGTTGGGGAGGGTCACTCTGGGTACAGTGACTTTAAGGCCAGATTGACTCGGGTGAAGAGCCCTCCTTCTTCTAAATAGAGACAATTGATAGCACGGGAAGGTGCAGGATTTTCAAAGATGGATTTTAAAACACATTGTGGTTGTCAGGTTGGACAGCATGGCGACCGTGGCATATATAAACAATCATGGGCATGAAAGCCAGATTTCTTAATTTGATAGCAGTGTAGTTGATCCAGTGGCCAGACTCCCATCTATTATCCCTTACGGCAATGTACATAAAAAGAAAGAACAATATCCAAGTGGACAATATAAATAATTTCCTTATTCCATCTCAAAAAATGACTCTGTCCAGGGAAGTCTGTCAGAATGTTTGCAGAGGATCTGGGATCCCATCATGGATCTGTCTGCTTCTCCGCTCAATGCACAACTTTCTTGGTTCAGCTCTCAAAATCTAATGGAGGGAGCACGGGGTTGGGGAGTGAATGGGCTGACAATGACATGGCCCTGCCTCAATATAGATCAATGGAACAAGACCTTCTGGTCTGTGTCAATGAGCGATCACTATATCACTGAAATTACTACAGGAAATTTAGAGATTTACCTTTACTCATCACAGTACTTGGTACTTCATGCCACCAGGGTGGCAAACAGCTGCTTCCCTCAGTTCAAAGTTCTACAGAAACTCCACCTTTTTTTGGACACCGACATCCACATAGTCAAGACTGGATAAATCAAGCTCACTTTGTTGGCTTCTTCAAACAAACTGCTCCAACATCTTTAACTTGTGAAAAGTGCAGAAGCTCTCCTTCTGTCTGGGCGTGCCAGGTGTGAACATATTACACCTATTTTAAAATCCTTTCATTGATTACCCATATGTCACAGAATTACTTTTAAATCAATGACAATTGTGCACAAGGCCATTTGCAAATGGTCTCCAAAGTTTGTTGCATCCAAATTTTCATGTAATAATCCCATTAGAAACTTGTATTTGGCCAACCTGTACTTTTGTCCTCCCCAGCTTGAAAACTGCCTCCCATTGTGGCAAAGATGTTTTCAAAGCAAATGTGCAGTATTCCTTACCTCTGTCCCACCAATCAGAAACCTCTATAATGCTTGCTGTTGTTATTACATGCTCTTATCCTACAGTGCCAAGAGGCTCGTGCCTATGTGCGATTTACATGGTATGGTAAGATAAGATAAGGTATAATTTTTTGCCATCCCCATGAATCCCCAGAACCATAGCCAGATTGCAGCTAGAAGACAAGAAAATGATCTTAGTGGATCTATTTTGGCCCTTAGATCAAGGCTCCCTTTGGTGAAATCGCTTGCCTATCACATTGCCTTCTTCCTCTGGAGCCTTTCCCTTTAAGATCTCCAGATATTCTCCTTCCTCGGAGATTGTGTTTGTCAGTCTAAAAGTTGAGAGAAGAGATTTTCAGAGCAATGGTTCTCCAAGGTATATGACTATTGCAATTCAAGAGTCTTGGAGGCCTTTTACATTAAAGTCTTATATAACATATTGTGGAAACTTTGAGCAATGTTGTATTGAACATTCATTATGTTTATGTGTTTATGGGATTTGTAGCGCACACAGCTACTCAAAGAGTGTCCCGGCGCGAGCCCAGTGGTAAGAAGATTAACAGACTAGATGAAAAGGAAGGTCTTAAGCCTTTTCCTAAAGAGCTTAGGATCCTGGATGCTGCGGAGGTCCAGAGGGAGTTGGTTCCAGGCCACAGCTGCCCTGTAGACAAGGGAGCTGCCGCTTACCCTTTTAGCTGAAACCTAGGGACGTGGGCCAAAAGCATTGTGGCTGAGCGTAGCTGCCTGGGAGGGACATAGAACCTGAAGCGCTTTCTCAAGTATGCGGGGCCAAGCCCATAGAGAGCTGCATGTGCCAGGACCAAGGATTTGAACTTCACCCTCTCTATCACCGGTAGCCTGTGCAGATTATGCAGGTATTGTCTAATACTGGCCTTTATAGGAATATTGAGAAGAGTTCTGGCCACGGCGTTCTGCACTACCTGAAGTTTGTTCAGTAGATAGCCGGGCAGACCAACGTATAAAGCATTGGCGTAATCAAGGTGCGAAGATATCAGCGCAAGGGTGACAGTTTCCTTTGCCGAGATTGGGAGAAGAGGGAGGAACTTTTTTAAGGATATTAAGGTGCCAAAGCGCAGACCCTTGAGTTTCTTAAGCTGAGGGATGAAGCTCAACTTCTCATCAAACCAGATCCCTAAATTCTTCGTGGGTTGGCCCTTGGAAGTTGGCAGGGAAGATTCTTCAGGCCAGAATGAGTTCCAGAACTGCGGGGGTAAGTTCCTGAAGTGAAGAATCTCAGTTTTTTCCTCGTTACATTTTAACTGGGCAGAAGAGAGCCAACGAAAGACTGCTGACAGGCAGGATTTGACTAGGGAGGTGAAGGAGTCATTTTTATTCCATGTGAAAAGGAGCTGGTTGTCGTCTGCATATGCAATGACTTTGGCACCGAGATCTTCAGCCATCTGGATAAGGGGAGACATGTAAATGTTAAAGAGCAGTGGGCTCAATATAGAGCCTTGCGGCACACCTGTGGTCAGGTTCTGGAGGGAGGCTGAAAATGGAGGGTTCCAAATTTACTGCGTTCTGCCCTCAGGATAGGATTTCAGTCACCGCCAATGAGACCCTGATACTCCAATTTCCTGGAGACGGGCCAGGAGCATTGTGTTCGGCACGGTGTCGAACGCAGCTGACAGGTCCAACAGAATCAAGGCAGCCTTGCCTTCTGAGTCTAAGGTTTCCCGGATGGCCTCAGAGATTTCGACCAGAGCCGACTCAGTGCTGTAGACGGCTCTGAAGCCAGATTTGGCCTGCTGGAGAAGACCATGTTGCTCTACATATTCGGACAGCTGTTTGTTAACCAGTTTTTCACACACTTGTGCCACAGCAGGGAGGAGGGAAATAGGGTGATAGCTGGAGAGGGTGTTGGGGTCAAGAGTGGGTTTTTTCGATAGAGGGACAATTTTTGCTTGTTTCCAGGCAGGAGGCACAATAGCTGAGGTAAGCGATAGGTTGATCAGCATATTCAACTCTGGGTTGATCACCTCGGCGGCCTTGGCTAGCAATTTAGCCGGACAAGGGTCAGACGGCGAACCAGATTTAAGTGATTTGAGGGCTGCTTAGGAGTCCTGCCTAGATATGGAATCAAAGGCAAACAGAGTAGCCGAAGTAGCAGATGGCAACCAGTCAGGCGGAGTGCTCGCCGCTGGCAGGCTATTACCAAAGTCAAAATTACATTGGAGTGCACGGATCTTGTTGATGAAGAAACTAGAGAGTTCTTCATACCAGGCAGGCAAAGGGGAGTGGGTAATGGACTCCGCTTTAGGGGAGAGAAAGCTTTGAACGATCTTAAAGATTTCTTTGGCATTGTTACCCGAGAGGGCAATTTTCCCCTTTGAAATGTCATCTATATGCAGTTCTGCAATTTCTGTCACCTAGGTTTGAGCAAAACATGTCAATTTCTACTGTGAGGGCTCAACGAGTGGCTATTAAGGCTTTTAGTGATCATTGGACAAATGTTAGGAATACCAAGACTTTAGCCTCTTATTTGTTGAAGAGGTGTTCTCTTCCCTTGCCTTTCATAAGACCCATGTTGCCCCTGGATTTAACTTTAGCTTTAAATGGACTGCACATTAATCCTTTGAGCCACTTTTTCATATGATATCAAGTTTATTACTCTTAAAGAGATATGCTTTGTGTCAATTACATCAGGTAAAAGGATCAGTGAAATTAGGGTGCTTCTTCGTAGAGAGCCATTTTTGTCCATCATTGAAGATGAAGTGATTTTGAGATGAGAGTCTGACTTTGTTCTCAAAATAGCCTCTGTAGTGATTAAGCCCAGGAAGTCGTTCTACCTTTGCTTCCCATATCTATCCACTCCACAGCTGAAAAGTTGCCAACTTTTGGATGTCAAAAGGGTTTTGATTATCCACCTAAAGAGATGTCGATCTTTCAGGAGCTCAAAAAATTGGTTTGTCCCATTTAGTGTAGCAAGTCAGGTCAGGAAAGCATCACCAATAACAATTACTAGCTGGCAAAGGTCTACAATTCCCTTGGCCTGTGATTTGGTGGAAGTACCTCTTCCCGCTCGGATTAAGGGGTGTTCTTCTGGAGGCATTGCAACCTCTTTGGCTGATGTTAGGGTAGGGGGATTGCCTTATCCAACTGAGCAGCCACTTGGACTTCTATAACCGTCTTTGTCCAGCCTTACAAATTGCAAAATTTGTTGAATGTTGGCAAGAGAGTAGGTGGTGATCTTCTGAGTTGAATTTTGTCATCAATATTTTGTTTTTGATTCATTTTAAATGAATTACAGTGGTGTAGCATGTCAATGGTGTATAATGATTATTATCATTTATTTATGTTTATTGCAGGGCAATTTGTTTTCTTGGGCATTCCTCAAAAGTAATGACTGAACGAGAATGAGGGACATGGAGGTAATTTTTAATTATTTACCAGTAATGTCCATTAATCTTAGTCTTATTCATACTCCCTGGTATCCAGCATTCATTCATTAGGCTTAGTTCTCCAGGGCAAATGGCGGGTAGGTTAAGCCTCAGGGCACCCTGCAAGGGCAGGAAAGGCATCTTACACAATTTTCCTGGGGCTTTTTCCTGTCTCAGTAGGTTTGATTCACCTCAGAAGTAATTAATGGGATGCAGAGGAATAGGACTAGGAGCAATGAGGATTACTGATAAGTAACTGAAATATTAGTGTTCGGTTTTAAAATGTTAGCAATAATATATTAGAAACCTTGACTACTGCCCAATAATGCATTGTTGTTTCTGTACCAAAACAGGCTTAGAGACCGCTGATTTATTTCAGTGACTAAAAAAAAATCCAGGCATCCTTTAGCAGAAAATCATTCTAGAGGTTTAGCACCAACTAGACCTAAAGTTCACAGACAAGTTCCCCCTGTTACAGGTATGTTGTAGCAGTATTCTCAGGTGGCACACAACTTGTCCTGATTATAAGGGCTCTGGTGTTTGTTTGCCTGTGATTACCAGTTGAGGAAATCTAGGCTTAATTTTACTGCGGGAAAAAACGCCAGCTATGAAAATCAAGTGCAGGTCTGGGCAGGGGCTGCAGGCAGAAGTGCCACACATTGCCCACCTGACCCTCCTAAAAAAACGCAGACGAGGATAAAAGCCTCCCACCTGCCTGACACCATCCTCCCCTTCTGAACAATTCCCTGTCTATCTCACGTACGCTTCACTGCCACAATTCCCCAGCTCCCATTTACCGCCTGGTCAAGGCATGTAGTAATGGGGAGGCAAAGGCCCATTAATTTGGCCTGGGATTGGAATCCACATGTGGTTTTAGGCCCCATGAAACCTAGTCAGTATATTATTTCCCATTCTGGGAGGGATAACTCAATTCCACAGTCCAAGGGTGTAATTACTGTCAGAATCGGAAACTCTGTAATTCGTAATTTTGGCACCCCTATACCAGGCAACGTTTAATTAGGTACATGGTGTGATATCTACTTCAACAGAAGAAATGGGTGTACCTTTCATTTTTACTACCTTTTATTTTTATTTTATGTAAAATATTGAGACCACTATTATGGGTGAATGGAATAGTTGCTAAAACTTCTTGTTAGTGCTATTAATAAAATTTGTCAAGAGCTACCTGAGCATATTCTGCTCAGTTTCTAAACTCATTCTCAAACTACACTGGCTCCCAGTGGACAAGAGAATCCACTTCAAGACTTTGTGCATTGCTCACAGAATCCCTACCTTCCAAGTATCCCCATTTTATCCAATTTACTATCCCCGTATGTCCCTCGCCATGAGTTGCGCTCTGCGGACCTTCACCTGGCTTCTGTTTCTTCAGTCAGAAGAGAAAGAGCGGGAGGGTGCTCATTCCGAGTGATGGAGTCCGGCCTTTGGAACGCTCTCCTGGTGACCATCAGGAACATCCAGAATCATTGGGCTTTCAGAAAGGCCCTGAAGACTTGGCTCTTCCCGGCCTAACCCCCAGCCCCATCTCTCCTCCGCAATTCTGTTCTGGAACTAGCGCTGGGATGCCCCATTGCTGGGGCAGTCATGCACTTTATAAATCCACTAACATAACATAACATATTTAGAATATATAAAAGCTTAACATTAGCATTTTCTTCTATAATCAATAGTGGTCATTGGACGAGTTGCCAACTGACACATTGTCCTGGGATTTAAGTCATCAGCACAGTGGTTCCTATGACTTGCGGTTTTCCCTTTACCATTATGACTATGGACCTAAATGCCAATTTTCTCTCATATATGAGAGAAATGCAACCATGGGTGGCAGCCCTTCACTGTGCTTGATAAAGAATTTGCCACAAAACTGTAAAAAATGTTAACTATTGTTTGGCCAACAAAGCAATGATCTCAGAGAATACATGCCTGATATTACCTCAAGCCCTAGCTTGAGTTTGATTGGCAAATTTATATGCCATAAATGCATTGACAGGAAGACATGAGCAATATAAAATGCACAATCCCAATTTTTTTTCAATATATAATAAAATATTATAATGAGTAAAAACCAATGTTACAGTATATTCAAACCATGAAGATATGGTGCATGTAGCTGCCTTGGTTGTACACAACCACTATATCTCTATTACTACACTGAATTTCCTAATGGCCTCCTCTAAGAATCTGCAATCATTGGTACAAATTCTATGGATCTTCAGTAGAGAATGTATGTCTTGAAATTTTAAAACAGCATCCTTTTCCTTAAAAATAACAAACCAGGGCACAACGTCAAAATATTGGTAGTACCCTCCTGATCCATGTTACATATATGGCAATGCATATCTTGAAGTCATAATGTAGACCAATCCTGTGGCCCAATACAATTCTGATTAGATATCTTTGAGTCCCCTGATATGTAGATATCGTATAATGCTCCAAGTGCAATATTTGTATGTGCATTTCGTCATTTTCCTTACAGGTACGGACTAACATTTTGGTGTAACTTTCATCATATGTTCGTGGTTTTCTCCCTTGGTCATCTGGCTGTTGTGAAGGGTGCATGCAGTGCACATAGAGTGGTGCAGCAGTTTACAATTCCATAAATACAGTGTCAGTACATTACCATGTGTGGGCGACAGAGTTTCATGAAAGGTGCAGGTGAGTGTGAACAATGAATAGGGTTCCAATACACTGCATATATTTTTTATTTTACAGAGTTTTATATAGCGCAAACTTGACCCGAATCGGGTATCAGAGCGCTTTACATAGCATCAGTTGCATTAAATGAGGACACATTCAATTTTTGTTAGGCCCAGGGAGATTAAGTGATTTGCCCAGAATCACAGGATGTTCAGCGTCATTGCCGAGACTCGAACCAGGTTCCCCAGATTCGAGGTCGACCGCCCTAGCCGTTAGGCCAACTCCTCTCTATATGATTGACAGTCTCGTTGATAACGTAAATCACTGCCTCAGCCTAACAGTTCTTGCTCCAGCCATGTTTTCTTGCCCGTGCTAACAGTGCCTAAATGCCAATCTAAGATGTTTACAGCACCTCTTTCACATCTTGACTCTTGAGAAGTAAACGTGTTTATTAGCTTGTTCAGCATAAAAAACACAAAATAACATTCTTGTAACAACTGAAGGCCTTCTCCTTCCTTTCTCATGATCTCAGTGTCCATCACTTGTACACTCCCTTTGTTTCCCCTGAAACCATGGGATGCCCATTGAACGCATGTTTGCAAAATACTATATTTTGTGTCTCATCTTTGCTTAGTAGCGCTCATTTCTACACAATTGTTAGGGTGACCTCCTAGTTGGCCAACTCTCTGATTCACAGATATATTTTTCTTTTTGTTAAAGACATTTAGGGCCCGATTCTGATGCGGGTTGGAAAAGCTTCCCGACCGAGGGCCTGATTCTGATGCGGTTAGGAAGGCCTCCTAACGGCATTTGCTCCTTCCAAATCGGATCGAGACGTGTCTTCCCGACCGAGGGCCCAATTCTGATGCGGTTAGGAACAAATGTTCCCATTGAAGTCAATGGGAGTTCAACCAAATCGTATCTGGAAGCATCCGGATGCATCCTACTCCGCCGGTCGGACTTTCCCGATCCGAGTGGGTCGGACACCATTTCCCAACCGATTCGGTCGGGAAGCTTTTCCAACCCGCATCAGAATCGGCCCCTAAGACTTTAACGGGTCTGAGCACAGAGTTTCCTTGGCACTGTCTTGATGCCACAGTTGAGTGAGATACCATTCTGGCTTGGACCCATAGGTGGGGCAATTTCATGACCCATCCCACAAGGATCACAAGAGGACAACAGAATGGTTAAAGACTAATCCTTTACCTTCTTATTTAGCATGGAGCCTCGTAGGATAAAAGGATGATCCAGGTCTAACTCTAAGGATTAATTTGCTAATTCTAAACTTATCAAGAAGCACCTGCAGAAACCTGTGTGGCTAAACCCTGATGTCACAAACTCCATGACCATCAAGGAATAGAAGAGGAAAACAAATCTCCATGTTCCAGACACTTCAGGGATCAAAGTGGCAATGGCTCAACAGTCTCCACTCCATGCCCAGGAGAGAGTACAAGAAATAGTCAAAGTGAGCAGACGCTAAAAGTTCACTTCCCAAGACATGTTGACAATAGATTGACCAAGTAGTAATGCACAAGTTCCAGACTCAGTGGGCTGCACTCGGAAAAACCAGTGTAGCTATGACCGAACACTCCATGTTGATTGCCCAGCATGGAGTACAAGGAGGCCTAGGCGACTGAAGTCTTACATCACAAGCCCCAAGATCAACAGGTAGAATAACAGGAAACAAGAGTGACCAAGCTTCAACCAACAACAAGTCCAACAAGGATCACTCGTAGTGATGGAGCAAGTACTCGAACACGAGACTTGCTCGGAAGCAATCCTCTGGTTTAAACTCATTAACGAATTACTAACAACGTGTTTTGTGATTAATAATACGCATTTCCATCATACGCGGGAAAAGAATGAAACTTGCCTATGTGTTTACTAGCTACAATAACATGGACGTAGGACTAGAATGCATTTTAACATGGGATCTTTACTGCGCATGCGTCTACTGCATCTACGTAGTATGACGAACTAAAGCTTGGAGGGAAATTCTGGCGCTTGCGCAAAGAGCTATAAAATGACCGCTTGAAAGCTCACATGCATGGCACCTGCTTTGCTGAAATTAGAAATTGAGTTTACACTAACGCAAATGCAGAAAGAGAAATAATAAATGGTATGGGTTAGAGTAGAGGTTGGTGGTATACAGTGAAATCATTTATTTTTGAGAATAACATTTCTCCTTTTGACTTTATTATTGGTGCGTATTTGGGCCTGTTAAACTTGTCTGAGTCGAGCAGGCTGACGTGGTGCAACGCATGCGCCCTGGTGTGGAAGCTTGAAAGGATGACTAAGGACTTGTCACGCGTCCAAGGTTGGCGGAGATGTGCCCTGGGAACATGAGGGTGAAGAGTTCATATGAAGGAACTTATTTGAGAAAACTGTTACATTTGTATTAATAAAGTTTAAAGATGTATGGGAAAGGAAGGGCGGAATAAAAGTTTGAGGGGAGGAGTTTGGAAACAATGGTTTAAAGAAATAAATGAAGTATAAGCATAGTGTGATGATCATCCCCCCTTGCCTGTCCAATCAGAAGTTAGTATTCTGTAAAAATGAAACATTAATGGGTGGTACATGCCTATGGAAGGGTATAATTGAGGTAGTTCTAGTTAGTGAAGTGAGTAGAAGAAGGAAGGGGTTGTCGTTGTCGTCGTTTGGAGAAAGAGGCGATACAGAGCTCAGGATGCTGTTAGTGCTGGGGTGGTGCTGATGCTCTGAAATACTGATGAAGAAATCGAATGCAGAATCATCTACTTAATTTGGATGGGCTAGAAAGAAGATCGAGGAAGAACCACGAGGAGGAAGAGAGTGTCAGAGAGGGGTGTGACGTAGTCGTCGGTATCTAGAGAGGTGAAGTATCCTGTCCTGATTCCTGTCCTGAAGTCTTTGTCTCCTGATCTGTCCTGGAGACCCTTACCAGCTCTTTGGCCAGGGGGTTGGTCTTCACACCATACTTTGGTAACTATGAAATTCATCGTTTGATAAATTATCTTTTCTCACTATCCTCTTCTCTCTGAGTATAGTTTGTTGTGTGAATCTGAAATATTTTAACTATTGAGATTTTATTGGTTTGGCATTCTCGTGAATGAGGGTGTTTGTACTGAAACGCTTTGAGATGGTTCACAACCCATTAATTTAGATAAAGATTTTAAAACTTACCAAGTCTGTCATTATTTTATTTTTATGAAGAAATGTATAATAAGTTATGTTAATTATCACCATCAACTAGTTTCACCTAACTGGTCCATTGACCAGAGGAAAGAACTGTTTGATCAAAGAAAGGTTTAGTTAAAGAAGCAATAACTAGATCTTGAAGTATGAGAATCATATTAAACTAAAAGTTCCAGCGGTCTACTTAGTATTAGCGGAAGAGAGTTGTATGGGCCCAGGTGAGTATGTGGTAGTGGAGTATCTGTTGCTAGTAAGCCGCTGGATCAGTAGAACCTCAAGTGACTGTGTCCCGCCAACTCAGATTCCCACCTTAGCATGGATTGTGAAAGGGGAAGTCCTGATTAATCATTAACAGAGAGGAATGAACCCAATTCCTGCACATTCAAGCCCAATAAAGAGTGCATACGGAGGCCAAAGTCCAGGTCATAGGTGTTAGATCCGTCAGATGTAGGGTGGACTTCTCCCAAATGTTTTGCCTTACTCCTCCATTTTGCTGGCTTTAGGACTCTGTGCACTTTACCACTGCTTACCAGTGCTCATCCTGTAAAACATGGTAACATTGGCTTACACAAAATTGGCACCCTTAATTTGCTTGTAGGTCCTTAGTACAGTGGTACTACATGTACCAGGTGCATGTAAATTAAATGCTACCAGTGGGCCGGCAGCTCTTATTGTGTCACCCACTTAATCAGCCTTTTATACATATCCCAGGCCTGCCATTACAGCCTGCATATGCAGCTTTAAACTGCCATTTTTAACTTCCTTTTTTAATACATATTAGTCGCCCCTTGGGGAGGCCCTAAACAGCCGACAAGTTTTGCATGTGCTGTTAGTGAAAAACTCCTAAATTTGTTTTTCACCAATGTAAAACCTACCTCTCCCATAGGATAACATTGTGTTACCTTATTACATTTAAAAAGTGATAGCTTTCAATTGGAAGCTGATAGGAAAGTCAAGTTTGGCCTCTAAAGAAAGCTGGCATTTCCTGGGTCACATGACTAGGTATGGCTGGTAGTTGGCCTTTTTGTATATTGCTGTGAGACAGTGAGACAAAGGGGGAATAGGTGCTGTCATGATGTTTCATCGCTGACTAGATACGGGCCAGAGCTGTCACCCACCACACTTGCACATCACAAAACCTCTGACTCACCAACGTTTTGAAACTAGTCTTTTGTGCCCTGAGACAAACTGGTATTTCAATACAAATCTGCACAGTCGCAATAAAGGTGGGGGAAAAAAGGGTGTCCACAGGAGATTTAAATTGAATCCTACATTGGATCTCCTCTTTAATAATATATACTGGTAAGAGACTCGTTTGTGCTTGTAGTCCCCTCTCTTCACACATGCCGTATCCAGGTTTTATTACTGACAATGCTGTTATTTTGGGAATCCATACTGGAAACGGACTCGCAGTTACCACAGACAGCGAGAGGCCGCTACCCTGGGCTTGATAGCAAGCATTACCACGCGGTAAGAAAGCTACTTCAGGAATTAATCCCCTCCTCTGCTTTACTTCTTTTGAGAATTGATTGTGACATGGTGTTATGATATCATTTCAGACACCGTCCTTTTGGATAAATATTTACCAGCACATCACCAAGAAATTTGACTGCCAGTAACCCCGCCCCCTCCCATAAGGTAAGTGGTATACGTCCTATTGGTATTGTTTAGTACATTATCTTGAAATGCATTCCCTATGTAAATAAACCTTTAACCTTCTGCCCATACAGTGTCCGGCCGGGCCCTATGTGAGTACCCTTCATTACCTTCACTCCCACTGGTGCTCACTACACCAACTGTCAGTCATCCTCAGGTAGGACACTGACTTCACATTGAAATCGGTTACAATCTATTGAGTCCTTACATTGCCTCCAATCGACGCATTGACTATCACTCTTGCAGGTGTCCCATCATTGATAGGTCCTGATGAGACCCCATATTGATAGCTGGGTCGAAACGTCGTCGACAACTTGAAGCGAACCAAATTCCAAGTCCCTACTATTACACTAGGAGACTGTTAACAATTATCCTGTATCAATTGAATGGTCGTTTCTGTATAAACACTGAAACCTTGTTTTTATGTCACAATACGTCACAAACATTATCAATAGGTTTCACTCTCACTTGGGACACCTGCACTGAATTCGGCAATAATGTGAATGTATGATATAAATTACCTTGTTTCTCTACACACTCTGTGTTATATGTTTTTTTCTCTCTGGCACCCTTTTTTCCCCCACCTTTATTGCGATTGTGCAGATTTGTATTGAAATATCAATCATTGAGTGTCCACAGGAACCTCTGTTTTTTTGTTTAATTGTAAGTACCCTGGTTCCTTGTGAGTAGGGTGTCCCTTGTATCTCCATACTGAGAAAAACTGGGGCCTGGGCAGGGAGGCAGGAAATTTCATATACAATCTCTAACTTTAAAACTGGCACCAAGAGTAAATATTGCCCCCTCAGACCCAACTCTTCAGTACACCTCTGTATACTACAGAAGACGTGCTGATGTCAGAAGGACTGGTACCCTACTGCCTTGCTACTCTGCTTCCCTGCTGCTTGTTGAAAAGGAGACTGGACCTGCACCCTTCATCCCAGGCTGATGTGACTCCAAGCGTCAGCTGACTGACCTCCTGTGCTGAGCTACAGGGACATAACAAGCTCCAGAGGCCCCCCCTACTGTCTTGCTGCATGGACCTGTCACTAGACCCGCAAATGGGACTACCTGAGCCTGGTAGCCTCTGCTGGAGTGAGTTCCTGATCCCCAAGAGGTGCGCCTCAGGCCCTGGACCCTTGATGTGGCATCAGCTGAGCTCCCAGAATATAATATAGACATTTTAAACTAACATTCAAAATAACCAAAATATCAAAACCCAAAACATAAACTTAAAAAGGATATATTTTCTAACTACATAAATTACATTAAAAATAATTTTAAAAACTTCTAAAATTTAGAAACACATATATTTATAATATATATTTGCAAAATGTTAATAAATTGATAATTTAATTATTATTTAAAATTATATATTCATTCAAAATTAATATAGTTACATTCACAAAAATATATTACATAGAAAATTTGATTAAAAAAAGATAAAATAGATTTATATATAAAAAATATACTCACAATTGTATTCAAATATTAAAAATAAAAATCTTTTTGAAATATACAAAAAAATTAAGAAATATCTTTTTCAAATATATAACATATATTTGGTGGGGAAAAGATATGACTCTCTGTGGGAGAATAATCAATTAAATAGAAAAAAATATCTGTTTGTCTTCTATCTATCTATCTATCTATCTATCTATCTATCGATCAATTGATCTATCTATCTATCTATCTATCTATCTATCTATCTATCTATCTATCTATCTATCTATCTATCTATCTATCATTATACAGTAGCGGTCGCCACTGTAGAGTTATAGTTAGGTCAGAGTTCCCCTATGCTAATAACTTCACTGTATAGTTATAGTTAGGTCAGAGTTTCCCTATGCTAATAACTCCGTATTTGAAACTCCGTATTTGAAAGTTTCTGGTATGCTGGGCTGGAAAAAAGTGGGGGTCCCATGACATGTTTTCCCCATGCAATTTCTCATAGGAATTTTAGACTGTAATGCAGAAGAAATGGTTGAACAGAACTATACCAAATGTGGCAGAAAACTAGGTCTTAACTCAGAAAGCGTGATTTTATTGATTTGGTGTAAATCTGTTCAACAGTTCTTGAGAAATTAATGCTAAAAAACTAGTGATATTTTGACAGTTAGAGCTGCAGGAGTTCTGCGGGACCACAAATTAAAAAATAGAGGATTCTGATTGGCCAAGAGGGCCTTTTCCCATCTGGTTTCTTGGTCCCGTGGGACTAGTACTGGTTCTGTAGGACCGAGCGCTCTGATTAGCTGGCGGCAACATTAACAGCGGCCATTTCAAGACTCGGAGACTCAGAATCCATATCCTGTGTTTGTTTTAAAAAAGATATAAGGGGCAGGGTAGGTTTACCCTGACACCCTGGCCCTAATAGGGAACCTCTCTTGGGGACAAAATAAAAAAGAAATTGGGCCACTGGTTCTGTGGTACTCTTACCAGATACAGCAAGGCTTCCCATGAGGTCCTGCGGGAGTCCCAAAGGACCCAGTGTGGCCCTCCTCTGTGAGCCTGTAAGTCTACTACGGGACTCGCAGTAGGTTCGTGAGAGTACCGTGGGGGCAAATAAAAAAATGCAAATAAATTGTAGGGTGGATATCCATGGGGGTGTTGCGCAAACCCAGGGGGGTGGTGTCGCCTGCGTGTGGTTGGGTGCAGAGCCTAGTGAGGCCCTGAGGCCAACCCTCTGTTGTGCACGGCCACAAGGGGTTCGGTGCACTGCCTGGCAGTAGGCCATGCACAGCTGTGGTTTGGATGCTGACAGTGGACTGGGCACAGCCCATGGCCGTAGGCCATTTGTGGCAGAGGACTGAACACCTGCAGTGAGTTGAGCACAGGGCCTGGCCAACTCCACACCATGCACAGCCAAAGGCTGTGGGCAGCGAGGGGGGGTTGGACCGCCCACAGAGGCTTGAGTGCAGGCCCTGCCTCCAACTCCATGCCTCCCAGGCCCAAAGACCATGCACAGTGGGTAGTTGGATGTCCATTAGGGGTTGATTGCAGGACCTGGTCACAGGCCATACATGGCAGGGGGTGTAGCATCCACAGGGTGCTAGGCTCCGCCCTGCATCCAGACCTTACATCCAACCCCCTATTGCACATGATCAAAAGGTATGCTAAGTGAGGGAGCTGAGTAAATTTGATAAAAAAACACCAGAAATTCACTCAAAAAGCACAAAGGGTAAAGGGCTGGTAATAATATCTTACTTTATGTTAAAAAGAACTTCAGAAATTCACTGCAAAAAAACCCCAAAAGTTAATGTGACGTTATAGTTAGGTAATTTACTAAGGTGCATATCAGCAACAGACGGCGATAAATATCGCAAAGCGCGCTTAGCGCCTTTTTATTTATCGCCGGCTATCGCTGGAATTTATCGCCCGGTCAGCGCGTTATTAACAACGCGTTTCTCCAGGGCGATAAAATTCCAGCGATAGTGGCGTTGTAGGAGGGGATATCGCCGGAAATCCAGCGAAAAGTCCACAGGAATGGAGAAAACGTTGTTGATAGGACAAGGTGCACTCAGCCTGACGATCCACCTGCCATTGGATAATGCAGGTAAGTCAGGTTTTCAGCAGACGTTAGTTTTTGGCGTAAACCGCGGTTAGCGCGGATTTTAAAATCGCTAACCGTGTTGTGGGTCGCCTTGTAAATATCGCGATGTGCACATAGCGATAATTTACATGGTATTCCGTGAGGGGTATGCCCAGTGACGCCCACTTTGCATCTTATTAGAGATGCAGAGCGAGGCGTCGGGAAAACGGCTGCTAACATGCGCTAATGCATGTTAGCACCGCCTTGTAAATAGGGCAAAAATATTATCTCTGCTTTTTTGGCTTTTAAAGCCAAAAAAGCGGAGATAAGGCCCTTGATAATATGCCCCTAAGATTTTAGCTGAAGTTAAAAAAAAACAAGAAATTCACTAAAAAAAACAAAGTTTAAAGTGACATTAAAGTTAGGCCTTGTAATAATATAAAAACTATAATTTCAAAACAAAAACACTAAAATTAATCAATTAAGGTTTACTGAGCAACCTATAACTTGCACTCCTGCCATGCAATGCTCATGACATGTTCAATGACATCATTGATGACATCACTGATATCACTTTTCAAGAATTATCCCCCACAGACATTCCTGAAGCCTGAAACAATACTTATCCTTGAGTCATAAAAACTCCTTACAAGCCCTATTTTCTACTAGATCACAGGTCAGATTCAGGGGCCACGTTAGTCATGCTGAACAGTTACCTTCGAAAGTCCAGCATGAAGCGTTCCATTCCCATTGTTGTAGGCCCTGAGGAACAGGTCGTGCATCGCGGACGGCCATCTCAGTAGTGTGAAGAGTAGATCAGGCATCATGATTGTTGTCACTGTAGCACAAAGAGCTGGCCGAGTATTGCACATGGTTGTTGCTGTAGCTTTGCATCGGCGGTCGTTGCAAGCTGTTGTTCCTGTAGTGCGAAGTGCAGGTCTTGCGCTGCTGGCCTCCATGGACAGTCATTATTGGTGTGAAGAGCTCACAGCTGGGGTTTGGGTGCCAACAGGGGGTTGGGCACAGGGTATGGCCACAGGTCATGAATGGCTGGGGGTTAAACACTTGCGAGTGTTTGAGCGCAGGGCCTGGCCGCAGGCCAGGACCTGCAATCAAGCTCCATACCACACATGGCCAAAGCCATAGGCAGCAGGGTTGCCACCCACGAGGCTTGAGTACAGGCCCAGATACCAACTCCATTCCATGCATGCCCAAGGGTGTGGCTGTCCCCGGAGGGGGGTTTGGGCGCAGGGTCTGTTCACAGGCCATACGTGGCGAGAATGGGGTGCCTGCATGGTGTTGGGCTAGGCCCTGGATCCAGGCCTTACATCCAACCCCTACTGCACATGGTCAGAAGATATGCTCAGTGAGGGAGTTGGGTGAAAAAGATATAAAAACACAAGAAATTCACTGAAAAAAAACCAAAGGTTAACACGATGTCATAGTTAGGTAATGTACTAAGATTTTAGCTTAAGTTTAAAAAAACTAAAAATTCACTGCAAAAAACATTTGGCTTAGGTTTGAAAGCCCTACAAATCCACTGGAAAAAAACGAATTTCAAGTTACAGTTACAAATTATTGTTAGGCCTTGTAGAAATGTAAAAGCTATCATTTTAAAACAAAAACAAAACATTGAAATCCACCAGTTCTAGTTTACAGAGCTAACTATAACTTGCACCCCTGCCATGCACTGCTTATGATCTCACATATTACATTACTCTTCTTGACTAGTTCAATAGCATCATTGATGACATCACTGATGACATCTCAAATGACTTCATTGATGACATCACTGATGTCACTTTTCAAGAATTATCTCCCAAAGAGATTCCTGAAGTCTGAAACAGTATTCATCCGAGTCTTAAAGACTCCTTACTAACCCAATTCTCTACTCATCCTTGAACTCGAAAAACCCCTTACTACCACCATTCTCTGCCCATTCCTGAGCCCTGAAAACTCCTTACTACCACTACTTAATCCCTATTCCTTTGCCCTAAAAGCTAAATAATAAAACAGTGCAACACCCATCACAGCACCCTAATAACTAATCATAAACCTGGTGCAAAACCCATCACTGCGCCTTATACAACTAATCAGTAATTTAGTGCAGCGCCCGTCCCTGCACCCTAAAAATGAAGCAGCAAACCGCTGCAATACCCCTGATTGTGCTGTAAGTACTAATTATTATGCGGTGCAATACTCACACCGGTTCCCTAACAAGTAATCAGTAACCCGGTTCAACACCTATCCCCATGCCCTAAAAATATTCAGTAACCGGGAGCATCATCTATCCCTGTGCCCTAAAAACAAATAAGTAACCCGGTGCAATACCCATTCCTCTGCCCTTAGAACTAATCAGTAACCCAATGCAACACCCATACCCGTGCTCCAAGAACTATTCAGTAACCCAGTGCAAGACCCATCCATGCTGCCCAAAAGTAATTCAATTATCTAGTGCATCACCCATTACTGTGCCCTACAAACTAATCAGCAACCCAATGCATCACCCATCCCTGCATTCTGAAACCGAATCAGTAACCGGGTGCAATACCTATCCCTCCACCCTAAAAACTAACCAGTAACCCAGTGCAACATCCATTTAAAATGTAAAAATTAATTATTAAATCACTACAACATTCATCAATTGACCCCTGTAAAACATAAAAACAAAACAAAAAGTGCACATTTAATTTTTTTAAATTACAAATATAAATTTAAATTTTATAATAATTCACTTCAGTGAACTACCCTCCAAAACCCAACAATTTGACAAAAAGGTAACATATTAAAAAAGTATCAAAAACATAAATCAGATGAAAATTACCAAAACACATTTTTAAAATGTAAATACAATTACATATTTAATACACTAGCAACCCAAAACCCTACCAAGCCCTAAATATAAATAATATGATTACATTTAAATTTTTTTAATTATAAACTATTACATTTACAAAACACAATTTAATAAATTGTCCACCCAAAACACCATAATGATCAACAACCTAAAAAATAACCAACAGTAACAAATTACAATATATAGTGCATCTAAAAGAAATTAGAATTTTCTAATAAATTGATTAAACAATAATACAGTACCGAGCCAAGACCCCTAGAAAACCCCAAAAACTTGACCAATATGAAACGCATTAATAAATAAATAAATTGCAAATATTTTATTAAATAAACTATCCACGTAAACCCCAAAATACTCATAACCCAAATAATAAATAGCAAGCATAAATAATAAAAAAGTAGTACAACTAAAATAAATCCAAATATTATAAAATATATAATTAATACACTACCCACCATAATCCCCTACTATACAAAACACCCAAAAACAAAAAACACATTATGAAAGAAATATAACATTAACATTGTATATAAAAAACACATAGATACTCTAAAACAAATATATTAAAAATATACACATTTTAAATTCAAGTAACATATACAGTATACATATAAAATACTAAAAACACTTAAAAACAACATTATTATACAACAATATTTAAATTTTAGACATTTAAAACTTCAATATTATTGTATAAAATAGAAAAATGATATACTCACCAACGATAATACCTCTAAGAGTATAATGATAGTCTCGATATTCTGTCTTCGATATTTGGTATCATCCATATTCTGACTTTGATATTAAGGGTACACACCATTCAAGATATCATTATTGCACTCAAACAGAGAGTTCCCGGACAATGAGTGGGACTGTGACTGCGCACATAGGGGCCGATTCCGATCTCGGTCGGAGGCGCACCCAATACCATTCGGTCGGGAAAAAAGCCATGCGAATGCCTGTTTCCCGACCGATCCGTACATCATACCGAACGAGTAAGTACGATGCGCACAACAGCACAGAATACGGCCGAGTCGTACTCACCAAATCCAGGTCCTGTTCTCCGACCGAGGCGAATCCGGAAACGCAGAATCGAGTCGCACGGAAGGGAAAATGCAGCCCCGTCCGGCCGAACAAGTACGATGCGCTTTCCGTACGCGCCGAACCCGTCGCTACGTCCGGCACGTCAAAGCTTCCGGGAGAGGCGCACATAAGCTCCGATTCGCGCCACAACACGATCCACGGCTACGAGGCGAACACGCCAGCGACGAGGACGACGCGAAGCAACGAGAAAGACGAACGACACGAACCAACCATGAATCCCTTCGTCCCGATCCTACCAATATTCTACATTTACCACCGGAACAGGCACGGACGCGTACGGCGCAGAAGGTAAGTCAGACACCAACCACAAAAACATACAACACGTACACGACACATCACACACACACAGAGGGATGCAGAATTTACTTACACCAGCAACAGCAGCACCATAGGGGCGGGATGCCCATCACCAATGCCACATATGCACACAGGGGCCTGGATGCGCACCACCACTACCACCCCTACCCAGGGGGGCTGGATGCCTACCACTACTACCACCCTTAGCCAGGGGGTGCCAGGTGCCCACCACTACTACCACCCTTACCCAGGGGGGCTGGATGCCTACCACTACTATCACCCTAAGCCAGGGGGTGCCAGATGCCTACCACTACTACCACCCTTAGCCAGGGGGTGCCAGGTGCCCACCACTACTACCACCCTTACCCAGGGGGGCTGGATGCCTACCACTACTATCACCCTAAGCCAGGGGGTGCCAGATGCCTACCACTACTACCACCCTTAGCCAGGGGGTGCCAGGTGCCCACCACTACTACCACCCTTACCCAGGGGGGCTGGATGCCTACCACTACTATCACCCTAAGCCAGGGGGTGCCAGATGCCCACCACTACTACCACCCTTAGCCAGGGGGTGCCAGATGCCCACCACTACTACCACCCTTACCCAGGGGGCTGGATAACTACCACTACTACCACCCTTAGCCAGGGGGGTGCCAGATGCCCACCACTACTACCACCCTTACCCAGGGGGGCTGAATGCCTACCACTACTATCACCCTAAGCCAGGGGGGTGCCAGATGCCTACCACTACTACCACCCTTAGCCAGGGGGGCTGGATGCCCACCACTACTACCACCCTTAGCCAGGGGGGCTGGATGCCTACCACTACTACCACCCTTAGCCAGGGGGGTGCCAGATGCCCACCACTACTACCACCCTTAGCCAGGGGGGTGCCAGATGCCCACCACTACTACTACCCTTACCCAGAGGGGTTGGATAACTACCACTACTACCACCCTTAGCCAGGGGGTGCCAGATGCCCACCACTACTACCACCCTTACCCAGGGGGCTGGATGCCTACCACTACTATCACCCTAAGCCAGGGGGGTGCCAGATGCCTACCACTACTACCACCCTTAGCCAGGGGGGTGCCAGATGCCCACCACCACTACCACCCTTACCCAGGGGGGGCTGGATGCCTACCACTACTACCACCCTTAGCCAGGGGGGCTGGATGCCTACCACCCTTAGTGTGGAAAAAAGTGGGTACCCCTGAAATGTGTTTCCTACATCAGGGTGACAACATTATTGGGAAATAAACATGTAGGAAACGAATACAAAGTGGATCTATCCTAAACTGAAAGCAATATGTGACCAGAAACAAAAATTTATTGAAAAATATATTATTTTATTTGATCAGCTAATGTTTAAGATATGCAAAACAATTTTTGAAAATGTATTTACACTGAGCATACAATCATCAATAAAAATAAATACATTGGAATACTGTCAAAGTTCAATTTTCAACTAATGTGACTAATACTTATGTTATGTCTAGGTTAGATCAAACAAAAAAGTATACATCCAAAGCTAAACATAAACAAATGTATAGAAAAAATTCATAAATGATAAGTATTAAATCTTTCTACAATGTAGTTATGGCTAACATGGTTACAATCTACGCGCGTTTCGGCTGGACGCCTTCATCAGGTAGCCATGTATGTCTAAAAAAGAAAAATACATATTGGGACAATATACAAATATTTTGTACACATATATACATATCTATATTGTCTGGGCACATATTATAGATCCTACTTATCAATTCTGTCTTTCATTAGATCAGACCTCTTCTATTGTGAATTGATATATTCAATAACTTTAACAGATGCCCACCACTACTACCACCCTTAGCCAGGGGGGTGCCAGATGCCCACCACTACTACTACCCTTACCCAGAGGGGGTTGGATAACTACCACTACTACCACCCTTAGCCAGGGGGGTGCCAGATGCCCACCACTACTACCACCCTTACCCAGGGGGGCTGGATGCCTACCACTACTATCACCCTAAGCCAGGGGGGTGCCAGATGCCTACCACTACTACCACCCTTAGCCAGGGGGGTGCCAGATGCCCACCACCACTACCACCCTTACCCAGGGGGGGCTGGATGCCTACCACTACTACCACCCTTAGCCAGGGGGGCTGGATGCCTACCACCCTTAGCCAGGGGGGTGCCAGATGCCCACCACTACTACCACCCTTACCCAGGGGGGCTGGATGCCTACCACAACTACCACCCTTACCCAGGGGGAGCTGGATGCCTACCACTACTACCACCCTTAGCCAGGGGGTGCCAGATGCCCACCACCACTACCACCCTTACCCAGGGGGGCTGGATGCCTACCACTACTATCACCTCTACCCATGGGGGCTGGATGCCTACCACCAACACCACCCCCACTCATAGGATGGACAATGCATGACACAACCAGCACACCACAACCTAGGGAATGCAAGAAAAAGACATCCCCCAACACCATGACAAGCGTGTGTAGACTGTGTCAAATGCCTACAACACTGAACATGACTTTGAACATACAATGTGACCCCCTATCACATGTGCCACACATATATGTGTGTGGCCCCCACAATGCAAGCAGGCCATGACCATTGTGGCAATGGGGTCCAAACCCCCATCATCACAGTGACCAAAATGTAAGTGTGGGGTCCATAGCTGAAGCACATTTTGAACATTGTGGCAATGGGGTCCATACCCCCATCATCACAGTGACCAAAATGTAAGTGTGGGGTCCATAGCTGAAGCACATTTTGAACATTGTGGCAATGGGGTCCAAACCCCCATCATCACAGTGACCAAAATGTAAGTGTTGACAAAGAAAAAGCTGCAACTGCCAAACTGCATGGATGATTCCTGGTCACAGAACATAAAACACATCAGTGGCAAAGTAGTGCATGTGTCCCATTGCAACATAGATTGGGGGAGGCAAATACTGCAGTGCAAATAAGACATACCTTTGGCCATGTGCAGACAAACAACACCCATGGGGGCTGACACAGTCAACATTCATCAATGACACAATGACAGAAGTGACCATCAGAATGCAGACCCACATATTTGCACCAATGGGCACACAAATGCAGATACCCTGTGGAGACTGTAGATGTGAGGTGAACAGATACCATACCATGGCAGCAATGGGACACACAAACCATGATCATTGTGCTGACTGATGACCTAGGAGTCCCAGGGACAGCAGGGGAAACCCACCAAACTACATACAGCCAATGGCACACCTAAGATATGCCAATGCAGTGGTGCAGATGCACAAACACAAACAGGCAGACCCACACTGCACATCAAACACAACAGGTGAGGGTGGGGGTGCCAGTGTCCCCAGGCAACCACACAACACATGAGGAGGCCTGAATACCAATCATACAGATGTGCATACAGTGCCACACAAAGGTAACTCATGGATCCAAATCCCCTATGTGGGCAATCAGGCATTGTCAGATGAGAGGGAGCACAAATCACACATGTCACACAGGCACGTAGGAACAGCAACTGACACAGCAAGACACAGACACACCACAGCACTACCCCCAGGGCCCCCACAATGTGGTGACCCTGGGCTGCATTACAATCCCACTGTGATGACAAAGCTAAATGTCGTTCACACTGTGAACCACACTCATGTGTCCTGAGCAACAAACTACCATCACACCTACACAAGCACAAATCAATCAGCACGGCCAGTAAGCCAAGGCCAACATGGAGGCAGGGGTCTAGCCGGGCAACAACTCTCATCTGCACACACTCAACACCACACACCTCGACCTCCAACAATGTGCAGCAGTGAAGCACACATGCACTGGTGACATTGCACATGCACCCATGACAATTCCAGGGTGGTGGGTGGGAACCAAGGTGCAGAAACACATCACACATGGCCACTCAACAAGACTCCTGAATGTCTGACACACTGCACACTACGCTGTACATGGACATGACGGCAATACCACACCAACCAATGGGATCCCAGCCACAGTCACACACCAATGAAGAAGCCAAGGTCACCCACAAAGAACACACATAGACAACAACCAACATTGCAGCCCGGACCCTGAGGAGTGCCAGCAGTCACACACACAACGTGTCACAATCACTGAAAGATAACACAAACTGGAAATCACATGACAGGTGCAAACAACAAGTGCCAAGGGGAAACCTGACTGTGACCCATCTGCGTCTGCACACAAACTCAGCCCTGACAGCAAACACACCTATGGGTGACACCCTGATGACCAGTAATGTGCCATGCACCCACATCACAGAGAACCCAGGGAGAAGACTTTGGGGGAACATAGGTCAACTCAGCAAGCATCACAAACAGGTACAACACTAGGGATCACAGCATGCACAGCAAAACGGAAGTGAACACACAGACATGCTCATACAACACACACCTTGGGCGCAGGCAATGTCACAGGAGTACACACTGCCATGAGGGGACTCCACTCCTGTGTGAGGAAAGCTGTGCCATATGTTGCCTCAGTAGGGCCCCATCATGTCAGCTGAGCACTTGGTCACACAATCAACAATTAGCACCAAATGAAGGCTCCTGTCACATCAGCCTGGTCATGGAAGTGCCAACGAAATCATCAGCACAGATCCAACACACTTGTATAGCAATGTTGCACTGACAACACAGATGAGTCCTTCCCCATTGATGCCCAAACCTGCATGTCCAGTGGAGATGGCCACACGGTCAGGGAAGTAGACGAATTGAACAATGGCAGGCACAACAGATGTGCAGGGGTGGAAGCCACAGATGTGAAATTGCTAACGTAAGTAGGAAATCCCATTGCCAAATACTGAACACATGACACCCTCAGATGCTGCTATGGATGACATGGATACACCACAGGATAGGACACATTCCCCCTGGACCACATGTGTTCCTGCACAGTAACACTTCATTATCATGAGACCAAATATCACCATCACTGCAGCAAGGGCATGGTTAGCATCATCAACAACATGTACATCAGAAGCATAAGCACTAGAGAACAGAAAGTTGCTTTATTCAGCATATGTGTGTTTAAAAGTGAAACTCCAGAATAAACACAAAGGCCAATGGCCAGTCCATTGTCAAAGTCCAAACAGGGTGACAGTGGCAGATGTCACCCTACGCATGCCTGCACTGCACAAAACCAGGGACAATCCACTAGGAGGGGCAACCGGGGGCAGGCCAGGCACCGCAGGGACAGGATCAGGGCTCACCAGGAGGAAGCAGGGAAGGGGTGGTGGGTGCTGGAGAGCCACTGACAACTGCAGTGGAGGTGTCTGACATGGTGTGTGCTGGCACAACTGGGGGGCATGACTCAGATGTTGTGGGTGCCGGCACGACTGCAGTGGACCCTGCAGATGGAGTGGACAGGTCCGCCACTGTAGTGCCCAAGTCAGACAGGGTGGTAGTGGACTCCACTGCAGTGCCTACCACCAGGGGAGGAGAATGGGGGACAGGCAAGGTGAGCTGGACAGAGGGGGAGGACACCCTCACCACATCAGTGGCACAGACAAGCGCAGCGGGGGTGTGGTGCCGGGAGAGCAAGTGGCAGGGGGAGAAGGCCGGATCCTCTTGGGGATGGTATATCTGTGGGTGGGGGAACCTGGGGCAGGGTGTGGTGGGGGCACCTGTGGAGTGGGGGCCTGAGGGTCGGAGGAAGGAGACCTGGTGCCTGAGCTGCAGGGCGGCGGCGGGGTCTTGCTCTTACGACTCTGGGGGACTTGCGGGTGGGGGCCTCAGTCTGTCTGCACCTGGGGGAGGGTGTCCGGGGGCGAGGGGCACTCTGCTCCGTGTGGGTGGGCTTCCTCTTCCCCCTGAATGCTGTATCAGCTGGATCGGAGGGGAAGAGGCCGAGGTCACTGAGGAAGAGCCGCTGGGTCTTTGGGGTTGCAGGTGAGGCAAGGGAGGGTGCTTTGGAGGGAGAGGCAACTGAGGACTGCGCAGTGCTCGTGGATGCGTGTGTGTGTTCCAGGGCCCCATCCCCTGTGAGTCTGGTTTCAGTCCCCTGACTGTGCATGCGTGTGCGTTTTGTTTGTGGCATGTGTGTCTGTGTGCTGGACGTGTGTGTGCTGGTGTGTGCCTGTGCCGGTGTGTGTGTGCTTGGGACGGGTAAGGTGCTGGGGAGTGTGGATGGAGCAGAGGCAGGAGGGGTGAGGGACTGTCTGAGGAGGGACACTGCTGCCGTCAGGGAGGAGTCCATGGACCTATTGCCCCTCTGTAGGTCAGACATGCCCGATGAGATGCCCTCCATGAACGACACCAGCTGAGTCAACAGAGCGGTGTGGGCATGGAGGACACTCAACATGGCTGTCTGCCCTACATGGAGCTGGCGAAGGAGGTACACAGACTCCTCACTCAGGGCAGCAGGGGACACAGGGGCAGGGGGTGCGGTGCCTGGCCCAAAGGAGACACGCTCCCGAACATGGGAGCCTCCACGGACGTGGGGAATGGGAGCCGATGGGAGGGCGGTGGTGGTGCTGGTGGTGGTGGGGACAGCAACACTAGCTGGGGTGTGGTGGCTGCTGACACCCGCCTCCATAAGGGAGTCATCCTCTGAGCCGCTGTGGTCCTCAGCTGAGGTGGATGCTGCTGAGGACTCCTCGGTGTGGCTCCCCTCGCCCTCCGTGCCACTGGGTCCCTCCGACCACTCCTCGGCTGTTGACCCAGTCTGGCTCTCCGGCTCCTCCTGGTCCGTGGAGCTGTCCCCTTCCGTGGCCGTGGATGTATCTGCAAACAATGGGGAAACAGACAGACATCAGTCACCTGCACCAAACGCACACACCACTGTGAGCACAGCACATTACAGAGCAAGCCCTGGCATCATTAGTTGAACATTGCTAAAAGTGCCCTAACTGAACAGGAGAAGCCAATTGTCAGTCTGATGCCAACCATGGCACTCACATCCCACATGGCCTTGCACCCATCTGTCTGGTGTCTGTTGGATAGCAACACCTCAGTGTGGACACATGCACCAACTACACAGTAGTTGGACAGTGCAGAGGACACGGTGTAGCATGTGGACATGCACACATCACAACTCTTGCCACTGAGTCAGTACAGGTTTCCGGATGAAAGGGATGCCCAGAGTCAGATAGGAAATGCATGTGATGCATACCAGCGACAGACACCATGATGCACCCATGTCCTGATAGCCATCGCCACAATGGTGTGCATGTAGCACATGTCACTCCCCTGCAGGATCACCAATAAGTAGACACATGCCATGGCGGAGGCATGACTGCTAAGTCATACATCACTGTCTCAGTGATGTATGACTTGGCAGCCAGACAACAACACTCTGCACTGTGTCACAATAGTAGGTCATGGGGAATGCAAGTCCTGGAGCTGCACAAGTGCACATGTACATCCCCCACACAACACATCATCTTAACCCTCATCTGTCCAGGTCATACCGATTGGACATATGGGAGACCTGTGACACTACCCTCTGAACCTGAGCCCCTCACAATCTGCTGTGAATGGGAAACAGCTGCCTGAACTTCACATTCGCATACCCCAGTCTGCACGGGCAGCTGATCAAACACCTATGTGACACACAAGTATCGTCTCCTATGGTCACATCTCCAGTGGCATGCTGAGCCCCTACCGAGAAACACCCCAGCAGTCCTGGCAACAAATCCACAGCACACTGACACAGAGGCAGACACCTGAGGGGTCAAATCACTGCGCACAACGTGTCAGCTGATACCCGGGAGTGGGAGTACAGGTGTATTGGATGGGCTGGAGTAGGCATGACTGTCCTGCCCCACATGAATGAGGGATGAGCCCTGGACAGTGGATAGCTGGCTATGTATGTGTGACACACGTAATCTGCACACTCCTGGGGCCCAAACATTGTTCCCACCCGCTGCATGGGTGTGTGGCAGATACCCCAGGCACATGTGGTGGCTCAGCTCAGCAAGTGGACCGCATATGAAAGCAACACGTAGATTACATGTCCAAACACAGGCATTGTGTGAACAATGGACCCACCCATGATGCCCACAACAGAGTTAGGGAAACAGATGCTGTCCCCCACCTTGAGTGAAGCAAACTGCAAGGACACAGTCCCAAGTGACACAATTCCCTGAATGTAAGGGCCACACCTGGGTATCAGATGAGGAGTGGGCAGTGCACAATAGAGGGACATGGCTCCTGGACAACATGACTGCTGTACTGTGGCAGTTTAACCAGGCCAGAGGAGGGCATATAGCATGTAATACAGAGTTCACAGTGCAGTCTTTGACTCACCCCCTCCTTGCTGCTGTCTGGCCTTCAGCTGCCCATCCAGGTCTGGAAACACCACCGCCAGGATCTGGAGCATGTGGGGGTCAGGGTCCATGTTCTGCCCCTCCTGCGAGGAGGCGACAGCTTCAGCTGGACCCGTGCAATCCTCCGGGTCCAGCCCCGAAGGTCCTGCCACCTCTTCTGGCAGTTGCGGATCCGGCGCTTGTAGACCCCCACGGACCGGACAGCCCGGACGATGTCCTTCCAGATCTCCTGCTTCCGATGGGCATTAACCTGTGAGGATGACAAAGTGAAAAGGCCATTACTACACATGCAACATATCCGTGCATGACACAGTTGTATATATATATCTCAATCACAGGGGCACATGATGTACACAGGCAGTGCAACGCTGCCCATGGACAGTTTGCCAGAAGTCATTACATGGTATCATTGCATGGGAAGTAAAACCTTGTTCAAATGCACTGTCACTGCACCATACCTGTCCAGTGCATGTCACTACACACTATTCGGGGTGACAACTACTCAGTGAGCCTGCTAGCCAGTGGCGTGCAGACTTTCAGCCTTGCTAGTCAGACAAAATGCACATTCAGAAAGGCAGTGCACAGAACACTCACCTGCTCCCCTGGTGTCCCATACAGCTTGCTGTACTGTGGAAGTAGGCTGTCCAGCAGGGCCTGGTTCTCCTCAAGGCTGAAGGCTGGGGCTCTCTCCACAGTACGTGCCATTGCAGGGTCCAGAGGGGGCAGAGACAGCAGCAGTGCAGTGGCAGATGTCGTCCTGGAGCATGTAGTGCAGGCAAGTGAGCTCTCAGGGGAACAGCCAGCAATATATATGTGCTGCAGAGGCAGATACTGTCCCATGTGTCCAAAGTGATAGGTCCAAGACGTTTGCATCTTCTGAATCTGGCCAATCCATGGAATAGCAGCACCAATACACGCCCACAGCATCCTTCAAATCTTCAACTTCATGACATACATGATTTTGCAACATTGTTGTGGGTGACCAACTGAATTTCCAGCAACCGACTCGTTCGAATTTCGAAAACGCGTCCGTTGCCAGGCTAGGCCATTGACAATGGGTGCGCACCGATCGGTCCATTGCTGTTCAACTCGTACAGGGGTACAACGCGTACCCGCACACATTGAATGCAATGGACCAGCCAGGTGCACCGATCGGTCCATTGCTGTTCAACGCGTACAGGGTACAACGCGTACCCGCACACATTGAATGCAATGGGCCGGCCGGGTGCACCGATCGGTCCATTGCTGTTCAACGCGTACAGGGTACAACGCGAACCCGCACACATTGAATGCAATGGGCCGGCCGGGCGCACCGATCGGTCCATTGCTGTTCAACGCGTACAGGGGTACAACGCGTACCCGCACACATTGAATGCAATGGGCCGGCCGGGTGCACCGATCGGTCCATTGCTGTTCAACGCGTACAGGGGTACAACGCGTACCCGCACACATTGAATGCAATGGGCCGGCCGGGTGCACCGATCGGTCCATTGCTGTTCAACGCGTACAGGGGTACAACGCATACCCGCACACATTGAATGCAATGGGCCGGCCGGGCGCACCGATCGGTCCATTGCTGTTCAACGCGTGCAGAGGTACAACGCGTGCCCGCACACATTGAATGCAATGGGCCGGCTGGGCGCACCGATCGGTCCATTGCTGTTCAACGCGTACAGGGGTACAACGCGTACCCGCACACATTGAATGCAATGGGCCGGCCGGGTGCACCGATCGGTCCATTGCTGTTCAACGCATCCCTGTACAAGTGACTGGCATATGTCACCATGCCTGTCTCAGATGAACATATGCCAGCCACAGATAGCTCCCAGGGAGTGAGGGGCACACCTACAACACCACAGCCTGTCCAAACTGTATCATAAGGCATGTAAGGCTGCATTTCCTATTGTGTGTATGTTGGTGTACATGTTGTCCTGTGGGTGTCACCTGGGGGCAGCCACCCCCAGGCTGTGCACGTGTTCATGGGGACAGGATCCTGGGTGTTACGTGTACATGACCACTGTGATGTGCAACTGTTCATATCTGTGCATGTGCCATGGTCACATTTCACGGTGGTGTATGTGTATGTCATGTAACATACCCCGTGAGTCCCATGTGGGACGGTATGTTTGAGCCAGGGTGTCCCAGTGGCACAATAGTGATGGTCCTCCACAGTCTGTGTGCATGTAGTGTTTACAATGTCTCTGATTTCATGTGCACAATGGGAGACAGTCTCCACATCCACGTTGTGTGTGCATGGACTTTGATATTGTGCGTGTGTGTGTCACAGACGTCCATGTCTGTCCTGCAGTGGCAAGTGGGACCACTACCTGTGGGGGTCATGGTTGTTTTGCTGTGTTGTATACATGATACTCCATGTAATGCCAGTGTCCATGTGGCAATACAGGGTCCCTGGGAATGTACCTGTCGTTGAGCTGTGATGCCTGGGGCACATCTGTCCTCACATGTCACTGTGGGGGGTGATTGTGACATGGCAGCAGGAGATGGGAACTGTGACACGGCCTCATGATATCCAATGGGCCAACATGGGACTTATTGATGCCACTTGTTGAACCGTGATGACAGATGTTGGCCATGTATGTACCATACATGTCCTTACGGAACTGCACACTTCATGTAGTTGTGCCTCATAATGATGTATGATGTGATATTGAGTGTGTTCAATGCCGCATATGTGGGGTGACTGACAATATTGCTTTCTTCTCCTCTGCACTGCAGGGCTCCTGCTGTCCATAGACCATTCCCAGACCTGGCAACGATGGTGGAACGGGACAGCATCCGACGGTATCGCTTCACCAGGCAGCTGATTGAGGATTTGGCAGTGCAGTTGGCCCCACATTTGCAGCCTGGCCGGCCGTATCCTACAGCGCTGACCCCCAAGGTGAAGGTGATGGCAGCCCTACACTTCTTTGCCACCGGTACCTTCCAACATACTGTGGCGACTGCTGGTGGGATGTCACAGACCATGTTGAGCCGTGTGCTCCGCGATGTTTTGGAGGCAATGTTGCTATACCTGAACCGGTACATTTATTTCCCTAGACTGCAACGACTCACTGACGTGAAGAGTGACTTCTATGCCCTGGGGAGGATGCCGCATGTCATTGGCTCCATTGATGGGACACATGTGGCTTTGGTACCACCACAGGCCCAGGAGCAGGCCTACCATAACCGCAAGCACTACCACTCGGTCAATGCAATGGTGGTGTGTCTTGCAGATATGACCATCACACACGTGTGTGCCCATTTCCCTGGTTCAGCACACGATGCCTTTGTGATGAGGAGTAGTCGCATCCCCAGGATGATGGCACAGATGCAGAACCAGCGTGCCTGGCTTGTCGGTGTGTACTGACTTTGTGCCATTGTGTGTGATCTGATCTGTAGTATTCCGCCCACTTTTCCAAGTCAGCTAATGTGCACTTGCCTGTCCGTAGGTGACTCGGGATACCCCAACATGCCGTGGTTGCTGACACCCCTCAGGAACCCTGTGACACCAGCCCAGATGCGCTACAATGAGGCACATGGTCGGACCAGGAGAGTGATTGAGCGGACATTTGGTCTCCTGAAGAGCCGCTTCCGCTGCCTCAACAAGACAGGAGGGTCCCTCCCATATGCCCCAGCGAAGGTGTGCAAGATTATCATCGTCTGCTGCATGCTCCACAACCTGGCAGTGCGGAAGGAGTTGCCTCTCATCCAGGATGACAATGACCAACATCCGCCACCTGTGGAGGATCCTGGCCTGGACCACGATGCCAGTGATGATGATGATGATGAGGGTGATGTCCGCACACAGCTCATCACCAACTTCTTTAGCTGAATGTGAGTATCCTGAGGTGTCATGTCAATGATGTGAGTTGGCATGATATGTGTAGGTGGTGCTCTGGTGCTGTTGGAGTGTGTCCATGGGCTACTTGACTGGATGTGTGTAGCGATGTGTGCTTACAGGTGGTCTGTACTCCCCAACAGTGTTGACATGCTAACTTGGTTCTGGGTGGGTATCTTGTAACATGTATTTTGCATCGGTTTTGCTGTTCTGTCCTGTTCTCCATTGCTTTTGACTGTGTGTCATTTCTGTCCTTCACAGGGTACTTTCAGATTCGTTTGGTCAACTGTGTCCACCGACGACGTGATTGTACTTCCAGGGTGGTAGCTGTTGTGTCCCTACAGGTGATGTGCGCCACACCCATGGACTTCCTTCCTTCTACAGTTGTTGACTGTGTGCCCGCTGCCAGGTGGGATTACCTTGCATCTGTAGTGGTTACGACATGTTGCAACTGTGTAATAAACCTGTGCTTCACTTTGTGATGTGCGTTGTCTGTGGTCACACATTTGACTGCCATTTGCTTACTGCACCTGTGGGCTACTTGACTACAACTGGGAATAGGTGTGGTGTCTGTGTATTGCACCGTCTTTCCTGGCAACATCAGTGTAGGCAATGAGTCAGATGGCCTAGGTGTGTATGTGTTGTGTAGCCCTGGTGGTGTGTCTCCCTCATATGTGTCACGTTGCCTTTACTCACATGCCTGTGTTGTACTTGCTGTTGCAGTCCGCATACACAGTGTAATTTTGCAGTTCATCATCCCCATGACAGCACCCACGTTGGAATCACAACAGAGGCAAGTATGGTGTATTAGTGTGTTTATTGTGATACATTTGTGTGAATAGTGCATAGGATTGTTAGTGCTGTAGATTTATATTGCAATCAGAAGTTCCTAGGTGAATTGAAAGTCCTGGTAGACAAAATCCCCAGTATCGGGGCCACAGTTGTCTGAGACATTGGTCCAACTTGTACTCCCCATGTCATGTGTGGGAGTTGTGTTGCCGTCAACAGGGTGAACAGTCTGTGCACAAAGGTGAACATCCAGAACAGGTTCAGGCTTCCTGGGGGTTGCACTTGGCCATCGGCCTCTCACTTGCCCCTCCTCGGACGACCCCTCTTCTTTGGGGGGCCCTCAAGTACAGGCTGCTGCGGTGCAGGGGACTCTCTGCCAGAGTCATCCTCCCTCCCTGTGGCAGTTGCAGTTTGTTCAGCACCAGATGTTGTTGGCACACAGGGAGGTGTAGACTGGTTACTGTTCATCTGGCGGAGGCATTGTAATATGTCCCTGTGCACCACCGTCATCTCTTGCAGTGCGTCCCACTTGGACTCCACGCGGGACATGTGAGAGTCCAAGCGGGCATGATGGGCAGCCTGCTGCTGTTTCATGTCTCTGAGGAGCCCCACTACCTGGCTGAGATCTCCGGTGCTGGACTGGCACGCATCGGCTATGCGTACCAGTTGTGGGTCGTCATGCACACCAGACACCTCTGCAAGCAGCGACCTCTGTCTCCCACCACCCCTGCCGACATGTGCAGTGCGTGCAGTGGCACGCACAGATGACCCTGGTCCCCCTTGGGGGTTGGTGGTGGTGTCCATGGCCCCACGTTGGTCCAGGGTCCCTGTGCTGGTGGTGCTCCTTGTTCTGTCCATGTCGGCAGGGATGGTATTTGTGGTGACAGTCATTGGAGGGGTGTGTGCAGGGGGTGCAGCTGGTGGTCCTGCTGGTGCTGCAGCTGGTGGTCCTGCTGGTGCTGCATGTTGACTTGCACCGGAGGTGCCAGGTTGGTCTTCTTCGTCCGAGGAGGGCAGAGGCTGTACGACACCAGTGAGCTCTGTATCCTCTTGAGCCTGGGACTGGGACTCCTCAGCGTCTGCTGCTGTGCGCCATCATCACCTGTTTTTGGGAGACACACACAATGTATGTTATGTTTCTGCAGGCATCAATGGTTGACACACCTGACAGTTGTGACTGTGCCTCTGGGTGCGGGCCTGTACATTGCATTGTCCTAAGTTGTCACAGTCAGGGGTTGATATTGGTGTAGCACATTGTCCTGCATTATTTGGGCATTTCTATGTATTTGTTGGGGTGTGAACATGGTCTGCATTGGTTGTATTTGGTTGACAGCCGGCCCTCCTTCCCACCCAGCCAGTCAGTTCTCCCACCATGGACTGTGCTTGCATTGCAGGGAGTGAAAGTTGTCTTTCAGGATGTCAGTCAGTGGTGTACTGCTGTTGGTTGTTGCACAGTTGCCAGCAGGGCCTTGTGCTCCCCACAGCAGTAGCCAGTGTCAGCCATCTTGTCAGTTGTTTTCTACTCCCTGTGATGTGAGCATGGTTCAGGGTGGTGTTGATGGGACAGTTGTGGGGGTGAGCTATGTCTGTGACTATGACTCCCATCATGCTATTGCCTCCACCCCACTTCCCAGCATGCCCATACTTCCTTCCTTTTGAGTGGACTTCACTGTGTGTGAGTGTGACAGCAATGGCAAGATGGCTGGCAGTGTGGTCCTGTTGTTTGTTGGTGCCCAGTTCCCAGCAGGGCCTTGTGCTCCCCACAGCTGTGGCCCGTGTCAGACATCTTTGAAGTGGCTTTTGACTCCCTGTGAGGTGTGCATGCTTCAGTGCTAACTTGCTGGGCCATGTGGGTGTGAGATGTTGATCTGTGACTACCACTCCCTTCATGCTATTGCCTCCACCCCCTTCCCAGCATGCCCATCCTTCCTTCCTTTTGACTCTGCTTCCCTGTGGGGTGGGCTGCCTGTGCTGACAGGATGGCTGGGAGTGTTGTCCTGGCAGTTGTTTGGCTAAAAGTCCCAAGAGTGTCCCTGTGCTTCACACAACATAACCCAGGGTGGAGGTTCTTTGTGGGATCTTGAGTTAGGATGTGTGGCATTGTATTCTCCCAGGTGGGTTATGTGGAGTATGTGTTGAGGGGGTGTGTGAGGGGGAGGTGCTTGTGACTATGGTCATTGCTGCAAGTCCTCCTTCCCACCCAGCCAGTTATCCCACCATGGAACGTGCTTGCATTGCAGGGAGTGGAAGTTGTCTTTCAGGATGTCAGTCAGTGGTGTCCTGCTGTTTGTTGGTGCACAGTTGCCAGCAGGGCCTTGTGCTCCCCACAGCAGTAGCCAGTGTCAGCCATCTTGTCAGTTGTTTTCCACTCCCTGTGATGTGAGCATGGTTCAGGGTGGTGTTGATGGGACAGTTGTGGGGGTGAGCTATGTCTGTGACTATGACTCCCATCATGCTATTGCCTCCACCCCACTTCCCAGCATTCCCATACTTACTTGCTTTTGTGGGGAGTTCAGTGTGTGTGGGTGTGAGAGCAATGGCAAGATGGCTGACAGTGGTGTCCTGCTGTTGGTTGGTGTGCAGTTCCCAGCATGCCCTTGTGCTCCCCACGACACAGCAACAGTGTCAGACATCTTTGATGGGCCTTTCCACTCTCTGTGGGATGTGCATGCATGAGTGTGAGCTTGGTGGGCCATGTGGTGGGGGATGTAGAGCTGTGACTACGACTCCCATCATGCTATTGCCTCCACCCCCTTCCCAGCATGCCCATCCTTCCTTCCTTTTGACTCTGCTTCCCTGTGGGGTGGGCTGCCTGTGCTGACAGGATGGCTGGGAGTGTTGTCCTGGCAGTTGTTTGGCTAAAAGTCCCAAGAGTGTCCCTGTGCTTCACACAACATAACCCAGGGTGGAGGTTCTTTGTGGGATCTTGAGTTAGGATGTGTGGCATTGCATTCTCCCAGGTGGGTTATGTGGAGTATGTGTTGAGGGGGTGTTTGAGGGGAGGTGCTTGTGACTATGGTCAGTGCTGCAAGTCCTCCTTCCCACCCAGCCAGATATCCCACCATGGAACGTGCTTGCATTGCAGGGAGTGGAAGTTGTCTTTCAGGATGTCAGTCAGTGGTGTCCTGCTGTTTGTTGGTGCACAGTTGCCAGCAGGGCCTTGTGCTCCCCACAGCAGTAGCCAGTGTCAGCCATCTTGTCAGTCGTTTTCCACTCCCTGTGATGTGAGCATGGTTCAGGGTGGTGTTGATGGGCCAGTTGTGAAGCTGAGCAATATCTGTGGCTACTACTCCCATCATGCTATTGCCTCCACCCCCCTTCCCAGCATGCCCATGCTTCCTTCCTTTTGACTCTGCTTCCCTGTGGGGTGGGCTGCCTGTGCTGACAGGATGGCTGGGAGTGTTGTCCTGGCAGTTGTTTGGCTAAAAGTCCCAAGAGTGTCCCTGTGCTTCACACAACATAACCCAGGGTGGAGGTTCTTTGTGGGATCTTGAGTTAGGATGTGTGGCATTGCATTCTCCCAGGTGGGTTATGTGGAGTATGTGTTGAGGGTGTGTGTGAGGGGAGGTGCTTGTGACTATGGTCAGTGCTGCAAGTCCTCCTTCCCACCCAGCCAGATATCCCACCATGGAACGTGCTTGCATTGCAGGGAGTGGAAGTTGTCTTTCAGGATGTCAGTCAGTGGTGTCCTGCTGTTTTTTGTTGCACAGTTGCCAGCAGGGCCTTGTGCTCCCCATAGCAGTAGCCAGTGTCAGCCATCTTGTCAGTCCTTATCCACTCCCTGTGCTGTGAGCATGGTTCAGGGTGGTGTTGATGGGCCAGTTGTGAGGCTGAGCAATATCTGTGCCTACTACTCCCATCATGCTATTGCCTCCACCCCCCTTCCCAGCATGCCCATGCTTCCTTCCTTTTGACTCTGCTTCCCTGTGGGGTGGGCTGCCTGTGCTGACAGGATGGCTGGGAGTGTTGTCCTGGCAGTTGTTTGGCTAAAAGTCCCAAGAGTGTCCCTGTGCTTCACACAACATAACCCAGGGTGGAGGTTCTTTGTGGGATCTTGAGTTAGGATGTGAGGCATTGCATTCTCCCAGGTGCGTTATGTGGAGTATGTGTTGAGGGTGTGTGTGAGGGGAGGTGCTTGTGACTATGGTCAGTGCTGCAAGTCCTCCTTCCCACCCAGCCAGATATCCCACCATGGAACGTGCTTGCATTGCAGGGAGTGGAAGTTGTCTCTCAGGATGTCAGTCAGTGGTGTCCTGCTGTTGGTTGTTGCACAGTTGCCAGCAGGGCCTTGTGCTCCCCACAGCAGTAGCCAGTGTCAGCCATCTTGTGAGTCCTTTTCCACTCCCTGTGATGTGCGCATGGTTCATGGTGGTGTTGATGGGACAGTTGTGGGGGTGAGCAATATCTGTGACTACGACTCCCATGATGCTATTGGCTACACTGACTTGCCCAGCATACACAGAATTCCTTTCTTTCAGTGGTCTTCACTGTGTGTTGGTGTTGTAGTGGTGGCTACATGTCTGGATGTGTTTGTTAGTTATATTTGTGCCACTGCCTAGCTGTAGTTGTAGTTGTGTTTGTACATGTGATGACACGGTTAAATGTAACTTTGAGATGGCATGTGTTGTGTTTATCTGACTGACATACACATTTTGGGATGATTCTGTTCTGGTTGCTGTGTAATTGCTATGAGTGCATGGTTTGACTCTCCCCTTGACAGTGATGTGTGTGTGTATTGTGGCAGAATATTGTGTACATTTGTTGTGTACTCACCAGGCTCTGGGATGTTCTCTAGTCCATAGACGCTCACTGGCGGAAGGATGGCCCGCACCTTCTCCTCCCAGGGCCTGAGGTATACTGGCTTGGCAGGAGGGCCACTGCCGGTGTATTGGCTCAGGAGGTAGTCCTTCTTGAGCAGCTCCCGTACCCTCCTGCGCACGTCATACCACCTGTTCTGGATGTCAGTCTTTGTGCGCAGACATGGTGATTGTGCGTTCACCCTGTTGATGATCCTCTCCCACATCTTGGTTTTCTGGGAGATGGGTGTCTGTTGGACCAGTGTGCCAAACAGCTGTGGCTCTACCCTGAGGATCTCGTCTACCATGACTTCCAATTCACAATCTAGGAACTTGTGATTCTTCTTGGGGGCATGGTGATGGGTGGTGATGGTGAGTGATGTGTGTGTTGGTGTGCAGGTGAGGGTGTGTGAGTGTGTGTTTTGCTGGGTGTATGTGAGGTAGGTATTTGTTGGTGTGCTGATGGTGTGTGGCTTGTGTGAGGGATGAGCTGTGGGTGTGTGGTTGCTGTCTGTTGAGTGCTGGCAGTAGAATAGCATTTGCAAAGGATCATGGTTGGGATTTGTGTCCTTTATATGGGTGGAGTTGTGGGTGTGTCTTTGTTCTCTGTCCCCACCCCCCAGTATTTATTGGCTTTGTAATTGCTTGTTTGGCCTTTTTTTGTGTATTTTTCCTTAGTACTTTCTGTGCATGTTGGAAACGTTCTTGTGACCGAGTCGGACCCTGCAGTTGTCTCGTACGGTCTTCTCCGTTTCGTTCACGCTGTATTTGTGCAGTTTTCTATGCTGCGTACGCGTCGGTCGCGGTGTTTTGTGTTACTTCGGCTCGGTTTTGTATGCGTGTCGGTCGTACGGCTTGTCCTCCGTACGACTCGGTCGTGGTTTTCGCGCCTTGCATCGTACTTTGCGGTTTGGAGTTCGCATGTACGTTTCGGTTGGATTTGTTCCGGGTGCGTGTCGGTCGGTTCGATTCGCGTGTTTTTCCGGCCGGATTGCTGTTTTCCGTGCGGCTCGGTCGTTCGGCTTGGGTTCCGTACGTGTCGGTTGGATTTTGCACGCCTTGCATCGTACTTGGCGTGTCGGGCGCCACAGGTACGTGTCGGTCGGAATGAATTCCGGCTCCGAGTCGGTCGGTGCTTTTTCCGGCCCGAATCGGAATCGACCCCATAGTGTCCGACATGCAATTAGCCATTAGAGAAATATATTGGCCGTATTCAGTCCTGAACAATGTTTGAAGTCTTATTGCCAAGATGTGTGGCTCTCCTGCCAGCTCTGCTGCTTCAGTAAACTGGCATACTCAGAATCAGAATCAGAATAACTTTATTCAGGTGCCAACACAGCCATAAAATTTCACAAAACTGGCAATAAAAACAAACAAGACTTACTTAATCAATTCAGTGCAATTTCAATTGACATGACACAAATCTCATTTAGAGGTGCAGTACAATAGTAAAACTCATTTATATAGATCTTTGTGCCTGTGTTCCCATTTATGAAAGGGAGAAAATAAAAACTGCAAAACTCGACGAGAGTGCGACCCATTTTTCCTTTCCATCTGGGAAGGACAGTGTGAGAATTGCAGGCGGCGTGGTTCTGCCGCGGGGTAACGCACCCATGAGGAGCGCTGCAACAAACCGGCAACCTTTGAACCGTCTTGGATGATATATATATATATATATATATATATATATATATATATACACACAAAGAGCTAAATCATTATTCAGAGTTCATAGTACTACATGATCACACAGCGGCTCTCAGGAAGGAACTGGTATACGTAATCAAATAGTAGAGTTCCAATCCAGATCAAGCATTACCAATGCCAATAGGTCAGGCTTATGAATGCACTAAGCCTGGCCTAAAAATCAATTGACATTAATGACTGCCCTACTCCCATCTGTGCTGCTGCCAGAGAGAAATGCTATAGATTATCTAGTTATCTAAGACACTTTAAAAGCATTGCAATTACAAGTGTGGCCCCTAGAAGCTCAAGCTTAGACAGCAGGATAAATAAACAAAATTATCACAGCTGTGTGAACAATAAGAACTTTTTTTGTGGAAGCACACAACTTCTACCCAATCAAAACATGTACTGCTGGCTCCCAAAATATGGGCCCAGCCAAAGCCCCTCTCCTGGTCATACTCACGTGATTGTCTGGCGACAGCTGTGCTGTCAAGACAGACCATAAAAAAGAAACCTGGAAACATAGCGTCTAAGTACAATGTAGCCCAGATCAAAAACAGTTCTAGGAACTTTAAGTAACCTAGCAAAAGGAAAGAATTAGAGAAGATTTTGGAAAACCACCCTTCAGACAAAAACATTGTCTAAGTGATTATGTGGGTATATGCAACATACAAAATGCTATACTATGCTAATTAAGATCTTTGGTTGTCAGATGGCTACAGCCCAACTCTGCAAGTGCAAGTTAGTTAACCGGTTGTGTAGACTGAGCCTGAAATAGTTTGTGGGACAGTTGTGCAAGAATGAAAATTCATCTCAGAGAACTCCAAAACCTTCAATACAAGTTGCACTGTAATTCGGAAGGGACTGGTAACTGGAGATTACTCCCCATCAGAATTACAAGACCTGGTGGAACTCCACAGATCATGTGTTTCACTTGGACACATCACATGCTGAGAGCAACCAAATGTCCAGATGGAACTGCAGTGAAATGAGGAAATACCAATGGGAATCTAGTGCGGTATTCTCAATTTCCCTTGTATTTCCTTATTTCTAAGGAAACGCTCAGGGTTCACCTTGTAATACCCTGTAATTCGCTCCCTGCAAGTTACTGATTATCTATGTATAAGTAAATCCAGCTGCAGTGGTCCCCCCATTAGGGTGAAAGACAATCGCCCCCCTGCTGCCAGTGCAGCAAAAATAAAAAATAAAACAGTAATAAAATGAATTACCATTTTATTTTTTACTGCTCCCAGCCCGAGCAGTGTTTGGGAGCGGGGCATTGCTGCTGACTGGCAGCAAGGGAGTGGTGCTCACTCCACCAGTTTACACTGCGCAAGTCACTTTGGCTGGCTGTCTTGCGACGGCCAGTCAGACATGCGCCGTGTAAACATCTCCAACTAGCTGTCTCAGACAGCTGGGTGGAGAGCAGGCACAGGCCACCTGTGCCTACTGGAGCATTGAGGCAGCCCGCTCCAGCCAATCCTGGCACTGCTCTCATGCTGCTCATCTGCAGCATGAGAGCAGCGTCGGGATTTGCAGAAGTGGGTTGCCTCAGGCTCCACGAGGTGCTGTCGCTCTGAGAAATAAGAAGAAAAAGACAGAGGTAAGCAGAACATAAGTGAGTACATTTAATTTTTTTTTTTTAATTTTTTTGACCCCCACTGGGTTTGGCTCTTGGTCCCCTCAACGCTCCTCCAGTGTTTTTTTTTGTTGCAGTTTTATATAGCGCGAACTCGACCCGAAGGTTTTGGGGCACTTTACATAAACACCAGTTACATTACACAAGGATACATTCATTTTTGGTAGGCAAGGGGAGATTAAGTAATTTGCCCAGAGTCACATGATGTTGAGCCAACACCGAGGCTCGAACCTGTTTCCCCAGTTCTAAAGTCACCAGCTCTGACCCTTATGCCACATTCTCTCCCCCAGTGTTGAGGGTCATCGCCCGCCACTGAAATCCCCCAGTGTTGAGGGTCACCGCCCGCCACTGAAATCCAGGTCTAGGTGAGAGCAGGGGTGGGGCATACTGGGCCTCATATCAATGCTGTGGCACTTCTAATGAGACCAGAGTCTGCAAAATGCATTACATTGATGGATTACTCGACTGTTCGAGGTTTGGATCTGCAAGATGGGAAACTCGAGGCATGGCCTTGCTGTCTGAATGTCAAGCCTGTAACATCTGTGTAACCTGAAGCCCCAATTTGCCAGATTATTAAAGGATAACAGGACACACATTCATATAAATACAAAGCGTCTCTGGATCTGATCTGCAAATAGACAATCTCATTTGGTCTAACGCAGTTGTATTCATTTTGTCAAGTTCCGGAGGTGATTTTATTCATTTAGGGGCCGATTCACAGAACAATCTGAGATAAAATCCTGAACTTACTACTTTTGGTATTCACAGAAGGCATTTAGTAGTAGTAAAGTTAGGACTCCTAACTTTACTTCTACTAAACTGAGACAAAATCCTAACTTTACGACTTTCGGTATTCACAAAAGGTACTAAATGCCTTTTGTGAATACCGAAAGTCGTAAAGTTAGGATTTTGTCTCAGTTTAGTAGTAATAAAGTTAGGAGTCCTAACTTTACTACTACTAAATGCCTTCTGTGAATACCAAAAGTAGTAAGTTTAGGATTTTATCTCAGATTAGTTCTGTGAATCGGCCCCAAAGTGAGGTTTAAGGAGTTGAGGATTCACTTTAAAAGGCGGCTCTTATGCACTGAGTTTAGCGAGGATTTCAAATTATTTTTTTATTTTTGTATTTAATTGAAAATGCTTACTTTTATTTCTACCAGTGCTGTTTCTTCTGGTTATGCCATTGGAGAATGCCCAAAGATCACATGATGTCATGGATAGCATACTATATGCAAGGCTTGGGTTTTTAAATAACTGGAGAGTTGCCAAACACTTAGTTGTGCTGAAAAATTGAAGGCCTGTGTGCATAGGCAGTGGAGAGGAGACTACGTGCACAGTGAAAGCCAAAAAGTGAAAAAGTATCTATATAATAGTTAGTGTTGGAAAGGTGGTTGGATTATGCACAAGACTGTGGGACTTTAGTTGGGCCTATCGCCTCGCTGAATAGCAATATCAAATATTGATTTTGAAAATGATCAAAATACATACAAATATTCTCTATGGAAATATAGTAGCGTGTGTTAGGTACACATCTTCATTATGGATATCGTGAAAACCTGATCCGATTTCACGAAATAACCCCTCTTTATGAGTGGGCTGCAAAATGGTTTATTTCTCCAGCCCCGGAATGACTGACACCAGGTTACACGTAAATCCGGGGGCGGGGAAAATTGAGCCCGAATTGAGTTGGGCCTCGAGGGTCCACTGAGAAAGGAGGAATTCCTGGCATGCTTGGCAATTTCAGTTCCAACTCACTTGGTAATTCCTGTTGTTCCCCCAGCCTTTCTCTTGAAGATGTTGGCTGTTTTCAGCTGTGGAAATCTCCAGGAAAAAGTAACAGATCTGCGGTGTCCCTACTTATTTTATAACTCCAATGGAGCAGATAAATGGAGTTATTGGCCCAATCAGAATAAAAAAATTAAAAAAAAATTAAGTGGATACTGACATTGAGGGCTATAGGGGATGAATGAGTCCTGCATGATGGAAACAAGATCTTGTAGAATTACCAGCGAGTTACTTATATTTTTGATAAGTTTTACCTTCTAAAACTTAAAAAAATCTACTAAATTTAAAGGGGCGAAAACTAATGATCATTTAATTTATCAGCCATTGAAATGAAGCTTCAATTAATTTAAACAGAATTGCCAAAAGTAATGGAGCTTTAATGTCCTGTTTAACAAGATGCATTGGGACAATTGAGGAGCTGCAGCTCAGACCACACATATGAACAGTGTGTGGTTTAAATTGTAAGGTCACCAGCCATGCTCATTTACTGCACATTTAATCTGTATTCTGCTGGAATAACTACCTCTAATGGACTTGTAAGTGGCACACTCATAAGCCGCAAATCTGTTTGTTTATATCTAGTCAATTAGACTAAGGGTCCTCTTCAAAACCCTAAACTTCTCATCAACTGTGATTATTTGCACAGAGCTCCATTGTGTTGTCAGGATGGCTTCAAGCTGCTGGTTATTCCCTTCCTGGCTCTGGCCTGCACACAGACGGATCGCTTCATGTAAATCACTGGGTCGAGTTCTGTGTTGAACTGTTGACATTTCTGTACAGTATCTGACAAGCAACAGCCAGTTAAACTGAACCAGCTTGTGCTCTACAGGCCTCTTTATCACACCAGTTGGAAATCAGCGTCGCTCAGTGTCTCTCAGTGAAACCATTCCTCTCCTGGGATTATATTAAGAGGAAATGCCATGTCTTTCTGCTAGGGATAGAAAAGGCAAAGACCGATTGGGACATTTAAGCCACCATTTTAGCAGTTTTTTTAACCATCAAACTAGTGATTTTCATCTGGAACTAGCAACTAGGTATTAATGCAGGAGACCAGTGGGATAATTTAGATCATGTTGCAAAAATCATATCATGAGGGGTTGTGCTGGAACAAAGCAGAGCCCAACGCTTGTTTTTATGTGCCAGCACTTTATAAAGTGATAAAGTGGATTCCTTTAACCTGAAATTTCTCCAAGCTAGGGCATGATTTTCAGTCAGTAGTGCTGGGAAACAGTGAACAGGGTCGGCCTCTTTCTGTTTCTAAACTGTGTTGTCTAAAATATTGCACTATAAAACCTATCAATTTAAATGAATTACTCACTGCTGGTGCATACAAATAATCTCTCGGCTCTACAATGAGCCAGCACAACTCATCATGATACAGTCCCTGATATGCCTGAAACAAGTTTCATAAAATAACAAGTTTATTGATCATTAGTGATCATCATTACAAATATATATTTTTTCACATATGATTAAGAATTTACACAAAGGGTTTGAAACCAAAAAGGCTTTGAAACTGCATTTTCACTGAGATGGACATTGGTTTGAATGATTTGGTTCAAATGGACATTTGCTTTAAATTATTCCAATTCTAACACTATTGTCAACGCTTTCATTAAAAAGTTAAAAGAGTTGATGCAAAGGACTGTGGCTGTGTGCATCCCACACACATATAGAAAGCTTCACAGGACAAAATTCAAAGTCAAAACCATAAAGGTTTATTCAAAATTCAGAATCATTACAGAAGGCTAAAAGTAGTAAGTCAGATTCAAATCATCATCAATAAAACTCAGAATAAATGCATCACAATAAAACCAGTTACTAGAGGTCATAACTTAAGGGAAATACCCAGAGCCAAAATATAGTTCAGCAAAGAACTAGCTTAAATCTCCTCAGTTCATGAGTCAAGGAAGAGCCTAAATATGTAATCAGCAAGAGGACTGACATGAAGTCTTCCTCTGAGGAAGAAGCCAAATGGTCTAAGTATAAATCAGTAGACAGTCTAACGTGGAGACTGCCTTTGAGAAAGTAAGCAGAAAGTCTAAGTATAGAGGCAGGTAACAGCCTAACACAGAGACTGCTCAGTTCAAAAGACAAGAAAAATCCAACACACATCCTAGAAAAAGCACATTTTATAGGTTTCAGACAGTGAAAAGCCACACACTCGCCATGGCAAGAGTTGTCATCATAGGGCTTCACTATCAAGAATACGTGACATGAACCAATCAGCATTGTAGATATTGGGCTACATAAAATAAGATGCTTTAGAAAACACCTACATTATGAATAATTATTGAACACCCTTTACCCTAATAGAACTATTGAAGCAAACAAAATAGATAAGCCATTGAGAAATGAATGAAGTACAGTTGTGGCCTGGGCAGCAACAGGCTTTGAAAATGGTAATTTTGCAGTACATCTGCCGAACACAGGTTTCTTTTCCGGGAACAAATGAATGCATTTAATTTTCAACTTCTACAACACCATGAAAATGAAATCTATTTCGTTTATTTTCTGAAAAGAGGAAAAACACGGACTAGAAACATCAAAACTCATTCATGGTCAATAAAAGCAACACTTTCATTTCAGCAACTTTAAACTGGATGTGAGTGCAAGCAGGGTGAGGGCTAAACACAGCTAAATAAACATACATTTCTAATTATTAAAAACTCTCTCAACAACTTTAAACTGGATGTGAGTGCAAGCAGGCTGAGGGCCAAACACAGCCAAATAAGCATAATTTATCATTATTAACCCTTACCCTTAACAGCCTATCCCTTCAAGCCACTCCCTCAACCCTAACCTCTAATAATTTAACTCATATACCATAACCATTTAACTCCTTACCTGTAACCCTTATCGCAAACCCCTTAACTTCAACTCTGGATCCAAATCCTTTATCCATTTCACTTACAACTTACTTCTATCTGCCAAACCTTTACCCCTAACCCTTTCACCCTTACCTGTACGTTCTTACCCTTTATCAGAACCCCAAATCTACTACCCAATTATCATTAATAATTTGTGATGGATATGAAATACTTTCATTGCATAGTTCTCTTCCTTCCTCTCTGTTTGAACACAGGCCCAGACACTTTAGTGCTAAACATGCCTTCACAACTCAGAATAGTGCAAATGGCAATATAATGAACTTTCGCACATAAAAGGAATTTTTGTGCCAAAAGTTGATATGAGGGCTGAGGCAAATACTTTTGCATCATATACTGGTAACCAGTAGCGGCCCGTGGTGGGCGTCGTGCCGGGCGGTGAAGCGGGGCGGGGGAGGGGCAAGGTGGGGGGTAGTAAACTACTGAATACAGCGCACAGAGGTAAGTACACAAACAAAGAAATAAAACGAATTTCGTTGCGCGCGCTGCATTGCATTTTGCGATGCAGCGCGCGCAACGAAATTCGTTTTATTTCTTTGTTTGTGTACTTACCTCTGTGCCCCGTATTCCGTAGTTTACTACCCACCACCCCGCGTCACCACCCGGCAGGACGCCCACCACGGGCTGCTACTGCTGGTAACCCCCAGATAATGTGTGCAAATGATGGAAACACCTCAAACACCCAACAGAAAACCACCAAAACATGGCTTAAATTTAAACTAGTTGCAGACAATGGTCAAGTGGAATATCAGATGATATTTCCGAGTGCAACCTGTAATTTCTGCAACACTACACATTGTACTTAGCTTTACACTGGTCAATTATCTGTGTGTAGCAATTTCAATTTCAGGGTGTGCTATGAGTACACATTTGACACCAGACACCATTTATTGGCATTTGTGCTGTGGAAGCATCATGCTTAAACAGCATTTTTAGAACAAGTGAGGACACTGAAATGATCATGTGCTATTTTCTGCAACTGAGAATACTGCACAATGGTTTCTGTTAGATCTGGCATCTTTTGGCGTGGTTTTCCCTGCCTTTTTACCTCTGACCTCCTGTTTTTGGTTGTGTGCTGCATTTCGTTTTTGCTGGTTTTGGACTCCGGCCACTTTACCACTGCTGACCAGTGCTAAAGTGCAAGTGCTCCCTATCTAAAATGTAATGGTATTTGGTTTCCCCATGATTGACATATTTGATTTACAAGTAAGTCCCTAGTATGGTGCATTGTGTGTGCTCAGGGCCTGTAAATCAAATGCTACTAGTGGAATTGCAACAGTGATTGTGCCACCCACATGAGTAGCTTTGCAGACATGTCTCAGACCTGCCACTGCAGTGTCTGTGTGTGTCGTTTTAAACTGCCAATGCCGACCTGACAAGGGCATGCCCTTGCCAAGCCAAACCCTTCCCTTTTATTACATATAAAGGCACCCCCTATGGTAGGTCCAAGGTAGCCTCATGGGCAGGGTGCATTGTATTTAAAAGGTTGGGCATGTACTGTGGTGTTTTACATGTCCTGGTAGAAAAATACTGCTAATTTCGTTTTTCAGTACAGCAAGGCCTATCTCTCTCATAGTTTGGCATTGAAGCTGCTTTGTAACATCTTACAAGTATATCTGTCAATTGGGGGCTCATAGAAAATTGGAATTTGGTGCCTCTGGACTCACAATATAAAAATACATATTTTGGTGAAGTCGTTTTTTTAAAAATTGCAAGTCTGAAAATGCTACCTTTAGAAAGTTGCAATTTTCTTACTTTAACCATGCTGTGCCTTTGCCTGCCTCTGAATACACGTCTGGATCAGGATGACAGTTGGGCTGTTTGTGCATTCACTCTAGACAGTCACACAAAGGGAGCTGAGGTGCACCCTACATATCCGGATAGCCCACCATCAGACTGATGGGCCTTCCTGAGCTAGAGTGATGGGAGGAGTCGAAACTGACACCTGAATAGGGCTGTGCCTGTCCACACACAAAGCCATCTCCACCCACTGCAGTGGGTCTGGAGCCAGGGCAGGGAAAGGCAGGGTACTGTGCAATACAAAGACTTTTCTTTGAAGTTTGCCTTCTTCAAAGGCTAACATGAGTATAAGTATTGAAACTATATACTCAGAACATTTCTGGGTTGAGGACATTCTGCCAGGAAGAAGAGCTGGATTGCTGTCGGGAGAGACTGACACTTTGCTGTTTTCTTTGTTGCGCTGGCCTGCAGCTGCTGCTTCTATCCTGGGTGCTAAAGGACTGAACTTTGCTTTCTACATCCTGCTTCCAAGGTTCTCCAAGGGCTTCAGTTGAGCTTGCCTTCTGCTAAGAAGCCTCAGGGCCATCAAAGTATTCACCTACCCGCATCTGTCTCTCTTGCTGAGAGTCCTGACTTGCTGAGTAGTGCCAAATCCAATTCTTGGGCCCTTGAAAGTGAGAGTTGGTGCAACAAGAAGAAAAATCCACACATCGTCTCCAAGTGTCGCTCGGAATCGGTGAAGCACTGCCAAAACTCTCCACCTCGCTGCTGCCTGCTCTGGAGCATGGTTCCTGCTGAACGCAATTACCACAGCTTACAACGCAGGCCCCAGCTTTTTATTTCAGTGCCTCCGAAGAACTGCTGCTGCATGTCTCGAGCACCGCATCACTGAGTCAGTGATGCATCGCCCCGACTACGACGCAGCGCCTGCTCCAATGCTGTGAAATCGAAGCAGTGTGACTTGACTTTCACCGCATCATCGACGCATCGTCCCTGGGCACCATTTTCTTCATCAACACCTCACCTCAGTAAGGAACTGAGGTTGCGTGTCTGAAAACGGCGCATTAACACCCCTGTTATAGTAATTAACTGATGCCTCACCTCCCCTGTAGCAGTAAGGAACCGACGCATTGCCTGCTTTTTTAGCACCCTTCTTCCCCTGCGCCTCGCATCGACTTTGATTTTTTACGCACCTAAGGTACTTTGTCCTGATCAAGTGCACCCATTGATTTTTAAGAACTGACCTTTATTTAATCTTTGAAAATTCATATCTTGACTTGTGTATGTTGGATTTTTGTCATTTTGGTCTTGTTTTATTCAGATAAATTCTGGCTATTGTTCTAAACTGGTTCGGTGTCCTTTTGTAGTGTTTTCACTGTGTTACTGTATGTGTGTCCAAATACTTTACACATTGCCTCTGGGATAAGCCTGACTTCTCTGTGCCACGCTACCAAGGGGGTGAGCAGGGGTTATCTTAGGTGTGTAATCTATTTACAGTTTAATTTACACAGCACTGTAGAATTTCACACAGCACTACTCTGTGTAGGAGTCTGCCATTGCGATGGAGTACCCTCTCCGCCAAATTCTAAATCAGACCCTTAGTCTGATAGTCCTTGTTAGTGTGGATGTCAATACATACAAATCGCTTCTTTTTGACAACCACACACTGCATCTGTCACATCCATTTTTGCCTGGGGATTTCTAGTACCATGTCTTGTCTCAGGCTCCTGACCTACAGCAATGGACCATCAATAACCCCAGTGATATACAGGTCAGGTTACATACATGCTAACCACTATCACACTTCTCCCCCTCTTCTACAAAAGGAAGGATCACTCCCAGAACTGCCCTTTTAACTCTGAAACTAGATTTAGATTAAACTGCCTGAGGCACAGAGAGCCAGTGGATTCTCAGCACAGAAAAGACCTTTGAATAGTACTGATAAATTGTGATGAATAAATAAAAGAAACAAGTAACCTCAGGTGCAAAATGTGAATATAATATAGATTTGCAGTCAGTACTTTATAAGAGGAACTTTGTAGGTCATGAAAAGATGCTGCAGGATGTTGCCTGGCACTTTCGAGTCTGCCAAAAATGTATTTTAATTCAATTTTTCCACCAAAGACAAAGATTTAATAAAATGTCTGGATCAACTAGGGGAAGAAGACATGGGAGGAAACAAAAAAGGACATTTATTCCAGATGTAAGAAAATAATTGTTGCTCAGGTAAACAGATGGCTACACATGTTTGAGAACAAGAGATATGATAGTCCTCACAATTAATAACCTCAGTCTTAGTGGGATTTACTGCAGCGCTCCAATTAGGACACAACATTAGACAAATTTATGATGGTGCTACAGCTTTGAATTTGATCATCCAAAATATATTTTCAAAATTTGACTAAACCTCCATGTAAATATTCATCTGACACTTCTAGATTATGTAGAACCTTTTTTTCAAATGTATTCTAATTAGAGGCATGCAGAGATGTATGTGTAATGGAGCTCCCTTGTATTTTCAAATTAAATCCAATCATAGACAAATAAAGATTTATATATCATGTTGGACATCGGTTTTTATGCCAGACATTTTGATCATATGATGAACTGCAATAACTTTCAAAATATGTATTTTACATACTTGGTAGAAATGAGTTGATTAAGAAATGCAATTATCCAGAAACTGCCAAATCAATGAAAACCCCATATGGTAGAACTTGAGATCATAAATAATGAAACTTACTAATATTATTTTAGGTTTCAACTAAATATGTTTTGACTTCTTTGATAAGAAACAATTAAAATGAAGACATTGAGTGTTCATTCAGTGACCGCTCTGAGTCATGCTTGATGGAGATGATGTATACTTTAATTCCCCTGCAACCTATAAGAAACAGTACTTTTCAGCATCTCAAAGATATGTCAAATGCTAATAAAATTGAACTATTCAACACAACATACTAGGGCAAATGACAAAAGTTCAAAATATCTAAATACCTCTGATGGCCAAATTGTTTTATTGTCCTAAATGCTTGCACACTTCAGTTTGTCGTCATCATGCGATGTATTCAAATCCAACTATAATCATCTTTGATCAAGATCATGACAGTATCTAATCTGATGATAGGTGAAAGTTTTCTGCTTAATATTGGGAGCTGGATTACAAACCAAAGGAGAATATGAATGTAGTGCTCCACCAGGTGGGCAGAGATGACTGCTAAGTTTAGTAAAATAAATTATGTGGAAAGAAAAATAGCTTCTCAGTGAAGGAAGAGGTAATTGCCCATCAAATATTGGATACTGTGGGCCTGATTTAAAGTTTGGTGGATTGACTGTTCTCTGCCACCCTGAGGGACCTTTGCCTGCCAAATTTGGAGTTATCTGCCAGCTCTGAGAACAAATCTGTACGCTAACAGGAACCGGCAGGAACCAGCATCATGGTGGTTTCCGTCAGTGTAAAAAAAGTTTGATGGATGGTACTGTCAGCCATTAGCCACTCTCCAAAGTGGGAGTTTGATTAAAATAAATAAATAAATAACTAATGACCACTACACGCTGGGAGTTTTCTCACAGGATGTGGTAGTCATTATTAACTTTTTCTGTCCCTTACTGCTAGGTTTTTTCTAGTGGTGACAGATAGGAGAAAAAGGCCTTTATGCTGTCCACCTAAATAGGGCTTATGGTGTACAGTCCTTCCTCCAATGACTCCTACTACATAGGGCCACCTGAAGACGTATTCAGTCAACAGAGGTAACGAGAGCTCAGTCAACAGAATACTTATGGTCCGTGTGACTCTAACAGGGGGGGGGCAAACTGTTAGTTTGGCAGACAGTGTCCTCTGTCACATTTGTGACTGAGTATCTTGTCCATGAATAGCAATTATAGTTATAGGATGCATATAGTATTGGATAAATAGGAGTGCATCCTATAACTATAATTGATATTCATAAATAAATTGCCCGCAAATAGGATAGCACCCGGCAGCAGAAACAAGATGACTATGATGAAACTTATTATTGAATTATGACCCACGCGTATGGTGTAACATCTCAATTCGTCTAGCAAGTTGGTGTTTACGGAGAGACTGAAACAAATTTTATAATGTTATAACTGTTGATTATGGGTTGCTTATTGTGGTTATTGTTGGTTAAATTCTGCATAGTATAAAACTTAACAGAACCGTATAGATATGATTAGTTTGATTCTCCATATATAGTTCTTCAAAACAATGAATTATGGGAAGTGTAGTTCCCTTTTATTTTTGGAGCATGTCGTAATGATACTAGGAGGGTAAAACAAAACAGCTGGCTAATTTGGTAACAGCAAAGTGGGAGGTGGTTACGAGCTCATAGGCAGTTAAAAGCAGGGTGGTAGCATCGCGTGATGTTACACGTTGGTGAAAGGAGGATGGAGTGTTTTTAACGCCTTGGCAGGTATGTGAAGTTGAGAAAGGTGACTTTTGGTCGAAGATTGGGTAAAAGCGCTCGTGGGTTGTAAAGATATCGAATTCATGTCGTAGTTGTGTAAGATTCTAGAAGTTCAAAGCGAGGATTGAGGTCAAAAGGTGAAGGGGAGAATGTGGGCTGACGAGGGAGGTTGGAGGAAAGCATTTTCAAACCGAGTGGGTAGGATGAAAGATGTTTGGGAATGACGCGGCTGAACAAAGTGATTTATAAACAGAGTGTGAGTCCAGAGAGAGGTTTGTAAAAATAAGGGTACGAATGTAGTTTAAATAAGATGGTGACATGGAAATTTCCCAAGAGGTCATGAGGATAAACGACTGTTGGCAAATGAGTGGGTGAATGACAGTGACCAAAGAAAGGGCGGGTAAAGTCGAAACGACATGTGGCCAATGAAGTAATGTTAACGGTCGAATCATGAATGGAGGTTTATCATCGGTGTTATTCATGTAGAGGAATATTAACGGAGAAATATCTATAGTAGTTAAAGTTACATGATGAATAATATTGCAAAGTTAAGTTTAACAATATAAGGTGAATTGCAATAATAAACAATTGAAAGTAAAAAGCACAATATTGCAGCATAAAATAATTGGAAATTTTTATTGTTATTTTCAGTTACCCCTGAAGAAGGGCTTTGTTAGCCCGAAATGCATTGGGTTTTTAATAAAACACTGCCTTGGATGAATTTGCATTAGTTCGTGTTTTTGTTAGAGGTCCGGAGGGCACACCTAAACATGGGAAATCTTGGAAATGGCATATCATTCCTACGTGTGGATCGAATTGAGTAAACTAAAAGAAAAAAGATGACGAGACAACATGAGGATTACGTTGAAGAATTTGAGTAATATATTTGAAAGTATAAGTTGGAGCTAAAGAAGCACAATGCGCAGTGCAACTGGGAGAGGGGCAAATTGTCGCCTCGCATAACGCTGTTGAGTATCTTGTCCGCCAAACTCTAAATCAGGCCCTTTCTTCTTATTGTTACTTGATAGAGCCTAGATTTATTAAATTGTCTAGCTTATAATCCAAACATACTGGCCTAAAACTATAACTGGATGAAATACATCAGGATCATCTTTAATTCCCTCTTTCAGGATTAATTGTTCAAGTATTACTTAGTATGCAAAAATGAGCCAACATTTATTGATTCCCTACACCTACTTATTATGAGGGTAAAAAATAGCATTGTGAACCTAGTAGTCGATTCGGTCCTAGCAATACATGCACCAATTGTTCCTGCTTAGTCTGTTCTCCTTTAGTTTAGGAGCCTGCTCTTAAAAAATATACCTTGACCCAACTATTTTGGGGAGATTTAATCCTATTGTTAGTCAGTCGTGACTTTCCAGACTTTTGAATTAAATAAAATTGCAGTGTGCTCAAAACCTTATTCATTGATTAGGCCATCAGCTTTGGACATCTTTCACTCAGGATTTCCACTGAAGCACAACATGAAGGCATTGCTTCACTCAATATGGGATTACCATGCAGTCCAGTTCGAGTGAGACATCATCATGCTCTCACTTTTTGGTCTCACTGCAGACCCTCACATATTCATAAACAGAAGTCCCCCCCAAGATGTAATATGCTGATCTTTTACCACTGGCCCCTTCCTTGGTTAAACACTTCAATGCTACCTGTTACTATACACTTGACCTTAGAAGTTGATATGCTTCATTATCTTTTAATTCACTAATCCAACGTTTGACACAGGAAACACGTCATTTATCTCAGGATGTACTGTTGGATAATCTTTTGGTTTAATTCAAGTTTACACTTGCAAACATATATGCTAATTGGAGGCAGTGAATTCATATTATGACCAGCTGTTTTTTTTCTATGAAAGTCCTCCTATTATGCCGCATTTTCTCCTTTTGTAGAGAAGGAGCTACCCTAATAATACACCTTTCCTACGTTGATTATGCTTCTTAATTATGCAATGAAATGCAAATATTACCTGGAAGTGTGGAGAAAGATGATGCCATGGGTGCACAGAGTAGCCAAATGAACAACCTGGACATTGCAGTTTTGGGTTAAAATTCTATTGAAGTCTGGAGCACACAGGAAACAGGAGGACAACTATTTGTTTAGTTGGTACTTTTTGCATAGTTAAGCTGCTTCCTTTTGGGGGAGAAATGTGTGTGTTTATTGATTTCACCTGTGTGGTTTTGGTCAATGTGAGGGTATGTCATCCTTTCAGAAATGTGTGTCAATACCCCTTCTCTTCAATAGATTTTCCTTAGAGATACTCACATGCCCATTGAAATGGTGGCAGAATGGATTTGTTTTAATATTCTGCTTATTATTTTCCTCAAGGTATGTCAGTTAATTAGAGGTTCTCTCATTTATGTTAGTGCTTGAGCCCAAGTGTCTTAGTGGACTGATGACCACTGCACCAGGCTGGCCTGAATTTTGTTATCAGAGTTCTCTTTCTAGTACTTCCTCTCCTTTAAATTAGAAATGTTGCCTTCAGCCAGATGGCTCAGAGCGGCTGGGTCTCTTCACAGGTTACTGTAAACGACATCCACATTTTTCTACCCTTTTTTCAAAGATCATTAAGGCATATTTACAAGCCCCTATCTCCACAGGAATGTCACTTTTATTGACGTTCCTGTGGCGATAGGGGCTTCGCCTAATGCACAAGGCGGCGTTAAGCCACTTAACGTTGCTTAACACCGCCTTGTGAAAAAGGCATCCATTCACGCTATACTTAGTGTAAAAGGGGAGGGCAATGGGTATTGTGAAGGGCGTTCTGCCACAACGCCCATTGATTTTGAGGCTGCCCCATATTTACAAGGGTGGTGTAAATATGGGGCAGCTCCAAAATACAGGTGAAACGAGGAGAAATGTTTTATTTCTCTTCGTTTTTGCTGTTTTTATGTGTGCTGCATTGTGCAGCACACATAGAAACAGTAAAACGCCATGTATTATTGTTTATGTGCACATAGGTGTCCCTTCCTGCACATAAACAATCATTTTCAAAATGACGAGTTGCAACTTCTATGTGTGCTACACAAGCAGCACACATAGAAGTTACACATCGCCATTTATGATTGGTTATTTGTAGGAAGGGCCACCTTCCTGCACATAAACAATCATTTCTCACAATGCAGGCACCCTTGCACTATGGTACAAGGGTGCCTGCATTGGCGCCAGCAGCTAAATATAGTGCCAGCACACGGAGAAACACAGGGCTGCACCGTATTGTTGTAAATACAGTGCAGCCCTGCGTTTCTAAAGTGACAGAGCGCAGAGTTTGCCTTCTTGACTTAACGTCGCGCTCCGCCACTTTAGTTGTAAATATGCCCCTTTTAAGTTAGGGTAGGACGCTCACACACAGATTTGCTTCCATAAGGCACATTTTCAAGTTAATGTCACTGTAGTCCCGGTCCAATGTTCTTTGTTACAATATATGCACATCCACTGATTTGACTCTCCTCAGGAGTTCCTGTGATATTTAGCTCCCTTTAGGGATTCTATTCTTGTCAGCACCTTATCACTTAAGCAACTATTGTGCTAAGGATCTCAAATATGAGAAGAAATTCATATGACTTCTAGTACGTGGGCAGACTCTTGCCAATGAGCTCAATGAGCATACCTACATCAATTGTCCTTTTACTTTGTCCCAGTGCTTTTTTATAAGTATGAACAACATGTTGTGGAAGATCGAAAAACCCAAGGACATTGATTTGATTTGCTAACTCATAGAGTTCAGTGGCAGATAATGTAGAAGAAAGGAACAATCATGTGCAGGATCGTTTTTAAAACCAGTCATAATTGGTGTTTAGTTTACAGAAAGAGCGACAGGTACTTAGGCAGCAAACACAAAATGTAGGACGTTTCTTGTCTTTCTTCCCTAAGGCAACAATTTGCGTGGTCTACATGCAGTCTACTTCTGACGCATTACCCTACAAAAACCCCAGGTAAGTGATATTTAGGATAGGGTGGTTTAACTGCAGGCTCTTTTTATTACACAACTCTTCTTTTTTCAAGTATAGAGATTGTATACATGGGCTCACCACCATCAAGGTCCCAGTAGATCAGTCATCTAGGGTTACACTCACTAAAAATTGCACACCCTGTGCACAAATTTTAAAGTCAGTGAGGTGTTTTATTAGGTGTGGTCCCTTTAATCCTTTCTCTTATTTGGGTATACTCTTCCACCTCAGCTATCTGGCGATTGTTTTAAGCTATCTGCCCCTTGTATCATAGTTGCAGAGGACACAGCAGTCAATTCCCCCCGGTGACTGTGTCACATGGTCTGACTCTTAGCGTTGGTCTTGAGGTAGACCATCTCAAGACCAACGCTAAGAGTCAGACCATGTGACACAGTCACTCTCTTCTGGCATTTGGCTGGCCTCCTGGGGTACAATCAATTTTCGCCTGCAGTTTCAAGAAATGTAGACTAATACCTCAACCTACACCCACTCAGTCACTAAAATAGATAGTGTTCTGGAATACTGTTACCTATTTATTGTTTCTACCAACAGATTTAAATGCATTTATTCAGTTTACTTAACATGAATACAATTGTATATTAATATTATTCGCTCTTAAAAGCCAAGTATCAGTCAAATAAAGAGCGAGTAAAAACAAGAATCATATATTATATTGACTTAATCAGAAGTTGGATCATCAACTCAAGAAATACAATTACAAATCAAAAATGAAAACAAATAAAAGGAATTCAGGCTCTCCTAAACAGAATATACTCCTTAACTAACTGCATGCACAAGAATAACAATGAATTCTATATTCCCGCTTTAAATCTTAGTGTTCCAATATCCCAAATACCAGACATTTGTTGAACCAGGCACACATTAGGGTGAGGTACAATTTAAATGATACCCCTTTATGCTGCATTTCCATAGTGACTCAAGGTATGTCACCTTCAACAGAACATAGAAGATCATTCATTGTAAAGCATCTTGAAATTACTTTAGGCATATTGGAGAAATGTCTCCCTTGTATTGGGTATGTTATATTTTTTGCTTCACTCTTAGAATTTCAGCAGAGAGCTCTGCACCACCTATTCCGATTGCTTGCTTTTGTTATTCCTTGTCCTACATCAATTTTACAAATACAAGAGTAAATGGTCTTATTTCTCCGTAAATCACAATATCCACACATTAGAGGTCAGTGCTTAGTGGCCATAAACATAATTAGTTGACCAATGTTATTTATATTAGGTTAGAGCAAAGGGGTTATTTAGAGTTTGGTGGATACAGACAAACTGTCAATACAGGCAAATGTACCCTTTGCCTTATTTAGTCTATATCAAACCACTAAAAATTGGCAGATGTTCCATTTTCCTATTTAAAGTGTAGAACTATGTGTAAACTCTAAAATGGGCAAAAGGGACATCTGCCAGTTTTTGGTGGTTTGTCTGCATCCACTGAACTCTAAATGACCTCCTAAGTTCTTCATATGGTCATTATGAAGGAAATGAAGAAAGTCAGGTTCTATGGACAGAAATAAAATAAAAAAAGTAGGATGGAAAGGAGGACGCTCATTATTCTACTGGTACATCCTCAGTGCATCTGTATAGAGAGACGTTTTCTTAAAAAGGCCCCTGCTTTCACTTATTATGTATCAAGGGTGAAAAATGAACGCAAATGCTAAGAGTTTATTTATGATAATTTGGTAACCAGGTCAACAACAATAGGCGCTCTGCAAAAGTGTAGGGAAAAGTAACACAACACACGTGTCTTGAATGGTGCTCATAGGGAAACAGGGTCGGTTACCAAAACAACCCTAATCTGCTCCTCAACAGAGGGGCAAGCAATATCAACAAAGTAATCTGAGCACTCAATTTAGTACGGAGCAATTATCACTGTCCATACAGAAGTAGATGAATACAGGTCCACTTTAATCCATGTTCGGGCCAAAGGAGGAGTAATCCAAAGTCTTCATATCAAAAATAAATAAATAAATAAACATTGACTTTCACATAGCCAATGAAAATTCCAAACATTAATGGAATTGTATATCCACCACAGAGGAATTCAGCCAACACGTGTTTTGTCATCAGGTGAGTAATACCTTGAATTCCTCAGGGCTGAAATCAGTCGCAGTTCGTACAAAGCATGAGAACATATCAGGATAACCGGCTAAATAGTGCTGAAAACATATGCCAGAAGATACTCGCATGACAATACAGCAGTAGAGTGCCTCATAGGAGAGTGCTTACATGTGTATATCGATGTGGACCATCCTGATATGTTCTCATGCTTTGTATGAACTGCGACTGATTCCAGCCATGGTAGATATACAATTATATTAATGTTTTTTTTTTTTATCTGAAGACTTTGGAATACTCCTCTTTTGGCCCGAACATGGATTAAAGTAGACTTGTATTCATCTACTTCTGTATGGACATTGATAATTTCTCTGTACTAAATTTAGTGCTCGGATTACTTTGTTGATATTGCTAACAACAGTTGGCAAATCATCATCAAAAACTTTATTTCGCATTTGAACAATGGATAAAAGTATACAATAAATAGAAAAAGCATTTCATTACATTTAAAAAATCCAGTAAAAGGATGAATACAGTACAAGAGCCAGTAGTTTTAAAACATCAAATTAAGATGAGAACATTAATGACAATCGTGAGTATTAGAATAGGTACATCAATAAAAACGGTAGTCTTAAGATGTGATGGATGTTGTACTATGCGCCTTACGAGTTCTCAGGGCAGCCAATAAAAAGGATGCAAGTACATAACAAACTAATGGGGTTTCTAATTGATAAAATATAGACAGTGCTAAGCCTGACGTGCAGAGTGAGAATTTCTTTAAAAGTGGAATAATAACAATCTTCCTCTCTACTGTGTACAGGGGGCAGAAGAATAAAATATGGAGGGTTGATTGGGGCGCCTTGTTGTTACATGGACAAGGCAGTAAGGGCCATATGTATCAAACTCCCCTTTTGCGAATCGCAAATTGCGATTCCTAGCGAATCGCAATTAGCGATTCGCAAAACCGAATGTAAATGAAAAGTCGCAAACTATTTGCGAATCGGTAAAATTCGCTAACGCATTAGCGATTAGCCAAATTGCGACTCCCTATCAGCGAATCCGCAAAATAGCGATTCCTCAAAATAGCGAATTCGCTATTTGCGAATTCGCAAATAGCGAATCGGGGGTTGTGGTGCACCTTGATGACATCACAACCAGGAAGTGTGACTACCCATGCTGCACCTGAGTCACAGAAGCAGTGTGAGAGAGTAGGAGTGTAGGCAGAGGATTCACTGCAGTGCTACACAGATTGGAGAGAGTGGAGGCATGGCCAGCAAGGACCAGCAGCAGGGGGAGACCAGCAGAAAGAGGAAGCGCAAGTTCACAGAAAGTGAGCAGGAGGTCCTGATACAGGAGATGGTGGTGAGCCATGAGCTCCTGTTTGGGAAGAAGTCCCTGCACGTGCCAGAGACCCGCAAGAGGAGGATATGGGCTGACATACAGCGCAAAGTAAACACTATTGGCGTCACGCATCGGAGCGTTAAAGACCTTCAGAAGCGCTGGTATGACATGCGCGCGCGTTCCAAGGAGAAGGTTGCTGCCAGGTTGGAGGAGGCCAACAAGACCGGTGGTGGGTCCTCCACTGCCACCGCTTCAACACCACTTGAGGAGATGGTTGAGGGGACCCTGCTTCCGGAGAGTGTGATGGGCGTGGCAGACCTGGACAGCTCCGACCACCCACAACCAGGACAAGGTAAGAAGCATGCCATCACACCCCTGACACCTCCCTACTACCCACACACACCCAGGAGAGACCCAGGGGCACAACAAGACTATAGGTCCAGTGCAGGTACACAAACACACACAGCAATGCATTATGGGAGTTGTAGTTACATACACCTAACAGTGGAGCAGTGTCACCCATCCAGGCTCAAATAGTATGTGTGCATCATGGAAGGCAAAATACAGACAGACAGGACTCATGTCACTCCAAACAGTGTAATTTAATGCTCCACAAATGCAAGGCAGGACAGTAAATCAATGTGTGCATTTATGTCCACAGCACCATCAGAAACACAGGGAAGGATCAGTGGAGGGGAGGATGAATCCCCCAGCCCAGAGGCAACAGGGCAAGAGGAGGAGGAAGAGGAAGAGGAGGGCAGCCCAGTCATCCTACCAACACGCCGCAGGCGGAGTGCAGTGCCACCATTGCCCCCGCTGGAGGAGGAAGGCCAGGACACCGATGGCGATGTCCAACCAGTCCGGGGACAGTCGGAGCCACAACCCCGTGCTCGAGCACGTGCCGTCACAACACCACCAGTTACATCCAGGCGCAGGGCACCACGTGCATCCACCAGTGCAGCAGACACAGGAGACGACACAGTCTTCCAAGGGCTGGAGGGCCAGATGTTAGAGGTCCAGCGCCTGCAGGCAAGGAACATGCGCACGATTCAGAGGCAGATCAGGGTTGGCTTCATGGGCCTGACGGGTGCCCTGGAGGCACTCTGTGCAGAACTCAGGGCGGACCGTGCTGCTAGGCGCAGGGAGAGACAGCGCCTACACACCCGGCTGGACCTCTACACCAGGGCGGTTAACCGCCTTTCCACTGCGACCTCAGTGCTGTCAAGGCGCAGCATCAGCATGCAGCATGAGGTGGCACACTGCAGCCAGGACGTGGCCAGGGGTCTGGTGCAGGTGACATGTGCTGTGGATGAGCTGCGTGCAGCTGCCACTGCTGGCACAGGAGTCCTCACTCCAACGGACAAGGACGCCCAATCGAGCAGGAGCAGCGTCACACCACCGCCCCCACCGGACAGGCGCCGTAGTGTGCGTCACGGCAGGGCTGCTGAGGCAGGTGAAGAGGGCAATGAGCACCCACGGCGGGGGGCTACAGGCCGTCAGCGCCGCAGTTGAGGTGGTCAGACTGAGGCATGGTCCTGGGTGCATCAACCCAGTGCACACAGACACTTGGTCAAGATGGCCATTGTGCGGGACATTGGACTATACATTGTGTGCCACACAGGCTGTGTGCTGATATTTAACCTGTGATGAAGGAAATTAAACACAGTCTGGCAATGGATATATAGCATTATGTCATTCTTTATTGCCTAAAAATAGTTGCGTGCAATCTCATCTCGCCTCTGGCGCCCAGCAGCTGCACCAATTACACCGGCTGGCATGCGTGCTTGAGCTGGCCCCTCCTCATCAGATGATTCCGATTCGGTGAGCTCAACTGGTGTGCCTTTCCTGGTGGCGATGTTGTGCAGCATGGCACACACTACCACTATCTTGCAACAAGTCTGGGGGCTGTACTGGAGTGCCCCTCCACTCTTATGTAGGCAGCGGAAGCGGCTCTTGAGTATTCCGAAGGTCCGCTCAATGGTGCATCTGGTTGCTATGTGGGCACTGTTGTACCTCCGCTCCCCAGCGTTGGCAGGATTCAGGTAGGGAGTAAGGATGTAGTCCCGGACCGCATACCCACTGTCACCTGTGGGGCGAGAGGAATATGGTTGAACACCGCCCTGCCACTGCTGTGCATTACTAGTATGTCCTACTTTCACATGCACTTACCTAGTAGGTATCCTCGCCAAACTCCCCACTTGTGAGTCGACGGTGTATCCCACTGTGGCGGAAGATGAATGAGTCGTGGGTGCTGCCTGGGTACTTGGCGACGATGTCGGTGATGATGTGCTTGGCATCACACACCACCTGTATGTTCAGGGAATGGTAGGACTTGCGATTCCTGAACACATACTCGTTCTGGGAGGGGGGATATGGCGACATGTGTCCCATCGATGCATCCAATGACGTGGGGAAATTGTGCAATTTGATAAAAGTCCTGCTTGGTCTGGGCTAGTGCCTGTGGTGTGCTGGGGAAGTGGATGTGGTTGTGCAGCCTCTGTACCATGGCATCAAGGAACGCGTGGAAAAAGCGCGACAATGCACTCTGTGAGACCCCTCCTGCTGTGGCTATCACCCCCTGAAAGCTCCCTGACGCCAAGAGGTGCAGTGAGCACAGGACCTGTATATGGGTGGGGATGGTGTGTGTCCTGCGTGTGGGGTGTTCAAGTATAGGTCTGAGCTCTGCTATCAATTCCAGGATGCTCTCTTCGTCCAGCCTGTAGTTTGTATGGATCTCCTCCTCAGTCCGCTGGAACAGGGTTATGCGTGCTCTAAAGATCCTTTCCTGGCGTCGCCTTCTCTGTGCAGCAGCTCTGAGTCGCAGCCTCCTGGCTATCACGTACAGCCCAGCCATCATGACAAACATCAGTTGCATTGTGGGCCTCTTTATTTAGCTTGCACATGGTTACCACCTGTTCATACTTGATGGTAATTGCGATTCTCTAATTTGCGAATTCCGTGAATTCGCAATTTGCGAATTGTTCATGCATTCCGTTTAGCGAAATCGCTAATTGCGGACTCTGCAATTGCGAGTTTCGCTATTTGTGTGTCACATTTTGCGAATTCGCTGATTTTTCGCAAATGCGTACGGATCGCTATTTTGCGACTCGCTATATTTGCGATTCGCAGATTAGCGATCGGGATGTGTCTCGTACATTGCGTGCTGTATTTTGCGATCGCAAACACCATTTTTTTGCGATTCGCAGTGTTTGCGATCGCAAAACAGCTTCATACATATGGCCCTAGATTCCTTACAGAGAATGTGTTATTAGGGTGACCCAGCCTTAACGGGATAAAATTCAGTCGAAATCTCGTCAAGATAAAACGATGCTGGTTGTTCTCGACAAACCCTAAGTAAGAGAGAGAGTGGTTGAATATCTGCGGTATGTTTTCATAAACTTTTACAGAACGTTTCTCTCTGTGACATTCCCACCTATCCAGAATCACTTTATTTAGATAAATATCCTTTAATTTGGATTTAGGAAAATGTTCACAGAGGGTTGGTGTATCGTATAAAAAAGCAAGTCCTAAAATAGTTAAATTTTTCCTGACATACGCTAGCCAAGGGATTTTATTAACATGGTCAAGATTCAGGATATCATTCAGGATTTTCTGACTGAGACCCGCTGTGCCCCTTTTCCATACTGATAGCCAAAGGGAAAGAGGCGCTAATTTAATGGCATCAGTAATAAATGGCTTACGGCTTCTTTATGTGCAACATAATTGTTGCAAGTAGGTGGGACTGACAGCAACCTTTTAATAAATGTGTCCTCTATAACTTGAAGTGCTGTCACGTCAGTTATCCCCCAAATTGCTGCCCCGTATGTAGCAATTGATAATGTTTTGGCCCGATACATTTTTAGCATTTCTACAATTGGCTTGCAACCCAGTTTTTTGGAGAACCTAAAATTTGCGTCAATACTTTGGACCATTAAGTTTACACGACTATGCAGCATCGCCTTCCAATTTTGTTTGACATCAAAGACTATCCCCAAATAATTAAAATATTCTACCTGCTCAATCTTTTCTCCCTCTGAGTGATATCTCATTGCCTTCTTTTTATCCCCATCCATTGCCATAATAAAAGTTTTGGCTTTTTTTACATGTAAGTCCAAATTGCGCATAAAGACTGTTTATTGTCCGATCAGGTTTTGAAGGGCCATGGGAGTCCTTGCCAGTAAGACCACATCATCTGCATAGAGGAGGATAGGGAGGGGAGACATCAGTACCTGTGGAGTGTCTTTCGAGGTATCAATCAAGGCGTCATTTAGATTGTTAGTGTAAATGGAAAACAGAAAGGGGGCCAAAACACATCCTTGTCTGATACCCCTTTCAATTTTAAAAAGTTTAGTGCATTCGCCATGCATTCCAAAGCACACCGAAGTAGTGGCATCCCTATAAAGCTCTCTTATAAAGTTAATGATGGTGTTATCTACTCCCATGTCCATCAGAATGGGCCAGAGTTTATTGTGCACCACGCAGTCAAAGGCCTTTGACAGGTCCATGAAAGCCATAAATAAACTGGCATTTTTTACCCCAGTATATTTACCTGCGATCAGTGACAAATTAAGACACTGATCAAAAGTGCCCCTGCCCTGTCTAAACCTGTACTGCACTTCCGTAAGGATTTTCTTTTCTTTTTCCCATGCTTTCAGTTTGTTTAACAGAAGCCTGCCCATATGTTTGGGTGTGCTATCGAGCAAGGAAATGGGATGGTAGTTTGCTGGCATAGAGGCGTCCCCTTTTTTATAGATTTGGATTATGACAGAGTTTTTCCAAGATGGAGGAGGACCTGTCTTAGATATCACGTTAAACGCCACTGTTAAACGAGGGGACCAAAAAGAAATATCAGCCAGAAAGATATCCATAAGGACCCCATCTGGCCCTGGAGCTTTCCAGATGGGGATTGTAACAGTGCCAATTCGATTTCCTCGAGATCGAAAAAAGGACAGTTACCGGGGAGAACATCAGCACTTGGAATGTCCCCTCTTTTCTTGAAGATTTCTTGGAAGTGTCTAATCCAGGAATCTTCATCAATATGGACCTCTAGAGTTGGTCCACCATGGTCTTTCAAAAAAGGAGCATTAATTACCTTCCAGAAAGCAGTTCTGTCTAGGAAGGCTGAGGCTTGTTTTAAGCTTTCCCAGGCCTCCGATTTAAGATGCCTCAACCTTCTTTCCCTTATTGATTTGTATATTTTCCTAAGCATACAAACCTCCTCTTTGTTTCTGGGAGAGGTTTGGAGGGCCTTACGTAGATTTGCAGAGGCCAGGGAACAACTCTTATCAAACCACCTGTATGGTGCGTTATCTCTAGCTGGTATCGGACAAAACAACTGTGATTTGAAGTAATACAGTATTTTACAAAACGCTTCGGTTACCAGCACTTGATTTGAAAAAGGGTCCAAGCAGGCATTAATATCCTCCCGGTGGGACACTATAAAACTTGTGAAGAGAGTGGCTGCGTCGACCATGTCCCATTTTAATATAAAACCATTATTTCTAGCTTAAAGTCGGTTTAGGGGTTTTGTTACGAATTTTAGAATTCTGCCATGTTATAGCGCAGGGAAGCATAGCATGGTCACTAAATTCGGTAAAATTTGTCTGTGACTTAATTCAGCTTGAACTAAGGAAATCGGAGGAAATAATATAATCTATCGTGGACGAATATTCGGCTCTGTGAAAAGTAGGGAACAATTGCCCCGTTTGTGGATCTATTGCGTTTTGTAAGGTGAGGTGCCACTTCACTAAGATGCTATTTAGCACGTTTCCCTGTGCATCATGGTAAAAGTGATGAATGGCAACATCTCTATGGTCTACAATCCCACATAGATCCATTGGGTCCCGGGTGCATGTTTTAGTATTAAAATCACCTAGCCAAATAATATAAATGGGTTTAGGGTGGGACTCCACAAGGTCCGCAAGAACATTATCTAGAAGCAGAGGTACTGCTTCAGGATTTTGGAAATTATTATTATAATAATTCACTAGTAATAAGTCCCACTTTTCGTGCCTTTAATCACCAATATGTGAAAGTAGGGTGATGTAGTTAAGAAGCGCAAAATATTAAGGGCAGCCACGTTGGATGGCAGTGTAAGTAAACCTCCCCTATGCCTGCCCCCAGGAGAGGACAAGGCTGCAGAATGAAACGAACATAACCCATTGATAAAGATTGGTGCAATCTCCCAGATTTCTTACATACTAATAATCTGGACGTCAGCCAGGACGGCAAGCCAGTCCTCATTATTCCGCTTACTGTTAAAGCCTGCTCTGTTCCAAGTCAGAAAAGGGTAAACTACATTATGTACACCTGAGGAGTGGGCCTTAATGACCGCAGTAGAAGGACCTAAGTCCGAGCCGCTCAGGTGTGCTGTATCCCCTGTTGAAAGCTGTGTGTCACTATCAACCTCGGCCCCTGCACTCATAGTTCGAGGTGGTATCTGGGGACTCTGGTAAGTGGCCATATGTCAATCGCAGGAGTCCAGCCCTGAAAGTGGAGTGAACCTGTTGGATGTGCTCGGGTAAGTGTGGTTACTAAGTGCTTGCCTAGTAGCATTGATTGAAGAAACTGGTGCTGCAGCTAATGCCTTATCATGGTGAGTGGACTGAATTTTATAGAAAAAACCAAGAGAAACCGGAAATATCTTGGTCCCTGATTTAGGGGCAAGTTGGGGCTGGGAAATTAAATCGCTAACAAGGTAAGGACAATCAAAATTTAAGACAACACAATCGCCCTCATATGCCTTAGGGGAAGGACCAACCCACAAGGATCTCCGTGCCATTAGCAAATGATTCTGAATTAGATGCCCTGGCCTCGTATAATTGCATAACCAATGGCGCGCTTTAGCCATGAGCTGGACGGTAGATTCTCTCTGATAAAGTCTGAGTGCTGGGACATTGACCAGCACGAGGACGAGAGGACAGGCCGCAGGTGGAAGGTTAAGGGTTTGATACTTGGGATCCCTGTGATTCAGCTTAGATACAATGTTAGTGTAAGTATGGTTGTGTCTATGGGGCCCTCCTTTTGCTTATATGAATCTAGTGTATTCTTGCAAGTCGACAGGGTTAAAGTACCTGGGACTATTTGCGATGGGTCACCCCCTCCTAGCTTGGTATTAGGTGCAGAGGTGGAACCAAACTTGTCCACCTCTGAGGTGCTACCCAGCTGGGGGTGGGAAAGCTCAGCGATGGGGGGATTGGAAGTAATAGGTGGGATGTGTTTGATACATAGGCTTGGCTGAACAGAGGCACAATTTAAATTTAATATCTCTTGGAGTTTCAGTTCAATGTTATCCAGACGTAGCCAAATAGGATTTAACAATGATGATAATTTGTCACAAATGGCCTTGATAGGAGCCTGTGACCGCAACAGTTCGAAATTGTCCCCTTCAAGCTCAATGCATGATTGTGCGGGTGTTGATTTCCTTGATTTTTTACATTTAGAAGAGGAAGGTTCTTTATGGGGTCCATTCTTCCTCTTGCCACGTGTTGTCAATGTGGAAGTATGCTTCGCTATGCTGGAGTGAACGAGGGGCAAAGGAATGTCAATTGGAGGAGCCGATACAACTGGGGGCAAGCTGGTGCATTCACCGTTACCCTGACTAATGGGTAAACCATTAGACTCATAAGCTGTGACTGGGAGCAGCCCTTCAGACCCGTCATACCGTTATGAGCTCCCTCTCCCACAGAGAGTCTACGCTCGGCCAAAGCAATCTCCTTCGAAATGGCGTTGGTCGCTTTAGTTAAAAAAGAGTCAATGGTGGATATAGACAGCCCTGAGGTAGATGTAATGAGAGACTTCTTACCCATTGTTGACCAGGTTTCAGGTGACACAGGGCAGGCTATAAATCAAAATTAAGGGGGGGGCCCAGCCCAGCCTCCTCCGGGCTCCGATGGGCATGGATGGGCCCGCCCTTGGCCCAGGCTTAGCCCGGGCTTTGCCTGGGAACGTCCCATGCCGCGGGTCCGCAGCGCGCTTTTAAGCGCGTCAGCCAGGAAGCAGGAAATTATGGCAGGGTGAGATGGGAGTTGAAGTCCTCTTCCCAGCGGTGCTTGATGTCAGCGCACGGCTCTCCCCTCCTTAGGCAGGCAAACTTCTACCGGCAAATTTAATCTTTCTGTGCAGACAAAAGCCTGCGGCTTATCTGTGACAAAATATGCTGCCAGACAAAATTTAAAAATAACAAATAACAGTCACATATAATGAAATGAAATTAAAAAGGTTTGAAAGAGTTTCCTGGAGCTGATGACTAACAGCAAGAGGACAGTTAAGCCAGAGCAATCACAGATGCTTCAATCCACTTCCTCAGTAGAGTGAAGGTAGCTCTAGGCATCCATGACTCAAGGGACTACGCTAGTACCTCATATCCAAAATAAAAGTGCTGGAATATTGGGAAATACAGTTGTGTTCAACTCTATCTCATCTCACTTCATCATCTTACTTTCAACAGTGGCGACGGTCCAGTCTGAACCCATCTGCTCCTCTCAGCACATGAGTAGGTATTTCAAAAAACCCATGCAGCCCTTAGCCTCATTCACAATATCGTTGGTGGCATCCACCCCACTTGTGTCTGTATCCACTTTGCTTCAGCTGTCTAGTGTCTGCGACCAGAATAGGCCAAAACTTTAACAGACATATGGATGCTTCCTACTATACAGGTATGTTTAAAATAGGCATAGAAATTTGTTTTTAGTTTTAATCACATTGCAGGGAAATATGATTCTTATTGGTGCAAAGGAAGGAAGGAAGACTCACAGCCCGATTATGATATCGGTTGGAGTTGCCTCCGACTAGATATATACACTGAAAAAACCAAAGGTTACAGGGACGTTATAGTTAGGAAATAGAATTTAAACACCTTGGAAATTCATTGAAACAAACAAAGGTTACAGGGACGTTATAGTTAGGGTCAGATTTCACACACAAACCAAAGAAATTCAGCAGTTATAGTTATCTCAAATAACTCTAACTCATGCCCTAAGGTAACTCACACCCCCACCATGCACAATTTTCTCATCAATAATTTCACTTCAAATGTTATATTGATATTATCAATAATGTCATAGAAGATGTAATGCGTGATGTAATATGTGGGGTAATTAGCAATGCATGGTGAGGGTGTGAGTTATAGTTACCTTAGGGCATGAGTTATAGTTATAGGGGTCAGGGTACCTCTACCCTGACCCCTTGTATCATTTTTTTAATTTTATTTTCCCTGCTGGGAACCTAGTCCTGGTGAAAAAATGACAGCTGCAACTTTCCTCTCAGGTTGTGGCCAGCCAATCACAAAATTGCTGTTGGTGTGTAGATTCTCAAATCCGCAGTAGATGCGAGGATAATCCACTGAGGATCCAAGTCCCTAGATACAAATTTAGTTTTCGTTAATATCTCAAAAACTGCTGAACTGTTTTACACCAAATCATTTAAAGCACGCTTTCTGGACCAAGAGCTGGCTTTCTGGCAAATTTGGTGTAATTCCGTTCAGCTGTTCATGCTGCAGTCATGTTCAAAATGTCTATGGGAAATTGCATGGGGAAAATGTGTTTTGGGACACCCCCTTTTTCTCTGCCCCGCTTAACCGATTACCCCAATACTTTCAACACAACAGCTGAAGTGAGTGTCAAATTGGGGCCTTATTACGGGTTCGGCGGTCCAACCACAGACGGACCACGCCCGCTAGGAGAATGTGGCCTTCTGACTGCCGGCATACCAGTTTACAGAGCGACCGGCAGTGTGGCGGTCTTGCAGCGGTGGGCAATGTATTTCCATATATATCGATGCCTGTGTGTACATTCTGACTGCATATGTGTCGAATGCACACATATACATGATATATGTGGAACAATACCACTTACCCACTGCTGGAGTCTTACCCATATGTGGGCATTCCCAGTAATGGGTACATGGTACCAAAGCACTTACCTGTATTTCACTGAAGATGGGGTTGTATTCCTTTGGGTGAAGATGCTCCTGTGTAGGGGGTACCTGTTGAAAGGGATTCAGGTTGAAATCTGCTGGGAAGAATTGGAAAGGGGTGTGTATGAACCCCCAAATCCTTAGTTTCCGCCAACGTTTAGGTGGCGGTTTGACTGGCATGGTCAACTCGACGGGAAATCAACTCATAATACATATGGTGGTGTTGCGCCTCTGTACCACCCAATTGAGGCTGCCTCCCCCGACCACAACCCCAGTGGTGTGCTGGCAGTGCGGCAGTCCCTCACAAAGCCAATCTGCCCAACTGGAAATATGGTGGACGGCTTACCGCTGTCGGACAGCCACCGCCAGGACAGCAATTCACAGACTGCTGAACTCACAATAAGGCCCTTAGTTTTGAAACTTTATGAGGATTCGTCAAACGGCGCCAAAGTTTTTGGCAAAACAAAAAGCACTTTTACTATGCAAACATGGTCCTACTTATAACTACCTACTGGAGACTGTCAGTAGGCAATATATATATTATCTACTGGTGGTCACCAGTAGGTAGTTATAGTTAGGACCTAGTTTCCATAGGACACACATTTTTTGACTTGCCTATATCTTTGGCGCTGTTTGGCAAATCTTCACAACATTTTCCCACAAATGTGTCAAATTGGGTCTTGTTATGCATGGAAAGTTTTGGGGTGATCCGTCAAGTGGGGGGTCAGAGAAAAAGGGGGGATCAAAAAAGTGTGTTTCCCATGTTAATTCCCATAGAGATTTTAGATACGACTGCAGCCTGAACCGCTGGATGGAATTACAAAGAATTTGGCAATAAGCTAGCTCTTGGTCCAGAAAGAGATGCTTTTTGTTGTTTGGTGTAAATCTGTTCAGTAGTTCTCAAGATATTAATGGGAAAACAAGTTTGTATATCTAGGCATGTGGATCCTACCTGGAGCCTCCTCGGATTCCCAAATCCATGTGCCAACAGCAATGCCAAGATTGGCTGTCTGCAACCTGAGAGTAAAGTTGCAGCCACCATTGTGTTCATTGGGACTTGGTTTACAGCGGCGAAAGTAAAGTTAAATAGTGGTAGAAGGGGTCAGGGTAGAGGAACCCTAACCTCCTGGGACTAATGGAGGGGTCTGTGAGGGACCACTCATGGGCAAGAAAATGTCCAAAAACCTTTAATTTGTTAGCACGTTAGGATCGGCTGCTCCTCCTGGATCCTCCCCGGATCCTCTCTGGACCTCCTAGATTCAGGTGGATTCTGGGATGATCCGGGGATATAGACCCTCAATAAAAAAAACATACACTCACTCACGGATGCACGCATGTTCTCACACACCCAGTTACATATCCACACAACCACTCACACACCCATACAGCCACTCTCTAACCTACTCACAGACCCATAAAACACTCACAGACTCACACAGCCTCTCACACACCCACTCAGACACTCACACATCCACTTACACACCCACTCACACATTCACCCACTCACACACCCATGCAGCTAATTCACACACCCACTGACAGACCATCAAAACCACTCACACACCCACTTATACAACCACACAACCATTCACACAGCTACTCACACACCCATATAGCCACTCAAACACCCACTCACAGACCCACAAAGCCACACACACACACACCCATACAGCCACTCACACACCTACTCGCACACATACTCATACACCCACTCACACACCTACTCACACACACACACACAGCCACTCCCACACCCACTCACAGACCACAGAGCCAGTCACATACATACTCACATACCTACCACACACTCACACACCCACTTACACCTCCACACAATAACTCACACAATCCCTCACACACCCAGGTTGCAGGGACATTAAAGTTAGGAAATAGCTTTAAAAACAATAGAAATTCACTGAAAAAAACAAAGGTTTCAAGGACGATTTAGATAGGAAATCAACTTTTTAAAAACTTGGAAATTCACTGAAAAATCAAAGGTTACAGGGATGTCATAGTTAGGTTCACATTTTAGACTCACAAAAACATTGCAATTCAGCAGTTATAGTTATCTCAAGTAACTATAACTTGTGCCCTAAGGTAACCATAACTCACGCCCTCGTCATTTACTGCTAATTACCCCCACATATTACATATCTCATGACATCTTCTATGACATCATTGATAATATCACTGCAATATATGCAGAAAAGTTGTTCATGAGAAAACTGTGCATGGTGGGGGCATGAGTTATAGTTACCTTAGGGCATGACTTATAGTTACTTGAGATAACTATAACTGCTGAATTTCTATGGTTTTGTGTGTGTAAAATCTGAACCTAACTATAACGTCCCTGTAACCTTTGCTTATTTCAGTGAATTTGTAAGGTTTTTAAAATTTTATTTTCTAACTATAACGCCCTTTAACCTTTGTTTTATTCAGTGTATATATATATATATATATATATATATATATATATATATATATATATATATATATATATATATATACATGCATATAGATATATAGATATACAAACATATATAAACATATATATGGATATCTATCTATCCGTCTATCTATCTAACTATCTATCTATCTATTTATCTATCTATCTATCTATCTATCTATCTATCTATCTATCTATCTACCTATCTATCTATCTATCTATCTATCTATCTATCTATCTATCTATCTATCTATAAGCGTGGGACATTGGTGAATATAATATATATATATATATATATATATATATATATATATATATATATATATATATATATATATATATATATATATATATATATATATATATATATATATATATATATATATATATTACCTACTGGCGGTCGCCAGTAGGTAGTTATAGTTAGGACCTATTATCCATAGGAAATTCGTAACATTCTTTTCCCAATAACATTGGCGCTGGTTGACGAATCTTCGCAAAATTTTCAAAACTTATGGCCCGCTCCGGTCAGCTCCTATCCTGAAAGTTTCGGGGTGATTCGGCAAGCAGGGGCCGTGAAAAAAGGGGGGTCCCAAAACGTGTTTTCTCCATGTTAATTCCCATAGGAAACTTTAGCCACGGCTACAGCCCGAACTGCTGAACGGACTTACACCAAATTTGGCAAAAAGGTAGTGCTTGGTTCAGAAAGCACCCTTTTTTTTAATGGTGTAAATCGGTTCAGTAATTCCAGAGAAATTCAAAAAATAAGAGTAAAAAAATCAATTTCTCATAGGAAACTTTATGCAAGGCTACAGCCGAAACTACTGAACGGATTTACCCCAAATTTGGCAAAAAGGTACTGCTTGGCTCAGAAAGCGACCTTTTAAAAGTGGTGTAAATCCGTTCAGTAGTTGCTGAGAAAATCAAAAATAAATGTTTCGATATTTAGAGGCACGGAGGATCCGCGGACCCTCCCGACCACGAGCCTCATGCTAATTGGCTGTCAACACTCCAAACCAGGAAGTGTTGGCAGCCATCTTGTGCCTCGGTTCTACCGAGGCACAAGAAAACAGAAAAACTAAGGCGCAAAACAAGAAAAGGGGGCAGGGTAGAAACACCCTGACCCCCTAGGCCTGCTCAGGGGGTCCCACAAGGACCCCCAGGGCCCAAAAAAGCATTTTTTTTAAAAAAATGGCGAAATTCGCGTCGGATCCGCGAATCCCGCCGTGAAGAAAAAAAAACGAAGCGCGGGCTCCCGTGCTTCGTTAATATTTAGCCCCCGGGTGGGCCAAGTGCTGGGGGCATGCAAAAATTTAATAGCGGGGGCCCAGGGAGGCCCCCGCAGCCCCGGGGACCACCACCCCCCGGGGCTTTGTTTTGTTAATGTTGGGGGGCCTCCAAGGCCCCCCCGCAGCCCCGGGTACCGCCACCCCCCAGGGCTTGTTTTAAAAAAAAATTACCTGTGTGGAGGGGCTCGAGCCCCCCCACATGCCTCAGGGACCGCCACCTCCCCGGGGCACTAAATATTTAAATATGGGGGTCTGTTACGGACCCCAGAGCCCCGGGGACCACCACCTCCCTGGGGCTTTGAAAATGTTGGGAGGGGGCCACGCGGCCCCCTCCTGGAGCCTGTGATGGCCCTGGGGACCGCCACCCCCAGGGCCGGCTCCTGCAGTGTCCCGGGGTGCCCACCCCAGGACACTGCTGTTTGCTATGGCAGGACGGGAGCCTCGCAGCTCCCGTCCTGCCATAGCAAACTTGCTTTGGATTTTGGAAGAGAGAGCAGGAAACCTGCTCTCTCTTCCAAAATCTAAAGCAGATTGCTTTTCCACACGGGGAGCTGCATGTTAGCAGCTCCCCATGTGGAAAAGCAATGCCGGCTCCCGCAGGACGCGGGGAGTGGCGGGACCGTGGGGGCATTGTGGCTCCCCCCACGGTCCCCAATGGATAGGGCCTGCCCCGGGGGATGGGGTCCCCGGGGCTAGTAGTGGCCCAGGAGGGGGGCCATGCGGCCCCCCTCCCAAAAAAAAAAATAAAAACAAAAAAAGGCCGGCCCCGTGGGATGGGGTGTCCGGGGCAATAGAGGCCTCAGGAGTGGGGCCACGCAGCCCCCCTCCTTACAAAATTTAAAAAATGTGGCCATGCCCCAGGGGATGGGGTCCCCGGGGCCGGAATTGGCCACGGGAGGGGGGCCACGCGGCCCCCTTCCAGTTCAGTTTTTTTTTTTTAAATAAAAAGGGTCAGGCCCTGGGGGATGGGGTCCCCAGGGCCCAAAAGGAAAAAGAAGGGGGCCACACAGCCCCCTTCTAAAAAGCAAACCAAAAAAAGACGCGATCGTGCCTATGGCCCCCCTCCCTTCACCACTCTGCAAACGCGCCCTGTGGCGCGTTTTAAATTGGGGCATTAATTCCCCTTGAATACTGGGGGTCCCTGGGGGCCAACTAGCCCACCAGGTACCTCCAGTGCGCGCCACAGGGCTCCGTTGCAGAGAGGTGGTGCAGGCCATGCCCCTTTTTACACCTCTCTGCAACGCAGCTCTGTGGCGCTTACTGGAGGTACCTGGTGGGCTAGTTGGACTCCAGGGACCCTCAGGATTCAAGGGGACTTTATCCCCCAACTTAAAATGCGCCACGGGGCGCGTTTGCACAGTGGTGAAAGGAGGGGGCGGGGCCTGAGGTGACATGTGTGCAAACACGCCCTGTGGCGTGTTTTAAGTTGGGGGATTAAGTCCCCTTGAATCCTGAGGGTCCCTGGGGTCCAACTAGCCCACCAGGTACCTCCAGTAAGCGCCACAGAGCTGCGATGCAGAGAGGTGTAAAAAGGGGTGTGGCCTCAGACCACATCTCTGCAGCGCAGGCCTGTGGCGCTTACTGGAAGTACCTGGTGGGCTAGTTGGGCCCCAGGGACCCTCAGGATTCAAGGTGACCTAATACCCCAACTTAAAACACGCCACAGGGCGCGTTTGCACAGTGGTGAAGGGAGGGGGCGGGGCCTCAGGTGACATGTGTGCAAACACGCCCTGTGGCGCGTTTTAAGTTGGGGAATTAATTCCCCTTGAATCCTGAGGGACCCTGGGGTCCAACTAGCCCACCAGGTACCTCCAGTGCGCGCCACAGGGCTGCGTTGCAGAGAGGTGGTCCAGGCCATGCCCCTTTTACACCTCTGTGCAACGCAGCTGTGTAGCGCTTACTGGAGGTACCTAGTGGGCTAGTTGGACCCCAGGGACCCTCAGGATTCAAGGGGACTTAATCTCCCAACTTAAAATGGCCACAGGTCTTGTTTGCACACATGTCACCTCAGGCCCCGCCCCCTCCCTTCACGTTATAGTTAGAAATTAGCATTTAAAAAACCTTACAAATTCACTGAAAAAACCATAGGTTTTAGGGACAGTTATAGTTAGTTGGACATTGCACTCGTACAAAACCCGTGAAATTCCCCGTTATAGTTAGTTCAGCTAACTATAACTCGCGCCCCGCAATGCACTGCTGATGACGTCACATATTACATCACTCATGACATGGTCAGTGACATCACTGATGACATCACTGATGACATCTCAAATGACATCACTGATGACATCACTGATGACATCATCCACGTGATAATCTGATGCACCTCCTCACACCCTAATATAACCTTTGATACACCCACTCTAAATTACAGACTGCCATTCGCAAAACCATAGACACTCCAACACCAATAACTACATACCCACTCACTGATTCTTAGGTCAACACACACATCCACTCACTCACCTGTACAGTCACTCATACTTACGGTCACTCAGTACAGGACTATCATATGCACTCATACTCCTATATAGACACTCAAACACCGCCACTCATCCATAGAGGTACTCACACACCTAGTCAGTCATGCAAATAATTAAACACACTGCCATTTACTCACCTATACAGTTATACACACACCAGCTCACTTACTCATACAAATACTAGCACATTCCTACGCTCATATACAATCACTGATACAAGCACACACTAATCCATACAGTCACTCTCACAATCACACACTCTCGCTTATAGCTATTTATATACTCCAACACACATATATACTGCCTTTCACATATGTAGTTACTCACACATGTACCACTGGGATATACATTCACTCACTAACACACTCTTACACACACTTACCCACCCATACAGTCTATCACAGATGCACTCTTGAAACCATCCACCCAGTGAATCACCCACTCACACATCTATGCACAGAGTCGCACACACCCCACCCACACAAACACTCAGGCACCCATACAGATACTCAGACAACCAATCAATAACTCATATAGACACTCATGTAGCTATTCACAAACCCATGCAGGCACTTACACAGCAACAGACAGACGGATACAGACATTCACCCAGTTTAGTCACTAACCCATGCATTCAGTAAGATACGTTTAATCACTCACTTATAGAGTTAGTCACGCACCTACTAAATCATCCATACAGACACTTATACACCCACTCATTCTTCAATACGCCTTTCCCTATATATATTAAAAATATTTAAACTTTACAGAAACACACAGTCACTGGATGATGTCATCAGTGATGTCATTTGAGATGTCATCAGTGATGTCACTGACCATGTCATGAGTGATGTAATATGTGACGTCATCAGCAGTGCATTGCGGGGGTGCAAGTTATAGTTAGCTGAACTAACTATAACGGGGGAATTTCACGGGTTTTGTACGAGTGCAATGTCCAACTAACTATAACTGTCCCTAAAACCTATGTTTTTTTCAGTGAATTTGTAAGGTTTTTTAAATGCTAATTTCTAACTATAACGTGCCTGAAACCTATGGTTTTTTCAGTGAATATATATATATACGGTCGCCAGTAGATAGTTATAGTTAGGACCACGCTTCTATAGGAAAAGTGTTTTTTGATTTGCTTATAACTTTGGCGTCGTTTGACGAATGTTTACGAAATTTTCCCAAACACTTCTCTTTTCAGATCAGCTGCTATGTTGAAAGTTTGGGGGTGATTCGTCAAGGGGGGGATGAGAAAAAAGGGGGGTCCCAAAATGTGTTTACTCCATGCAATTTCCATAGGAAACTTTAGACAAGGCTACAGGTCAAACTGCTGAACGGAATTACGTCAAATTTGGCAGGGAGAAAGGTCTTGGTCCAGAAAGCATGCTTTTGTTTAAATGGGGTAAGTCCGTTCAGTAGTTTTAGAGAAATATCAAAATTTACAGATATTGATATTTGAGAATTCTGACATCTGATTGGCTGAGGCGTTGCGAGCACGAGTGTGCGGCTCATTGGCTGCGAACTGTTGAAACTAGGAAGTGTTGGCACCCATTTTGTGACTGAGTTGAAAGGCGTAGGGGAAAAATAAGAGAATAATTGTATAAGAGGGTATAGTAGGAACACTGTGGTCTTAGTTTAAGCAGTCTATACGGTGCAGAGGCAGGGAGTTTGAATGTTGCGTAGGCCGTGGAAATCACGTCCGCAGAACAACGGTGCGTGGTATTGCGGCAAGGTTGCGTAGGCTCTGGAAATCCCGTCGGGAAAACAATGCGCCGTATTGCGCCAATGTTCAGTAGGCTGTGGAAATCATATCGGGAAAATAACAATGCGCCGTATTGCAGCCATCCTTTACCTTCCTTTAATATAATGCGCAGTAATGTTTACTTATAATGCGGTGTTCACTTTTATCACGGACAGTGAACAAAATTAACGTTTAATTGGCTGAGGTGTTCCAACAACGAGCTCAATGTTCATTGGCTGCGAACCATTCAAAGTAAAAGTGTTGCCAGCCATTCCCTCCCCCTGCGCGGAGTAGCAAGGACATCTGATTGGTTCACATGTTCCAAGCAGGACCTTCCAGAGGTTAATGTTCATTGGCTGCGAACCATTGAAAGTAGAAGTGTTGCCAGCCATTTCCTCCCAGTCCGCGGAGTAGCAGGGACATCTGATTGGTTGACGTGTTCCAAGCAGGACGTTCCCAAGCTTAATGTTCATTGGCTGTAAACCATTGAAAGTAGAAGTGTTGCCAGCCATTCCCTCCCCCTCCGCGGAGCATCAGGGACATCTGATTGGGTAATGTGTTCCAAGCAGGACCTTCCCAAGCTTAATGTTCATTGGCTGTGAATCATTAAAAGTAGTTGGCAGTGATTCCCTACCGCTCTGCGGAACACCATGGACATTTTATTGGCTAAAGTGTTCCGAGTACAACTTTGCTCATTATTGGCTGGGAACGTTTCACTGTTGTGAAGCTTTTTGTGACTCACTTCAATGGAGTACAGGGAAAGAAAGTAGTGTCGGGGAGGGTAGGAACACTATTAACTCTGTAAAGTGGTCACAAGGTGGTGAACAGGGATTGTGAAGGTAAAAATAGTTTTTTATATATTTTAAGGGCCATTTATATAATTGGCGCGGGGTGTACAAATCACGGCGGGAAAATAACAAAGTGTGTTGCGGTCTTCTTTTTATTAAGTTTGCGGGTGGGATACTTCCCAGGAGCACTGTTTAGTTATAATGTGATGTTTACTTTTCTGACGGGGAGCTGCGGTTGCGCAGCAAAAATTTCAGTCTAGGTTTGAAATAGTTTTTATTAAGCAATTACAAATATACTTTCTTCGGAAACTGAAGCTGTATATATCAAAGGGGTGACAAATAAAAACGCAATTCATAAAATATCCCTTAAGCGTGGGCACACCCTCCCTTTTTTTCTGCTATAGTTTGTAAAAGTGTTGCCCCATATTCTTGATAATATAAGAGGGCATGAGTTACCTTTAGATAAAGTAGAAAAGAAGTGCTACAAGAATCACTCCCGCACTACATCATCTCAGGTCACAAGAACAATAACAAGTAAAAAACAGTTAAAAACAAATCACTTTATATTACATAGAAATGTACGCTTTATCATTTTTTATAATTTCTATTCTGTAGAATTCGGGAAAGTTCGGTCGTAGTGCTTAGAGGTCGCTCACTGCTCCGCTAACAAATCACGTACACCTTTGAGAATATATAGGATAGTAGTATAATAATATACACTACTGGTAGTATATATTCTATAGGGAGAACGAGAATAGGAACCACAACAGAGAAAAAGAGAAATACCAAAAAATCATTCAAAAATGTAGCGTTTATCAAAGGCATTCAGTAAGAAAGTGTCTATGCAAACAATCTTTTTTAAACTGCAATTTCGAAAAATATTCTCACTGTAAAAATATCTGATCAAGTAAGTTATAAAGGTCAGTAAGCTGTATTTCAGATGGTTTACTCCTGGCGGCGACAAATCTCCAATTCCTGTTGTGTGAAAATATGACACTCTAATACAATAAAGAGAGTGACACTGATTGCACACAAAAAGGAAAAGGAAAATAAAGTCATGAACACAAAACAAGATCAATAACTAAATACTTTCCAGCAGTGAATATGTTCAGAGCTTCTTTTATCCAGGACTTCAAAATCTTTCAACTTTGCGCCGACGGGTCATAAACTCCTCTGAGATCATAATGACTGTGAATATTACAATATACATACTCACACTATATGATCCCAAGGGGGAAACAGAGTAAGAAGCAGAAGCTGCTGACGTTACATATAAATCTTTAGTCTTCGCGCCAACGGGTCATAAACTCCTCTGAGATCACAATGACTGTTAATATTTTAATATACATATTCACAGTATATGATCCCAAGGAGGAAACAGAGTAAGAACCAGAAGCTGCTGACGTTACATAAATCTTTAGTCTTCGCGCCGACGGGTCACAAACTCCTCTGAGATCATAATGTGTGGTTATTATAATATACATACTCACACTATATGATCTCAAGGGGGAAATAGAATACAAACTAGAAGCTGCTGACGTTACATATAAATCTTTAGTCTTCGCGCCGACGGGTCACCAACACCTCTGAGGTCAAGTACAGTGTCAATATTATAATATACAAAGTCACATTATATGATCTCAAAGGAGCCAGAAAAGGAACAATGTTTGCTGTATTCTGTCTGTTTCTGAAAACAAGCTGCTGACGTTACATATAAATGGCAAAAACAACCAATAACACTTTTTTCTAAATACAACTGTTTAAATATTGACAAATAGCTACGTATTATAAATATCTACTATGCCATAATCAAACAACTTACAACTCTGGAATATGTTTTGTTGCCGCAAAACAAGAACCCGACGCTAGAAAAGGGAACGTGCATCACAGAATGGACACGCGTAAATAATTCGCATAAACGAAACTAATCAAAGAACGGGTGTGGTTTATATACTTGAGTAGTCTATGGAAGGAATATGCGGCTCCGCCCATTTAGATGTCACGTTTTACAGTTGACACGTGCTCACGTTTTAACTGTTTAACTTGTGCACGTGTTGTGAAAAGTTACAAAATGTGAAGCGGTAAAGGTTTCGATTTCGATCCTAACACGTATAAGGTCCTTAATATGTACATACGTTGGAGAGCTTAAAAACTGTTACCCGGCAAACCGTGTCATTTTCATTCTCATGACTACAAACATCTATTAATTGCCGTAATTCTAAATAGAAGACATAAAAAAAATATCCTTCAGAATAGAAAAAAAAAAATATGTGCTAATATTTCTCATCACTATGGTTTTAAATTAAAAAAATGCCAGCATTTGTAAAGCGTATAGCTTCCCCCAGAAAGGTGTGCCGGCGCTCGGGGGCATCGGGAAGATTAAGCAAGGTGTTGCCCACAGTGACATAGTGGTGGGTTAACGTGCCGCTGGAGCCGGGAATCAAACTGTGAACGCTGTTGTTCGAAGTCAGGTATCATAGCTGCTGCGTCACACATTTTCCACACTTAAATGTTAATTAGTGCTAATTAAGTTTTAAATATTGTTAAATTATAACTTATAACAGACTACTGTTACAGTTAGTTTTTCACTACAAAAAGTATGCACGTCTTTTTAAAATTTACTTAAAAACAATTTAGGTTTCAGGGACATTGTTGTTCGAAATTAGCATTTATAAAACCTTTGAAATTCACAGAAAAAACCATAGGTTTTACAGACGTTATAGTTAGAAATTAGCATTTAAAAAACTTTAGAAATTCACTGAAAAAACCATAGGTTTTACGGACGTTATAGTTAGTTGGACATTTCACTCATATAAAACCAGAGAAATTCCACTGTTATAGTTAGTTCAGCTAACTATAACTCCCGCTCCCACAATGCACTGCTCATGATGTCACATATTACATCATTCATGACATGGTCAGTGACATCACTCATGACATCACTGATGACATCTCAAATGACATCACTGATGACATCATCCACGTGAAAAACTGATGCATCTCCTCACACTCTAATATAACCTTTAATACACCCACCGCCGGCACACCTTTCCGGTGGAAGCTGTACGCTTTACAAATGCTGGCATTTTTTAAATTTAAATCCATAGTGATGAGAAATATTAGCACGTATTTTTTTTTTTTCTATTCTGAACAATATTTTTTTTTATGTCTTCTATTTAGAATTACGGCAATTAATAGATGTTTGTAGTCATGACACGGTTTGCCGGGTAACAGTAACTATAACGTCTGTAAAACCTATGGTTTTTTCTGTGAATATATATATATATACACACACACACACATACACATACAAACATACATATATATGTATATATATATATCCACTGGGGAAAAAACGCTACAGGGACTAGTTAGCCTCACATTTCACTCATACAAAGCCAGAGAAATTCACCAGTTAGAGTTAGATGAGCTAACTATAACTTATGTTCCTGCAATGCACTGCTGATGACCTCACATATTACATGACTCATGACATGGTCAGTGACATCTTCTGATGACATCTCAAATGACATCACTGATGACATCTCAAATGACATCACTGATGACATCTCAAATGACATCACTGATGACATCATCCAGTGATTATTTTCTAAAAGGTACTGAGTGCTAAACATATATACTAAGGTATGTGGCTGTGAGAGTACCTGTGTGTGTGTGAGTGAGTGAGTGTGTAAGTGGTGTATAGAAGAGTGAGTGGGTATGTGAGAGACTTTAAACATGAGTGAGTGGGTATGTGAGATTTTGTATGGTGAGTGAGTGGGTGTGTCAGTGGGTGTATGATTAAGTGAGTGGCTGTGTGAGTATCTGTATGGGTGAGTGAGTGGGTGTGTAAGCGGCTGTAATGGTGAATGAGAGGGTGAATGAGTGGCTGCATGGGTGAGTGTTTGGGGTTGTCAGTGGCTGTAAATGGTGAATGAGAGGGTGCATGAGTCGCTGAATGGGTGACTGAGGAGGTACTTAAGTGTCTGTATGGGTGAGTGAGAGGGTACATGAGTAGCTGTATGGGTGCATGAATGGGTGTGAAGTGGGTGTATGGGTGCACGAGTGGGTATGTGAGTGGCTGTATGGGTGATTGAATGGGTGTGAGAGAGGTTGTATGGGAGAGTATGTGCTTGTCTCAGTGACTGTATAGGTGAGTGGGTATGAGAGTAACTGTATGGGTGAGTGAGTTTAAAAGATTTTTTTAATAAATGTATTTATCATTTTATTTTATATATTATTTGTAGGTTTTTGTTATATGCAATTAATATTATAATATGTTTTCTTTTCATATATTTAATATATTTGATTTCTCATTTTTTAAATATTGTTTAATTATTTTTTATATTTTTTTTAATGTTTAAAATTTTTATTTTTATTTTAACTGTTTGAGTGTGAATAGTAATTTTTGTCTCTCCGCTATCTAACACTTTCCCTAATGTTGCACTCACTGGAGTGGGAATAGTAATTTTTACCTCTCCGCTATCCAGCACTTTCCCTACTGTTGCACTCACTGGAGTAGGAATAATAAATGTTACCCCTCCGCTATCCAACACATTCCCTACTGTTGCACTCACTGGAGTTGGAATAGTAATTTTTACCCCTCCGCTATCCAACACTTTCCCTACTGTTGCACTCATTAGAGAGGGAATAGTAATTTTTACCTCCCAGCTATCCAGCACTTTCCCTACTGTTGCACTCACCGGATTGGGAATAGTAATTTTTACCCCTCCGCTATCCAACACTTTCCCTACTGTTGCACTCACTGGAGTTGGAATAGTAATTTTTACCCCTCCGCTATCCAACACTTTCTTTACTGTTGCACTCACTGGAGTGGGAATAGTAATTTTTACCCTTTCGCTATCCAGCACTTTCCCTACTGTTGCACTCACTGTAGTGGGAATACAAATTTTTACCCCTCCGCTATCCACCACTTATCCTACTGTGGCATTCAGTGGAGTTGGAATAGTAATGTTTACCCCTCCGCTATCCAACACTTTCCCTACTGTTGCACTCTTTGGAGTGGGAATAGTAATTTGTGCCACTCCGCTATCCAACACTTTCTCTACTGTTGCACTCACTGGAGTGGGAATAGTAATTTTTACCCTGCCGCTATTCAACACTTTCCCTACTGTTGCACTGTTTGGAGTGGGAATAGTAATTTTTACCACTCCGCTATCCAACACTTTCCCTACTGTTGCACTCTTTGGAGTGGGAATAGTAATATTTTCCCCTCCGCTATCCAATACTTTCCCTATTGTTGCTCTCACTGGAGTGGGAATAGTAAATTTTACCCCTCCGCTATCCAACACTTTCCCTACTGTTGCACTCACTGGAGTTGGAATAGTAAATTTAATTCCTCCGCTATCCAACACTTACCCTACTTTTGCACTCACTGGGGTGGGAATAGTTATTTTTACTCCTTTGCTATCCAACGCTTTCCCTAGTGATGCACTGATTGTATTTTGAAATTTAAGTTTAAATATTTTTTAATAGTTTAATGTTTTAATTTATTATAGATTTTTGTTTTTTTTATATTTTAAATCATTAATATATATTGTTATTTTTTATATTATTTTAAACTTTTAACATAAATTAAAAATAATAGTTTAATTGTTTTAAAGTAAATATATATGTATAAATTATTACGTTTATGTGTTTTTTATATCTATTTTATTAAAATGTATATTACATTTATTTTATTTTGTTCAAATTAAAAATTAATATTTAATATATTTAATATATATTATTTTATATTTATATACAAGTCGATATTTTATACACCTATATTTTTTACTTCGATATTTTTTACTCAATATTTTTGTACTTACCTGTTTAGGGATCGGAGTCGATATTTTTGTTGTCTATATTTTTTCAACAATGTTTTTTAAATTGATATTTTTTACATCGATGTTGTGTCAGTGAACCAGAGCTGAGCTGCGGCATTCTGAGTGACCTGCAACCTCTTGATCATTTATTGGAGGGAACCAAGGAATAGGACATTACCATAGTAAAAGAGTGAGATAATGATAGCCTGGATGATTAATCTTCTGGCTAGGAAAGGAAGGAGATAAAGAACCTTTCTTAACAGTCTCAGGACACCAAAGCAATTGGTGGCGAGCTGGTTGGCCTGGTGGTCCATTGTGAGGCTGGAAGTCCAGCCACATGCCAAGACATTTAATCAGACATTTAGGGCCAGGAAACCTCTCCAGACAGTCCAGGACTGGGGTAAGGAGTTTCTTGCTGAGATTATTCCTCAGTAGCATAATCTCAGTCTTGTCTTCAGATTACATTTAGCCATCCATCTGGCTACTTCCTGAAGACATGGGGCCAGACTAAGGTGACTGGAGCTGGAGTCGGGGGAAATTAAAATCACCAGCTGAGTATCATCAGAATAGGAGACCAATGCTAGCCCATGGGAATGCACAATTTCCGCAAGGAGGTGCGAATGCACAATTTCTGCTAGGGGTGCATTGAATGATTAAAAAGGGTGGGACTCAGGGAGGACACCTGAGGCACTCCACAGCTCAAAGGGAAAATTTCGGAGTAACATGAATGATCTAACACCTGGAATGCTCTATTTTCCAAAAAGGAGGAAAGCCATTTCAGTGCACGCCTGTCATTCCCCACTTTTGATATTCGATTTATGAGAGGGGCATGATCTACTGTATCAAAGGCTGCACTGAGATCTAAGATAATGCTGGCTGTAGAGCCTCCTTGGTACAACAAGCATCTTAATTCCTCAACCAATGCCAGCAGAGCTGTTTCTATGTTGGGCTGTGGTCTAAACCCCATTTGAGGGGGGTGGAGGATTTCGTTGGACTCAAGGAAAGCAAAAGATGGTTATTAACATGCTTCTACAGGAGCTTCAAGGCTTCTGGTAACAGGGAGATTGGCCTATAGGTACACAAACAGAGGGGATCAAGACCAGGCTTTTTTAAAAGTGGTTTGATCCCTGCATGCTTTCATTGCTGGGGCACCTGCTCACTGAATAGAGAGAGACTGGCCAGATCCATCAAGGTAGGATTAATGCTCCCAAATCCTTGCCTGAGAATGAGAAGGGGGCAGGGATCAAGAGGAGAACCTGATTTTATTGCTATTAGTAGATCTGTGAGGAGATTCACAATGAGCTTAGTGAAGACCATAAGAGTCTTTTCTGACTGTACTAGGGGGCTACCTAAGGAATCCTCAATGTTACAACTGTCTGGGAAGGAGGAGTAAATGCCCAATATTTTCTTCTGAAGAAGAGATCCAGATTATTGCTGTGCTCTTTCGAGGCATCTGGAACAGAGCCAGAGAGCTTTGACTCCATAATGTCTTTCAAGATTTGAAAGAACTCTTTAGCGGAGTGAGCGGAGAGCTCAATTTTAGAGGAAGAATAGGGTGATGGAGAGGTCTTTATTTCTGCATGATAAATCCTAAAGGCACTCCTATATTTGAGTTTGCTGGTTTCTTCATAGGACTTTCGTCAACTTCTCTGCAGATGCTTATAGTCCTTTTTCAAGGCAAGTAGGTGGGTGTTAATCTAAAAGGATTTTTACTTTGCTGGAGATTCTTATGCCACCTTGCAGGAAGGACAATGTCTAATGAGTTGGTGATCCACTCATTAAAACTGCAAATGGATGAGGTAACTTGGTAGGATTGATAGGATTGATTGGGTCTCATTGCTTCCAGGACAAATGACCAGTTCTCAAAGTTCAGTTTAGTCCAGCGTCGTTCCAGCCATCTGGCCAGCGACATGGGGCAGAAGAGGAAGGGAATAATAGAGTAATGGGAAGCCAGAAGTGGTCTGATCAGGTAAAGGGCTATGCACCTGAAGGTTGTTCATGTTACTGAACACCAAGTCGATGATGTGGCCTTTCTCATGAGTGAGGCCCACCACTAGGTGCAGCAGCTGTAAAGACACAAGATCTTGTATAAGGTTCTTAGAAGCTCTGTCGTTGGTGTCATCAGTGTGTATGTTAAAATCACCGGGCAAGGTGAAGTTGGCTCTCTTTATAGTTAGACCCACAGCCAAATCGAGAAGAGCCTGTAAGAAATGCAACATGATTCCAGAGAAGCTGAAGATGGGGCTGAGTGTCAGAGTAAAAAGTAGACTCTCGCAATTCTGAATCTCAAGAGGTCACAAAATGCTCTTAAGGATTTCCTTATAGATAATAGCTATCCCACCACCTCCTTAACCTGACAGGTCTAACCTATTGATACAGTAACCAGGGGGCAGGGTTTGGACCACATCAGGACCAGAGCCCTTGTGTAACTAGGTTTCAGTAAGGAAAAGTCCATACGGTACTGATTCCTCTAGGAGACCATAAATATCCAGTTTATGAGTGGCCAATGAGCAGCAATTGACCAAGAACATGCGCCAAGCTGTAGGTATCAAAGTTACTTGTGACTGATATAGGCCGAGCTGAGGGTGCCAGCCGCAACTGTTACAGACCAATGACGATTGACTGAGGTCAATGGAATGAGACAGGAATCAGTTATAGAGGGCTGAAGAGCTCGCATTTGGCTGGTGGTATAATATCCTTCACAAAAGGAGCTACAGAGGGAAATAGCGCAGGTTGCCCTCCACTCACAACTTTTTCATCACCAAAAACCTGCTCTAAATCTCAGGATAAAAAATCATGGGCATTCCCCACACCTCTTATTGGTGATAATACTTCAAGTACTAGCTAGACAATGCTGTACACTTGGGGTGCTCCTATCCTCATTTAAAAATCTTTGTGTGACTATCTCCCACAAACAATATCCTGTGTGTATTTCTTACTTCACGTAATTTCTCTCCTCCACCACCAAAAAAGTGTGTGAAAGGTGAGGAGGCACCTCACGGAAACACCCTCCAGGGAGCTGCTGATAGGTTCTCATCAGTATGCTCCACTTATCATCATCGGCAGCCTCCACACCATATAAATTATATAATGTATGTGAAAAATTGTGCACAACTTAATTGAAACAAAAATCGTGAAAAACCTGCCCCCTCATGTAAGAGCAATGGAAAATAATTTTTCTAGCTCCTACACTATAAAAACGAGCTAAACAACCACTGGCACTATCTCCAATTTTATTCACTGCTGTGTGTTTGCTCACATTAAAAACAAGACCTACTGTCGTGCTTCATCATTTCTATACACGAAGCCAACATGTTTCATTGCCTGTTGATACTTCTCGGCAATTTCTTCAGGGCTAGGGGTCAGTCCTCGCCACACTGTTAATCACAGTACAATTCCTGTGGAAGATAGACACGAACAACACCAAACAAAACACTGAGTTACACACATACACGTAGCTCTACACAACAAAAAAAAAAATATTTTGTGTTACTGCTCATTGAAACGGGGCCTCAAGGATAATTACCAGGTGGTTGCCCACTTATGGCATACCAGCAGCCACCTTCTAAGTTTAAAATGTACTCGTCCACAGTACCCAAGTTTCTTAGTCACGGTTACTCTCCGTCAACCTACAAGTAAAGTACATCACACATGTGTATATCCCTTCCAAACACATTGCCACTCATCAGTCACTTAGGGTATGGAAAGTTTTTAAACTAAATATCTTTAGCGTTAAACAGGGAAGCGCGGTTCACCTCATTCCAGCACGACCCCTACACCAACCCTTCCTGAGCTCCACCGCTAAAAAGAAGATATCTCATGGCTCTCCCGCATTCATCTCTCCCAAGACTCCGATCGTTCCCAGGGTATTAATCAAACTTTAAGGAACCAAACCCAACTCCACGGGATCCCTCGTGTTACCGCCAGTTAGTGCTTCAAAACCCCGCTTACCGGACCTGCCGCAGCGTTTGGCTTACTCGCTCCCCGCTCGTTCCCCATCTATGTTCCCCGCATATTTAAACGCCAGAGCCCGGGCGTATAGGCACGCCCCGCTAATTCCGGTGAACGCCGATCACAAGGCGTTCACTTTCAGCGCCATCTTGGAGTGGTGTATTATAACGTTTTATCCTTCTGATCAATCCTAGGCAGTAACAATTTTTATTCAGAAGGCTCCATCAATGGAGTTTGGAGCACAAAAGCCATTAGGTTGGGAAAACAAATTTCTAAAGGAACGCAAATTCAATATTAAAAAAACGAAAATTCAATATTAAAAAAACCAGCTATTCCGGGCACATCTTTTGTAATGGGCAAATTAAAGTCATAATCAAGCGTCCAACAGGACTTGGTACTCAATGCTCTATATACAGCGACTACCCCAGCTTTAGTGACTCCTTATTTCAGACCAACTCCTGAGTGGTGGTTGTCAGTTCTTAATGCAGTGTCAATTTTTCTTGCATAGCATATGTTTATCAAAAATGTTTATCAAAAGGTTGACTCCACTCCTTGCGTATGCATATCTAATTCAATGATTCTGATAATGTTATTTGTCAAGCAGGTTCCTGCATCTATGTGTGTGCTGTAACCTTGTTCCACTCAATAACATCATTAAGGCCCTGTTGGTCAGCCCACTCCTGATAGATCCAACGGGCCTCTTTTGTGGCCAGTCTGTTCTCAATACTGAGTGCAACTCCCCACACCTTTTCTAACACTGTCCACTTGATGTCTCTATAGTGATGTTTCAATTCACGATAGTGCCCCACCAAACGGGTGGTCAATTTGCCCGCCTTGATAGTACTCAAGTGCTCCTGAATTCTAATCTTGATCGTCCGGGTTGTCAAACCAATATAGTGTAACCCGCACGGGCAAGTCAATCGATATATAACATTTGTGATATTACAATTGGTGAATTTATTTAGATACCACATTCTCCCATTCACCAATTGAACACTCTTCGCTGTTCCTGTTAGCTCACACACCGAACACCCACCACATGGATGGTGGCCTGCGGGCAGTCCTGATGTTTTGATCTCCTGTCTAGGGCGAGTATGCACCAATTGATCCCGTAGGTTTCTGGATCTTTTAAACGCAAACCTAGGGGGTGGCATAACAAAATCATTTGTGCTCAGTAAAGGCCAATGTTTCCTAATGATCTGTCATATCCTTGTGGATAATGGGTCAAATGTTGTGACCACTGGAAGGTAATCTCCTTTCTCCTTAACATTCCTCTCAAGAAAGGCCGCTCTAGGTGTGTTTAGTGCCCTTTTCCTGGCTTTATTCACAATTTTTTTAGGGTATGACCGCTTCTCAAGCTTGCCTGCCAATTCCGCTGCCTGCTCAACAAATTTCTCAGGAATTTTTAACTTGGCTGAATGGACTTGATGAGTGCCTGAAATTCACCTGGAACATCAGTAGGGACACGGCCACCTACCTTGATTTGGACATTTGTGCCAGGGACAATCGATTATGTACTAATGTACATCAAAAACCGACTGATAAAAATTCTCTATTACACTACAAATCATTCCATCCCCGAGCCCTTCGGGATAATTTACCTGTGGGGCAGTTTTTGCGCTACCGAAGAAATTGTAGTTCCACTGAGAAATTTGTTGAGCAGGCAGCGGAATTGGCAGGCAAGCTTGAGAAGCGGTCATACCCTAAAAAAATTGTGAATAAAGCCAGGAAAAGGGCACTAAACACACCTAGAGCGGCCTTGCTTGAGAGGAATGTTAAGGAGAAAGGGGATTGCCTTCCAGTGGTCACAACATTTGACCCATTATCCACAAGGATACGACAGATCATTAGGAAACATTGGCCTTTACTGAGCACGAATGATTTTGTTATGCCACCCCCTAGGTTTGCGTTTAACAGATCCAGAAACCTACGGGATCAATTGGTGTATACTCGCCCTAGACAGGAGATCAAAACATCAGGACTGCCCGCAGGCCACCATCCATGTGGTGGGTGTTTGGTGTGTGAGCTAACAGGAACAGCGAAGAGTGTTCAATTGGTGAATGGGAGACTGTGGTATCTAAATAAATTCACCAATTGTAATACCACAAATGTTATATATCGATTGACTTGCCCGTGCGGGTTGCACTATATTGGTTTGACAACCCGGAAGATCAAGATTAGAATTCAAGAGCACTTGAGTACTATCAAGGCGGGCAAATTGACCACCCGTTTGGTGGGGCACTATCGTGAATTGAAACATCACTATAGAGACATCAAGTGGACAGTGTTAGAAAAGGTGTGGGGAGATGCACTCAGTATTGAGAACAGACTGGCCACAAAAGAGGCCCGTTGGATCTATCAGGAGTGGGCTGACCGACAGGGCCTTAATGATGTTATTGAGTGGAACAAGGTTACAGCACACACATAGATGCAGGAACCTGCTTGACAAATAACATTATCAGAATCATTGAATTAGATATGCATACGCAAGGGTGGAGTCAACCTTTTGATAAACATGTTTGATAAACATATGCTATGCAAGAAAAATTGACACTGCATTAAGAACTGACAACCACCACTCAGGAGTTGGTCTGAAAGAAGGAGTCACTAAAGCTGGGGTAGTCGCTGTATATAGAGCCTTGAGTACCAAGTCCTGTTGGACGCTTGATTATGACTTTAATTTGCCCATTACAAAAGATGTGCCCGGAATACCAGTTTTTTTAATATTGAATTTTCGTTTTTTAATATTGAATTTGCGTTCCTTTAGAAATTTGTTTTCCCAACCTAATGGCTTTTGTGCTCCAAACTCCATTGATGGAGCCTTCTGAATAAAAATTGTTACTGCCTAGGATTGATCAGAAGGATAAAACGTTATAATACACCACTCCAAGATGGCGCTGAAAGTGAACGCCTTGTGATCGGCGTTCACCGGAAGTAGCGGGGCGTGACTATACGCCCGGGCTCTGGCGTTTAAATACGCGGGGAACATAGATGGGGAACGAGCGGGGAGCGAGTAAGCCAAACGCTGCGGCAGGTCCGGTAAGCAGGGTTTTGAAGCACTAACTGGCGGTAACACGAGGGATCCCGTGGAGTTGGGTTTGGTTCCTTAAACTTTGATTAATACCCTGGGAACGATCGGAGTCTTGGGAGAGATGAATGCGGGAGAGCCATGAGATATCTTCTTTTTAGCAGTGGAGCTTAGGAATGGTTGGTGTAGGGGTCGTGCTGGAATGAGGTGAACCACGCTTCCCTGTTTAACGCTAAAGATATTTAGTTTTAAAACTTTCCATATCCTAAGTGACTGATGAGTGGCAATGTGTTTGAAAGGGATATACACATGTGTGATGTACTTTACTTGTAGGTTGACGGAGAGTAACCGTGACTAAGAAACTTGGGTACTGTGGACGAGTACATTTTACCCTTAGAAGGTGGCTTCTGGTATGCCATAAGTGGGCAACCACCTGGTAATTATCCTTGAGGTCCCGTTTCAATGAGCAGTAACACAAAATAATTTTTTTGTTGTTGTGTAGAGCTACGTGTATGTGTGTAACTCAGTGTTTTGTTTGGTGTTGTTCGTGTCTATCTTCCACAGGAATTGTACTGTGATTAACAGTGTGGCGAGGACTGACCCCTAGCCCTGAAGAAATTGCCGAGAAGTATCAACAGGCAATGAAACATGTTGGCTTTGTGTATAGAAATGATGAAGCACGACAGTAGGTCTTATTTTTAATGTGAGCAAACACACAGCAGTGAATAAAATTGGAGATAGTGCCAGTGGTTGTTTAGCTCGTTTTTATAGTGTAGGAGGTAGAAAAATTATTTTCCATTGCTCTTACATGAGGGGGCAGGTTTTTCACAATTTTTGTTTCAATTAAGTTGTGCACAATTTTTCACATACATTATATAATTTATATGGTGTGGAGGCTGCCGATGATGATAAGTGGAGCATACTGATGAGAACCTATCAGCAGCTCCCTGGAGGGTGTTTCCGTGAGGTGCCTCCTCACCTTTCACACACTTTTTGGTGGTGGAGGAGAGAAATTACGTGAAGTAAGAAATACACACAGGATATTGTTTGTGGGAGATAGTCACACAAAGATTTTTAAATGAGGATAGGAGCACCCCAAGTGTACAGCATTGTCTAGCTAGTACTTGAAGTATTATCACCAATAAGAGGTGTGGGGAATGCCCATGATTTTTTATCCTGAGATTTTGTGCAGGTTTTTGGTGGTGGTATAATATATCTTGTTTTGTACAAGAAGGGCATAACCCCTGGCCCTGGATGGACGTGGCTGGGCACAGACAGGCTTGCATTTGGCGTGCCAGTGGCAGGCCCGCTGCGCGTGTGTGCTGCGCTTCCGTGCTGCATCCTTCATTTAAAGAGGACCAGCCAGAACAGTAGAGCGCGTTATAGAAAGATGGCGACTATAGTGTGCAAATAAGCGCTTCAAGTGCATGTGCAAGTACTGTTTCTCCTTCGTGAGAGCCCCCACCTAGCTCAATTGTTTCCCCCGCAGCACCAATGATGAAGACTCCGCAGTTGTAAAATTTCTAGTAGTAAAATTACACTCATAGTTTGTGAATACGAAAACAGTTGTAAACTTACTATAAAGTGTATATTTACCCTTGGGAATCAGGCCCTAACTGTTCATAACTCATTCCCAGAACACATACCATTATTCATCATCTGGCTAATTTTTTAGTAGAAATACTATATATACTCTTCATCTCCTTTTCTATTACTCTCTGGGCGTATACATTGAGCCATTCCAACATACGTAGTTCCTCAGAAACACTCCATACTTACAAACTGAATGCCGAAATTGCTGCTTACATCATAAATCATCCAATGTTGGGACCAATTTGCTTTTCTGATACCGATGGAGTATCAAACTTCTTCACGGTGGTCTAATGTCTGTCTTGGCCATTAACTCGAGCATCAATGTATCCCATTCACTGTATGAGTTATCTTTGGCCAATACATTTTATTTTGCATCAAGGATTTCCACTTCAGCTTGCGTCCATCTGCATATATCTGTTGCCCATTTATCCTTACTGAGGGGTCTATTTGCCTTCCAATGCATTGCAGTGTTCCTTTTAGCATGTTTCATTGCTGGATCAGCAAATCTGTACCGTTGTTTCAATTTCTTAGATCTGTGCATCTGTACTAACAGACACAGAACAAGGTCTTAGATCTGTGCATCTGTACTAACAGACACAGAACAAGGTCTTAGAACTGTGCATCTGTACTAACAGACACAGAACAAGGTCTTAGATCTGTGCATCTGTACTAACAGACACAGAACAAGGTCTTAGAACTGTGCATCTGTACTAACAGACACAGAACAAGGTCTTAGATCTGTGCATCTGTACTAACAGACACAGAACAAGGTCTTAGATCTGTGCATCTGTACTAACAGACACAGAACAAGGTCTTAGATCTGTGCATCTGTACTAACAGACACAGAACAAGGTCTTAGAACTGTGCATCTGTACTAACAGACACAGAACAAGGTACACTTCTAATCTCCTAATCGTAATCTCTGAGACCCTTATTAAGGCAGTGTGGGTGATAAACTGACCAGGTCCCAGTCCATATGCCACTCTTAACACTGCATATTTATGGAGTTACGCATTTGCATACAGGCCACCAGTTTTGGGTATGCCTGCTTCCTGCCACTGTTGTCTTTTGTGCTCAAATGTGACTATTTAAAATCTAGGTAGACACCACTGGCGGTACTCAGTTGCAATACGTATATTTTCCTTTATCTGCTTCAAGTCTCTCTACCACACCTGTGTCTGGCCGCTTGAACTGTTCCACGATATCTATGCAACCGCATGCGTGGCTCAGGCTGCTAGGTGCCTGCACATTTCAGCCAGGCAAAGCTTGACTCAGGCTGCCAAGCGCCTGCACATTTTGTGGATATTAAGCGTCTGGCTGCGTGACCCTGACATTTTGAGTGCCTGACAGGCTGATTTTTGCTTAGCTTGACAAACTCTCATCATGCTTTGTAAAAGGCATGGGGTGGGGCCCGTCTGCCCTTAATTACGGGCCACTGCTGACTTTCTCCCACAGATTTTAGCTGCTGAAAACAGTAAACAAATTCCAAAAGAGAGTATGGAGCAAATTAGAAATTACTGTGGAATCTGATCCTGAAACACCGATTACCAAGTCATTCCTTATTTCTTAGTGGACGCTCCAGGCCTAACTTCCTCCCTTAATGGGATGGATTTTCCCAACCCCAAGAAATACCACCAGTATCGGTAATTTAAGGTGGGAAAAATCCGACCCATTTACCAGTCCAATCATAATGAATGCCTAAAAAGGCTGAAGCAATGAACTGCACTTTGTGTGGCTACCATACTTGGGGGCATATTATCAAGAACGGCGTTCAAATTATCGCCGCTATAAAGGGCTTGATAATATGCCCTGGAGAATTCCAATAGAAGCCCATGTTCACACCAGAACATGGGCTTCTATTGGAATTCTCAAGGGCATATTATCAAGCCCATTATCGCCGCTTTAGCGGCAGTTTTCTGCCGCTAAAGCGGCGATAATTTGAACGCCGTTTCTTGATAATATGCCCCATGATTTGTTACATAAAAACAGAATGCATGCATTTCAAAAGGTAAAGTATAAAGAGGAGTAGTTAACTATGGTCTTTATTCACTGAATCACAGATATCCCCCTGCAGGACAGTGCAGTGAGTGACTGTGCCCGCCTGCATGGGGACTTCTGTGGGAGTCTACGCAACCCCGTTTTCCCCCTCTAGTGACAGCCTCTGGGGACACGCTGACCACATCTCTTTGTGACACACACTAAGTGCGCCTCCTGCTGGCCTCTTTACCTCTGCGCTTCCATCCCTAATATGGCACAGGCACAGAGGCAAAGTGTTTCCCTCCTTTACATGGGACTATGCCCCATGCAAATGAGGACATGCCCCTTTAGCATAGAGCCAGCGCTGCAAGTGCAATAGCCATATTTGTAATACAGACGGGGCTGCACAAACGTCTGGGGCCCCTTATGTAATACCAAAGTGCCCTGGGGCCAGATGGTGGGTGCACATGGTTGTTGCGCCCCCGGGGCACTTTCCATAATATAGCCTCAGATTGGCTGCAACTGCAAATTGCACTTAGAAGATTTTCAGTGTTTGCTGGGTATTTTTGCAATATACACGTGATATACTTCATGAGCTTTCATGAATATCTGATTTATTTCACAGTAGCCATTATGATGCCATGCTTTATTAATAACAAAATCTCAACTTGGCTCTCACTTACAGTGTACAAGGATCGTAAAGGAAATGGCCATGGAATGTACACTTCTAGGAAAAGCTTTGTATCCTGGCACTAATCATTTTTCTTTTTTGCACTGGTTTCACCTGATTGGCATAAAACTATGCCCACTATTAGCTCTGGCCCTCTTTACGTACAAAGAAACAGGTAGCAACTAGTGGTTGCAATTTAATCACTGACTGTGACATGTCACTGATTTTGTGATGCAACCTATGGAAAAATAGTCACATTGCAAAGTCTACAGTCACAGGTGGCCGCAGAATTAATTAATTAATTAATTGTGAAGGTCAATATTAGCAGTCACTGTAATTGGCTAAAAAAAATTGGATGGTGGCCAGAAAGGAACAGCAGACCACCATCCGTAAGTTTGTCTTCCAAAAGGGAAACTTCTGTTATTTTAAACCAGTCTGGGTTCCTTGAAGGATCTGGTGTTGCTTTTTAATTTTAAAAAGTTGCCAATTGGGGAACACATCGGGAGGAGCAGTGTTGGAAGCCAGAGTCCCCGTCCCGCACCACTGTCACTAAATGCGAGACCCGGGACTCCTCCCTCAATGTTAGGCCAAGTAAGGACACCGTTTTAGATAGCCCCGCTCACCCCCTTAGTAGCTTGGCACGAGCAGCCAGGCCTATCTCCAAGGCACGAGTGTACAGTATGTGCAACCACGCTCACAGCAACCCACTGGTGACACCGCAAATGGACTCCACACGAGTTTGATAAAATGAGTATAAACTTTATGTAAAAAGATATACGATCAGACCACACGATACATAAGCCAACATATAATAAAGGGTAATATTCGTTCTGGCTGGTTGGTAGGTTAAAATCCCAACCACCGCTTTCAAAATGCTATGCTGGTCGTAATGCTAGAATCACACACGTTGCAATGGACAAACAATAGTGCGTTGCGTAACGATACAATCCTGTGCTGGGCACAGGAGAAATAATACAATGCGTAACGATACACCCCGGTACCTGCAATGGGAGAAATAATGCAACGCGTACCGCTACAATCATGTACTGAGCAATGAAGGAATAATGCAATGCGTCACACCCCAATCACGTACTTTGCAATGAAGAAATAATGCAATGCGCACCGCTACAATCATGTACTTTGCAATGAAGGAATAATGCAATGCGGGCCGCTACAATCCTGTACTTTGCAAGGGAGAAATAATGCAATGTGTAGCACTACAATCGTGTACTTCGTTATGCAGAAATAATGTCAGGCGTCCTAAGACAGTCCGGCAATTCGTTAGCAGCAATATTGGCAATGTGTATTACGACAGTCAGCCTCTTCGATAACAGTTGCCCCTCCACACGTATCAACGATGACACAAAGTACAGCTTCTCACTCTGGCCCCAGTATTGCCACTCCAGAACGCAGTACGGGCCCCACTCTGAGCCGAAGCAAAGGCTCACGCCGCCAGAAGGTCTGAGAGGCCGAGAGAGTGTCTCTCCGAGCCCGTGCCCCGCCCAGGCAGTGATCCACGTTACCTGGGGGCGCGACCCCACTCTCCTCTCCGCCTTCAGCGAACTGGGCCTTCCGTGTAGAACTTTCTCAATGGGTCTCAGCGGCTCGGCCTGGCAGCTCAGCTCCTCCGGGCTGCCGGTCCGGACCGCGACTGTTAGGAAGGTCTCAGGCGGCCGCAGGGCACACGTACACCATGCCCCTGAGATTACGTTACTCCAGGTGCACTTCACCACAGCACCCTCCGGGTCTCCTCTGGCACGAAGCTACACACACGTCGACTCCGAGTGCACACTCACCAGGCACTCCTTCCTGCGGTCTCAGTTGGCACCAAGACCCGCACACCACGTTGCAGAGACTCACTTTCTTCCAGTGCACACGATGATCAGCCGATCACCTCCACAGTCCCAGGTTGCACCAAAGCACGCACACTGCTTCACTGAGACTTACTCTAACTCCGGTGCCCCGATATCCAGGCACTCTTCACCAACGCCTTCGGCCGCACCCTGACCCGCTCACCATGTCCGAGCCTCACTTCTCCTCCGGTGCACTCGATGACCAGGCGCTCTTCACCAGCGCCTCCGGTGCACCACGACACGCACCCTGCGCGTCCGAGACTCACCCCACTTCCGATGCACACGTTGACCAGGCGCTCCTCACCAACGCCTGCTGTGCACCACGACATGCACCCAGCGTGTCCGAGACTCACTTCACCTTCGGTGCACACGTTGACCAGGCGCTCTTCATCAACGTCTCCTGTGCACCACGACACGCACCCTGCGCGTCTGAGTCTCACTTCTCCTCCGTGTGTCCAAGATCACAGGGCACACCTTCTGAGGGTCTCAAGCTGCCACAATACGCGCCCACCGCGTCGCTTGAAACTTCTCCGGAAACTTTTATGTTCATGTGTTTCCAAACAGGGAGCCAGCTCACCTCGGGCCCTTGGGGGGTAACAAGACACAGCACAAAGCACAGTCTTCTTCAAGCAGGGGGACCCAGCGCACCAAGCACAGTCCCAACAGCCTCTTCCTTGGTTAAAACAGCAAACTGCAGACCAGCCCCAGATCGCGAAGCAAGGGTTGGTCCTTCCCCAGCAGTCTCTTCAGTTGTTCCTTCCTTAGCAGAGGTTCCTCTTGACCACAAAATGGGTCCAAGCCTTTTCAGTCTCAATCCATTTCTATTCCATTCCCCCCGTTCAGGGGTCTCAGCTCTCCTAGTTATACCCCTAAACGTCTTTGAAGTTCGTTGTGCTCAGGGGTCCCTGACCCCTGCCTAAATCAGTTCTGGGTGTCTCCCTCCCAGTGTCACCTTTCTCCCTTTGATACTGGGGGTCTGGATCCTTAATCACTCAGCAGGAGATGGGTCAATTGTTTTATAGCCGCAACCCAGGCCTCTTCACCTCCCGGTGCTTTTCCTCGCATGCTCCCCAGCTGCAGGTCAGCCTGGTGCCATCTCAACCCCTCCCTGGGTCAAGACCACCGCCAGCTCCTCTCCCCTCTCAGATCCAGACAGTCAATCCACATTCAGCAGAGACACACAGAAATGCTTAATGCACAAAACTCAGCCACTTTCTAAAAGTGTGGCTTCTGAACACACAGTGATAAAACCACTTTCATAGAAAGATGTGTTATGCCGCTGTGAGTTCATACATACTAAACTTCACCTCTCCATTTTAAACTTATGGGAAACTAGGCTAACAAACACAATACCCAGCCTCCCCCATTCTGTCCCATGGGCAGAATGGCCTTTCACCAGTGAAAAATGAAATGGAGTGTTTTCCACTGTCAGGACATAACACACACCTCAGTATATGTCCTGCCTTTTACCTACACTACACCCCGCCCAGGGGCTACCCGGGACCTACCACAGGGGTGCCCACTGTGTATGCAAAAGGAAAAGTAAGGCCTGACAAGTGGTTACACTTATCAGGACAACATGCTAACTTAGCAAACTGCGTGCAGGCCCTACACTGCAGGCCTGAGTTCCCTTCTCCGCACACCTTTGCATTACTAGCCCTGGCACACACAGTGCACATCACTAGGGACTTTACTAGTAAAGCAAACATACCAATCATGGCCAACCAATTACCATTACACTTTACACAGGGAACACTTGTACTTTGACACTGATCAGCCGTGGCAAAGTACCCAAAGCATCTAAATTGGCAACTCTATGTCAGGAAAATGGTCTAGGGGGAAAGCAAAAAGTTTAGGGAACTTTAGCCAAAAAGACCAAGTCCTACAAGCAGGCAGTGGTCACCTGACACAATGCCCAACGGAGACAGCTTCCCTTAACAAATTGGTTACCACCTCCTGTGAGGAATTCGTATTTTTCAATGGTTTGAGAATGCAGTTATGGGTATAAACCATTTGTACATCTCCTTGCAGTTCAAAGCCAGGAGGGAATGACCCTTTTACGCACTTTCCTAATTGTGCTTAGTAGATAGCAAAAGCCATTTGGCAGTCGCAACCCTATAATTTTATTTAGCGAATTGCAGGGTTTGCAAATGCAAACCTTACCCATGTGAATTCTGTGGCTTTAGACTGTTCTGTAGTATGTCTCCCCACAGAAGCCTTCTCAAAAGGGCTTATCCCAAATGGCATGAACCACACATGCAGGGGCGGCTCCTCCGTTGGAGTGGAGGAGCTTCACCCCACTTTAATGCCCCCGAGCCTAGAGATGAAAAATAAAATGATAATTCATCATTACCATTTTATTATTGTTCCTCACGTCCTGAACGAGCATCAGGACGGGTGCGGGCCGCTGTTGAATGACAGCAGCAGGAACTGGGAGGAGGATGGGTTGTACGTGCTCTTTTCAAAAGCGTGAATGTCTTTTTCGCCGCCCGTCTTGAGATGGCCAGCTAGACATGTGGACCTTGAAACCTCTAACCCAACTATCTTAAGACAGTTGGGTTAGAGTAAGTGCAGGCCTCCACAGCGCTATGAAGCGCTGAGTGAGGCTGCTCCCTCCAATCAGGGCGCTGCTCTCATGCTGGTGAGAGCAGCGACCTGATTGGTCAAGGGTGTTTCCTGGTGGCCGGACTGCAGACGAGGTCTGGAGCAGGAGGTCCTGTTGTTAGGCAAGTCATTTTTTTAACTATATTTTAAATTTATGTTTGTGCGCATGCACCTGTTTATTTTGATATTTTGAAATTTTATTTGAGCGCATGCTCGCCCCCCTTCATGTTGATGCCAGCCGCCACTGCACACACAGCGAAAAACAGTAGGTTTCCAACTCAGCAGAGTATGTATGCAAAAACAAAGCCTAACTACAGGAATCTAAAAGGGAATGGAACATAGGGAAGCTTTGTATTTGGAAGAACTATAAAAAAAAATGAGCTATAAAATTGACCTCAACAAGTCTGATATTTTTGCAAGTGGAACAGTAGGCAGACATGCACATTGCTCTTCATCCTTTTCCTGTCACAAAGACACCTTTTCAAGCGTGCAATGTGTGAACTTTACTAGCATCTTTGCAGGTACTTTTCTAAACTTCTGAATAATGCTTAGATTTATTATTTTGTATTCTGAAACATAATCTTTGAAAACAGCGTCTGTAAAACCTTGCATTAACAATAATAACATCTCTTAACCAAAGGTCGGATCAATAGTACTTACTCTCATTGCAGCAGCGCTCGATGACTGCGATAATGTACGATGCGTTCTTTATTAAAAGGCAGACATCTGATATGTAACAAATCTCTCTTCGACCTCTGAGTTGCTGAGTCTGTCTTCTGTTAACCCGTTTTGCTGATGCATTGCTTTTCAGAGAGAAGCTTTATTCATTTCTCACTTGATTTATATTGTTTTTGTCTTGGTTCTCTGTGAGATACTTCACTAAAAAGAAGTCATGTTACTATTCCCAAAGGAAACCATGCACTTATTTATTATTGTAGTTTTTGTACACGCGTGACATTTAAGCTCCACAGGCGCGTAACTTTCATTGGTGCAGCAGGTGCAATGGCACCGGGGCCCAGAGACCTGAGGGGCCCATTGAAGCCTGCTAATGGCTGTTTATTACAATTCAAATAATAGCCAGGGAGGCATTTCCTGCCTTGCACTTAGGCCCTTGGCACATCGGCTACGTCACTGAGCCTTCAAAGTGTTCCTTCCCTCACATAATGATTTGAGAATTTAAAAAAGAAATTGTTCTATATGGGTATCAGATTTTATCCTGGTCCTACTTGGAGTTGTCCATTAATTCTATCTTTGACATTACATAAGAGCGCAGGAAGTTATTCCCCTCTTTGGACCGCATGGGGGAGAGGAGTTGGCCTAACTGTTAGGGCGGTCGACCTCTAATCTGGGGAACTGGGTTCGTGTCTCGGCAAAGAGCTGAACATCCTGTGATCCTGGGCAAATCACTTAATCTCCCCATGCCTAACAAAAATGAACGTGTCCTCATGTAGGGCAACTGGTGCTATGTAAAGCGCTCTGATACCCGATTCAGGTCAAGTTCGCGCTATATAAAACTCTGTAAAATAAAAAATAAATAAAATGGACCTTCCTGCGCTAATCCCGTGTTGGGCACAAACCGAAGTTATTCGCCGAAACAGGGGTCTAATTCTGGCACCAACTGTGTACCTCGCGGTGTTTACACACACTGAGTTTCTGCACCTCAGGATAGAGGGAAAACGTCTGTTATTAGCGCATTGTCTCCCACTGAAACTCCTGAAATTTGGAATGATGTGGAAATAATGCCCCCTGCAGTATTGTTATTTACCAGGTGAGCAATAACCTCCGGGAACTACTCTAGAATGAGGCGCTTTGCGGTTAGTAGAAAGGGCCTCGATCTTTGTAGTGCTTCTGGCAGCTCAGGAGATAGACTTCCATGCATATGTAGATGACACTTAGCTGCTGGTCCTGTTTTCCGCTCATTTTCAGGAGGACTGTGAAGGTCTGTCCAAATTGTTGGTGGCTGTTTAAGAATGGATGAGGGATAAATGATTCTGAGTTCAGACACATCCAAGCTGATGCTGGCGGGCTCGAATACTTCCTTCAGGAATGTGAATGACTCTCATATGGTAGAAAACCGAGTTATCAACATCTGCCTCTCTAATGAGGTTAAGTGACAAAAACTGATATTAAACAGCAAACTTAGTAGAAGGGCCAAGTCTATATCCTGACAAAGACCTTTACCCATCCTATGTATATGTTTTTATGACCATGGTATTACCCAGAGGAAATGGATAGAGGGGACCGCCTAGAGGAAATAACTAGAATTATTGTAGGATCTAGGATGGACTATTGTGGGACTCAAATTCAGTGCCACAAAAAAGAAAACTTTTAAACTGACTAAAGAATCTGGCAGCAAGGATAGTGACTGGGCTACTTCATTTTGAACATGTCACCCCCTCTATGTAAGCTTCAATGGCTCCCGGAAAAACGAGGGTGAAAGCATACACTTCCTCTAGACCACTTAGGTCAATGGACAAATCACGCCTATTAAAAGAGATACCACTGGAGATAAAATGCCACAGGTTAATGGAGCAAGTTGGTGGAATAAACTGTCTATTGAGGCTAACAAATTGAGCTTTCCCGTGCTTGCTCCAAGGAATTTGTGATGTTATTAAATGAGGTGAAAACTATATGGTAAGTCTCTTTAATATTGTCAATTAGAGCCAGTGACATCATAAAGTCATAGTGATGTCAAGTAAACAATTTGACATGGCAAGTAGGTAAATCTCTTTGAAAGATGCTTACCAAGATCAACAACAAAACAATGCTGATTGAAACACAACAAATGCAACAATAGGACTAATGAGGTTGAAAGGAGGCATATTGATGCTTAACAAGATAGCAAAACAGCTATCTGACTGCCCCTAAATTGCGCTCGGCATATAACATGCAATTGCATAGATATCGTAGAACAGTTTGAGCGCCAGACACTGCTGGCAGAGGGACTTGAAGCAGATAAAGGCAAATATAGTTTATGGAACTGTGATCCGCCAGTGGTGCCTGGTTAGATTTTGAATGGTTGCATATGCACACTCCTGAGGGAGTGCTCTCAGCAGCCCAGCAAAATCTTTTGAGAGCCTCCCCTTCACGATGAGGGGGCAGGGGCACTGATAGAATTAGTCCTGGGTGCTTCAGATTTAAGCCCTGAAGTGCCCGGGGCTGACTGTATACCAGTGACCCCTCTTCACACAGTGTGGTGGGAAGGGGTCAGCAACACTCACTGATCCCATCCCACTCAATGAGGAGGTAAGGAAGTTCCTACTCTCATTGACTGACTCATGACAAGGTCAGCCAATGACAGGAGGCAGCTTGATCTCTCAGTTTTCCCTCCCAACACGAAGCATCCATCTCCTTCGGGTGTTTTCTGCTTCCACTCCCATCACCCGCTGGACCTGCCGCCACAGCTGCTCACTGGCATGTACTTTTTTAATATTTGGGAAGGAGCATGCATTAATAAATATAAGTGTATATGCGTGCTCTGAATGGGTGTGTGCTTGTGAATGTGCTTGGGAATGGTGAACGTATGTGTGCACACTTGTGAATGGATGGGAGTGAGTGAGTGTGCATGTGAGTAAGTGTATGTGTGTGCTTTTGTGGAAGAAAGTGTGCGCTTGTGTGCCCACCCCAACCATACTGCACATTTCAGGAGACACTGAAAAAAGCTAAGAAATTTGTGGCGTTCCCGGGGATGTCATAATTCCAATGAGATTGGTACCTGTTGTTACCAGCCCTGCCAGATTTTTGAGGCCACTCATAATGAGAGCATCAACCTAAGACCAGAATTTGGAATTATGCTGGTTAAAAGGAAAAACAGTTGAGATCTAACAAGGCCAACATTGGCGTTTTTCTAATAATGTACGAGTCAAGAAAATAAATGCTCTATACTTGGATATTTCATGGATAAGCTGTTAACAGCAATTAGTATTAATGACCTATTATTATTAAGCATTATAATTGAAACAACAGTAAAATAAAAAAATGCTAAATGTTGGCATTGACTCCTCTCTGGTTGATATCTATGAGGGAGAATACTAAGCATATGTTGATAAAAAGCCCTTTTACAGTCACAGTCGACATACCATCACATCTTGTTTAAATAACATCGGCCAGTGCAGATCATAGAGTTCTCATAAAGATCTAAAGTGGTAAAAAAAAGCACACACTGGGCTTTGATTCTAGAGTACTAATTCACACACTCCAACCTGCTTTTTATAAATCGGGTCCACCCTGTCTAACATGGATAAAAGGGCAACTGTTGGAGAAAAGGCAGCAGATAAAAGCACTTCTCTGAATGTAAAAGCTGATGACAGTCTAATGATAAATAAAAGTGGGTCTTCCTAGCCGATGAAAGAATTGAAGACTAACATGATTGCTGTTGTTTCTGTCCCCACATGTTCAAGTACTTTCTTCCATTTGCTGTAAAAAGCAAAACAATTTTCTCCAAAACCCTATTTCAGCAGTATTACGAGTCTGGTGGTCAGAGACTGCCAGACTTGTGGTGGCGTGGCGATGGTGGATCCAGCCACCGCTGGTCCGCCTGCCCGATTACGACCTGGGCAGTCGGACTGCCCTGGGACCACCAGATCCGCCAGGGAACCGCTGTTTCCTGGTGCTGGAGCGGCGGTCAGAGGGTGCAATATATTTGGCGGCAACGCCACGTTCCCGCCAAGCATATTTTGAGTTTCCACTCTGCCAGGGTTTTCATGGCGGTTCCACCACCATGAAAACCCTGGTTGAGAGGAAACAAAGGGGGCCCTATAGGGCCCCCTGTGCCTCCACCGCATGTGGATGCACACAGGGAGGCATAACATGTGCCTTCCATGGCATGTACTTTCGAGTCCATGCTGTGCAGGAACGTTGTAGTGTGGTCCCATTGTGGTGCCTTTTTCAAAGACACCACCGCCATTAAAAGAGGCACTGCCATGGGAACGCCACGCTACCCGCCTGCCAGACTACTTGTACTTCATAATCTGCCGGGCGGGCGGGGCGACCTTCGGCGGAGTGGTGACCGCCACGCCACCGTTCCGCCGAAAAGTCATAATCAGACCCTTCATGTCCTAGGCAGCAGGAGAGGGAAGACAAAGTTGAGCATATTATGCTTCTTGTTGATTACCCCAGTCGGAACGGGAAATGTGGCCATGTCGTACCCCTCCCCTTAAATGTCTAGGCCCCCAGGAATAGTGTCCCCAGGGCCAGAAATCGGAATTGAAATGATGGACCCCAGGGGATAGGGTCCCCGGTGCCGAATACGACCTGGGTCACATACCCTCCCCTAATAAAGGTAGCAGGCACGGTGCGATGTGGTCCCTGGGTCCGAAATCGGCCCGGGGAGGGGGACTGTGAGCTCATCTCTTGGGTGGACTGCATTTGAGGGTTGGCCACAGACCGGAGACCACGCCCTGACGCCAACCCCCCACTGTGCCGTTGGCCATGCACGACGTGGGATTGCATGCATGCGGGGGTGCCCGCAGGCAGAGGCGGAGGTAGGATTCACGTATGGTAATTAAATATTACTTTACTTTAAAAAAAAAAGAAATTCACTGGAAAAAACAAAGTTTACAGGGACATTATAGTTAGTAAAAAGTATTTTTAAAACCTTAGAAATTCACGAAAAAAACAAAGGTTAAGGGACGTTATAGTTAGGTTCACTTTTTACACACACAAAACCATAGTTATAGTTAGAATTATCTCAAGTAACCATAACTCATGCCCTAAGGTAACTATAACTCGTGCCCTCACCATGCACTGCTAATTAACCCACATATTACAACACTCATAACAATTTCTATGACATCATTGATTTCTTTGCAACATTTGCTGTAAAATTATTGATAAGAAAACTGTGCATGGTGGGGGCGCAAGTTCTTGTTGCCTTAGGGCATGAGTTATAGTTACTTGAAATAACTCTGACTATAACTGCTGAATTTCAATGTTTTTGTGAGTGTAAAATGTGAACTTAACTATGACGTCCCTGTAACCTTTGGTTATTTAGTGAATATATAGATATGTACATAATATATACACAATAAAACCATACAAATATAACCAATTGAATAAGAAAAAGTATATTAATTAATGTAGAAAATAAATAAAATATGAACAATTGAAAAATGCAAAAAACTAATTTGCAAAAAATACTATAAACGCTGAAATAAATAAAAAAATAAAAAATAAAAATCTTAAAAAATAAAAAAATAATGCTATAAATCTATTTAACCAATAATATGAAAACTATTGGAGTCTAAGAATTTTAAATATACTCCTCCCACTCTAGTTTATGCAACAGTAGAGAAAGTGTTGGACTTCGGAGGGGTTAGATTTACTATTCCTACTCCAGTCACCACAAAAATAGGGAACGTGTTGGACTTCGAAGGAGTTAGATTTACTCTTCCCACTCCAGTCTACACAACAGTATGGAAAGTTGTGGGCTTTGGAGGGGTTACATTTACTAGTCCCACTCCAAATGACGTAACAGTTGGGAAAGCTTTGGATTTTGGAGTGGTAAAACTTACTATTCTCACTCCAAACAGCGCAACAGTAGGGAAGGTGTTGGACTTTGGAGGGGTAAAATTGACTATTCCCACTAAAATCGTTGCAACAGTAGGGGAAGAGTTGGACTTCCAAGGGGTGAAATTCACAATTCCCACTCCAAACAACACAACAGTAGGGAAAGTGTTGAACTTTCGAGGGGTTAAATTTACTATTCTCACTCAAGACAGGGCATCAGTAGAGAAAGCATTTGATTTCAGAGGGGTATATATATATATATATATATATATATATACATATATACATATATATATATATATATATATATATATATATATATATATACACATATATACACAAATTGAGCACAGTTCAATAAGACGATCACTCAGGGGATAATTCCAAAGGTAGTTGTATTTTTAAATCCAGTAACGCGTTTCCACTGTCTTGCAGTCTTGCTCGCACACTGGGTGTGAGTTTGCTCGCAGAATACATACAGATTCTTCTAAATAGAATGCGGACAAGGAGAAACTGCAAGTCACATATGAATATGGCATCCATATTAGAATGTGCAAATACATATAATCTGCACGCAAAATGCTTCATAATCCACACGTACATCACTGTATGATTAATCAGGTCTAAGTATATTATCTACAACAAACAATGTGACAAGCTCGCATAGTCTATTACATTGATAGCCCTCATATGAAATTCTCAAGCTTAGAGTGCTAACAGGAGCATCCATGAAATGTGAAACGGGCAGTCTGGCAGATGATTCTGCTGTATCTACAAACACAAAAATCTAGCGGTAGACTCTGACTATTCACAACTAAAAGGGGGAATCTCTAACTAGGCAGACGTCTGCAAATATAACAGAGTTCGCAGTTGGTGTAGTATTGATCGCATATCATCACAGACCCTTTCTGATAAGCTCTCTTAATATGTATCCATGGGGGCAATGTGATCCAGATATACTCTGCCACTATGGCTCAGAATTTGAGAAAAAGGACACTGAGGCACTATGCCTGAATAGTCTGCCCTGTACGAACAGGCCTGTTATATTTGCAGACGTCTGCCTAATTAGAGATTCCCCCTTTAAGACTGAACAACGAGGGAATTGAGGCCACTACAACTCCCAAGATGCTTGAACACTGTCTCATTGGAGCAGCCCCAATGGGGGCATGTCATTATTGCAATGTGTAATGAGGCTGAGTGACCACCACAGCACGTACCTTTCGCTAAAGCCTTTGATAAAGAGAATCTTCGAAACGCGTCAGGCTTGACGTAAGGCTGTTTTACATTTTATCTGGCATGATGAACTTTGTCCATACCTGTTAATAAAGGCTGGTAACCTTACATCTCTGCTCGAGTGCTTCTCATGTGGTTTACCTGTGTTTTGGCATCAATGGGCGGCGGCCTGGCCGCCGAGAATGCACCACCCCAGGATAACAAGGGGGCCACGAGGACTGGATATACAAACCTCTATGTGGAACAGAAATGCAGGATTAAGGACAAGCTCAATTGCTGGGGCTCCTACAGAGCCTGAATTGTTAATAACAGTGATATTAGTGCGCCGAACAACGAGGGAATTGAGGCCACTACAATTCCCAAGATGCTTGAACACTGTCTCATTGGACCAGCCCCAATGGGAGCGTGTCATTATTGCAATGTTTAATGGGGTGAGTGACCACCACAGCACGTACCTTTCGCTAAAGCCTTTGATAAAGAGAATCTTCGAAACGCATCAGGCTTGACGTAAGGCTGTTTTACATTTTATCTGGCATGATGAACTTTGTCCATACCTGTTAATAAAGGCTGGTAACCTTACATCTCTGCTCGAGTGCTTCTCACGTGGGTTACCTGTGTTTTGGCATCAATGGGCGGCGGCCCGGCCGCCGAGAATGCACCACCCCAGGATAACAAGGGGGCCACGAGGACTGGCTATACGGACCTCTATGTGGAGCAGAAATGCAGGATTAAGGACAAGCTCACTCGCTGGGGCTCATACAGAGCCTGAATTGTTAATAACAGTGATATTAGTGCGCCGAACAACGAGGGAATTGAGGCCACTACAACTCCCAAGATGCTTGAACACTGTCTCATTGGAGCAGCCCCAATGGGGGCGTGTCATTATTGCAATGTTTAATGGGGGTGAGTGACCACCACAGCACGTACCTTTCGCTAAAGCCTTTGATAAAGAGAATCTTCTAAATGCATCAGGCTTGACGTAAGGCTGTTTTACATTTTATCTGGCATGATGAACTTTGTCCATACCTGTTAATAAAGGCTGGTAACCTTACATCTCTGCTCGAGTGCTTCTCACGTGGGTTACCTGTGTTTTGGCATCAATGGGCGGCGGCCCGGCCGCCAAGAATGCACCACCCCAGGATAACAAGTGGGCCACGAGGACTGGATATACCGACCGCTATGTGGAGCAGAAATGCAGGATTAAGGACAAGCTCACTCGCTGGGGCTCATACAGAGCCTGAATTGTTAATAACAGTGATATTAGTGCGCCGAACAACGAGGGAATTGAGGCCACTACAACTCCCAAGATGCTTGAACACTGTCTCATTGGAGCAGCC